>CM076991.1:24485000-25735000 GCA_039090855.1 Macrothele yani | reverse complement strand
CCGTCGAGTTGAACTCGACCGCTGAAATACTGGAACGTGTAGACAGCAATTCTTAAGATCTACGATAATGAGGAACTCCAATACAAGTCCTTGGTTAGACGAAACAAAATTTAATAGATGAAAGAATAAGTTCCGTTCGATTGGCTATCTCCACGTTCCAACAGGTTTCCAGATAGTGAACATTTCACCATCTCACGATATCCCGGAAGACCCTCCGCCACGTGGACTTGAGTCGTCCCGTCTAAAACCCCGGCCGATCTCTCACCGTCGAAAAACTCTGAGAGGTCTAACCGATACTCTCCGTGTACAACACGACGTCTTATTCCATGGGAGGTTAAACGCGAAAAAGCCTATCTAGCTACGTGTCGCTACCTTTTATATCCTTCTTCTTCTTCTTCTTCCTCCCCCTCTTTCTGCTTCTGGAAATCCTACTGGTGTGGAGTTAGCCGTTCTCCGGAAGTGGTGACTTTTCATCTATACATCTGACCCCGTCGACCAGGTCGAGGTCAACGGATGCCGCTAATCACATGCTTCGTTCCGTGTCACATAATCCGGCTTACAAATGAAATGCATCGCGTGCCAACACGTGCGTTTGAATTTACATTACATTGCCTTTGAAATGAGAAATAATTACAGAAAACATTACTACATGAAATTAGTGGCCGACTCAGTCACCTTACAAAGGACTTCTGTGTTAGTTTTTTTAAATACACTGGCGGAAAGTGAAAAAAGAACACCAAGAAGGTGACGTCTGATACCAACGAAATTTATACAGCATAATAACGGAATACAGAGGATAACGTGATCAAAACATTATGGCAAAATACAGCTGTATTTGCTGGTAAACTGAAAAATAACATTTCCATGTAACATGGTTAGTACGAGGTTGAACCGCCATGAACTGCGTCACACTGTGCAAATCTTGCATGGGGTCTGTCGTACAGATGTTGGATGTAAGTTTGGGGTTTTGAGTTCCAAGCATCCTCAACCTAGACGCGTAAATCGGGGATGGTCGTGGCTGGCCGTGGAGACCGGATAAGTCGTTGTCCCATAAAATCCCACACGTGCTCAATGGGGGACAAATCAGGTGAACGTGCAGGCCATGGAAGTTGTCTCACACCCTGAAGTGCAAGTTGCGTTGCACGTGCCGTGTGTGGGCGTGCGTTATCTTGCTGGAAAACACCACGATGGACCGACCTTACAAATGGCACAACAACGGGCTGAAGGATGTTGTTGATGTAGGAGGTGCTGTTTAACGTACCCTGTACAAACACTAGTTGTGTACGGGAGTGATAGCTGATCGCTCCCCACACCAGGAGACCAGGTGTAGGCCCTGTGTGTCGCTGGCGAATACAAGAAGGGTGGAGACGCTCCCCTGTGCGTCTGCGAACACGCATACGGCCATCGGAGGCTCCCAAGCAGAATCTGCTTTCATCGCTGAACACGACAGATCGCCATTGCGTTCTCCAGTGCGGACATTGGCGACACCACTGCACCCGTTCCTGACGGTGGGCTGGAGTCAGAGGTACACATGCCAGAGACACACGTGCACGTAGTCCTGTATCCAGTAGACGTTTGCGGATTGTTCGCATAGTCACCTCAGGTGCAACGGCAGTTCGGATTTGCGTCGCAGTGGATGTTCTGCTTGACAACGCCGCTCTTCTTACGCGTCGATCGGTCCGCTCATCAGTCCGTCTGTGACTCTCGGTTCCACGTTTTCTCGTGTGGAAATGTTCCTCGGACCATCTACGCCACCATCGTACCACCACCGATACTTCCAGTCCAATTCGCTCCGCAATACGACGATACGACCACCCGGCCTCGCGGTGTCTAACTAGACGACCTCGCTCAAAGTCCGATAACTGCTTAAATCGTACACGTCTTCCACGTCCAGGCATTGCAGCTTCTTCAATGTCTTCGCACGTGTCCGTACGCCGACGACTGATTACATTCACTTCGCCGTACTCCTTAAATACCACAGACGATAATTTGCATATTATGCCGTGCTGTGGCGTAAGCGCTCACCGGTTGGTCCTGAAATTAACATCACACCTAGGTAAACTCGACCCCATTAACATATGTAAATTTCATGATCGTCCGCCAATTCCTTCTTGGTGTTCTTTTTTCACTTTCGGCCAGTGTAATTGCAGAGTTTAGTTTGTTTTTTAATTTTTTAAAATACAGAAGAAAAATAATGTACAGCATAAAATCTGGCGTAGCAATAATTTCGACGTAAAAGTGTAAGCAAGACAGATTCGTCAACTTAATGAAAGCATCACTGTCATTTCACTGGAAGTGATAAACCATTGCTGCAATAGAAATTATAAACTGTCGTCATAGTTTCACTTGAAATTATAGTGCTGTCATAGTTACCCGAATCATTCTTGTACTTGTGAACAAATCGTTCTTATACTTGAAAGATTAGTTTGAGAGCCCATTACGAAGTACCTCCGTCGTTTCAAAAGATGTCAATTGACGAACTTAAGGAATCAGATTTTTCATTCATTGCGAACTTACGACTACGAAATATTGAATTATGAAATAATTCTTTAGTGAAAATGTATTTTTATATCATACAGTAACTAGCAATTTATGTGCAATTCATGTTCACTTATATACAGTATAAAAAAAAAAGGTCAAGAAATAAAACTGAATTTTTTTCTGTGCTTTTAAATTATTACAAAGACTCAATAAGACACTTTTTAACACACATACAGTGAATTGCTGCTTGATCCACTGATTGCATCAAATAAATTATGATTTTAAGAAAATTACTGAATTGTTACTTTATTAAATGTACAATAACGATAATTTAATGGCGTAACAAGCTTTCCTAATTTTAGTACAGTCTAGTTACGTGTTTGGACAAACTTCGTTTTGGTAAGGCAAATATAAAGTTTAAAATTTTTGTCTTCCAGAGCACTATTTAAAAAGGTACCTTGTCAAAGTTTAAAAAATTTGTATTAAGTATATATTAGTAGCATTAAACAAAACTATTTGGATCCAGATATAAGGAAGTGAATTTCTCCGTCATTTTTATCCGCGCCAGGATTCGAACCCGGGTCCACTCATTCCGGAATAAGTTGCTCTACCAATTAAGCTACGCGGACGATTATTCTGATTCCTATCTGCCTTTATGTCGTGTGCGTCCTGCTGGCAGGTACGTCACATCTCCTGGTACGTTACACAGAATATAAACACTTCTTTTTATCTGGAAAAATATGAGTACTTATTGGCATAAAAATTCCCTGAAATTTGATTTTCAAGAAGTATTCAGAAAAGCTGCCAATGTATAAATAATTATGTTTGTGTACTTCTTTGTATATCACAAACACAATTTAATTATTCGTCCGTTAGCTGTTAATCTTCGAGCAAGCTTGTCCACCTACCACGGATGACCAGACTACTCTCTCCTACGTCACCCAGCTTCCGGTGCTCGGGCCTGTAGCGATAAGAGGGTGATGGTCTGACCCCAGGTCTTAAACAACCCTTAGAAATAGGAAGCTAGGAGAGATTTGGGCTAGAGTGACTAATAGGAAAGTAACACGGAAGCGAGGTAGGAAGGGGGAGGAAGACGCCCTTATTTGTTACCAGGGGACCAGTACCCGGGGTCCGACGGCTTAACGTGGCCATCCGACGCACGGCGGGTATTTAGTGGTTCGAATGTTCGTACCTGCCCAGGAACGAACCTGAGGTTATCTCCATGGCAGTCACGAACGTTGATCACTAGGCCACCCGCGTCCCTCTCGTCATATTTTCCCCTCGCAGCTGCTACTACTAAAGCAGGTTGTGCCGTGAAAGCCACTTACGAGAGCAGACGCCTTGGCTTAACGTAGCAGCTCGCGTTCGCTGATCAAGCGAGTGAGATTACATTCAGGCGCTTATAAAAGGTAAATCCGGAGTCTATCTCTATTCTTTTGTGCGAATCTTGTTTCCGAAGGACTGAAGATTGTATTGATACCACCTTTAACAAGATCCGTCAGAAAATAGAAGAGAAATGCATTAGAGAAGCGTCTACAGTTAGAGTAAAGTTATACCAAACCTTTAACGTTTGGCAACGTCGGAATGCGTCGCACTCTGCAGCAGTATTCATTTTTCCTAAATTAAAAAAAAAAAGTAGTATATGCGTAAAACACGCAGGTAGAATTTCAGCCCTAAATTTTAGGGGGAAAAGTGCGTTTTATACGCCGATAAATACGGTAATTACAGAGGAAAACATTACTGTACGCCACCCAGCCGATGAATTTCGAATAACGGAAGAGTAGACAAGTTAGTAAAATCATGCAATGAATTGATTATGATACGCTTTCCAACATACCAGAAATCATTACTCAAGTTATGAGGATAGTGGTTGTGGAATAAATCTCGCTCCTGTGCCCTGACCTTTGACCCCATTTCGATGATATTTAACAGAATTGGTTCAGTATATCTCCGGAACAACATACTAAAAAGTTTTGCCGCAATCGGAGCATTTTTAGTCAAGTTATTAGGATAATGGCTGTGGAATAAATGTCGCTCCAGTGCCCTGATCTTTGACCCCATTTCAAAGATATTAAACAAGATCGGTTCAGTTTACCTCCAGAAGAACATGGTAAAGTTTTGTCGCAATGGAAACATTTTTACCTAAGTTATTACGCCTAAGGGCGATAAAACGGATCCCGCTCCTATGTCCTGACCTCTGACCCCATTTCATCTTCAATAGGGTTCGTCCCCAGGTTGTACCCTACCACATACCAAAATTTGGTAGCAATCGAAGCATTTTTACCTAAGTTATAAGGATAATGGCTGTAGAATAGATCTCGCTCCTGTGCCCTGACCTTTGACTCTATTTCGATGATATTAAACAGAATTAGTTCAATGTATAATCGGAACAACATGCTAAAGTTTTGTCGCAATGGGAGCATTTTTAATCAAGTTATGAGGATAATGGCTGTGGAATAAATGTCGCTCCTGTGCCCTGACCTTTGACCCCATTTCGATTATATTAAACAAACCCGGTTCAATTTACCTCCGGAATAACATGATTAAGTTTTGTCGCAATCGAAGCATTTTTACCTAAGTTATTACGCATAAGGACGATGGAACGGATCCCGCTCCTATGTCGTGACCTCTGACCCCATTTCATCCATTTTCAATAGGGTTTGTCCCCAGGTTGTCCCCTACCACATACTAAAATTTGTTCGAAATCGAACCAATTTTACGCGAGTTATCGTGCGGACAGTCTGACAGACGGACATAGCTGGAGCGCATACGCTTCTTCAACCTAAGGCTGGAAAGCGCAAAAAATGGGCGAAAAGTGTTCTTCATAGCAAAAGCTATGGTAAGAAAGAATAAATTTTAAATACGTCTCCTGGAAGCAGAGGTAGCGAAAAAAAAAATCAAGATTTACGCCCTCTAGCGGGAAAACTTATCTAAAGAGGATAACGTTCCGCATCTTTATTGTAGCAAATCTTTACTGTAGCCAATAGCATACAATGAAAAAAAAAATTCAGACAAGATTTTCGCAAGTAGAGATACAGAAGCAAAGAAAGAGTTGCAGAAAATATCAAAGATATTCAATCAATGAGTTAGCTAATACTGAGTACTACTGAAGAGAGAGATAAAATGATATACACTAACACCACCTAGCGCTAGAAATGTGAACTACGAAAAATCTACAACAGACGAACTGTTACACAAGATAAATGGCATGCAGTGTTATAAAAACTATTTAAATATGACTTTTAGAAGCAGATGTACCGAGAGAAACAGATTGTTTGCGCCCTTTAGCGGTGGAATTGTGCATTATTTGGAAAGGAAATGCCCAGATATATTTATCGTAATTAGTAGTACTTTGCTGAATAAGAATTTTTCAATGGGATTTTTCGGATGCGCAGATGTTGCTCTGAATATGCTGCAAGCGCAAAAGTAAACTGTTTGCCACCTCTGTTGGCACACTAGTAACATCAAGAAAAATTTGAAATTTTATGTAAAACATTTCGCACCGGAAACGCTCTACCCCAAAGAAACAAATTTTTAAAGCGCAGTTAGAACCAGCGATATCGAAAAAAATAAGATATACATCTACGCCCTTTGGCGGAAAAATTATGCTCTGTATTAAGCAGAAGATTTTGGAAAGGTTTTTCGTAGTGGGCTGTATCTGTTCACAAACGATATTTTTTTTTTCAGTCGAGGTTTCAAAAGCGTAGACATGGTTGCAAATACATCAGAAACCAAAATATACACTTATGTCCTATAGTGGCAAAACCGTTCTTTACCAAAAATTATATGCGGACCATTTCTTACCAGAAGCTCTATCCAATGCAAAAAGAATTTTTCAAATCGATCATTCGTAAAATGTAATTTTAATTCAGTAGCATTTGCGCTCCCTAGCGGTAAAGTTGCGCATCGGGAATAACTGGAAAGCAAAGATCATCGTTCTCACATTTCAGGCTTTCCAACGTAAAAAGAATGGTGTCATCGAACAGATAGACATAGTGTTACTACACTGGCATGCAAAAATTAAAGACGAGACAGTTTCTCGAATGTAACGTCGTGCAGAAGTGCTCCACATCGACTCAAATCATACCATAAGATCCCCAAGATGTAAGAATATAGGACAAGTGAGCAAAACCGCCCAAACAAGGAATCCAAAGGATACAAAGGCACTTTATTGAAAAAGGTAGCTTAGAGCACAACTGGACAGAAGACAGAAACGTCCATGTGACAGGCGACTGCGAAGAAAAGTCCAGTCTTTAGTAGGGGATATGATCACCCCTGACTGCGCTGCAGGATTTACAACGTCTGTCCATGCTGACGACGAGGTTGTCAAGGAGCTGTTGAGGCATCGCGGCCCATTCCTCTTGTAGCGCCAATCGCAGCTGCGGAATCGTTGCTGGCGGCTGGTGACGTGCTGCCAAGCGTCTCCCGAGAAGGTCCCACACGTGTTTGATTGGATTTAGGTCCGGGAACCTTTCGGGCTAATCCATGCGTTGAATATCTTCACTCTCCAACAACTCTGCGACAGCAACTATACGATGAGGTGTACCGTTGTTTTTTTTTTTTTTTTTTTTTTTTTTGATTGGAGGTTTAACGACCACCGTGAGCAACTCAATGGGCTATAAGCAGTCGCCCGTCCCTAATTTAGGGTCACTGGTTCCAGGGAAGGAGAGAGCCAGTGCCGTAAGACAAACACAACATCCATGCCTCACCGGGATTCGAACCCGGACCCCTTACGGACGAATGATCAGAGGCCAGCGCCTTAGACCACTGTGCCACCGGGGCGGCGTGTACCGTTGTCGTCGATGAAGAGGAACTCAGAACCCACAGCACCTCTAAACAGACGCACGTGAGGTAGGAGAACCTCGGTACAATAGCGGACACCAGTGACTGAACTTCCTTGGAAGATGTAGAGGTCAGTACGGCTACCAAGCATGATACCGCCCTTAACGAGAACTCCGCCACCTCCAAACCGGTCCCTGTCGATGATGTTGGGGGTGTGATTGCGTGTTTCCTGCTCTCTCCAGATGTGTATACATCCAGAATCGCTCGTCAGACTAAATCGGCTCTCATCCGCAAAGAGAACTTGACCTCATTGCTGATGTGTCAAGTTCTTGTGTTCCTGGTACCACAGAAACCGCCGTCTCCGATGAGTAAGCGTTAATGGCACACACCGTACTGGTCGTCGTGCAAATAGACCACCTTTGTGCAGCCTCCTAGCCACGGTAAAACGCGATAACGGACGTCCAGTTGTCTGTTGCATGTGCCTTACGATTTCTCCCGCTGTCTGCCGTCTGTCTCTTCTCACCTGTAGGACAATATACCGGTCGTCCGCCGCCGTGGTTGCTCGTGGACGACCACTGCTAAACTCTCGGACAGCTGTTTCCTGTCGTTTGAAATGCTTTCCAAGCTCGTTAAACGACGCTCTGAGCGATCCTGAACTCCTCGGCCACACTAGTCACACTTCCACCTTCTTCCAACTTCCCAATGACGCGATCTCGGGTAAATTCATCCAGATGTCATCTACTGGATTGCCTGTTGGCCATATCACACGGTGGCAGCAACTCTACGTTGTTCAAACCGAAGTACACCGTGCAATAGCTTTCACCGAATTGCCGAGCGTACACCTCCCGTGTGCTTTATACCCTTCTGACACTCCCCCCTACGTCATGCTGCATATATGCGCATGCCCTACCGTAACGGACCCTACTCTATCTCCTGAGTGGTCTTTCGGTCCGTTCTTCTTGCTCGTTCCGCTGTTATTCTAATTTCTCCTTTTCGTCCTTAAGTTTTGCACACCAGTGTACATGCACGTCCATGTTTACAAAAAGTTGTGCTAATAACGAGTTTAAACTACAAAATGTAAGGCGTGAGACCTCTGGTGAATGCCGGCTAAGACCGTGTTGTGTGCCAAGATCGCTGTAAATGCAAAATTCTGATATATCAATAGTAAGTAAAAGAGAACGCCATCAGTACCTTTAATTTGAAAGATGATTTTGCTTTGAGGAGTTAACCTACGAAACTTAGAACATCTTAGTAATATATATAGACATGTAATTGTACTCAAATAATTCTACAGCATGAAATAGAAAAAAACGCTGGAAGAAAATTGAGATGGACATGGGAGGGACACAAAGCAAAGTTAAAGGTAAGCGCACTCTCTCTCTCCCCTCTGCTTGACACGAATCATCAGCGAGTGGATGAATTGCTTCGCGCAGAGAAATGAATCACAAACCATGAGCTTGTTGCACAGCTGGACTGTGGTCACAATGCCATACAGAAGATGGTGGAAGACTTAGGGTATTGGAAAGTGTGTGCAAAGTGGGTACCTCGGCAGTTGACACCCGATTTGAAGGAAAGAAGGGTGGAAATCTGCTCCAATCTGCTGGAAGCGTTTGAAGCCAATGAAGACACGGTTTTCTTTCGATCTGATGACGGGATGACACGTGGGTGTATTTTTACGATCCGGAAACGAAGAATCAATCCATGGAATGTCGTCACGCCTCTTCAACAAGGTCTAAGTAGTTCAAGAGCAAGCAATCAGCACAGAAAGTCATGGTGACTGTTTTTCGGGCTGACAAGGGTGTCATTCTCCTTGAGTTTCTGTAACGTGGTTGTACCGTGACCAGTGAGTGGCACATTGAGACACTCAAGAAGCTTCGAGAAGCCATAAAAGGAAGAAGAGACCAAAGAAGAATCTGAAAAGGATCCACATTCACAATGACAATGCGAGACCATCTTTGGTAGCAAATCAGGCGAACAGCAAATTACGCTGGTCATCCACCGTATAACCCAGATCTGGTGTCCTCCGACTTCCAATGAAGGAAAGTCTCTAGGAACAACGAATTGATGACACAGACGAGGTGAAAGTGGCTGTGAAGAAGTGGGTACAACATTCCACACCTGAATTTTTTCAAAGAGGATTCGAGAGTTGGATTCAACGATGGCGTAAATGCATCGCTTGTGATAGAGACTATGTTGAGTAGCACCTTTGTATGGAGAAAGAGTTACTCTACCAACATATGCAATTTTAACGACCTTTGTCAGTTAATAAAGAAAAGTTATGCCCACTTTTGCATTACTTTTGGAACAAACCTCGTATATGCACTGAAGAGCAATTGAATTAGAGATACCTGTCTAGTAACGTGCAGCACCACCTTTCGCCCTGATGACAGCGGCGATTCGTCTCGGCATGGACTCGACAAGACACCGGACGCGTTGGGAAGCCATATGGATCTACGACCCCTGAACAAGCTCCCACAGTTCACGAAGATTTGATGGAGGGGGGTCTGAGCCTCGAACATCTCTCTCGATGGCATCCCAGATGTGCTCGATGGGATTGAGGTCAGGTGACCTAGCTGGCAAAGGAAGCGAGGTCACGTCGGTGGAATGTTCATCTATCCATTCGGATACAATTCGGGAGCGATGGCACGGTGCATTGTCTTGTAGCAGGATGAGGTCCCCAGTGGGCTGTTGAAGACGCACAAACGGGAGCAAATGGTCGTCCAGGATATCCCGGTAACGTTGACCTGCGAGGTACGATGTCACACGTACCAGGGGTCCCATTTCAGTCCACGTAAACTGTCCCCAGACGAGAATGCCACCCCCACCAGCTTGAAGAGTACCCTGCTGGCAAAGAAGGATCCATCGCTTTATGTGGTTTGCGCCGTACTCGTATCCTGCCATCCGCATGTGCCAACGTGAATCTCGACTCATCAGTCCAGGCAACATTATTCCACATGTCTAAGGTCCAGTGGCGATGTTCCCGCGCTCATGCTAATATTTGAACCCTGTGATGTGCGGTCAGCAGCGGTACCCTCGTGGGACGATGACTTCTGTACCCCATAGCGAGGAGATGGTTCCGGATGGTGTGGCTGCTTACACGTTTTTGTGCACCAGCGTTAAATTGCAGAGTGATTTTTTGCACTGTGGCCCGTCTATCCGCTGCTACAATGCGAACTAGCCGACGTTGACCACGCTCATCCACACGGTGTTGTTCACGGTAGTTGGCTTTTGCAGGGACGGTTTTACCGGATTCGATATACTCACGGTGCACCCGTGACACAGTGGGTCGTGAAAATCCCAGTGCCTGCACGACTTCCGAGATGGAGTGATCCATTCGTCGGGCCCCGACAATTTTCCCACGATCAGATGCGCTTTGATCCTTCGTCTTACCCATACTACGTCCGACTCTTACTGATTCCCGTCGCATCACTCCTTATATATTGTCAGATCGCTGCATACGGCATGCCGTTTCCGTTTAGAGGGCCGCCCACAGCGCCACATTTGCATAACGCCACGTGACTCTAATTCAATTGCTCTTCAGTGTATTATCATTACCATCACATCTCAATATTAAAACACCGAAAAATTGTTACGGGAAGACTTCGAGACATTTAAATGGGGTCACTCAAGTTCTTCCTTTGGCCCTGGTTATGAATAATCGTAAAATGACGAAAGCCTCTTTGTAGGCCGAATTCCGCGGAAAGGTCAAACGGTTTGCAGTACTTTCGATCAGCTGTGATGATGTAACAAGAGCACTGAACTATATTCGAAATGAGCAGAATCTCACTACTTCAAAACTGGTTTATGCCGATATATGTAAAACAGACCCAATATGCATCATAAAAGGCAATGCGCGATAAGACTGGAATGTGTTAAAAACAAACTTTGATTATTGGTTTGTTTGGGTGTTCAAAGGCCACACACACCATGAGCAAATCTGAGACCTGTGAAGTTACCCATTCCTAATTTGGGGCCACTAGTTTCAGAGAAGGGAGATATTCAGCATCACGAAAAAAAAAAAAAAAAAAAAAGCACACCACTTAGTGTTCATCCAGAATTCGAACCTAGGTACACTCGGACGAAAAAAGCAGAACCTTACGCCCGCCACCACTCGGTCACCACTTTCAGGACTGGAATGACTAACCTGAAAATCAAAGAGAAAGATAATACCTGATTATTGGGTGCAATACGCATACGTTTGAACCCAAACGAATATACGAATTAAAATGTAAAATCGCACAAAATTTACAGTCGAACCCGTTTATATTGAACTTGTGGTCGAACCCGTTTACATTGAACGTTACAGTCAAACCCGTTTATATTGAATTTAAGTCCTCATTGTTCGCTAAACGGAGGAGATCTCTGTCAAAACCAATTGCTGCGAATTTACGGAAAATTCTAGCAAATAACTAAATGTTGTATGTAAAAATCATACGACATTTACAGTCAAACCCGTTTATATTGAATTTAGGTCGAATCCATTTATACTGAACTTAAGGTCGAACCCGTTTACATTGAACGGTACAGTCGAACCTGTTTAAATTGAACTTCAGGCTACAGCCTTTACTGTTCGCTAAACGGAGTTCAATGTAAAAAATAATTGCTGTGAATTTACGGCAGACTTCTGCAAATAACGTGCAGCAAAGTTACTCGTGTAAGTGTCAGTCTTTTGAAGAACTTTCCGTTTTAAAAGTGTCTGTTCTTCATTCGCTATTATACAGACATTTCGCAAAATCTTCGTTTTTGAGACATTTACAGCCCTCTTACCAAAGATTTTTCATTCCTAGCGTTCTAAATCAACGAACCCTTTCCTTTGCAAAGGGAGGCGGCGCATGTGCTGCCGCTGAGGCACAAAGAAGCGTAACGAAGAATGGGTTAAGATAGAACTCTAATTTCCGAATGATTTTTTTGTTGTTGATAATAACGTTGGTGAATTAATCGTTTTATTTTCTGCTGGAGCTCATTTTTTCTTAAAACATTTGTAATAATTTCATTTTTCCTGGAGAAGAACTTATTACAAATTACATACTTTTTTTCATCGTCATTTTTCGAGACACTTGAAATTTTTTTAAACTGACAATGACATTCAATTATCTTTAAGAAAATATGATAAATGCGCTACTTTATAAGTATTATTTCACATAACTCCTAAATATAAAATTTGCTCTTGTGAGCTATAGCAGCACACATTTTTGAAGATGTGAATCCGTTCTTTGGTGTAAATATGGCATGGATGGTAAATCAGATATCCGAAAACTTGAAAATTTTGTCGTCCTGGAGCGGGAATCGAACCCGTGTCTCTCTGATGGCCCATGAGTATGCTAGAGTGGTTAGCATACGAAAAATGCAATACAATACAATTATTTATTGCACACATTTAAAACTTACAGTTATATGAAAATGCAATACACCAGGAGGAATCTGAACACATTGGTTGTAAGGCGATTCTCCCCCTATCAGATGTAAGAAAAAGAATAAAACATATGGCATATATGAAAGCTGTAAGATGGTTATAACAGAAGCACCACTGTTAGCAGCATACTTGGAACTACAATTTAATGATAGGGTTGAGATTCGTTATGGAGATCAGGGTGATTTACAATGTAATTTCGCAGAGGCAAGGAAAACATTTTGATATTTTCCAGGGATCTGATGCTCTCTGGGAGATTATTCCATAGGATAATGGCTTTATACAGTATGCTATTTAAACCATAATTAAGTCTAGCACCCGGCTGACATAATTTGTTGTTAGCAACAGATCTGGTTAAGATAGAATAATCCAGATATTTGATGTCAGATTGAAAAATAGGCAGTTTAAGATGCATTATTTTAAAAAACATGATTCCTAGTTTCAAGGTAAAAATTTTATGAATTTTTAGAATATTTAGTTTTAGAAATAATGGTTTTGAATGAGACATGTAATCTGTGTTCAGCATATAGCGAACAGATTTCTTCTGTAATTTGAGCAAGCATAACTTATTGTTTGCACTTATATTTGAATACCAAGATTCCAGACAATAGTAGAGATGGGTATAGATCAAAGCATTGTCAAATGTTTTCAGGACATTGATAGGAAAGAGATGTTTAATTTTACCAAGCAGGCCAACCTGTAAGGAAACTTTTTAAAAACAAACTGAACATGCGTATTCCAGTTAAAGAATTCATCAAACCAAACACCAAGATACTGAACTTTGTCCACAATTTTAAGGGGAGATCATTAATCCTGACAGGAAATTTATTTATGTCCTCTCTTTTATAAACGTTTCGGAAATATACAGCGTTGGTTTTTAGAATATTAAGTGATAATTTGTTAGAGCATAACCAATGAGATAAATTTGATAGATCATTATTGATCATTATCTGTAACTTATGCAAATCATGACATTTTTGAAAAATGACAGTGTCATCAGCGTATAGCAAAGCATGAGTTGATTGCAGGCACAGAGGAAGGTCATTAATATATAACAGGAACAGTAACGGTCCCAATACCGAACCTTGCGGCACTCCACATGAAATATTAAGTAGATCGGAGTTTATTTTATTTGCAGTGACATACTGTTTGCGATGAGAGAGGTAGCTCATTAAGAGGGAAAGAATTTTGCCACAAAAACCGTATTTGGGTAATTTATGTAACAGAATGTCGTGATTTACCGTGTCGAAAGCGTTTTGGAAATCAATAAAAACACAAATAGTATAATAACTATCATCTAGTGTTTCGGAAATGAAGTGCGACAACTTAGAAACAGCCATTTCCGTAGATCTGTTTCTTTGGAAACCGAACTGTTCCAAAGAGAGCATACCATGGGGGTGTAAAAAATCAAGCGGATTGTCATCTTCAAAATGTATATTGTATGGTGTAATATCGTATTCCATTCATGAGTTATAACAGCTTTTGTGTTAAGGAGTTCACAGACTCATACACAGACATCGTACGATAATTTAACGATAATTTAAGTTCCCGGTTTCTAACGGTAACACAATGTGCAATAGGTGGTGCATAAAATGGGAGAAAGGGAAAGGAATACCCGGTGCCACAGTAACCAATTTTTTTTATTGGAGGTTTAACGACCACCGTGAGCAACTCAGTGGGCTATAAACAGTCTCCCGGCCCTAATTTAGGGCCACTGGTTCCAGGGAAGGGAAAGAGCCAGCCCAGACCCCTTTCGGAGGAATGACCAGAAGCCATCGCTTAGACCATTGCGCCATCGGAGCGGCACCACAGTTTCATGCGATATGTTATCGACAACAGTAGCGCACCCAGAAATTTCCCAAGTGGGGAGGTGGGAGACCCGACCCGTAGGCAGTAGCACACAGAAGTTTCCCAAGGCGGGCGTGACCCCCCCCCTAAATACCGGGAATAATAGTCAGGCGCCATAACAGTTAAAAAGGTACTTGACTTTGTACATTTATTCTTACCCAGTTACTAGTAGTGTTACAGTACAAGAAAGTTAAATGATTAGAAGAAGCAGTAGATGAGATTATTTTCCTGGTTAGATTTTTCTCAATTTTATTAGCAGAACTACTCCATTTTTTACCGATGAGTCATTCCATTATGACCACCCCCAGCCTAGAGAAATGAGCTCGCCTAGAGTCCGAACGGTGGCGCAGGTGTAGTTCACAGAGCAGTATATATACAACCCGAGGGCAGGCTTGGACAGGCTGCGCGGCTTGTTCACGTGCCGCTGTAGTGAGTGCGTATCAAAAGTGGTGCACAGATGGCCACATGACGAACCGTCGTCTAGCTGTGTGTCGTCCGAAGCTCATTGATACCAAAAGGTAGTGGAGACTATAGAGCATTGTTCACAGCGACGACACGGCTACAGTGCGACAAATCGCCCGCAGTTACAACACTAGTGATCAGGGCAATGTGTTGCAGCACACAGTTCATCGCAGCCTTCTGCGAATGAGCCTCCGTAGCGGAAGACCCAGCCGGATCGCCATGCTCAATGTACGTCATCGCCAACAACGTATGAAATTAGTCCAAGATCATCAAGATTGGACCGTGGATAGTTGGAAGAAAGTGGCCTGGTCTGACGAATCAAGATTCCTGGTGCATCACGTAAACGGCCGAGCGCGGATACGCCGATTACCTACGGTGTCTATGGTACGAAGAGGCACTGTTGGGCAGATACAGGCCAGCTGTGGAGGTGCTTTGCTGTGGGCGATGTTTTCTTGGGACACTTTGGGCCTCATTATCCCAATAGCACAATCCTTGACAGCTGTCAGGTGTCTGAACATCGTTGCGGACTAAATTCACTCATTCATTACAATGTGTTCTCTGCTGGCGATGGCCTTTACCAACAGGATAATGCTCCATGCCACTCTGCCAGAAGCATCGAGCAGCATGCTGGTGAATTTCTGTTAATGCTCTGTCCTCCAAATTCACCTGATATGAACCCAGTCGAATATTTATGGTTCGACTTGGAAAAGTGGCTTCGCGCTAAATCACAACCACGACGAAATGTCCGGGAAGTGGGGGACCTGCTGTTGACATTATGGTACCATATACCCCAGGATACATATCGTACCCTCATCGAATCGATGCCTCGCCGAGTGGCCGCTGCTTTGCGGGCTACATGGAGTCATACAGTTTATTAGGTAGGTTGTCATAATGTAATGGCTCGTCGGTGTAATTATTGTATGTTAGGATTGTGCGGTACATAATTAAGAAGTATATGTAGATCGTGTATCGAGAAATTTTGTTTCTAACTTCGATGTAATAATTTTTCGTTCTGTAAGCCCAAGGGTCCCGACTGCGGGCTGGGGGCACATCGGCCCGCCCCGTGGATGCGCGACTGATGGGCAATATCCGATCTCGCTACAGAACTCCAAAATCAGGTCCTGTGATAGATCACGCAAATTTAACAATTAAACAAACCTCAGGTATTCTTGCAAACCGTTCCTAATACCGAACATTTTCCGTCGTGTGGATACGGAAATAGTGACAACAGAATATTTCCGTTAATGAAATGCGTAGAAGTTTCTGAAAATTCAGATATTTTGCGTTAACGCCTCTTAAAAACGGTAATTTATCGTCATAAATACGAACAAAAATTGCGAAAAGATATCTGAAAATTCAGAATCATCCTGGCCTATGAAAAATCTGTGAAATTCATCCGCCCCCCCGTCGTTTCACGGAAACGGTTGTATATGCTTCGTTAAGTTACCAAAGGATTCACTGAAAATGTCTCCTGAATTTCAAAATTATTTCTAGTGCTGAATATGTACAAGAAGTCAATACAAATGCGTTGCGTGCATTTACAGAACAGTAATTACACACTGCTGTTAATAGAAATTGCAACACCATGAAGAAATGCTCGGCTTTGCACGAAACTTGCAGGGTGGATAGGGCACCGTGAAAGATGCAAATTATTACAATTGCAACGCACATGAAAATGTGAGGCGCTCGCTGCGCCGTCAGAAACGTCACACTAGAGGATATAAAAGAAGGCCTACAGAGATCACGTCTTTAAACTCGCTATAGCTAAACTCGACCGTACGTAGTTGTTAACATGTAAACATACCGCGTAGGAGGACGAAACAACCATATGAACACTTGACGGAGTTTGAAAGAAGTAGAATCGTTGGACTCAGACAAGGTGGTTTATCATACCGTGATACTGCTGCATGCGTTAGGCGTAAACAACTACAGTTATGCGTACGTGGCTTCAATGGGCAGCAGAAGGTTCTACTCATTGTCGTGTAGGGTCTGGAACTCGAAACCGCACGACCGACCTGGATGACAGGCACTTGCACCTTATGGCAGCATCGACGCGCACACACACCACCCACTTCCGCAGCAATGGAGGATGGTCACACATCGTCCGATGTCTGCAAGCACTGTTCCTCACCGATTCCTGCAGAGAGGCTTCGACGCTCGCCGTCCATTGCTGCGACTCACCTTGACCCTGAACCTTAGGCGCCAGCGATTGCAGTTTCGTCGTTCGCGAACGACGAAACTGGAGTGCTGAATGGAGCATATTGTGTTTTTGGACCCAGATTCAATCGAATGCATCACGACGGGCGAATCCTTGTTCGCAGATACCGTGGTGAATGGCATCTGGAAAGCTGTATTGTGCAGCACCATACCGGCCCTACGCCGAGCGTTATGGTATGGGGCGATATTGCGATTTATTCACACACTCGACTAATACTCATCACAGGCACATTGAACAGCCAACACTACACCACGGAAGTGTTGGGAAGCTGGACTTCAACCCTTGCTTTAGACGATCCTGGGAGTCGTCTTCCAACAAGACAATGTCCGACCCCATGTTGCTCGTACTGTCCAAGAAATATTATGTGCGTATTAAGTCGCTTCTCTTCCCTAGACTGCTAGCTCGCCAGATTTGTCACCTGTAGTGAACGTCTGGGGTGTCATCCCCCAACGACTGGCTTGAATGACCTCGCCACCTGGCATAAAGCAACGAATTGTGGAGGAGTGTAGAAGCAGAATGGAATGCAATACCGCAGACGATCATCCAAACTCTGTTTCATTCGATCCCTCGCCGTGTGGGGTAGGTTATCACCGCTCATGGTGGATTTACTTAGCACTCCTGTTTTCGCCTTCTTCATCGCGAACTACACTGGCGGAAAGTGAAAAAAGAACACCAGAAGGAATTGGCGGACGATCATGAAATTTACATATGTTAATGGGGTCGAGTTTACCTAGGTGTGATGTTAATTTCGGGACCAACCGGTGAGCGCTTACGCCACAGCACGGCATAATATGCAAATTGTCGTCGGTGGTATTTAAGGAGTACGGCCAAGTGAATGTAATCTGGTCTTCGGCGTACGGACACGTGCAAAGACCCTGAAGAAGCTGCAATGCCTGGACATGGAAGACGTGTGCGATTTCAACAGTGATCGGACTTTGAGCGTGGTCGTTTAGTCGGACTCAGCGACGCCGGGTGGTCGTATCAAGGTATTGCGGAGCGAATTGGACGGGAAGTATCGGTGGTGGTACGATGGTGGCGTAGATGGTCCGAGGAACATTCCCACACGAGAAGACGTGGAATCGGGAGTCACAGACTGACTGATGAGCGGACTGATCGACGCATAAGAAGAACGGCGTTGTCAAGCAGAACATCCACTGCGACGCAAATCCGAGCTGCCGTTGCACCTTAGGTGACTGGGCGAACAATCCGCAATCGTCTACTGGATGCAGGACTACGTGCAGGTGTGCCTCTGACTCCAGACGACCGTCAGGAACGGCTGAAGTGGTGTCGCCAACGTCTGCACTGGAGAACGCAATGGCGATATGTCGTGTTCAGCGATGAAAGCTGATTCTGCTTGGGAGCCTCCGATGGCCGTATGCGTGTTCGCAGACGCACAGGGGAGCGTCTCCACCCTTCTTGCATCCGCCAGCGACACACAGGGCCTACACCTGGTCTCCTGGTGTGGGGAGCGATCAGCTATCACTCCCGTACACAACTAGTGTTTGTACCGGGTACGTTAAACAGCACCTCCTACATCAACAACATCATTCAGCCCGTTGTTGTGTCATTTGTAAGGTCTGCCCATCGTGGGGTTTTCCAGCAAGATAACGCACGCCCACACACGGCACGTGCAACGCAACATGCACTTCAGGGTGTGAGACAACTTCCATGACCTGCACGTTCACCGGATTTGTCCCCCATTGAGCACGTGTGGGATTTTGTAGGACAACGACTTATCCGGTCTCCACGGCCAGCCACGACCATCCCCGATTTACGCGTCCAGGTTGAGGATGCTTGGAAATCAATACCCCAAACTTACATCCAACATCTGTACGACAGACTCCATGCCAGAATTGCACAGTGTGACGCAGTTCATGGCGGTTCAACCTCATACTAACCATATTACATGGAAATGTTATTTTTCAGTTTACCAGAAAATACAGCTGTATTTTGCCATAATGTTTTGATCACGTTATCCTCTGTATTCCGTTATTATGCTGTATAAATTTCGTTGGTATCAGACGTCTCCTTCTTGGTGTTCCTTTTTCACTTTCCGCCAGTGTATAAAATGAAGTAATACGAGATTATATTTATATTTATTGACGCAGTTATTTGTAAGTACAGATGGTTACTTATATTTGAGCATGTCATGTACTCGTTTACAATACGATTTTCTTTAAAAAAAAAAAACGAGTAGGTTCAGGTTCTCATTTTTAAGTAGATTTTTTTAACAGTGTATAAATCATCATCTCAATGAATAAATTTTAAGGCTGAGTCTCTCCATAAAGTCCATACCAGTATTACCATTCTACTGACTTTGACTCCAGTCTACTGATAGATTTTCGTAATCCACTTATATTTCTCTGTTTTAAGACCACCTACATACTCAGGAACATGATGTCTAAGAATATCTGCATTCTTATATTTCCCACCATCTACTGATTCAATCGACAAGACTCACCTCAGAACAAATCTCCAGAGAAAATTATGACGAAGACTAAAATTATTCAACACCTGCTAGATGTTATTGCTTTTTCATTCACCATGAAATATTCTTTTATTCTGGATAACTAATTAATCTCTTATACAGAGATTTTCCCTAGTTTTGTTATAATACAGCATTTTAGGAAAACGGCTACACTATGATATGTGTGGTAATGATTTTTTTACGCTTTCCAACCGTAGGTTGAAGAAGCGTATATGCGCCAGCTGTGTCAGTCAGTCCGTCCGTCCGCACGATAACTGGCGTCAAAATGGTTCGATTTCGATCAAATTTTAGTATGTTGTAGGGAACCACCTGGGGACGAACCTTATTGGAAATGGGACAAATGAGATCAAAGGTCACGACGTAGGAGCGGAATCATTCCATTGCCCTTATGCGTCATAACTTGCGTAAATATAGTTCTATTTCAATGAAAGTTTACTATGTGGTAGGGGACCACCTGGGGACGAACCCAATTCAAAATGGGTGAAGTGGGGTCAAAGGCCAGGACATAATATCGGGATGCATTCCATTGCCTTTATGCGTCATAACGTGCCTAAAAATGGTTCGATTTCGATGAAATTTCAGTATGTAGTAGGGGACCACCTGGGAACGAACCCTATTGAAAATGGACGAAATGTGGTCAAAGGTCAGGACATAGGATTGCGATCCATTCTATCCCCCTTATCATATATTATTAAGGTGGACGTCAAGTAATTTTGCTTCCTATACTTCCAATGGAAAAACTTTGTACACATTTCCTTCACAATTAATGTGCTCCCAAGGATGAAAATTTGAACATCGATTAAAATATCTTCATATTATAACTTGGAAAACTTAATATTTTTAAAACATAACCATAACTATACTAAAAAACAATAACTTTTTCCTTTGATGGTGTTGAAACCAGAGAAAAGATGTCGCGACCTGTACTTTGATGACGTCAGTGGACAAATAAATGTTGGATTGCATAATTACGGTTATGGTTTAGAAAATATTAAGTATTCCAAGTTATGAAATGAAGCTATTTTAATCGTTGTTCTAATTTTCATCCTTGGGAACGCATTAATTATGAAGAAAATGTGTACAGAAGTTTTTCCATTGGAAGTATAGGAAGCAAAATTTACTTGACGTCCACCTTAAAGTAGCAATTCTTCTATGTATGTATGTATATACATTTTATTTTGAAAAATGCTCTAAGAATTTTGATGAAAGTCGTTAACCTACCAATTTCTGGTACTAGAAATCGATTTAGCTTAATTTCGACTTTAAGAGAATTCGTTTAGTGGATTAAATAACCACCCCGAATTATAACGTTTTCAGTGTCATGGCGCTGTTCCATTAATGTTACCAATGCTTAGAACCTTATGACGTCACAATCTTGCGTTTGAGAATGTTGGTGCGCGGTCACGCCATCTGTCTCATTACGTCACGCGTTGTGTGTGGATCCTATTAAAGTTTTGTGACGTCACACTCTTGCGAGCAGGTGTTCGCGATTCCCATCTGCCTCATTACGTCACGCGTTGTGTGCCTATGTCCGTCCGCACGATAACTCGCGTAACAATCGTTCGATTTGAAAGAAATTTAAGTATCTGGTAGGGGATCACCTGTGAAGGAACCCTATTTAAAGTGAACGAAATGGGGTCAAAGGTCAGTGCATAGGAGAGGGATCTATTCCAGTGCTATTATGCGTCATACCTAACGTAAGAAAGGTTCGATTTCGATGAAATTTTAGTATGTGGTAGGGGACCACCTGGCGACAAACCGTATTAAAAATGGGGAAATGCGGTCAAAGGTCAGGACATAGAGGCGGAATCACTTCCATCGCCATTATTATTTTTTTTTTTTTTTTGATTGGAGGTTTAACGACCACCGTGAGCAACTCAATGGGCTATAAGCAGTCGCCCGTCCCTAATTTAGGGTCACTGGTTCCAGGGAAGGGAGAGAGCCAGTGCCGTAAGACAAACACAACATCCATGCCTCACCGGGATTCGAACCCGGACCCCTTACGGACGAATGATCAGAGGCCATCGCTTAGACCACTGCGCCACCGGGGCGGCTCCATCGCCATTATGCGTCATAACTTACGTAAAAATGCTTCGATTTGGATGAAATGTTAGTATGTTGTAGGGGCTTGCCTGGGGACGAATTGTATTGAAAATGGGCGAAATGGGGTCAAAGTTTAGGACATAGGAGTGGGATCTATTCCATATCCCTTATGCAACATAACTTACGTAAAAATGCTTCGATTGCGACAAAACTTTATCATGTTATTTCGGAGGGATACCGAACTGGTTCTGTTGAATATCATCGAAATGGGGTCAAAGGTCAGGGCACAGGAGTGAGATTTATTCCACAGCCATTTTCCTCATAACTTGAGCAATGATTTCTGGTATGTTGGAAAGCGTATTATAATCAATGCATTGCATGATTTTACAAACTTGTTTTTTAGTATAGCACTTATTTCACGGACTTAAAAGGCAAAACTACTGTAAAAGGCGTATGCCATGGTTATTTACACCAACATTATTTTTTTAATTATGAAGAAGACTAAAAATATTCAACACCTGCTACCTATCATTTTTTAATTCACCATGGCTGCCACTAAATATTCTTTTATTCTAGATAACTAATTAGTCTGTTATACAAAGAATTTCCCTAGTTTGTTATAACACAAAATTTTAGTGAAACGGTTATACTACGATATGTGTGGTAATAGTACTTGTTTTGTATTTAGCACTCATTTCACGGACTTTGGGACATCTGGATATCGTTTAGTAAGAAATATAGGTATATAATTCTGTGTTTTTAGGAAGAAAAGTGGGACTAATCCAAATTGGACTACATTAAAAGACGAATGTCATGGTTATTTACAACAACACACTGAGAAAAATGTTTTGTTAATTCAGCAAAAAAAAAAAAAATAAAAATAAAAAAATCGTTGAATCAACCAAAAGCATTTGTTGATCTGCAGTAAACAAAAATGTTTGTTGAATTTACAAATGTATTTTGCTGAAAATTGTTGTTGATTCAACAAAATGTATTGTTCATTTAACAAAATGCCTATGTCGATTTTTGGGAATTTGTTTGATGAATTTGTTTGAAAATCGACATAGGCATTTGTTCATTTAACAAACTGCCTATGTCGATTTTTGGGAATTTGTTTGATCCAACAATATGTATTGTTATCGCGATAAAACGTTTAGTTGAATAAACAAAATATAGCCAACGAAATAATTTTGTATTGCCAACAAAACAATTCCGATGGAGTTTGGCTAAAGCAACAAAATTAATCGACAAAACGGCTCAACAAAACTATTTGGTTGTTTCGAACAAACTTTTTTTCTCAGTGCATTAATTTTAAAGACGAACATTATTTTATAAAGCTTATCATCAGTAATATCTTACATAAAACGCTCAGGATTGTATTGGATTGAATTTTATGCGGGTGTTTAATAGCATTTTGTGGAGTACTTACATTATTTGAAATACTAGTTGATTTAAGTGTTCTTTCGTATTAAGATTACATCCAATACTACATTACATTATTAAGGTGGTGAATATTTGTGTGAGAATTAGACGTTTCTGACGGGTGCTAGAATCCCGCTCCTGTCGGCCATCTGGTCTGTGGTTTTTCCGGGGTTTTCCGTAGACTCCCTGTATTTGTGGATGCGAATGCGTAGATGAATCCCTGTGAAGTCGGCCCCGAACGCACTTTGTTCCTTACCCATATGCAGCAGAGGAATGAAAAGCCGGCTGCATTAACTTGCCAGTAGCCCTCAAGGACGTATAGTCGTCTTTGCGTGACTGAACCTGCAATGGGCGGACGAGATAGATGGATGGATAGAATATTTCAAGAAAATAAAATATGATCAACTAATTTTTTTTATCTCTGGTCTACTGATTTCAAGCACAAGTCTCTGGTAATACTGGTCCGTACGAAACAGTCAGCTGTGGAGACTTTTGACTTTGCATCCAGCAATGAAAGCAACACTGGTTACTTTCATTGCACACACTGAAGAAGCAGCCAAACAGTGAATGTGCTGCAGTTTTAGTCAACAACTCAAAAGTACGTTTTCTCCGTTTAATTATGTTACCTACCACTTCAAACACATTTGTTCCGTGTGAATTCACCATTACATTTTATCGGTTAATGTTTTGTATTCAACTGAAATACTTGACAGCACGAGAATTTTTCCTTGTTACCATCTTCATTTACCATTTCACTTTCTGCCTAAGGCAAGTTAAATGTATGTAATTTTCTATTTTTCATTTTGGGATCAAAAAAACAAATTGGGGGGGGGGGCAGGTTTCTATTTTATGCAGATTCTGTACGAAACAGGTTTTACAGCGTGTTTTACGTATAAAATAAATTTTCTTCATCCTGTGTATTTCTTGTTGAACCACTTCCTTTAAGGAAATCTGTGTTCCCTACTGAGTGATCTTTTGTTTGAGAAGAGATTAATTTTCATTATTTTGCTGAACGAAACGAAGATATGAAGGTGTGATTAAATGACGGAGCTCCAAATATCCCATGCCAGTAAAATTATTCTTATAGTAGTCCTACCTAAAGTTGCAACAAAATTAATTAAACACCAGAAGTGTAAATAGGCTTCAGAAACGGAAATCTGATTAAAAATTAAGCTTAGTCCTCCTTATTGAAACGTGCTAAGATCTGAATGTGTCACTTGCTTTAAATTTTATAGAATAAGAGTACACAGGGTAATTATACTTTGTTTTGGAAACACCTAGGAGACATAGGAAGCGCAGAATTTCTCAGTACTGGAAACGCAGTTTGAAAAATCGGCATTTAATGAGTATTTCTCTTCGCTTTATATGCCGAAATTACAATGCAAGATGATATTATATACACTAATGAGCCATTACATTATGACCACCCGCAGCCTAGAGAAATGAACGCGCCTGGAAACCGAACGGTGGCGTAGGTGAAGTACACTGAGCAGTATACACACTATATTCACAAAAGTCACAGGACACCTAGAAGAGAAACACAACATAGCATTTATTGGCATACATTAGTACGGTGAGTGTCAACCTTTAGCCTTAATGCATGCACTGACCCTTCGAGATATGCTTTCGACAAGGCTTTGGAACACAGCCATAGGTATGAGATTCCATTCAGTACATAATGCTGCCGCTAACTGCTGCTTAGTAATAGGCCTAGGTTCCAAACTTCTTATGCGGCGCTCTAATTCATCCAATAGGGGCTCTATGAGATTACGATCAGGGCTTTGTGCTAGCCAGTCCACACACGATACGAAATTATCGTCAAACCACGCCGTAACAGTCCTTGCTTTATATCTCGGTGCATTATCCTGCTGGTACCAACAAGACTCGGTTCCATAGTATTGCCACAGAATCGGTAGGGCATAATTGTCCAGAATATCGAGGTAGACGTGCTGGTTAACATGTTCGTCCACGATAACCAATGGGCCGGGACCATACCACGAAAAACACCCCCACACGAGTAAACTGCCAGCTCCAAACGTGACCGTAAGAACAGTACACTATGGTAAATAGCGTTCTCCCGGCTGCCGCCATACCCACACACATTCATCAGACTGATGGATCGTGTACCTGGATTCATCAGTCCATAGGACCCGTTTCCATTGATCAACGGTCCACGATAAATGTTCTTTACACCATGCTAAACGACGAGTAACATTCCGAGTGGAGATTAAAAGCTTATGAGCAGCCGCAGGACCACGGTAACCCATGGAATGAAGTTATCTGCGACTGGTACGTGTACATAGCGAGGTTTCAGCATTTGTATTCACTTGTACACTGAGGTCTTGTGCAGTTCACCGTCGATTAGCTGTAACAACGCTCTTGAGGCTTCGACGTCCTCTATCACTGATTTTCTTTGGTTTGCCGGTACGTTTAGCTGCTTCAAGCACGCCATGTGTCTTCCACGTATTCAGTACATGCAAAACAGTTGACTTGGGTATGTTTAAACGCCTCCCGATTTCTCTTATGTATAACCCACTAATAAATAGCACCCAACAATCTTTCATTTCTCAAAGTCAGTTCTCTCCCGCCTCGACATTTTCACTCAACTTCACAGTGCGATATAATCGCGGTCAGGTGCAGGCTTGTTTTTACACTGTTTGCAGCTGTACTGCGTATTTCAACAAAGCGGCGGATCCGTTTATTTAATTGGAAGGAGAGTCCGGATACTTTTGTCAACACAATTCATACATCCCTAGGACCGGCGTTTGCTTAGTAGAGTGTTCGGAGTCAGAATGGGAAAGGCTGCCGATTTATCGGAGTTTGATAAAGGACAAATTGTGATGACACGGCGCCTCGGAACTATGATATCGGAAACGGCGCGGCTTTTGGGTTGTTCACGTGCCGCTGTAGTGAGTACGTATCAAAAGTGGTGAACAGATGACCAAAGGGCGAACCGTGGTCAAGCCGTGTGTCGTCCGCGAATCATTGATGCCAGAGGGAAACGGAGACTGTCGCGTACTGTTCACAGCGACCGCAGGGCCACAGTGCGACAAATCACCCGCAGCTACCACAGGGGTGATCAGGGCAATGTGTCGAAGCACACAGTTCATTGCAGCCTTTTGCTCATGGGCCTGCGTAGCCGAAGACCCAGCGGGGTCACCATGCTCACTGCACTTCCTCTCCAACAACGCCTAAAATGGGCGCAAGATCACGGAGATTGGACCGTGGATGACTGGAAGAAAATGGACTAGTCTGACGAACCAAGATTTCTGCTGCATCACGTAGACGGCAGAGTGCGAATACGCCGATTACCAACGGAAGCTATGGCACTTGGATGCAATGTCTGGCAGGCCGCCCCGGTGGCGCAGCGGTCTAAGGCGCTGGCCTCTGATCATTCGTCCGTGAGGGGTCCGGGTTCGAATCCCGGTGAGGCATGGATGTTGTGTTTGTCTTACGAAACTGGCTCTCTCCCTTCCCTGGAACCAGTGACCCTAAATTAGGGACGGGCGACTGCTTATAGCACATTGAGTTGCTCACGGTGATCGTTAAAATTCCAATCAAAAAAAAAAAAAATGTCTGGCAGAAACAGGCAGGCGACCGCGGTGTTATTGCTATGGGCGATAATTTCCTGGGAAACCTTTTTTTTTTTTATTGTACGTCTAACGACCACCGTGAGCAACTCAATGGGGTATAAGCAGTTGCCCGTCCCTAATTTAGGGTCACTGGTTCCATGGAAGGGAGAGAACCAGTGTCGTAAGACAAACACAATATCCATGCCTCACCGGGATTCGAACCCGGACCGCTTCACAGACGAATCATCATAAGCCAGCGCTTAGACCACTGCGCCACCGGGACACTTGACGCCCCGTTATACCGATAGCACAATTCCTGACAGCTGTCCAGTATCCGAACATCGTTGAGGACCAAGTTCGCCCATTCATGGCAACTGTGTTCCCTGCTGGTGATGGCCATTACCAATGGGATAATGCGCCATGCCACACAGCCAGAATCGTCAAGGAGTGGTTCGAGGAACATGCTGGTGACTTTCTGTTGATCTCCAAATTCACCTGAAATGAACCCAATCGAACATTTGTGGTTCGACTTGGAAAAGCGGGTTCTCGCTAAATCACCACCACCCCGAAATGTACAGGACTTGCTGTTGACATTATGGTACCATATACCTCCAGGATACCTATCGCTACCTCATCGAATCGATGCCTCGCCGAGGGGCTGCTGTTTTGCGGGTTAAAGGGTGTCCCTACAGCTCATTAGGCAGGTGGTCGTAATGTAATGCCTGATCGGTGTGAAAGGGTTGTTCAACGAGCTGTGAGACTTTCTTCCTGAAAGAGTTAAAGCATGACATACTTAAAAATAATCGCCGCCAGCATTTAGATAGCGGCCTCGTCTCGTCGTTGCACAAGATCTTTAATGCCTGCAGTACATAAGGAGGCAGACTACTCATAATTTAATTGAGAGTCGTGGTATCCCCGACTCTGAATTAAAACGTTCTTCTTTAATTCAGAGTCGGGGATACCACGACTCTGAATTAAAGAAGAACCTATTAAAAACCACTCCATTAAAAAACCACTTTTTCTAGTTTGCTAACAAACTTATATCTACATTACTATGAAAGGAATATTATGTCTAATAAAGTAACAACTTTCAGAAACATAGATGACCTATTCAGTTTTTCAGAATGATAAGGAACTTTTCCCACTAGAGACCTTTTACCCATCAGGTCTAGCCTTGGTAAAAACAGGTGAGGGTTTCAGAACTACCTTTTTGGATTTGGAGATAGTTCGGACTCGTAAAGGAGTTCTCACGTGGTATTTTGATAAAAGAACATAATTTGATTTTGTTCATCTACTTTTAAGTATTTGGAACTCAAAAATCCCCAAAACAATTCACAGGAATATCATTATTTCACAGTTCTTAAGTATTTCAAATATTTGCAATAATAAAAGTAGCACAATTAAAGCTCTTAAATTACTATATTCTAATTTGTTTAAAAATAACCATACTCTTAATTTCTGCAAGTTCTACTTTCAAAATTTATTGTTATCTTTCAATTCTAATTCAGTATTTTCAATTAGGTTTTGTAGCATTACACCATCTTAATTAGTCTATTATTAACCTGTTCTTAGGGCCACAAAAAAACTTCATTTCCTCCGAGTCGCCCCGGAGAGTTCTAACAGCCCGAAATTTCATCCATGACATAATAACATCTTTACATTATTTTCGGGAAGTACCTCACTGTAAAATGTGATTACCGACCTTAACCGCCAGGTGTATTTACTTTATTGCCTTGAGGAGTTTGAGTTTTTTGAGTTTACGTGTTTTACCATTCTATTTCAGGTTATATGTTGTTCACTTAGGAGCTACAAGTAAGTTCTATTTTTTTATGTTCCTTAAGCTCTACAAAAAGGTTTAG
Source organism: Macrothele yani (assembly GCA_039090855.1). NCBI lineage: Eukaryota > Metazoa > Arthropoda > Arachnida > Araneae > Macrothelidae > Macrothele > Macrothele yani. Next base: position 25,706,415 of record CM076991.1, on the reverse strand, counting down.
GTAGAGAAGACAGAGTGCCTAAGGAAGATATATATTTGTTACCAAATTTATTAAGATATCTGTCAATTGGTTGCAAAATTTGGCACTCTCATGAAACTTGAACGCCTACTCCAAATCACCGGATGTCTTTCCCTCATGAGTGGTCTGGTATTCCAGGGTGCATTAATCTAAAAATGCCTGTTTACTTATATTTTAGATTGGGGGGGGGGTGTTTTCTTTTTGTTTTTGGCATTGGAAAATTTCCTCTTATCAGGAATCTAGGGGTGTTATTTTGGCTTCTGTATTAGGATTATAATTTATCTGTGGTTGACTTTATTACTATGCTGATTACGTTTGAAACCTGCAGCAGGGCGCGGTTTTGCAGACATCATATTGTATTTGTTTGCAAGTTACGGCTTTTTTAAGTTTTGTGATAAAAATATATACACTATCTACCAACAAGTAATTGGAAACCCTTTGCAATCGATGATATCTTCGGCCCTGATACACGTCACAGCCGCCGCCGTGAAATATCGTGTGAGAAACAACAACGCAACCAGTCGCATGCAAGATGCCACGCAGTTCGGAGCTCTCTGATTTCGAGAAAGCTGTAATCGTAGGGTATCAGAGAAATAGCCGATCCATACGTGACATATCCAGCGAGTTGAATTACCCAAAATCGACAGTGGCCTACGTGATTGGCAAGTGGAAGATGAGAGGTGACTGTCGGAATGTGCCACGACCCGGCAGACCCACAAAACTGGGAGTTAGAGACCGACGGGTGCTGGCCAGAGAAATTCGGAAGAACCGCACCAAATCGATGGGCCACATCCGCGAGGATTTTCAACAGACATCCGGGAGTGTTTTTTCGATGAATACCATCCGTAAGGAAGCCCATATGCTCGGTTATCATGGACGTGCTGCCACCCACAAGCCTTTGATCACCAAGTCCAATAGTGCTGCTCGGCTAACGTGGTGCAAAGAACGTCGTCAGTGGACCGTTGAACAGCGGAAACAGGTTCTCTGGAGCGACGAATCAAGGTTCACCCTCTACCGTTCGGATGGCTGGGTCGGGTTTGGCGTCTGCCTGGAGAACGCCTCATGCCGGAATGTATTGTGCCAACTGTGAAGTTCGGCGGCGGTGCAATTATGCTATGGGGTGTTTCTCCTGGAATGGCACGCGACCCTTGGTCGCAATTTCTGGTAGACTCAACGCCGAGACCTACTGCACCATTTTGGATGACCATGCGCTTCCTACATTGTGGCAGTTTTACGGGGTGGACCCATGTTAATTTCAGGATGACAATGCCACCTGTCATGTTACGAGGTCCACCATGGCTTGGTATGGTGACAATGGGGTTAATCGAATGGACTGGCCTGCGCAGAGCCTGGACCTTAACCCTATCGAGCACCTCTGGGACGAGTTGGAGCGTGTACTTAAGGGGTGCCCCCACCGTCCGAAATCGGTGAAGGAACTGACCGTCTGCTCCAAGCCGAGTGGAAGAAAATACCGCTAGCCCTTGTACAACGCCTGGTTGAGAGTATGCCCTGGAGGGTCGCAGCTGTAATCGCCGCTCGTGGAGGTTCCACCAACTATCGAAAGTGAATAAACTTCGTTTTCCTTTGCTATCACAGGTGTTAAATTACTTGTTTGTAGATAGTGTATATATACACACACTATATTGACAAAAGCCCCCGGACACCCTCTTCAAAAGCAAATGAACGGATCCGCTGCGTTGTCAAGATGCAGCGGATCCGTGGAGGTTCCACCAACTATCGAAAGTGAATAAACTTCGTTTTCCTTTGCTATCACAGGTGTTAAATTACTTGTTTGTAGATAGTGTATATATACACACACTATATTGACAAAAGCCCCCGGACACCCACTTCAAAAGCAAATGAACGGATCCGCTGCGTTGTCAAGATGCGCGGTACAGCTGCAAACGGTATAAAAGCAAGCCTGCAGCTGACCGCGATCATATTGTACTGTGAGGTTGAATGAGAATGTCACGGCGGTAGAGAACTGACTTTGATGAGAAAGGAAAGATTGTGGGGTGTTATATTAGTGGGTTGTCCATAAGAGAAACCAAGAGGCGTTTAAACATACCAAAGTCCACTGTTTTGGGTGTACTCAAGATGTGGAAGACATGGCGTGCCTGAAGCAGCAAAACGTACCGGCAGACCAAAGAAAATCATTGATAGAGGACGTCGAAGCCTCAGCAGAAACGTTACAGCTAATCGACGGAGTACTACACGAGACCTCAGTGTACAAGTGAGTAAAAATGCTGGAACCTCAGTATGTACACTTACCATTCGTAGAGAACTTCATTCCATGGGTTTCCGTGGCCGTGCGGCTGCTCATAAGCCTTTCATCTCCCTATTCGGAATGCAACACGTCGTTTAGCGTTGTGTAAAGAACATTTATCGTGGACAGTAAATCAATAGAAACGGGTCCTATGGACTGATGAATCCAGATACACGATCCCTCAGTCTGATGGCCGTGTGTGAATATGGCGGCAGCCGGGGAACGCTATTTACCACAGTGTACTGTTCCTACGGTCACGTTAGGAGCTAGCAGTGTACTCGTGGGGAGGGGGGGGGTTCTTGTTAGTATGGTCCCGGCCCAATGGTTATCGTGGACAAAGCTGTTAACCAGCACGTTCATCCAGCTGGATAATACACTGAGCCATAAAGCAAGGACTGTTACTGCGTGGTTTGACAATAATTCCGTATCGTGTGTTGTCTGGCCAGCACAGAGCATCTATCGGATGAAGAGCGCCGCATAAAAAATTTGGAACCAAGGCTTACTACTAAGCAATAGTTATAAAGCGGCAGCATTATGTACTGAATGGAAGCGCATACCTATCGCTGTGTTCCAAAACCTTGTCGGAAGCATGTCTAGAAGGGTCATTGCATGAATTAAGGCCAAAGACGGACCGACACCGTAATAATGTATGTCAGTAAAAGCTATGTTGTGTTTCTCTTCTAGGTGTCCTGTGACTTTTGTCAATATAGTATGTATGTGTGTGTATGTGTGTGTGTGTGTGTGTGTGTGTATACTTTAAATGCAACACATCAGGACTTCTCCTTGACAAATGTCAAACTTGTTTTCTCGTGGTGCGTCCTGTTCCCACTAAAGGAGCTCTGATGCCCGCCAATAACTATACCACCAGGATTAGGGGAATGCTTCCCACACTCAACAAGCCGCTTGGCGAGCGTGATTACTTGTAAGCCAACCCTCAGCCCCCCTCCCTCCCCCGAGAATTTTTTTTTGATTGGAAGTTTAACGACCACCGTGAGACACTCAATGGGCTATAAGCAGTCGCCCGTCCCTAATTTAGGGTCACTGGTTCCAGGGAATGGAGAGAGCCAGTGCCGTAAGACAAACACAACATCCATGCCTCACCGGGATTCGAACCCGGACCCCGTTTGGACGAATGATCAGAGGCCATCGCTAAGACCACTGCGCCACCGGGGCGGCCCTACAATTTCACCATTGATTTAAAGTACGTTTATTTGCTAAAATCACTAGGAGAAGGAGATTCTTTAAAAATTTACGGTGTTACTGATATTAAGAACAAAGTCTTCAATCTTTAGAAGAAAATTCGAAGAAATACGTCGCTGCGAGGTGATTTTCACTTGAGAAATTAACTGCAGTCTGAGTGATTCATATAAAGAACAACTAATTGTGATATTCGGTTAGAAGAGCAATTCGCCTTCGCGCTGTTTCGGAAATATTGCCAATGTTTACCAGGAGAATTTCCTTTCCTTTTTTGTTTGAGTTGTCACCTAGAATTTCACCACTGATTTAAATTAAGCCTATTTTCTGAACTCAGTAGGCAAAAACGATTCTTTAAAAAATTACGGTGTAATTAACAAACACTAAGAACAAAGTTTTTAGTCTTTTAAGTCATTGAGTAAAGCATTTAAAGATATTCGTCGCTGCCAGATAATTTTTTCTTGAGGAATAAACTGCAGTCAAAGTGTGTCAAGCAAAGAAAAACTACGCTCGTGCGACGTGATCTGTATGACAGGCGAGCATACATATGGATTCTGAGGAATAGGCAATGTTCTTTTAAAATGCGAAATGACAGCTTGAATAGAAAGAAGCAAAGAAAACAGAAGAGAAACAAATTTAACAAATTTCTGGCGTTCTTCCAACAGTACCTACATTTCTACAATTCTGACATAAAAAAGCATAAGCTAAACATAAGTAATCAGCATAAATATCACAGCCACAATAATGGCTTAACACAAGTGTGATCAAGAAGTTTGAGTAATACGTGTGTGCAAAGGGAAAAAACTAACATAAAATATATTCAAGAATGCAAATTTTGAAGATGACAATCCGATTTTTGGTGTAAATGTGACAAGACTCATGGTAAGTCAGATAATATCCGAAAACTTGAAAATTTCATCGTCCTAGAGTGGGACTCGAACCCGCGTCTCCCAAATAGCGCTCGGGTATATGGTTAGCATACACGGGCGTTATCTGGGAGACGCGGGTTCGAGTCCCGCTCCAGGACGATGAAATTTTCAAGTTTTCGGATATTATCTGACTGACCATCCTTGTCACATTTACGCCAAAAATCGGATTGTCATCTTCAAAATATGTATTTCATAATGTAATCCCGTATTTCTTTCATGATTTATCTGCTTCTCCGGACAATCACGGGATAGGATTCTTAATCACCAGATTCGTTAAACATGAATGCCGGTTGCTTCGACTAGCGAATCATGTGATGGTTATATTCAAATTAATCGGAAACTTGAGACTTGGTCGTTCTGGGTGGTGTAGTGGTTAGCATACCCGGGCGTTTTCTGGGAAACGCGGATTCGAGTCCCGCTCCAGGACGATGAAATTTTCAAGTTTTCGGATATTATCTGACTTACCATCCTTGTCACATTTACACCAAAAATCGGATTAGTCATCTTCAAAATTTGTATTACATGGTGTAATCCCGTATTTATTTCATGATATTCAAGAATGCTACAAAGTTCCAGTCAAATCAAAGGATAATCGAATCCCACCCAAATGAAAACAAAAAAGATTGCACAGCATTTTCTGGTGTAATGAGCACGTATTTTGAATCGTTTCTGAAACGATAAAAGTACAGTATTTCAAAGAATTTTGAAAGAAAGAAAAAAAAACAATCAGGGGAAAAAAGAGAACGCATATAGGCCTCCTAGAAATATCTAGAGCATTATTCAAAATGCGCAGTACAAGTAGTGTTCTTCATAGTGTATTAAACCAGTTACAAAAGAATGTCAATCTGTTTTTTGCATAATGGATAAAATACCCACAAAAGATTTGGCTACACCTGTAAGATTCGCTAGTCCCCAGGTCATAAAAAAAAAAAAAAAGTAAATGTGTATGTACAGTATATATGCCTATGTACATTCCCACATGAAATTTCTTTCTTCGCGCTATTTTCGGGCAGAGCGGAATGCTGAATTACAATCGGCTTAAAACGTAAGTACATGAAGTGTACAGTATGCCTGTCTTGTGTGGCGAGGGAATTATCTCAAGGGCGTGTTAACGAGTGAAACACAAACTGAGAGGTGTGGCAGATTAACATGGAAATGCGGTGTGGGGCTTTCCCGAAGGTTTAAGAGAGAAGGGGCACACTGTTGACTTTGAAAATGGAAACGCGACAGACGGGACCTTAGTTTTCGATAGAGCGGTCGGGTGTGGGAGTTGACGTCGGAGACTATTTGTTTTCCGGAGAGCGATTGAGAGGAAGTCACGTAGTAGCAGAGACAGTTTACGGGAAACACGAAGTTCGGGGCTAGAGTCGATAGCACGGACGGGACGCAGTCAATCAAACGTTCAAGTAACCAGCCCTAGAGAAGTCCCAAGCCACATCGTTATAGCGGAATAAACTGTTGGTCTTTGTTAGCGTTAAAAATGGGCCTGAATTCTATTTTTTTCGAGTGCGTGATTCTAGTTTGGGAAACGAACCAAAATCAAATTATATGAAGACTCTCAGTGCATAGGGTGCTATGTTGAGAAAGAGCTAGAAAGGAACGAGGGTCGTTACAACACTATTAAACATTTTGTAGTACTTTGCAAAAAAAAAGTGTATCAAACCAGTTGCACCACGTTTCGGACAACGATTAAACAGTTGTGTGATGCATGAAGAATAAGAAAGCATGCAATTTTGCTCCACGTTAGAGAATTCAATCTGAATCGGGCGAAGTTGCACTCACTGATCCATACACTATATTGACAAAAGTCACCGGACACCCCCTACAAAAGCAAATGAATGGATCCGCTGCGTTGTTAAGATGCGCGGTGCAGCTGCAAACGGTATAAAAACAAGTCTGCAGCTGACCGCGATCATATCGCACTGTGAAGTTGAGTGAAAATGTCGCAGCGGGAGAGAACTGACTTTGAGATAGGAAAGATGGCTGGGTGTTTTATTAGTGGGTTGTCTATAAGAGAAACCGGGAGGCGTTTAAACAAACCCAAGTCAACTGTTTTGGATGTACTGAAAGAGTGGAAGACACATGGCGTACCTGAAGCAGCAAAACGTTCCGGCAGACCAAAGAAAATCAGTGATAGATGACTTCGAAGTCTCAGGAGACTCGTTGCAGCTAATCGACAAAGTACGGCACAAGACCTCAGTGTACAGGTGAGTAAAAATGCTGGAACCTCGGTATGTACACATAACATTCGCACAGATACTTCACTCCATTCGCAGATAACTTCATTCCACGACCACGGGAACAGAGGTTACAGTGGTCGAGCGGCTGCTCATAAGCCTTTCATCTCCACTCGGAATGCTACTCGTCGTTTCGCATGGTGTAAAGATCATTTTATCGTGGACCGTAGATCAATGGAAACTTGTCCTATGGACTGATGAATCCAGATACATGATCCATCAGTCTGATGGCCTTGTGTGGGTATGGAAGCAGCCGGGGGAACGCTATTTATTTCGGTTTACTGTTCCTACATTCAAGTTTGGAGCTGGCAGTGTACTCTTGTGGGGGTGTTTTTCGTGGTATGGTCCCGGCCCATTGGTGATCGTGGACAAACCTGTTAACCAGCACGTCTACCTCAATATTCTAGACAAATATGCTTTACCAACACTGTGGCAATACTATGGAACCGAGCCTTTTTGGTACGAGCAGGATAATGCACCGAGCCATAAAGCACAGACTGTTACGACGTGGTTTGACGATAATTCCGTATCGTGTGTGGACTGGCCAGCACAGAGCCCTGATCTTAATCCCATAGAACACCTATGGGATGAGTTAGAGTGCCGCATAAGAAGTTTGGGACCAAGGGCTGCTACTAAGCAACAGTTAGCGGCCAGCATTATGTACTGAATGGAAGCGTATACCTATCGCTGTGTTCCAAAACGTTGTCGAAAGCATGTCTCGAAGGGTCAGTGCATGCATTAAGGCCAAAGGAGGACCGACACCGTACTAATGTATGTCAATAAATGCTATGTTGTGTTTCTTTTCCAGGTGTCCGGTGACTTTTGTCAATATAGTGTATTTTTGTATGCTTCATGCAGCACACAATGGCTTACCATTGTCTGAAAAAGTGGATGCAGCTGGTATAGGACACCACGTTTTGCAGGAAACTATTACAAAATGTTTAACAATATACTTCCCGCAACTAGCGGCTGAAGTGTGTGCAAAGGATAAATCATAGGTCGTGCACAAAGCGTTTATCATAAAGGAAGGTGTGCAAGGCAAAGGGGATTTCTCAAATCGGGTTCTTAAAAACGAAGAAAAGGTACCAAGTACAAATATAAATGATCGCATACATGTAGTGTCAAAACTTTGTGGTAAAAGAACAGAGATTTACAGTAACGCTCCTTAGAAGGAAAACAACTAATCGTTATACACATATAAACACCCGGATCTCTCTTTCTGTCTCGATCTGTCTGAAATGCTCTCAACGTCACACCAACGGTTGCATAGTACACAGACAATTAACCTTTAGAATTCTGATGTTCATTATTATGAAACTGGAAACATTTCTGATAAAGCCATGGTTGCCTATAATACAAACATTTTTTGTTGTTGTGTTGGAGGCGATAGCTGCCTCGAACACAACAAGTTAAACAAAGTATCAACTACCGGGTACCAACTTTTTGGAATCTTTTACCTGATGAACTAAAACACATTATTAGAACGTGTCTAAAAAAACAACCTAGAAAGATATTTGCTTAATTTAAAAAAAACCCCTCAAGTTATTATATAACATTTTAATCCCTTCCTAATTGCTACTAATATCAAGAAAACTCATAAAAGAAATTAATTGCTACTAATATCAAGAAAACTCATAAAAGAAATTAATTGCTACTAATATCAAGAAAACTCATAAAAGAAATTAATTGCTACTAATATCAAGAAAACTCATAAAAGAAATTAATTGCTACTAATATCAAGAAAACTCATAAAAGAAATTAATTGCTACTAATATCAAGAAAACTCATAAAAGAAATTAATTGCTACTAATATCAAGAAAACTCATAAAAGAAATTAATTGCTACTAATATCAAGAAAACTCATAAAATTAATTGCTACTAATATAAAAAAAACTTATAAAATAAATTATGTGGTCAATTTTCTGCACAACTAGCGTTCATTTTGGTAACTGACTACGACGTAAGCCGATTCCACATATTGAAAAACATTTTCTTTCAAACATTTTCAGCCTATACATGGTTTTTGACCTTTTTCTTGCGTTATCTTTAAAAGATCGAACTTTACGGTGTTTCTTGTTAACTGCAATTACTTCGATCTCTTTACAAATCCAGAAAAAATTTCAGGAAATGAAACACTGAATGAGCGTCTTTCAACATCTTATTTTGTAGTAACTTTTGCATGATTTGTGTTTATCATGTAGCGAAATCAGGGCTTAGTCAGGTCATTAAAGACCTCGTCCCTGATTTCCTTTAGCTGTAACAATAATTACTCTTTGTTACGCTAAAGTGTAAATATAAACTTGATGTAAGGTATGATGTAACAGCTAAACCAATAAAAATTAATTAATTAATATTAAACATCAAAAATCCTGAAGTCTCTGTAAATGGAGATGTGTAACGAGTTTTGCGAAGGCTACATCAATTTTCTAGAAACAGTAACAGAAGAACAAAAAGAATTTCCTGACATGATGGAAAATCCTCAGCTAAACTACTTGCATGCTTGCTACTGCAGATGCATACTTGGCGAAAGGATAGACGCCGCCCCGGTGGCGCAGTGGTCCAAGGCGCTGGCCTCTGATCATTCGTCCGTAAGGGGTCGGGGTTTGAATCCCGGTCAGGCATGGATGTTGTGTTTGTCTTACGGCACTGGCTCTCTCCCTTCCCTGGAACCAGTGACCCTATATTAGGGACGAGCGACTGCTTATAGCCCATTGAGTTGCTCACGGTGGTCGTTAAACCTCCAATCAAAAAAAAAAAAAAAAAAAGAAACGATAGGGGCAGGTCAAATCAGTTATTAGCAGTGAAACAAACGAACCATTAAACTGGTAATTCTAAAAAACAAGAAAGATGACATTAAATTATCGGTTGTAAAGAGCACGTCCTAAATCATTTCTCTCACAAAAGAAATTTTTCAAAGCAGATTTTTAAAATCGAAAAAAAAAAAAAAAAAAAAACCTAGCGAAAAAAGAATGTATTTACGCCTCGTCGTGGGAAAACATGGCATTATTTAAAAATACAATGTGCACCATTTTGTTTCGTAATGAATGACGCCAATTGGAAAATGAATTTTTTCAACTAGATTTCAAGAATCACTGAAACATTTCGAAGTTGACATAGGCTGCCCCGGTGGCGCAGTGGTTTAAGAGCTGTCTTGTGATCATTCGTCCGAGTTGAGTCCGGGTTCGAATCCCGGTGAGGCATGGTTGTTGTGTTCGTCTTACGTCCCTGGCTCTCTCCCTTCCCTTGAACCAGAGGTTCTAAAGTAAGGACAGGCGACTGCCTACAGCCCATCGAGTTGCACACGGTGGTCGTTAAATCTTCAATCCCCCCCCCAAAAAAAAAATTAGGGACAGGGCGATTGCTTATAGCCCACTGAGTTTCTCACGGTGATCGTTAAACTTCCAATAAAAAAAAGCAAGTTAGTAAAATCATGCAACGCATTGATTATGATACGCTTTCCAATATACCAGAAATCATTACTCAACGTATTACTCAAGTTATGACGATAATAGCTGTGGAATAAATCTCGCTCCTATGACCTGACCTTTCACTCCTTTTTGCTTATATTAAACAGAATTGGTTCATTATGCCTCCGTAAGAACATGATAAAGTTTTGTTGCAATCGAAGCATTTTTACGTAAGTTATGACGCATGAGGGCGATGGATTGTATCCCGCTCCTATGTCCCGACCTTTGACCCCATTTTTCCCATTCTCAATAGCATTCGTCCCCAGGCGGTTCCTTGCCACATACTAAAATTTTATTGAAATCGAACCATGTTTATATAAGTTACGACGCTAAGGGCAATGGAATGGATTCCGCTCCTATGTCCTGACCTTTAACCCAATTTTGTCCATTTTTAATAGGGTTCGTTCCCAGGTAGTTAGTACCCTACCACATATTAAAATTTCATCGAAATCGAACCATTTTTACGCGAGTTATCGTGCGGACGGACAGACAGACGGACAAAGTTGGAGCATATACGCTTCTTCAACCTATGGTTCGAAAGCGTAAAAAAGAAGTTGAAATAACTTGTGCCCACTAGCAGCAGAAATGTGCGTTGCCCAAAAAATCAGTTCTAAGTACCAGGGCCTTAGCCAGAAAGAATGTTCTGTGAAGGGGAGAGGTAGGAATTTGAATACTAATCTTCACCGCACGTTCTACATACACTGCTAGCCACCCAAAATGCAACACCAACAACGACACGAGATAGCAAAGCCAGATTTACTGGACACATAACAACAGATACAAAGATGAAACGATTGAACTTACAGGCCCGTGCGACTTGCGGAACACGCAGACATCAATAATTCGTGTGGCCCCCATGGCTGGCAATAACGGCCGTTACACGCCGCGACATCAAACGAAAGAGGCTTTGGATGTGGGCTTGGGGTATGCTGGTCCAGGCTCCTTCCACACGTTACCACAGTTCATCACGCGTAGTCGCGGGTGGTGCTTACCGGGCAACTCGGTTGCCGATCAGCGACCAGACGTGTTCGATGGGAGACATATCGGAAGAACAGGCGGGCCACGGCAGCAGTGACACCTAGTGTGCCGTGAAGAATTGTTGCACGATGCGTGCCACGTGCGGTTAGCGCGCATTGTCCTGTTGAAACGTGGCCACTGGCAGGTCCTACAGGTAAGGGAGGACTACAGGCTCCAAAATGTCGGAGATGTAGCGATGCGTACCAGAGGGGTGCTGGTGCCATATCCAATTGAGCCCCAAACCATAACGCCAGGCGACGGACAGGTATGGAGATGCATAATGCAGGCGTCATACGGTCTCTCGCCGCGGTGCCGCCACATGCGGGTCCGACCATCGTGGTGTTGCAGGCAGAAGAGGGATTTGTCGGAGAAGACAATGTCGTGCCATTACGTATTCCAGATGCGGCGTTCAACGGCCCACTACCGCCGCACTCACCGGTGGTGTAACGTCAATGGCAATCGGAGCAATGGGCGCCGTGCGACAAGTCCCCGCTCCTGCAGACGATGTCGAACGGTACCTGTTGACACAGGTTGTTGCGCAACACACCCTAATTCATGCGCTAGCGTTCGTGATGTGGCGGTGCGAGCCATCAATGCCCGCAGCACAACATGCCAGACCTCTCGTTTGGTGGTGTGCCGCAGCTGCGGCAATCGCTCACGTCGGTCTGTCCGTTCCTCCTGCACCCACCGAATCCATACTCGCCTCACTGTGGCTGGATATCGTCCTACACGGGCGCCGATGTCTCGGTACGATAAACCACTGTCGCAATAAGCCATTATTCGTCCTCTGTCGAACTCCAAAACGTGCTGGAATGACTGCCGTATTATGCGACGGGACATCAGGAAGCTTCCCACGCACAGGTCCGGCAGCACAACACACTTCCACTACTTACATTCCGACTTCTGTGCACCCTTCTGATAGTGCTTCTCGGTGGCGTGCCGGGCGCACATGATTTGCATATGCCCTGCAATGCTAATCGTTTGCATGTCCTCTCGCGGGCGACGCATGCTGCGAATTTCAGGCCAATCGGATGCTTCCTTCTTGGTGTTGCATTTTTGGTGGCCAGCAGTGTATATTGAGTTTTTTTCTAGGTCACATATTATTTGCACACGAAATTCTATTTAACAGTCCCCATTTTTCAAATACTAACATATGCTGTACTAGTTAAAAAAATTATGAAACTTTTATAAAAACAATTATTTAAATTTTGAGACATTTTAAACATTTCGGGGAGAATTTTAACTCTCAAGACCTCTTCCTGGCTACGGCCCTGCTAGGCACGATGCTTTTCCCAGCGAAAGGTATCCGACGCAAATGAAAGTTTTGAAATCGAACAATTAGAAACATCTGATATGACTATGTAACGAGGGTGAGTCGAAAGTTTTGCAATATTCGAATCACTTTATGTCTTGATACGTATCTTTTACAACGAAAGCTGACTAGCATTCAAAGCATAGGACATAGTGTTGCACCGTTCTTAGCCACCTGTCTGCCAGTTCTTCCATTCCGCTGCGGTACCAGTTCTGGTCCTTCGAGCCGAAGAACTCCTTCACCCCAGCTGCCTCCTTCTCCTGGTTGTTGAAGTGCCTCCCGCGAAAGAATGGGCCATGGACCGGAACAAATAATAATCCGACGGTGCAAGGTCGGGACTCAGCTCGATGCCCTCAAGTTTTGCTCGGATCGTTCACGCGGTATGAAACCGAGCACTGTCATGCGTTAGGAGAGCCTGTTTTCTGTTCAATATTTCCGGGTACTTCTCCTCCAAAGTGTCATGCATCTCCTACAGCGGTTGAGGGTAGAGGTTGGTGTTAATGGTCCGACAGTCTGGAACAAATTCGTAATGGATTATCCCCTCGAAATTCCACCAGACGCACAGCATCACATTGTGCTCGAAGCGCCCACGTTTGGCAAACAGGCTCAGAAAGTTGGTCCGGGCTCAACCGCTGCCGTTGTGTGTTAAGATTACGGAAATAGACCCACTTTTCATCGCACGTAACACTTTTCTAGATGAAACGTACATCGCGCTGGTTTTCTAGAAGTTTCGTGCACACTTCCACTAGGTGGTTTGCTTCAGATGTCGTCAGTTAGTGAGGGACAATGCGGCAGCTCCTGTAGACCTTGCCGAACTAGGTGGCGAACCACGGTGGTCTGTGATATGCCGAGCTCGCCGGATAATCTTCGAGTGGTGGTTCCCGGATTTCCTCTACTGCCTGGAGCACGGCCTTAAAATCCACGGACCGCGGCCTACCTGATCTTGACTGATCGTCGAAGTTTCTGTCATCTGAGCGAAATTCCTTGAACCATCTGGTTGCGGTGCTGTGGTCCATGGAACCTTTCCCTTTCGCATGACAAATGTTTCATTTTGCTTGAGCAGCGTTATGGCAGAGTTCAAGCTTGTAAAGCAAAAGTTCCTCAATTAGCCGGTTATGGCTGTTCATCTTTTAGGCGTCCCAACCGCAAACAGGAGGAGGACATGCAATGCTTTTCACAGCAACGACTACCACTCTATATGCCTTTCATCTGACTGCAGTGCGCGACTTGAACTAGTTTAAACACGTGACATACCCGCCGCAGCACATGCGGTTATGCAAATATTGCAAAGCTCACAATACTCACCCTCTGTATATAACTACACCTATAACATAGTTATATTTTTGTGGAACAATATTTTTGCGGGAGGATGGGGTTAACGACCATCTTCAGCAACTCTATACGGTACAAGTAGTCGCCCGAGTCTAATTTAGGTACACTGGTTCCAGGAAATAGATTCTGTGATTGTTCTCTTTCAAGATTTGAGCTAGTTCTAGAATAAAAGCCACAGCCTGCGTCACGAATAGCGATTTAATGTACCATCACATCAAGTATATATAATGCAAATGAGTATTTTTTTTCCGAAATTGGAAGGAAAATTACCTTCTTTGTTATACATCTATTTGCAACCCGATGTCAGATGCGTTTGGTCATTCTAGGTATTTTCCATGACGTAGACAGCGACGTTCCTCTTACTGAGACGCAAAAAAGTGGAAACAATGATTTCCAGCCATCACAGGCAAGCTAGTTTATTTGCAAGAATCGCGGTTGGAATAAGATTTCGTGACTGGCAATGACTGGCAGACATTTAGTGACTGGCAATGACTGGCAAAGACTGGCAAACATTTAGTGACTGGCAATGACGGGCAAACATTTCGTGACTGGCAATGTCCTGGTGACTGGCAATGACTGGCAAACATTTCGTGACTGGCAATGTCCTGGCCAAAGTGAGTGAGTGAGTGAACGCATTACAAGATTTTATGGCGCAACCCGAACGAATCTGGATCAGAATCTCTACAGAAACATCCCGACAATCCAAAATCCCGATAATCCCAAAACCCGAAAATGAAACAGCTGATGAGCTCATGCCTTAATATAACGTTACGTTTGGAATTCCAGATAATCTTTCAAATTATTTTTTGACGTGATATTTTATTTTTAGCCAATAGCATTATTTTGTTTTTAGCTAATAGCATTGATTTTTTAACTAATAACGTTATTTGACCAATATTTATGTAATAATATATGATCAATTATTTGATTTATTATAATGAGAACTACTGAAATTTGAAAACACTGAATTTTTTTAATTCTTTGTGACGTAATATTTTATTTTTAGCTAATAGCATTATTTTGTTTTTAGTTAATAGCATTGTTTTGTGTTTAGCTAATAACATTTGATCAATATTTATATAATAATGTGATCAATTATTTGATTTATTATAATAAGAAATACTGAAATCTTTCAAATTCTTTTTGACGTGATATTTTATTTTTAGCTAATAGCATTATTTTGTCTTTACCTAATAACATTATTTTATTTTTAGTTAATAGCTTTATTTGATCATTATTAATACAATAATATATGATCAATTATTTGATTTATTATAAAAAAATACTGAAATTTGGAATTTGGGTTGTCGGGATTTTAGTGTAGTTGGGATTTTGGCTTGTCGGGGTTATATCCGGATCCGAACCTGAACATTTCATCAACTCACCACAAAACCCGGGCTGAATGAGAAACTCTGGGGGAATAAAGTCACCTGACAGCTTGGGCAGCCGGAACAAAACATCTCACTCAAGAAAAGCAAAAGGTGAGTCCACGTTTCCAAAATAAAAAGCATTCCTACAACATAAATTAAATTTAATGTAAATATGTATAAACATCGAATTTCTATTCATCATCGGGTCCCAAGCATTCAAGACATCTTCAACCTACACCCATCCTTTGAATCAACGCTTTAAACGACAAAACCTCCAAAAAAGAACAAATCAGTAAATTTTTATCAAACTTACTGATTTCTTTATTATGTAAGAAAAGAGATATTACAAGTACATCCAATTTAGTATACAAAAACTCCCACGTTCTAATTAAATTTAAAACTGTCCAACAACTTTCAGTAAATTAAAACAACAAACTTTCAGTAAATTTTAATAAAGTCAATGATCTTAGTTTCCACGCCTTCATTTCTTTTATAAAGCAGATTTTATCTTTCCAAACTCCGTTTATTCTTCGACTTATGGTTTTAAACATTTATTGTGAATGTACTTTGCATTTTAATGGCCCAACTATTTGAGTGAAACCAATAATTTTATTTCATACCAGCCAGTTTTCAAAATTGAATTTTGGTCGCTCGAATCTTCACTTTCATTTCATTATCCGTATTTTTAAGCTACCTGCTTTTCTCTTTGAACTGCGACTGCTGAAAATCCTGATTTGCACGAGTACGATGCCTATATTGAAGATCCAATGTTTTCATGGGTCTTCATCCTAAATTCATTTAAGTTTTGAAGATAGCAATCCGTTTTTTGGTGTAGATATGACAAGGATGGTAAGTCAGAAAAAATCCGAAAACTTGAAAATTTCGTCGTCTTGAAGCCGGAATCAAATCCGAGTCTCCCAGATAGCGCCCGGGTATGCTATACATACCCGGGCGCTATACGTTGACGACCGAAGGTGGTGGAGGAAACAAAAGAGGATGTGAAGCAGCCGTTATTATAATTCCCACGAAAATCTATTCCGCGGCTATACCAAGAGTCTGGACGATGGTATTCGAAATTTCAAAGAGCAGCCAAACAGGCGAAGATTGAACCGTACCGTATTACGTCTGTGAAAGAGTTACAGCCACCGGATTTTGCAAAGCGATTGGCATATTGTCAATGGTTTGCCAATTTTTTTGCGGAAAACCCCGCCCTCATTGCATAACATGATTTATTGACGAAGCATGGTTTCATTTATCCGGCCGGCTATGTAAACTGGCAAAATACTCGAATGTGTGCCAGTGATAATCCGTACGCCATCTATGAAGAGCGATCGCATCCAGTGAAAATCGGTATCTGGTGTGCGGTGTCCCGACGCCGTATCATTGGACCAACCTATTTTTAAAAACACGGTGAATGCAGACAGATGCTTGAAAATCTTTAACCCTTTAACGATCATGACCCAAAAATCTTTATCGCTCTAAATATTGGGTTGTCGGAAAAATCATGACGCATTTAGCCATGTTTTGCAAAGGTAATTTATTGATAAAAACAACAAAGATCAATCAATGATATAATGCCCGTTTTGTTCGATAACTATTTGCCATCTTTCAGTGAGCTGCGGAATGCTTCGTTCATAGAAGGACCTGTCTTTCGTAGTGAAAAACTGTACAAGGTGCTGATTTACAGCCTCATCTGATTTGAACGTTATACCACGCGAGGATTGTTGAAGAGAGCGAAACAAGTGGAATTCTGACGGCGCAAAGTCAGGCGAGTATGCTGGGTGTGGCAACACATCCCACCCAAGCTCCAATAATTTTTGGCGGGTGATCAAACTTGTGTGTGGTCTCGCGCTATCGTGATGAAACACAACACCTTTACGATGAACGAGCTCTGGACGTTTCTGGATGATGGGTTCGTTCAAACTGTCTAATTGCCGATAGTACACTTTCGAATTCATTGTTTGGTTCCGTGGTAGGAGCTCGAAAAACACGACACCTTTAAAATCCCACCACACTAAGACCAGAACCTTCTGCTGATGAATGTCTGCTTTGGATGTCGTTTGAGGCGAAGCAGAACGTCGAGACCAAGACCGTTTGCGCAGCACATTGTTGTATACAATCAACTTTTCGTCACCAGTTATCAGTCGCTTCAAAAAAGGATCGTTTTCCTCACGTTTAATGAGCATATCGCAGATGTTTATACGCGCCGTCAATCGAGCTTCTTTGAGTTCATGAGGAACACACACATCGAGCTTGCTTACGTAT
Source organism: Macrothele yani (assembly GCA_039090855.1). NCBI lineage: Eukaryota > Metazoa > Arthropoda > Arachnida > Araneae > Macrothelidae > Macrothele > Macrothele yani. The sequence goes on along the minus strand of CM076991.1, from coordinate 25,689,008 downwards.
CCCAGCTTCTTCAGGTGATCGTGAACGCTTGAATGATGGATGCGAAATGTGTCTGTAATCTCTTGTGTCGTGTAACGTGGGTTTGACTCGATCAATGCCTTGATTTCGTAGTCATCATCCTCGTTGGGCCTCGTGGACCGAAGAGCATCGTTGAGGTCAAAATCACCAGCACAGAGTTTTGCGAACCACCGCTGGCACTGACGTTCTTGTAAAGCATTATCACCGTACACTTTACGCAACTTTTCACAAGCTTGACGCGTGTTCTTCCCCTTACGGAAGTAAAACAGTAAAATATGGCGAAAATGCACAGTTTGGTCTTCCATCTTCAACTTGATGCCAAATATCCGCAAATCAACCAAATCGCTCACTATTCCTTTTAGACTGCAGCCAGAACTAGCACCTGTCGAATGCCATAGCGATAACAGAGATGCGCATGCCTCCAGTGCTTCCGAAACCGCCCAACCGCCATCGGGTGCCAAAATACGTCATGACTTTTCCGAAAACCTAATAGTATAACGTCCGAAACTGCCTCTTGGTTCACTTCTTTGTTTAATAACAACAATAGTGACTGGGGGTGATTCCAGCCGATTCCTCATACGTCGTGCAAAGTTGAAGAACAGGTAAGGGTAGGAAAAATGGCTCACTCTAGACAGGCGCTTCTGGCGGCCATGGTCTTTTGTATGTACGGGCGTTTGGGTCGTTATGGTCGTTAAAGGGTTTATGAACCAGCTGGGTGAAAAGAAACTTGCATATGGTTACTTTCAACTGGACGGTGAAGCGTGCCACACCTCCAATAAGAGCATGGCAGAAATTCGCAGCTTTTTTCAGGACAGGATTATCTCCAAGATCTGTGGTCGCCTATGTCTCCCTACCTGACACCCCAGATTTCTTTTTTTTTGTTTTATGATTGAAGATTTAACGACCACCATGAGCATCTCAATGGGCTATTAGCAGTCGCCCGTCTTTAATTTAGGGCCACTGGTTCCAGAAAAGGGAGAGAGCCAGTGCCGTAAGACAAACACAACATCCATGCCTCACTGGGATTCGAACCCATACCCCTCCTGGACGAATGGTCAGAAGCCATCGCAAAGACCCCTACGCCACCGAGGAGGCCCAGATTTCTTTCTCTGGCGACTTTTAAAAAGCAAGGTTTATGCCAACAAGCCAAGGTCGATTGAGGAAGTGAAAGACAACATCACACGTGAAATTTCTGCCATCAACGTTGCCACGCTACATAGCACATTCGACAATATAGAGCGTCGGGTGAATATGTGTGACGAAGAAGTCTTGTCTTACTTCTACGTTAACTTAAAACATCAACATACTAAGAAATAGTTGCTAAATGAAAGAAACCTTAACGGCCAGACGAAACATGTAAACAACAGAAGTCACACTTACGGAAAAAGGTGCTTTATTCAGGATGTAGCAAACACATCGTAGCATAGCATATTACACTAAACTCTCCACACACCACACAACGCTTTAACACAACGCTGCTTTCAATAATCAGTTTACAATCCAACGCTCCCCAAGCAACAATTTAGTCGTCGCTTTTATCTCTTGTTCTTATCAATACTCAGGCATACGTCACGTGCATTCAACCTCAACTGTGTTGCCAAACGTATTCGTTTGAGAGAAAAGATATTACGTTAAGAGTGAAGAATAACCGAATAAACTCAAGATTTACATAGGGAAAGAAACTAAAAAGGAAAGTTAATTTAGAATATCCGTGATACCCTTTTGACGTTATGCGAGATTTGTTGTTATGTTGAGTTCGAAATGTACGGATGAATAGATGTTGAAGTAAGGGTAAATTATGATGCACTAATTGTACCGGATAGCTCACTGTAAATTAAGGCTTTTAAGGCCAGAAGAAACATATACAGAAAGTAGAATAACTTACGTAACTTTTCATTGGTCCAGCAACTTCAGACGAAATCACATAATGTTGTCTATTTACGAAATCCAAAACATATCACAGTGAGGCACACCGCGCACACATTTCCTGCTTAGCCATTTCATATATCTCGTGCAATCAATAAGCTCAGTAAAGATTCAACATCTCCATCCCAAAAAGCTAAATGAAAGAAACTTTAACGGCCAGACGAAACATGTAAACAACGGAAGTCATACTTACGGAAAAAGATGCTTTATTCAGGATGTAGCAAACACATCGTAGCACAGCATATTGCACTAAACTCTCCACACACCACACAACGCTCCTTTCAATAATCAGTTTATAACCCAACGCTATCTTCAATAAACAGGTTACAACCCAACGCTCTCTTCAATAATCAGGTTACAACCCAACGCTCTCTTCAATAATCAGTTTACAACCCAACGCTCTCTTCAATAATCAGTTTACAACCCAACGCTCTCTTCAATAATCAGTTTACAACCCAACGCTCTCTTCAATAATCAGTTTACAACCCAACGCTCTCTTCAATAATCAGTTTACAATCCAACGCTCTCTTTAATAATCAGTTTACAACCCAACGCTCTCTTCAATAATCAGTTTACAACCCAACGCTCTCAAGCAATAGATTAGTCGTCGTTTTTATCTCTTGTTCTTATCAAAACTCAGGCATACGTCACGTTCATTCAACCTCAATCGTGTTGCCAAACGTATTCGTTTGAGAGAAAGATATCACGTTAAGAGTGAAGAATAACAGAATAAACTCAAGATTTACATAGGGAAAGAAACTAAAAAGGAAAGTTAATTTAGAATATACGTCACATATGTGCCTGGTCGCTAGCGGGGTGCACTTCCAGCATCTTCTATGAGACATTCCTTTTTTGTCATGGATCAAGGTATGTTTTACATTAATTTCATTTAAATGTGTCTTTGCAATCGTGAGTTAATTAAAAGAATAAGTGTTCATTCTTTTAATTAAAAGAATAAACCTTGTACTTTTGTTTTATTGTTGTAATACTCACTGTTGTAATGTTCATGAAGCATACTCTCACACTTGTAATACATCTGTTTGAATAAACTACAACATTAATGTTTCGTCAACCTATTACTTTGACGAAACACTTTTTCATGTATGTATGTACACTGAAGTGCCAGAAAAACTGGTACAGACAAGCTTATGCAAAATACATAGAAACGTCCCCTATGCGCGTACTCGGTTGCGTCCGCCAGTGCGTATATAAAGCGATGGACATCCTTGCCAGCTGTCAGAGCTGTTTTCGGCATGAGAATGACAAGTAATAGCGATTTTCAACGCGGTGTCATAGTTGGCGCTCGTGAGATGGGCCATAGTATTTCGGAGATGGAAACAAAGTTCGGATTTTCATGGACAACCATTGCGAGAGTGTACCGTGACTACAATAATTCCGTTAAAATCTCTAACCTACGATACCAGTGTGGCCGTAAAAAGACATTGGGTGAACGTGATCATCGTCGGCTGTCAAGAATCGTTTCACGCGTCACTCTCGCATGTAGCATCGGAATTCAATGCTGGACCCTCAATAAGCATCAGCGTCCGGACTGTGCAACGTACACTGCACGATATGGGCTTTGGGAGCCGACGCCCAACTCGAGTCACCTTGATGGGTGCACGACACAGAGCTTTGCGCCTCGCTTGGGCACGGCAACACCGCCACTGGACACTTGATGACTAGAAACAAGTAGCCTGGTCTGACGAGTCGCGTTTCCAACTGTATCGGGCAGATGGAAGGATTCTTGTGTGGCGCAAACCCCATGAAGCCATGGATCCGCAGGAAATATGGTGTGCATTTCCTACAGCATATTTCCAGAATCTAGTGGAGTCCATGCCCCGTCGTATTTCTGCAGTCCTGCGCTCCCGTGGGGTACCTACCAAATATTAGACTGATGTGCCAGTTTTTCTGGCACTTTAGTGTATGTGACACTCGATATCAAGGTAAGCTTCTCGATTATGAACGACTATTCACGAAAAATGGTGTGATAAAATAAATAAATATATTATTTAAAAACTTACTTTACCTATCTTATTTTCCCCCGTCAATACTAACTGGCTTTCACCTAGTGATTCTTATAAACCGTATGCGACGGAATATTTTCCCTAATCAAGTAAATTCAAAACTTTAGGATTTATAAAATTATTCAACCAGCATCTGAACCTACAGATGACCGGCATCAGTTTTGAAGAAAGCAAAAATAAAGAAAGGGATATGTAAAGTAAGTTTTTGCACTAGGATCTAACTTGACACTCCATCTTAATGGCTGAGCAATGGAAAAATAGGAAAAAAAAGTAAGAAGTTAATAAAATTATTCAATGCATTGATTATGATACGCTTTCCAACATACCAGAAATCTTTACTCAAGTTATTATCAAGCTATGAGGATAATGTCTATGGAATAAATATCGCTCCTGCGCCCTGACCTTTGACCCCATTTCTATGATATTAAACAGAATTGGTTCTGTGTACCTACAGAACAGCATACTAAAGTTTGGTCGCAATAGAAGCATTTGTATTCAAGTTATGAGGATAATGGCTGTGGAATAAATCTGGCTCCTGTGCCCTGAACTTTGCCCCCTTTTTGATTATATTCAACAGAACCGGTTGGTATACCTCCTGAACAACATACTAAAATTTTGTCGCAATATAGGCCATTTTTACGTAAGTTGTGACACATAGGGCGATGGAATGGAACCCGCTCCTATGTCCTGATATTTGACTCCATTTCGTCCCCAGGTTGTCCCCTACCACATACTAAACTTTCATCGAAATCGAACTAATTTTACGCGAGTTATCGTGCGGACCGACAGACTGACAAAGCTGGAGCATATACGCTTCTTCAACCTACGGTTGGAAAGCGAAAACAATGGCCGAAGCTCGGGGAAAGGACAGACTTTTGCATGGAGAACACATTTTTTTGAACTGTTTGGTGATGCACATAGTAAAACCAAAATGCAAAGCTGTTGAAAGAAATAGACCACATTCCACCTAACAGAAAGAAAGGCATTTTTAAGATGCAACTGAGCTCGGTAGATGTATACAGGAAAAGGAAGTGATTACAAGGTCAAAACCGAAAACTTTTATAAGCGGCGGAAGCGAGAAAGCTACAAAAAATGAAATAAAATACGATCTTTATTAGCACTACAGGAGGTTGCTAATGAGGAAGTATTATTAAAAAAAACTAGAAAAGATTTTACTGAAAAGACGTTCCTGTAAGATTGAGACTACTTAAGTTAAGAATTCCGACAAAATTACATTTAGTGGCAAACAAATGGAAGGTAATGTGACATACTACAGAGGTGAAAACATGTGTCAAGACGACAAATCTGCAGCGAGACATTCTGTTCGCGTAGCTTAGTTGGGAGAGCGACTTACTCCGGAGTGAGGGGGGCCCGGACAAACTTTTGTTTTCACGGAAAACCCAACTAAATCAAGAAAAATGAATTATCAAGATATTCAAATCTTACTTAAATTGAAGGACTAAGTGAGTGAGAGAGAGATAACGGGGATGGAGAAGACAGGTATACAAACAGATACATAGAAAAAGAAAGGGAGAGAGATATAAAGAATGCAAAAACGCAAACGCCAACTTAAGGTATTCTCTAAGGAAGCTCAAATCCTGCTTAGAGCGAAAACAAGGATGACACCGAATTCTTTGGTGTGATAAGCACATGTTTAGAACTCTATCAGTCACAGAAAAAAACATTTTGAAAGCCGATTTTTCGAAGAGAAAATTCAGCAAAATCGATATTGAATTTACGCCTTCCAGAAAACATCTGAGTATAATTTAAAGTGCGCAATGTCAATAGTGTTGTTTACAGCGTATGGAGATATTTACAAAAAAGTAAAACATTTCTACAAACTGTAAATCATCCACACGTAGAAATATCTACTTTTTTCCATTAGCGGCTGAAATGTGTTCTATATACGAAAAAACCAGCGTTTTTCACGGCGGAAGAAATTCAAGGCAAAAAGGGTTTTTCAAATCGAACAATGAAAAGAACAGATACGGAAAAGTTATAGTTTTACGTTCTCGAGCGGAGAAAGGTGTGCGAGTTTCTTAAAAAGAGAAAATTTGTACAATATACACTCAGTAGACAAAACACTAGAGATAGGAGTGCGGGAAGTTGACGAGGTCACCTTCCGCGTAGAGTGAAACCGACCCAGCCCGAACTCAGGGCTGCCAAATAGTGTATCACCATCGACGAACGTGGGTAAACACAATGATCTGAGCGACTTTGATTGTGGTCCTTTAGAGAGAGTAAGGGCTGCAGCATTGAGCGCATGAACATGGAGCCCTCTCACTTGGAGCTGTGTCATCACGGCGAGGCCTCTGAATAAAGCAACAGCTCAGCGTATAATGAATTAGCTTTGTTTATCTTTTTGCTAAGCTAATTATTATGAATGAATAATGCTCTAAGCTTCAAAACGATGAATTCCCAAAAGGGTGTTGTTACTCGTTAATTATGAACTTAAACAAAGTCTCAACGCTGGTTATTTATATTAAGTAATTAAAGTCATAAACCTAACAGCCAGACAGAGGTCTGACAAAACTAAGAATTGAGAAAGACTGAACTTACAGAACAACTTGTTTATTATGAAGACTCCTGGTCAACTAAGGCACTCATATATCACTACTACATAACAACACACTGCAACGCAACAACAACCACCCTCAACTCCAACGCAACAACACAACTACAACGCAATAACACCGCAACACACACAACTCTCAACTCCAACGCAACAACTACACAACCCTCTACTTCTCGATGAACGCGCCTATATACGAGCTACCACCACGTCATGACTTACACTCATTGCCAGATCTCATTCAGCGGGTGAAATAATATTCCGTTCAGTAGGAAGATAATTTACATAGTAAAATAAAATAACCAGAGATAGTAAAATCAAAAGGAAAGTGAATATAGAGTATACGTTACAAGCGGTTAAAGAGAAAAACATGCGCGCGCATATTCGCATTTGGAACTACACATATACACAGTCGAGTCACATTATTATGACCACCTCCTACTTTTGACGTCAACAGCGCGTAGCCAATGAAAGAAGGCACGTGTCGTGAACTGGCTTGGAGGGTATATATGGTGTGCTGTAGGCATTCTGAAAACATACTACTCGTTCCTGTCATGGATAAAACGAGCGATTTATCAGATTTGCAAAAAAGGGATGATTATCGATGTTCGGGCCAAGGGTGGCAGTATTTCTGAAACAACGTGGTTTGTGAACTGTTCGCGTGCTGCTGTCGTTAAAGTGTATCGTGATTGAAGAAGTGGCACAATTGCAAATAAGCGACGTAGAAACTGCAGAGCACCCCGTGCCATTGATGTGTGAGGTGAACGTCGGTTTCGAAGGTGCGCGAGGGCCGATCGACACGCTACAGTGGAGCAACTCACTGGCTGAATGAATCAGGGGGCTACCGGAAGTGTCTAAAGCGACAGTTCAGCAAGCCCTGCTGCGTGTGGGCTTCCAATGCAGACGGATGGTCACTGCACCTATGCTAAAGAAGGTGCATCGGCAGGAAAGGCTTACATTTGCACGGCAGTATCGGAATTGGACCTCAGCTGATCGGCAAAGTATTGCTTTCTCCGAAGAGTCACGTTTTCTGCTTCATCGAACGGATGGACGTTGGCGTATAAGCTCGTTTTCAGCTGTACTGAGTTTACGAGAAGGTGGGGGTGTGGCGTCGACAGCATGGGACCATAGACCCGTCGCTTCAGGTTAGCTCTGGTCGAGGCGGTGGTGGCTCTGTGATGGTTTGGGGAGCCTTCTCATGGGACACATTAGGTCCCCTCAAGGTGTCTGAGAAGCCTAACTGCTGCGCGCTACTAGCATGTACTGGCTGATCACCTACACTCCTTCATGCCCTTCGCGCATCCTGCGGCCCATGGTCTGTTTCATCATGACAATGCGCCTCCCCCCAAGCCGCAACCACTCAGGCTTGGCTTGAGGAACACTCAACTTAGTTTGGAACCATCCAATGGCCCATATAAATATGCTATAAACATAAATATGAGCTTAAGCAGTTAACTGGCAAAATTTTGGCAAATTGCTAAAAAGGTCGCCAGCTCTACAGTTATTCACCATTAACGGTAGAGCAGCTTGTGGCTACCGATTCGTGTACATCATCCAAATGAATGGCGTTCACGTATCATTCCTATTCTTCACTATTTCTCTGCATGACTGCTGATTGCTGACTCACATAGCGGTTGACATTTATTAATTCTAGAAATTACTTTTCTGATTGGAAACTCTGTTTCCGAACTCATGAAAGCGGAAGACAGGTAAACTCTCTACGAATACAGTGTATGTCGCAGAAATGGCTGACTGAATGATCGTCCATAGCAGTGAGAGCTGCGAATGATGGATGATTCAGCATCCGCAGTCAAGAGTGGTTCTTCGTGAATGAATTGAATAATCATCCACAGAAATGAGAGCGAACCATTTACCATGCTCAGCGAAGATTGATTCTTCGTGAACGGATTGAATGATCATCCACGGGAGTGAGAATGAACCATTCACCGTTCGCAGTGAAGAGTGATTCTTTGTGAACGGACTGAATGATCATTCTCAGAGGTGAGAGCGAACCGTTCACCACTCGCAGTGAAGAGTGATTCTTCCTGAACGGATTGAATCATCCACACCAGGGAGAGCGAACCATTCACCATTCGCAATGAAGGTGATTCTTTGTGAACGGATTGAATGATCATCCATAGCAGTGCGAACGAACCATTCTCAGTGAAGGTTGATTCTTTGTGAACGGATTGAATGATCATCCACAGCAGTGAGAACGTACCATTCGCAGGGAAGAGTGATTCTTCCTGAACCGATTGAATCATCCACACCAGGGAGAGTGAACCATTCACAATTCGCAATGAAGGTGATTTTTTGTGATCGGATTGAATCATAATCCACAGCAATGAGAGCAAACCATTCACAGTGAAGATTGATTCTTCGTGAACGGATTGAATGATCATCCACGGGAGTGAGAATGAACCATTCACCGTTCGCAGTGAAGAGTGATTCTTTGTGAACGGACTGAATGATTATTCTCAGAGGTGAGAGCGAACCGTTCACCATTCGCAATGAAGGTGATTCTTTGTGAACGGATTGAATGATCATCCATAGCAGTGAGAACGAACCATTCTCAGTGAAGATTGACTCTTCGTGAACGGATTGAATGATCATCCACGGGAGTGAGAACGAGCCATTCATCATTCGCAGTGAAGAATGATTCTTCCTGAACGGATTGAATCATCCACACCAGGGAGAGTGAACCATTCACAATTCGCAATGAAGGTGATTTTTTGTGATCGGGTTGAATCATAATACACAGCAATGAGAACGAACCATTCACAGTGAAGATTGATTCTTTGTGACCGGATTGAATGATCATCCACAGCAGTGAAAACGAACCATTCGCAGGGAAGAGTGATTCTTCCTGAACCGATTGAATCATCCACACCAGGGAGAGCGAACCATTTACCATTCGCAATGAAGGTGATTCTTTGTGAACGGATTGAATGATCATTTACAGCAGTGAGAACGAACCATTCTCAGTGAAGATTGATTCTTCATGAACGGACTGAATGATCATCCACGGGAGTGAGAACGAATCATTCACCATTCGTAGTGAAGAGTCATTCTTCCTGAACGGATTGAATGATCATCCACAGCAGTGAGAACGAACGGATTCATAGAGAAGATTTATTCTTTGTGAACGGATTGAAAGATCCTCCACAGCAGTGAGAACGAACCATTCGCAGTGAAGAGTGACTCTAGGTCAACGAATCGCTCATGAATGATTCATAACTAGTTCTCATATTTCTGGCTTTCGACAGCAGAAAGAATTTTTCAAATGGGACTAATAGTTGCAGAAATATGGTGTCCACAGACAGACGATGGATATTGTGATACCATAAACCCATACTTTGTTTTCAAAAGATGTGCTAAAAATACCGTCGAGTATAGAAACTACGCGTTGTCAAAATTTATTACAGGAATAATTTGAAGATCTTTGACGCATAGTCCAAATGTTACCTTCCCTTTGAGTTCCTGTATTCTTACGTAAATTTGGTTTATTCCCGTAAAACGTTTGTCTGTCTAAACACCACAGATTCCTCCTCGATGAATTTGACGTTGGAAGCACCTGAAAACAGATCAAAGTGCGACAATGTGGTAAGTCTCGAGAAAGATAAGAGCTCAGGTGCTCAATGTTCTGTGCGCTTTGATGATTTAGACGATCTGCTGCATACTAAGATTTTTACCTGATTCTTAACGTTTTTACACTAATTCACGAGAGAGGGAAAATTACATGATTAAGTTTGTTACCAGTTAAGAGAACATTTATATTTAAATGTTGGACTTACCAGGTTATATTGTATCTTAATTCAATCCACGAGTGGGTGCGAATTGGACAACCTGATGAATTCCTGATAAATACGAGATTAAATACGTAAGTTATTGATTCATTTCCGATCCCTAGAAAATCAGGAAGTGATTTGCATTTAAGTTATCGACAACTACGAATAACTGAAATTCACCCGAGAAAGCACCCTTTACGGTTCTAATAAAGTTTTAGTGGAAACAACTGGTTTAAATAATAGTTATAGGTATTGCAATATTCAACTATTATTTTATTGATCTTTAAGGCGGACGTCAAGTAATTTTGCTTCCTATACTTCAAATGGAAAAACTTCTGTGCACATTTTCTTCACAATTAATGCGTTTCCAAGGATGAAAATTTGAACATCGGTTAAAATAGCTTCATTTTATATCTTGGAATACTTAATATTTTCTAAAACATACCCATAATTATGCAATCCAGCATTTGTTTGTCTACTGACGTCATCGAAGTACAGGTCGCGCCATCTTTTTTCTGGTTGCAACACCACCAAAGGAAAAGTTACTGATTTTTAATATAATTATGGTTATGTTTTAGAAAATATTAAGTATTTCAAGTTATAAAATGAAGCTATTTTAATCGTTGTTCAAATTTTCATCCTTGGGAACGCATTAATTGTGAAGAAAATGTGTACAGAAGTTTTTCCATTGGAAGTATAGGAAGCAAAATTACTTGACGTCCACCTTAAAAAATTGTAAAAGTGAATCCAGTATTTCAGAGGAATTAAAGGGATGAAGTCTGCCAAGCATGGAAAATTGCGCAGACCAGTAAGATTCCGACAGATGGTTTTGCTCATTTAAAGATTTTTATATAGGAAACTGAATTTGAGAATATTTTCTCATTCTAAATAGAGAAACCAGGATTTTAAAACTACCGCTCCATAAACCCACAATCGACCATTTCTAAAGCTTTCGCCAAAGTTTTAATAGGAAGACTACAGAGACTGATACTCCTTAGAACAGGCAAGATTTAAGACTTTTCCTAGTAAGATTGCAGAGATTGATAGTCCTTAAAAAAGGGCAACTCTGTAACTTTTATTAGGAAGATTATAGAGATCGATAGTCCTCAGAACAGGCAAGATTTAAAACTTTTCATAGAAGGCTTACAGAGATTGGTAGTCCTTAGAATAGGTAGGATTTAAAACATTTCATAGGAGGATTAAAGAGACTAATTGTCCTTAGAACAGGCAGGCTTTAAAAATGTATTAGGAAGATTACAGAGACTGACAGTCCTTTGAACAGGCAAAATTTAAAACTTTTCTTTGGAGGAAGTCATCAGTATAGGTAGAATTTAACACTTTTCATAGGAGGATTACAGAGATTGATAATCTTTAGAACAGGCAAGCCTTGAAAATTTTCATAGGATGATTACGGAGACATAATTATCAGTCACCGTAATCATCCTATGAAAACGATTATAATCGTTAGAACAGGCAAACTTTGAAAATTAAGTGCAATGAAATAGATCCATACAATTAAAGAAATTGCACAGAATACAAATGAAAATAAATGAGTGGCTCGCCTTTGATTTTCTAGAATGTTAAAAATTCTTCCATTGGAAAAATAATGAAGGTTATGTAGACCAGAGAATAAAGAAGACTTTCACCAAGACGAAAAGGGAATTTGAAACGAAAACAGAAAATGAACTAATACAATTTTAAGTACACGTATTGAAACAATGTTAATACATGTATGCTCCCAATAGTGGCATTTCCGCCAGTTCCACTTTTTTCTGTGTTGGGTGTATTTTAGCAGATTTCGATGTTACGCAACAAAGAATTGTCGTAGAACGGACAGAACGGAATAAACATTAAAATCTGACAAATAAATTTAACATAAAAATTCCGATTGAATTTGTGTTTTAAAGTAGAAGCTATGTCAGGCTGGATACATAAGTTTCTGAAGTGTCCGATTGTTACGCATTCTTGGAAAAGAAAATTTATTTGGACAGTGATGATAAAAAAAACTGTCGAAGGTTGAATGGACTATGTTTAGAAAAACAAAGTGGTGAAAAGCCGCATTTATATCTACCAAAGAAGACATGTATTTAATACATGTATACTTTTAATAATGAAATGTATGAACGTAACATTTAGACTATCATTCAAAAACTGACAAAAAATGCGTTAAAGATTGAAGAGCTGTTCTGGGCGAATGCATTAGAGATATGAACTAAAATATCGGAGTGAGACATCAAACAAGAATCATGGACGGCATTGAATACATTAAGATGGCGAAAGTGTGTTTGGTTGGGCACACTGCCAGCATCAACTCCGAAAATGGCCATTCTGTACCACAAATTAGAAGCTAAAATGCGGAACCAAAATAAGAGAAAGCGAGACGAGAAAATTAGTTACAACAAGTTGAAGAAAGTCAAAATGAAAAAGTGGACCTGAGAGGAAAAGGGAAAATGAATTGAGACAATTTTCAAGAAATGAAATGGGACTGTTGCGGCAAATGAATTTAGACAGTTTTCAGGAAAGTAAAATAAAAGGACTTAGAAAGTGATGATGATATGAACTGAGACAGCTCGTAAAAAAACAACAACAGCAGGATTAAGAAACGAGATGAAAACTTCATCGAGACAGTTTGCATAAACCTAAAATACTAGGAAGACTTAAAATATAAGGAAATGAACTAAGACAAGTTTCTAAGCCGCCCAGATATGTTATAGGACTTAAAATTAGATGCTATGAGATATAAACTGGGACAGTTCACAGAGGGAAATAAAAGGAGATTCTGAAATCAAATAAGAAAATGAAATGAGGCAGCTTGTAAAAAACAAAATAAAAGCCAAAAATGAGGTTAGAAAAGGAGCTGAGACAGAAACCCAGTGGAAGAGAAATGTGAAAGACCGCCAAAACAAATGTAGAAAACTTGGGAAGTAACTTCCTTACCTCACCTCAATGAGCAATAAAAACAGCTGAAGAAGCCAAGAGTACAAAACTGTCACGAGAATTGAAAAAGATCTCAACTTCTTCCAAAGAAACTACTTCTCACAAAACCCAGGTTTTTTGTTTAAAATACTAAAGCTCATAGTTGGTGGTAAAAGTTTTAACAAAAATCAGTTACATATATGCTGCTGTTTGAAATATCTTAATTGGGGAAGATATGCTTCTAAATTGCTAGAATTATTTCATTAGACTACTCAGCACACTTTTCTTTTGTTTCCGGTCTCAACACTACCACTATGAATAATTTTATGAGCTATCAAGAGTCTCCCGTCACTATAATTTGTGGCCACGTGTTCCAGAGAAGGGAGAAAATCAACGCCGAAAGACGGGCATACCATGCAAACCTCATCATGACTCGAACCGTGACCAATCGGGGGCTGACTAGCCAGAAAACCTACTCTACTGTTTCTGCGTTTGGATGGAATTCCCAAATTAACCTCCATCTTTTTGATACTCTACTGGAAACAGCAACCCTGTCTACTAACACTCCACATAAATTAATTCGCTTCATTTTGGCTGGTAGTTTCAGCCTCTGTTACATGTTATATCACCGGATCGCTCGTAAGAATGTTCTGGTTTCCGGAGCTTTCCATCACTCGCAAGAGCAGTCAACCGGCACAATCTTTGTGTCCAGCAGCTTATGTACTACTTTGATCGTTTCAACGGCTCAATCATTTGTGTAAAACAAAACCGTGGAACTTTCCTTCGAACAATTCTACGATTTAAATAGGGGAAAGCACGTCTCATGGAGCTGTGCAATACTAGTTTCAGTTATAACAACTAAATTACCAAGACGAGTCTAACATAAATCGAAAAGATGAATTTTAAGTACATCACGTGTTTTATCTGCATCTACGTGATCGAAAGTTTTTTCCCCACAGTCTTTTTTTAACAAGCAAAGCAGAGCATACAGTCAATGAAAATACAAACTACCACCATTCTTCGCTTAAAGGATTTCTTTACCCAGCTGTTTATTCATCGTTCTATAGTAAATTCAAAATTTTAGTCATGTATGACACACACGTTGCAAAACTGATGCTCCACTGAACCAGAATTTATTTTAGGCAAAATAAAAATATTGGTTCAGAAAAGACGAAAAAGGAAAATCTAAAACAAAATTACCATCGGCGGGGGGTGAATAAGAAAAGTGATAGAATTATTGGTTGCTTGTGTTAATTTTTCGATTCTGAGACGTACCTGCCAGCAGGACGCACACGACATAAAGGCAGATTGCAGTCAGAACGAACGTCCGCGTAGCTCAATTGGTAGAGTGACTTATTCCGGAATGAGGAGACCCTGGTTCGAGCCCCGGCGTGGACAAAAATGACAGAGAAATTTACTTCGTTATAATGGCGCCCAAATTTCCCGGATGACCCGGCCGTTCAAAATCTCGCATGCTGTGATGTTATTTCCACACCGCGAGAGAAGAAAAATCAGAGAATCCCTTCTCCAGCGCTTTGAAAAATAAAAAAATTGACTGGGAGTTCTCAAGTGCACATTCTACAGCGGATGGCTGCTGCAACGATTCATGGTCACGGCTGACCCGTGGGCCATGCCCCCGGCCCTCTTTCGAGGAGAGGGGGAGGTACGACGTACCTGCCAGCAGGACGCACACGACATAAAGGCAGATAGCAGTCAGAACGAACGTCCGCGTAGCTGAATTGGTAGAGTGACTTATTCCGGAATGAGGAGACCCGGGTTCGAGCTCGTGGACAAAAATGGCGGAGAAATTTACTTCGTCATAATGGCCCCCAAATTTCCCGGATGACCCGGCCGTTCAAAATCTCGCAATGCTGTGATGTCATTTCCACACCGCGAGAGAGGAAAAATCAGAGAATCCCTTCTCCAGCGCTTTGAAAAAAAAAAAAATGACTGGGAGTTCTCAAGTGCACGTTCTACAGCGGATGGCTGCCTGCAACGATTCATGGTCCCCGCTGACCCGTGGGCCATGCCCCAGCCGACTTTCGAGGGGGAGGGAGATGCGACGTACCTGCCAGCAGGACGCACACGACATAAAGGCAGATAGCAGTCAGAACGAACGTCCGCGTAGCTCAATTGGTAGAGTGACTTATTCCGGAATGAGCCCCGGCGTGGACAAAAATGACGGAGAAATTTACTTGTTATTTTTTTTGTCGAGCCCCGGCGTGGACAAAAATGACGGAGAAATTTACTTCGTTATAATTCTTTCATGCTACAAGTACGGTTTCAGAATGAACGCACTCTTTGAAAAGCCTTTTGTGTTTGCAGATGTAAAATACTTGTCCCCACTTTATATTTCAAAACTATCCGCTCGCAGCCCAGATGGGGGAGGAATGTAATGCCATGGTTTCTGACCATTCGTCGGAGATGGGGCCCAGGTTTGAGTACCAAATGAGATATGAGTGATGTGTTTGCCTAATGGCTCTGGAACTGTCCGTTTCCCTGAAATAGTGGGCCAAAATTAGGTACGGGTGACTGCTTATAGCTCTGAGTTGCTCAATGTATTCGTTAAACCCCGACGCACCCAAAGATGACTGAAAATACAAGCGTACAAACTACAACACGTGTGTTCTCAAACAGACAGTAAAGAACGTCTGAAATTGAAACACCAAAGGAAGTTTACTCAAATATTCTTCAAAAATTTCCAGATCTTAGACTTCCTGCGTGGATCCTTTTTGTGCAAGTACCTAAAAGGATGTCTGCTCTCTTTTCTCAGAAAGGCCTCGAAGGCTTCCTTTACTGTTGCCCTTTTACAACTGTGACTCAAATCCTTGCCTACTGATCCACATTTCTCGCAGTGATGCAAAAAATTGCTCATTTCTGCCCTTTCCCAGAAGATCCTTGAAGGTTTCTTCACTGTTTCCCATTTCCCAACAGTAGCAAGAGTCCTTGTCTACTGCTTTGTATTCCTGATAATGACACGAAGGTTTGCTTATTTCTTTCCTTTCTCAAAAGAGCTCCGAATATTTCCATACTGTTTTCCTTTTCCGGCAGCTTAATGAAGTTTTGTGTACTGCCCCTCTTTTCTAAAGGCTCTGATGCTTGCTGTTATTTCCAGTAGCCCTAAAAAAAACCACCTGATTACTGCTCCACTTTCCTAGAGCATCTGTTCTTTGCTGCTCTCCTTTCTGGAATCACACAAGACTTTCTTACTTCGCTTCCTTTCCTACGAATGGCTTGAAAACTTTGTCTGGTACCTTCCTATCCTAGTAGACATGCTTCTTGCTTCTGTCCATACTTCTTGCTTCTGTCCTTTCCAGTATTATTGAAAAAGCCTTGCTTACTTCGCTTTCCCAGAAACTCCAGAATCCTTGCTTACCGCTCCCCTTTTCTCCAGTAGCAATAAGAAATTTTGCTTAATCTTTGTTTTCCAGCAGTGCCCTGAAGGAAGACTCTTTCCTAGGAGCGATTGAGCGGCTTGTTTATTGTGTTTGCACTCCTCCTTTCCTAAGCCCCCTAAATAATCGATGACTTCATCTACACCTTAGAGAAAGTATCAAAAACATATCTAAATGATAGAACCACGAGTTTTCATGTTTAAACATACTCTAAGAAACTTTACGACTTCCACGAAAGCTGTTTACAACTGGAAGAGTCTGGCTTTGCAACTTTAAAATTTTAAGCATTTACTTTATACCACGAAATTACAGTAATAAAAGAAAGCTGTTATCCTACTTAGATGAGATGGGTACAGTACGCTTCTTCACGCATATTGCACCCGACATAAGCTAATCTATCGGCAAAACATGGTTCATGTTCTACTGCAATAATTCTTTAAATACAGCATTAATAACCGACATTAGTGCTCAAAATTAAGGGATAATCTGCAAAAACGTATATGGCTGCCAATGTTTGCAAACTAATGCACTCAAAATTGATGAATATTCAAATTTTGCTACGCGGAAGAGCATCTAGCATTTACTTTTGCTGCCGGTAAGACGGAATATGCGAATTAGGTTTGCGTTAAAAAGACATACAAGTCTACTCGCATCTTATAGCTGCTATGAGCACCGCTTGCTTTAATTTCAGTAGCACGTTGATCTGATTATATCACGAAGATATCGTGTGGATGATTTTTATCAATGAAAACAGATTAGTAGGATGGAAGCAAGTCAGTCCCAGATGAAAGTTTCTAGAGCGCTGAATGTTCCGCAATATGGCCTTTCAGGACTCTGGGTACAGTTTCAACAGACGAAGATATTCGCCGTTTACCAGGACAAGAGCCCTCTCAGAGCTACAACAGCTGCAGATGATTGCTATATGAGTCAGACAGCCTGACGTACAGAGAGTTGTCCGCCAGGTAACTGTCTTGGAGCTTGCAGACCAAGACGTTCGCCGTTGACCAGGACAAGTGCCTTCTCAGAGCTAAAACAGCTGCAGACGATTGCTGAACGAGTAGACAGCCTGACGGAATAGAGAGATGCCCAGTAAGCAACTCTCTGGATCTTGCCGCAAATACAGGAACGAGGGTTTCAAGGCTTACTGTTTATAGAAGACTTTGTGAGCAATACTTTCATGCAATGAAACCACTTACTGTATTACGTATGTATACGTATTTCTGCTTCTAATGTATACGTAACACATTAGAAGCAAAAATCAAATTTACCTGTTACAACCCTCAACGCTATTGTGGCAAAACGTTGACAAAGATGTTCCCATTTTTAAAATGCAAAATATCGACGATATTTGCGACATCGAAACGTAAGAGGACGATGAACCAGAAACGTAACAAGATGAGTGCTGGCCAATTCCAACTTCAGCTGAAGCAGGTAAATCACTCCGATCTGTTCAGTTTGGGTGCTCAGCGTCATTTTCTTGTAGGACTTCCGTCCATAGGTAGTAGAGTTTAGGTCCCAGCCACCTACAGCGAGATCGCCTTTTGGGCAGAACACAGAAACGGAAGGAATGAGAGCAAGTCTAGCGACTTTGACAGAACAGTTTGTAATGAGATTAGAGTACAGTAGATGGCGCCACCGTACAAGTACAATATTACACATAGAGGGGTGAGAGAATTTCAGGTGGGGTATAGGAAAGGATACCCATTTAACCAGTGGGTCCAACCTGGGGGCCGTCACTTAACGTGCTCGTCCGATGCACGGCGGATATTCAGCGATTGTTAGTAAATCACACCATCTCTGAAAGATCAGCCCAGGCTTGAACCTGGGGACCCAGCATCGATAGTCTGAAACACTAACCACTAAGCCATGCGGCTCTCACTAGAAACTTTTCGCCGCTTTATAGAAAGCCACGAACGTGTTCCAACGGGCATAATGAGAAATTTGAGGGAAATCGATACGTACTTTGTGAATCTAGCAGAAAAAAGGAAGAAACAAACGCTTTTAGATCAGTATTTTTGTAGCATAATACATGTAGCTTTCAATCCTCATATTCAAGTTTAAATGGGTAAGTTGTGAAATTTTTTGTTACTTTAAAAATAACTAAAATGTAATTTCTGGATTTAATCTATGCAATATTTTTAATCGCTAAAGTCTGACAAAACCCAATCAGACACTTCCCGTTTAAGAAGTTTTCCCGCTTAAGACGTTTTCATCGCTTCGTCCCAACGAAAACTTCTTAAGCGGGATCCACTGTATTATCAAAATGTTTTTGGATGCGAGTGGTATCGGTCCAGCAAAGAATTTTTTCAGTTGAGTTTTCAGCTCAGATTTTGCTGCAAATACATCAGAAGCAAAAATTAACACTTATGCCCCCTGGTGACCAAACCATTCTTTCCGAAATGTTAGAAAATATATGAAAACAACTTCCCATCAGGAGCTGTATGCGATATAGAAAGAAGTTTTACAATCGCAGTTTTAGAAGTAGGAATATCAGTGAAAACGAAATTTACCTTTAAGCACCCAAGCGGAAAGTCTATGAGTCACATAAAAAATTTTAAATTAAATGAAAAACATTTCGCACCGGAAACGCTATCCAGTAAAGAAGGAATTTTTCAAATCGGACTCTTAAAAGTAGAGATATTGACAAAAATAAGATATACATCTACGCCCCCTGACGGAGAAACCATGCAATATTTTAAGAAAATATTCCCAAAAAGTTTATCGACGTGAGTAGCATCGGTTCACAAACGAATGTTTTTCAATCGAGATTTTAGAAGCTCAGATTTTGTGGCAAACACATTAGAAGCAGAAATTGAAATTAAATCTTACACCCTCTGGTGGCCAAACTATCCTTTACCAAAAATTAGAAATTATATGCAAAAGAATTCCCATCAGGAGCTGTATCCGATGGAAAAAAAGTGTTTCAAATCGGAGTTTTAGAAGTAGAGACATTGGGGAAAACGCAATTTACTCTTAGGCTCCCTAGCGGAAAATCTATGCGTAACTTGAAAAAGTAACCATACCTAAAATGCTCTTCGACATAAGTGGAATGGAAAGCTAAAAGTATTTTATTTCAATCGGATGTTTAAATGCAAACATGTGGAATAAAATGTATTTTGAATTCGATATTATCTGCATTTACGCCCTCTAGCGAAATTGTACATCGTAAAAAAAATCGAAATAAAGGATCATCATTCGCATATTTAAGCTCTCTAATGCAAAAATAATTTTTTTAATTGTGCAAATAGTTGCAGAGATATGGCGTTCACAGACGGACGGACGGACAAACGAATTTAATACGCTATATTTACAAGAAATGAAGATTTATCGATTGATGGAGAAAAGCTGGAGATAACACACACGTACGTTTATCTTGGACAGCAGATATCAAGTGAGGGCCACATTGATGAAGAAATTAATCGGCGTACAAAACTTGCCTGGAGAGCTTTTGGAAGAAACAGCATAATTTTCAAGAGCAATATGCCATCATGTCTTAAAAGAAAAGTGTTTGATCAATGCATCCTTCCAATTGCTTACGTATGGTGCAGAGGCGTGGACCTTAACTAAAAGAGACATACAAAGGCTGCAGACAACTCAAAGAAGCATGGAGAGCTGCAAGCTTGGTGTAACCAGGAGAGATAAGAAGAGGAACTCGTGGATCCGAAAAATGACAAGAGTGGAAAACATCATGATCAGAGTTAAATCCCTGAAATGGCAATGGGCTGGACATACTGCCAGAAGGACAGATCATCGATGGACAGCCAAAATTTTAGATTGGATTCCAAGGGACAGGAAAAGACCCAGAAGAAAACTAAATATGGGTGGATAAAATTCGAAAGTATGCGGGAGTGACATGGAGGAGACTGGCACAAGACAGACCGTTGTGGAGGAAACTTAGGGAGACCTTCGTCCAGCAGTGGATTGATAATGGTTGACAATGATGATGATGCGTCTCTCGAGTATTACACCATCTGTTTTACAAAAGACGTGCTAAAAAGGCGAAAATTATTGTGGAGTACTTACTCTAACACGCTGGCCTCAGTGGGAGGATACTTACAAGGAATGAAAATAATATGTAGTGACATTATGAAGTTGCATTGTAGCACTGCAGTTTTGGAATTTGTGGACAACGTTTCTTATCATTAATATATTGTTCTCTTGCACGTTAATGGATATAACTGATATCGTGATAGTTTGTGGTCTTAGGTTTTATTTGCCTGGTGCGTAAGAAGTCTTGCTAAATAATTACTAGCACTTCACAGCAGCTACATAGGAAATAATCTTATAGAAACATGTTGTAGATTATGTAGTTTCCAGATAAATCATACTAGCTTATGCCAACTTACCTGCTATTTCTGGAAGATCTTCAAGACTTGGAGAACTTGACATCTCGTATATATCTTGCACTAAATCGCCTAGGCATCGCGACGTCTGTTCTTTCGGGCAACATAAACTGGTCTGGCTGCACCATCTATATTTTAAAGATTGTTCTCTAGACACAGAGCTAGATGTATCAGAATATTCACTTTTGAACGACTCGTTGTCGTCTTCGCACGAACTGCAGTGATTTTCCGTATTCAGAGGAGATTCCATTTTGAGTGCAGTTTTTAAAAATCACTCATATTATTCCCAGAGAAAACATCGAAATTTCATTACTCTGGAAGACTAAATACCACTACTGTATGAATTACAGATGTGTGTTTCAGTTTCTTTGGAACACCTCTTTCCACAAATTTGATTTGAAACTAAGTTCCTGTTATCTTTGATCGAAATAATTGAAATAAATGGAAAGTTTATACAAGGTTATCAGAGGTCAGAAAAATAGTTTCTTAAAATGATGACGTCATAAATAAAATTAAGATATATACTTTCAAAGTCTCGTCATTATTTTCGTTTAAAATACATATGTTTAAATCAGGAGCTTATACAACATTTAAATCGATCGCGCCTATTTGCAGTTTATGAAAATTTCAGTGGATTTTAATTAAAATAGTCTAATATTAGATCTGTAGCGTAAATAAACACTTTGGTTTCGATGCTTTGTGTAAATATAATTTACATGGGATTTAACACCTTTTTCCTCCCCATTATGTATATATTCTCGCAGCCAGAATAAATGCAAACAATGAAATGTGTTTTGCCTTTATTTATTGGGGTTTTAATTCTGAGTATTGGATGAATAGAAAGCGTCATTCCAATGTGGAAGTTCTATCAATGCAGAACATTTTAGTTTCGTTTTCAAACTTAAAATTAATGGAACTATCGCAGAGACAGGACCTATATCTTATTTTATATATTCAAATTTTCTGTTGGCTGAATGCGTTTGTTGTACATAAATTAAGAAAACAATCTAGTATTTCAGCTTTTTAGAAGCGTGAGCACTTCTTTAATCGAGCAGCAAATACAGCTACTATAACAAATTCATCGTTAAAAACGTTAAGTACTATTTTAATACTGTTATCTTGAGAATCATAAACGGCTGTGCATTGCTCTACAATACTTATTTTCTGTACTAAACGCTAGTTGGGAAATTTTTGAAAAATACAATTTGCACCTTTTTAATAATTATTCCAGTTGCCTGTTTCATGAAAATATCGCGCCAACGCAAAAAGGAAAAAGCGTAGAGGTTTCGTTTTGAAACATTAAAAACGTCGATTGGATTCTGCTTTTTTTACACTGCCTTCATCAAATGGTGCTTATGCACTCTGTTCATTATGTCAAAGGACAGAACTAAGTTGAATTTGCCATCATTATATATTAGTCACTTAAACTTACAAAATTAGCTTTTCTGGTTGAATGTGCATAAAAAATATGAAAAATTGTGAAAACATGGAGGCTAATTCATTTATCTTCTACTTGCTTTAAAGGTTTGTTGAGATTTTCTAAAATAAAAAGTTCTGAATTTAAATCTCGCAATTGTCTGTACTAGATACATTTCTTAATTGTGCAATAAGTATTTTTTTAAAAAAATACTTATTGCTTCATATTTCTCTACAAAATCTTTCGTAAAATAATTAAAAACTGTTTAGTCTAAAAATAAGAAAATATGTGAATACTAACTTAAAAAATAGCTAATTTTATACTACTTTATAAGAAAAATAAATTTCTTAAAATGACGTTTTCACATTTCCAAAACTAAATAACACAAACTGCAGAAAAGCAAACATGCCAAAACTTTGATTTTCAGTTAAAGATAAGTTCTACTTTAACAGAAATGTTTACAAAATGAAGACAACTGTTTGCGCCTTATTAGAACTATGGGATCATTGAAACTAAAAACGAACCCTTCCTTGAATTTCGCAAACATTCGAAGAATTTTGAAACATGACGGTAATATTTGAGAGGCATGGTTGAATAACAAAATTTTAAATGCCTAATTGATCTCAAGTATTTTTACAGATTTAAATGCTTTTATTTTCTGTTGATGCATATTATATTATATATCTATACTCGAAGAAACGTTAAATTAAGACCAAAACTACTTAGAGTATAACCTCACTTATCTTTGTAAGCAATTTTTCCGTTTTTCTCCAATTGATTTTCACTTTGTCATTTACGTGATATTTTTTTCCCTGGAAGTTTCCTATGCCAGAGTAGATTAATTTCATCTTGTAATAAGTTATTAATTATGACGACGCACTTAATTTCACATTGAGTATCCTCTGAAACTTTGGTATCCTTCTTGGAGAAAATAAGTTTTGATGCACATCGTTTAATCTTTCAAACTAAACAGAGCCGCATGGAAGCAGCTTCCAGAAAGACGAATGAATGCTGTGCATGTTGTGGTGAGAGAAGTGACGTAATCTGATTTGGATGAACAGCAAGCTTTCAGTTGATTGGTCGTTGTCGAAACAACACGCAGTGTCTTTTCGTCATTTTCTTGTTTTTTTAGTTATTGTTTTTTAACGAAGGCTCCTTTAGCTTCTCTTCTGTGCGTGTGTGCGCGCGCGTGAGTGTGCAGCCTTTCAGTAGTAGTAAATTTTTCTGTCTCGCCTGAACTTCACTCTGTTGGCTGAAGCTCAACTTTTCCCTTAATAGCTACGTGCTGGCTGGTGTGATGGCTGCTGCCATCAGTGTGGGTACCTGTCTGATTTGAAGACAGCAAGTCATACGCTTATCGCAAAAGACGGGACACACCTACGAGAAAAGAACAGTGAAATGAAAAGTAAATCAAAAGACAGGATGCGGAGAAAACGATGTTTAGATTAACGAGACGGGTCTTTCACTTTTTAAGCTGGAGACAATTAAAGTTCAACGACATCCGAAGAAACGAAATTCGAGCCAGCGGTTTAGCAATATCTACTGAGAAAAAGTGTGAAATCGTCTCTATCAGTGCTTTCACCTGATATATAGTCAGTTTTAATTCGTTTCGCTCCGTGAAAGGTAGTAATCTGATTTCATCATCGAAATTTAATGTTCTCTTATGTCGCATTTTAAATAAGCTGTTTTCTGCAGTAAATTTTCTGCTATTTCTATAAATTGAAGAACTGATTGAATTCAAGCACGCAAGTGATTAGCGCAATGAACGACGACTCCACAGTTTTACGTCAAAGTCCTAAAAAAAATGGGAGTGGGAGAGGAAACATTAAAAGTAGCATACTGCCTATTATGCAGACAGTTTTCCTTACTTAAAATTTAACTTAACTCACGACTTTATTCAATATGTAAATTTCGCTAAATTAGTGGGAAAAAGAACTAAGAAATTGTACATTTCTTCTCATTAATGGACCGAAATATTTTACAAATTGAGAACAAAAATAACCACTGATAAAATATTCTAGGGCACTGAATTTCCGAATCGACAGATAAATGACAGGGAAGCAGAGAGAAGTAGAGAAAGCGAAAGAGAGAGACAGAGAGATAAAGAAACAATGAGAGAAAGAGGAATGAAGAGAGGTGAAGAGAGGGAAATAGAAAGGTAAAGATTAATTTAAATGTATACAGAGAGACACAGGAAAAGAAAGATATTCAGTAAGAGGCAGTGTGAGAAGAATAAAGCGAGAGGATAATAGAGAAAAGCAATGTAAAGCAATGAGAAAAATAAGTAGAGACAAAAACATGGTGTAAGAAAAGAGGTAAAGAAAGAAAAACACAGAGAATGCGAAAGGGAGAGAAAAGGAAAACTAGTGGGGGAGATTATGTATTTAAAATATGCTTTTACCAAATAGCAAAATGAAACCTTTTTTCCTACAAAAATATATAATTTCCCTCCCAATCGAAAACAAGATAGCCGCCCAGGTTACCCAGTGGTCTAAGCGATGGCTTCTGATCAATCGTTCGAGACGAGTCCGGGTTCGAATCCCGTGAGGCATGGATGTTATGTTTGTCTTACACCGCTGGCTTTTTCCCTTCCCTGGAGCCAGTTGCCCTAAATTAGGGACGGGCGACTGCTGAGTTACTCACGGTGGTCGTTAAACCACCAATAATAAAAAAAACACAAGGTTAACTTACTTTTTATGCTTAAACCAGTTTTTTTTCAGAAATGCTATTTTTCTGATCGACAAAATCAATTTACAAAAACAAAAACATGAACTACCAAAAGAATGAGTTATGTATGTGTGGTACTATTTATATCCTGCCGAGATAAACATGCTAAGAAAAATCCCTAGCAGTTCTGAAATGTCATCGCTTTATTAAGTTAAGCATGAAGCATTGTACAAATACAGGTATTGTGGCAACAAAAACAAGAAGGATGACACCGAATTCTATGGTGCAATGATCACGTCTTATTAATCCTTGACGACATGAAAATAAAAAAAAAAAGTTTCGAAAGAGTTTTTTAAAATAAAGAAGAAATTCAACGAAAAAGAGAATGCATTTATGCCTCAGAGAAAATCTGCGCATAATTTAAAATACGCAGTTTTTTCGTAGTGAATGAATTCAGTTACAAAAAAAAAAAAAAAAAAAAAAAAGATTTCTACAATCATTAAAACATCCACAAAAAGAAAGCTACTTTTTGCCAGTAGCGGAAATGTTAACTACGAAAAAATCACAAATTTTGCACAAAATATTTTTCATAGAGGAATATATCCCGAGAAAAATGGATTTTTCAAATCGAACAATGGGACAGAATGATATGGAGAAAAACGTGATACAGCTTTATGCCCTCCTAGCGGGAAACCCGTGTGTTGCTTAAAGGGAAAAATTGGCGCAAAATAATCTTCCTAATGAAAAGCATTCTGCCAAGAGGTGACTTGTCCGAGCGAATTTTGGAATCGGAGATGTTCTCTCAAATAAAATCTAACGCCTCCTGCTGGAAGAATTGTGCATAATAGAGAAGCAGAAAATAAACGGAAAGTAGCCATAGCAAAAGCTATGAGAAGGATATTTTTCCAAATACAACATCGTGAAGCAGAGAAAACGAGACAGTTTTTATTTAAAGACATTATGTTCTCAATCTTTTCCGTAACGAACATCGTACATTACAAGAATAATTTTTTCAATAGGAGTTTTACCTTGTCTTACCGTAAATACTGATACAAAGTATTCAATGAAATAACAAAAGAAATGTAAAGATATTGTGACGTGCCTGCCCCACAGGACGCACATGACATAAAGGCAGATAGCAGCGAGAACGAACGTCTGCGTAGCTCAGTTGGTAGAGCGACTTGTTCCGGAATAAGAGGACTCGGGTTTGATCCCCGGCGTGGAACAAAAATGACGGAGAAATTTACTTCGTTATAATATTTTAATATACCTGTGATGTGACGTAAGTAGTACACTTGTGAATACATGGCACCAATCACTTTTCCAAATGGCATCCTTTTGCCTTCAAACAATCTTTCAGTCTCTGTGGCCACTCATCAATAGCTTTATGCAAGGTCTCCACAGGGAAAGTTGCTGCTGGCCGCACGAAAGAGCGTTCGAGACTGTCAACACTGGAGTGTTTCTTTCTGCAGGACATGACCTCTAGTGTGGCCCACTAGTTATAGTCCAATGGGTTGAGGCCTGGACTGCTCAAAGACCTATCAGCTGGAGAAATGAAGTCTGGCAAATTCGCCTGAAGCCACTCCTGAGTTGACTTGGCCATGTGGACAGGTGCGGAATCTTGCTGAAAGCTCCACTGTCGGTTTGGGAAGAGGGTGTGACACACATTTTTGACCACTGGCTCCAAAACCCTGTCCTGGTAAACTTTGGCGGATGTTTTCACTCCTTTCTCACAGAAATGGAGCTTCGTGGTATCCTCGTAGGAGACTCCCCACCTAACCATGATTTTGAAGCAGGATGATGGCCCCTCGTGATCCTTGGAACTTTCTCCTGAGCTTCTCATGATTTTGACACATACACCCTATCATTTTGACGGTTGAAAGCCTCTTCAATAGTTAAAATGTTTTCATCAGAGAAAAGGATCTGTCTGTGGCGATTGTTTGCGTAACTCTGCAGCAAACGTTTTGCTTTTAGCGCCTTCTGCTGCTTCAGTTGTGGGGTGAGGAAGTGTCCTCCGTTAAGCTCTCACCCTAGGGTCACTCTGCAGCACGCATGACATCGACATTCTTGAAATATTCAGCTCACGAGCCATCACACATACAGCACAAAATGTTTTTTTTTTTAATTTTTTTTTATTGGATGTTTAACGACCACCGTGAGCAACTCAATGGGCTATAAGCAGTCGCCCGTCCCTAATTTAGGGTCACTGGTTCCAGGAAAGGGAGAGAGCCAGTTCCGTAAGACAAACACAACATCCATGCCTCACCGAGATTCGAACCCGGACCCATTTCGGACGAATGATCAGAGGCCATCGCTTAGACCACTGCGCCACCGGGGCGGCGGATATTTTTTGGTGATACTGTCGTACTCGAGTTAGCTACTTAGTTTATTTAATATTTCATCCTTTTTTTTTGTGATTCAAGATCATCTGAAAGTAAGTAATTGTTTTGATTATTGAAATTTTTAAATTCTAAAAAGCATTTTATAAAATCTAAGTAGATGGCTGTGTAGGTGTATTAGTATACTACACCAGCACGATTTTTTTACTTGAAGCTGAGAAATTTCATGTTGGTAGGTATTTAGGCAAATGAAGAATTTTCTTTTTTTCGCTGAAAAATGGTCTATTCCACATGCATAATAGAAATTCGACACCCTCATTTGGGACCGATTTTTATTTCTTTTTTACCAATATACACTGGCGTGCAAAAATTAAGGACGAGACGGTGTTTCGAATGTAACGTAATGTACAAGTGCTCCACATCGACTCAAATCATACCATAAGATCTCCAAGATGTAAGAATATGGGACAAGTGAGCAAAACCGCCCAAACAAGGAATCCAAAAGATACAAAGGCACTTTATTGAAAAGGTACCTTCGAGCACAACTGGACAGAAGACAAACGTCCATGTGACAGGTGGCTGCCAAGAAAAATCCAGTCTTTAGTAGGGGATATGTTCACCGATGACTGCATTGCAGGATTTACAACGTCTGTCCATGCTGGGGAAAAGGTTGTCAAGGAGCTGTTGAGGCATCGCGGCCCATTCCTCTTGTAGCGCCAATCGCATCTGCGGGATCGTTGCTGGTGGCGTGCTGCCAAGCGTCTCCCGAGAAGGTCCCACACGTGTTCGATTGGATTTAGGTCCAGGGACCTTGCGGGCCAATCCATGAATTGAACATCTTCACTCTCCAACAGCTCTGCGACAGCCACTGTACGATGAGGTGTAGCATTGTCGTCCATGAAGAGGAACGCAGGACCCACCAAACCTCTAAACAGACGCACGTGAGGCAGGAGAACCTAGGTACAATAGCGGACACCAGTGACTGAACCTCCTTGGAAGATGTAGAGGTCAGTACGGCTACAAAGCATGATACCGCCCCAAACGAGAACTCCACTACCTCCAAACCGGTCCCTTTCGATGATGTTGGAGGTGTGATTGCGTGTTCCCTGCTCTCTCCAGATGTGTATTTGTTCAGAATCGCTCGTCAGACTAAATCGTCTCTCATCCGTAAAGAGAACTCGATTCCATTGCTGATGTACCCAGTTCTTGTGCTCCTGGCACCACAGAAACCGCCGTCTCCCATGTGTAGGCATTAATGGCACACGCCGTACTGGTCGTCGTGCAAATAGACCGCCTTTGTGCAGCCCCCTGGCTACGGTAAAACGCGATAACGGAAGTCCAGTTGTCTGTTGCATGTGCCTTGCGATTTCTCCCGCTGTCTGCCGTCTGTCTCTTCTCTCCTGTAGGTCAATATACCGGTCGTTCGCCGCCGTGGTTGCTCGTGGACGACCACTGCTAAACTCTCGGACACCTTTTTCTGTCGTTTGAAATGCTCCTCAAGCTCGTGAAACGATGCTGTGAGCGATCCCGAACTCCTCGGCCACACTAGTCACACTTCGACTTTCTTCCAACTTCCCAATGACGCGACCTCGGGTAAAGTCATCCAGATGTAGTCTACTGAATTGTCTGTTGGCCATATCACACGGTGGCAGCAACTCGACGTCGTTAAAACCGATGTACACCGTGTAATAGCTTTTACCGAATTGCTGAGCGTACACCGCCCGTGTGCGTACCGGACCCTAGTCTATCTCCTGAGTAGTATTTCGGCTCGTTCTGCCTGCTCGTTCCGCTGTTATGCTAATTTCTCCTCTTCGTCCTTAATTTTTGCACACCAGTGTATAAACGCCGCCACTGTTCCTAATGGATAGGGGACTGCGTTGAACGTGTGAAAACGCAAACAACTCGTAATACGACTGTTGTTGCTTTTGAAATAGCTGTCGAGTGTAATATTTTTCATTGTGATTTTACAAAGTTTGTTAAAACTATAATGTTCAACGTAGTAAATACGTAACAGTAATATGATGATGGCACAATTTTCTTTCAAATACGTAACAGTAACATGAAGTTGGTATGTGAAAATTAAGAAAACCTTTCACTGCAACGTATCGGTTATGTTTCAAAGTTATGTAACGTTTGAGGACATTTTGACGTAACCGTAAGGTTTCTGAAACATGACTGTTACATTGCGCAACGTATCTGAAAAGTCTTAATGTTTCAGTGCTACGTACTTGTAACATATACGAAATATTCTGTGCTGTGTGGGCACTGATTCTTTTCTGACAGGATTTCGTCGAATACGGGCTGCTTTTGCTTTCACCAGGCGAGCGGTCCTCGCGGTACGTGGCTGACCCTTCCTAGGGCGGTCAGCAACGGTCCCAGTCGCAAGAAACCTTTTAATGGTCCGGTAGACAAAATTTCGGCTGATTTTCAGTTTCTTCAGCATGCTGAAAATCTCGGAAGTGGATTTTCAAACTTTGTGCAGCGCTATTACAGCAACACGATTCTCATAATCGCCCCACTACATCACAAGTGCTTCACGAAACACGTTATCTCCTCTGTGACTGAACGCACAATGATTCATTAGCTGCTTTATGCCTTCTGGCCGATGGCTGGCGTTGCACACCAGTTGCGCGCCATCTATCGAACGTTTGTAACACTATTTATGCTAAGACTGGGTAAAACTGGAAAAAACAGTTGCAAACAGAAATACACCCTAGCGCCAAAACTGTGCACTATAAATATATCAAGAGTAGGGGTAAAATGTTAAAGAGAAAGAATGGCATCCGGTATTAAGAGAACATTTACATACAAAAAATAATTTTAGGAGCAGATGTGTCCAGAGGAATAAATTTTATATGCGCACTTAACTGGTAAATTATATATCAGTTTGGGGAGGAAATTCGGATAAATTTGTTTTCTTATTTAACGGTATCTAAACGATTTTTTTTCTTAAGACGGGGGAGGGGTGGGATTACGGGTTTTCCGTCAGATTTTTAGACGTGCAGATATTTAGATATTGTTACAGATATATTATAAAGCAGGAACACGAGCTTACCCATTTTTGTGGGAAAACTATGCGTTTCCAAAAAATCGAAGTTTAGAGGGAAATATTCCTCACAAGAAAAGCTACCCGACAGGGTAAGTATTTTTCAAATCGGACGGCCAGAAGCAGTGATATAAAGAGAAATCGGATATGCAACTATGTCTCCTGGAGAAAAACCTATGCATTATGAATAGAACATATATGCAAAAGTGAGTTTTTCTTTAGTGGCACACGACCGAAAAATGTTTTCATTGAGGTTTCAGGATCGTCGATATCGCTGCCAAAATATGGGAAACAGAAAATATGCGCTTACGCGATCCCCAATGGAAAAGTTATTTTCAAAGAGAGGAAATACATATATATTAAAGATATTCTTCACAAAGAACTTTTTCGAACGCAAAAATATATTTTTTTTTTAATTTTTTTTTTTTGGTTTGAAGTTTTAACCGACCGCCGTGAGCAATTCAATGGGCTGTAAGCAGTCACCCGTCCCTAATTTAGGGCCACTGGTTCCAGGTGAGGGTGAAAGCCAGTGTCGTGAGACAAACACAGCATCCATGCCTCACCGGGATTCGAACCAGGACCATTCACGGACGAATGGTCATTAGCCAACGTTTAGACTACTGCGCTACCGGAGAGGCAAATATTATTTTTCAAACGGATTTTCAGAAGCAGAAATGTCAAAAAGGAATTTCTATACGGCCTCTAGCAGAAAAATTGAGCATTATTTGACAAAGAATCTGTATCCCAAACGGTCTTCGTGTTAAATGGTATCTGAGAAAGAAATTTTTCAGTGGGATATACGTATAAAAGGAATAATATGGAATACTGAGTGTTTTGGAAAATATACTCAGTAATCCATATGAAATACTCAGTTTTCTCATAAATACTCAGATAATGCTGAGTATTTATGAGCATTTCTGAATTCGACAGCGTCTGCATTTACGCCCTCTAACACCAAAGTTATACATCGGAAAAAGACTAAAAAGCAAAGATGATTGTTCTCACATTTCTAACTTCCCAGTACAAAAACATCTTATCAGACTAAAGATATAATTTCCACAGGTGGCGGACGAACAAAGTGATAGCACAGGCACGTGCTCAAAGCATGCAAATTCTCACAAAATAATGCAATTCTATGTGATCACGTGAACCGGATAACTGAGTGGGGGAGAGGGGTTGTACATCGCCCTTTCGTATTTGACAGAGTTGTTCAACCTGTTTGGTGTTGGTGGTCTGTTAGTTCATTTACCTTCTGTGTAACATAAAACTGCGTAGAGCTTTCGTTCACAAGCAAGTACTTATAAATCCTCCGGTCACCATAACAACGTACTAGAATCCCCCCTTAACTTCTGTGCTACAAGACTGCATTGACGGTCAATTAAAAATAAGCCAAAGTCGAATTCGTAAGTCAATTACTTTGTTTATTGATTCCTATTTTCTTTAAGAATAAGCCTAAACCAACTAAGTGCCATAAAGTTTGAATAGTGTGAAGGCTAACTTTATTTACTAGCCTGAGGGGCATGAAACACAGTGGCCGCCCGGTGGCTGAAAGGTCTGAGACGCCGGCTTCTGGACATTCATATAAGATGGATCCGGGTTCGAGTCCTTGATGAGGCATGCGTTGTTTGTTTTAATGCTAGGCATCTTTCCCGACAGTAGTAAAGTAAGTCCCAAGTAAAAAATTTCGATGCAACAAAAATGGGTAACGGAAGTAGTCTGTGAGCCACCTAGATTGATTTTCTCAAATATCTCGAAAACAGTGAGTTATAGCAAAATTTATTAATATTACTTAACTGCTATAACTTTAAAATGACGTATAACACGACGGGGTGTAAACTGTAGATACCCCTCTTTTAGAACAAAAGTTACCAATCCCTCTCACTAACACATTTGCGATTCAGCTTTTTTACGCTTTCCAACCGTAGGTTGAAGAAGCGTATATGTTCCAGCTTTGTCTGTCCGTCCTCCCTTCCGCACGACAACTCGCGTAAAAATGGTTCGATTTCGATAGAATTTTAGTATGTGTTAGAGAACAACCTGGGGACGAACCCTATTGAAAATGGACAAAATGGGGTCAGAGGTCAGGACATAGGAGCGGAATCCATTGCATCGCTCTTATGCGTCATAACTTACGTAAAAATGCTTCTATTGCGACAAAACTCTAGTGTGTTATTCCAGAGGTATACTGAACCAATTCTGTTTAATATCATCGAAATGGGGTCAAAATTCAAGACACAGGAGCGAGATTTATTCCACAGCAATTATCCTCATAACTTAAGTAATAATTTCTGGGATGTTGAAAAGCTTATAATCAATGCATTGCATGATTTT
This sequence comes from Macrothele yani, assembly GCA_039090855.1. Classification (NCBI taxonomy): domain Eukaryota; kingdom Metazoa; phylum Arthropoda; class Arachnida; order Araneae; family Macrothelidae; genus Macrothele; species Macrothele yani. Next base: position 25,656,226 of record CM076991.1, on the reverse strand, counting down.
ACTAACTTGTGTTTCTATCCTAAGGGCATATTTCAGTTTGCGCATGCGCAGATGGTCTTGCGTAGCTACATTCTATTTCATCGGTGTCAGTGTCGTTTCTTATGTTCTGCTCTATATCTGAATAACATAATAAAAATAAATATTGTTTTTGAAAACCTAAACAGTCAGAATACTATTGCCGCCGCCATAGCTTACTAAATATTTACTTTTATGGTTCGCATATCTCCTTTCATTGGTTTTTCGACATTAACATTCATTAATCCACCTACCTAAGTACAGCTCAATGCCAGGAATTACTAAACCTTATTGTTTGTTATGATTTAATTCCACTTAGTATGTACCGGACTGTGACTCGGTGTGATCGTGAGTGAGGCGAATGTGTTGTTATTGTTTCTTCTTATGATTTAATTCCCCTTAGTAAGTACAGGACTGTGGCTCGGTGTGAGCGTGAGTGAGGGGAATGTGTTGTTATTGTTTGTTGTTATGATTTAATTCCACTTAGTATGTACCGAACTGTGGCTCGGTGTGAGCGTAAGTGAGGCGAATGTGTTATTGCTTGTTGTTATGATTTAATTCCACTTAGTATGTACCGGACTGTGGCTCAGTGTGAGCGTGAGTGAGGCGAATGTGTTGTTATTGTTTGTTGTTATGATTTAATTCCACTTAGTATGTACCGAACTGTGGCTCGGTGTGAGCGTAAGTGAGGCGAATGTGTTATTGCTTGTTGTTATGATTTAATTCCACTTAGTATGTACCGGACTGGGGCTCGGTGTGGTCGTGAGTGATGCGAATGTGTTATTGCTTGTTGTTATGATTTAATTCCACTTAGTATGTACCGAACTGTGGCTCGGTGTGAGCGTAAGTGAGGCAAATGTGTTATTGCTTGTTGTTATGATTTAATTCCACTTAGTATGTACCGGACTGGGGCTCGGTGTGGTCGTGAGTGATGCGAATGTGTTATTGTTTGTTGTTATGATTTAATTCCACTTAGTGTGTACCGGACTGTGGCTCGGTGTGGTAGTGAGTGACGCGAATAAATGCAGTGTGTTGTACGTAAATAAATGTATGTCGCCCCGTGGTCTAAGCGCTGGCTTCTGATCATTCGTCGGAATTGGGTCTGGGTTCGAATCCCGGTGCGGCATGGGTGTTGGTGTTTGTCTTACGAACCTGAAACTCTCCCTTTCCTGAAACCAGTGGCCCTAAATTAGGGACGGACCCATTGAGTTGCTCATGGTGGTCGTTAAACATCCAAACAATAAAATAAAATAAATAAATGTATGCTCTCGAACACCCGTTTGATTTCATACCCACAAAGATCTTGGCATGCGAAAAATGCGTTGCATAAATTATCTACAAAGAGTACCAAGGTGCTCTATCGATTTTTTTCCAATGTCGCTGGCTCTGTCCCTTCCCTATAATAAGTGGCTTTAAATTAGAGACAGCGGGATGAATGCAAGCTTTTGGATTTGCTCATGGTCGTTGTTAACCTCTGAAGCAATAACAGGGTTTAACATTCTATCACATTAACTATTAATGGTACAAATATAGAAGTTAATTCCTTACTTTACTTGGGGCTTACTTTAATGATAGAGTACCTTAAAGTAATCCCCAGGTAAAGTAAGGTAGAGTAATCCCAAGTATTCCTTATTACTTATTAATGTTCCTTATTTAATATTCTTTATTTTAATAATATTCCTTAATATTCTTTTTTTATTTAATATTCCTTATTTTAATAATATTCCTTATTATATTAATATTCCTTATTACTTATTTAATATCCCTTATTATTACTTATTATATTCCATATTCCTTATTTAATATTCCTTATTAAGTATTGTTTATTACTTTAAGGGATTACTTTAAAGTAATCCTCTAAAGTTATCCCAAGTAAGTATTTCTTCCTTTACCAACATATGGACTCTTCTCAAACTCTCTAGAAACATCGGAGTTATCAGCTCGGTATTCACAAACCTTTCCTATAAAACACTAATTCAATTATTATTATACCATGTTTCAGACTCATTAATTATGCTATTTTATCGTGGAGACAGACGACTAAATATAATTTCATAAAACTTTAATTCTTCAGAACAAATATGTAAGATTAATTGACCTAAAATTTGATAGAAATACACAACTATTACTATATAACAACACAAGAGTTTTCCCAAACAAATACAACATTCTTACGGTTAAGCAACTTTATTATTTTAATATTGGGAAAATTATGTTCAGGCGAATTCAGAATAATTTAAACACTGACATCATACAAATTGTACCACAGGTACACGCACATGACACACGCACTAAATAACATGTTCGGCCTATTCATCCGAAGACGGAGACCATGAATCACAGTATAAATTACATTGGCCCACACTACTGGAACTCATTATCGACGGAACTGACTTCTTTAAATAACCTTAACTTATTTAAAAAAAAAATAATTAAAAAACTTCGTAATGAATTGCGGCTCCACAAATTAATATTTGCAGTGGAGGCGGACAATGACTGTTACCTGTAAATCTCGATGTAAATTGATTTTCAATGGTATTACCTGCAGTGTTTATCATCTTTTTATATATCACAATTTTTTTTGTTTCTCTGAAACACTGACTTGTTTTTAACTTCAACTGGTGACCTCAGTGTAAAATTTGTTTAGGGAGCATGGGACGCTCTCAAGCCTTACTGGCTACCCCCTGCTTCTTTGCTGTGCTTCAGTTGATATTTTTGTAATACTGGTTTTTGGCTCAGCAAAATAAATGAATTGAATTGAATTGAACAACAACCATCAGCAAAAAAATCCGACATCACTTAAGAATGAATGAATCAAGTTTGGCTCTTATAATCTGCTTTTCTTTCATCCTTGGAGACAACAACCCACCAGTTACGGAAAGACTGAGGAAACGCACTTTGCCTACATTATGTGCTTAAATAATAACTGAAATGAAGTAACGTGACTTTTGAAAGGTTAACGTGCTAATTAATATCATGGCTAAAATATATTTCCTCGAAACAGGTGCAGGTCGTTAAATTTTTCAAAATATGACAGCTCCGAAAAAGAAGGTGCAGTAGTTACCGAAGCTTAGAGGTATTGCGCAAAAGGAAGTCCCTTCATTCATCCAGTTTATACGAATAAAAAAGAAATATATTTCTTTTAACTCTTTACTCTCTCGCTGGTGTAATTTAAAGTTTGTTACACTTGGCAACACGTTGAAGAAAAAAAAGGTCTTGAATAATGTTCCTGCTATATGATGTCCCTGCGGTTTAAATTTAGGTGCGAAAATCGACCTTTGGAGCTCCCAGAAGAACCACCTGGTTCCCGTTTTAGCTCTTAAAGCCCAAGTGTTTTCCACGTTTACCGCACAATTCACACGTTCGCCAGCCGAAAATAAGTCCACCTAGTCATGTGGAATTTCCTCAACTCAATGAAGATTGTTTTAAGAATGCACAAAGGAAAGGCTGAAATTAGGAAAGCGGATGCATTTGATATCGCCGCGAGGATGAAATAATCTGGAATGACTAAGCGATTTAACTAAAAAAGAAAAGAGCCAGTCATTGACTACACTGGTGTGCAAAACCTGAGGGCGAACCAGGTTTTGTCATTTAGCGTCTCACATGAGCTGCCCGGATATGGGAAATTTAAACCATAGAAACTCCATTACTTGCCCAAATGATGACGGAAAGAACACCGACGCAACTGCTGATACTAAAGGAATTAGTGCAACGTTATTCAGAATTGGCAACAGTGTTGAAGGTTCGCAGTTACTAATACACAGTCGAGTCACATTATTGTGACCACCTCCTACTTTTGATGTCAACAGCGCGTAGCCAATGAAAGAAGGCACGTGTCGTGAGCTGGCTTGGAGGGTATATAAGGTCTGCTGTAGGCATTCTGAAAACATATCACTCGTTGCTGTCATTGACAAAAGGAGATATTTATCAGATTTGCGAAAAGGGATGATTATCGGCTTTCGGGCCAAGAGAGGCAGTATTTCTGAAACAGCGCAGTTTTTCAACTGTTCGCGTGCTGCTGTGGTTAAAGTGTATCGTTATTGGAGAAATGGCACCATTGCGAATAAGCGACGTAGAAACTGCGGAGCACCACGTTTCCATTGATGTGAGAGGTGAACGTCGTCTGTGAAGGTGCGTGAGCGCCGATCGACACGCAACAGTGGAGCAACTGACTGGCCGAATGAATCAGGGGGCCACGGGCAGTGTGTCTAAAATGACAGTTTCAGCGAACCCTGCTGCGTATGGGGCTCCGATACAGACGGATGGTCACTGCACCAATGCTAACAAAGGGGAATTGGCCGAAAAGGCTTACATTTGCACGGCAGTATTGGAATTGGGCTTCCGCTGATTGGCAAAGTATTGCCTTCTCCGGTGAGTCACGTTATCTGCTTCATCGAATGGATGAACGTTGGCGTATAAGGCCAGAAACATCGGAGAACAAACACTCTTCAACCATTGCTGGAAGAACACAAGCTGCTCGGGGCAGCGTTGCGGTCTGGGGAATGGTTTCGTGGCATTCCTGGTTCTACTCGTACCTGTGGAAGGCACTATGGACCGAATTCCTTATGAATACATCCTTGCAGACCACGTACACCCATACATGCTGATTGTTTTCCCTGGGGGCGGATGGGATCTTCCAGAACGGCAATGCGACGTGTCACACAGCTAGAAATGTCCGAGAGAGGTTGGAAGAGCACGATGAATACTTCAAAGTACTTCCCTGTCCCCCTAATTCCCCACACTTAAACCCAATCGAGCATCTGTGGGACCACCTCGATCGTGTTGTTCGCTCTATGGATCCTCCAGCACGCACTCTCCAGGAGCTGTTAGCTGCACTGAAGTCAGCATGGCACCACATACCTGTGAACACCTTCCAGCACCTTATTGATTCATTCCCTGCCTGTCTAGCTGCTGTCCGCACTGCACACGGCGGTTACTCTGGATATTAGCTGGTGGTCACAATAATGTGATTCGACCATGAAGTTCTATAGACTCTAGCTGTTAGAATACGCTAACCGAGTAAGACTGAATTTTCAACACAAGCTGTTAAATTGAGACCCAGACACTTTAACAAAAACGAAAAATAAATTCATCTGTAACTTCACATGTTTACAGTTAAACATAAATGTTCCTTCAGTTTGGGAACTTTTGGTACACTTTCCGGTATATTGTGGGTAAAAAAAGAAATCAAATAATTTACGGTCCTTTTAATTCGATTTTAGTCCTTTGGACTAGCGTCCTAATGCTGTTTGCATGTAGCAACACGTTTAATGTTCAGTTTAACTAACGAAAGACGCGTAACAGGACTTACTACTTAAAGCTTTCTTTAACGTGGTTATAAAGATATTATACACTTTCTGTTCTGCTAGACAGAAAGTACTTTCAGGATACGTAACAGGACTTACTACTTGAAGCTTTCCTTATCGTGGTTATAAAGATATTATACACTTTCTGTTCTGCTGGACAGAAAGTACATTCAGGAAACAATCACTCAGGAGCTGAAATCCTCCACTGGGCACTGAAACCATCACTGCGAACTATAGACCCAGCGCATGAAGCTAATCTTCACGACTGTGTCATGAAGGTTCGTCTTTTGTGCTGATTGACGACGGTGGTCAACGTCGCATGTGGAAGCGTTGCGTCTTTGCATAAACGCGTTGGTTTAAACGGACGGGGAAGCACAGCAGGAATATGACTACTTCCAACATACCATGATGCCATGATTCAGATGTGTCACTGTCAAAGACTGTACGAAGGGAACAGGAGGTTCTAAATAGGGTATGTTAACCTCTAACGTCGATGCATGATTTGAGTCATTTGTCCATACTTCGCACTAAGTTGTTCATGAGTTCTTCCGGTAAAATCACCCATTCTTCCGACAGCGCCGTTTTCAGCTGTTGGACAGTTTCGTGGTGTGTGTTGAAGTGCCACAACGCGTCTCTCAAGAGCGTCCCACAAGTGTTTTCTATGGGATTCAGGTGAGGGAAACCTGTAGGCCAACCCCTACCCTGGATGTCTTCACTTTCTAACAGTTCATCAACACCCACCATACGAATGGGTGTGGCGTTATAATCCATTAACACCAACTGTAGGCCAATATCACCTCGGAAGAGACAAACATCTGGAAGGATTACCCAATTACATTAGCGCGCACCGGTTACAGTACATCCTTCCAGTATCTGGATCTCCGTACGTCCATCGATCACATTTGCCTCTCCAAACGAAAACATCGCGGCCTCATGCCTATCCCTTTTATTGAAGTGTAACGTTAAGTAACCATTTTAGGATAGTGAATGTTATGCACTTTTCCCGCCATTTTGATGCAGCTGGAGAGCTGGCTGGCTTGCACTTTCTCAGCGTCACAACAGAAGGAAAGTTAGATACCTGTGTGATGCCAATAGCTCGTCACACAAGTTTTGGGGGCGATACCGAGTGTCTACCTCACGCCAGATTAGCTGACTTTCAGAATCGCTAGAGAGTCTAAATCTACTCTGATCAGCAAAGAGCAGGAGATTTGGTGATCAGGGGTTTGACTATCACCGTGAGCAACTCAGTGGACTATAAGCAGTCGTCCGTTCCTAATTTACGACATCTGGCTGCAGGGAAGGGCGAGAGCCAGTGCCGTAAGGTAAATACAACATCCATGCCTTACCGGGATTTGAACCCGGACCCATCTCGGACGAAAGGTCACAAGCCATCGCTTAGACCACTGCGCCACCGGGGCGACTCAGTAAAGAGCACCGAACCCCACTGTTCTGCTGGCCAGATGCGATGTTGTCTGGACTACCGTGTCTCCACAGTGAGCAGTGCTTAATAGAGCACAGCGTACTGGTCGTCGGGAAAACTGTCCACGTTTGTGTGATTGTCTGGCCACTGTAAACCGAGATATTGTGTGACCTGTGCTCATGTTCAGTTGTTTTGCAAGATTACTTGCTGTCTGATGTTAATCCCTCTTGGTCTGCAGGAGCAGATAGAGGTCCTCACTGGTGGGCTGGCTTTTGGTTCACGGCCACCATCGGGCTTTTGCACAGCTGTATCTACAATGCTGAAGCCCGACCACGCACGATATATGATTTTATGGGCGATAACAAACTCTTGGGCCTTACTCACAATTCATCCCTCTTCTAGCCTCCCAAAGATTCGACCACCTGTAAAATCATCATCTTCTTTACAACGGGCCATTTTGTCATCTCTAGAACAAAACAAACACAATCGAACGCCTGTAACACGTATGCACATTATCTGGTGACTTCCGTTAAACTGATGCTGTTGGATTGCGTGAGTAAATTTTGTTCTTGCGTCGTCCAAACCACACGTGATTATTCATTATTATGCATGTGCTGTTTACTTCTGTTTCCACACACGGTCCCCGAATTAATTTGGGTTTGGATCGGTCTATGAAAGGATTTTTTCAATCGGACGTTTAGAAGCAAGTATTTGGGATAAAATGTGTTTTGCATTCGATGCATCTGCGTTTACGCCCTCTAGCGGCGAGATTGTACATCGTAAAATAAAAACAAGAAACGAAATGAAGGATCATTAACACATTTCAAGCTTCCCAATGCCAAAAGAATTTTTCAAATGGGACTAATAGTAGCAGAGCATTTGTTAACATAAACAGTACGACGACGGAAAAACCGGTAACGTAAGCACAATATATATTTTTTGCTTTACAAAACACGTGCTCAAAAAGGGACAAAGCACGTGCCGGAAGCCTTCTTTGTCGACGAATTCCGAAACTGTACGCTAAGCCGTAGATTGAAATCCGTGCACAAGCACTAGACAACTGTCAAATGAACTGGAAATACCTCAACCCACAATTGCTTGCGAACTGCACGAGATCGGCAAGACGCGAAGGAGCTGTCGGCAATTACCCCATGAACTGACTGCTGCTGAAGTTTAGCGAAGTGTGTATGTGTGTCGCCACTTACTGGAAAATCCCGAGGATGACCGTTTCTTCATGCGAATTGTGATATGTGATGAAAAGTAGACATTTTTCCGGAATCCTGACATGAGAAAACACTGGTTAGATCCCAAAAAGCCACCAGAAGCAGTCCCCAAAAAAGGCAACGATTTGAGCACAAAGTTATGCTACGCGTATGGTGGAACTCTGAGAGCCCCATTTATTGGGAGTTGGTTCCAGATGGCCGAGGCATTAACGCGAAGCTGTATTGTGGCCAGTTGGAAAGGATATGCACGGTCGTATCTGAATAATACGACCACCATCGGAACCATAGTGTACCTGCCAGAATGCAAGTGACAAGGTCGACTACACGGAGATATAAGAGGCCGACCAGGATAGATGAGCCATAGTGCGTAACATGAGCACAATGGGCAGAGGTAGTGATTTGACGGACGTTCAAAAAGGAATTATCATCGGCTACCGTGCCAATGGTGGAAGCATCTCATAAACAGCAGACTTCGTGTGCTGTTCGCGAGGTACTGTACTAGGAATGAACCGCTGGCGCACCGAGTACCTCCAGACGTCTTAACTGTGGAGCCTCAAAGGCCATCGACCCCAGAGGACAACGTCGCCTCCGTCGAATGGTAAAGGCAATCACCGCTCAACAGTGCAGCAATTGATCATCAAATGAACGCTGGCGCTCCCAGGAACGTGTCCTAGATAACAGTAGAGTGAAACCTCTTACGCATGGGTCTCCGGAATCGACGCTGCGTTAAGGCGCCAGTGTTGACCCAGGTCCATCGGCAACGATACCTGCAGTTCGCGTGGGGCTACCGTCATTGGAGAGTGGAAGAGTGGGAAAAGGTTGCCTTCTCCGACGAATCTAGGTTTCTACTCCACCGAAGTGACGGTCAAATACAGACCAGTGGTGGCAGTGTGCATGTCTGGGGGATGTTTTACTGGTAGAACATGGGACCGCTGGTACCACTGGATGGGCCGCTGAACGCTAATGGCTGCATGTCCATCCTCGCTGACCACATGCATCCTTTCATGTTGGACGTTTATCCTGGTGGCGATGGTGTCTACCAGCAGGTCAACGCGCCGTGACACGTCGCCAAGGGGATGCGTGACTGGTTCCAGGAACTCTACTCTACAGCGATGTCTGCGTTCTCCCTTGGCCGACGAAATCGCCCGATCTCAATCCGATGGAGCACTTGTGGGATTATTTTCATCGACAGGTTCGACGTGCCGAAACACACAACCACGTCATCTACGAAGCCTCCGTGCTTTGATGCAGGTCGAATGGGCACCAGTGCCTCGGGCAACCTTCCCGAGCCTCATCGCGTCCATGCTACGCTGTCTCGCCGCTGTCATCCAGGCCAAGGGTGGTTATTCCCACTATTAGGTAGGTGGTCCTATTATTCTGATACAACTGTGTATGCTGCTTTAAGCCGAATGTACCCTGTGCTCTGATGAACCAGTTATCCTCCAACAGGATAATACCACTTCTCATCGTCCTCTGTCAGCTAAGTAAAAAGTACAGGAACTGGAGAGTTTCGAGCTAATGCTTCACTCTGCTTATAGTAAAGACCATACAGCCTTAGTACAACTACTTGTTCCTGTCTATGGCACATTTTCTATGAGGGAAAACTTACAAAACATCCACAATGTTAAACTTGGGGTCCAAGACATTTTTGCCTCGAACCCAAATGTTTTTTTCGCAGAGGGATTCAAAACGTGGTATCATGATGGTGTACAACCATCCAGAACGATGGACTATTTCGGAGATACAGTTTTAAGTTTATGCATTTACACGTTTTCATAAACTGTCAGGAAACGCCAATGACTTTTGAATCACCCTTATGTAGGCTTTGTTGTTTTTACATACATTTCTCTTTACGCTGGCATTCGAATCCTCTAGGGATGTGACATTCAAATCTTCGAATCCCGCGAATCTTGAAAAAGATTCGAGATTCGAAAACTCGAATCTTCGCGCTTTTATCGTCATTCGAATCTTAACCTAAAAAACTTTGCGTTTGATGCTTGTTCTAGAGCGATGTTTGTTCGAATTTTAGTCAGCATGACGAGTTCTGACATTAGAAAACAATCGAAGATGATCGTCTACCGTGAGTGCACAGCTATTTGAAATAGCTCGTTACTTCCAAATTGGATGCAACAAACAGTGAAGGAATTGTTCAGCCAAACACAGAGAGCAACCGCGGTAAGCGACTGGCGTCTCCCATCGGACAGTTCTCTAGCCACCATACCTCAAGTATAGTGGGAAAAGTGACTTAGCCATAATTTATGTTTTTCCCTGCAGCCGTTACCGTGGTAACGAGCGAGAGAAGGGAGGGGGGAGTGTGACCTTGCGCCGCGTGGCGCACATGACACAAGTTACTCTGCCTACAGCTCAGAGTTTCTAGTTCTACTCAACTCTCCGTAGAGTCTCACTTGCACACGCCATCAGTATACGCTCGGCGTTATCCGGTCTGTAATTTTTGTCTTAATCGCAGCGTTTCTCACGCTTTTTTTTAATATTCCTACGTAGTCTATATCGCTAACCACAGCATTTACGCATACTTAGGAGCGATTTATCTTGTGATAAAAAAAAAATGTCAAAAATGTGAATTGTTACTCAGATATTTTTTTGTCAAATTATGTTCAGAAAATGGAAATGAACCTCAAGACTCAAGTACTTCATTTAGTACATGTAAATTATATATATATTTTTTTTAATTGGAGGTTTTACGACCACCGTGAGCCACTCAATGGGCTATAAGCAGTCGCCCGTCCCTAATTTAGGGTCACTGGTTCCAGGGAAGGGAGAGAGCCAGTGTCGTAAGACAAACACAACATCCATGCCCGACCGGGATTCGAACCCGGACCCCTTACGGACGAATGATCAGAGGCCAGCGCCTTAGACCACTGCGCCACCGGGGCGGCAAATTATAAATTTAATTTGTATATTCTTAAAATGTATGGGTATATTTTTTGAAATTGTGTTCTTTCATTTGTTTTTCATTAAACACAGATTTCAAATTTTGCTTCAAGTAAAAACTTTTAATTTTAAGCACAAGCCTTTTCTTTCCCTTTCTTTCTTATAATTATTCTTATATGAAGGATTCGAGAACATTTTAGGATTCTGATTCTAGAAAATTCAGGATTCGTCCGACCTCTACTCTTTACATTTTCAGTATTTATGTTATAAGCTGCAATTCTAATTAACAGCGTCTGGACAGAGAGGCAACTTTAGATATTGTTAACATAATTTCAACGAAGTATTGACTCATCAGAAATCCAAGGAATTGCAAAACTTTCGAGAGCGGATAAACTCTAAATCATCTCTTTCAAAATTAGAACATCCGGTGAGTCTAAATAAACATTTGTGTTGTGCGCTAATTCGTTGCTGCTTATCTTCTCATCACTTTGACAGGAAGATACTTTCAGAGATAATTTCTCATCCCTAGTCTCTCTCACAACTGGTGTATATCCGACCGGCTCTGGTTCTACTTTTTCTTTCTTTCTCTTTATTTTTTCATCTTTGCCGTGATGGAAGAGGTAGCAATGTCCCATTAGCTCTGTATCTCTGAAGTAAAAATGAGACAGTTAAAAAACCAGTCGTTAATCACGTGCTCGTGGAACGCGACGGATAAAGTGTTAGCGCGGACCGGAATATTCTAAATTCTTTATCACTTATGTATCTGGATGACATAAATGTTTTCCCGAGATCTGTTGTGTAAGTCTTAATTCTTTTTTTTGGAAAAAAATTACTTCTGAAGACACGCGGCTTACTAAAACAGCTGTGGTATTTCTCGCGAGGTGTTTCCACACAAGGCGTCGAAAAACTATATCCTACTGTATTTTATTTATTTTCTCAGGCTTTCAAAAAACAATAGGTATTTTAACGGAAAAGTATATATTCCGCGAAAGAAACTCAATAATTTTAAAAATAGATTAAAACAAACGTGCTTACATTTCTGAAATATTTTTTTCTACGCCAATCTATTTAGTAGATAGTCTCGTTTTTTGTTTACACATAAAATAGTCTAGCCAACTTTGCATTCTCAAAAAACATACAATTCAAGCTTGCACAAGCATGCAGCTCCGAATAAAGAAAGTATTTATTGCTTTTAATACTAGGGGTGTTCAAATGAAAAGGTACGAAACGACACTGTGGGTATAAATGAAGACTTTATTCAAAGTATACACCATAGGCCGTAGCACAACGATCCCATTGATTAACGAGCCGAAGGATTCCTTCTTCCCAGAATTCCTGTGGCCGTGACGAGACCCAGTCCTGCACAGCGTCCTTGTGTTCGTCGTCCGAGTGGAAGCGCTTCCCTTTCAGATGTTTTTTCAGGGGACCAAACACATGGAAATCGCAGGGCGACACTTCCGGGCTGTAGGGTGGATGGTCAAGCTGCTCCCACTGGAACTTGGCCAGTTCCGCGTGTGTGACCCTGGAGACGTGTGGACGCGCGTTATCATGGAGCAGAACCACACCCTCCGTGAGCAGCCCCGGTCTTTTGTTCTTGATGGACCTGCGTAGGCTTCGGAGTGTCTCAAAGTACACATCGGAGTTAATGGTTCGTCTGTGCTGGAGGAATTCAACAAGTAGTCAATTGGACGGCGCTCTTTATAAGAGCCTCTGCTATCTCCTGCGCATGCGAGCGCCCGCGCATGCTCCGATCCACGCCGGCGACTCCAATCGCATCCCTAGATGTGTCGCTACGTTCTCCCATAGCGGCATAGGCAAATATGTTAACGGTTACGTTCTTATGACGTTTCGTACCTTTTCATTTGAACACCCCTAGTATACACTGATGACCATTACATTATGACCACCTACCTAATAAGCTGTAGGACCCCCTTTTAGCCCCCAAAACAGTGGCCACTCTGTGAGGCATCGATTCGATGAGGTGGCGATAGGTATCCTGGGGTATCTGGTACCATAATGTCAACAGCAGGTCCTCCAGTTTCCGTACCTTTTTGGGGTGGTGGTGGTGATTTAGCGCGAACCCGCTTTTCCAAGTCGAACCACAAATGTTCCATTGGGTTCATGTCAGGTGAATTTGGAGGCCAGGACATTAACAGAAAGTCACCAGCATGTTCCTCGAACCACTCCTTGACGATTCTGGTAGTGTGGCATGGCGCATTATCCTGTTGATAATGGTCTTCGCCGGCAGGGAACACTTTGAAATGAATGGGCGAACTTTGTCAGCAACGATGTTGAGATATTTAACAGCTGTCAGGGATTGTGCTATTGGGATAAAGGTGCCTAAAGTGTCAAAAGAAAACATCTCCTCCGCCGGTCTGTTTCCTCCCAACAGTGCATTCAGGTGCACTAGCTTCCGTCGGAAATTCGGCGAATCCGCGCTCTACCATCTACGTGATGCACCACTAATCTTGATTCATCAGACTAGGCCACTTTCTTCCAATCATCCACAGTCCAATCTCAGTTATCTTGGGCCCATTTCATGCGTTGTTGGCGATGACGTGCAGTAAGAATGGAAACCCGGCTGGGTCTTCGGCTACGCAGGCCCATAGAAAAATGGCCCTATTCATGTTGTTTGTTGCTTGAAGGAGTTGCAAATGAGTTTTCCAGTGGGAGTGCATACACCGATGAGCCAAAACATTATGACCACCTACCTAATAAGCTATAGGACCCCCTCCCCCCTTAGCCCGCAAATCAGCAGGCACTAAACAAGACATCGATTCGTTGAGGTGGCGATAAGTATCCTGAAATACATATCTGGTAGCATAATGTCAACAGCAGGTCCTCCAGTTCCCGTACATTTCGGGGTGGTGGTGATCTAGCGCGAACCCGCTTTTCCAAGTCGAGCCACAAATGTTCGATTGGGTTCATCTCAGGTTAATTTGGTGGCCATGGCTTTAACAGAGAGTCCATAGCATGTTCCACAAACCACAGCTAGACGAGTCTGGTTGTGTGGCATGGCGCCTTATCCTGTTGGATTATCCCATCACCACCGGGCAACATAACTTCCATAAATGGCTGAATTTGGTCCGCAGCGATGTTCAAATACCTGACAGCTTTGAGTGATTGTGCTATTGTGATAATGATAGTATCCCAAGAAAACATCGCCCACAGCATAACGCCGCCACCGCAGGCCTGTTTCCGTCCAAAAGTGCATCCAGGTGCCATAGCCACAGTTGTTAATCTCCGTATCCGCACTCGGCCGTCTACGTGATGCACCAGGAATCTTGATTCATCAAATCAGGCCACTTTCTTCCAATCATTCCACGGTCCAATCTCGTTCTTGGGTCCATTTGATACATTGTTGGCGATGACATGAAGTGAGGATGGGCACCCGGCCGGGTCTTCGGCTACACAGGCCCATGCGCGGAAGGCTGCGATAAACTATATACATTACCCTGATCACCACTGTTGTAGCTGCTGGTGATTTCTCACACTGTAGCCCTGCGGTCGCTGTGAACAGTGCGCAACAGTCTCAGCTCCCCTCTGGTATCAATGAACGGCTGGCGACACACTGCTGAACGACGGTTCGTCGTTTGGCCATCTATGCACCACTTTTGATACGTACTCACTACAGCGGAACGTGAACAACCCCCAAGACGCGCTGTTTCCGAGACCGTAGTTCCGAAGCGCCGTGCCATCACAACTTGTCCTTTATCAAAGTGATAAATCGGCGGGTTTTCCCATTCTGACTCAGAAAACACTACTAACCGAAAGGTGGTCCTCTAGTTGCATATATACTCCTCTGTGAAGTTGAACTGCGCCACCGTTCGGTCTCCAGGCGCGCTCATTTCTCTACCCGGGGGTGGAAATAATGGAATGGTTCATTGGTGTACATAGAGCTGTCAGTATATTAGGTGTACAGTCATGTTATGTGTATAGGGGAAGGAATGTATGTGACATAACACTTTGTGACGTGCCTACCCAGCAGGAAGCACACGACATAAAGGCAGATAGCAGCGACAACGAACGTCCGCGTAGCTCAATTGGTAGAGTGACTTATTCCGGAATGAGGGGGACCTGGGTTCGAGCCCCTGCGTGGACCAAAAATTGACGGAGAAATTTACTTCGTTATAATGGCGCCCGAACTATCCGGATGACCCGGCCGTTCAAGATCTCGCAATGGTGCGATGTTATTTCCGCACTGCGAGATAGGAAAAATAAGAGAATCCCTTCTCCAGCGCTTCGAAAATAAAAATGTGTGATGTTGCATTCCACACACCAGATTTGACTGGGAGTTCTCAAGTGTACGTTCTTCAGCGGATGGCTGCCTGCAACGATTCATGGTCACGGCTGACCCGTGGACCATGCCCCCGGCCCTCTTTCAGGGGGTGGGGGGAGATGTGACGTGCCTGCCCAGCAGGACGCACACTACATAAAGGCAGATAGCAGCGACAACGAACGTCCGTGTAGCTCAATTGGTAGAGTGACTTATTCCGGAATGAGGGGACCCGGGTTCGAGCCCCTGCGTGGACCAAAAATGACGGAGAAATTTACTTCGTTATAACTTTCACTATTATAACCTAAGTCTGAAAAGTTCCATGATTGACCGCATAACTGACGTAACAATAGTGTGATAAAAGTATCACGTGTATGCTGGAGAACAGCGGTCTTTGGCCAACTAGAAAACAGCTGGAAACTGGTTTATACCGGTATCAACAGGCAGCAGACGGGCATTAAGGGAGACGTAGCTAACGTTCTCGTCCCATTTCATTTTAGCCATGGAAGAGCAGAGAGTAAACATCCGTTTTTATTGGAAATTTGGTAAATCAGCTACTGAAACTTACAGAATGTTAAAAAACATGGTGTCAAGACACAGCATTATCCCACAGCAGAGTTTTAGAATGTTATGCACGGTTTCGTGACGGGCGGGAATCCTTTGATGATGATCCGAGACCGGACGTCCCTCCAGTGTGCGTGTTGCCAATCTAGCAATAAGTTTCCATTTTCTCAGATCCTTGCGTATAATCTCTTGACGGATAAACTTACTGATGCCCACCGATTCAGCCAAAAGTCTCATTGTAATTCGGCGATTTTTCTTTAACTGATTCTGCACCTCTTAGATGTTTCCCACTCTCCGCACAGTGGAGAGAACGCCAAATCTCTCATAAACAAGTTATAACGAAGTAAATTTCTCCGTCATTTTTGGTCTACGCCGGGATTCGAACCCGAGTACGCTTATTCCGGAACAAGCAGCTCTACCAACTGAGCTACGCAGACATGTATTCTGATTCCTATCTGCCTTTATGTCATGTGCGTCCTGCTGGCAGGTACGTCACATCTCCCCCCCCGAAAGAGGGCCGGGGGCATGGCCCACGGATCAGCCGTGACCATGAATCGCTGCAGGAAGACAACCACTGAAGAACGTGCACTTGAGAACTCCAAGTCAATCTGGTGTGTGGAATGCAACGTCACACACATTTATTTTTCGAAGCACTGGAGAAGGGATTCTCTGATTTTTCCTATCTCGCGGTGTGGAAAGAACATCACACCATTGCGAGATTTTGAACGGTCGGGTCATCCGGGTAGTTCGGGCGCCATTATAACGAAGTAAATTTCTCCGTCATTTTTGGTCTACGCCGGGATTCGAACCCGAGTACGCGTATTCCGGAACAAGTCGCTCTACCAACTGAGCTACGCAGACATGTATTCTGATTCCTATCTGCCTTTATGTCATGTGCGTCCTGCTGGCAGGTACGTCACAAAGTGACACCATATTAAGGTGGACGTCAAGTAATTTTGTTTTCTATACGTCTAATGGAAAAACCTCTGTACACATTTTCTTCACAATTAATGCGTTCCCAAGGATGAAATTTTGAACATAGATTAAAATAGCTTTATTTTGTAACTTGAAATACTTAATATGTTCTAAAACATAACCATATAATTATATTAAAAATCATTAACTTTTCCTTTGGTGGTGTTGGAACCAAGAAAAAGATAGCGCGACATGTACTTTGATTACGTCAGTAGACAAACAGACGTTGGATTGCATAATTATGCATATGTTTTACAAAATATTAAGTATTCCAAGTTACAAAATGAAGCTATTTTAATCGATGTTGAAATTTTCATCTTTGGGAACGCATTAATTGTCCAGAAAAAAGATGGCCCAACCTGTACTTTGATGATGACAGTAGACAAACAAATGTTGGATTGCATAAATATGGTTATGTTTCAGAAAATATTAAGTATTCCAAGTTATAAAATGAAGTTATTTTAATCGATGTTCAAAGTTTCATCCTTGGGAACGCATTAATTGTCCCGAAGAAAGATGGCGCGACCTGTTGATGGCGTCAGTTGACAAACAAATGTTGGATTGCATAATTATGGTTATGCTTTACAAAATATTAAGAATTCCAAGTTAAAAAATGAAGCTATTTTAATACATTTTCATCCTTGGGAACGCATTAATTGTGAAGAAAATGTGTACAGAAGTTTTTCCATTGGAAGTATAGGAAGCAAAATTACTTGACGTCCACCTTAAGGACAAGCTATCAGTGTTGCTGAGAATTGTAGGGCAACCCTCAGAAAAACAATAAGTGCAGTAGTAAGATTTCAAAATTTTAAGTCCAGTTTCACAAGACGTGTATTAGATCGATAGATATTTTAAAGTAAAATTCAATATTTAGAGGCAAAGCCATGCTTTTGTTGCCTGTCCTCTAGTTCAGTGGTTCCCAACCTTTTTACCCCTTTTAAACATATTTCTATAAATTGTACCCCTTGTTCTTAAAATACTCGTAGCTGCGGACACGTGTTGAGAAGTACTTGGCGACAGGTTATATTCCACATTAAGTTTTGGTTTTTTAACTGCTCCTGTTTTCAGCCACTGATCCATAACTGACATGCTTAAAAATCACTGACAATAATAACTGAAACTACGTTAAACATTAAAAAAAAAAAAAAACTACTTGAAAAGGATCACAATAAAAGACAACGCTCTTACGAGAATTATGCTCAATCAATAACTGACTGATCAGATCAGATGTAGAGGATTTTAGGAAAGAAGTGTCTGGCCCCAGGTCGTAAACAACCCTTAGAAATAGGAAGCTAGAAGATTTGACAGAACAGTTTGTAGTGAGATTTTTTTTTTTTTTTTGATGGGTGGAGAATTTAACGACCACCGTGAGCAACTCAATGGGCTATAACCAGTGGGTCCGCCCGTCCCTAATTTAGGGTCACTGGTTCCAGGGAAGGGAGAGAGCCAGTGCCGTAAGACAAACACAACATCTCTGAAAGATCAGCCCAGGCTAGAACCTGGGGACCCAGCATCGATAGTCTGAAACACTAACCACTAAGCCATCCGCAAAAGACAACGCTCTTACTTATACTCAATCATTAACTGAACTGATCAGATCAGATCATATGTAGAGGATTTTAGGAAGGGAGCGTCTGACCCGAGGTCTTAAACCCTTAGACCACTGCGCTACCGGGGCGGCTTGGGCTAGAGTGCCCGATAGGAAAGTGACACGGAAGCGAGGTAGAAAGGTGGGAGAAGACGCCCTTATTTATTATCGGGGGAGGGGGAGGGCAGTGCCTAGGGTCCGACGGCTTAACCTGCCCATCCGACGCAGAGCGGGTATTTAGTGGTTCGAACGTTCATACCTGCTCAAGATCAAACCTGATGTTATATCCATGGCAGTCACGAACGCTAACCACTAGGCCACCCGCGGCCGTGATCAAACAAGTCTGGCTACGGAAGTATTACTAACACGCGATTTTTCTGGAAAGGAGGATGGGTGACGAAAGTGTCGCATGAACTGTGCTTAATGATTGGTAGAAAAGTGGTTTGGGGTGGGGTTCATAGCCACGCCCTCACCAATCATCATTCAGATAAGATCAGATCATATATAGAGGATTTTATGAAGGGAGTGTCTGACCCTTGGTCTTAAACAGCCATTAGAAATAGGAAGCTAGGAGACTTGAGCTAGAGTGCCCGATAGGAAAGTGACACGGAAATGAGTTAGAAAGGGAGAGAAAGACGCCCTTATTTATAACTGGAACTTCAGTACCCGGGGCCCGACGCTTAACGTGCCCATCTGACTCACGGCGGATTCGATCGTTCGTGCCTGGCTGAGATCGAACCCTGAGGTTTCTCAGTGGCAGTCACGAACGCTGACCACTAGGCCATCCGCGGCCCCCAATCATGCGCTACTGTGAGCTGGTTTTGAAGTGTCTCCATTAGTGGTGATTCAAACTTAACATTTATTGTTCCATAACTTGAGTTTTGCATTTTTTTACTTTACTTGTTTTTCCGCCATTGCTGATTATTTTTCGTGTACCCCAAAACGGCCCAGCACGTAGCCCCGGGGATACGTGTACCATCGGTTGGGAACCGATGCTCCACGTAGCCCCGGGGATACGTGTACCATCGGTTGGGAACCGATGCTCTAGTTTAATAAATTTTTGCAGTATTTTTTAAACTGTGAGAAAAAGCTGATTTACACAGTACGTCAAAGAATTTTTAAGACTGGCGCTAGATTTCAGGCTACGGTGGCGCCACCAGTGTAATCGGGAATGCGTTATAAACCGTGACCATCTGCTTGCTTTCTGCCAAAAGTACTGCGCTGTTGTTAAAGTAACTCAAGCGAAACGGCCGTTCATTAGAGAAGTAAAATTTTTTTCATGTTGAATTATTAAGATGGAACAAAGGGCTGTTATTAAATTTAACGCAAAACTTGGTAAAAGTACCTCGAAAACGTACCAAATGATGAAACAAGTTTACGGTGAGTATTGTTTAAGTAGATCAAATGTTTTCCTGTAGTCCAAATTTTTTGGACGGAAGAGATACGCTTGAAGATGATAAGCATACCGGAAGACCAAGTTCATCTAGGACACCTGAGATTATTGAAAAAGTGAGTGATTTCGTGGTAAACAATCGATGTGCGTCACTAAGAATGATGGAAGAGTCTTTAAACATCAACAAAGAAACCATTCGAACCATCCTGCATGAAGATTTGGGCAAAACAAAAGCCTGTGCTAAATTTGTTCCACACATGTTAACCAATGAACAAAAATCAAGGAGAAGTGCACATTGCAGAGACATCATTTCAGCCGCTGAAAATGGTCCAAACTTCTTAAAATCGATTGTTAGAGGTGATGAAACATTTTGTTTTCAATATGATACTAAAACAAAGCGCCAAAATGCGGAATGGAAGTCAAAAAACTCGCTACAAGCCAAAAAAAAAAAAAAAACAAGAAAAGTTCCATCGAAAATCAAAACAATTCTCATTACATTCTTCGATAGTAAATGTATTATCCACAAAGAATTTGTTCCAAGTGGACAAACAATTGCTGGTGAGTTTTATTTAAATGTTTTGAGGCGTTTGATGGGCAGAATTCGTCGCATTCGTCCAGCATATCGGGATGAAAACAGTTGGTGTTTGTTGCACGATAATGCACCCAGTCACATCTCACTTCTTGCTCGTAAATTTCGGCAAAAAACAACGTTTGTGTGTTGAATTATCCACCGTATTCGCCTGATGTAGCACCCTGTGACTTTTCTTTATTCCTAAAACTTAAAATGTCGTTAAAAAGGTGTTATTTTGATGATATTTCGACCATACAAACAGCTTCGACGCGTGCTTTGGAGGCAATTCCGCAAAGTGAACTGGAACAGGCGTTCGAATCATTATTAAATCGCTGTAACAAGTGTATTGAAGCCGGAGGGACTTATTTTGAATAACAAACCAAAACAAATTATAATTTCTTGTTTCTATTTCAGTTTATAGACCCAGTCTTAAAAATTCTTTGCCACACTGTGTATTACAGTGGTGTGCAAACTAATTGGGACAAAGTGAAAAAAGTTCGTTTCCTTGAGTTTATCTGGTCGTTTGCTCATTATTGACGGAAGTAAGCGTACACAAACTGCGCAGGATTGCTACCATAACCGTCCAAAACAGGCTTTTTCTAGGGTCATCTGCCTATTGGCAGATTACGTTCAGTTGTGAGCCAGCGTTTGATAACAGTATACCCGAGTGAGTTGGCGGTGTTAGGTGCTGTAATGGATATTTCTCCAAGCAAACGCGCTAAAGTTTTAACGCTTAAGGAAAATACTTCGATGACTATTCGTAAGATTTCTGCGGCCACAGACGTGAGAAAATCCAGTGGTTCAAGACTATTGAAAGACCACAAATATAGTAGTTCGATGTCATCAAAACGAAAAGGAATCTGTGAACGAAAACGTAAGACATCACCACGAACTGATAAATTGATAATAAGGAAAGGTGTACTATGCCCATCAATGACAAGTCAGGACTTGCAGAGAGAGTTAGCAGCCGGAGGTGTAAAGATACACTCATCCACAGTGCGCCACAGACTACTAGAAGCTGGACGACGTGCTTGGAGACCTGTAAAAAAAGCAGCTCCTGACAGCTTCAATGAAAAAGTAACTCTTGCGATGAGCTTAAAAATATAATCACTAGACATCTGATGATTGAAAAAATGATGTTTAGAGACTAGGTCTATTTTTTTGTCCAAGGACAGAGAAAATCTGTTGTACGAAGAAGTAAAGGCGAACCTGTCCGGGAAGCACATTTGCAACAGGAGGTGAAACACGCGGTTAAAAAGATGTTTTGGGGGTGTTTCACGTTTGAAGGACCTGGAAGCCTTCGTTTTATTGGGGGAATGACTCCGATAAATATTGTGAAATAATACAACAGACGGTTGTTCCATTGATGGAGAAGTGCTTTAATAGTGCGCATAGCATTTTTCAGCACGACCTAGCTCCATGCTACACTTCCATAAAAGTGCAGGCAGTAATCAAAGTAGATTGACATTCTAGAGTGGCCTGGAAATTCACCTGATCTAAATCCCATTGAGAATATGTGGGCCATTGTGAAATCTAGGCTCAAAAAGCTTTTGTTCAGCAATGAAAGACCTTATTTCGAACATTATTCATGTGTGGTATTATGACCCGGAACTGAAACTGTTTTGTCAGACCCTAATACATTCAATGCTAAAACATGTTAAACAAGTTATTGCAGTCAAAGATAGCCACATAAAATATTAGAAAACTTGTAATCCATTCATGTATAGAAGGTATGCAATAATTGTTGAAATCTAACCGTATCCCAATTAGTTTGCACACCATTGTATATACTAGTGACTTGGTGTGGCAAAAGTCCCAATCTAATAAGTATTTTTCACAGTTTTCAAGAAAGGCTTTGCAATATATTTTGGTTGCTGTATGATAATGACACAGTTCTGTTAGCGGGGAGCAAAAGTGAGTTGCATAGTATGTTGTCCCGGATGTATGAAGTTTGTATGAACTTCAAACTGAGTATAAATAAGGGGAAAACGAAATTAGGGATTATGAGCGAGGAGCTGTTAGTACTGAATGTAATATAAGTCTAAACCGCAGTGATTGACGAGGTGAATGAGTTTGTGTGTTTAGGATGCATGTTTGACAAAGAGAACAAATTGGATGGTGAAATTAGTAGGCAAGTGAATTCTTCATTAAAAGTCATAGCTGCTTTGGGAGGTTTTCACAGGAATGATGGTTTCTCAAAAGAGTCTCGCATAGCTGTGTATGAAAGTGTAATTGTTCCTACTCTGATGTATGGGCAGTGAAACCTAGGTACTACAGAAGAAACATGGGAATCGTTTGTGTGTTGGAAAAATGCATTACTTACGTGGGGAAGAGGGGGGGCAAGGCACGTTCAGGTCGTGTGAGAAATGAAGATGTGTTGCAGTTGTGTAATTTGAAGCAAAATGTTGCTTTGGGGACCGAAAAGTAATCTCGTTTTTGGAAAAGAAGAGAAATCCTGTAACAGAAGAAATTTATTTCTTAATCAATTATATAATCGCCACCATTATCGATCACACTTGCTACAGTATTTCTCATTTTCTTGTAGGACTTCCGTCCACAGTGAGTAGCCACCTACAGCGACCTACAGCGAGATCGCCTTTTGGGCAGGACACAGAAACGGAAGGAATGAGAGCAAGTCTAGCGACTTTGACAAAACAGTTTGTAGTGAGATTAGTGTACACATATGGCACCACCGTACAAGTACGATGTTGCACACAGAGCGGTGAGAGAATTTCAGGGGGGGGGGGGGCATAAGAAGGGATACCCATTTAACCAGTGGGTCCAGCCTGATGGCCGTCACTTAACGTGCTCGTCCGATGCACGGCGGATATTCAGCGATTGTTAGTAAATCACACCATCTCTGAAAGATGAGCACAGGTTCGAACCTGAGGACCTTACAATGATAGTCTGACTCGCTAACCACTAAGCCATCCGCGGCTCGATCACACTTGCCCGTCGTGAACCCGTACTTTCAATGCCGTCTTTATAAAAGGAAGCTGGCGGTGACGCAAAGAAGCCCGAAAGCCCCGTTTTGACATCATCAATATTGTGGAATCTTTCCCATTAAGAAAGTGGTGCAGAGATCTGAACAAATAGTAATCAGATGGTGCAATGTCAGAGGAATAAGGGGGATGGAACAGAACTTGCCAGCCAAAATCTGTGATCGTTTGCTGTGTCGGTCTCGCGTTGTAATGCTGGAGGAAGACACCTTTTCTATTGACTAGTGCTAGATGTTTTACAGTAAGAACTTGCTTCAAACGGTCCAGTTATAAAGGTCTGCCGTTGCGATCTGTCGGGGTTCCCAGAGCTTAAAATAAACTATGCCAGCGGTGGTCCACCAAACACAGAGCAAAATCTTATTGGGGTGTAGGTCTGGTTTTGGTGTAGGAACTGATGTCTGACCTGGAGAGAGCCACTGGTTTTTGCGTTTGCTGTTCACGTAAAGAACTCACTTTTCATCTCCAGTGAAAATTCGATAAAGAAATGGATCTTTTTTCTGTCGACTGAGCAAAGGGTTGCAGATGGTGGAAAGCTGGACTTTGTTGTCAGGTGAAAGTTGGTGTGGAACCCAAATTCCTTGTCTATAGACCTTCCCTATCTGTTGCATGTACTCTTGAACAGCAAACCATGATGCAAGATGTTCGTATAATTCCACAATGGTCTGACGAGGATCTGCCTCAACGGATGCACGCAGCAGGTCATTGCCCAGCTCCATGGACCTTCCTCCACGATGGGCATCAGAGAGGTCAAAATTGCGCGACCGGAATTGGGCGAACCAACGCTGGAACTTGCGGACATTTAACGCATTCGGATAAACAGAGCAAATGTTATCGGTGGCCACTGTTGCATTGTTCCCCTTGTGAAATTCATACAGCATACAATGGCGAACATGTCTCTCCTCGGGTTTTATGACACTCACTTTGTTCTGCAAATCTGGAAGACGAAAACACCTACATAAGTTAAAGGCGAATTGTTCATTCACCTGTACATAAAATTACTTTACGTTGAACGTACATGAACACCTCACAACTGCGCCCCAAACTTAGCCCCACCCCCGCTCCCAATGACTAATAGTTGTGGCTTAGCCATGTTGAAAGAATGGGTGATGAGATGCTTACTAAAAATTTTTTTTAGCCGAAGTGGCAGCAAAGAAAGACAGATGAAGGCTAAGGAATTCATGGGAGGATCAGATTCAGGAGTTCCTGCATAAAATAAAGGTTATGAGTATGAAGTATAGAAGGTCTTGTGTACATCGAGTGATGGATGTCGCTCTCAATGTAAAAGTTTGATACGGTAAGCAGTAAGTAAATAACCAGTAAAAAATTTATCCGGTAATTCGTATTTCTTTGTGGAGCTAACCCCTGAATCACGGAGCACAGCTTAGTGATATGTGTGTATGTTCAAAAAAGTAAAGTGGCAATAAAATTGTGTCATTTTTTCATGCTGTGTATTCTGTTGAGGTAATATAGAGAACGCGTAAATATGTTATCAACAAAGCGCTGGTCCAATTTGTGTCTTGCGACTTAATGTTCAATCGCCTCAGCTGCAGTCTTGTACGCTTGGGTGTAAGGACGGTTAGCCAGAATATCTTCCAGGACTGTCAATATCGACCGATGGCTTTAGTTCTTTATTTTCATTACGACCAATACGCTTATCACTAGCTGCCGACGAATCTACAGAGTACAATTTTTACCAGTAAGTGGTAATAAATACGAGATGTAACGGATAATTTCTCCCTGAATTTTAAAGGAGTACGGACAATTGCCTGGAATCTCCTTTTTTGTGGCCGAGAGGGATGAGGATGACATTGCACTATTGTATTTCCGGATGTCTAGAACAAAATAAGGACTGTTCAAAAGTAAATCTTTCAAGCCCCGTATTTATCTGTCGTTCTGGAGAGAAAATAAGACCATTATGACAACAGGAATGAAAATAACCATTAGTTTCCTTGTTAACAAAATGCAATGCTTGGCAGTCAGCACTCTAAATATTTATCGCACCCAAGCTGTGCTCATGAATGGTAGTTTCGTCCAATAAAACTTTTAGGAAAGATAGGTTGTCGCGTGTATTACTGTGATCATTACGTGTGCTTTCAAAATTCCTTAGCTAACGCGAACTACGGAAAACACGCCCTCCTTTGGGTGGTCTCTTTGAAACACTACTCATAAGAGAACCCTCTTTCCGTCCTCACTGTAACACAGTTTACAGTTTAAGAGCAGTGGAAGCACGTGCAGCCGATTTGTCCTTAATAATAGCCAATCAACTCCTTGCTCCGGCTGGTGCCATCTTCCAAGGTCGTACGCGTCTGCCCCGTTGCGATAACGAAGTCAGAGAAAGTATTGTGATACGTACAGCAATCAGCTGATTAAATTTAGAATAACATTTTTATATTTCTCCGATTATTGGGATAAAGATATTTAAAAGGAGCCATTTCTTAAGTTCTTACGACGTACTTCTGTCCCGCCATTTTGTGAGATACTAGGGAATTATATATAAGACAAACGACGTGATCTTAAAACATAAAGATGTAATAACACATTTGAGCGTAATAATGAAGAATTTGCTTTTTTTAGAAATCCTTAAACACACGTTTCTTATATAGCGTATATAGTTAACTAGCTCATCGTCAGAGAAACACAGAAGCCGCCTCTATGACGATGTGTAAAGGACATTGAGAAATCACTCGCATATTTGTGTCTGATTATTCTGAGTAGAGAAATGTATCATGGGCGCCGACCTGGGTGAGGTGTATACGACTCTATTATGACTAGAAAGATCCATAACTGCACCCAGTTTGAGTTCGCGCCTCATTGCATCAATAGAAAACTAGACATCCGACTATTATGACCAAAAAGCTGCTTAATGTACCAAGTATGAGTTCGGACTTTATCACAACCACAAAAAAGCTAAGCATCGTACTGTATTATACACTATGTGAACAAAAGTGATTGGACACTAAGTACATAGAAAAACAATATTGTATTTAAATCCGTAGCGGATAGGTGCTCCATTTACAGAGATTACAGCAGACACAAATCGAGGTAAACTGTCCACAAGTCCATGGCGTACGGAGAGCGGGATGTTCCTCTATTCCGTCTCGAGTACATCGACTAACTCTTCCAATGAAGAACGTGCTAGTGTAGACCTCCCCCGTCGTTCAAGTGTATCCCATAGGTGTCAACTGGGATTGAGGTCCGGGCTCTAAGCAGGCCAGTCTACCCGCTAGACCCGATTTTTTTCATACGACTCTATTGTAGCCCTGGAAACACGACAAATTGGCATTTTCGTCCTAGAAGGAACAATCGTCTTGTCCGTAGAACTGCATCAACGCTGGGAGCATTGAGCTATCCGAGATACTATACCGTGCAAATTAATTGGGACAAGCTATTTTATTCTCAGAATTGTAATGTGATCGCCAGTTGATGTCGGAAACTCACGTAAACCGGTTTTATCAGCTGTGAGGTGGTGTGACTGTTGGAACTTGATAGTAAGAATGTGTGGTTTGACCGGTTTTAAACAGGAAATAGGCACTTCATCTTCAGTTGTGAGCTTTCGTGTGTGACAGGTGGATATTAGGTTTTGCTCTTTGTGAGTACGTGTTGCTTTCGTGTATTGAAAAATGGATATTTCCCCAAGGAAGCGTGCAAAAATAATTGCTCTGAAGGATCAAACTTCTGTGACTGTGAGAGATATCGCTTCTGCAGTTGGTGTAGGCAAATCAAGTGTATCAAGACTGCTTACGCGATACAATGCATCTGGATCATCGTCTCCAAAAGGAGAGGTAAATATGGAAGAAAACGAAAAACAACAACCGATAAATATCTAATCAGAAATAGTAAAATGAAAAAAAAAAAGCACCGACCTTCAAAGAGATTTACTGGCCAGTGGTTGTGATGTTAGTGATTCAACTGTACGCCGTAGGCTTCTGGAAGTTGGCCCGAATGCAAGAAGACCAACGAAAAAACAATATTTGAATGCGAAAATGAAGATAAAACGTATAGCATGGGCCAAAAAATATAAATCATGGACTGCTAACGACTGGAAAAAGGTAATTTTCAGTGATGAAACTAGTTTATTTGTGCAGGGTTACCAAGCAAATGTCGTTAGACGAAGCAACTGTGAACCCTTAAGACTTGAGCATGTCAAACAAACTGTAAAACACCCTCTGAAACAGATGTTTTGGGGGTTTTCACATCAAATGGCATTGGAAGCTTAGTTCCTGTTCAAGGTATGATGAATTCAGCCAAGTACGTAGAAATATTACAACGTAGGATTGTTCCACTCTTGCAAACTTTTGACGGGATATTTCAACATGACTTGGCCCCATGTCACAATTCGAAATCGGTTAAGAATTCCATGCTGGAAAATCAAATTCATTTGCTTGATTACCCTGGAAATTCACCAGACTAAAATCCCATAGAAAACTTGTGGAATATTTTGAAGAGACGTTCAGGTAAAATGGGACTGTACAACCAAAGAACGCATGATAACGAATGCTATAAAAGTGTGGTTCCACGATTATGAAGTCAAAAATATGTGCACTCAATTAGTGGAGTCGATTCCAAAACGAATTCAAGAGGTCATTTCTGCTAAAGGAGGACATACTTCATACTAATACAGGTATTTATCATGTATATGAAGGCATAGAAAGATATAAAGGCATAGTTTTGGAAAAAAGAGTGAGTTTTTACTTTGTCCTAATTAATTTGCACAGTATAGTATATCTATACAGCAGAGAGTTCATGTTGCCATAAATAACAATCAGTGGACGCCACACGTACCAGCTGAAATAGACCTGTACTATAACTCCACCACCTCAAAGTTACATAGTTGGTACTGTATCTTCGGAAGCAGACGTTCTCCGGGTAACATACAAACCCAGGCACGTCCATGCGATCGGAATAACGTGAAACGGGATTCGTCGATCCATTAACACCTACCGCCATTACTTTAATGCCCAGTTTTAGTCAATAACATCGTAGCCTCGTGGCTTTATTGGTGTTTACGATATGAGGTTTACGAGCGGCTGCTTGGCCATGATATCAGATTGCATGGACTAATCTTCAAAGAGTCCGGATTGAATGGACTAATCTTCAAAAGAGAACTGCTGAAGACCGTAACATCTGTGGCCATCTGGAACTCATGTGCTATGAGGTGCATTGGTCAGCACCCGGTTTTCCGAACCTTGCATGGACCTCTATTCAAAGAGTCCTGCTGAAGACCGTAACATCTGTGGCCATCTGTAACTCATGTGCTTTGAGGTGCATTGGTTGGCACCCGGTTTTCCGAACCTTGCATGGACCGCTATTCAAAGAGTCCTGCTGAAGACCGTAACATCTGTGGCCAACTGGAACTCATGTGCTATGAGGTGCATTGGTCGGCACCCGGTTTTCCGAACCTTGCATGGACCTCTATTCAAAGAGTCCTGCTGAAGACCGTAACATCTGTGGCCATCTGGAACTCATGTGCTATGAGGTGCATTGGTTGGCACCCGGTTTTCCGAACCTTGTATGGACCTCTATTCAAAGAGTCCTGCTGAAGACCGTAACATCTGTGGCCATCTAGAACTCATGTGCTATGAGGTGCATTGGTTGGCACTCCGTTTCCCGAACCTTGCATGGACCTCTGTTCAAAGAGTCCTGCTGAAGACCGTAACATCTGTGGCCAACTGGAACTCATGTGCTATGAGGTGCATTGGTTGGCACCCGGTTTTCCGAACCTTGTATGGACCTCTATTCAAAGAGTCCTGCTGAAGACCGTAACATCTGTGGCCATCTGTAACTCATGTGCTTTGAGGTGCATTGGTTGGCACCCGGTTTTCCGAACCTTGCATGGACCTCTATTCAAAGAGTCCTGCTGAAGACCGTAACATCTGTGGCCATCTAGAACTCATGTGCTATGAGGTGCATTGGTTGGCACTCCGTTTCCCGAACCTTGCATGGACCTCTATTCAAAGAGTCCTGCTGAAGACCGTAACATCTGTGGCCATCTGTAACTCATGTGCTTTGAGGTGCATTGGTTGGCACCCGGTTTTCCGAACCTTGCATGGACCGCTATTCAAAGAGTCCTGCTGAAGACCGTAACATCTGTGGCCAACTGGAACTCATGTGCTATGAGGTGCATTGGTCGGCACCCGGTTTTCCGAACCTTGCATGGACCTCTATTCAAAGAGTCCTGCTGAAGACCGTAACATCTGTGGCCATCTGTAACTCATGTGCTTTGAGGTGCATTGGTTGGCACCCGGTTTTCCGAACCTTGCATGGACCGCTATTCAAAGAGTCCTGCTGAAGACCGTAACATCTGTGGCCAACTGGAACTCATGTGCTATGAGGTGCATTGGTTGGCACCCGGTTTTCCGAACCTTGCATGGACCTCTATTCAAAGAGTCCTGCTGAAGACCGTAACATCTGTGGCCATCTGGAACTCATGTGCTATGAGGTGCATTGGTTGGCACCCGGTTTTCCGAACCTTGTATGGACCTCTATTCAAAGAGTCCTGCTGAAGACCGTAACATCTGTGGCCAACTGGAACTCATGTGCTATGAGGTGCATTGGTCGGCACCCGGTTTTCCGAACCTTGCATGGACCTCTATTCAAAGAGTCCTGCTGAAGACCGTAACATCTGTGGCCAACTGGAACTCATGTGCTATGAGGTGCATTGGTCGGCACCCGGTTTTCGGAACCTTGGTTGGCACCCGGTTTTCCGAACCTTGCATGGACCTCTATTCAAAGAGTCCTGCTGAAGACCGTAACATCTGTGGCCATCTGGAACTCATGTGCTATGAGGTGCATTGGTCGGCACCCGGTTTTCCGAACCTCCCTTTGCAGCACCCTCAGGGTCACCGGGTTGCAGTTTCGTGGGTCTTCCAGGGCGATGCGAATCCTTGCAGTGTCCCTTCTTCTTCCACTTGTTGATGGCAAAGGCCACAGTCGATTATAACTTGGGAATAATTCCAAAACAAAGTAAAAAAAAATCCAATCATTCAGTCAAAAAAATTCCCACTTGTACTGAATTGTCTGACATAAGCAATGCTTCTTATGCTCATACTTCCAATGCTTCTTATGGTGTATGTTAAATTAGCTGGAAGCTTCTTATGGTGTATGTTAAATTAGCTGGAAGCTTCTTATGGTGTATGTTAAATTAGCTGGAAGCTTCTTATGGTGTATGTTAAATTAGCTGGAAGCTTCTTATGGTGTATGTTAAATCAGCCGGAAGATCTTATTATTTCATACTTCCAATGCTTCTTATGGTGTATGTTAAATCAGCAATGCTTCTTATGCTCACACTTCCAATACTTCTTATGCTCACACTTCCAATACTTCTTATGCTCACACTTCCAAATGTCTGACATAAGCAATGCTTCTTATGCTCATACTTCCAATTGAGTAGGCTATTATAATGCACTTCTCGAACTCTGAGATCAAATGATCAAATGTAGAGGATTTTTGCTGGCCATTTTATCAGCGACTGATCTGAATGATCAAATGATCAAATGTAGAGGATTTTAGGAAGGGAGTGTCTGACCCCAGGTTTTAAACAACCCTTAGAAATAGGAAGCTGGGAGATTTGGGCTAGAGTGCCCGATAGGAAAGGGACACGGAAGCGAAGTAGAAAGGGGGAGGAAGACGTCCTTATTTTTTAACGGGGGGGGCAGTACCCGGAGTCCGGACGGCTTAACGTGCCCATCCGACGCACGGCAGATATTTAGTGGATCGAGCGTTCGTACCTGCCTGGGATCGAACCTGAGGTCCTTACCGCGGCAGTCACGAACGTTGCCCACTAGGCCACCCGCGGTCCTACTGATCTGAGTGTACTCCTGTTGCCGTTTTTATACTTTATCGACCACGTGTCTGCTGCGGTAGCACGCCTGTGTGGATGTGTCCAGTTACTTTTGTCCACATAGTGTAGCAAGGCCGACTTAGGTCGGTCAAGGCCCTGTGCACATCCTACGTCTGGGGCCCCCTCGATTAAAATTTTCAGTCAAACAGTGGGAAAAAATATTTACTGGTAAATATTTTTTTTTGCAAGATGTTTTTCTAGATGAAAAAACATTAAAACACATCCCACATGCTAGTCAATTTTATAGCCAATGTGGCTTGTAATAGACGAGCACTTACACCGCTTGTACTTCCCCGCACCCGTAGAGCTTAGAGCTGTAACATTAATTACTCTGGAATTATTTTTGTTTTATAGTATTATTTACGGAAACAAATAACTATGCTAAAAGATATAATTTAAAACACCTAGTTTACCATAACATTATCTATAATTTAAAACACCTAGTTTACCATTATTTATCACACACATTGTCGGATAAATTATTCCAACACTCCATGTGAATTATTACAACAGTCTTTAAATAAAGTAGTGTCGATTGAATTTTTTTGTATATTTATTTATGTAAAAATAAACCCTACATAATTATGAATATTGATTCACAAATTTTGTTCTCACAAGACTAATATTAATAATAAAAATATTTTTAGCAAATACTACATGTCTGCTGAAATGCTTTTCATGTATAATATACTGTATTGCTCCGAATATCCGAATATAGGCTGTTCCCGTTGCATTTTGATTGTTACAAATAAGGGTGAGATTAAGATGTTACACTGGCCGATCACAGCGCAGCGCTTTATTATACGAAATAATAGTAATTTGATTTCCAAAATTAAGGTAGTTTTGGAGGCCCCTCCAAATTTTGAGGCCCTGTGCACGTGCACAAATCAGGCCTTGTAGTGTAGATAGCGCACTCTATAACTGTATACAGTTTCAGTTCGTGCCTCATCGCCGCCAGAGAGAGAAAGGCATCCGACTATTATGACTAAAAAGCTCTATTAATGTACCCAGTCTGAGGTCCGACCTCATCGCAGCCACATAGAAAGCTAAGTATTTGACTGAATTAAGACCGGGAGCTTCCATCACTGCGGGCTCTATATGCCCGTAGATCTGTTCTATGTGTGCCGTTACGTGCGAACAATTGGCTCACGCACTTACATTGTCTCGATCATGTCAACTGAATTTCAGTATAGCAACATAAAGTCTTTGTGTCGCGTTTCTCTCTGGAATCGGACAGCAGAAGCTTATTAGTAAGCTTCTGCTGTCCGATTGAATTCTTTTACAAGAACTCAAGATTTAGAGGTTGAAGGAATAAGCTTATATGGAAGTACCTAATGCCTACACACACTTTGGCCAGCCAATATCAAATGGGAGTCGTATCCTAGAAGAAGTTAACGCTCATAAAACTCAGCTGGGGTGCACTTAGAAGAAAACGAACAATTGTTAAGAGCAATTTCCCATAATGATTTAAAAGAAAAGTGTTTAATTAATGCATCCTTCCAGTTCATACTTATGGATGCGAGACATGGAACTTAACAAAAACGAGACATACAGAAGCTGCAGGAAACTGAAAAAACCATGGGGAGATACTTGCTTTGGGCAACCAGGTAAGACAGGAAACGGAACTCTATCACCTAAACGACAGGAGGAGATGACATTATGATCAAAGTAAAAGACCTAAAGTGACAAAGATGTGAACATAGTGCAGGGAGAACTAACTACTTTTGGACAATTGAAATATTGTACTGGATACCAAAGAAAAGATTCACAAGACGATCACGTGGGAGATACTGGGTGAAATTCAAAAGCGCATGCAGAAGTGACGTCGAAGAAACTAGGGGGAGACCTTCAACCTGAAGTTTATTAATAAACAGTGATTGATGTTTTTAAGGCATGCACTTGTTTGTTTGCACGAGTCTGCATTGGTTTTGTTTTGTTTTGTGCATAACATTTGACAAGTAGTATGTAGTACACTAAATCCGAAAGGGTTGCCCGGTCGCCAATCGCCACAAGTGGCAAACGGTCATGAAAGTGCTGCGAATATAGATTTGCCAGATTACCACACAGACTTTTGCTTGATGGCGTGTCCTGGTTGTAACTTGATATTTCTTGCATATCATTCCAAGCATTCCGCTTTTTGAATGAGTCATTGACGCCACAGTACCAATCCAATACTCCACTCCCTTTTCCAACACTTGATATTGCTACATATCATTGGAAGCATTCGCTTTCTGAATTAGTCATTGACGCCACACTGCCAATCCTCTACCCCTTTGTCCACTCCCTTTACCCAACACCTGATATTCTTTTTTTTTTTTTTTTTTTTTTTTGAGGTTTAACGACCACCGTGAACAACTCAATGGGCTATAAGCAGTTTCCCGTCCCTAATTTAGGGTCACTGGTTCCAGGGAAGGGAGAGAGCCAGTGCCGTAAGACAAACACAACATCCATGCCTCACGGGATCCGGACCCCTTTCGGACGAATGATCAGAGGCCATCGCCTTAGACCACTGCGCCACCGGGCCGGCCACCTGGTATTCCTGCATATCATTGGAAGCATTCGCTTTCTGAATGAGTCATTGACACCACACTGTCAATCCAACACTCTTCTCCACCCTCTTTCCCAACACTTGATATTCCGCATATCATTGGAAGCATTAGCTTTCTGAATGAGTCATTGACGCCACACTGTCAATCCTCTACCCCTTTCTCCACTCCCTTTACCCAACACCTGATATTCTTTTTTTTTTTTTTTTTTTTGAGGTTTAACGACCACCGTGAACAACTCAATGGGCTATAAGCAGTCTCCCGTCCCTAATTTAGGGTCACTGGTTCCAGGGAAGGGAGAGAGCCAGTGCCGTAAGACAAACACAACATCCATGCCTCACGGGATCCGGACCCCTTTCGGACGAATGATCAGAGGCCATCGCCTTAGACCACTGCGCCACCGGGCCGGCCACCTGGTATTCCTGCATATCATTGGAAGCATTCGCTTTCTGAATGAGTCATTGACACCACACTGTCAATCCAACACTCTTCTCCACCCTCTTTCCCAACACTTGATATTCCGCATATCATTGGAAGCATTAGCTTTCTGAATGAGTCATTGACGCCACACTGTCAATCCTCTACCCCTTTCTCCACTCCCTTTACCCAACACCTGATATTCTTTTTTTTTTTTTTTTTTTTTTTTTTGAGGTTTAACGACCACCGTGAACAACTCAATGGGCTATAAGCAGTCTCCCGTCCCTAATTTAGGGTCACTGGTTCCAGGGAAGGGAGAGAGCCAGTGCCGTAAGACAAACACAACATCCATGCCTCACGGGATCCGGACCCCTTTCGGACGAATGATCAGAGGCCATCGCCTTAGACCACTGCGCCACCGGGCCGGCCACCTGGTATTCCTGCATATCATTGGAAGCATTCGCTTTCTGAATGAGTCATTGACACCACACTGTCAATCCAACACTCTTCTCCACCCTCTTTCCCAACACTTGATATTCCGCATATCATTGGAAGCATTAGCTTTCTGAATGAGTCATTGACGCCACACTGTCAATCCTCTACCCCTTTCTCCACTCCCTTTACCCAACACCTGATATTCTTTTTTTTTTTTTTTGAGGTTTAACGACCACCGTGAACAACTCAATGGGCTATAAGCAGTCTCCCGTCCCTAATTTAGGGTCACTGGTTCCAGGGAAGGGAGAGAGCCAGTGCCGTAAGACAAACACAACATCCATGCCTCACGGGATCCGGACCCCTTTCGGACGAATGATCAGAGGCCATCGCCTTAGACCACTGCGCCACCGGGCCGGCCACCTGGTATTCCTGCATATCATTGGAAGCATTCGCTTTCTGAATGAGTCATTGACACCACACTGTCAATCCAACACTCTTCTCCACCCTCTTTCCCAACACTTGATATTCCGCATATCATTGGAAGCATTAGCTTTCTGAATGAGTCATTGACGCCACACTGTCAATCCTCTACCCCTTTCTCCACTCCCTTTACCCAACACCTGATATTCTTTTTTTTTTTTTTTTTTTGAGGTTTAACGACCACCGTGAACAACTCAATGGGCTATAAGCAGTCTCCCGTCCCTAATTTAGGGTCACTGGTTCCAGGGAAGGGAGAGAGCCAGTGCCGTAAGACAAACACAACATCCATGCCTCACGGGATCCGGACCCCTTTCGGACGAATGATCAGAGGCCATCGCCTTAGACCACTGCGCCACCGGGCCGGCCACCTGGTATTCCTGCATATCATTGGAAGCATTCGCTTTCTGAATGGAGTCATTGACACCACACTGTCAATCCAACACTCTTCTCCACCCTCTTTCCCAACACTTGATATTCCGCATATCATTGGAAGCATTAGCTTTCTGAATGAGTCATTGACGCCACACTGTCAATCCTCTACCCCTTTCTCCACTCCCTTTACCCAACACCTGATATTCTTTTTTTTTTTTTTTTTTGAGGTTTAACGACCACCGTGAACAACTCAATGGGCTATAAGCAGTCTCCCGTCCCTAATTTAGGGTCACTGGTTCCAGGGAAGGGAGAGAGCCAGTGCCGTAAGACAAACACAACATCCATGCCTCACGGGATCCGGACCCCTTTCGGACGAATGATCAGAGGCCATCGCCTTAGACCACTGCGCCACCGGGCCGGCCACCTGGTATTCCTGCATATCATTGGAAGCATTCGCTTTCTGAATGAGTCATTGACACCACACTGTCAATCCAACACTCTTCTCCACCCTCTTTCCCAACACTTGATATTCCGCATATCATTGGAAGCATTAGCTTTCTGAATGAGTCATTGACGCCACACTGTCAATCCTCTACCCCTTTCTCCACTCCCTTTACCCAACACCTGATATTCTTTTTTTTTTTTTTTTTTGAGGTTTAACGACCACCGTGAACAACTCAATGGGCTATAAGCAGTCTCCCGTCCCTAATTTAGGGTCACTGGTTCCAGGGAAGGGAGAGAGCCAGTGCCGTAAGACAAACACAACATCCATGCCTCACGGGATCCGGACCCCTTTCGGACGAATGATCAGAGGCCATCGCCTTAGACCACTGCGCCACCGGGCCGGCCACCTGGTATTCCTGCATATCATTGGAAGCATTCGCTTTCTGAATGAGTCATTGACACCACACTGTCAATCCAACACTCTTCTCCACCCTCTTTCCCAACACTTGATATTCCGCATATCATTGGAAGCATTAGCTTTCTGAATGAGTCATTGACGCCACACTGTCAATCCTCTACCCCTTTCTCCACTCCCTTTACCCAACACCTGATATTCTTTTTTTTTTTTTTTTTTTTTTGAGGTTTAACGACCACCGTGAACAACTCAATGGGCTATAAGCAGTCTCCCGTCCCTAATTTAGGGTCACTGGTTCCAGGGAAGGGAGAGAGCCAGTGCCGTAAGACAAACACAACATCCATGCCTCACGGGATCCGGACCCCTTTCGGACGAATGATCAGAGGCCATCGCCTTAGACCACTGCGCCACCGGGCCGGCCACCTGGTATTCCTGCATATCATTGGAAGCATTCGCTTTCTGAATGAGTCATTGACACCACACTGTCAATCCAACACTCTTCTCCACCCTCTTTCCCAACACTTGATATTCCGCATATCATTGGAAGCATTAGCTTTCTGAATGAGTCATTGACGCCACACTGTCAATCCTCTACCCCTTTCTCCACTCCCTTTACCCAACACCTGATATTCTTTTTTTTTTTTTTTTTTGAGGTTTAACGACCACCGTGAACAACTCAATGGGCTATAAGCAGTCTCCCGTCCCTAATTTAGGGTCACTGGTTCCAGGGAAGGGAGAGAGCCAGTGCCGTAAGACAAACACAACATCCATGCCTCACGGGATCCGGACCCCTTTCGGACGAATGATCAGAGGCCATCGCCTTAGACCACTGCGCCACCGGGCCGGCCACCTGGTATTCCTGCATATCATTGGAAGCATTCGCTTTCTGAATGAGTCATTGACACCACACTGTCAATCCAACACTCTTCTCCACCCTCTTTCCCAACACTTGATATTCCGCATATCATTGGAAGCATTAGCTTTCTGAATGAGTCATTGACGCCACACTGTCAATCCTCTACCCCTTTCTCCACTCCCTTTACCCAACACCTGATATTCTTTTTTTTTTTTTTTTTTTTTTTTTTTGAGGTTTAACGACCACCGTGAACAACTCAATGGGCTATAAGCAGTCTCCCGTCCCTAATTTAGGGTCACTGGTTCCAGGGAAGGGAGAGAGCCAGTGCCGTAAGACAAACACAACATCCATGCCTCACGGGATCCGGACCCCTTTCGGACGAATGATCAGAGGCCATCGCCTTAGACCACTGCGCCACCGGGCCGGCCACCTGGTATTCCTGCATATCATTGGAAGCATTCGCTTTCTGAATGAGTCATTGACACCACACTGTCAATCCAACACTCTTCTCCACCCTCTTTCCCAACACTTGATATTCCGCATATCATTGGAAGCATTAGCTTTCTGAATGAGTCATTGACGCCACACTGTCAATCCTCTACCCCTTTCTCCACTCCCTTTACCCAACACCTGATATTCTTTTTTTTTTTTTTTTTTTGAGGTTTAACGACCACCGTGAACAACTCAATGGGCTATAAGCAGTCTCCCGTCCCTAATTTAGGGTCACTGGTTCCAGGGAAGGGAGAGAGCCAGTGCCGTAAGACAAACACAACATCCATGCCTCACGGGATCCGGACCCCTTTCGGACGAATGATCAGAGGCCATCGCCTTAGACCACTGCGCCACCGGGCCGGCCACCTGGTATTCCTGCATATCATTGGAAGCATTCGCTTTCTGAATGAGTCATTGACACCACACTGTCAATCCAACACTCTTCTCCACCCTCTTTCCCAACACTTGATATTCCGCATATCATTGGAAGCATTAGCTTTCTGAATGAGTCATTGACGCCACACTGTCAATCCTCTACCCCTTTCTCCACTCCCTTTACCCAACACCTGATATTCTTTTTTTTTTTTTTTTTTTTGAGGTTTAACGACCACCGTGAACAACTCAATGGGCTATAAGCAGTCTCCCGTCCCTAATTTAGGGTCACTGGTTCCAGGGAAGGGAGAGAGCCAGTGCCGTAAGACAAACACAACATCCATGCCTCACGGGATCCGGACCCCTTTCGGACGAATGATCAGAGGCCATCGCCTTAGACCACTGCGCCACCGGGCCGGCCACCTGGTATTCCTGCATATCATTGGAAGCATTCGCTTTCTGAATGAGTCATTGACACCACACTGTCAATCCAACACTCTTCTCCACCCTCTTTCCCAACACTTGATATTCCGCATATCATTGGAAGCATTAGCTTTCTGAATGAGTCATTGACGCCACACTGTCAATCCTCTACCCCTTTCTCCACTCCCTTTACCCAACACCTGATATTCTTTTTTTTTTTTTTTTTTTTGAGGTTTAACGACCACCGTGAACAACTCAATGGGCTATAAGCAGTCTCCCGTCCCTAATTTAGGGTCAC
This sequence comes from Macrothele yani, assembly GCA_039090855.1. Taxonomy (NCBI): domain Eukaryota; kingdom Metazoa; phylum Arthropoda; class Arachnida; order Araneae; family Macrothelidae; genus Macrothele; species Macrothele yani. The sequence goes on along the minus strand of CM076991.1, from coordinate 25,617,614 downwards.
TGGTTCCAGGGAAGGGAGAGAGCCAGTGCCGTAAGACAAACACAACATCCATGCCTCACGGGATCCGGACCCCTTTCGGACGAATGATCAGAGGCCATCGCCTTAGACCACTGCGCCACCGGGCCGGCCACCTGGTATTCCTGCATATCATTGGAAGCATTCGCTTTCTGAATGAGTCATTGACGCCACACTGTCAATCCAACACTCTTCTCCACCCTCTTTCCCAACACTTGATATTCCGCATATCATTGGAAGCATTAGCTTTCTGAATGAGTCATTGACGCCACACTGTCAATCCTCTACCCCTTTCTCCACTCCCTTTACCCAACACCCTGATATTCTTTTTTTTTTTTTTTTTTTTTTGAGGTTTAACGACCACCGTGAACAACTCAATGGGCTATAAGCAGTCTCCCGTCCCTAATTTAGGGTCACTGGTTCCAGGGAAGGGAGAGAGCCAGTGCCGTAAGACAAACACAACATCCATGCCTCACGGGATCCGGACCCCTTTCGGACGAATGATCAGAGGCCATCGCCTTAGACCACTGCGCCACCGGGCCGGCCACCTGGTATTCCTGCATATCATTGGAAGCATTCGCTTTCTGAATGAGTCATTGACACCACACTGTCAATCCAACACTCTTCTCCACCCTCTTTCCCAACACTTGATATTCCGCATATCATTGGAAGCATTAGCTTTCTGAATGAGTCATTGACGCCACACTGTCAATCCTCTACCCCTTTCTCCACTCCCTTTACCCAACACCTGATATTCTTTTTTTTTTTTTTTTTGAGGTTTAACGACCACCGTGAACAACTCAATGGGCTATAAGCAGTCTCCCGTCCCTAATTTAGGGTCACTGGTTCCAGGGAAGGGAGAGAGCCAGTGCCGTAAGACAAACACAACATCCATGCCTCACGGGATCCGGACCCCTTTCGGACGAATGATCAGAGGCCATCGCCTTAGACCACTGCGCCACCGGGCCGGCCACCTGGTATTCCTGCATATCATTGGAAGCATTCGCTTTCTGAATGAGTCATTGACACCACACTGTCAATCCAACACTCTTCTCCACCCTCTTTCCCAACACTTGATATTCCGCATATCATTGGAAGCATTAGCTTTCTGAATGAGTCATTGACGCCACACTGTCAATCCTCTACCCCTTTCTCCACTCCCTTTACCCAACACCTGATATTCTTTTTTTTTTTTTTTTTTTTTGAGGTTTAACGACCACCGTGAACAACTCAATGGGCTATAAGCAGTCTCCCGTCCCTAATTTAGGGTCACTGGTTCCAGGGAAGGGAGAGAGCCAGTGCCGTAAGACAAACACAACATCCATGCCTCACGGGATCCGGACCCCTTTCGGACGAATGATCAGAGGCCATCGCCTTAGACCACTGCGCCACCGGGCCGGCCACCTGGTATTCCTGCATATCATTGGAAGCATTCGCTTTCTGAATGAGTCATTGACACCACACTGTCAATCCAACACTCTTCTCCACCCTCTTTCCCAACACTTGATATTCCGCATATCATTGGAAGCATTAGCTTTCTGAATGAGTCATTGACGCCACACTGTCAATCCTCTACCCCTTTCTCCACTCCCTTTACCCAACACCTGATATTCTTTTTTTTTTTTTTTTTTTTGAGGTTTAACGACCACCGTGAACAACTCAATGGGCTATAAGCAGTCTCCCGTCCCTAATTTAGGGTCACTGGTTCCAGGGAAGGGAGAGAGCCAGTGCCGTAAGACAAACACAACATCCATGCCTCACGGGATCCGGACCCCTTTCGGACGAATGATCAGAGGCCATCGCCTTAGACCACTGCGCCACCGGGCCGGCCACCTGGTATTCCTGCATATCATTGGAAGCATTCGCTTTCTGAATGAGTCATTGACACCACACTGTCAATCCAACACTCTTCTCCACCCTCTTTCCCAACACTTGATATTCCGCATATCATTGGAAGCATTAGCTTTCTGAATGAGTCATTGACGCCACACTGTCAATCCTCTACCCCTTTCTCCACTCCCTTTACCCAACACCTGATATTCTTTTTTTTTTTTTTTTTTTTTTGAGGTTTAACGACCACCGTGAACAACTCAATGGGCTATAAGCAGTCTCCCGTCCCTAATTTAGGGTCACTGGTTCCAGGGAAGGGAGAGAGCCAGTGCCGTAAGACAAACACAACATCCATGCCTCACGGGATCCGGACCCCTTTCGGACGAATGATCAGAGGCCATCGCCTTAGACCACTGCGCCACCGGGCCGGCCACCTGGTATTCCTGCATATCATTGGAAGCATTCGCTTTCTGAATGAGTCATTGACACCACACTGTCAATCCAACACTCTTCTCCACCCTCTTTCCCAACACTTGATATTCCGCATATCATTGGAAGCATTAGCTTTCTGAATGAGTCATTGACGCCACACTGTCAATCCTCTACCCCTTTCTCCACTCCCTTTACCCAACACCTGATATTCTTTTTTTTTTTTTTTTTTTTTGAGGTTTAACGACCACCGTGAACAACTCAATGGGCTATAAGCAGTCTCCCGTCCCTAATTTAGGGTCACTGGTTCCAGGGAAGGGAGAGAGCCAGTGCCGTAAGACAAACACAACATCCATGCCTCACGGGATCCGGACCCCTTTCGGACGAATGATCAGAGGCCATCGCCTTAGACCACTGCGCCACCGGGCCGGCCACCTGGTATTCCTGCATATCATTGGAAGCATTCGCTTTCTGAATGAGTCATTGACACCACACTGTCAATCCAACACTCTTCTCCACCCTCTTTCCCAACACTTGATATTCCGCATATCATTGGAAGCATTAGCTTTCTGAATGAGTCATTGACGCCACACTGTCAATCCTCTACCCCTTTCTCCACTCCCTTTACCCAACACCTGATATTCTTTTTTTTTTTTTTTTTTTTTGAGGTTTAACGACCACCGTGAACAACTCAATGGGCTATAAGCAGTCTCCCGTCCCTAATTTAGGGTCACTGGTTCCAGGGAAGGGAGAGAGCCAGTGCCGTAAGACAAACACAACATCCATGCCTCACGGGATCCGGACCCCTTTCGGACGAATGATCAGAGGCCATCGCCTTAGACCACTGCGCCACCGGGCCGGCCACCTGGTATTCCTGCATATCATTGGAAGCATTCGCTTTCTGAATGAGTCATTGACACCACACTGTCAATCCAACACTCTTCTCCACCCTCTTTCCCAACACTTGATATTCCGCATATCATTGGAAGCATTAGCTTTCTGAATGAGTCATTGACGCCACACTGTCAATCCTCTACCCCTTTCTCCACTCCCTTTACCCAACACCTGATATTCTTTTTTTTTTTTTTTTTTTTGAGGTTTAACGACCACCGTGAACAACTCAATGGGCTATAAGCAGTCTCCCGTCCCTAATTTAGGGTCACTGGTTCCAGGGAAGGGAGAGAGCCAGTGCCGTAAGACAAACACAACATCCATGCCTCACGGGATCCGGACCCCTTTCGGACGAATGATCAGAGGCCATCGCCTTAGACCACTGCGCCACCGGGCCGGCCACCTGGTATTCCTGCATATCATTGGAAGCATTCGCTTTCTGAATGAGTCATTGACACCACACTGTCAATCCAACACTCTTCTCCACCCTCTTTCCCAACACTTGATATTCCGCATATCATTGGAAGCATTAGCTTTCTGAATGAGTCATTGACGCCACACTGTCAATCCTCTACCCCTTTCTCCACTCCCTTTACCCAACACCTGATATTCTTTTTTTTTTTTTTTTTTTTTTTTTTGAGGTTTAACGACCACCGTGAACAACTCAATGGGCTATAAGCAGTCTCCCGTCCCTAATTTAGGGTCACTGGTTCCAGGGAAGGGAGAGAGCCAGTGCCGTAAGACAAACACAACATCCATGCCTCACGGGATCCGGACCCCTTTCGGACGAATGATCAGAGGCCATCGCCTTAGACCACTGCGCCACCGGGCCGGCCACCTGGTATTCCTGCATATCATTGGAAGCATTCGCTTTCTGAATGAGTCATTGACACCACACTGTCAATCCAACACTCTTCTCCACCCTCTTTCCCAACACTTGATATTCCGCATATCATTGGAAGCATTAGCTTTCTGAATGAGTCATTGACGCCACACTGTCAATCCTCTACCCCTTTCTCCACTCCCTTTACCCAACACCTGATATTCTTTTTTTTTTTTTTTTTGAGGTTTAACGACCACCGTGAACAACTCAATGGGCTATAAGCAGTCTCCCGTCCCTAATTTAGGGTCACTGGTTCCAGGGAAGGGAGAGAGCCAGTGCCGTAAGACAAACACAACATCCATGCCTCACGGGATCCGGACCCCTTTCGGACGAATGATCAGAGGCCATCGCCTTAGACCACTGCGCCACCGGGCCGGCCACCTGGTATTCCTGCATATCATTGGAAGCATTCGCTTTCTGAATGAGTCATTGACACCACACTGTCAATCCAACACTCTTCTCCACCCTCTTTCCCAACACTTGATATTCCGCATATCATTGGAAGCATTAGCTTTCTGAATGAGTCATTGACGCCACACTGTCAATCCTCTACCCCTTTCTCCACTCCCTTTACCCAACACCTGATATTCTTTTTTTTTTTTTTTTTTTTTTGAGGTTTAACGACCACCGTGAACAACTCAATGGGCTATAAGCAGTCTCCCGTCCCTAATTTAGGGTCACTGGTTCCAGGGAAGGGAGAGAGCCAGTGCCGTAAGACAAACACAACATCCATGCCTCACGGGATCCGGACCCCTTTCGGACGAATGATCAGAGGCCATCGCCTTAGACCACTGCGCCACCGGGCCGGCCACCTGGTATTCCTGCATATCATTGGAAGCATTCGCTTTCTGAATGAGTCATTGACACCACACTGTCAATCCAACACTCTTCTCCACCCTCTTTCCCAACACTTGATATTCCGCATATCATTGGAAGCATTAGCTTTCTGAATGAGTCATTGACGCCACACTGTCAATCCTCTACCCCTTTCTCCACTCCCTTTACCCAACACCTGATATTCTTTTTTTTTTTTTTTGAGGTTTAACGACCACCGTGAACAACTCAATGGGCTATAAGCAGTCTCCCGTCCCTAATTTAGGGTCACTGGTTCCAGGGAAGGGAGAGAGCCAGTGCCGTAAGACAAACACAACATCCATGCCTCACGGGATCCGGACCCCTTTCGGACGAATGATCAGAGGCCATCGCCTTAGACCACTGCGCCACCGGGCCGGCCACCTGGTATTCCTGCATATCATTGGAAGCATTCGCTTTCTGAATGAGTCATTGACACCACACTGTCAATCCAACACTCTTCTCCACCCTCTTTCCCAACACTTGATATTCCGCATATCATTGGAAGCATTAGCTTTCTGAATGAGTCATTGACGCCACACTGTCAATCCTCTACCCCTTTCTCCACTCCCTTTACCCAACACCTGATATTCTTTTTTTTTTTTTTTTTTTTTTTGAGGTTTAACGACCACCGTGAACAACTCAATGGGCTATAAGCAGTCTCCCGTCCCTAATTTAGGGTCACTGGTTCCAGGGAAGGGAGAGAGCCAGTGCCGTAAGACAAACACAACATCCATGCCTCACGGGATCCGGACCCCTTTCGGACGAATGATCAGAGGCCATCGCCTTAGACCACTGCGCCACCGGGCCGGCCACCTGGTATTCCTGCATATCATTGGAAGCATTCGCTTTCTGAATGAGTCATTGACACCACACTGTCAATCCAACACTCTTCTCCACCCTCTTTCCCAACACTTGATATTCCGCATATCATTGGAAGCATTAGCTTTCTGAATGAGTCATTGACGCCACACTGTCAATCCTCTACCCCTTTCTCCACTCCCTTTACCCAACACCTGATATTCTTTTTTTTTTTTTTTTTTTTTTTTGAGGTTTAACGACCACCGTGAACAACTCAATGGGCTATAAGCAGTCTCCCGTCCCTAATTTAGGGTCACTGGTTCCAGGGAAGGGAGAGAGCCAGTGCCGTAAGACAAACACAACATCCATGCCTCACGGGATCCGGACCCCTTTCGGACGAATGATCAGAGGCCATCGCCTTAGACCACTGCGCCACCGGGCCGGCCACCTGGTATTCCTGCATATCATTGGAAGCATTCGCTTTCTGAATGAGTCATTGACACCACACTGTCAATCCAACACTCTTCTCCACCCTCTTTCCCAACACTTGATATTCCGCATATCATTGGAAGCATTAGCTTTCTGAATGAGTCATTGACGCCACACTGTCAATCCTCTACCCCTTTCTCCACTCCCTTTACCCAACACCTGATATTCTTTTTTTTTTTTTTTTTTTTTTGAGGTTTAACGACCACCGTGAACAACTCAATGGGCTATAAGCAGTCTCCCGTCCCTAATTTAGGGTCACTGGTTCCAGGGAAGGGAGAGAGCCAGTGCCGTAAGACAAACACAACATCCATGCCTCACGGGATCCGGACCCCTTTCGGACGAATGATCAGAGGCCATCGCCTTAGACCACTGCGCCACCGGGCCGGCCACCTGGTATTCCTGCATATCATTGGAAGCATTCGCTTTCTGAATGAGTCATTGACACCACACTGTCAATCCAACACTCTTCTCCACCCTCTTTCCCAACACTTGATATTCCGCATATCATTGGAAGCATTAGCTTTCTGAATGAGTCATTGACGCCACACTGTCAATCCTCTACCCCTTTCTCCACTCCCTTTACCCAACACCTGATATTCTTTTTTTTTTTTTTTTTTTTTTTGAGGTTTAACGACCACCGTGAACAACTCAATGGGCTATAAGCAGTCTCCCGTCCCTAATTTAGGGTCACTGGTTCCAGGGAAGGGAGAGAGCCAGTGCCGTAAGACAAACACAACATCCATGCCTCACGGGATCCGGACCCCTTTCGGACGAATGATCAGAGGCCATCGCCTTAGACCACTGCGCCACCGGGCCGGCCACCTGGTATTCCTGCATATCATTGGAAGCATTCGCTTTCTGAATGAGTCATTGACACCACACTGTCAATCCAACACTCTTCTCCACCCTCTTTCCCAACACTTGATATTCCGCATATCATTGGAAGCATTAGCTTTCTGAATGAGTCATTGACGCCACACTGTCAATCCTCTACCCCTTTCTCCACTCCCTTTACCAAACACCTGATATTCTTTTTTTTTTTTTTTTTTTTTGAGGTTTAACGACCACCGTGAACAACTCAATGGGCTATAAGCAGTCTCCCGTCCCTAATTTAGGGTCACTGGTTCCAGGGAAGGGAGAGAGCCAGTGCCGTAAGACAAACACAACATCCATGCCTCACGGGATCCGGACCCCTTTCGGACGAATGATCAGAGGCCATCGCCTTAGACCACTGCGCCACCGGGCCGGCCACCTGGTATTCCTGCATATCATTGGAAGCATTCGCTTTCTGAATGAGTCATTGACACCACACTGTCAATCCAACACTCTTCTCCACCCTCTTTCCCAACACTTGATATTCCGCATATCATTGGAAGCATTAGCTTTCTGAATGAGTCATTGACGCCACACTGTCAATCCTCTACCCCTTTCTCCACTCCCTTTACCCAACACCTGATATTCTTTTTTTTTTTTTTTTTGAGGTTTAACGACCACCGTGAACAACTCAATGGGCTATAAGCAGTCTCCCGTCCCTAATTTAGGGTCACTGGTTCCAGGGAAGGGAGAGAGCCAGTGCCGTAAGACAAACACAACATCCATGCCTCACGGGATCCGGACCCCTTTCGGACGAATGATCAGAGGCCATCGCCTTAGACCACTGCGCCACCGGGCCGGCCACCTGGTATTCCTGCATATCATTGGAAGCATTCGCTTTCTGAATGAGTCATTGACACCACACTGTCAATCCAACACTCTTCTCCACCCTCTTTCCCAACACTTGATATTCCGCATATCATTGGAAGCATTAGCTTTCTGAATGAGTCATTGACGCCACACTGTCAATCCTCTACCCCTTTCTCCACTCCCTTTACCCAACACCTGATATTCTTTTTTTTTTTTTTTTTTTTTTTGAGGTTTAACGACCACCGTGAACAACTCAATGGGCTATAAGCAGTCTCCCGTCCCTAATTTAGGGTCACTGGTTCCAGGGAAGGGAGAGAGCCAGTGCCGTAAGACAAACACAACATCCATGCCTCACGGGATCCGGACCCCTTTCGGACGAATGATCAGAGGCCATCGCCTTAGACCACTGCGCCACCGGGCCGGCCACCTGGTATTCCTGCATATCATTGGAAGCATTCGCTTTCTGAATGAGTCATTGACACCACACTGTCAATCCAACACTCTTCTCCACCCTCTTTCCCAACACTTGATATTCCGCATATCATTGGAAGCATTAGCTTTCTGAATGAGTCATTGACGCCACACTGTCAATCCTCTACCCCTTTCTCCACTCCCTTTACCCAACACCTGATATTCTTTTTTTTTTTTTTTTTTTTTTGAGGTTTAACGACCACCGTGAACAACTCAATGGGCTATAAGCAGTCTCCCGTCCCTAATTTAGGGTCACTGGTTCCAGGGAAGGGAGAGAGCCAGTGCCGTAAGACAAACACAACATCCATGCCTCACGGGATCCGGACCCCTTTCGGACGAATGATCAGAGGCCATCGCCTTAGACCACTGCGCCACCGGGCCGGCCACCTGGTATTCCTGCATATCATTGGAAGCATTCGCTTTCTGAATGAGTCATTGACACCACACTGTCAATCCAACACTCTTCTCCACCCTCTTTCCCAACACTTGATATTCCGCATATCATTGGAAGCATTAGCTTTCTGAATGAGTCATTGACGCCACACTGTCAATCCTCTACCCCTTTCTCCACTCCCTTTACCCAACACCTGATATTCTTTTTTTTTTTTTTTTTTTTGAGGTTTAACGACCACCGTGAACAACTCAATGGGCTATAAGCAGTCTCCCGTCCCTAATTTAGGGTCACTGGTTCCAGGGAAGGGAGAGAGCCAGTGCCGTAAGACAAACACAACATCCATGCCTCACGGGATCCGGACCCCTTTCGGACGAATGATCAGAGGCCATCGCCTTAGACCACTGCGCCACCGGGCCGGCCACCTGGTATTCCTGCATATCATTGGAAGCATTCGCTTTCTGAATGAGTCATTGACACCACACTGTCAATCCAACACTCTTCTCCACCCTCTTTCCCAACACTTGATATTCCGCATATCATTGGAAGCATTAGCTTTCTGAATGAGTCATTGACGCCACACTGTCAATCCTCTACCCCTTTCTCCACTCCCTTTACCCAACACCTGATATTCTTTTTTTTTTTTTTTTTTTGAGGTTTAACGACCACCGTGAACAACTCAATGGGCTATAAGCAGTCTCCCGTCCCTAATTTAGGGTCACTGGTTCCAGGGAAGGGAGAGAGCCAGTGCCGTAAGACAAACACAACATCCATGCCTCACGGGATCCGGACCCCTTTCGGACGAATGATCAGAGGCCATCGCCTTAGACCACTGCGCCACCGGGCCGGCCACCTGGTATTCCTGCATATCATTGGAAGCATTCGCTTTCTGAATGAGTCATTGACACCACACTGTCAATCCAACACTCTTCTCCACCCTCTTTCCCAACACTTGATATTCCGCATATCATTGGAAGCATTAGCTTTCTGAATGAGTCATTGACGCCACACTGTCAATCCTCTACCCCTTTCTCCACTCCCTTTACCCAACACCTGATATTCTTTTTTTTTTTTTTTTTTTTTTTGAGGTTTAACGACCACCGTGAACAACTCAATGGGCTATAAGCAGTCTCCCGTCCCTAATTTAGGGTCACTGGTTCCAGGGAAGGGAGAGAGCCAGTGCCGTAAGACAAACACAACATCCATGCCTCACGGGATCCGGACCCCTTTCGGACGAATGATCAGAGGCCATCGCCTTAGACCACTGCGCCACCGGGCCGGCCACCTGGTATTCCTGCATATCATTGGAAGCATTCGCTTTCTGAATGAGTCATTGACACCACACTGTCAATCCAACACTCTTCTCCACCCTCTTTCCCAACACTTGATATTCCGCATATCATTGGAAGCATTAGCTTTCTGAATGAGTCATTGACGCCACACTGTCAATCCTCTACCCCTTTCTCCACTCCCTTTACCCAACACCTGATATTCTTTTTTTTTTTTTTTTTTTTTTGAGGTTTAACGACCACCGTGAACAACTCAATGGGCTATAAGCAGTCTCCCGTCCCTAATTTAGGGTCACTGGTTCCAGGGAAGGGAGAGAGCCAGTGCCGTAAGACAAACACAACATCCATGCCTCACGGGATCCGGACCCCTTTCGGACGAATGATCAGAGGCCATCGCCTTAGACCACTGCGCCACCGGGCCGGCCACCTGGTATTCCTGCATATCATTGGAAGCATTCGCTTTCTGAATGAGTCATTGACACCACACTGTCAATCCAACACTCTTCTCCACCCTCTTTCCCAACACTTGATATTCCGCATATCATTGGAAGCATTAGCTTTCTGAATGAGTCATTGACGCCACACTGTCAATCCTCTACCCCTTTCTCCACTCCCTTTACCCAACACCTGATATTCTTTTTTTTTTTTTTTTTTTGAGGTTTAACGACCACCGTGAACAACTCAATGGGCTATAAGCAGTCTCCCGTCCCTAATTTAGGGTCACTGGTTCCAGGGAAGGGAGAGAGCCAGTGCCGTAAGACAAACACAACATCCATGCCTCACGGGATCCGGACCCCTTTCGGACGAATGATCAGAGGCCATCGCCTTAGACCACTGCGCCACCGGGCCGGCCACCTGGTATTCCTGCATATCATTGGAAGCATTCGCTTTCTGAATGAGTCATTGACACCACACTGTCAATCCAACACTCTTCTCCACCCTCTTTCCCAACACTTGATATTCCGCATATCATTGGAAGCATTAGCTTTCTGAATGAGTCATTGACGCCACACTGTCAATCCTCTACCCCTTTCTCCACTCCCTTTACCCAACACCTGATATTCTTTTTTTTTTTTTTTTTTTTTGAGGTTTAACGACCACCGTGAACAACTCAATGGGCTATAAGCAGTCTCCCGTCCCTAATTTAGGGTCACTGGTTCCAGGGAAGGGAGAGAGCCAGTGCCGTAAGACAAACACAACATCCATGCCTCACGGGATCCGGACCCCTTTCGGACGAATGATCAGAGGCCATCGCCTTAGACCACTGCGCCACCGGGCCGGCCACCTGGTATTCCTGCATATCATTGGAAGCATTCGCTTTCTGAATGAGTCATTGACACCACACTGTCAATCCAACACTCTTCTCCACCCTCTTTCCCAACACTTGATATTCCGCATATCATTGGAAGCATTAGCTTTCTGAATGAGTCATTGACGCCACACTGTCAATCCTCTACCCCTTTCTCCACTCCCTTTACCCAACACCTGATATTCTTTTTTTTTTTTTTTTTTTTTTTTTTGAGGTTTAACGACCACCGTGAACAACTCAATGGGCTATAAGCAGTCTCCCGTCCCTAATTTAGGGTCACTGGTTCCAGGGAAGGGAGAGAGCCAGTGCCGTAAGACAAACACAACATCCATGCCTCACGGGATCCGGACCCCTTTCGGACGAATGATCAGAGGCCATCGCCTTAGACCACTGCGCCACCGGGCCGGCCACCTGGTATTCCTGCATATCATTGGAAGCATTCGCTTTCTGAATGAGTCATTGACACCACACTGTCAATCCAACACTCTTCTCCACCCTCTTTCCCAACACTTGATATTCCGCATATCATTGGAAGCATTAGCTTTCTGAATGAGTCATTGACGCCACACTGTCAATCCTCTACCCCTTTCTCCACTCCCTTTACCCAACACCTGATATTCTTTTTTTTTTTTTTTTTTGAGGTTTAACGACCACCGTGAACAACTCAATGGGCTATAAGCAGTCTCCCGTCCCTAATTTAGGGTCACTGGTTCCAGGGAAGGGAGAGAGCCAGTGCCGTAAGACAAACACAACATCCATGCCTCACGGGATCCGGACCCCTTTCGGACGAATGATCAGAGGCCATCGCCTTAGACCACTGCGCCACCGGGCCGGCCACCTGGTATTCCTGCATATCATTGGAAGCATTCGCTTTCTGAATGAGTCATTGACACCACACTGTCAATCCAACACTCTTCTCCACCCTCTTTCCCAACACTTGATATTCCGCATATCATTGGAAGCATTAGCTTTCTGAATGAGTCATTGACGCCACACTGTCAATCCTCTACCCCTTTCTCCACTCCCTTTACCAAACACCTGATATTCTTTTTTTTTTTTTTTTTGAGGTTTAACGACCACCGTGAACAACTCAATGGGCTATAAGCAGTCTCCCGTCCCTAATTTAGGGTCACTGGTTCCAGGGAAGGGAGAGAGCCAGTGCCGTAAGACAAACACAACATCCATGCCTCACGGGATCCGGACCCCTTTCGGACGAATGATCAGAGGCCATCGCCTTAGACCACTGCGCCACCGGGCCGGCCACCTGGTATTCCTGCATATCATTGGAAGCATTCGCTTTCTGAATGAGTCATTGACACCACACTGTCAATCCAACACTCTTCTCCACCCTCTTTCCCAACACTTGATATTCCGCATATCATTGGAAGCATTAGCTTTCTGAATGAGTCATTGACGCCACACTGTCAATCCTCTACCCCTTTCTCCACTCCCTTTACCCAACACCTGATATTCTTTTTTTTTTTTTTTTTTTTTTGAGGTTTAACGACCACCGTGAACAACTCAATGGGCTATAAGCAGTCTCCCGTCCCTAATTTAGGGTCACTGGTTCCAGGGAAGGGAGAGAGCCAGTGCCGTAAGACAAACACAACATCCATGCCTCACGGGATCCGGACCCCTTTCGGACGAATGATCAGAGGCCATCGCCTTAGACCACTGCGCCACCGGGCCGGCCACCTGGTATTCCTGCATATCATTGGAAGCATTCGCTTTCTGAATGAGTCATTGACACCACACTGTCAATCCAACACTCTTCTCCACCCTCTTTCCCAACACTTGATATTCCGCATATCATTGGAAGCATTAGCTTTCTGAATGAGTCATTGACGCCACACTGTCAATCCTCTACCCCTTTCTCCACTCCCTTTACCCAACACCTGATATTCTTTTTTTTTTTTTTTTTTTTTTTTTTTGAGGTTTAACGACCACCGTGAACAACTCAATGGGCTATAAGCAGTCTCCCGTCCCTAATTTAGGGTCACTGGTTCCAGGGAAGGGAGAGAGCCAGTGCCGTAAGACAAACACAACATCCATGCCTCACGGGATCCGGACCCCTTTCGGACGAATGATCAGAGGCCATCGCCTTAGACCACTGCGCCACCGGGCCGGCCACCTGGTATTCCTGCATATCATTGGAAGCATTCGCTTTCTGAATGAGTCATTGACACCACACTGTCAATCCAACACTCTTCTCCACCCTCTTTCCCAACACTTGATATTCCGCATATCATTGGAAGCATTAGCTTTCTGAATGAGTCATTGACGCCACACTGTCAATCCTCTACCCCTTTCTCCACTCCCTTTACCCAACACCTGATATTCTTTTTTTTTTTTTTTTTTGAGGTTTAACGACCACCGTGAACAACTCAATGGGCTATAAGCAGTCTCCCGTCCCTAATTTAGGGTCACTGGTTCCAGGGAAGGGAGAGAGCCAGTGCCGTAAGACAAACACAACATCCATGCCTCACGGGATCCGGACCCCTTTCGGACGAATGATCAGAGGCCATCGCCTTAGACCACTGCGCCACCGGGCCGGCCACCTGGTATTCCTGCATATCATTGGAAGCATTCGCTTTCTGAATGAGTCATTGACGCCACACTGTCAATCCAACACTCTTCTCCACCCTCTTTCCCAACACTTGATATTCCGCATATCATTGGAAGCATTAGCTTTCTGAATGAGTCATTGACGCCACACTGTCAATCCTCTACCCCTTTCTCCACTCCCTTTACCCAACACCTGATATTCTTTTTTTTTTTTTTTTTTTTGAGGTTTAACGACCACCGTGAACAACTCAATGGGCTATAAGCAGTCTCCCGTCCCTAATTTAGGGTCACTGGTTCCAGGGAAGGGAGAGAGCCAGTGCCGTAAGACAAACACAACATCCATGCCTCACGGGATCCGGACCCCTTTCGGACGAATGATCAGAGGCCATCGCCTTAGACCACTGCGCCACCGGGCCGGCCACCTGGTATTCCTGCATATCATTGGAAGCATTCGCTTTCTGAATGAGTCATTGACACCACACTGTCAATCCAACACTCTTCTCCACCCTCTTTCCCAACACTTGATATTCCGCATATCATTGGAAGCATTCGCTTTCTGAATGAGTCATTGACGCCACACTGTCAATCCAACACTCTTCTCCACCCTCTTTCCCAACACTTGATATTCCCGCATATCATTGGAAGCATTAGCTTTCTGAATGAGTCATTGACGCCACACTGTCAATCCAACACTCTTCTCCACCCTCTTTCCCAACACTTGATATTCCGCATATCATTGGAAGCATTAGCTTTCTGAATGAGTCATTGACGCCACACTGTCAATCCTCTACCCCTTTCTCCACTCCCTTTACCCAACACCTGATATTCTTTTTTTTTTTTTTTTTTTTTTTGAGGTTTAACGACCACCGTGAACAACTCAATGGGCTATAAGCAGTCTCCCGTCCCTAATTTAGGGTCACTGGTTCCAGGGAAGGGAGAGAGCCAGTGCCGTAAGACAAACACAACATCCATGCCTCACGGGATCCGGACCCCTTTCGGACGAATGATCAGAGGCCATCGCCTTAGACCACTGCGCCACCGGGCCGGCCACCTGGTATTCCTGCATATCATTGGAAGCATTCGCTTTCTGAATGAGTCATTGACACCACACTGTCAATCCAACACTCTTCTCCACCCTCTTTCCCAACACTTGATATTCCGCATATCATTGGAAGCATTAGCTTTCTGAATGAGTCATTGACGCCACACTGTCAATCCTCTACCCCTTTCTCCACTCCCTTTACCCAACACCTGATATTCTTTTTTTTTTTTTTTTTTTTTTTTTTTTTTTGAGGTTTAACGACCACCGTGAACAACTCAATGGGCTATAAGCAGTCTCCCGTCCCTAATTTAGGGTCACTGGTTCCAGGGAAGGGAGAGAGCCAGTGCCGTAAGACAAACACAACATCCATGCCTCACGGGATCCGGACCCCTTTCGGACGAATGATCAGAGGCCATCGCCTTAGACCACTGCGCCACCGGGCCGGCCACCTGGTATTCCTGCATATCATTGGAAGCATTCGCTTTCTGAATGAGTCATTGACACCACACTGTCAATCTAATACTCCCCTCCACCCTCTTTCCCAACACTTGATATTCCGCATATCATTGGAAGCATTAACTTTCTGAATGAGTCATTGACGCCACACTGTCAATCCTCTACCCCTTTCTCCACTCCCTTTACCCAACACCTGATATTCTTTTTTTTTTTTTTTTTGAGGTTTAACGACCACCGTGAACAACTCAATGGGCTATAAGCAGTCTCCCGTCCCTAATTTAGGGTCACTGGTTCCAGGGAAGGGAGAGAGCCAGTGCCGTAAGACAAACACAACATCCATGCCTCACGGGATCCGGACCCCTTTCGGACGAATGATCAGAGGCCATCGCCTTAGACCACTGCGCCACCGGGCCGGCCACCTGGTATTCCTGCATATCATTGGAAGCATTCGCTTTCTGAATGAGTCATTGACACCACACTGTCAATCCAACACTCTTCTCCACCCTCTTTCCCAACACTTGATATTCCGCATATCATTGGAAGCATTAGCTTTCTGAATGAGTCATTGACGCCACACTGTCAATCCTCTACCCCTTTCTCCACTCCCTTTACCCAACACCTGATATTCTTTTTTTTTTTTTTTTTTTTTTGAGGTTTAACGACCACCGTGAACAACTCAATGGGCTATAAGCAGTCTCCCGTCCCTAATTTAGGGTCACTGGTTCCAGGGAAGGGAGAGAGCCAGTGCCGTAAGACAAACACAACATCCATGCCTCACGGGATCCGGACCCCTTTCGGACGAATGATCAGAGGCCATCGCCTTAGACCACTGCGCCACCGGGCCGGCCACCTGGTATTCCTGCATATCATTGGAAGCATTCGCTTTCTGAATGAGTCATTGACACCACACTGTCAATCCAACACTCTTCTCCACCCTCTTTCCCAACACTTGATATTCCGCATATCATTGGAAGCATTCGCTTTCTGAATGAGTCATTGACGCCACACTGTCAATCCAACACTCTTCTCCACCCTCTTTCCCAACACTTGATATTCCCGCATATCATTGGAAGCATTAGCTTTCTGAATGAGTCATTGACGCCACACTGTCAATCCAACACTCTTCTCCACCCTCTTTCCCAACACTTGATATTCCGCATATCATTGGAAGCATTAGCTTTCTGAATGAGTCATTGACGCCACACTGTCAATCCTCTACCCCTTTCTCCACTCCCTTTACCCAACACCTGATATTCTTTTTTTTTTTTTTTTTTTTTTTGAGGTTTAACGACCACCGTGAACAACTCAATGGGCTATAAGCAGTCTCCCGTCCCTAATTTAGGGTCACTGGTTCCAGGGAAGGGAGAGAGCCAGTGCCGTAAGACAAACACAACATCCATGCCTCACGGGATCCGGACCCCTTTCGGACGAATGATCAGAGGCCATCGCCTTAGACCACTGCGCCACCGGGCCGGCCACCTGGTATTCCTGCATATCATTGGAAGCATTCGCTTTCTGAATGAGTCATTGACACCACACTGTCAATCATCAACACTCTTCTCCACCCTCTTTCCCAACACTTGATATTCCGCATATCATTGGAAGCATTAGCTTTCTGAATGAGTCATTGACGCCACACTGTCAATCCTCTACCCCTTTCTCCACTCCCTTTACCCAACACCTGATATTCTTTTTTTTTTTTTTTTTTTTTTGAGGTTTAACGACCACCGTGAACAACTCAATGGGCTATAAGCAGTCTCCCGTCCCTAATTTAGGGTCACTGGTTCCAGGGAAGGGAGAGAGCCAGTGCCGTAAGACAAACACAACATCCATGCCTCACGGGATCCGGACCCCTTTCGGACGAATGATCAGAGGCCATCGCCTTAGACCACTGCGCCACCGGGCCGGCCACCTGGTATTCCTGCATATCATTGGAAGCATTCGCTTTCTGAATGAGTCATTGACACCACACTGTCAATCCAACACTCTTCTCCACCCTCTTTCCCAACACTTGATATTCCCGCATATCATTGGAAGCATTAACTTTCTGAATTAGTCACTGACGCCACACTGCCAATCCAATACTCTCCTCAATGCCCCTGCCCAACACATGTTATTCCCGCATTTTACTGGAAGAATTCGCTTTCTGAATGAGTCATTGACACTACACTAACAATCCAACACTCCCCTCCACTCCCTTTTCCAACACTTTATATTCCTGCATATCATTGAGAGCATTCGCTTTCTGAATGTGTCATTGACGCCACACTGCCATCCACTCCTTTTCCCTAACACTTCGTTTCATTTCTGCCTTCAGTTTAAATTTAAAGCCGTCTTTGATCGGGAGGCATCTAATAACACAAATTTTTAAGCGTACGTTTGCGTGTGTACAGTTTTTACATTTTTCTTTGATTTATTATTTTTTTTTACGTATTTCCAATTCCTCCCCGAGAGATAAATAAGTGAAATTAAGTGGACAATTTGGAGGCACAACTAAGATGTGATTTGAGTACAGATATTCGGCCAACGTTTCTACGAGTTGAATTTTCAAATTTCGCATTAAATAGTCTTACATTTTTAGTTTGAACAATTTTCATCATTTGCGTCTAAGACAGTTGTAACTAAGTAGTCAGGTGTATAACGGACATTTTTAAATTTATTTATTTAATCGTCGCCCATCGGAATAGATATTTTTTAACACAAATGATCTTTAACCAGTTTTGTTTCCCTTTCTTCTATTTTGTTTTCATAGTTTAAAAATGAACTTTCGGAAGACAAAACTGATGTACAAAGCTTTAACAAGAAGTGAAGATTTATCGATTAATGGGAAAAATCTGGAGATATCCGATACTTACATTTACCTTGGACATCAGATATCAAGCATAGGTCACATTGGTGAAGAAATTAATCGTGGTATGAAACTTGGTTGGAGAGCTTTTGGAACATATAGTACAATTTTTAAGAGCAATATGCCATTATGTCTTAAAAGAAAAGTGTTTAATCAATGCATCCTTCCAGTGCTTACTTACGGAGCAGAGCCGGAGACCTTAACTAAAAAAGACATACAAAGACTGCAGACAACTGAAAGAGCGCGGAGAGGTGCATGCTTGGTGTAACCAGGAAAGAAAAGAAGTGAAACTCGTGGGTAAGGAAGATGACGAGAGTGGAAGGCATCATGATCAGAGCAAAATGTCTGAAACGGCGATGGGTTGGACATGTTGCCAGAAAAACGGACCAAAGATGGACAACAGAAATTTTAGATTGGATTCCGAGGAACAGAAAAAGGTCGAGAAGAAAACCACATGGGAGCTGGGTGGATGAAATTCGGAAGCATGCCGGAGAAACTGGAGGAAATAGGATCAAGACAGACAGTCGTGTAAGGAAGTTGGGAAGACCTTCAACCAGCAGTGGATTAATAATGGTTGATGACCACTGGTGTACATGTTTTGAATGAATTCGTTCAAAGTGTGTGTGTGTGTGTGTGTGTGTGCTTTAAATCATTTAAAACAACCCATTTCTCAATTCTTTACGTGGTGTGGCGAATTTTATTTCTCATTCGCCACACCTTTGGCTGCATTGAAAACTAAGGTTGCCCATCTCTGCTCTAAATCACTTAAACATTTGATAGGAATCTTTTTGAAGCTACAGTTCGCTTAATATAAGAAATGAGGACAAGAGGGTATTCCATTTGCAAACATTGGAATGCATTTCAGCGGAGGTTTTCAGTACAAGTAAAACTGGTCTGCATCCATCTTCGCTTTTAACCTATTATCACAATAGCTTCGTCCGAAGAAAATAGCCTAACGTTTATTTCCACTACATATAATACAAATTAACTGCAGAGTACAAAGCTTGCAATATCTGATTGCTCGCATGCACTACTCACTTTTGTTTCGTCTAATGGAGGTACAGCAGCTCAGCTTAAAAAACAATGGGAATGACTCTACGGAATCGAACAGCCTGTGTTACGTAAGAGACGCATAACGACTGGGTGACAAATTCTGTTGTGCCAATGTTCTTTTGTTTTATGATCTTTAACGCCAGACCCAGATGAATCACGCCTCAGTGAATTACTGCACGCGTAAAGTATTAGCATTGAATGCATGGATCAGAATATTTTGTCACTGACGCTCGTATTTTAACGTCACTGACATTCGTTATTACTTCGACACAATTGGGCAAGTGGAATTCTCAGTAGAACCAGTCGGTGGGTGTTTTTTTGTTTTTTTTTCATTTCGTTTTTTTTTTTTGCAAATAAAAAGCTGTATCAATGAGATTATGCAGTCAAACTTTCTTTAAATCTATGAACGATAAATCGTTCACACTAGTGCTGTCGAACTTCTATAAAGTCGCGGGGTAAAAACTAAATGGCGGGTCACATATTTCTAAAAAATATATACAGGGTGCATAGAAAAGTTCATTTAGCCTGAAATAACTTGCGAACGGAGAGAGGTACAGTTATGCAAGTGAGATAACGGTATAGTAAAGCGACCACGCCCGATCGAATGCAACCGATAGCAGCGCCCCTAGTGGCGAAATGCGAAAGTTAACCATTGCAAATCGAAAACGAAAAGAGATTGAGCAAAATATCCAATTACAGAGTTGTAGAGCATAAATTAATTAGTACAAAACGACATTTGTTTCACACGGATAAAATAAATTGCCGCCTGAATACCGCAAAATGTCCAAAATCGATGCGCGACGATTCGAGTCTGCATATTCACATTTCGCAAATGTAGCCGTATGCAAATGCAGATTGTGACGTTGTACCGTACCTACGATATAAATACCAGTAGCAGGATGTATCCTGATCAGAAGTTTAGGTCTACGTACGCTGTGTGAGAATGACGAGCTTTACTCACTCCCAGTATTGCGAGACGGTGCTTACTTACGGCTCATGCCAACGAAACGCGGCGCTAGCTGCACGGAAATATGCCGTTCCTTTTCCACCTGGGCCACAACCAAGTGCGGTTACCATCGCAAGTGTAGTGAGACGGCTCGTGGGCAATGGCGAACTCTTCGAACATACTCGACATTAACTTTTTATCACTGTGCGCCAGTTTGCCTTTCTTGGTTTTGTTTTGTCTGACGTCATCAAACTGTATTGACATAAGTACGCATTTATGCAATAAATTGTGTGCATTTGCTCACACCTGTGCCTGTTCCCTTCAAACGTTCACACAAAAGGTCGCGCATCGATTTCGGACATTTTAGGGTATTAAGGCGACAATTTATCTTATCCGTGTGAAACAAATGTAGTTTTGTACTAATTAATTGATGGTCAACAACATTGTAGTTGGAAATTTTGCTCTATCTTTTTTCGCTTTCGATTTGCAATGGCTAACTTCCGCATTTCGCCACTAGGGGCGCTGGTATCGGTTGCATTCGATCGGGCGTAGTCTTTTTACTATACCGTTACCTTATTAGCATAACTGTACCTCTCTCCGTTCGCAAGTTATTCCAGGCTAAAGTGACTTTCCTACGCACCCTGTATATGTGGATGTGATTTCCGAGAGGGCGCTATTAGTTGACCGATGTAGCATATGTAAGGTATGAGTGGAGCGGTAGGCAGTAAAATTCGGAGCGTTATGAGTAAACGGAAGGATTTATCAGACTTTGAGAAAGAACAGATTGTGGGATCTCGGAGAGCTGGTGCCTCGATTTCCCAAACGGCTGAACTGGTGGGTTGTTCGCGACCCACCGTAGTTAAAGAGTATCAGGACTGGCGTGAAAATGGTCAAACAACGACCTGGAGGGAAAACTGTACAGCACAGCTAAAGGTTTGATGTGAGCGCCGGGTCCGACGATCACCTTGGAACTGATGGCACTGAAGAAATGTCCAGGGCTATTTATAGGCGCTAGCCTTGTCCTTTTAAATTTGTATATAATGTGTTAATTCCGATATTGCTGCACGCGTCTGCAAAACCTGACGTTTCATTTGAAACAACCTAACAGACTTAGACATTTTATACTACGGGTCTAACAGACACAGCACGGTTCAACAGTTGACTACCCAATACAACAGAGGTCAACCTGGAATAGTATCTCTCATGACCATGCGCTGCACGCTCTGGCTGTAACGGCAAACGACCCCTATGACATTCTCCCCCAACCACGGTTCATTGGCGCAAAAGACTCGCCTGGCGCAAATATCATGCAAGCTGGACGTCGGATGCCTGGGGAAAAAGTGTGCAGGTCAGTTTCTGAAAAATCAGAATTTTCCGTTAACACTTCTCAGAAACGGCATTTTACGGTCAATATTAAAACAAAAGGAATTGTGGAAAGATTTCTTAAAATTCAGAATCTTCCCGAGGTACGAAAAACCCGCAAAACTCTAGTCCTCGACCCCTCATTTCACGGAAAAGGTATGGCAAATCTGCTTCGTTAATTTACGAAAAAGAATCACGGAAAAGGTATCGGAAATATGCTTCGTTAATTTACGAAGAAAATCACGGAGATAGTTGTATCGGAAACATGCTTTCGTTTACTTACGAAAAGAATCAAGGAAAAGTTTGTATCGGAAATGGGCTTCGTTAATTTACGAAAAGAATCACGGAAAAAGGTTGTATCGGAAATGTGCTTCGTTAATTTACGAAAAGAATCACGGAAATAGTTGTATCGGAAATATGCTTCGTTAATTTACGAAGAGAATCACGGCAATAGTTGTATCGGAAACATGCTTCGTTTATTTACGAAAAGAATCAAGGAAAAGTATGTATCGGAAATGGGCTTCGTTAATTTACGAAAAGAATCACGGAAAAGGTTGGGTCGGACATATACTTCGTTATAATTAATTCATACACTCGACGTGGATCAGGAACACCAAACAGAAGTCATCACTCTTTCCACGTTAACAAGTGAGTCACGGAAAAATCCTCATTGGCCTCCACCGGGAATCGAACCCATGCTACCACCTTGTGGGTCTGGAGAATTCGAGGACGCTGTGGTGCAGTGGTAGCATGTCCGGCGCTTAACTGGAAGACCCTGGGTTCGATTCCCAGTGGCGGCCAATGAGAATTTTTCCGTGACTCACTTATTATCCTGGAAAGAGTGATGACTTCTGTTTGATATACTTCGTTAATTTACGAAATGAATCAAGGAAGATGTTGTTTCGGAAATGTGCTTCGTTAATTTACGAAAAGAATCACGGAAAAGGTATCGGAAATCTGCTTAGTTAATTTACGAAATGAATCAAGGAAAGGTTGTTTTGGAAATATACTTCGTTAATTTACGAAAAGAGTCGCGGGAAATGTTGTATCGGAAACGTGCTTCGTTAATTTACAAAAAAGAATCACAGAAAAGGTATCGGGAATATGCTTTGTTAATTTACGAAAGGAATCACGGAAAATGTCTCGTGAATTTATGAAATTTTTTTACAGTGTAGGTCAACTGGGTGGATTATTGTATAGGGCTAACTAAAGTCTCCAAAACAGAAAATACAAAAGTGACCTTTCCGTTATAAATTTATTCAAAGATTATGCATATCCATTTTAACGTTCCTCAGAGCATGAATCTACGTCTTTTAGTATGACCATTCTGGGAGGGTAAGCCGCCATCTCTCTGTCTTCCCGGTAACTACAGCCCTGCACAGAACATTTTCCAGCATTCAAACACCGCACAGATTGGATTGTGCAGAATAAAGACACCATATTCGGCATAAAGTTCATTTACACTGGTGTCCAAAATTTATGTGACAAACACAAAATCAGGAATAAGGCAAAATACACACGACATAGAATAGTAGAATAATAATATTATTTCACACAATAAAATGTTTATTCTGTATCGACTATAGTTTCACAGAGCGTTTGGATCGGCTTCCTCAGGAAGAATGGAGCGTAAACATCCAAATCATTATGACATCATCAGAATTCTGTCAGTCACGGGTTTTGGTGAGTTGTTTCCACGCACTTGAAAGAAATGGAGTCGACGTCGTGTCGTTGACAATCCGTGACGAGTTCCGGTATATGTGGAAAACTTCTAATACATTAAGCTTGATAGTCGAGTCAGGTTTATCAATAAGCGTAGCGTTTCCAAACAAAAATGTATGGTTAGGTTTTGTGTTCCTTCACATGGAAGCTTAAAAGCCCTGCGGGTCTGTCCTATATACGAAAGTCCAGATTCACAAGTTATCTGATAAATTCCCCAGGAATGTATGTCTTCGACGATTTGGTACGGACATACATATACCGATAACGAAGCAATACACAACAGAAAAGGAATGTTATCACGGCATGAGGGGAAGCATGCGCACGACAGCATGGCAGTCCAAAAAGTGATGCAACATGTGGCGTGGATTTTTTTCCAGGGGCTAATAAGGAGTACGATTACTCCGAACAGCGATACAGCTCACACGACGAGCCCTCATTCTGTTTACAAATCTGTGAACGAGAGTTTGGGGAAAGAAGAGTCACTCCTCTGCCCAGGCATGTTAGAGTTGCGGAACTGTTCTAGGAGGCGGTTATTGGTTTTCCCTCTTCCCTGGGCATCCCAGACATGCTCTATCGGGCTCACGTCAGGAGATCTCGAGGGCCACTCTCTTCTGTTAATATCCTCAATCTTCAGGTGGTCGTCGACTAGACGAGGCCTATACGGACGGGCATTATCGTCCATGCAAAGAAACTGGGGCCAATAGGGCACTAGGATGTCATCCCTGCAGCGTGCAGCTATTAGTGTGCTGTCTGGAAACACGTGCACCGCCATGCGTCCATTCAACCTGATGCCAGCCTAAACCAGGTGTCCTCCACCATAGTAGTGGTCAGTTTCCCTAATGTTTGAGGGAAGAATTTGGCTTCCCACTCTCTCCAAATGTACACACAGGGGGAATTCGTGTTTAGGCTGCATCGCTACTCGTCACTGAAGAGAACATAGGCCCATTGATCAGGGGAAATTATGTCGCGCTCAATTCAGACAGACTTTTCTGTGCGTTGCGGTGAGTGGTAGACAGACCATTGCCCTTCTTAAATACATACCTCTCTCGGAAAATCTTCTGTAAACTGTTTGCCATTGCAGTTCATATAGCAGAGGAGAGCTCTGGCGAAATTCGCCTGACTCTCGTCTTTCTATGGCGGTGAGCTGCTGGAGACAAATAGCAGTCGTCTTGATTTGTTGTAACCACAGTTGGAAACGGGTCAAAAATTTTGGACCCGGACTAGAACATCATATAATTGGACCTGACCCAAGCTTGATCCAGACAAATCTGTTTGAGTATATCTCTACTATATCATCATCATCACCACTGTCACATCTGACTGTCTTGGGCCACCATCCACTCATCTCTCACGTGATCTTTTCCCTATCCCTTGGAATCCAGTAAAAAATTTCAGTTGTTCATCGCTGATCCGTTTTCCTGGCAATATGTCTAGTCCATTGCCATTTCAGGTATTTTACTCTCATTATAGTGTCTCCTACTCTTGGCATTTTGTTTATCCATGAGTACCTCTTCTTATCTTTCCTGGTTACACCAAACATGCATCGCCATGCTTCTTTCAGTTCTCTGCAGTCTTTGTATGTCTTTTTCAGTTAAGGTCCACGTCTCTGCTGCGTACGTAAGCACTGGAAGGATGCATCGATTAAACACTTTTCTTTTAAGACATAATGACATATCGCTCTTAAAAATTGTTCTGTTTCTACCAAAAGCTCTCCAACCAAGTTTTATACTCCAATTAATTTCTTCATGGACGTGACCCTCGCTTGACATCTGCTTCCCAAAATAAATGTAGGAATTGGTTATCCCCAGGTTTTTCCCCATCCATTGATAAATCTTCATTGCTTGTATTAATAAAAGCACTGTACATAAGTTTTGTCTTCTGAAAATTCCTTTTTAACCCCGTTTCTTCACCCTTCTCAGCAATTTCCTGGATCATACTCTGTAGCTCTAAAGTATTATTTCAAACATATCTAAATATATTTTTTCCTTTTCAAAAATAAAACGGAAATGAAACCCGGTCGAAATCGGCTCATGAACACCTTGACCCGACCCGTTTGACCCGCAAGAAATTGTCGACCGGTGAGCCGTTGACCCGCGGCTGTCTCTGACTGTGGCTCATGCGTGTCTTTGTCCCGGCCTTCTGGTTATTGTACCCGTTTTCTGGAACTAGTTCCAGAGATTGGAGACCACCTGCTTCGACTCATTCAGACATCTTTCTACCACAGTTTGTAATTGCTCTGCTTCCAATCTATCGATCTCTCACCACTGTAAAGAGTCTTCCAAGGGATGGTGTAGAGCCATTCTTCCACTAACAGTACAACTCAATCTTCAATTGTCACACCCTTCCTAGAACAGCGTTTATCAAGGTCACGTGCCTGCCTGCTCGATGACGTACGAATGCCATTTTGATACTTCCATAGCAGCTAACACAATGTTGCTTGGGTACGTCGACTTGGCGTTGCCCCCTGCACATGTCTCTGAAAAGTCTTTATAATCGGTCGTCTCGATTTGGAACAATCTCGAATTTGTATTTGCCCCGTTAGATTTGGAAGCCAGTATAGGATTGTTTCGAATTTTCTATGCGTAAATGCATGGTTTCGGAGACTAATTAAACTCAGTTTCACTACCTTGTCTATACCAATGAGCCATTACACTATGACCATCCTTAGCCTAGAGACCGAACTGTGGCGCAGATGAAGTTCACAGAGCAGTATATATATATATATATAAAACCTGAGAACCGGCTACTGGCTAGTAGAGTGTTCGGAGTCAGAATGGGTAAAGCTGCAGATTAATCGGAGTATGATGAAGGACAAATTGTGATGGCACGGCGCTTCGGAACTACGATCTCGGAAACAGCGCGGCTTGTTCACGTGCCCCTGTAGCGAGTACGTATCAAAAGTGGTGCACAGATTGACGAACCGTCGCGTCGTCTAGCCGTGTGCCGCCTGCCGCTCATTGATGTCAGAGGGGAGCGGAAACTGTCGCTCATTGTTCACAGCGACCGCAGGGGCCACAGTGCGACAAATCACCCGCAGTTACAACAGTGGTGATCATGGCAATGTGTCACAGCGCATAGTTTATCGTAGCCTTCTGCGCATGGGCCTGCGTAGCCGAAGACCCAGTCGGTTTCCCATGCTCACTGCACGTCATCGCCAACAACGCATGAAATGGGCCCAAGATTATCCAGATTGGACATGGGATGATTGGAAGAAAGTGGTCTGGTCTGACGAATCACGATTCCTGGGGCATCGCGTAGACGGTCGAACACGGATAAGCAGATTACCAACGGAGGCTATGGCACATGAAGTCACTGTTGGGTGAAAACAGGCCAAGCGGTGGCACGTTGTGGGCGATGTTTCCTTGGGACTCTTTAGGCTCCATTATCTCAATAGCACAATCCCTGACATCTGTTAGGTATCTGAACATCGTTGCGGACTAAGTTCACCCATTCATAGCAACTGTGTTTCCTGCTGGTGGTGGCCATTACCAACAGGATAATGCGCCTTCCCACATAGCCAGAATCGTCAAGGAATGGTTCGAGAATCATGCTGGTGACTTTTCTGTTAATGCCCTGGCCTCCAAATTCACCTGACACGAACCGAATCGAACATTTGTAGTGCGACTTGTTCGCACTAAATCATCACCACCTCAAAATGCAATGTAACTGGAGGACCTGCGGTTGACATTATGGTACCAGATACCCCAGGATACCTATTGCCACCTCATCTAATGGATGCCTCGAGGATTGGCCGCTGTTTTGTGGGCTAAAGGGGGTACCACAGTTTATTAGGTAGGTGGTCATAATGTAATGGCTCAGTGTATTGTATCGAATAGACACAAGGAAGAATTATACAAAATGGAATGTAACGTTTCAGATTTGATGCCATCTCTTTCGAGTCCGAAATACAATTTGATTTATTCTTCATTTGCGGGCAGCCATTTCAAGAGCGCTGGTTTGAACTATTGACCTGTGAGGGATTACACGTTGACCCATTAACGATTTTTCAACTATTGCTGTACACTACATCCTGGGGCAAAGTTTTCCCAGGAGAAAAGATCGAAAGAAGAAAACTAAGCACCTCACAACCAATCAGCGACGTTATGTATTCATACTGTAGTTTTGGACGCACTAAATGGGTTAATAATTCCTGTGCGTCTTACGAATACGGGAGGAATGACGCGTTCAGATATTAATACAGCATACTATTTGCCTAACATTTTAAGAAAACAAAACGTGCAAATAAAAATGGTTGACATCACTGCTAACACAGTAACCTATAGACTAAGATACTAACATATGTATCAGGCTATATCTTTTACCAATTAAAACTATAGCATATCAATTTCATTTAATACCCGGAAGTTCAAAGACAACAAATGACAGCTTTATCTTTTGCAAAGAAATTAAAAGAGTTAGAAATCTTGACTTAACATTATTGGAACACAACAGGCATCACTTAACGAAGGGGTTTTCAACCTGTTCTGAATCGCGGACCACAAGAAAAAATGAAGCACGGAACCCGCAGGCTGCATTACAAAATGGAATACGACTGGATATCACATAGCAAAATGGGATAAGTCTCATGGGCGTATGCAAAAGCAAAGCCAAAATGCATGTGTTTATCTTGAATATCATTTATTTGGGAGAGGTTTCGAGTCCTAAAACTACATGATTTTTACGTTACAAAGGAGTCCGAAGTAGTTACCAACCGCACAGCGACGTCTACAGTGTTAGCGCAGCAATGCAGCGCTATCACAGGTCAGGCTTTGCCCTCCAGTACAGTTCGACGTCGTCTGCTTAACAGAGGACCGGTACCTAGCAGTCCATGCTGCGCATTCCTTTAACCCTCGACCACAGACGCCTCAGGCTGCAATGGCGTCTCGAACAAAGTCATTGGGGCGCTGATTGGCAACATGTGTTTTCTGATGAGTCATGATTCAACTTCATACACCATGGTGGTCGCATATGTGTTCGAAGACATCGTGGTGAACGGCACCTTGCAGCGTCATACCGGACCAACACCAAGCGTGGATTCAATTCGCGATCGCAGCTGATACGAACTGAGAGAAGCCTTACAGCCAACGATATATCAGGGTTGGTTTAGAGGCAGAGGTGAAACCCTTCCTTGAGAGTTGTCCTGCCGCTATATTCCAGCATGACAACGTTAGGCCACATATGGATCGGAATGTCGAAGACCTCTTCCTTGCGCGGCAAATACAGCTTATTCCCTGGCCTGCACGTTCGCCGGATATGTCCCCGATCGAACATGTCTGGTACATGGTATCTAAGCAACTGGCCTGTCATGCGCCTTCGCCAGCCACCACAAATGAACTCTGTTCTGCATAGAAGCAGCCTGGCAGGATATTCTCCAGGACTGTATCAAACACCTCTTCCATTCAATGCCACGCCATATAAAGGCTGTTACTCCTGGAGGTGGTTCATACCACACTGAGTTTTGAAGCGAACAAATGTTGTATACCTCTACAACTGTAATCAGCTATCTCTTGTAACGTGAGGAATCTGTTATACAAATTTCATTTGAATCGCGAGAATCTAACTGGGTGCTGCAATTTTCACAAACAGTGGTGTATAATCGATGCTAATGCAACAGGTGTACAAATAAGTTTTAAAGCGTTTTTTGTGTGAAGTATACCGCCAATTTGCATATCCGACATTTCCCCACTTTGTTGTCGTGTGACCGTAACTGGTCCAGAGTATTCAATGTAACACAGAAGTTTGCCCAACAGTCAAACGCACTTGCACATCGCTAGGTGAAAGATGGCAAGCGATACTGCATTTATTCGACACTGCATTCGTTACGAATTTCATCAAGGAAAAAGTGTTGCAAAAGCATGTGCAACGACCTATCCTGTTCTTATGGAGAATATTGTATCGAAAAGCACGTGTGAATTTTGGTTTAGGCGGTTTAGAGCAGGTGATTTCGACGTTAGTGGTCGAGAACGTAGCGAAAGGTTGCACATGAGGAACTGCAAGCATTGCTGGATGAAGATTCGTCTCAAACGCAAAACGAACTAGTTGAACAACTGTAGGTAACTTAACAAACCATTTCCAATCGTTTACGCGCAATGAGAAAGATTCAGAAGGAAAGAAAATGGGTGCCACATGACCTGAGCCAGAAGAACAAGAATGAGCGTGTCATGAAGTGTTTGAACCTGTTGAATAAACAAGACAAAAATTCTTCCCTGTGGAAAATCGTTATGGTGATGAAAAGTGGATATGGTACGACAATCCCAAACGCAGAAAACACTGGGTAGACCTCGGTAAAGTAACGACTTCGGCACCGAAACGCAATATTCACTCCAAGAAAGTTTTGCAGTGCATTTGGTGAGATATGAAAGGTATGCTCTATTATGAACTATTGGAACAGGGTCAAACTGTTATTGCTGATCGCTACAAGCAACAATTGCTGCGATTGAACCAGAAAATCTGTCGGAAACGTCCATTCACAGGCAAAGGATTGCGTCCCGTGAAATTACTGCATGACAACGCTAGGCCGCATGTCGCTAAATCGGTCAAGGAAACGTTATTGACGCTTGGCTGGGAAGTTATGGAGCACCCGGAGTATAGTCCCGACATAGCCCCTTCAGACTATCATTTGTTCCGATCGATGCAACATGGATTGTCTACTGTACGGTTCGGAACATGTGATGAAGTGCAGAAATGAGTTGACGGACTTCATCCCGTCACACGACTAAGTATTCTTCATGGCTGGAATCCGTCAGCTTCCAAACTGATGGCGGAAGGTGATAGATAATGATAGCGCATATTTTGATTCTTTTTTTTTTTTTTAATTGGAGGTTAAACCACCGTGAGCAACTCAATGGGCTATAAGCAGTCGCCCGTCCCTAATTTAGGGTCACTGGTTCCAGGGAAGGGAGAGAGCCAGTGCCGTAAGACAAACACAACATCCATGCCTGACCGGGATTCGAACCCGGACCCCTTACGGACGAATGATCAGAAGCCAGCGCCTTAGACCACTGCGCCACCGGGGCGGCATATATTTTGATTCGTAAAGGTACTGTTGGTTTCTCTCAAAGTACATGTTGCGTTGTCCTAAAACTCTTTAAAACTTATTTGTACACCTAATAAGACGCAAAGCTACTAAGAAATTAAATGGATTAAAGAAGTATAAATCGTTTTTATGGATTTTTTAAAAATATTTTTCCATTCCCGCGAGCCATTGAAACGAGCTCCTGGAGCCACTAATGTCCCGCGGAACACGGGTTTAAGAACCGTGAAACATTTATTTTCCCCGTCGACGAAAAAAAGAGTTACTCAAAGTGCAATTTATTTACGGAACATAATTTCTCCATCCGAGGAACTGCATCATTTGTTCGCCAGAGTTTGCACGAATTTTAATTTCCTGTATCTGAACAGCGGCTGAGAAAAAAAATCGTAGTTGCAAATCAGGACCGGTATTTTTTCAAATTATTAAAATATATAATTCTCGTGGATATGCTGTTTTAAAAAGTTAAGATATGGATCAGTAGTAAAATGTTTTATTTGTAATAGGTCGCAACGCTACCATTTCTGATAGAAATTTTTTTAGGGTATTGTACCGGGTATTAAATGTCTTGCAGAATCTCACCCTCCATTCCACCTAATATTTCAGAAACCAGATTCCTGCGTCATTCCGGAATGTTTCTGTCCGGTGCTAAGAGGAATGATATAAAATTAGCATCACCTCTAAACCCACAGCCATTCTGGAAACTTTGGGAATCATTACCAACAGTGAGGCTTTACAAAGATAGTCTCTCTAGAATTGCCATGAATTTGGAACGAGTCCAAAAAACGACTTTTTTTTTCTTCCGAGACACCGCGTGTCACCAACGTGATGCTCCGTGTCTTTGAATGAAAATTACATTCGCATCTATTTGCTTATAGTCTAGGGAAGTCACCTCATTCAAATTGTTCAAGCGTTCTGTTATTCAGATGGCAGTTTTCTGTCTACCTTTATTGAAAAGGTCATCTGATTGATGTGTGAAAGATTGGAGAAGCTTATTTCTATTTTTAAGCCGATAAATCGGCTTACTAATATAGTTTTACTATTTTAGGTATAGCTGGCGCACATTACCTGGTAATTAATTACTTTTTACAATAAATTTAGCAAAGCGTGAGAGGAAAAATATTTTTATTAATTTTTTTCAGGGCACGTGGACCGCCATAGGCAACCCTAAGGACTGTAAGCAGTCTACGACCCTAAGCTTTAAGAAAAACAAACCGTTCGTGTCTCATCTGGAACTCGGACGAATATAATAAAAACTTCACCTCTCACCATTCGGTTACCGAGTCTGAGAAGTAAAGTTTGCACTATAGCCAAAAGTGTAACAGGTCACGTTAAACCTTCGCGTCTCTGCATTAGGTAACCGGGTAGGAGAAGTAAAGCTTACACTGAAGCCAAAAGTGTGCTACAGGTAACGTTAAACCTCCACCTCTGACCATCGGTAACCGGGTCGGAGAAGTAAAGCTTGCACTAGAGCTAAAAGTGTGCTACAGGTAACGCTAAACCTTCACCCATGAGCATTCGGTAACCGGGTCAGAGAAGTAATGCTTACACTAAAGGCAAATGTGTGTTACAGGGAACGTTAAACCTTTACCTCTGTGCATTCGGTAACCAGGTCGGAGAAGTCAAGTTTGCATCGAAGCTAAAATGTATTAAAGGCAAATTTGTCACTCAAAATTCATTTAATATAACTTATGAAACGTGTGCCACTAAAGAGTGAACTTAAATCAGAGGCAAAGGAAGAGCCCTGCACCAATAAGACTAAAGAAAAAAAAATATTTTTCTAAATATTTTTCGTTGGGGTTTAATAATGACACTCCATTGGCCTCTAAAGTTTCAAGGGATCATCCGTCCGTAATTTAAGGCCACTAGCTTCAGTTAAAGGACAGAATTAGGACCGAAGGATAAAGGCACCGCACATAAATCATCTATAACTCGAAGCAAGTACGTTTTTGTCACTGGGCTGCTGGGAATGCTTCCGAAAGCTCGAAGCATAAATTTTCTAAAAGCACTACTATTCTGCATCGAAGTCAACACAAATGTATTAAAGACATTTTTTTTATGTAAAATCCCATGTTACACGAAGACTATGTGTGTGGGACATTTAATGGTATACAAAGACCATGTGTCTGAAATTTCATGGTATACGAAGACTTGCGTGTGAAGTTTCTTGGTAAACGAAGACTTACGTGTGAAGTTTCATTTTATACGACGCCTTGCGTGTGAAGTTTCATGGTAAACGACGACTTTTTGTCTGTGAAATTCCATGGATTACGACGATTTTTTTCTGTGAAATTCCATGGTATACGAAGACTTATTTTGTGTGTGAAATTTCACGGTATATGAAGATTGTTTTTGTGAAATTTCATGGTATACGAAGACTAAAATTTCATGGTATACGAAGACTGAAATTTCATGGTAAACGAAGACTGAAATTTCATGGTAAACGAAGACTGGAATTTTATGGTAAACGAAGACTGGAATTTTATGGTAAACGAAGACGTTTTGTCTGCGAAATTCCATGGTATACGAAGACATTTTGTGTGTGAAATTCCATGGTATTCGAAGATTTATTGTGTGTGAAATTTCACGGTATATGAAGATTGTTTTTGTGAAATTTCACGGTATATGAAGATTGTTTTTGTGAAATTTCATGGTATACGGAGACTGAAATTTCATGGTATACAAAGATTAGAATTCCATGGTATACGAAGATAGTTTCTGTGAAATTTCATGCTATACGGAGATAGTTTCCGTGAAATGTCATGGTATATGAAGATCTCTGGATGAAATTTCACGGTACAGGAAGATTGTTCCTGCGAACTTTCATAGTATACGAGTATTTTAATACAGTGTATAAAACAGATTTGTTTCCCAGAGTTTAACGATCACCACGAGCAACTATAAGAAGATACGTGCGTATATAAAGGAGTTGCCAGTCTCTAATTTGAGGCTGTTGGTTTCAGGGAAATAAAAGAGCCACCAGCAAAGGAGAGTCACCACTAGAATCCAGCTCATGAGCAGTGTCTCTGAAGATTCGGCCATCAGAATTGGTGTAACGAATTTTAAGTAATCTCTGTCTAAATTTTGTTGAATAGCATAATATTTTTTTTTTTATTTATTTTTTCCTTTTTTTTTGTTGGCTAGCCCTGTTAATCATAATTTCACCTTCAGATCCTTAGCTGCCGTTTCAGACCCGCGGGACTCAAGGCCAGCCGTGTAATGAATAGCTTCGCGTCACACGAAAGAGCTCTTCTACGGTGGGTGTCAAAAAGACATTTGTTGCTTCAACGATCGTGATATCCGGCCATCTCTCAAAACCACTGTGCGTTGTATCAAGGTTTCAAAGCCAATAGAATGTTGAGAAATATGGAGGACTAGATATTTCCGAATAAATTTATAGATATTGCAAAAGCCTCGGAGATAAAATATTCTAAGAGGGATGGATATTCAGATAGGCTATGAGCATTAGAACACCAAGCACCTGTTTATCTCGAAAAGTGTCCGGCAAAGATTGCGCAGAGATTTTGGGCTGCTCATTTGATATGCATGAATGTTGATACTATTTGCTCTGAAGGAAAAATCCATCAGCCTTGCGTGTTAGAGCGTAAAGTGATCAAACTATTAGGGAGAAGACGCAGTTTCTGGAAACTCGCCATTCGCTGTGATATGAAGCCTTGGAAACTAAAATATCATGTCCATGGCCAAACAAATAATGTGATCCACACGTACGGGAAACTGTTCCAAGCAAATAATAATAATAACAGGAACAGCAGGAAATCACTTCTATCTCACTGCTGAAAGAAAAATATAAATTCTGGAAAGAAAAAAACACTAACCAGAAATTATTGTAAAACTAAAACGAAGCTCCACAAAAAATCTTGATTATATATATCATCATCATCATTGTCAACCATTATCAATCCAGTGCTGGACGAAGGTCTCCCCAAGTTTCCTCCACAACAGTCTGTCTTGTGCCAGTCTCCTCCATGTCACTCCCGCATATTTACGAATTTCATCCACCCATCTACCATGTGGTCTTTTTCTGGGTCTTTTCCTGTTCCTTGGAATCCAATCTAAAATTTCGGCTGTCCATCTATGGTCTGTCCTTCTGGCAGTATGTCCAGCCCATTGCCATTTCAGGGATTTAACTCTGATCATGATGTCTTCCACTCTCGTCATTTTTCGGATCCACGAGTTCCTCTTCTTATCTCTCCTGGTTATACCAAGCATGCACCTCTCCATGCTTCTTTGAGTTGTCTGCAGCCTTTGTATGTCTCTTTTAGTTAAGGTCCACGTCTCTGCACCATACGTAAGCACTGGAAGGATGCATTGATCAAACACTTTTCTTTTAAGACATAATGGCATATTGCTCTTGAAAATTATGCTGTTTCTTCCAAAAGCTCTCCAGGCAAGTCTTGTACGCCGATTAATTTCTTCATCAATGTGACCCTCACTTGATATCTGCTGTCCAAGATAAACATACGTATCTGTTATCTCCAGTTTTTCTCCATCAATCGATAAATCTTCATTTCTTGTAAAAGCATTGAACATCACTTTTGTCTTCTGAAAGTTCATTTTTAATCCACTTCTTTACTCTTGTCAGCAAGTTCCTGGATCATACTCTGCAGCTCTGATGGGGTAGTTGCAAAAATGACTACGTCATCAGCTAAACGAAGGTGGGTTAGATAATCTCCATTAATCTTTATCCCTTTGTTTTCCCAGTTCAGTGATTGAAAGACATTTTCCAATGTGGCATTAAAGAGCTTCGGAGATATGGTGTCACCTTGTCTCACTCCCTTTCCAATTTTTATGTGTGTTGTATTTTCAAACAGCCGAATCTTTGCACTTGCATTTTCATAGATGTTATTAATAATATTAATGTATGCATCTTCAATACCGCAGGATTTCAGAGCCGTGGTAACTGCTGATGGTTTCACCGAATCAAAGGCTTTTTCATAATCGATAAAAGCCATGCACAATGGAAGTTCATATTCCCTCGCTCTTTCAATTAGTTCTCTCAGTACGTGGATATGATCTATTGTGCTGTAGCCACTCCTGAATCCAGCTTGTTCTCTCGGTTGAGCCATGTCCAGTGTTACCTTCAAGCGGTGTGAAAGAACTTTAGTGAAGATTTTATAAACCACTGATAGGAGGCTGATAGGTCTGTAGTTCCTGAGATCCTCAATGTCACCTTTTTTATGTAGCAGGATCATTGTAGCATTGTTCCAATCCTCAGGAATCTTCCCTTCATTAAGGCATCGAGTGAAAATTTGGGCGAGTACTGTTTCAATTTCTCCACTTGCTTCTTGTATGATGTCTATAGTAATTCCATCTTCTCCTGGAGCTTTCCCCCGCTTCATGTTCTTGATTGCGTGAGCAACTTCTGCTGGGAGGACTGGAAGAACTCTGGTACCTTTCATGATGTCTGGAGTACATGTATCATCCCTTTCATATAATTTGGAGTAGAAATCTTTCACTCTTGTCAAAATTTCGCCTCTATTTCTTGTTATAGAACCATCTTCTTTTCTCAGAGACATAATCTGTTTTCTTCCCTTACTGAGATGTCCCTTTGCTATCTTTAGGCTTTGGTTGTTTTCAATTGCTTTCCTCACTAGTTCACAGTTGAATTTCCTTACGTCTTCAGTGATATTTTTTCTTACTGTCTTGCATAGCTCTATATATTCCACTTTGGAAGTCACATCTTCTTTAGTTGTCCTCATCTCTCTTCTTTTTTGCATCAACATTTTGGTTTTTCCTGTTAATTTGTTCACATGCAACTTGTTCTTAGACCCAGCTAATTTTGTTGCTGTTTCCATAAGAGCTTTGGTTACTTTTCTGTTAACTTCCGAAATATCCACTTCCGATGTTAGGCCTTCTAAAGCAGAGAATCTGTTCTTCAATTCCAACTTGAAAGTATTATGGTGTTTTTTAAGGTTGGTTATGTCAATACATTTTGTTTGTCTTATGAGCTTGCCACGTTCCAGTTTAGTGTTGAGGTGCATCTTACATCTCACCAATCTATGGTCACTACCTGTGTTGAACTTGTTTAGCACACTGCAGTCTTCGATGACGAATTTTTTGTTACACATAATAAAATCAATTTCACTTGTCGTCCCAATTGGATGTCTCCATGTCCATTTCCTGTGTGGCTTTTTCACAGATTCTCTATTTATTTATATATATATATATATATATATATATATATATCCGGCAGCTGGAATGTACGGCTGCTGGATATTTATATATATATATATATATATATATATATATATATATATATATATATTTTTTTGCACCCTACGTTTTAAATTCTAAAATTTTTTCCTTAGTCTTCAGTTTTGCTCTTTAGTATATATATATATATATATATATATATATATCCGGCAGCTGGAATGTACGGCTGCTGGAATGTACCTGGCCAAGGCAGCGGCCAGTGCGACATGAAGGCAGAGGGTGCTAAGAATCCCCGGAGGACCGGACTAGGCTGCCATTTGATGCTGACCTTGGCTACCTATAACGGACGCTCCCTATCTGGAGTGCATATATCATCCCTTTCATATAATTTGGAGTAGAAATCTTTCACTCTTGTCAAAATTTCGCCTCTATTTCTTGTTACAGAACCATCTTCTTTTCTCAGTGTTATAATCTGTTTTCTTCCCTTACTGAGATGTCCCTTTGCTATCTTTAGGCTTTGGTTGTTTTCAATTGCTTTCCTCACTAGTTCACAGTTGAATTTCCTTACGTCTTCAGTGATATTTTTCTTACTGTCTTGCATAGCTCTATATATTGCACTTTGGAAGTCACATCTTCTTTAGTTGTCCTCATCTCTCTTCTTTTTTGCATCAACATTTTTGGTTTTTCCTGTTAATTTGTTCACATGCAACTTGTTCTTAGACCCAGCTAATTTTGTTGCTGTTTCCATAAGAGCTTTGGTTACTTTTCTGTTAACTTCCGAAATATCCACTTCCGATGTTAGGCCTTCTAAAGCAGAGAATCTGTTCTTCAATTCCAACTTGAAAGTATTATGGTGTTTTTTAAGGTTGGTTATGTCAATACATTTTGTTTGTCTTATGAGCTTGCCACGTTCCAGTTTAGTGTTGAGGTGCATCTTACATCTCACCAATCTATGGTCACTACCTGTGTTGAACTTGTTTAGCACACTGCAGTCTTCGATGACGAATTTTTTGTTACACATAATAAAATCAATTTCACTTGTCGTCCCAATTGGATGTCTCCATGTCCATTTCCTGTGTGGCTTTTTCACAGATTCTCTATTTATTTTTATATATATATATATCCGGCAGCTGGAATGTACGGCTGCTGGATATTTATATATATATATATATATATATATATATATATATATATATATATACTAAGAGCAAAACTGAAGACTAAGGAGGAAAAAATTTTAGAATTTAAAACGAAGGGTCCACAGGCACCAGTCTATTGTAAGTTTTAAATATGTTAAGACCTTAGGGTCAATAGTTAAAAACTACAAACTTAACTCTTCGAAAAGCTTAGGAATTTATTAGAGTATGGCTCTAAATTCAGACCTTCCTTCACAATTTCCAAAGAAAGGATTCTTGAGAGCTTCACTCAAGATGTAAATAAGTACATCGTAAAAACCAGTTTAACGTACAATCAGCCTATTGAGGCCTTCGCAGAATGGAAATATAATATAATCAATAGCTTCACCGGTGAGTTGGCAGGTATGGACTTTTGTTTCGACAGAAATCTCTTTTCTCTGGAGAAGCTAAAGGGTCACTCTCCAAACTGCAAAACCAATTTATTTTTACCACTACGGATAAAGCTAGCAATAATTTTGCAATTATCTGTAAGAAGTTCTATTTTGAATTGTTAACTATGGAACTCAATAATAGAGTAACATACGAGCCCGTAAGTTATTCTACCAAGCAGTTAGAAAATCGGTTTAAGGCATTCTTCAAGAAACTTAAAATTCCACAAACTAGAAGATATGAGCCTGAATTTCCATTTCTTTTTGCAACGGTTAAGTTTCATAAGGATCCTGTGAAGTTCAGGTTCATAGCTAGTGGAGTAGGAGTCATAAAAAGAAAATAGATCTTGCTTTTGAAGATGTCTTAAAGAAGGTTTTTGAAACACATTAGAAACTGTTCTAACTTGATGTACAGAGATTTTTGGATAATTAATAATAATGCAGAAGTAATTTCTACTATACTCAAAGTTTGTCCCCTAGATATTAATAGTTATGATTTTGAAAACCTATATACTAATCTGCCTCTATCAGATATAATCACTACCTTTAAAGAGCTGTATGCAGAATTTAAAATTAACCAATTTGTTGATGTAGGAACTTGGAACTCTTATCTCAATTGCTGCATAATAAATAACCATATCTTATATAATAATACTCTCTATAAGCAAGTGAACGGTATTCCAATGGGAACATCAACGTCCACGCATATCGCTAATCTATTCCTGTTCTTTAAGGAATATAAATTCATTAAAAATCACCCCACCTGCTCAGATAACTACCTTTACACTTTTAGATATATTGATGATCTGCTGTGTATCAATAATTCAGAAGTTATAAGTGATTTTGATAATATCTATCCTAGCTCTCTTAACTTATGTAAAACCAACCACAGTAATCAGGAACTTGAGTTCCTAGACTTAAGCATTAAGCTCAACAGAGGTAACCCATCTATTAGCCTCTATGATAAAAGAGTTAATTTTCCTTTCAAAGTAATTAAATATCTACACTGGAATAATAACATTTCAACCAAAGTAATTGAGAATGTACTAATTTCTCAGGTCCTAAGAATTTCAAGAATTTGCAGCAACAATTTGGACTTCAATTACCACATTAATATACTATTAGAAAGTTTTCTAGAGAACGAAATTCCTTCTTCTTTCATCAAAAGAACTTTAAGAAAAATTATTCTGAATAATAGAGTAAAGGTTGGCAGATCTGCTTTAATTTTCGACACAGTTAATAATATGATTCTGACCAATCAAAGCCGTAAGGAAGTTGGCTAGAGGATGCCTATTAACTACCTAAAGGAACCTTAGTGCTATGGATATGACGGTCCTATTAAAACAAAAAATTAAATAATATAAACAAAATCACAAAAAAAGCTTAAAAATCTGTTTATAAAAGAAAATAAAAACAAATAAAAAAGAAAACTAGTTATTCATCACTAGGATAGCTATACTAAAAATAGTAAAACCAACATTAAAATTAATAAGATTCTGATTAATCTATAGAAGCTCACTAAGGTGATTTAATACATGCAAAGATTATTAAATAAACTGCTCGTGTATTTTATAATATTTCTCATGTATTCTGGAGAGTTAATTCAGCTCTTTCTGATCATACAGATCCACAGTCTTAAGTTTATATAATTTTTTTCTCTGGTTAAAATCTCCGCGCGTTGGTTTTTTGCTGTATGAGGAGGCCATCAGCCCCACCCTCACTGCCCCCCAGCGTCTAGGGAGTGGTGGAAGAGGTCAGCCATGTTCTTCTCTTGTGAGGAGAAAAGTTTTGTAACACAAGAGGTAAGCTCTCTTCCTTGTTTTTGGATTCTAGGTTTTATAAGTTCAATGTTTGTACTTCATGTACCTTTTCTCTGTCGTTTTTTAGCTTTTCAGCTTTTAGGCATTGGTTTGTCTGTTAACATTTTTGCGGGTTTTAACTCTTTCTTTTCTTTGTAACTTTGAGCGTCTTTTGGGGTACCTAGGAACAGAAGATGGCTTAGCCTGTTCCTTTTCTATGCGCTGTCTATGCGCTGTTTTTTTCAAAGTAGTTAAGTTCTTAATAACTAATTAATTATGCACTTAAAGCACTGCTGAAATACTTTGTACATATTGCAACTAACTGTTTAAGGTATATAACTTTCACAAAGTTTTCTTTAGTTAATTATTATCTTTAACTTATTCTCGTTTCCGTGCTGTCATAAGTTGTAGAGTAGGGGTTTTTAGACTCAAGTTTTCTTTCAAAAATCTGTTCGTTACAAATTAACATTTCCTTTTTTAATTGCAATGTAAAATTTGGATTTCTTTTGCATTGTTTTTCGGGTTTAAATTCTCTCTCAAACGAACTTGGAATTTCGTTATGGCTGAAAATCATTTCTAATTATTATATGTCACTCTCACAGCTTGAGTTCTCTTTAATCTTCTCCTCTCTGTTTAATAGTAACAGATGAAGAGTATGGGTCGGGCCAGGAAGGTTAATGGATGCAAGCGAAATTGTTAACTAGTGCTAGGTCATGCAACTCTAAGGAGGACATGACTTATATATATATTTTTTAAACTATTTTAGGTGGGAATGTTACTTGCATCTATGGCCTTGCAGAAACCCATTTCCAACTAGGTCTTTGTGGAAGTGAGAAAATGCAGAGTTTTTGCTGGTCCTTGATAAAGCCAAGGCTCAGTATTCTCGACACCTTCTACATTCAGTTGTTTTATTTTATTTTTTTATCTTTTTCCTTTTGATCACACAGGTAGATACATAACCTTTTCTATGTTGTACTAGGTGTGAGTCAAAATTATATATGTATTTTTTTGCTTAGGTATCTTCTTTATAGAATATATATATATATATATATATATATATATATATATATATCCGGCAGCTGGAATGTACGGCTGCTGGAATGTACCTGGCCAAGGCAGCGGCCAGTGCGACATGAAGGCAGAGGGTGCTAAGAATCCCCGGAGGACCGGACTAGGTTGCCATTTGATGCTGACCTTGGCTACCTACAACGGACGCTCCCTATCTTCTGATTCAAGGCTTCTTGAATTGGAAGAGGAACTACAAAGGATCAAGTGGGACATCGTCGGGCTAAGTGAGGTAAGGAGAAAATCTCATTGAACTGAAAAGTGGACATCTCTTCTACTATCGTGGGACAGATACTGGCAGAACTAGTGGTGTTGGATTTATAATAAACAAGAAACTGAAGGATAAAGTTGTAGAAGTTGAAAGTTCCTCTGACAGAGCTGCACGACTTGTTATCCAACTCTCGAAAAGATACCAGGCTCAGATTATTCAAACTTATGCACCCACCACAAGTCATCCTGAAGAAGAAATTGAAGAATTTTATGAGGAAATTTGTCATCTAAATAATAAAGGTAAGCAGCACTTGAAAATAATTATGGGAGATTTCAATGCAAAAATAGGGCAACGGCAACAGAATGAAACTTCAGTAGGTAAATTCGGTCATGGCAACAGAAACCAGCGTGGAAATACTCTCGTTGAGTTTGCAGAGGCAGAAGGGTTTTTCATCTTGAACTCCTTCTTCAAGAAAAAGCCACACAGGAAATGGACATGGAGACATCCAAATGGGACGACAAGTGAAATTGATTTTATTATGTGTAACAAAACATTCGTCATAGAAGACTGCAGTGTGCTAAACAAGTTCAACACAGGTAGTGACCATAGATTGGTGAGATGTAAGATGCACCTCAACACTAAACTTGAACGTGGCAAGCTCATAAGACAAACAAAATCTATTGACATAACCAACCTTAAAAAACACCATAATACCTTCAAGTTAGAACTGAAGAACAGGTTCTCTGCTTTAGAAGGCCTAACATCGGAAGAAGTGGACATCTCTGAAGTTAACAGAAAAGTAACCAAAGCTCTTATGGAAACAGCAACAAAATTAGCTGGGTCTAAGAACAAGTTGCATGTGAACAAATTAACAGGAAAAACCAAAATGTTGATGCAAAAAAGAAAGAGAGATGAGGACAACTAAAGAAGATGTGACTTCCAAAGTGGAATATATAGAGCTATGCAAGACAGTAAGAAAAAATATCACTGAAGACGTAAGGAAATTCAACTGTGAACTAGTGAGGAAAGCTTAATTGAAAACAACCAAAGCCTAAAGATAGCAAAGGGACATCTCAGTAAGGGAAGAAAACAGATTATGGCACTGAGAAAAGAAGATGGTTCTGTAACAAGAAATAGAGGCAGAAATTTTGACAAGAGTGAAAGATTTCTACTCCAAATTATATGAAAGGGATGATATATGCACTCAGACATCATGAAAGATACCAGTACCAGAGTTCCTCCAGTCCTTCCAGCAGAATTTGCACATGCAATCAAGAACATGAAGCGAGGAAAAGCTCCAGGAGAAGATGGAATTACTGTAGACATCATACAAGAAGCAAGTGGAGAAATCGAAACAGTACTCGCCCAAATTTTCACTCGATGCCTTAATGAAGGAAAGATTCCTGAGGATTGGAACACCGCTACAATGATCCTGCTACATAAGAAAGGTGACATTGAGGATCTCGGAAACTACAGACCTATCAGCCTCCTATCAGTAATTTATAAAATCTTCACTAAAGTTCTTTCACACCGCTTGAAGGTAACACTGGACATGGCTCAACCGAGAGAACAAGCTGGGTTCAGGAGTGGCTACAGCACAATAGATCATATCCACGTGCTCAGAGAACTAATTGAAAGAGCGAGGGAATATGAACTTCCATTGTGCATGGCTTTTATTGATTATGAAAAAGCCTTTGATTCGGTGAAACCATCAGCAGTTACAATGGCTCTGAAAACCTGCGGTATTGAAGATGCATACATTAATATTATTAATAACATCTATGAAAATGCAAGTGCAAAGATTAGGCTGTTTGAAAATACAACACACGTAAAAATTGGAAAGAGAGTGAGACAAGGTGACACCATATCTCCGAAGCTCTTTAATGCCACATTGGAGGGTGTTTTTCAGTCGCTGAGCTGGGAAAACAAGGGGATAAAGATTAATGGAATTATCTAACCCACCTTCGTTTTGCTGATGACGTAGTCATTTTTGCAACTACCCCATCAGAGCTGCAGAGTATGATCCAGGAACTTGCTGACAAGAGTAAAGAAGTGGGATTAAAAATGAACTTTCAGAAGACAAAAGTGATGTTCAATGCTTTTAC
Source organism: Macrothele yani (assembly GCA_039090855.1). Taxonomy (NCBI): domain Eukaryota; kingdom Metazoa; phylum Arthropoda; class Arachnida; order Araneae; family Macrothelidae; genus Macrothele; species Macrothele yani. Next base: position 25,574,339 of record CM076991.1, on the reverse strand, counting down.
AAGAAATGAAGATTTATCGATTGATGGGGAAAAGCTGGAGACAACTGACACCTACATTTATCTTGGACAGCAGATATCAAGTGAGGGTCACATTGATGAAGAAATTAATCGGCGTACAAAACTTGCCTGGAGAGCTTTTGGAAGAAACAGCATAATTTTCAAGAGCAATATGCCATTATGTCTTAAAAGAAAAGTGTTTGATCAATGCATCCTTCCAGTGCTTACGTATGGTGCAGAGACGTGGACCTTAACTAAAAGAGACATACAAAGGCTGCAGACAACTCAAAGTAGCATGGAGAGGTGCATGCTTGGTGTAACCAGGAGAGATAAGAAGAGGAACTCGTGGATCCGAAAAATGACAAGAGTGGAAGACATCATGATCAGAGTTAAATTCCTGAAATGGCAATGGGCTGGACATACTGCCAGAAGGACAGATCATCGATGGACAGCCGAAATTTTAGATTGGATTCCAAGGGACAGGAAAAGACCCAGAAGAAGACCACATGGGAGATGGGTGGATGAAATTCGAAAGTATGCAGGGGTGACATGGAGGAGACTGGCACAAGACAGACCGTTGTGGAGGAAACTTGGGGAGACCTTCGTCCAGCAGTGGATTGATAATGGTTGACAATGATGATGATGATATATATATATATATCAAATTGAACGTTTGTTTGTTTGTATGTTCGCTATACAAATCTGCGATTTTCAATTTAGAACTACCAAATTTGACATACTAAGTCATGGTTCTCTAAGTTAGACCGTAAACGGTTTTTGGGAGAGATCAGGGCACGGGGTCAAGTCGCCCCCATACAAAATTTTCATAAAATCTAGTTTTCAATTTAGAACCACCAAATTTGGTATGCTATCTCATGGCACTGTAACTTAGACCGCAGACGGTTTTCGGAAGAGTTCGGAGCCCGGGCTCAAGAAGCCCCCACGCAAAATTTTCGTAAAAAGTTCCGTTTTTTACTTTGAGTTGGTATACTATCTCATGTTACTCTGACATAGACCGTAGAAGGTTTTTGGAAGGAGTTGGAGCCCGAGGTCAAGGGCTCCAACTCCTTCAAAACATACAAAATTTTCGTAAAAAGTTCCGTTTTTTACTTTGAGTTGGTATACTATCTCATGTTACTCTGACATAGACCGTAGAAGGTTTTTGGAAGGAGTTGGAGCCCGAGGTCAAGGGACCCCATACAAAATTTTCGTAAAAAGTTCCGTTTTTTACTTTGAGTTGGTATACTATCTCATGTTACTCTGACATAGACCGTAGAAGGTTTTTGGAAGGAGTTGGAGCCCGAGGTCAAGGGACCCCATACAAAATTTTCGTAAAAGTTCCGTTTTTACTTTGAGTTGGTATACTATCTCATGTTACTCTGACATAGACCGTAGAAGGTTTTTGGAAGGAGTTGGAGCCCGAGGTCAAGGGACCCCATACAAAATTTTCGTAAAAAGTTCCGTTTTTTACTTTTTTATTTTTAATTCGAATTTAATGGTTTTTGTTGTGATAAGTGCAATAATTGATTTTTATTTGTGACAAGTGTTTTCCAGTGAAGTACTGCAACTCAATTCAGGATCGGAACTGAAGGTAAGTAAACAACAAAAATCAAACAGAGAAGCTAAAAATACTGTGCCTAAAAGACTCTACAGAGAATAAAATTCAAATTTAATGAAGAAATGAAATACAGTATTAGGTACGGTTCATACCGTAAAAACATAATCGTTTTCATAGGATTTGTACAAAATTTAGATAGTGAATTATCAAAAATTCTCTCGAGAAACGCCGGGCAATTCAGCTAGCGCTCCATACATTGCAAAAGGTGTCAACTCTGTAGAAGAAAAATAACTGGTAAATTAAAAAGTTTTTTTTTCAGGAAAGAGCAAATGGAAGTCACGTCAACTTCCATAATATAAAAAAGGACATTACTGCGCGGAAGGAAAAAACAAACTGCAAGTCTTTGGGAAATCAGAAAGACATTTCTGGAAAAATAACCTGGTATCACGTTTAGCTCTGCATGGTTTAAATGGCATTATTCCATGACAACACTGGAAAAAAAGAAATGGATTATGGGAGAAATGACTGGAAGTCACGTTTGTCTCCAAATGGTTCAAGAGGTATTACTCAGTTTAAAAAAAAAAAAGAACTGGAAATCTGGAAAGGAATTCTAAGGAAATAACCGAAAGGCACGCATGAAACGAAATATATTACTCCATGAAGAAACGAAATCCCCAGATAATTGGGGAGATATTCAATTTAAAAAAATTGTGTGGACCAACATGGTACAAAAGAAGTGTTTTGAAAAACATCTAGCAAAAAACCGCAAACTGATAAAATAATATGAGCAACAGCTACGAAAACGTTTCCAACAAGTTAGTAAAATCATGCAATGCATTGATTATGATACGCTTTCCAACATACCAGAAATCATTACTCAAGTTATTACTCAAGTTATGAGGAAATAGGCTGTGGAATAAATCTCACTCCTGTGCCCTGACCTTTGATCCTTTTTCGATGATATTCAACAGAACCGGTTCAGTATACCTCCAAAATAACATGATAAAGTTTCGTCGCAATCGAATCCTTTTTACGTAAGTTATGATGCATAAGGGCTATGGAATAGATTCCGCTCCTGTGTCCTAACCTTTGACCCCATTTCACCCATTTTCAATAGGATTCGTTGACCCCATTTCGCCCATTTAATAGGCAGGCCCCTACAACGTACTAACATTTCATTCAGATCGAAGAATTTTTACATAAGTTATGACGCATAATGGCGATGGAAGTGATTCCGCTCCTATGTCCTGACCTTTGACCCCATTTCGCCCATTTTCGGTAGGGTTTGTCCCCAGGTGGTCCCCTACCATATGCTAAAATTTCATCGACATCGAACCATATTTACCGAAGTTATGACACATAAGGGCAATGGAATGAATCTCGCTCCTATGCAGTGACCTTTGACTCCATTTCGTTCATTTTCAATAAGGTTCGTCCCCAGGTGGTCCCTTGCCACATACTAAAAGTTCATCGAAATCGAACCATTTTTACGCGAGTTATCGTGCCGACAGCGGACAGACGGACGGACAAAGCTGGAGCATATACGTTTCTTCAACCTACGGTTGGAAAGCGTAAATAATTAAATATATCGTTTCCCGTTTTAGTCTGGAATGTTTTCATTTGAAAAAAAAAAGAAGCTAAAAACGTATTTATTTTCTAATTGGTGGTGTACACATGTTCGTAGAGCCAAGATTTCAAACTTTGTAAAGCGCAGAATCAAGAAAGCAGTGAGAAGAGACCTTTTAGGAATTCTATTGGGTTGTCAGAAAAGTTATGACGTATTTTCGCCATGTTTTGCAAAGTTCATTTACTGATAGAAAGAACAAAGATCAATCAATGATATAATGCCCGTTTTGTTCGATAACTATTTGCCATCTTTCAGTGAGCTGCAGAATGCGTCGTTCATAGAAGGACCTGTCTTTCGTGGCGAAAAACTGTAGAAGGTGCTGATTTACAGCCTCATCTGAATTCAACGTTATATCACGCAAGGACTGTTGAAGAGAGCAAAACAAGTGGAAGTCTGACGGCGCAAGGCCAGGCGAGTATGCTGGGTGTGGCAACACATCCCACCCATGCTCCAATAATTTTTGGCGGGTAATCAGACTTGTGTGTGGTCTCGCGTTGTCGTGATGGAACACAACACCTTTACGATGAACGAGCTCTGGACGTTTCTGGATGATGGATTCGTTCAAACTGTCCAACTGCCGACAGTACACATTCGAATTGATTGTTTGGTTCCGTGGTAGGAGCTCGAAAAACACGACACCTTTAAAATCCCACCACATTGAGACCAGAACCTTCCGCTGATGAATGTCTGTTTTGGATGTCGTTTGAGACGAAGCAGCACGTCGGGACCAATACCGTTAGCGCAGCACATTGTTGTACACAATCCACTTTTCGTCACCAGTTATCAGTCGCTTAAAAAAAGGATCGTTTTGCTTACGTTTAATGAGCCTATCGCAGATGTTAATATGCGCCTTCAATTGAGCTTCTTTGAGTTCATGAGGAACCCACACATGGAGCTTGCTTACGTATCCCAGCTGCTTCAGGTGGTTGTGAACGCTTGAATGATGGATGTGCAATGTGTCTGCAATCTCTCGTGTCGTGAAACGTGGGTTTGACTCGATCAATGACTTGATTTGGTCGTCATAAACCTCGGTTGAATTGCTTATTGACTCTGTACACCCAGCAATATATGGAGAATTGCAGAACCATATGGAGAATTGCTTATTGACTCTGTACACCCAGCAATATTGACCTTTCTCCCGAATGGCAACGGTGTCTTCAAAGATGACAACGGCGACGGTGTCTTCAAAGATGACAATGGGGACGTTGTCTTCAAAGATGACAATGGTGACGGTGTCTTCAAAGTTGACAATGGCGACGGTGTCTTTAAAGATGACAATGGTGAAGATGTCCTCCAAAATGACAATGGTGTCTTCAAAGATGACAACGGCGACGGTATCTTCCAAAATGACAACGGCGACGGTGTCCTCCAAGACGAGAACGGCGACGGTGTTCTCCACGACGAGAATGGCGACGGTGTCTTCCACGACGAGAATGGCGACGGTGTCTTCCACGACGAGAATGGCGACGGCGTCTTCCAAAATGACAACGGTGACGGTGTCCTCCAAGACGAGAATGGCGACGGTGTTCTCCATGACGAGAATGGCGACGGTGTCTTCCACGACGAGAATGGCGACGGTGTCTTCCACGACGAGAATGGCGACGGTGTCTTCCACGACGAGAATGGCGACGGTGTCTTCCACGACGAGAATGGCGACGGTGTCCTCCACGACGAGAATGGCGACGGTGTCCTCCACGACGAGAATGGCGACGGTGTCATCCACGACGAGAATGGCGATGGTGTCCTCCACGACGAGAATGGCGACGGTGTCTTCAAATATGACAACGGCGATGGTGTCTTCAAAGATGACAATGGCGACGTTTTCTTCAAAGTTGACAATGACGACGGTGTCCTCCAAGATGACAATGACGATGGTGTCTTTAAAGATGACAACGGCGAAGGTGTCTTCCAAAAGAACAACGACGACGGTGTCTTCAAAGATGACAATGACGACGGTGTATTCAAAGATGACAATGGCGACGGTGTCTTCCAAGATGACAATGGCGACTGTGCATTCCAAGATGACAATGCGCCAAGCCATATGTCCAATGTTGTGCAGGAATGGTTTGAGGAAAACAGTTCAGACTTCCAGCATATCCACTGGACTCCCCAAACTCCAGATATCAGTCCCATAGAGCGACTGTGGAACAGAATATCAGGCGTCTGAATACACCAATCACCTGGCCACCCAAAATGCAACACCAAGAAGGAAGCATCCCATTGACCTGAAATTCACAGCATGCGTCGCCAGCAAGAGGACATGCAAACGATTAGCATTGCAGGGCATATGCAAATCATGTGCGTCCGGCACGCCACCCAGAAGCACTATAAGAAGGGTGCATAGAAGCCGGGGTGTAAGTAGCGGAACTGTGTTCCGCTGCCGGCCCACTGCGTGGGAAGCTTCCTGATGCCTCGTCGCAGAATACGGCAGTCATTCCAGCACGTTTCGAAGTTCGACAGAGGACGAATAGTGGCTTATCGCGACAGCGGTTTATCGTACCGAGACATCGGCGACCATGTGGGACGACATCCAGCCACAGTGAGGCGAGTATGGATTCGGTGGGTGCAGGAGGGACGGACGGACCGACGTAAGCGATAACCCCAGCCGCGGCACACTACCGAACGAGACGACCGGCGTGTTGTGTGGTGGGCATTGACGGCTCGCACCTCCACATCATCGTTAGCACAGGGATTAGGGTGTGTTGCGCAACAACCGTGTCAGCACGTACCGTTCGACGTCGTCTGCAGCAGCGGGGACTTGTCGCACTGCGCCCATTGCTCCGATTACCATTGACGTTACACCACCGGCTAGTGCGGCGGCAGTGGGCCGTTGAACGCCGCACCTGGACTACGGAATGGCACGACATTGTCTTCTCCGACGAATCCCGCTTCTGCATGCAACACCACGATGGTCGGATCCGCGTGTGGCGGCACCGCGGCGAGAGACTGTATGACGCCTGCATGATGCATCGCCATACCGGTCCGTCGCCTGGCGTTATGGTTTGGGGCGCAATTGGATATGACACCCGCACACCTCTGGTACGCATCGCCGGTACACTCAACAGCCACAGCACCATCTCCGACGTTTTGGAGGCTGTAGTCCTCCCTTACCTGCAGGACCTGCCAGTGGCCACGTTTCAACAGGACAATGCGCGCCCGCACGTGTCGTGCGACAATTCTTCACGGCCCATCAGATGTTACTGCTGCAGTGACCCGCCTGTTCTCCGGATATGTCGCCCATTGAACACGTCTGGTCGCTGATCGGCAACCGAGTGGCCTGGCAAGCACAGCCCGCGTCTGCGCCTGATGAACTGTGGCAACCTGTTGAAGCAGCCTGGACCGATATACCCCAAGCCCACATCCAAAGCCTCTTTCGTTCGATGCCGTGGCGTGTAGCGACCGTTATTGCCAACCATGGGGGCCACATAAACTACTGATGCCTGTGTGTTCCGCAAGTCGCACGGGCCTGTAAGCTCAATCGTTACATCTTTGCCTCTGTTGTTATGTGTCCAGTAAATCTGGCTTTGCTATCTCGTGTCGTTTTTGGAGTTGCATTTTGGGTGGCCAGCAGTGTATATTGAAAGCATCATTACACACAGTTTGGTTGGCCATACCTCTCAACTGCTTCCGGCAACTTAATGAATCGATGCCACGTCGGATAGTTGCTGAACTGAAGGCGAAAGGAGGACATACAAAGTGTTACGTAGTTGGTCATAATTCAGTGATCACTCAGTGTAATATCTAGAGCTGTGCGCTAGAGATGAGTTCGGGCTCAATTTTAGGAGCCGGGTCCGCCCGGGTCCAAAGGCCTGGAGCCCGGGCCCATCCCGCTTTCTCTGATTACATGTGTTTGCTACGCCCGGGCCCGGGTTCTGAGAAAATTTTGCTCAGCAAGGCTTGCATTGTGCACAGGCCAAAGCTATGGCCCAATCAAGTTAAAAAATCATTAGCTTCAAAAGTTTACTTCAGTTAATCCACTTCATAATATTAATATGTTTTACGAAACACTACGCATAAAAGCAAGTGTTCTAAAATGTGGACTAGAAAATATATAAATAATCGATGCACATGCCGTTGGACTATACCTGGGGAATCAGTTGCCAAAAGCTGAGGATAAGAAAATCGCTCTTTCCACGCTTTACCAACACACAGCAAGCGAAAAATTGTTATTCGGTCATCGCCGGGGAATTGAATCCCGGATCTCTCGATATCTAGCCGAGCGCGTTAGCCTTACACCACAGTGGCCAACAATCTACGGCGCTGTGTATGTTTTTCAGTCAGCTTCTGACATCATAAATCCGTAAGATGTGCTCAGCTACTGCGACTTCTCCATCTGGTGGTCATTAAGGGCACTAGCCACACTACGCGCTCGGCTAGATATCGAGAGGTCCGGGATTTATTTCCCCGGCGGTGACCGAATAACAATTTTTCGGTTGCTGTGTGTTGGTAAAGCTTGGAAAGAACTCTATTTGTTCATTTACTGACGCCACGTACACTATCTACCAACAAGTAATTGGACACCCCTGCAATCGACGATATCTGCGTTCCTGATACACGTCACGGCCGCCGCCGTTAAATATCGTGTGGGAAACAACAACGCAACCAGTCGCATGCAAGATGCCACGCAGTTCGGAGCTCTCTGATTTCGAGAAAGGTGTAATCGTCGGGTATCGCAGAAATGGCCGATCCATACGTGACATATCCAGCGAGTTGAAGTACCCAAAATCGACAGTGGCCTATGTGATTGACAAGTGGAAGATGAGAGGTGATTGTCGGAATGTGTCCCAAACCGGCACACCCACAAAACTGGGAGTTAGAGACCGACGGGTGCTGGCCAGAGAAATTAGGAAGAACCGCACCAAATCGATGGGCCACATCCGCGAGGGGTTTCAACAGGCATCCGGGAGTGTTCTTTTGATGAATACCATCCGTAAGGAAGCCCATCTGCTCGGTTATCATGGAGATGCTGCCGCCCACAAGCCTTTGATCACCAAGTCCAATAGCGCTGCTCGGCTAACGTGGTGTAGAGAACGTCGACAGTGGACCGTTGAACAGTGGAAACAGGTTCTCTGGAGCGACGAATCAAGGTTCACCCTCTACCGTTCGGATGGCAGGGTCTGGGTTTGGCGTCTGCCTGGAGAACGCCTCTTGCCGGAATGTATTTTGCCAACTGTGAAGTTCGGCGGCGGTGCAATTATGCACTACAAAACATGCAACTTTTTACAGACAGTCACACGTGTTTTAAATAGTGACTCTAGAATGCTAAACTTGTAATTTACGTATATGCTAACTGGTGAAGATAGTTTACAGTGATGTAGTAGAGTATAAAAAAAGCATGTAAGAAAATTTTCAATAGGTAGAAAAAGAAGTACGAGCATTCCAGACTAGATTATTCTGCATTTTGTAACATAAACAAAGCTTTGCACATAACAAGTGTAATAACCACGATATTATTCATGTGTGTGTGCAGTTTCCAGCAAGTTCATCATGAAAATTGCTTAACGTTAAACGTCTCGAAACTCCTCAAAAAAAGAATCGCATCTAATGCTTCAGCGCTTAACCTTGATCTTTTCTCTAAAACTTGACCTGCTACACTAAACACACTCTCGCTAGCAGAACTAGTGGCTGGTATATATAGTACACGTCTTGTAATGGCAGCTAGCTTAGAGGAAATTGAGAATTCTTCCACCATGGTAACAAATTCATAGCTTCAAAGTGTGTTTCTCCCATGCGCAATTCCACATACTTACTAATTTCATCTGGATCAGGATCATGAACTTCAGAACTCATCTTCCAAATCTTTAAATAAGCCTTCTGATTTTTTTCGGAAAAAAAAAATCAGAAAAATGAAAAAAAAAACATTACTGAAGAAATCAAGCTACAGATCTAGAAGTGGCACCATCCGTGTACTAAACACTAGAAATTCTTTAACTCTTAGTAATTCTTTAATTTTTGGTAACCAGTTTATAACAATAATATCCAGGGAATTATTTTTTAATTAGTTTTTCGTGAAGGTAATTTATAAACAATGAAGCATATATATATATATATATATATATAAAGAATTCAGTAACGAAATTCAACATGTATAATGCCAAGCCAGGGCCCTGGGATTTCGGCTCTTAATGAATCCTGAGCACTCCCGAGCCCGGGACAGGCCTGGTTTCCGTAGACGAGCTCGAGCTCATCTCTACTGTGCACTAACTATCATCCATTGCAGGCAGGTCTGCTTAATTTTCTGAGAATTGTTGATCACAGCCTCTCCTGTGATCAACAATTCTCAGAAAATTTAAGATATTCCCAAACTTTGGACAAACAGCAATTTCGAGCCTCGTCGAGAACGTTTAGTAAGAATCTTCCCTCTCTGTACTTCTTTTCACTGAGTTTGTCCTTTTGCGCATGAATTAAGCGACTACCTGCATAAAATAGTACATAGTTTTGCCGCCAGATCTTTATCTTATTTTCGTCGACAGCTCGGCTTCTAAGAGTCCGATTTGAAAAATTCTTCCTCTGTCGGAGAGAGTTTTCGGTGCAAAATGTTTCTCATATAGTTTTTAAATTTTCAAGTAATGTATAGATTTTCTGCTAGGGGAGTAATGGTAAATAGCGTTTCTCCGATATCTCTGCTTCTAAAACTCCGATTTGAATTTTTTTCCTGCAGCCGATACAGTTCATGATGGGAGATGTTTTGGTTATAATTTCTGATTTTTGATAATCATTTAGCCACCAGGGGGCGTAAGTTTTTTATTTCCGCTTCTGATATATTTACAGCAAAATCTGAAAACTCGATTGAAAAAATTATTTCGTTTAATTTTACTTCTAATACTTAGTTAATACGTGGTGATGTATTAACTAAGTAATTGAAGTAAATTTATACGTGATTGATTTTTGTCCGGTGTCTGTATGCTTTCCGTGTGTTTATGAATTATTGCTTCAGGTGGATTCATTTCCCATTGATATGTAAGATGCTCTCTGGAGCATTGTAACTTGCGAGAAACTTGTTGACGCCACGTGGAAGTGTTAGATTCCTTCGATTAGCGGAAATCTGAACGGCATTCATATTCCCAACTAAATCTTTGCTTCAATTGCTTGGAACTTCGTTAGCCTGGGTAGTGTAACGGTTGTATGTACGAACGGAAATCGGGAGATGTGGGTTCGATTCCAGCTTCAGGGGGGTTGTAATTTTCAAGTTTTCTGAAGAAGTGGGTACTAAGGGAGCAGTTCAAATACGAAATCTTTTTATCGATAATGGCAGATGTTTATTAATTTTCTTATGTCCTGGTAACTTCCTTTCCTTTGAGCTAGAAATCCCCAATTCATCATCATCATCATCATTGTCAACCATTATCAATCCACTGCTGGACGAAGGTCTCCCCAAGTTTCCTCCACAACGGTCTGTCTTGTGCCAGTCTCCTCCATGTCACTCCCGCATACTTTCGAATTTCATCCACCCATCTTCCATGTGGTCTTCTTCTGGGTCTTTTCCTGTCCCTTGGAATCCAATCTAAAATTTCGGCTGTCCATCGATGGTCTGTTCCTTCTGGCAGTATGTCCAGCCCATTGCCGTTTCAGGGATAAAAAAACTATGTCCGGAAAGAAACTTTTTTTTTTTTTTTCGCTTGGACGGGTTTAACGACCACCGTGAGCAACTTAATGGGTTATAAGCAGTAACCCGTATGTGATTAATCCAGGGTTACTGCATCCAAGGAAGGAAGAGAGCCAGTGCCGTAAGACAAAAAACCATCCATGCCTCATCGGGATTCGAACCTGGACCCCTCTCGGACGAATGGGCAGAAGTTATCGCTTAGACCACTGCGCCGCAGGGATGGTCTGGAAAGAAACCGATGTTCACATTTAGGTGAACTCCAAAGTTTTGACAGCACATATTATATTCTAACACATTTGTACGTGTGGAAAAGGGGGAAACGTAAAAAAAAATTGTACCTGTTTGTCCGCTGTTAAATGCAAGAGGAAATTGTCTTGAAATCGTATGCCGCAACCGTACGTTGCGTGGGATATGCATTTTTTTTTTTTTTTTTGCAAGGGCGCAATCTCTTCTGAGGCATATTTTAAACAACACTTTCGTGCGGTGTCATTATAGAAACAATTTCTTCTACAGGAAAGGAATAATTTGCAGCAAAACGAGTTGTTGCGCAAACGAGCTTTCAGCTGAGTCTTTGTGAGGGGCGTAAGCTTCACATGAGATCTTCCTTTTGAATAAAGTCTCCTTACACTTAGCTTCCAGTACCATCTGCGGGACTAATTTCTAATAAAACACAGTTGAAGTTACGTTTGGAAATAACCCTTACCAGAGGAATAACTACAGCGGGTTAGGCACAGCTAGAGGGAGCGCAAAAATCACTGCCAAAATCTGGTTAGAATTTAAACTTTTTTTTTTTTTTTTGATTGGAGGTTTAACAAACACCGTGAGCAATAAGCAGCCGCCCGTCCCTAATTTAGGGTCACTGGTTCCAGGGAAGGGAGAGAGCCAGTGCCGTAAGACAAACACAACATCCATGCCTCACCGGGATTCGAACCCGGACCCCGTTCGGACGAATGATCAGAGGCCATCGCTTAGACCACTGCGCCACCGGGGCGGCTGAAACTTTTGCACCAGTTTCTGATAGTTTTTTTTTTTTTCGCGTCAAACTTTGTCATTTGCCTGTTCACAGAATGTTCTTATATGTTTCGTCAGTTTAGCCCTTTAACCGGCTGGAACGAGTTAACTCGTGGTTGGCAAAATGGGCTGAAATAGGCTCAAATGATCAGAAAGCGTTGCTTTTCCCTTAGCTTTGTTATTCAAATTCGTCATTCATGGAGATGATTGCCACTAACCCTTCCTGACTAATTAACTGCTAAAAGGGGTATAACAATGCCGACTAACCAAAAAAAAAAAAAAAAAAAAGGTAGAGATGATGTTTGTCACTTGTTTTTACCTAGTGGAAGAATGCTCGTGTCCGAGAGACTAGTTTTCCCGTCATGCCTTGAGTCACGAAACAGAGAAACGACTAGAAGGAAGCGCTAATCACTGGTGACAAGTTTATAGTCGGTACTACTGAGATGACAGGAGGGAAGGAATTGCTTTGTCGTAGCTTCTGTAAAACCCGGTCGCTTTTTGAACATTTATGTTAGGGAGCGCAGCAAATTTGGGGCACTACTTGGTTCAGGTACATCGGTCACGTAAAGGATTAGGTAGCCTGGCAGCTTAAAATTCGCATTTCTTCCTCAAAATCTTTACGGGATATTTTTTTTTACTGAGGGTTTAACTACCAGCATGAGCAACCCGACGGTCTATAAGCAGTCGTCCGTCCCTAATTTAGGGCCACTGACTCTAATGAAAGGAGAAAGCCAGTGTCAGTGGCCCTAAATTAAGACAAACAACATCTACGCCTCACCGGGATTCGAACCCTGACCCATCTCCGACGAATGATCTGAAGCCATCGCTTAGACCACTGCGGATGTTAATTACTGATATTGAGAAACGAAGGCGCGATTTTACGTACTATACAAGATAAGGATATCGTTCGCATTGAAGATTCTCTGGAAATATATTTGATCACTGCTGCGACTATAAGTCATAGGTCCTCTTGATGCGGTTCTGAAGGTCTAAGGTCCGATGCAGTTGGGAATCTCACCTCTCCCACCCCACCCCCCTCTTCAGTATTTTACAGTCCTATATAGCGACCCATGTCCAGTTCCGCTTCATCACCCAGAACATCCTTGATGTAAGACCATAAGGAAAATGCACGAAACGCTTCTCTTTCCTAACTTGTTCCCACACAATTAATAAGGGTAATGTAACGTTACCGTTTTCGTATGAGAAATGACACCTAAACTCTACAATAACCTATTTACTATGCATACCTCAATAAAAAATACTTAAGCATTAGAGTTTTAAACTACATGCAATGGTGTAGCTGAATTGCCGCAAAGGTCCTGCCGCGACAGGAATGAAATTGAACGAAACTTAAAACACTGAAATCACGCATAGTAACGCGTACACACACTGTTTTACTGCTTAATAAAGATGGCAATATCTTATGTTAGTGCGGTTTCTCTTCTAAATTAAACTCGATGGTCGAAGCTTGGTTCAAAGTTTTGCTAAGTGAAAAAGAATCCATGCTGGATTTGTATATATTAGATAGCTCCATGAACTTTTAAAACATTCGATCTGATTCAAATCAGTGGTTTCCTGAAAATGCCGTACACTCAAAACTTTTGTGGTAGGTTTCATCAAAAATTAGTGCTGCACCACTTTTTGTTGCAACCTATAACACAATTTTTAAGTGTATAAACAGTCACAATTTGACTGTTTCTGACCCATAGAGATAACATTACGGCATGACGTTAATTTTGTCAAGCAGTGTACATTTATGTACAGAGATACTACTAATATGCACGCTATTTATTTAAGACAGATGAGGGAGAGCGCAATGTTTTGTGGTTTACCCTGGGCGCAGAAATGTCTAATTACACCTCTGCCCCTTACTATTGGATCAAATCAAATAAACTGTGCCCCTTGCTCAATGGGTGAGGCGCGTGATATTTCTTCCTTCATACAGCTAGCTGCATAAAAGGCTACATAAATTCGAATTCAGCAACTGATGTTTAGGAATGAAATATCAAATTGCTTGTGTAGATATTTTAACGCTGCTGGAGACATGGCAGGCTTTGTTACCTAGGCCTGCATTTTAGAAATACAAACACAAGGTTATTTGTTTTTATTGGCAGGTTTAACTACCACCGTGAGCAACTCAGTGATCTATAAGCAGTCGCCCATCCCTAATTTAGGTCCACGAGAGAGCCAGTGCCGTAAGACAAACACAACATCCATGCCTCACCGGGATCCGAACCCGGACCCCTTTCAGACGAATGATCAGAAGCCATCGCTTAGACCACTGCGCCACGGGGGCGACCGAGATTGTTAGTTCTGTTTGGCTGTGCATTTAAACACATCGGCAATGAGCATTCTCAAGGTCTACCATTTTAACCCTGACATTATTAATTCGGTCAATGAGGGCTGAAATTATTTTTTTCTTCTTTTTTTTTATTGGAGGGTTAACGACCACCGTGAGCACCTCAATAGGCTATAAGCAGTCGCCCGTTCCTAATTTAGGGCCACTGGTTCCAGGGAAAGGAGAGAACTAATGTCGTAAGACAAACACGCCTCACCGGGATTCGAACCCGGACCCCTTTCGGACGAATGATCAGGAGCCATCGCTTAGACCACTGCGCCACCGGGGCGGTACTGAATTGTTTAGGTGATACCTTTAGTATTAGAGTGAGTGGGTCTTGTCTGAAGCTCGGACTGGAATTCTAATTGGTTCCAGCGCTTAACACTTTCTGCACTGGCGCAAGCATTTTATTAGTTGTGCTACGGAAAAGATAGGGAACTGGAGGTTTTTCTAAATGAAATTTAAGGAAATCATATACTGTATGTAGAAGCTTCGAGAAGCCTTTTGATTAAAATCATGATTTCATGTCAAAGTGGTCTAATAAACCGGTTTTACGTAATTATGCTGATCAGGCCTAGAAATTTACGTCCGATAACCACGGGAAAATATGTTTGAAGAATTATTTCACAACGTAAGGTGCGGTTCTGGACGTTAACCCTTTGGCCGGCCTATGTACCTGAACCAAAAGTTACCCATATTTTTCTGCGGGCCTCAAACAGAAGTGTTTTCATAATGACAGGGTTATGCGAAGTCTACGGCAAAACAACTTCCTTTCCTATTTCATCTCAGGAGTATCGACTATAAATCTGTCGCTGGCTGTAAATGCTCCCTTTACAGTCCTTAGTCTTACAGTATAGAGGGTGTTCGTAAACTGTTTTGACAAAAGAAGAAGGATTATAGTACCCATCAAGACATACAATATTTACAATGGAACCTAGGGTCGCATTCCACTCTGAGTGTCAGAAAAGAGTAACTTCGAAATACGTCCAACAAGCAGAAGTCATCACAGCAGACGTCATTTCTTTCGTGCCAGAGAAGTAGCACATCGCCAAGCATTTACCTATGCAAATTGCCAGAGAAAAGACGCAGCATCGACAGTTGCAGCTGATTGGCTTATCAAGGTGCAGTAGACACATTCCGAATGCCACATATCCCGCACGACGTATTGAACGTGGCGTACCTGTGGAATGGCCTCCACGTTCACCGGACTTAAAACCACTGGACTTCTTCTTCTGGGGGCACATGAAATCATTGGTGTACGAGACGCCTGTGGACTCCGTGGAAGATCGCGTCGCGAGAATCGTTGTTGCAGCAGACAGGATAAACACGACACCAGGAGTCTTTGAGAGGGTGCACCAGTCTTTGATTCGCCGGTGTGAATTGTGCAACGGCACCCGTGGCCGCCACTTTGAGTCTGTCCCTGATCTCCATAAATGGGATTGTGCAACTTATGATGTCGTTAATTCTCTTTCTTTGCACTGTTGAAAGTTCAACTTGGACATCTAACTTTACTCTTTTCTGACACTCAGAGTGGAATGCGACCCTAGGTTCCATTGTAAATATGGTTCGTCTTGATGGGTACTATCGCCCCTTTTCTTTTGTCAAAAGAGTTTACGAACACCCTTTATAGTTTGATTCCCTTATAGTACTTTATTCTCTGTTACATTACTCAAGGAATGATTCGAAAGGAGCAGTCCCCAGGACACAGACATCATGCCACTGAGTAGAAACAAGTTACTATTCAAACAACGTTTCTTTCTTAGGTTCGTCACCAGTGGCGTAACTAGGGCAGGGCACGCAGGACGGTTGCCCCGGCCGCAGCTCAAAAGAGGGTGTGAATATCACGGCTTGCAACCTGATCAAAACTGGAATTGAAAAAATGTTGCCAGTTTTGGGTACAGTTATTTTCGTGTTTTCATAATGACAGGGTTATGCGAAGTCTACGGCAAAACAACTTCCTTTCCTTTATCATTTGTCCGTTTACAGAATTTACTTATAGCATATTTCGCCAGTTTTCTTAACCTTGGCAGCTTAAAATTCTCATTTCTTCGAAATGTTCAGGGGATGCCATATTTTTTTATTGGGGATTTAACGACCCATGTCAGCAACTCAGTGGGCTATAAACAATTGCCAGTCCCTAATTTAGGATCACTGCTTCAAGGTAGGGGAGAGAGCCAGTGCCGCACGACCAACACAACATCCATGCCTCGCCGGGATGCGAACCCAGACCCATCTTGGACGAATGATCAGAAGCCATCGCTTAGACCATTGAGCCACCAGGGCGGCAATTCTTAACCTGGATTTGTTGCTTGCTTCATGCTTATGGTGTTCCTAACCGGGATTTGCTGCTTGCTTATTGTGTTCCTAACCTGGACTTTTTGCTTGCTTCATGCTTTTGGTGTTTCTAACCTGGATTTGCTGCTTGCTTATGGTATTGCTAACCTGGATTTGCTGCTTGCTTATGGTGTTTCTAACCTGGATTTGCTGCTTGCTTATGGTGTTTCTAACCTGGATTTGCTGCTTGCTTATGGTGTTGCTAACCTAGATTTGCTGCTTGCTTCATGCTTGTGGTGTTCCTAACCTGGATTTGCTGCTTGATTCATGCTTATGGTGTTCCTAACCTGGATTTCCTGCTTGCTTCATGGTTATGGTGTTTCTAACCTGGATTTGCTATTTGCTTCATGCTTATGGTGTTTCCTAACCTGGATTTGCTGCTTGCTTCATGGCTTATGGTGTTTCAAACATGGATTTGCTGTTTGCCTCATGCTTATGGTGTTCTTAAATTGAATTTACTGCTTGCTTCATGCTTATGGTGTTTCTAACCTGGATTTGCTGCTTGCTTCATGCTTATGGTGTTTCTAACCTGGATTTGCTATTTGCTTCATGCTTACGATGTTTCTAACCTGGATTTGCTGCTTGCTTCATGCTTATGGTGTTCCTTGAACTACCAAGAAAAAAGAAAATAAGATGTACAGCTTTTGCTTTCGGTGGAGCTACAGTAGGAAGGGCAGGCGACATCCGGGACTGAGGACGGGCTGGCGGTAGTTAACCACTATAAGGAACTAAGGGCTATAAAGCAGTCTCTCGTCCCTACTTTTTTTCGGGAGGAGGGGGATGGCTTTAAAGATCACCGTGAGCAACTCAATGGGTCATAAGCTCTCACCTGACCCTAAATGGGGCTCACTGGTTCTATGGAAGGGAGAGATCCAGTGCTGTGAAACAAACAGACAATCCATGCCCCACCTGGGTTCGACCCCGGACCCAGTTGGGCAGACTGCTAAAAGTCAGCGCTTAGACAACTGCGACACTGTGGCTGCTCCTTGTTTTACACAGTTAAAAATTTTGTGGTAGTTTGCATCAAAACGCAGTGCTACGCTAGCTGCACAACTTTCTTACAAAAGATACATTATTCTGTGGTGCAAAATAAACTTAATATAGTGCAACCTTGTACCTTAACATAGTGAAAAGTTGAACCGCGTTGTTGGGATTTTCTTACAAAAGACTTAGTGAGTCTTTTCTCAGAAAGTGGTGTCTGCGCTGGCTTCATGCCAGACGTCTGAAATGGTCCCGGGATCAAACCCGGGACCATTTCAGACGTCTGGCAAAAAGCCAGCGCCTCAGATCACTCGGCAACTTTAACTGCATTACAAATATCACGTAAGGCACTTTAAATGCAGGTCATTCGAGAAAATTTTTAGGAATAATTACGCAGTTGTTGCTTATTAGGATTTCAATGTCGAACGGACGATATAATGTTATTGAAAGCCAAATGCTGTCAAAGATTAAATGTGTCAGTGCGAGTGGTGAGTATGTCGATCCCCAAGCAACTAGTACACAAGCCAATCCTATCAAGGTACAGTATGTTACAGAAAAATCTACAGTTACAACAACACTTACCGCGTTGCAACAAAGTCTGCATGTATCCTGCATTTCGTAAACTAAAAGATCCTCAGACGCTCTATACGTGTTCAGCAATTAAATCCTGAGAAGCAAGTGCGTGATCAAATTTTCCACGTCGGCCCAATACTTCATTCGGTGGAAGGGTGACTCCGGTAAGGCTTTTTAGCCGCTGTTGCCTGTCATGTGGTAGAAAACTCTCCCAACAAAGTAAGTCACAAGTTCACAGCTGGGGAATCCCAAAGGCCATAATATTACGTGACGTATCTACAAGAATGTTAACAGAACCAGGGATTACTTGTTACTCTTTTAAATACATTTCTTTTTCCTTTTATTGAGCACATAAACTTCTCACAAATACCCACTGGCCGCCGTTTTAGTGGTCAAACACAGGGATATGTTCCGTATCGCACTGTCAATGACCTACTAACTCAGGATCCTGTGCGCGCTACGGCTCCCTGAAGTATTTTCATGCCGACACGAGTCAGCAGAACAATCATCTGTCACGTGTTCTGACTCAGCCAATCGCAATATCTTTCTTCAACACTGTCGTGTTTATAATCCTCACTTGATGACATCCTACCCACAAGAAACTGTACTGATCCAGACATTTTTTTTGTGGCTGGAAGGGTTAAAAAATTATTTATTTGAAATGGTGGTACAGATACAGTGACAGGATAAACAGACTTAGTTGTGCAGTGTATTCAGTTTACATCAACAATGTATATAGCGAACATAGTGTACAGTATGCCAAATTATCAAGTTCCACGGAGAGAGAGCCAGTACTGAAAGACAAACACAAACATCCATGCCTTACCGAGGTATCGAATTTAGAGCCTTCCCTGGACGAATGATCAGAAGCCATCGTTTAGGCCACTACGCCACCTGGGCGGATATAAGCAGTCACTCGTCACTAATTTAGGGCCACTGGTTCCAGGGAAGAAGAGAGCCACGGCCTTATGACAAGCACACCACCCATGCCTCATCTGGTACTCGAACACAAACGGCCAGAAACCAGCGCAAAGACCACTTGCCCGACCGGGGCAGTGGTTGTCGGGAGCATCCCACAAGTGGAAAAGGAGGAAAATCGTCCCGCTAGTGGAACTTAGGAAGCTTACAGTTACAAGAGACTACATCGGACAAATAATGTCGTTGAAGGATGGCACAGAAAGTGTAATACTGTTTCGAATAAAAGTCACCCGGGTATCTTAGAGGTGAACAAGCGCTTTAAAAAAACAGAAAACAGCGGCTTCGTATGCCAAACTTTCTCGAATTTATTTACTAACAAGAGGAAAAAAAGCAACTCTCAAGTTGAACGAAAGAATTAATAGATGTCTTAAAGAAGTGGAAGCCACTGGAGATATTAGAAAGTGTTTACACACGCTTCTCTACTTTCATAAATTAGAGTAACAGGACTGAATTCCATACGTAGGATACTGATCCACACATACGTTACTGTACATAAATTTAGAACGAAAAAATATAAAGTAAATTGCATAAATTCCATACATACATTAGTGTTTAGAACAAAATATAAATTATATAAATCTGATGCTTCAAAAGCCATATATGTTATTAACATTTATACACTATCTACCAACAAGTAATTGGACACCCCTGCAATCGACGATATCTGCGGTCCTTCTACACGTCACGGCCGCCGCCGTTAAATATCGTTTGGGATACAACAACCCAACCAGTCACATGCAAGATGCCACGCAGTTTGGAGCTCTCAGATTTCGAGAAAGGTGTAATCGTCGGGTATCACAGGATATGGCCGATCCATGCGTGACACATCCAGCTAGTTGAAGTACCCAAAATCGACATTAGCCTACGTGATTGGCAAGTGGAAGATAAGGAGGTGACTGTCTGAATGTGCCCCGACCCGGCAGACCCACAAAACTGGTAGTTAGAGACCGACGGGTGCTGGCCAGAAAAATTCGGAAGAACCGCACCAAATCAATGGGCCACATCCGCGAAGAGTTTCAACAGGTATCCCGGGAGTGTTCTTCTGATGAATACCATCCGTAAAGAAGCCCATCTGCTCGGTTATCATGGACATGCTGCCGCCCACAAGCCTTTGATCACCAAGTCCAATAGAGCTGCTCGGCTAACGTGGTGCAAAGAACGTCGACAGTGGGACCGTTGAACAGTGGAAACAGGTTCTCTGGAGCGACGAATGAAGGTTCACCTTCTACCGTTCGGATGGACAGGATTTGGGTTTGGCGTCTGCCTGAAGAACGCCTCCTGTCGGAATTTATTGTGCCAACTGTGAAGTTCGGCGGCGGTGGAATTATGCTATGGGGGTGTTTCTCCTGGTATGGCACGGGATCCTTGGTCGCAATTTCTGGTAGACTCAACGCCGAGACCTACTGCACCATTTTGGATGACCATGCGCTTCCTACGTTGTGGACGTTTTACGAGGTGGACCCATGTTACTTTCAGGATGACAATGCCACCTGTCATGTTGCGAGGTCCACCATGGCTTCGTATGGTGACAATGGGGTTAATCGAATGGACTGGCCTGCGCAGAGCCCGGACCTTAACCCTATCGAGCACTTCTGGGACGAGTTGGAGCGTCGACTTAAGGTGTGTGTGTGTGTGTGTGTGTGTGTGTGTGTGAAGGAACTGACCTGTCTTCTCCAAGCCGAGTGGAAGAAAATACCGCTAGCCGTCGTACAACGCCTGGTTCAGAGTATGCCATGAGGGTAGCAGCTGTTAACGCCGCTCGTGGAGGCTCCACCAACTATTGAAGGTGAATAAACTTCGTTTTCCTTTGCTATCACAGGTGACCAATTATTTGTTGGTAGATAGTGTACATTTGTACTGAGACAAATAGATCTGTGAAAAGCTACTTTTTCGCGTAACTTAAGAAGCCCACTGCTTTCCTTAATTCCACTAGTGGGTAGTGATGGGTCGGTACTTCCGTACTCGTTTCATTGTGACGAATACAGAAGATCGGTACTTTCATATTTCAGTCATTACTCGTTACTTTTTTTCTCGGGACAAGTACCGATTCGCCGCCTCGGTGGCGCAGTGGTCTAAGGCGCTGGCCTCTGGTCATTCGTCCGTCTGGGGTCCGGGTTCGAATCCCGGTGAGGCATGGATGTTGTGTTTGTCTTACGGCACTGGCTCTCTCCCTTCCCTGGAACCAGTGACCCTAAATTAGGGACGGGCGACTGCTTATAGCCCATTGAGTTGCTCACGGTGGTCGTTAAAAATCTCCAATCAAAAAAAAAAAAAAAAAAAAAAAATCAAGTACCGATTCACAGCAGTCGTTCCGTGAACCTGGTTGCCAAAGTCGTTATTGTTTCTTTCTCGGGAGAAGTACAGAGTCACAGTAGCTATTCCTTGGATCTGAATACAGAAAGTCTTTTATTTTTATTTTTCGGGAACAAGAACTTGTCTACAGAAGTAGTCGAGAAATTAAAAAGCTGAGTCTCTGAAAACCATGATGAAATATATACCAGATTTATCACATTTGTTTTAATTTATTATTATTATTGCTCAATAGTAAAGAGGATGTGAATTTTTTTTTCGGTTGGAGGTTTAACGACCACCGTGAGCAACTCAGAGAGCTATAAGCAGTCGCCCGTCCTTAATTTAGGGTCACTGACCCCAGGGAAGGGAGAGAGCCAGTACCGTAAGACAAACACAACAGCCATGCCTCACCGGGATTCGAACCCGGACCCTTCACTGATGAATGGTCACAAGCAAGCGCTTAGACCACCACGCCACCTGGGCGGCGGGTGACTGTTTATAGACCATCGAGTTGCTCACTGGTCATTAAACAAACAAACAAATAAACAAAACGAATGAGCAGTGGGTTTGGGAGAACTAAATTGCAAATCTGACCCGTGAAGCGATGCCGGTGGTATTCTGGTTAAAAAATAAGATTTTTTTCTTCTCGGAGAAACAACAACGCGAAGGACAGGTGGGGCCAAAAAAGGATGTGATTTACGCCTCGGCCGGCAATGCCCAGATCCTCAACCCCTTCTCCCTGGAAAGAAAATCGTAGATTTCTACAGTTTTTACCCTCTCGAATTTGCAACCAATACCCGTAACACGATATATCAAGTCCAACTGGGAAGAAACACACACTTCATTCCGGCTTATGTTTATTATGCCTTTATAAATACAAGTTTAAAATTATGAGAACTTTCGGGTCTACACTGGACCCATATCCAGATAAACAAACATAGAGAGAATCTTTTAAATATACAGATGTAATGTGCGCGTGACATATCGCATGTGCAACTGCTGAATGAGTTAAGCATTACTTTGTGTGCATGAAGAAAACATCTTGTACGTTATATTGGATATTTAACATTCAACTGCTTGTATGTCGTATATAAAGGTTGCAGCCACATTTATTATTATACATTTGCAATCTAAACGTCCATTAACGCTGTCTTTGAATGAGTGTAACAGAAATTCTGTCCTACATCTGTAATGCAAATTCTTTTGTACACTTTTTCTCGAAAACTCTTACTTTGCAGAGTTTGAAATTTTGAGCACAAATAAAAACGACCCATATCTAATAAGAGTCGTAGTTACTTTTCCGAAAAATCTGTTACAATTTTATTTAAAATTCTATTTATCTGACTCGAAAGTATTCCAATTTGGCGCTAGATGGCGCCAGAAGTTAGCTTGGCAGGGTTTCTTTGTGGAAGAAACGAAATCTCTTATTTCTGTCTGATTTTTTTAATTATCTGGGCCAAATAGAAATCAAAGAATGGCCACTGAAGTGAGATTGGAATCTTGTCTTCTATAGATCATCTTAAATTCTACTGTACGTTCATTTTTGGAAGAGAAAATGTGTACATTACCAGAAGACACTTGAATTGGAGACAGAAACTACGCCTACCTACTAAGCTCCACCCCCAAACAATGTCATTGGTTAAAACATAACTGCGCGTATTTTGTCTCTTCATTGTGGAGCCAACGAGAGACCGCTGCCATTATGAATATGGTAAGGTTTTCAGTCATTCGCTGACACCAACTTCTGGGACAATCATTCAAGACGTTAAAGCCACGCCGAAGGAGTGATATTTTGCGCCATCTATCGCAGAAAATGAAGCCTAACACTCATTCAAAGACAGCCTTAAGCTAAAAAGTTCAATAGTATGCATATAGCTAGCAATATAACATATTAATAAATTTAATTATTTGAATTTTATAATATTCAACTTCCTGTTAAATCCAAGACATTTTGAGTCCTAACTGGTTCGATCTTTGAGCGTGTATATCAGAAGGGGCATAGTTTTTGTCATATGTTATGATGTATTTTCTTAGAGAGGTGTAGGAAGGTTTGGCTTGATTAATTCGTCTTATACATGGTTTCCGTCGGCATCATACGACGTTTCGTTGGTGTGGTCGTGAGTCTGAGAAGACTGCAAAACTTTCTATAGTAAGGGAATCTGCAGTGGAGGGTTATCATTGCAGCATTTTTGGCCACATTTATACATAGCAAAAATATCTGTGAATAATATTGAGAATTTAGTTGTAGGGGTTGCAATAATTGAGGCTTCATTCCACAACGGAAAATGCATACCGTCCTTCACTAATCGTGAAAGCGGTGTCTTCTGTGATCCATTTTTGATATCATATTTGTGCTCTTAAATCCGTGTTCCTAATGTGCGACGAGTAGAACCAATATACAAAATACTGACAAAAGTCACCGGACATTCCTTCGAAAGCAAATGAACGGATCTGCTGCGTTGTTAAGATGCGCGGTAAAACTGCCAACGGTATAAAAACAAACGCTGACCGAAGTCATATCGCACTGTGAGGTTGAGGAGAAATGTCCGGGGGAGGGGGAGGACCTGTCTTTGAGAAAGGAAAGATTGTTGGGTGTTATATTAGTGGGTTGTCCATAAGAGAAACCGAGAGGCGTTTAAACATACCCAAGTCAACTGTTTTGCATGTACTGAATAAGTGGAAGACACATGGCTTGCCTGAGGCAACCAAACATACCGGAAGACCAAAGAAAATCGGTGATAGCGGCAGTTTAAGCCTCAGGAGAGTCATTAACCTAATCGACGGAGTACTGCACAAGACCTCAGTGTACATGTGAGTAAAATGCTGAAACCTCGGTGTGTACACGTATCATTCGTAGAGTACTCCATTTCATAGGTTACCGTGGTCGTGTGGCTGCTGATAAGTCTTTCATCTCCACTCGGAATGCTACTCGTCATTTAACATATGGTGTAAATAACATTTATCGTAAACCGTAGATCTGTAGAAACGGGTTATATGGACTGATTAATCCAGACACACGATCCTTCAGTCTAATGGCCGTGTGCGGGCATGGCGGCAGTCAAGGGAACGCTATTTACCACAGTGTACTTTTCCTACGATCAAGTTTGGAGCTGGCGGTGTACTCGTGTGAGCGTGTTTTTCGTGGTATGGTACCGACCTATTCGTTATGAAGGATAAACCTGTTAAACAGCACGTCTACCTCGATATTCTGGACAATTATGCCCTACCGACTCTGTGGCAATACTATGAAACCGAGCCTTGTAGGTACCAGCAGGATAATGCACCGAGCCATAAAGCAAGGACTGTTACGGCTTGGTTTGACGATAATTCCGTATCGTGTGCGGACTCGCCAGC
Source organism: Macrothele yani (assembly GCA_039090855.1). Lineage (NCBI taxonomy): Eukaryota > Metazoa > Arthropoda > Arachnida > Araneae > Macrothelidae > Macrothele > Macrothele yani. The sequence goes on along the minus strand of CM076991.1, from coordinate 25,549,690 downwards.
ACAGAGCCCTGATCTTAATCCCATAGAACAGCTATAGGATGAATTAGAGCGCCGTATATGAAGTTTTGAATCAAGGCCTACTACTAAGCAACAGTTAGCGGCAGCATTATGTACTGAATGGAAGCGCATATCTATCGCTGTGCTCCAAAACCTTGTCGAAAGCATGTCTCAAAGGGTCAGTTTTCACACAGTATTTATTAGAAGAAAGATACAGGAGATGTGCTTGAATAAATCATCTCAAATGATGTATGACAAAAAAAAATATTTACAGATGCTTGTAACTTGCGCTACTGCTTATTTACACGGTTTTGTACATTGATGATAGTAAAAAAACAGTTAATTACACTCGAGTGTCTGGTGAGGCAACAAAAGTCTCTGACAAAGCAAAGAATAGGAACAATTCAGTTTGAAGAGCGTTATACAATATTAATTTTGCACAGTATTGAAGCAAGGAATAATACAGAATTCGAGCTTGCAGACATAGATTCAAAAGACAGGTGATGAGAAATTAACAGAATGTGCAGCCTGCGCTACGTTAATTACAGGATTCGGTGCAACGTTTGCATGACAACAGTTAAGTGCAGTAGAAAACTGGCGAGGCAACATGAATCTCTGGTAATACAGAGAGTAAAATCAATCCAGAATGATGAGCACTATAGAGTATAAATTTTACACAATATTGATGAAAAAAAAAGTTCTGACCGAAAGGTGATACATTGTGGGTGACCTGGAAAACCAGGAGGTTGCAGGTGATCAAGGAGACAAACATGAAATCAAAAGTTCGAAAGACAGATGATGAAAAATTTACAGATGAATGTGGCTCGCGGTACTACATGTTACATACAACGGTGATATGAAAAATAGTTATATACAATAATTTTCCTGAGAATACAAAAGAAAAAAATAATCTCTGAAAATACAGAGAGAAGACACAACTCATCACAGTGAGTATTGGAGAACACAAATTTACACAGTTGAAAAGTAAAATTACACATTTGAATCAAGAATTGAAGATAAGAATATACTGTAAAAACGACAAAGTTTACAGATGTCTGTGGTTTGTGAAACGACCTATACACATGATTCTGTACAATGAGAAGTTACAATTTATATATATTGGTTTGTCAGAGGTGGTGGAAGTACAGTTTGTTTCCTGCAGAATTAATATATCAGCATTCACCGGAGCAAGATCCTCTCGTACCAGCGCATTCGCAAGAGGTGTCGCAAAACCGCGACAATTAAGTGACACCACCTTGAATGTCTAGGTTAGTTGTGGGATGCAGTAGGAATTGACTGGCTGTAGTGATGGAGTGGAGTCGACGGAGAAAACAAGCACTCCACGGGACCTCGTCCGCAGTGCGCCGAAGAGTGTTTTCAAGTGAGTGTAATTGAACCAGCACTTGTGGAAGAGCTGCTTCATACTGCTGAATGGAAGTGCGTGCTGAGGAAGGGCTAGAGGACCCTAAAAGGCAATCCAGCACGTCCTCGTATGGCAGAGGCTCAGCAGGGAAAGCATTTTCAGCAAAAAAGTTGTGAATTCATCTAGTGAGGGAAAGGCACCCTCACATGCTGTCTCAGAGGAAGTGTGTAGAGGCGACCTGGAGAACGGTCGTCAAGAGCTGACGGAGCGAGTAAATGAGCGGGTAGAAGAGCGAGATGATCTTCGGGACGCCAGAGTCTTTGACTTCTTCGTCTTGGGGTGAGTAGCACAACTGCGTTTTCTAGCAACCACAAAAGCTTCATGATCGTCTGGAGAGTCTGAACCTGTGACTCGTGTCATGGAGCCAACGGTAAAAGCTGAGGAGTGGTCAACATGTACATCAGCAGTGGTTGTAAAAGTACTAGGGGGAGTCGATTTTGGAAGCCTGGGAAAATTCTTAGGATCAGCAGGAGGTGGAGGCATCAAAGTCGTTTGTTGACCAATGGCAGTAAGCTGACTTTTGGAAGATCTTGATTCCGCGACTTTCCTCGAATAGGAAGAAGTAGAAGTCTGTGAAGCGTTGGTGGACAAAGTAGAAGAAGATGTAGTGTGTGGAGCTGTTTGCAGGGAGGCACGTGAGCACTGAGCCCTTATGTGACTTTCGCTCAGACAGATAGTGCAATACTGTGAAGTGATTATCTCAACTCTTCGGCGTTGCTGTCCACAGCGGATGTGCAAAACATTCGGAACCGCTTTCAGCTGAGCAACAGATGAAAAGAGAACACGAGCAGTGCGGCGGAAACCCCGAATCGATCTGTCTTCAGGGTCTCTGGGAGCCGCAGAGAGAGAGTTGCTATGGAGACAACAACTCTGCCGTACCTGCTGAGCAAGGTGCAGAGTGCAGCGTCGGATACTTCTGGTGGTACGGGGTAGAAGGTCACCTGCACCGGGCGGTGCGCAACCGGTTGTGCTAACAGATGCACGTCATTGATGGTTAGACCTTCCGTAAGGACCTGATCAGCATGCGCTTTATCCTTAAAATAAACCAAGACAGATATGGGTTTTCGAGTTGCAAAGTCTATTGCATCCTTTGGTAAGATAGTTTTGAGGGCTCGGCTATATTGCCACAGCTTAGTGTCGGGAAGCGCATCAAAATAGACGCCCCGTTCCATAGTGGAGGAAAAAAGGTGACCAGCTCGGGAATCCTCTGGTATGTCAATTGTAGCAGTAGAACCAACGACAGTGACATAGGATTCAGGAAAAGGCATAGCAGATGAAACTGGGGGTGTGAGGACCCCAGAAGTTGCAGAAGCATAGGACGCTTGGGCAGACATGGGTCGAGAATTCGATGAAGCGGCCCCTAGCAGTGAGGGCGGATCAGAAAGTTGATGAGAAGTAGAAGCTGTGAGCTCAGTATTGCTGATAACGGATACGTCATCATCTGCTGAGATGTAGATAGGAGACTTGGCACTACCGCACTTGGTGGGAGTTATAGCTGGAGAAGAAGAGGTGTCCATGGCGTCGCAATGACGCTCGGCAGCCATCTCATTAAGGTGAGCAGGAGCTACCGCGGTAGAAGAAGAAGAGGAAGCTGGCTGATCTGCCAAGATAAGGATGTGGGCGTCACCCTTGTCTGCCTCCGCCATCGAAGCAATGGCGAGACTTTAACGAAAAAAGACCAGCTTGGTTGAAAAATAAAACAGTGAATAATGAGAAAATATGGCACTCACCAACCTGGGAGATACACGAACGCAAAGTGTAGAACTTCAACTTGAAGATACATGCAACCACAGAAACTAAAGCACTCAATAAACACCTTATAGCAACGAAAATCACGGAGCTCAAAACCCAACCACTTCGATGCTTCGAAGGGTCAGTGCATGCATTAAGGCCAAAGGTGGACTGACACCGTACTAATGCATGTCAATAAATGCTATGTTGTGTTTCTCTTCTAGGTGTCAAGTGACTTTTCTCAATATAGTGTATATCCTATAAGGATCATTTGCATCCACACTTATTAAGGGTATGCTGTATACTCCACATCTGTTTTCATATAATATGCGGTCGTGATCCTTCTTGATTAAATGTGAAGATATTAGTTGTCTGGATTCCAAAGTCCAAATTAAAGTGCTTACAAATATTTTTGAAAATACGTGTAATATAAGGATGGTACTTCATAGATGCTACATATGTATGTTGTTTAATGTCTCTTAGCAGCGTTGTGTGGTCATAGAAAGATATTAACCAACATACATATGTAGCATCTATGAAATACAATCTTTATATTACACCTATTCTCAAAAACATTTGTAAGCACTTTAATTTGGACATCTGGACTTGATACATCATGCCATGGGTAATGGCTGCCCTATCATCTTCGAATTCACGTCTGCACGAATATACACTTAGTAGCCACTTTATTATGACCACCCCCTCAGTACTTCGTTGGGTCACCTTTGGCCTTTAATACTGCGTCGATTCTTGGTGGCATGAACTCCACGAGATGTTGATAGGTGGTTTGTGGAATCTGAGACCATGCTTGATGAACAGTACCTTCCAGGAGTGTGAGATTGCAGGGTTGTGGATCCAGCTGTCTGATGGCTCGTTTAACTTCATCCCACAAATTCTCAATGGGGTTGAGATCTGGAGATTGTGGGGGTCACATAAGCAAAGTAAACTCACCGGCATGTTCCTGAAACCAATCCTGTACAATACGAGCACTATGAGGACGCATTATCTTGTTGAAAGTAGTCACCTCCATTGGGATAAACCATCCACATGACAGGATGCACTTGGTCCCGGACGATGTTTAGATATGATGTGCCAGTCAGACGCTGATCAACACGAATTAAAGGGCCCAAAGCATGCCAGGAAAACATTCCCGAAACCGAAACGTTGCCTCCACCAGCTTGAGGGGTTGTAGCAATGCATTTGGGGTCCGCGCTTTCGTGCTGTTTCCGCCAAATTCTTACTCTGCCGTCGGCATGGTGCAACTGAAAACGTGATTCATCGGACCACATAATTTGTATCCGATTATCCATTGTCCAATCCTTGTGCTCCTGTGCGAACTGGAGACATTTACTCTTGTTAACTCCAGACAGCAAAGGTGTTCGAACAGGCCTTCGGCTGCGATATCCCATCTGATGCAAAGTACGGCGAACAGTGCGTGCAGAGATCATTTGAGGGGATCCTTGATTAAGATGGTCTGTAATTTGCTACACTGTTGTCCTTCTGTTGTATGTTACCAGTCTGGACAGTCTCCGTTCCGCCCGAGTAGTCACTAGTCGATGACGACCACACGTAGCACGTAGAGACCCAGTTTTTTGGCTGACAGTCCAGTCTTTAAACACTTTAACAACAGCTGCTCTGGAGCATTTCACGAATGCGGCGGTTTCGGTGATACTCGCTCCATGGCTCGGAGCTCCTACAATCATCTTACGTTGAAAGTCCGTCAAATCGCATTTTTTACCCATCTCGTCACCCAAAAATCCCTACTACTAGTGTCGCAAGCACTAAGCTTTCCCTTTTTATACTAGCCTCGCCCTCTGGCGGCAACAGCGTGCATCCATTGCTCATTTGCTTAAAACTGTCAGGTGGTCATAAGAAAGTGGTCACTCAGTGTATAATAATACTAACATTTTACTCTCTCTCTCTCTCACTCTCTGTCGGGACTTTCAATCCATAGAGTGGTCTTTTTGTTAAGCTTAAGGCACATAGTTCTTTGTGATAATCGTTTTGTCTTTTTCATGGTTTTCTTTAGGACGTACTACAGAGATAAAGCACATGTCAAAACAAAAATTTTGCAGCTATAAATTCTGTCGGTGTAGCTTAATCGGTAAAGCATTCGGCTCGGGAGTAGAGGAATGTGGGTTCCTTGTTGTCACAGGTAAATTTTTGAATTTCACATCCTGTGTGCTCTTAACGGACATTTTTCACGTAACGACTTTAATAAAATAGGATATTTATTTCCTAGTGCAAGCAATGAAATCTTGCTACGGGGCCCCGCAATGAAATTTCGCCCGTTAAGAGTTCCATCCGGCAATGGAATTACTGTTTTACTGTTTACCTATGAAAGTACAGCAAGTACAAACATGAAGCGTTATTTCTTTCGTTAAAAATAAAAATCTTTAGCTGAAACATGAGTTGTTAATGAAAATTCTATTAATTGATAAATACACCTTTCCTCCAGATCCGCACCTCTATCACCACAAAATTAATTACTCTAACTGTTCAATTTATTTTTCGAAGTGTTTTCTAGCACCTTTCGTTATTTATCGTCTGGTTTTCATGTGCGAAAGTTGTAAAAGGATGGCGAATTTTGACGACTACCGTGGGTAGGAAGGATTTTATGTGCTGTCAGAACATGATAGCAGGAAAAGAAAAAAAAAAAAAAAGAAGAGAGAAAGAAAAAATCAATTCTAGGAACTATTCGGCATTTGGTAGATGGTTTAACTTATTAAAAATTTACAGATTTCCTGAAAATCGTTAAACCACATCTCATCACTCACCTAAAAAAATAAAGCTAAAAAAGGCTCCACTGTTTAATGCGCACTTCAATGAATTTATTAGATTTTGTAATCTGCAATGAAACTAATCAAGGAAAATTAATTCACTGAATTACGACAAGTTCTAATTCAGCTCTCTTTTATCTTTCGGTCGTGCAATTTTTTTTTTTTTTTTGCTTACTTTGAGCCACGAATTCTGATTAACTACCACAGAAATCATAACAGCAACAATTGCGCTATGTGCTGCCATCTAGTAGGAAAATGTAAAACTAACTTGTTGAAAATTCCTGATCACAGATGGCACTACAATCCAGCAAGCATAATGGTTCGGATGATAAATGATTTTAATTTTCTATTTGATTTACAGACGGAAATCACACATTCATAAACTCTACAGTTGCGTAAAAGCAGTTTTCTGGTTTCTTCTGCATAACAAAGAAAGAAACGAAAGTTTACGAGTGAAAAAAAAAGCAACTAACAGACAGTGAAAAAGATATATAACCTACGGGGGGGGATGGGTACTCACCAGCTGACATGGCGCGCGATTTCGATCGATGCAGAGAGTAGGGTTGCATTCAGAGTTTTTTCCAGGGGGGATTGCAATTTGGGGGGGGGAGGGGGCCGTCTGATTATATATACTGTATATAAAAGCTTAATTTTGTTATTTATACAAGGAATTAATTACTTTAACACATATAGCAAAATTTTAGATGGCGTATAAAATTTTTCTTATGCTCGTATATCGCATATACAAATTCCAAGAAATTTACGCATACAAGTGTTTAAAATGTAAACATTTTATACCTTTACTTTAATTCAGTAATGCAGCGCGGATTTCACTGTGGGATGGTTTGAAATATTGAGGATGCTTGTAAGATAACGCTGAGCTGGAGAATATTCCCCACAAAACCTTAGGTGTGGTAAAAATGTCCTCGCCTTACTACAAGGGTGTTTCTAATTATTAAAGAATTTTTACAGTGTTTACCCGAATTCCCTGCCACTTGGTTTGAGCCCCTTTAGATAATTAGCATTTATTGACATACATTGGTACGTTGTCGGTCCACCTTTGGCCTTAATGAATGCACTGACCCTTCGAGAAAAACTTTCTACAAGGTTTTGGAACACAGCGATAGGTATGCGCTTCCATTCAGTACATAATGCTGCCGCTAACTGTTGTTTGGTAGTAGGCCTTGGTTCCAAACTTCTTATTCGGTGCTCTAATTCATGCCATAGGTGCTCTATGGGATTAAGATCAGGGCTCTGTGCTGGCCAGCCTACACAATATACGGAATTATAGTCAAACCACGCCGTAACAGTCCTTGCTTTATGGCTCATTATCGTGCTGGTACAAACAAGGCTAGGTTCCATAGTATTGCCACAGAGTTGGTAGGGCATAATTGTCCAGAATATCGAGGTAGACGTGCTGGTTAACAAGTTTGTCCACGATAACCAACGGGCCAGGACCATACCACGAAAAACCCACCCACACGAGTACACTGCCAGCTCCAAACTTGACCGTAGGAACAGTACACTGTGGTAAATAGCTTTCACTCGGCTGCCGCCATACCCACACACGGCCATCAGACCGATGGATCGTGCATCTGGATTAATCAGTCCATAGGACCCTTTTCCATTGATCTACGATCCACGATAAATGTGCTTTACACCATGTTAAATGACGAGTTTGCATTTGGAATGGAGATGAAAGACTTATGAGCAGCCGTACGACCACTGTAACCCATGGAATGAAGTTATCTGCGAATGGTACGTGTACATACCGAGGATCCAGCATTTTTACTCACCTGTACACTGAGGTCTTGTGCAGTACTCCGTCGATTAACTGTAACGACTCTCCTGAGGCTGCCACGTCCTTTATCACTGATTTTCTTTGGTCTGCCAGTAGGTATTGCTGCTTCAGGTACACAATGTGTCTTCCACTTATTCAGTACATTCAAAACAGTTGACTTGGGTATGTTTAAACGCCTCTCGGTTTCTCTTATGAATAATCCACTAATATAACACCCAACAATCTTTCCTTTCTCAAAGTTAGTTTTCTCCCGCCGCAGGATTTTCATTCAACCTCACAGTGCGATATGTGAGGTTGGTATAAAAACAAGCCTGCAGCTGACCGCGCATCTTACCAACGCAGCAGATCCGTTAATTAGCTTTTGAAGGGGTGCCCGGTGGCTTTTGTCAATATAGTGTATGTTGATTGTAAAACACAGTGCAGAACCCCATTATTCATCTGCTGATGTCAACTGAAGCAGCCTACAGACGATAACCAATGCCCTCAGTCTTAATCGAATTCTTCACGCATTCATCAATTCGGGAAGGCGGGGGGGGGGGGTCTGTTTGAAAAAGAGCATAGACAGTTAAGCTCAGTGGTGTGCCCAGAAATTTTTTTCGGAAGGAGGAACGGGTTCGAATTTTTTTTTCAACTACATGTTTTATATAACGAAGTAATTTTCTCCCTTTTTTGTCCACGCCGGGGTACGAACCCGAGTCCCCTGATTCCGGAATAAGTCACTCTACCAATTGAGCTACGCGCACGTTCGTTCGAACTGCTATCTGCCTTTAAGTCGCGTGCGTCCTGCTGGGCAGGCACGTCACACTTACGAGGGCATTTTTAAAATGTGTGCAACATCCGAGCAAAAATATCCAAATAAATATTATTGGGCATTATTATTAACTCTCTTATTACCTGCTTATCACCACATAATGGCTAACTACATACACTAATGAGCCATTACATTATGACCACCTACCTAATAAACTGTATGACCCCTTTAGCCCGCAAATCAGTGGCCACTCGGCGAGGCATCAATTCGATGAGGTGGCCCTATATAGGTATACTGAGCTATCTGGTACCATGATATCAACAGCACGTCCTCCAGTTCCCGTATATTTCGGGACAGTGGGGATTTAGCGCGAACCCGCTTTTCCAAGTCGAACCACAAATATTCAATTGGGTTCATTGTCAGGTGAATTTGGTGGCCAGGGCATTAACAGAAAGTCACCAGTATGTTCTTTGGACCACTCCTTGACGATTTTGACAGTGTGGCATGGGGCATTATCGTATTGTTAATGGCCATCACTAGCAGGGAACACAGTTGCCATGAATCGTTGAACTTGGTCCGCGACAATGTTCAGAAACCTGACAGCTGTCAGAAATTGTGCTATTGGGATAATAGGGCCTAAAGTGTCCCAAGAAAACATCGCCCGCAGCATAACACCGCCGCTGCTGGACTGTTTTCGCCTAACGGTGCATCCAGGTCCCATAACCTCCGTTGGTAATCTGTGTATCCGTGCTGGGACGTCTACGGGATGCACCAGGAATCTTGATTCGTCAGACGAGGGCACTTTCTTCCAATCATCCACGGTTTAATCTCGATGGTCTACGGCCCAATTCCTGCGTTTTTGGCGATTACGTGCAGTGAGCATGGGGACCCGGCTGGGTCTTCGGCTACGCAGGCCCATGCGCAGAAGGCTGAAATAAACTTTGATTAATCTCGATGGTCTACGGCCCAATTCCTGCGTTTTTGGCGATGGTCTACGGCCCAATTCCTGCGTTTAATCTCGATGGTCTACGGCCCAATTCCTGCGTTTTTGGCGATTACGTGCAGTGAGCATGGGGACCCGGCTGGGTCTTCGGCTACGCAGGCCCATTCGCAGAAGGCTGAGATAAACTTTGTGCTGTGAAACATCGCCCTGATCACCACTGTTGTAGCTGCGGGTGATTTGTCACACTGTAGCCGTGCGGTCACTGTGAACAATGCGCGACAGTCTCCGCTTCCCTCTGACATCAATGAGCTGTGGACGACACACGGCCGGACAACGAATCGTCGTTTGGCCATCTGTGCACCACTTTTGATACATGCGCCGCCGTTTCCGAGATCGTAGGTCCGTGGCGCCGTGCCGTCATAATTTGTCCTTTATCAAACTCCGATAAATCGGAAGCTTTTTCCATTCTGATTCCGAATACTCTAGTAACCGAAAACCGGTCTTCGGCTTGTATATATTCTGCTCTGTGAACTTCACCTGCGCCAGCGTTCGGAATCAAGGCGCGCTCATTTCTCTAGGATGGAGGTGATCATAATATAATGGCTCATAGGTGTATATTTTGCTTTCTGTCTGTGCAGAAAACAAGAATACTTCACTACTTACTGTTAAATAGTTAAAAGATACAAGTAACTCTCTAGAACGAATTTTTTTTTTTTTAACATTGCGCAGTAAGACTAACAATCCCTGACCCTGACTACACTCTTATGTCACTATTGATTCCACTCTTATGTCACTATTACCAGAGTCGTACTTTCAACCTTCTGGGTTTCCTTGCTATCTCATTTAAAACTTCTTCAACTTTCGGTGTGTATTCTTGGTGAATGTGAAGTAAAGCTAACAGACGAGTCGCACTTTTGATATGGTATTACGTAGATATGATTTTAAAAGACGCAGTGTCGAAACCGAACTATCATTTTCTGAAGTGGTCTCCGGTAGAGTATTTAGTATGTGAAACAATGTTTTTATATTGGGTAACACCTCACTGTACCGGTTGTAAAACACTTAATGCATTTTTTGGCCAGTGCTTTTTTACGCTTTCCAAACGTAGGTTGAAGAAGCGTTTATGCTCCAGCTTTGTCCATCCGTCCGTCTGTCCGCACGATAACTGGCGTAAAAATGGTTCGATTTCGATGAAATTTTAGCATGTGATAGGTGACCACCTGGGGACAAATCCTGTTGAAAATGAGACAAATGGGGTCAAAGGTCACGACGTAGAAGCGGGATCCATTCCATTGCACTTATGCGTAATAACTTGCGTAAATATGGTTCGATTTCAATAAAAATTTACTATGTGGTAGGGAACCGCCTGGGGACGAACCCTATTCAAAATGGGTGAACTGGGATCAAAGGTCAGGACATAAGAGCGGGATGAATTCCATTGCCCTTATGCGTCATAACGTGCGTAAAAATGGTTCGATTTCGATGAAATTGCAGTATGTGGTAGGGGATCACCTGCGGACGTACCCTATTGAAAATAGACGAAATGTGGTCAAAGATCAGGACATAGGATTGCGATCCATTCCATCACCCTTATCCCATATTATTAAGGCGGACGTCAAGTAATTTTGCTTCCTATACTTCCAATGGAAAAACTTTTGTACACATTTCCTTCACAATTAATGTGTTCCCAAGGATGAAAATTTGAACATCAATTAAAATAACTTCATATTATAACTTGGAATACTTAATATTTTCTAAAACATAACCATAATTATATTAAACATCAATAACTTTTCCTTTGGTGGTGTTGAAACCAGAAAAAGGATGGCGTGACCTGTACTTTGATGACGTCAGTAGATAAACAAATGTTGGATTGCATAATTATGGTTATGTTTTAGAAAATATTAAGTATTCCAAGTTATGGAATGAAGATATTTTAATCGATGTTCAAATTTTTATCCTTGGGAACGCATTAATTGGGAAGAAAATGTGTACAGAAATTTTTCCATTCGAAGTACAGGAAGCAAAATTACTTGACGTTCTCCTTAAAGAAGCAATTCTTGTATGTATGTATGTATGTAAATTTATTTTGAAAACGGCTCTAAGAATTTTGATGAAAGTCGTTAACCTACCGTTTTCTGGTACTAGAAATCGGTTTAGCTTGATCTCGACTTTAGGAAAATTCGTTTGGTGGGTTAAATAACAACCCCGAATTACCTCGTTTTTAGTGTAATGTCATAGCGTCGTCCCATTAGATGTTGGCGCGCGGTCACGCCATCTGTCTCATTACGTCACGCGTTGTGTGTGGATCCTATTTAAGTATTATGACGTCACACTCATACGAGCAGATGGTCGCGATTTCCATCTGCTTCATTACGTCACGCGTTGTGTGCGCATGTTCGTCCGCAAGATAACTCCCGTAAAAATCGTTCGATTTCGATGAAATGTTAGTATGTGGTAGGGGAACACCTGGGAAGGAACCCTATTGAAAGTGAACGAAATAGGGTCAAGGGTCAGGACATAGGAGCGGGATCCATCCCACTGCTCTTATGCGGCATAACTAAAGTAAAAAAAGGTTGGATTTCGATTAAATATTATTATGTGGTAGGGGACCACCTGGGGACAAACCCTATTGAAAATTGGCGAAATTGGGTTCGAAGGTCAGGACATAGGAGCAGAATCACTTCGATCGCTATTATGCTTCATAACTTCCGTAAAAATGTTTCGATTTGAATGAAATGTAAGTATGTTGTAGGGATCTGCCTTGGGACGAATCCTATTGACAATGGGCGAAATGGGGTCAAAGGTTAGGTCACAGGGGCGGGATCTATTTCGTAGCCGTTTGGATGGATTGGATTGGAGGTTTAACGACCACCGTGAGCAACTCAATGGGCTATAAGCAGTCGCCCGTCCCTAATTTAGGGTCACTGGTTCCAGGGAAGGGAAAGAGCCAGTGCCGTAAGACAAACACAACATCCATGCCTCACCGGGATTCGAACCCGGACCCCTTTCCGACGAATGATCAGAGGCCATCGCTTAGACCACTGCGCCACTGGGGCGGCTTCATAGTCCTTATGCATCATAACTTACGTAAAAGTGCTTCGATTGTAACAAAACTTTATCATGTTATTTCGGAGGTATACTGAAGCAGTTCTGTTGAATATCATCGAAATGAAATCAAAGGTCAGGACACAGGAGTGAGATTTATTCCACCGCCATTTTCCTCATAACTTGAGTAATGATTTCTGGTATGTTGGAAAGCGTATCATAATCAATGTATTGCATAATTTTACTAACTTGTTCTCTTTGCGAGATATCATACGGTACCTCAGTTTCAGTTCTGAGATTAGTTGCTCTTGCCAGCCATTCAAGTCACCTGTATAAAATTCAGTTAAAGTTTTAAAAATGTCAATATTTTCAGAAGATGGTGGCACATTAGGATTCATTGGGAGAAGTGACTGGAATACTGATAAGACCGATTTGTGCGCGAGAAATCTATTTTCCAAAGCACTAATAAATATGTCTAAAAATCGTACATAAATGAAAATAGTCTTCTGGGTTTTCTGTGTTGATGTTACAGCGCTGGTTTTGTTTTGAAGTGATTCTTGGCATTTTAAACAAAACTCTTTGCGTTGCAGCGTATTTTAGAGTAATTGGAAATAAGTCATGGAACTTAAACTTGGCACTGCCTCGTGGCCACAGAAACTTGCAGTATACCCATGTATTGGCTATTTATTGCAATGGGACATCCTGGTCCTTGGCTCCTTCATGGGGAAACCACATTTGTTTCCATGAGACGTAAAAAAATAATTGTGACATACTACAGAGGTGAAAACATGTGTCAAGACGACGAACCTGCAGCTAGACACTCTGTCCGTGTAGCTTAGTTGGGAGAACGACTAACTCCGTTGCACATCAGGAAACCGTCTACACGGCGTTGCCACGTCGGATTCAACTCTGTATAGCCCAAAATGGGGGCTAGCCCAAAATGGGGGCTATACTCCTTATTGATCATCCTGTATACTCAGCCACTTGGAGCCAAGCCAGTAAGTAATAATTAAATCATTTGTTCAGGACCTACTTGGCTACCTGTGTGTGTGTGTGCAGTTTGGTCTGTTCTCGAGCATTTCTTCACGGTGTGTGGCGCAGTGGTCTAAGCGATGGCCTCTGATCATTCGTCCGAAAGGGGTCCGGGTTCGAATCCCGGTGAGGCATGGATGTTGTGTTTGTCTTACGGCACTGGCTCCCTCCCTTCCCTGGAACCAGTGACCAAAAATTAGGGACGGGCGACTGCTTATAGCCCATTGAGTTGCTCACGGTAGTCGTTAAACCTCCAATCAAAAAAAAAAAAAAAAAAAAAAAAATGGTGTGGCATTTTTTCTGTCAGGCAGTGTATATCCTGCTGTGTGCTTTTTCCCTTCTAAATTTATATAAAAACCGCAAACATTCCCTTTGTAACTAAATTACCATTTAAAAGTATAATTGTTTTGTCGCCCTTACGTAAAAAAAAGTGTGTGGAATGTCTTTTTGAAATCTCCATTACTAAAATATTCACATGCGACTGAATTTCTTCTGTAGATGTTGTGCTAAGATGTGGCAGCTTTTGCATAAGCTGTGTTTGAGTTATAAAAATTGTTGATATCTTCCTCCATAGCTAAATTTAGGATCTACGATTGACATGCTAGGACAATTATGTCACACACTGACGTCACGATTATTCGTCTGCGAGGAAGGCGGGATGAGCAAACCCTAATGTCTATTAACCTTGAGACCGTACTACGCCGAAAGTCACTGATCTCAGCCATACTCCTATTCTATGTCTATTATGTTTGCCAGGGCACGGCCACTTTTCATACCTGTATGGGCCGCATGGATATCAAGATATCATGGTTAATAGACATTAAGGTTTGCTAATCGCGCCTTCCTTGCAGAAAACTAATCGTGACGTAGCTAAGTGACATGACCCTTCTAAGATGTGAATCGACGTAGATCCGGACTGTAGCTATGGAGGAAGATGTCAACAATTTTAATAACTTAAACACGGAACAAAAAGCACATTTACATTAAATACAGAAGAAATTCACAGTCATGTGAATATTTTAGTAATGGAGATCTCAAAAATACCTCCCGCACATACACTGGCGGAAAGTGAAAAAAGAACACCAAGAAGGAGACGTCTGATGCCAACGAAATTTATACAGCATAATAACGGAATACAGAGGATAACGTGATTAAAACATTATGGCAAAATACAGTTGTATTTGCTGGTAAACTGAAAAATAACATTTGAACCGCCATGAACTGCGTCACACTGTGCAATTCTGGCATGGAGTCTGTCGTACAGATGTTGGATGTAAGTCTGGGGTATTGAGTTCCAAGCATCCTCAACCTGGACGCGTAAATCGGGTATGGTCGTGGCTGGTCGTGGAGACCGTATAAGTCGTTGTCCCATAAAATCCCACACGTGCTCAATGGGGGACAAATCCGGTGAACGTGCAGGCCATGGAAGTTGTCTCACACCCTGAAGTGCATGTTGCGTTGCACGTGCCGTGTGTGGGAGTGCGTTATCTTGCTGGAAAACACCACGATGGACCGACCTTACAAATGGCACAACAACGGGCTGAATGATGTTGTTGATGTAGGAGGTGCTGTTTAACGTACCCTGTACAAACACTAGTTGTGTACGGGAGTGATAGCTGATCGCTCCCCACACCAGGAGACCAGGTGTAGGCCCTGTGTACCGCTGGCAGATGCAAGAAAGGTGGAGACGCTCCCTGTGCATCTGCGAACACGCATACGGCCATCGGAGGCTCCCAAGCAGAATCTGCTTTCATCGCTGAACACGACAGATCGCCATTGCGTTCTCCAGTGCAGACGTTGGCGACACCACTGCAGCCGTTCCTGACGGTGGTCTGGAGTCAGAGGTACACATGCCAGAGGCACACGTGCACGTAGTCCTGCATCCAGTAGACGGTTGCGGATTGTTCGCACAGTCACCTCAGGTGCAACGGCAACTCTGATTTGCGTCGCAGTGGATGTTCTGCTTGACAACGCCGCTCTTCTTATGCGCCGAACGGTCCGCTCATCAGTCCGTCTGTGACTCCCGGTTCCACGTCTTCTCGTGTGGGAATGTTCCTCGGACCATCTACGCCACCATCGTATTACCACCGATACTTCTCGTCCAATTCGCTCCGCAATACGACGATGCGACCACCCGGCCTCGCGGAGTCCGACTAGACGACCTCGCTCGAAGTCCGATAACTGCTGAAATCGTAAAGGTCTTCCATGTCCAGGCATTGCAGCTTCTTCAGGGTCTTCGCACGTGTCCGTACGCCGACGACTGATTACATTCACTTCGCCGTACTCCTTAAATACCACCGACGATAATTTGCATACTATGCCGTGCTGTGGCGTAAGCGCTCACCGGTTGGTCCCGAAATTAACATCACACCTACGTAAACTCGACCCCATTAACATATGTAAATTTCATGATCGTCCGCCAATTCCTTCTTGGTGTTCTTTTTTCACTTTCCGCCAGTGTATTTGTTACGTAATGGGAGGGAAAACGGTTGTACTTTGAAATGTTAATTTAGTTACAAAGTGAATTTTTGCTGTTTTTATACAAATTTAGAACGGAAAACGCCCAGCAGGACACATTGTTGAAATAGAATAAATAATTTCTTTATGAGGAACTAGCTTTAATACCCGGCTTTGCCCGGGATTTAGGCTTACTATTTTTTTCTTTTTTATTAATAGAGGTTTAACGACCGCCGTGAGCAACTCAATGGGGTATGAGCAGTCGCCCGTCCCTAATTTAGGGTCACTGGTTCCAGGGAAGGGAGAGAGCCAGTGCCGTAAGACAAAACACAACATCCATGCTCACCGGGATTCGAACCCGGACCCCTTTCAGACGAATAATCAGAGGATATCGCTTAGATCACTGCGCCACCGGGGCGGCCTTACTAATTCCATATTCCCTTATATGTCACTGAAAAAATCGGTGAAAAAAGCTGATTTCACAAATTCGGTCACTACAAACCATTTATTCATACTGTGATTATTTCAGCTTCGAGTTTGAAGCTGGTTGGCGATCGGACGTTCCGCGCTCGTTCGTCTCTTCAGCAGTCTCATTGCTTCGTCTTGCAGCAGTTCGAAATCATTGTTCAGCAAGTCACGCCTCTGTTTCGTCAGCAGTTTCGTTGCTTCGTCGAACACCTTTGTTGAGTTTTGTCCGCTTCACGTAAGTGCTTGTGATCTTTCCTCTTCCGATTACTTGTTGCTGATATCTTTTGGCGTTTTGTGTTGATTCGTGTTTGAATAAATATTAGTCTCTTCCTTTTGGGCATTACTGTCACAAATATTTGTCGAGAATCAAAGCAACGAAATGTACAGAATGTATGTAATCTGTAAAATCAAATGGACCAAAAGCGTTACGAGTTATTTAACACGCGTCCAGGAGACACAGCATTATAACACTGACTGAAGAAAATTCGTTAACAATTTGTTATCGAAGATCAAATGCATCACGTGCTTTCAGTTTCAGACGTCTTTGAGGGGCGAATCTGGAATAAAAAAAGTTAAAAACGTATCTTTGCGAATATTTATAAAATTGGCTGAAATTTTAATGCACACCATCAACCGTTAACAGGAAAGTGAGCTCTAAATTTCACCTGAATCGGTATATAATTTTTTAAATTAGCCGTCAAAATTTTATTAACCGTTTTTGCATATAAATTTCTGTTTAGGGATGAATTAAAAATTCCATGCCTATTTTTAAAAGTTTTCACTGGATTCTGGTTAAATTTTGAGGGACTCGTTATTATTACTAATTCATGTTGTTGATAAAAATTTCAGCCCGTTTCGTTAAAATGTCACAAAGTTCGTTTTTGCATTTTTTTACACACAGTTTTTAAAGAATAGAAACACCTGTGGATGTGCCGCGGCGATGAATGCAGTCAAGTGCTTTCAGATTTGGAACAGGATAACGATGACGTTGCAAACGACGCTGACTTTATTGATTAGCTTATTAATTAATTCATAACTCGCGAACGGAAAAACGTAGAGATCTTAAAATAGTTACGTTAACCTAGAAATTCCAGTATTAATAAGCTATGCGATTTTCACGATGCCACAGTTCGGCGTTCAAGGGTTTTTGCTGCTTCAGACAAACAGACGTTTTGTGTTTTATATATAAGATAGGGGATGTAAGGTCAGGTGATGCGTAACATCACAGCCTCTCCTTGACAAATGTCAACCCCGCCTTCTCGTGGTGCATCCTGTTCCCACTAAAGGGGCTCTGACGACCGCCAATAGCGGTATAACTATACCATCGGGATTAGAGGAAATTCTATCCCACACTCACCAACCCGCTTGGCCAGCGTGGTGAGTTATGGCCAAACCCCTCCAAAATGATTCCACAACTTAAATCTTGGCCCTCAGTCTCCGGCAGCTGGAATGTACCTGGGAAAGGCAGCGGCCAGTGCGACATGAAGGCAGAGGGTGCTAAGAATCCCCGGAGGACCGGACTAGGCTGCCATCTGATGCTGACCTTGGTTACGTACAATGGACGCTCCCTATCTTCTGATTCAAGGCTTCTTGAATTGGAAGAGGAACTACAAAGGATCAAGTGGGACATCGTGGGGCTAAGTGAGGTAAGGAGAAAAAAGAAGATCTCATCGAACTGAAAAGTGGACATCTCTTCTACTATCGTGGGACAGATACTGGCAGAACTAGTGGTGTTGGATTTATAATAAACAAGAAACTGAAGGATAAAGTTGTAGAAGTTGAAAGTTCCTCTGACAGAGCTGCACGACTTGTTATCCAACTCTCGAAAAGATACCAGGCTCAGATTATTCAAACTTATGCACCCACCACAAGTCATCCTGAAGAAGAAATTGAAGAATTTTATGAGGAAATTTGTCATCTAAATAATAAAGGTAAGCAGCACTTGAAAATAATTATGGGAGATTTCAATGCAAAAATAGGGCAACGGCAACAGAATCAAACTTCAGTAGGTAAATTCGGTCACGACAACAGAAACCAGCGTGGAAATACTCTCGTTGAGTTTGCAGAGGCAGAAGGGTTTTTCATCTTGAACTCCTTCTTCAAGAAAAAGCCACACAGGAAATGGACATGGAGACATCCAAATGGCACGACAAGTGAAATTGATTTTATTATGGGTAACAAAAAATTCTTCATAGAAGACTGCAGTGTGCTAAACAAGTTCAACACAGGTAGTGACCGTAGATTGGTGAGATGTAAGATGCACCTCAACACTAAACTTGAACGTGGCAAGCTCATAAGACAAACAAAATCTATTGACATAACCAACCTTAAAAAACACCATAATACCTTCAAGTTGGAACTGAAGAACAGGTTCTCTGCTTTAGAAGGCCTAACATCGGAAGAAGTGGACATCTCTGAAGTTAACAGAAAAGTAACCAAAGCTGTTATGGAAACAGCAACAAAATTAGCTGTATCTAAGAACAAGTTGCATGTAAATAAATTATCAGGAAAAACGAAAATGTTGATGCAAAAAAGAAGAGAGATGAGGACAACTAAAGAAGATGTGACTTCCAAAGTGGAATATATAGAGCTATGCAAGACAGTACGAAAAAGTATCACTGAAGACGTAAGAAAATTCAACTGTGAACTAGTGAGAAAAGCAATTGAAAACAACCAAAGCCTAAAGATAGCAAAGGGACATCTCAGTAAGGGAAGAAAACAGATTATGGCACTGAGAAAAGAAGATGGTTCTGTAACAAGAAATAGAGGCGAAATTTTGACAAGAGTGAAAGATTTCTACTCAAAATTATATGAAAGGGATGATACATGCACTCCAGACATCATGAAAGATACCAGTACCAGAGTTCCTCCAGTCCTTCCAGCAGAAGTTGCACATGCAATCAAGAACATGAAGCGAGGAAAAGCTCCAGGAGAAGAAGGAATTACTGTAGACATCATACAAGAAGCAAGTGGAGAAATCGAAACAGTACTCGCCCAAATTTTCACTCGATGCCTTAATGAAGGAAAGATTCCTGAGGATTGGAACACCGCTACAATGATCCTGCTACATAAGAAAGGTGACATTGAGGATCTTTTAAACTACAGACCTATCAGCCTCCTATCAGTAGTTTATAAAATCTTCACTAAAGTTCTTTCACACCGCTTGAAGGTAACACTGGACATGGCTCAACCGAGAGAACAAGCTGGATTCAGGAGTGGCTACAGCACAATAGATCATATCCACGTGCTGAGAGAACTAATTGAAAGAGCGAGGGAATATGAACTTCCATTGTGCATGGCTTTTATCGATTATGAAAAAGCCTTTGATTCGGTGAAACCATCAGCAGTTACAATGGCTCTGAAAATCTGCGGTATTGAAGATGCATACATTAATATTATTAATAACATCTATGAAAATGCAAGTGCAAAGATTAGGCTGTTTGAAAATACAACACACGTAAAAATTGGAAAGGGAGTGAGACAAGGTGATACCATATCTCCGAAGCTCTTTAATGCCACTTTGGAGGGTGTTTTTCAGTCGCTGAGCTGGGAAAACAAGGGGATAAAGATTAATGGAGATTATCTAACCCACCTTCGTTTTGCTGATGACGTAGTCATTTTTGCAACTAGCCCATTAGAGCTGCAGAGTATGATCCAGGAACTTGCTGACAAGAGTAAAGAAGTGGGATTAAAAATGAACTTTCAGAAGAAAAAAGTGATGTTCAATGCTTTTACAAGAAATGAAGATTTATCGATTGATGGAGAAAAGCTGGAGATAACAGACACGTACGTTTATCTTGGACAGCAGATATCAAGTGAGGGTCACATTGATGAAGAAATTAATCGGCGTACAAAACTTGCCTGGAGAGCTTTTGGAAGAAACAGCATAATTTTCAAGAGCAATATGCCATTATGTCTTAAAAGAAAAGTGTTTGATCAATGCATCCTTCCAGTGCTTACGTATGGTGCAGAGACGTGGACCTTAACTAAAAGAGACATACAAAGGCTGCAGACAACTCAAAGCAGCATGGAGAGGTGCATACTTGGTGTAACCAGGAGAGATAAGGAGAGGAACTCGTGGATCCGAAAAATGACAAGAGTGGAAGACATCATGATCAGAGTTAAATCCCTGAAATGGCAATGGGCTGGACATACTGCCAGAAGGACAGATCATCGATGGACAGCCGAAATTTTAGATTGGATTCCAAGGGACAGGAAAAGACCCAGAAGAAGACCACATGGGAGATGGGTGGATGAAATTCGAAAGTATGCAGGGGTGACATGGAGGAGACTGGCACAAGACAGACCGTTGTGGAGGAAACTTGGGGAGACCTTCGTCCAGCAGTGGATTGATAATGGTTGACAATGATGATGATGATGATGATGATATAAGATAGGAAAAGCACATCTCGCCAACTTTCCCCAAATTATTTTAAATTCAAAATTGAAAACACAGTGCATTAAAAAATCGGATACAATTCACGGAGATTATTCCAGCTGGCTTACGAATAATAATTCCGACACGCTGCTATAGTGCATATACAGAGAAATGTGGCGGTTAGGTAGCCTTACGATGGCGATCCGGACTGTGACGTCACAAAGCAATCACCGGTAGTGCAGATGAGCAAAATTTTGTCATCCACTAACCTTGCATGGATATGACGTATATAGAAAATCCAGTACTCAGAAGGGGAGTCTGAATACTTTTCATTATTTAATGTATGTTGTTGTTAATTATGCATTCAAGAGTGCGATTTACTTTTTGATACAACCTCGTCGGTTTCCCGCGGAAAAGAAGAGAAAAAAAGTGCTGGTTTGAAAAAATATTTTTTCATATTAAATTGTCCTTCCAAGCTTGGTGAACATAGCTTTTATCTTTTTGAGCGATTACTCTGGGAACATGAACAGATTGCGAAATATTTACGAAATAAAAATTTATTTAAATCTTTTTAATCTCTCTTTGTTGAGGCCCAGTATATTAAGGACCTCTCGTACGCTTACACCATGTGTAACACAGAAAAATCCGCCATTGTGTACAGAATGTAAGTTTTGGTTCAGCAATTCGTCGACTGAGTAAATGTGTGGGGAATTTAAATAATTGTAGTTAGTAATGCAACCTGCATTCTGCAGAGGCCTCATTAACGGCTAACGAGAAGAGCAATTTAATTACTTTTAAAAGTTACTTTCGCGATGGCGTCTAGACGGGTGTTTAATTTTGTTCAAACTGCGTCTATTTCCAAGAAGAGAATTACGAGGAAAATCACTGTGCGCAATGTGCTCTTCCAGTTCATTTGTTTCTTTTCTGCTAAAAAGACAAAGATCGAAATTTATGTGATCCTATAAAACGTAGCAAGTGAGGAAGGAAAGTGAGACACCTACCGAATGGAAAATGTCAATTATTTTTCGGAATCCCCAGGTGGATTCCTTGACAGTAATTACCTGAATTTGAGCAAAGGAAAATTGTTTTACATGTGCGCTCAATATCGAGGATTCTTTCTCATCCATTTAGATTATTTTTATTAATGAGATGCAACAGGTCCTGAGATTTAAAATCGCCGTAAAATAATGAGAGTGAGGGAAGCAAGCATTATTACATCTATGTCGTAACGCGTATTAAACCATGCATCCAACGCACAAGAAAAATAATCAGACTTATTTAATAAATACAAGGGGTGTCCAAAATAAATGAGAATATTTTTATAAAATAAATATGCATACGTTAATTATGAAGGAGTGGTAATCTTTTTCGAAACACTGTCCATTGTATCATATACAGATGTCCTAACGTTCCTAATATTTTTTAAACGTCTTCTGGAATTCTTCTTCTAAAATGCCGTTGAAGCACTCTTGCGCGGCTGTAATAAGTCGTTGATCAATCTCAAATTGTCGTCCGTGTAATGTCTTTTTAAAACTGGGAACAACCAGAAGTTATATGGTGACAAGTCTTGACTATATGCACGGTGGCGCATCAACTTTATATTCATTTTCTCCAAAAAAGGAACGACAGAACTGGCCATGTGCGACCTTGCATTGGGCTGCCCATGAGAAAAAATGGGGAACCCAAGTTGAACAAATTCGTTTCATTAAAATTCTGTGAATTGATGATTTTGAAATGAAAATCATATCTTCGAATCTCTAATTGATAAGTTTCTGTCTTCCCGTATAATAACACCTATACAATATTGACAAAAGTCACCGGACAACCTTTCAAAAGCAAATGAACGGATCCGCTGCGTTGTTAAGATGCGCGGTACAGCTGCAAATGGTATAAAAACAAGCCTGCAGCTGACAGCGATCATATCGCACTGTGAGGTTGAGTGAAAATGCCGCGGCGGGAGAGAACTGACTTTGAGAAAGGACAGATTGTTATGTGTTATATTAGTGGGTTGTCCATAAGAGAAACCGAGAGGCGTTTAAACATACCTAAGTCAACTGTTTTGGATGTACTGAATAAGTGGAGGACACATGGCGTGCCTGAAGCAGCAGAACGTACCGGAAGACTAAAGAAAATCAGTGATAGGGGATGTCGAAGCCTCAGGAGAGTCCATACAGCTAACCGACGTATAGTACTGCACAAGACGTCAGTGTACAGCTGTGTAAAAATGCTGGAACCTCGGTATGTACACGTACGATTCGCATAAAACTTCATTCCATGGGTTACCGTGGTCGTGCGACTGCTCATAAGCCTTTCATCTCCACTCGGAATGCTACTCATCGTATGGGGTATAGAACAATTATCGTGGACCGTAGATCAATGGAAACGGGTCCTATTGACTGATGAATCCAGATACACTATCCATGAGTCTGATGGCCGTGTGTGGGTATGGCGGCAGCCGGGGAACGCTATTTACCACAGTGTACTGCTCCTACGGTCAAGTTTGGAGCTGGCAGTGTGCTCGTGTGGGGGTGTTTTTTGTGGTATGGTCCTGGCCCATTGGTTATCGTGGACAAAACTGTTAACCAGCGCATCTACATCGATATTCTGGACAATTATGCCCTACAAACTCTGTGGCAATACTATGGAACCGAGGCTTGTTGGTACCAGCAGGATAATGCACCGAGCCATAAAGCAAGGACTGTTACGGCGTGGTTTGACAATAATTCCGTATCGTGTGTCAACTGGCCAGCAGAGAGCCCTGATCTTAATCCTATAGAGCACATATGGGAGGAATTAGAGCGCCGCATAAAAAATGTGGAACCTAGGCCTACTACTAAGCAACAGTTAGCGGCAGCATTATGTACTGAATGGAAGCGCATACCTATCGCTGTGTTTCAACCTTGTCGGAAGGTTGAAACACAGCGATAACATTAAAACTACCTTTTCGTGACTGTATTCCCTAGTGGAGATGGCACCTTTCAACAAGACTTGAAATAAAGGATGTAATCCATGTCACACTGCAAAGAAAGTTCAGCAATGGTTCCAAGAACATAACTGGAATTCCCTTTAATGCCATAGGCCCCAAATTCACTGGACATGAATCCTATTGAGCATTTGTGGTTTCAGTTAGAGGAAGGGGTATGAGCAGCATCACCCGCGTAATTTGCAGGAAGTGTGGGATCTGTTGCAGTCATGATACCAAGAGATGGCTACCAACATCTCATTGAATCTGTCTCATCAGGTGAAGACACATTGTATTATTAGGTAGGTGGTTTTAATGTTTTGGCTGATTGATGTATATATTATACGGTATTTTTGAGAGTTTTACGAATTATGAAAACAAAAGCTCAAACACATTATAGATCGTGAAAAACACATGCAATTTTGCAAACATTTTTGTAAAAAAAAACTGCACCATATTTATTTAATGGGCTTTGCCGTGTTTTTCTTAAAACTGCGGTTCAAGTCCGCCCCAAAAATTGGCTGAAGCCCTAATTAGACCAAAAAAACATATTAAGAAAAGGTCATTAAACCAAATCTAAAAAACAGTGGCTAAACATTTTTGAAAAAAAACAACAACTTTGCACCGTGTTTATTTAACAGGCTTTGCCATGTTTTTCTTTCAAATATGGTTTATCTACTGTATGAAATTTACAGTTGCTCTACTGTGTTAGGCCACATTTTCTGGTATTTTGACCGTTTTTTATTTCCCGGTCATTAGACCGTTAATGAACATTACAGTATGGTACTGTAAAATTACAGTACTGTAAAGAAAAAACGGTCTTTACACCGTATTTATTTAACAGGCTTTGCCATGTTTTTCTTTCAAATACGGTTTATCTACCGTATTAAATTTACGGTTGATCTACTGTGTTAGGCCACATTTTCTGGTAGTTTGACCGTTTTTTATTTCCCGGTCATTAGACCGTTAATGAACATACCGATACGGTACTGTACAATTACGGTTTATTGACCGGCCACTCAACTGCCGGTGTATCTACCGTAATTTGACCATGAAATTTTTTACAGTGCATGTCTCCAAGGGTCAATGCATGCATTAAGGCCAAAAGTGGACTGACTCCGTACTAATGTATGTCAATAAATGCTATGTTGTATTTTTCTTCTAAGTGTTCGGTGAATTTTGTTAATATAGTGTATTCTATTGATATTTACGTCTGTAGCACTTGTTGAAGGTCTTTCTCCATGCGCGACTGAAGCCACCGTCTCAGGACCATCCATAATTTCTTTATGCCATCTGTAAATTGTTGATTTTCCTAGACATTCCTCTTTATAAGCCTCTTGCATAAGACTGAAAGTCTCTCTGACAGACTTCTTAAGTCTATAGCAAAATTTAATGGGACATCTTTGTTCCTCTTTCGCATCTAATTCTTCGAAAAATCGCAGCGCGAAAGCGCTTGTTAGGGGTTCACGAAGCAAGGCTTATTAAACTATGCTCTGTCGACTATGGATGCGTGATGAAGAGGTGCGGCCGGTTGCTATGGTTACTGCAATGACTACCGTCTTTTCGAGACTCGTGCCAAGGTCGAACGCAGTATGGCACATTTTATAAAAGAAACATTCTCAGTTGTTTTGAGACAAGCTATGTGTTAATTAGCTTGTTGTTATCTCTATCCGTTCATAGGTTTACTTTCATATGTCATCTTCTGCATAGCTAATATTAGAAAAACAAACAAACAAACATGTATAATCGTAGCGATTAAGGAAGTATTATTCGCCATAGCATATTTCGCAAACTCTTTAATGCCACATTGTACAATGTTTTTCAATTATTGAACTGGAAGTAATATGAGATATACTTAATGGAGATTATTCAACCCATCTACGTTTTGCTGACGACACACTCGTTTTTGCAACTACCCCCTGAGAGCTGCAGAGTATGATCCAGGAACTTACTCACAAGAGTGAAGAAGTGCGCTGAAAAATGAACTTCCAGAAAACAACACGTTGTTAAACAAAGTCATCGCTCTTTTCACGTTTAAGCAACACATAGCAACCGAAAAAATTGATATTCGGTCACTGCTGGGGATCCGATAACCAGATCTCTCGATATCTAGCCGAGCGCTTTAGCCTTACACCACGGTGGCCAACAATCCACGGCGCTATGTGTGTATTTTCCGGTTGCCATGTGTTGCTAAAACGTGGAAAGAGCAATGTCTTTGTTTATTCACTGACGCCACCTATTTGGAGGATTTTCAATACGTTGATGTACAACGCTTTTGGAAGAACTGAAAATTTTGTGACTGACGGCGCAAATCTAAAAGTAACTGATGCCTACACGGTGTACCCGTTAAATTACCTGATTTTTCACGGGACAGCCTTTTGAATAAAAGTAACAAACGTGTTTATAGTTTTGACCGCTAGAGTGTGCTGTAATAGCAGGAGCAACTTCCGAGTCGAGTGACGCAGCAGTTTTCGTGTGGCCGCCATTGAAGTAAGACTGTGTGAGTGGAGCGTGTCGGAAGTTGCGTAACGGAGCAAAGAGCTGTGATGAAATTGTCAAAAAATTGTCACCAGTGATGAAAAAAGTTGCTGTTTTCAGTTTGATCCTGGAACAAAATGCCAAAGCATGAAATGACTGGTAACATCTTCTGCCCAGCAGAAGAAAATCAGGTTGTAAAAATCACGTGTCAGGACAATGGTCGTTTCTTTCGATTCTGCTGAGGTTATTCAATGCGGATTTGTTCCTCAGGGTACCACAGTGAAGGGTCAGTATTATTTATAAGTACTGTAACGTTCTTATGCCAGCATGCGACGTGTCAGGAAAGAACTGTTCCACACAAGGAAGTAGCTTCTGTTGGATGACAGCGCGCCCGCATACTGTGAACTGCCTGCGAAGCAGTTTCTGGATCAGAAATTGATCTGTGTGATTGAAAGTCCACTCTGCTCCCCAGATTTGGCTCCCGCAGATTTCTTCCTTTTCCCAAAAGAGAAGTGTACCATGAAAGGGAAGTGCTTTAGCGACATTGAGGACATCTAATGAGGTGTGACCAGCAGACTGAAGGAGGTTCCGATTCAGGACATCCACCGTGCCTTCGAAAACCTATACGAAACATCTCACCGTTGCGTGGAGTTGGGGTTGGGGATTATTTTGACAATTTAAAATATACAACGGCTGTTCCATGAAAACTGAGAGTAAAATCACATAAAATGAAGAAATATAGGTACAGCAAAATATATGTTATTCTTTCTCAAAGTATCTTCCCTCGGATGATATGCAACGGTCCCATCGTTCAGTCCATTTTTCAAAAGATAAGGCCTAAAGGCATTTTGTGGAAGCTGCTTTAGCGACCCCTGAATAACGTCAGCATCTGTGTTGAATGTTCCGCCAGGGAACTTCTCCTTCATTGTTGGAAACAACCAGAAATCGCACAGGGCGAGATCAGGAATGTAGGCAGGCTGTGGCATGATTTCAATTCTGCATTTCGTAAGAAATTGTTGGACACAAGCAGCCACACGTGGGCGGGTGTTATCATCGTGTAGGGTCCATGCACTTGCCCACCAGTTCCGGTCGCTTAACAGATATGTGTCGCCGCATGTGCTTCCAGACTGAAATGTAATACTCAACATTGACAGTAATTTGAAGAGGAATGGCATGCTGGTAGACTACACCTTTATGATCAAAGAAAATTATCATCATCACCTTCCCAGCTGATTTGGTTTGGCAGACCTTTTCCGGAGGAAGCGATCCAGTGTGTTTCCAGACACTCGTCGCACGCTTCGCGACGGGGTCGAAATAGTGGACCCATGTTTCATCGGCAGTTACTACTGTGTTTAGAAAGTTTGGATCCTTTGCAATAATTTCTTTCCACTCATGACACACCTGAACTCTGGCTAACAATTGTTCTCTAGTCAGGTGATGAGGTACGCATCTGGAAAACACACGATGCAGCAGTAGTTTGTCGCATAGAATGCGGAATGCCGGCGTTTTTGAAGTATTAGTTGACGCCGCAATGTGTTCACACGTCATTCGCTGATCTTCTTGCAGGATTTCCCAATTATTGTTGACAATGCGCTCCGTAACAACACTTCCAGGTCGACCAGGCCAAGGAGCGAGTTCTTCCGACAAACGCCGTTTTTTTTTTAAATCATGCTGCCATCTAAAAATTGTTGAAGCAGCCAAACAACATTTATCTTTGTAAGCTTTTTTCATCAAATCATTAGTTTCTGGAGCCGTTTTATCCAAACGATAGAAAAATTTAAACGTACAACGCATTTCACTTCTTAACTCTGAATCACTCGCCTCCATAGCTTTATGGTGAAATGCAGACGTACCTTAAACAACTGCGCAATAACAAAACCAGAATTGTCTGCTGCGGCTAATAACTGCTGCCATAGATACGTTTTTAAATGAGTTAGTCGTCTGCGTGGTTATTTTCTTCCTTCGCACTGTTGCCACCTCAAAAAAATTACTCTCAATTTTTATGGAACGGCCTGTGTAAGATATTTTTTTATGTGACCGCTTTTGACGTATTTCACTTAAATTTTGTTATCGGCAATTTTAAGAAGATAAAGAAAATGACTTGATGTCTTCCCTTTTGCAAGTCTTAGAAAAATATACCAATCGCAGAGAAATAACTTTTCACGAGTTTCCTAGCAACATGGAATTATGAAAAACCTGGATTTCCAGCGGCTCAAGGAAACGCAACTTGAACAGATAACAAGTCGTATCAGTATCTTACAATGCATTGATATGAAAACTGTTGAGTAGAATGGAAGACAAAGGACTTCATTGGGGTATATACGGAGCAGGAACCAAAATTTCCAGGATTGCGTCTGTACGGCAAGGTATATGTATCGTATACCCAAGGTGAGTGTTAGATTACCTTACGACAATATCCCCCCCTCACAGAGAAATTGGTTTCGTCCATCAACGTCACGCGCCCACTGCTGTACATCTGGGTATTGTGAGCAACTTACGCAGTGTTCTACGTATGATGAAAAAATGCGTTTTTGAACAGCGCGTCAGCATTGTGTTTTGCGTTCCTTTGGACAAAAGTCCAACAGAAATTTACCAGCTTTTGAAGCAAGTTTATGGCGAAGCCACCCTGTCGAGGTCACAAACCTTCAATTGGCATCGACGCTTCACAGAAGGCTGACAGGAGGTCGAAGACGACGAACAAGGCGGACTGCTAGTGACGGCTCGCACTCACGAAAACATTTCGAAGGTTGCGGCCATCGCACGCGCCAATAGACAACAGACGATTGAGGAAATAGCAGAGGCTTCTGGGATATCGGAGGCTACGTGTCAGCGGATACTAACAGATGATCTGAAGATGCACCGGGTGTGTCAACACATCGTCCCACGCATGTTAACTCAAGATCACTTGTCCATACGGATGGAAATGGCGTGCGATCTCGTAACCGCCGCCGACCAAGACCCACAATTTCTTAGAAGAATCATAACGGGGGATGAAAAATGGTGTTTCCACTTCGACCCGTAGACTAAGCGGGCATCAGCTACTGGAAATCGTCATCATCTCCACGCAAGCAGAAATTCCGCCAAAGAAAAGGCAATGGTCAAGGTCTTCTTCGACATCCAGGGTATGGTTCATCTTAAATGTATCTCTGAAGGGCGCTCTGTCAACATGGAGCTCTATCTGGACATCGATTTGAGTCGATCCGTAAGAAGAGGCCTCAACTGTGGGGCGATCAATCGTTAGCACGACAATGCACCGGCACACACAACACTTCTCGTTTGCGAGTTTTTCGCCAAAACGATAACTGCTGTCCTCCCACACCCACCGTACTCACCTGTTCTCGTCTCCAGCAACTTCCATCTCTTCCCTGAGCTGACAAGTAGATTTTAGGGTAGTCAATTTTCGAGCGCAGAAGAAGTGAGAAACGCATCGCTGGGTGTACTGAAGGACATTGCAAAGAATGGGTTCCAGAAGTGAATTCTACAGCCGCTGGCAAAAGTGTGTTGTTGCAAGAGGGTCTTATTTTGAAGTAGGATGTGCATTAGCTTTGTAACTCTAACTATCTATGGAAGTCCGGACCCACCGCCCCGGTGGCGCAGTGGTCTAAGGCGCTGGTCTCTGATCATTCGTCCGTAAGGGGTCCGGGTTCGAATCCCGGTCAGGCATGGATGTTGTGTTTGTCTTACGGCACTGACTCTTTCCCTTCCCTGGAACCAGTGACCCTAAATTAGGGACGGGCGACTGCTTATAGCCCATTGAGTTGCTCACGGTGGTCGTTAAACCTCCAATCAAAAAAAAAAAAAAAAAAAAAAAAAAAAGTCCGGACCCAATCCGGAAACTTTTGTATCCTACCTCGTATAACAAATAAAACATTTGTAAGCTTGCAGGTATATTTTAACGGATTTTTTTTTAAATAATTTTATTATTACATTTTTCTCAACTATAAATTTCATTTTTCTAACGGAGTGAACCACATTTCGCCGTAAAAAAAAAACAATACTGGTGGAATGAATGAATGAAATATGGGATAGGATTACACCAAAATGCAATACAAATTTGGAAGGTGTGAATCCGTTTATTGGTGTAAATATGACATGGTCAGAGATGGAAACGGGTCAGCATGTCAACGGGTCACCGGGTCGACAACATCTTGCGGGTCAAACGGGTCGGATCAAAGGTGTTCCTGACCCGATTTCGACCCGGTTTTAATTCCGTTTCATTTTTGAAAATAAAATAAAAATATTTCAAAGAACACTTCTGAAGTCTTTAAAATAATACTTCAGAACGGCAGAGTATGATCCAGGAACTTTCTGAAAAGAGTAAAGAAATGGGATTAAAAATGAACTTTCAGGAGCCAAAACTGAAGTACAATACTTTTACAAGGAATGAAGATTTATCAGTTGATGGCGAAAAGCTGGAGATAACCAATTCCTACATTTACCTTGGACAGCAGATATCAAGCGAGGGTCACATTGATGAAGAAATTAATTGGAGTACAAAACTTGGTCGGAGAGCTTTTGGAAGAAACAGTACAATTTTTAAAAGCAATATGCCATTATGTCTTAAAAGAAAGGTGTTTAATCAATGCATCCTGCCAGTGCTTACGTACGGAACAGATACGTGGAACTTGACTAAAACAGGACATACAACGACTGCAGACAACTGAAAGAAGCATGCATGCTTGGTGTAACCAGGAAAGATATGAAGAGGAACTCATGGATAAGGAAAATGACAAAAGTAGAAGACTTCATGATGAGCGTAAAATCCCTGAAATAACAATGGTATTGGTATTGGTAACTGTGGGTACCATAGTGGTACCCAGTTTATTGCTATAACGAAATACAGACATAGGAGATTCATTAAAAGCTGCAGTACAGAAAACAACAGTGCGGAAAGTAAGCATATCCACGATGCAGTACAACGTTACACAGAAAGGAAATGAATATGCACACGAACAATGAAAGACCGAACGGCATGTCAAACACTATAACACATGTGCACAAATGCATGAAATGTACTATGCTATCATAAATCAACCGAACGGAACTGAATTGTGGTTAGAGAGCAAAACAACATGGAGTACCTCAGCAACTATATAAAAATAACAAAGGTAACAAACGTACCACTATAATAATCCGCGATAGAGGAAAGCACTAACACAGCAAACACTCACAATTATAGGTAATTTAAAAACAGGCACAAATTCAGGAAACAACAGATAAGATAATGATGAGATAATGAGGAGTTCACACAAGTAACGAGACCGATTAGTTGTGAAAACACAGCAAAAACACGCAATTATCGCAAATTTAAAATACATTACTTGTGAAACACAGCCAAACACACAAATAAAGCAAATTTACAATACATGACTTGTGAATCACAGTAAAAACACACATGGAAAACATCAGAATCAACATGCCTTAAGTCTGCAAAACCAGGGAATCTGCGAACGGGTTCGCAAATCCTCTAGCATTGAGAGAACAAAAAGTAATCGGTGTGAGGAAGAGAGCTAAAGGTCATCGGTAAAAGGACAGAAGGTATCACATATATGCTTCTCAACGAGCTCCTTCAAGGAGGCGAGACGGCGCGTGTAACGTCTCAAAAAAGGCTGATACCGAGGATAGGTGGCACACAGAGATTTAAAAAGTGACACATAAGCTTCGAATTACGTTACCGCCGCATACAGGTCCAGATCAGGTGAGTGAAGGAATTCTTCAGAACCAACAATCGTACGTGCAGGTTGAAAAAGACGTAAAAGTTGCTGTCTGGACAGTGGGCCAGGAACTGGAGGAAACGTATCAACTGCCTGTAGAACCTCAGCATCAGAGAGAGGATTGACAGGACCTGAGCGGAGAAGCATACTGTTTGAAGAAACATCAGGTGGAGAAACACCGGAACCGGAAACCTCGGGAATACTAGATGAATCCTCAGAATGTGGCACAGAAAGTTGTTTTAACTTTTTCTGTTTTACAGCGCCTGTGGAAGTTCCAATCCGCTTCGAAGAAGTAGCTGATGCGGATGTATCCATTAGTGGATCAGGCTCACCTCCCAAGTCAGGAGACGAGGAAACGAACGTCGCCGAAGAAGCAGTACGTAGCTGAGCTGCCTTAGTGGAGACTGGTACAACAGCCGAGGCTTCAGGAAAATGTTGCAACAAGGGTATGGTAGACAAGGTTGTAAATGGAGATCCGATATCCGAGAGGCTAGGAGAAGAGCCAGACGGCCGATCCGCCAAACCACCACTCAACACACCCGGATCGGAACACTCCGCTGTAGACACATCTGTAGTCGAAGACAACTCTGTCAATCTTGAAGGTGGATGCACAATCGTACGGGTCGGGAGAGGAGGAAGGGCAGCATTGTCCGTGACGGAAATGTTCGTCTGACGGAGAAACGAAGAATTCGCGTCAGGCAAACTACCGGTAGTGGGGATAGTAGAAAGACCAATGTGGTCAGCAGTGGGATGCAAACTTGATGAACGTCCACGTCGAACGCGGTCTCAGGAGGCAGTGGTGTGATTTTGTGTTAAACAGTGTGTACAATAGTGAGCAGTGAAAATCTTGAAACTGTACGTTCGTGCGCCGATTTCAACAGTAGCTTCTGTAGGGCAATCAGCCAAGGCTTTCTCGGTGGGAAAGACGACCAATAACTGACGGCGAGGTCCTGTAGCATGTGCAAATCGAGTTCCGCGGGGAGCGTCAGAAAGGCGACGGACCTTGCCAACAGTTTTACAAACATGACTGACAAGGAGAGGAAGTGCAGTATCCGGCACTTCCTGTGGAACAGGATAGAACGTGATGTTCACCGGTCTCTTGGAAAGAGGCGACGGGTTGAGATGGTTTGTCCCAATCGAAAGTCCGTTAGCTAGAAAAAAGTCAGCATCCTCCTTGTGATTGAACTGTACCGAAATACCCCGAGGAGTACGGGAAATTCCTGCAATGGACGCAGACGACACATGTACAGAGAGGGCTTCCATGTAGCGTGGCAATGGAGTATTTGGTAAAGCATGAAAGAGCACACCTCTATCCAGGAGGTTATGGAACTCACGGCCAATCTGCGAATTGTCATCAATCATTACCTTCACCTTGTGGTTGGATACCTGAATAATAGGTGTTGCTTGCAAAAGACTATCTGGTTGAGAGGAATCGGACGTAGAAGTTGCGCCTCGTTGCACTTTAGAGGCAAATGACATCCTCGGAAGAGAAGTCTGTTCGGATCCGGCAGGCACAGAAGGCTGTGAGGGAAGAGAAGCACAGGCCGAAGGCAAGGCAGTAGAATCAGTAGTTCCCAGGGAGGGCACCGAGACAGATGCAGGAGCTGAAGAAGAAAGCGCAGCCAAGTCCAGTGAATGCACCGGTGCAGGAGTACTAGAAAGCTGGGAACGCAACTGAGCAGACACATCTGAGGACAAGAGTATGTTAACTTCCATGGAAGTGGGAAGTGTGACGTGACGTGCATCCGCCACGCCCATAGATGATAACGAAATACCGGAAGCCGCCATGTTGGCAGCTTCCAAACGTAAACAAACGAGCAAACGATAAGAAAACGGATGAGTATGAACTAATATGAGGATGAGAACGCCAGAAAAGTAGCTCAAAACGTACACAGTACCTTTAGACAGCCGGGGAACGCAACAGGTGAGTGAGGGACAAGGTATTCCACACTAAAACGCATAAAATATTGGAGCCACCAACACTACGTCTATCACGAACGAGCAATGGGCTGGACATATTGCCAGAAAGTTTACCTGCACTTGCATCGATTTGCTAAGGCTATCGTTTATGATATGATCCATCTCTTCTGTTGGATCATATCATGAACGATAGCCTTAGGTCTCCTCTAGCTTCGATGAGCCATAATCTATCATATATCAAACAAAGATCTTCGCTCTTTCTACGTTTATAAGTGAGTCACGGAAAAATTCTCATTGGCCGCCACCGGGAGTCGAACCCAGGGTCTTCCAGTTACGCGCCGGATATGCTTACGCTATACCACAGCGGCCTCGAATTCCTCCAGACTCACACACGCTAACCACCAAGCCAATTTGGCAGGTTGCATTTTGGAACCCCGCACAATGCTGGGGATTCACCAAAGATGGTAAGCAGCAACTGAAGAAATATTTAGAAGGCGAATGAATAATAAATACAGACATTTAACGTGGACCAGGAATGAATTTTTTTTTAACGTGGACCAATGAGAATTTTTCCGTGACTCACTTATAAACGTGGAAAGAGCGAAGATCTTTGTTTGATATTCCTGGTCCACGTTAAATGTCTGTATCTATTATGAGCCATAATCTGCCCATACACTGCCGGCAGCTCGTGGGTTTTCCCTCCTCTGACCACTTTTTGAAGGTATTAAACATGGCTTACCGTGAGCAACTAGCAACCCTTGCTGTCTTTATAATGTTCTGACCAAGTCTTCTGGCCATTACAGTTTTGCATTCGTCCAACTAGCCTAAGTCCACTGCCATTTCCATTTGAAGAAACAAGAAGAACACTGATTAACAGAGCTGAGCATCAGGTGTTATTTATACCATTTCATAACCTTCACATGCGCCGTCGTTTACCTGCACTTGCTTCCATTTGCATAAGTGCATACCGTACCTGATGCTGATTGTTCACTAGCGTAACGGTTGACACTTGTTAATTCTCCATTACCTTTTTTACGCTTTCCAACCGTAAATTGAAGAAGTGCATATGCTCCAGCTTTGTCCGTCCACACGATAACTCGCTTAAAAATGGTTCAATTTCAATTAAATTTCAGTATGTGGTAGGGGGCCACCTGCGGATGAGCCCTATTGAAAATGGACAAAATGGAGTCGAAAGTCAGCACATAGGAGCGGGATCCATTCCACTGCATTTCTTCCTCATAACTTGTGTGACGTGCCTGCCACGCAGGACGTACATAAGATAAAGGCAGATAGCAACGAGAGCATACGTCCGCGTAGCTCAGTTGGGAGAGCGATTTATTCCGGAATGAGGGGGACACGGGGTCGATGTCTGGCGTGGACAAAAATGACGGAGAAATTTACTTCGTTATACTTGCGTAAAAATGGTTCGATTTCGATGAAATTTTAGTATGTGGTAGGGAACCACTTGGGAATGAACCCTGTTGAAAATGGACGAAATTGGGTCAAAGGTCAGGACATAAGAGTGGGATCCATTCCATTGCCCTTATGCATCATAACTTACATAAAAATGCTTCGATTGACACAAAACGTCATCATATTGTTCCGGAGGTATACTGAACCAGTTCTGTTTAATATCATCGAAATGGGATCAGAGGTCAGGACACAGGAGCGAGATTTATTCCACAGCTATTATCCTCATAACTTTACTAAAAATGCTTCAATTGCGACAAAACTTTAGTATGGTGTTCCAGAGACATACGAAACCGGTTTTGTCGACCATCATTGAAATGGGGTCAAAGGTCAGGACACAGGTGTAGATTTATTCCACAGCCATTATCCTCATAACGTGAGTAATGATTTCTGGTATGTTGGAAAGCATATCATAATTAGCGCATTGCATGACTTTACTAACTTGTTTACGCTTTCGAGCCGTAGGTTGAGGAAGTGTATATGTTCCAGCTTTGTCCGTTCGTCTGTCTGTCTGCACGATAATTCGCGTAAAAATGGTTCGATTTCGATAAAATTTTAGTATGTGGTAGAGGACAACCTGGGGACGAACCCTGTTGAAAATGAAAGAAATGGGGTCAAAGGTCAGGACATAGGAGCTGGATCCATTCCATCGCCCTTATGAGTCATAACTTACGTAAAAATACTTCGATTACGACACAACTTTATCATGTTGTTCCGGAGGTATACTGAACCGGTTCTGTTGAATATCATCGACATGGGGTCCAAGGTCAGGGCACAGGAGCGAAATTGATTCAACAGCCATAATCTTTATAACTTGACTAAAAATGCTTCTATTGTGACAAAATTTTAGTATGTTGTTCCGGAGATACACTGAACTAATTCTGTTTAATATCATCGAATGGGTCAAAGGAGCGAGATTTATTCCACAACCATTTTCTTCATAACTTGAGTAATGATTTCTGGTATGTTGGAAAGCGGATCATAATCAATGCATTGCATCATTTTACTAACTTGTTTTATTGCGAATTCGTTTCTAAATTCATGAGCGCAACATTAAGTTAAACGCGTTGGGACTTCAATGTGTGACGTAGTAATGGTAGATTGAATGATCACTCACAGTGGTTAGAGCGAACCATTCACCATTAAGAGTCATTCGCTGTGAAAGAATCGTTCACAAATGGTCCATCCCTACCGAGGTGTCATTTTTATTCATCTGGTACATAATATCTGTGGACACTTTCCTCTGTCTAGCGGAGGCCATTTCTCTCCGGGTGCAAGTGGTTATCGCTGCAAAGGGCAGCTCAACATGTTCACAGTTACATGAACCATAATGCTATGGTTCACGAACACACTGTCGTATCAGAATAATATGACCATCCTGGGAATCACAGTGTACCCATCCAAGCACTGTGTCACAGACTGCACGTGACGAGGCTGACTACACGGAGATATAAGTGGCCGGCCAAGACAGATGAGCCATAGTGCTCATCTCTCTTGGCCGGCCACTTATATCTCCGATCAAATATCTCTTTTATGACGGACGATCAAAAAAGGAATTGTCATTGGCTGCCGTGCCAAGGGTGGGGTAGCACCCAACCTCAGAAATAGCAGACTTCATGGGCTGTTCGCGAGGTGCTGTAGTAAGGGTGCATCAAGAATGGACCGCTGGCTCACCGAGTACCTCGTGACGTAATAACTGTGGAGCTCTAAAGGACATCGACCCCACAGGAGAACGTCGCCTGCGTCGAATGGTAAAGGGCAATTAACGCGCAACAGTGCAGCAACTGAACGCCGGGGTACCCAAATATGTGTTTCCGATAACAGTAGAGAGAACGCTGTTACGCATGCGTCTCCGGAGTCGACGCTGCGTCAAGGCACCCATGTTAACACAGGTCCATCGGCAACGACTCCTGCAGTTTGCGTGGGACTACAGTTATTGGACAGTGGAAGAGTGGGAAAAGGTTGCCTTCTCCGACAAATCGATGTTTCTGAAACTCTACAGAAGTGACGTGAGTGACGGGCGGTGGCGGATAGGGCGTCAGACACACGAAAACCAACACCGGGACAATCTTGTCAGTCAAGTGCAGTCCGGCGGTGGCAGTGAGCCTGTCTGGAAGATGCTTTTCTGTTATGACCTGGGACCGCTGGTACCACTGGATGTGTCCCAGAACGCCAATGGCTACCTGTCCATCCTCGCTGACCACATGCTTTCCTAAACTTTGGACGTTTACACTGGTGGTGATGGTGTCTACAAACAGCACAATGCGCCTTGCCATGCTGTTAAGAGGGTGCGTGACTGGTTCCAGAAACACGACAGCAGTATCTCAGTTCTCCCTCGCCCGACCTCAATCCCATAGAGCACTTTTGGGACTATTTGAGTCGAGATGTTCGACGTGCTGACTCACACCCACGTCATCTCCGGGGCCTCCATGCTCTTCTGCAGTCCAAATGGGCAAGTGTGCCTAGCGCAACCTTCCAGAGCCTCATTTCTTCCACGCGACGCCGTCTCGTAGCTGTCATCTGGGCCAAGTGTGGTTATTCCCATTATTAGGTAGGTGGTCATATTATTCTAATACGACTGTGTATGTGTGTTAGTACAATTTAAAATATCCAGTAACACAATAACCACTCATGATTTCGTGTATATGGTATACTCATATTTTAAACTGCATCAAGTTGTTGTCGAAGAGCACTGGTGTACTTTTTACAACTCTATTTGAAATACTTATACGCCAACGGATTTCGCTGTTTATGTTCGGCACGCAAAATCATGAAGCTAGTTCAGCACGCGGCTCCCAGATGGCGTTAAATTAATTAGCCTTTAAGTAAAAGTCACGTAAAGCAATAAAAAAAATGCATTCAAGGTTCTCAAACATTCTAAGAAGATTAAGGAAACATAGGCAGGATAATGGAAATGATATGAGACCATTCAAGGATGAAATTGAAGATAATTGTATTTCACTAATTTTAACGTCGGCGCTGCCCTCTGAAAAGGTAACACGAAAGAGACGAGTCATTCCACATTTTAATTAGACCTCTGGAATCTCTGTTTCCCCTGCGGCCAAATTAAATTTATCATTAGATCGACCATAATAGAAATAAAAGTCTGCCTCATTAAAAGGCAGCCGCTGAGTAATCACAATACGGAAATTTCCGTCGATGAGTTCAATGATACCAAAAAAACTAGACTAAGAGAGATTTCAGACGTTCGGATCTATTATAAATGGTTCGTTATTCTGTACGTATTTTGATAGCACAAGATGCTTATTGAAAAAATGATGTTTATGAATCAGCTTAATGAACGAGTGTAATTGCTCCAATATGTGCAATATATTGGACTGTTCTGGTATGTAGCTATTGAGGGAAGATATCACCACTGACGTAGTTGCTCCTATTGGGAAAAGGTCCCATGTGAAAATCTGGTTGAAACTATACCACCATAATTTCTCATTCTCGTAATAAATCTAGAACTGTACGCAGCGAGTTCGAAAACTTCCCATCATGTTTCTGCAAAATAACGTCCATTGCACTTACGCCAACGAAGCTTTTACTCTCCTTTAAAGTACTCCTCTTCAGCATCTACAGTATACTGCAGAACAGTACTTTGAAAGAGTGCACATGCACCAATTCTGGAACGCTTGGTGTACTTAAAAGATTACATATAAGACAATTCTGGAACTTTTGGTGCGCTCTGAAGAGTACATCTACGATATTTCTGTAACGTTGATGTACTTTGAAGAGCACATCTACCACTACTCTGGGACGTTTGGTGTACTTTGAAGAGTACATCTACGGCACTTCTAGAACGTTTAGTGTTCTTTGAAGAGAAAATGTACGACAATTCTGGAAAGTTCGGTGCACTTTTAAAAGTACATCTACGACAATTTTGGAACATTTGTTGCACTCTGAAGAGTACATCTACGACAATTTTAGAAAGTGTGACGTGCCTGCACCGCAGAATGCACATGAGATAAAGACAGATAGCAGCGAGAGCATACGTCCGCGTAGCTTTGGAACATTTGTTGCACTCTGAAGAGTACATCTACGACAATTTTAGAAAGTGTGACGTGCCTGCACCGCAGAATGCACATGAGATAAAGACAGATAGCAGCGAGAGCATACGTCCGCGTAGCTGAAATGGGAGAGCGACTTACTCCGGAGTGAGGGGACCCAGGTTCGATATTCGGCGTGGACAAAAATAACGGAGAAATTTACTTCGTTATAAACGTTTGGTGTTCTTTGAAGAGAACATTTACGAAAATTCTAGAAAGTTTGGTGCACTTCTAAAAGTACATCTACGACAGTTCTGGAACTTGCACTTTATAGAATAAATCGGCGACAATTTTAGAACGTGTGGTGCTTTTCGAAGAGAACATCTTCGGAAATTCTGGAAAGTTTGGTGCCCTTTTAACAGCACATCTACGACAATCCTGAAACGTTTGGTGCACTTTGAAGAGTACATCTACGGCAATTCTAGAACGTTTGGTGGTCTTTGAAGAGAAAATGTACGACAATTCTGGAAAGTTTGGTGCACTTTTAAAAGTACATCTACGGCAGTTCTGGAACGTTTGGTGCACTTTGAGGATTACATCTACGACAATTCTGAAACACTTGGTTATTTTAAATGTTATATCTACGACAATTCTGGAACGTTTGGTGCGCTTTGAAAAATACGTCTGCGGCAATTCTAGAACTCTGGTGCTTTTTGAAGAGAACATCTACAAAAATTTTCGAAAGTTTGGTGTACTTTTAAAAGTACATCTAACACAATTTTGGAAAGTCTGGTTCACTTTGAAGATTACATCTAAGACAATTCTGGAAAGGTTGGTGCACTTCTAAAAGTACATCTATGACATTTCTCGAACGTTAGGTGCACTAAGAAGAGTTGATCAACGTCATTTCTGGAACGCTTGGTGTATTTTAAATATTACATTTACGACAATTTCTTGAACGTTTGGTGCACTTTGAAGAACACATCTACGAAAATTCTAGAACGTTTTGTGTTCTTGAGGCGTAAATCGTCATCAATTTACTTTATTTCAAATACAAAAATTATTCGCAAATTAAAAGTAGCTCCCATTACCTGGATATGAAACATCGGATAAGGCAAGCATGAGGTAAAGAAAAAAAAATGTTTCTCCAAGGGTCAGGCAAAAAATCTTCGCCAACATCTTTTTCATTGGCATGTTTAAGAACATTTTAGATTTCGAAAATGAAATATGTCTCGAATGTAGTTTTTTAATATTTTTATTTTCGCAAGATGGCTATCCTGAGCTATCTGCTATGCATTCAAGAAATGGCGTCTCTAACGTACCGCCCACGTCAATGCGATTTTGTAGTCATTTCTGGTTTTCAACTTTCCTAAAAAAGGTGGGAGAACCAGCTATTTTGAGGGTAGTCATTGCAACACGTTCAAACCGCTGGTGGAAACTAATCACGAAATCGCTGAGGATCAAGTAGACTGAAACCACAATAATCGTACGCTTTCGTGTTA
This sequence comes from Macrothele yani, assembly GCA_039090855.1. NCBI lineage: Eukaryota > Metazoa > Arthropoda > Arachnida > Araneae > Macrothelidae > Macrothele > Macrothele yani. The sequence goes on along the minus strand of CM076991.1, from coordinate 25,508,843 downwards.
CTTTGTGAAAAAGGACAGGTAAAGAAGGCTTTCCTTTCTCACACATCAAAGCTTCCTAATTCCTTTCTGATAAGGCTACTTATAAAGATCATAATCTCGAACTATTTTAATCAAGGAAAAGCAGTGTTTTGAGCACGTGGTTCTTCACTTAGAAAAGAAAAAATTAAAAATGGAATTCCTCAAGTGCATTTCTTTTTCTTTACTTACGTGTGCATAACGCTGGAATTTAAAGAAGGAATGACGCAGGATTTTCCGTTTATGTGATTCGGGTATGCAATATGTTGCCATGGTAAATACAGCCATCAATGAGAAAAAAATTCTTTGTCACTGTTACCAACAGATAAGAAAGGTAATTTTAAGTGTTAGTCGATAGAGACACGTATACACATCAATAAAATGCCAAATATATTCCTTTCTATTATGTTTCTAATTAGAATTTTGATCAAATCTTCGACGCATTTTAAACATCAATAACACGATTACATGATCACTGCCGATGTATCTGAACCAAATAATGCGTGAAATTTTCTGTGCCTCAAACAAATGTTCGTATAATGCCTGAGTTTTACGATTGCTGAGGCAAAACAATTCGTTTCTCCCTCTTATCTCAGCAATACTGACCATAAACCTGTCACAGGTGAGTAATGCTGGCTTCTAGTCCTTTATTCTCTGCTCCATGACCCAAGGTATGATGGGGAGGGCTAGTCCTCCTGACACGGACATCATACCACTCGGTAGAAACAAGTGACTCATCATTTCCTCGCTCTTTTCTTAGATTTGTCGCCATTGTTGTAGTCCCTTCGGCAGATAATCGGTCAAAAAGGATTAGTGCCAATCATCGTCCTTAATCACCACTTTGAATAACAAAGCTAAGGGGAAAGCAATGCTTTCTAATGAGCGGGTTTACTCATTCCAGCAGCATTCGGCCCTCTTCTTAAACAGCGAATATCCTCGTTCGAGCTGTTTTGAGCCATTTTAGCTAACCCTGAATCAATTCTTCCCGACAAAAGAGTTAAAATAATTTCCATTTCGCGATTCAGTTCCTGGCTGAATGGTCATTAAGCCTTTTAAATTTTGTAGCTTAATCTTCAGTAATTATTAGCGAAATCTGAGGAAAGAAAAAAACATCGCATCACATTTTAGCGAAAGCTTTATTGCTAAATATAGCTTACTGAACCAGTCGGATGCAACAGAACACCGGTTTTTTCATTGGTATTGGCAAAAGACTTGTTACCTGCAATAACAAGCTGCAATTTTTTCTTTAATCATAGCTTCGAAACGAATAGGGAATGACAGCAGCGTTGACGTGCTGCAAAACCTAAAAGCCTTGGACAGTTTGAAGCAACCGTTTCTGCTGCTGAAATACAGGGTGTTTTAGGAAATTTGATATCATTTGAGATGTAAATATCTGAGTAACTCAATAATACAGGCAAATGAAACTAAACAGGCTTAATGTTGAGCAAAATAAGATATATTCATCAAAATTTAAATGAGAAATTCAAAGGTATGTGCATTTCATGAACGATTTCACATGTTTTCAATATGAGTACCGCATGTGACACCGCACGCGTCAAATCGGTATTCCAGCTCCTGCCAAACACGATGCAGCACATCGCTCATGTGCTCAAATGTACCAACTGCAATGTAGATTTGGACATGGCACAAAAAGTTCGAAGAGGAAGGCTGTCTGTGCAGGGCAAAAGGATCTGGACGACCACCAGTGGTGGAAGAGATGGTCGAGCGGGTTCAGGAAACATTTCTGCAAAGCACCAGAAAGTAAATAAGAAGAGCAAGTCTGGAAACCCAGATTCCTCCAACTACAGTTTGGCGTGTCGGAAGGAAAGGCTTGCGAATGACACCCTACAAGCTATAGCTCGTTCAGGCCTTAAATACAGAAGACAAGCAAAAGCGTAAGCAATTCTGTGTCGATATGTAAGAGAAACTTGAAGAAGACGAGTTTGAGTCTGAAAATCGTCTTGTTTTCAGTGATGAGGCCACATTTCATACGAATGGCAAAGTCAACAAGCATAATGTTCGCATTTGGGACGAAAAAAAATCTCCATGCCACATTTGAGCACATGAGAAACATTCTGTATCGTGTTTAGGGCCGCGGGTGGCCTAGTGGGCAACGTTCGTGGCTGCCACGGAAAGGACCTCAGCTTCGATCCTAGGCAGATACAAACGAACGCTCGATCCACTAAATATCCGCCGTACGTCGGATGGGTACGTTAAGCCGTCGGACCCCGGGTACTGGCCCTCCCGGTAAGATATAAGGGCGTCTTCCTCCCCCTTTCTACTTCGCTTCCGTGTCACTTTCCTATCGGGCACTCTAGCCGAAATCTCCTAGCTTCCTATTTCTAAGGGTTGTTTAAGACCTGGTGTCAGACACTCCCTTCCTAAAATCCTCTACATATGATCTGATCTGTATCGTGTTTGGCAGGAGCTGGACTACCGACTTGACGTGTGCCGTGTTACAGGCGGTGCTCATATTGAAACCTTGTGAAATCGTTCATGAAATCCACATACCTTTGAATTTCTCATTCAAATTTTGATGAATAAATCTTATTTTGCTCAACATTAAGCCTGTTTAGTTTCATTTGTGTAGATTATTTAGTTACTCAGATATTTACATCTCAAATGATATCAAATTTTCTGAAACACCCTGTACATTCAAACGTTTTCTATCTACTAGTTGCCAACGAACACCATTTGCCAGTATATTTCACTCGCGGTTGGCGGATATGGGAAATTTTGTCACTAGCACCGAAAGCTATTTATGAGCGGGGATGACGAATGGAAAAAGATTAAAATTTTCTCAAAGCATCCCTAAACGCGGATGTTTTGGGAGAAAGTTCATGCTGTGTGTTTGATGGAATTATGAAGATGTAGTCCACTTTGAGCTCATTCCGGATGGTCGGTCTATATCAATGCCAAACTGTATTTTCAGCAGTTGGACAGTACTTACGACAAACTTCAGCAGACGTATCCTGTCTTAGTCAATCGAAAGAGAGCACTTCTGCAACAAGACAATGCAAAAACTATTGCGGCTAATTGGTCCCAAGTTAAAGTTCAAGAACTGCATGTAATCAAGGTCTGTCTTATAGAGCGTACAGACCCCGACCTTGCCCTTTCGTACCACCATTTGTTTCAAACGATGGCGCTTTTTCTCCGTGGCAAGCAGTTGACATCTTTGAGCAATGTCGAACACAACTGCTAAGAGTTCTTTGCCTCTGAATCGAAAGCTTGGAACAGTGCAGGAATTGAACAGCTGGCAAACATATGATTTTAAACTATTGAACATGATTGCATGTACTTTGAAATTTAGCTTGGGTTCTTCCGAGGTTTTGGGTAAGTAAAACTGTTGTATCGAAAACGGCGTTCTTTTCGGACACTCCAATAACAACAAACAACACATAAACACACACCAAACAAAAGGGTCTTCAGATTTGATGATTTGAAATCATGCAATGCATTGATTATGATACGTTTTCCAACATACCAGAAATCATTACTCAAGTTATTACTCAGGTTATGAGGATAATGGTTGTAGAATAAATCTCGCTACTATGACCTGACCTTTGACCCCATTTCGATGATATTTAACAGAACCGGTAAAGTATACTTCTGGAACAACATGATAAAGTTTTGTCGCAATCGAATCGAAGCATTTTTGCGTAAGTTATAACGCATAAAGGCAATGGAATGGATCCCGCTCCTATGTCCTGACCTTTGACTCCATTTCGTCCATTTTCAATAGGATTCGTCTCCAGGTGATCCCTTACCACATACTAAACTTTCATCGAAATCGAACTATATTTACACAAGTTACGACGCATAAGGGCAATGGAATGCATCCCGCTCTTATGTCCTGACCTTTGACCCCATTTCGCCCATTTTCAATTGGGTTCGTCCCAAGGTGGTCCTCTACCACATACTAAAATGTCATCGAAATCGAACCATTTTTACGCGAGTTACCGTGCGGACGGGCAGACGGACAAAGCTGGAGCATATACACTTCTTCAACCTACGGTTGGAAAGCGTAAAATACCGACAACTTTAACGCTATAATAGATTCTCATAACACTATCGAAAAGTTGATGCCTCGGTACTGCGTATCACTCAAACAGCGTAATATGTAAGTATTTTAACAATCTGACCAGCTGCCTTGTGTTCTGAATTGTCAGCCTCAGTTGCAACTTCGTAAGTATCGCGTTGCACGGCCGAGTTGTCGAATCACAGACACTTCGAAGAATTCCTATGCAAGCATATCAAAGAGTAAAACAGAAGAAAACAAAGAAACAAACACAGACAATTATCTCTATGCTGTGATTGAAACAGCATTATAAGAACCATGTACTCTGCTGCCCTTTGTTCTGAACTGTCAGCCGTGGTTATGACGGCACTCGGGTACAACATCGTAAGTATCGCGCGATGCAGCGTTGATTACAGAGTTTTCCAATCACAGCCACTTTCAAGTACTCTTGCTCTAGCACAGGAAAACGAAAGACGATTATTTCCGTTTGGTGACTTAAATAGAATAATAAAAAAAGCCTTTCACCCATTTTTCCGGCTGCCCCTGTGTTCTATCATAGTTACAACGACACTCAGGTCATCATCAATATCAACCATTATCAATCCACTGCTGGACGAAGGTCTCCCTAAGTTTTTCCCCCAACGGTCTGCCTTGTGCCAGTCTCCTCCATGTCACTCCCGCATACTTTCGAATTTCATCCACCCATCTCCCATGTGGTCTTCTTCTGGGTCTTTTCCTGTCCCTTGGAATCCAATCTAAAATTTCGGCTCTCCATCGATGGTCTGTCCTTCTGGCAACATGTCCAGCCCATTGCCATTTCAGGGATTTTACTCTGATCATGATGTCTTCCACTCTTGTCATTTTCCTTATCCACGAGTTCCTCTTCTTATCTCTCCTGGTTACACCAAGCATGCATCTCTCCTTGCTTCTTTGGATTGTCTCTACTCTTTGTATGTCTCTTTTAGTTAAGGTCCACGTCTCTGCACTATAGGTAAACACTGGCAAACACTTTTCTTTTAAGACATAATGGCATATTGCTCTTGAAAATTATACTGTTTCTTCCAAAAGCTTTGCATGCAAGTTTTATACGCCGATTAATTTCTTCATCAATGTGACCCTCACTTGATATCTGCTGTCCAAGATAAATGTAGGTATTCTAAACTCCAACTTTTCTTCATCAAACGATAAATCTTCATTTTTTGTAAAAGCATTGTACATCACTTTTGTGTCCTGAAAGTTCATATTTAATCCCACTTCTTTACTCTTGTCAGCAAGTCCTGGATCATACCCTGCAGTTGTGATGAGGTAGTTGCAAAATGACTACGTCATCAGCAAAACGAAGGTGAGTTAGATAATCCCCATTAATCTTTATCCCTTTGTTTTCCCAGTTCAGTGATTGAAAGACATTTTCCAATGTGGCATTAAAGAGCTTGGGAGATATGGTGTCACCTTGTCTCACTCCTTTTACAATTTTTATGTGTGCTGTATTCTCAAACATCCGAATCTTTGCACTTGCATTTTCATAAATGTTATTAATAATATTAATGTATGCATCATCAACACCGCATGATTTCAAAGCCATTGTAACTGCTGATGATTTCACCGAATCAAAGGCCTTTTCATAATCGATAAAAGCCATGCACAATGGAAGTTCATATTCCCTCGCTCTTTCAATTAGTTCTCTCAGTACGTGGATATGATCTATAGTGCTGTAGCCACTCCTGAATCCAGCTTGTTCTCTCGGTTGAGCCATGTCCAGTGTTACATTCAAGTGGTGTGAAAGAACCTAAGCGAAGATTTTATAAACCACTGATAGGAGGCTTATAGGTCTGTAGTTCCTGAGATCCTCAATGACACCTTTTTATGTAGCAGGATGCACCCACCACAAGTCATCCTGAAGAAGAAATTGAAAAATTTCATGAGGAAATTCGTCATCTAAATAAAGGCAAGCAGCACTCAGGTATAACTTTGTAAATATCGCGATGCACTGCCGAGTGTTTCAATCACAGACACTTCGAAGAAATACTGTGCTAGCACAAAAAGAAGCTAGACTATTATTTCCGACCTATGTCTGAAACAGAATAATAAGACCTGCGTTTACCTACCGGCCTTTTTTCTGAACAGGCAGCCATGGTTACAACGACATTCGGGTATAATGTCGAAAGTGACGTGATGCTTGATACTTATGACGTCATACAGGAGTTTTCAAGACACTGCCATTTTGAAGAACTCTTGCGCTAGCACATCAAAATAAACACGATTATTTCCGATTAACGACTCAAAATATCGTAACTACAAAGCATTTTAACTAAACTGGAGGAAAGTGAGAAAAGAACACGAAGAAGGTATTGGCGGACGATCATAAAATTTACATATGTTAATGGGGTCGAGTTTACGTAGGTGTGATGTTAATTTCGGGACCAACCGGTGAGCGCTTACGCCACAGCACGGCATAGTATGCAAATTATCGTCGGTGGTATTTAAAGGAGTACGGCGAAGGGAATGTAATCAGTCGTCGGCGTACGGACACGTGCGAAGACCCTGAAAATGCTGCAATGCCTGGACATGGAAGACGTGTACGATTTCAGCAGTTATCGGACATTGAGCGAGTTCGTCTAGTCGGACTCCGCGAGGCCGGGTGGTCGTATCGTCGTATTGTGGAGCGAATTGGGCGGGAGGTATCGGTGGTGGTACGATGGTGGCGTAGATGGTCCGAGGAACATTCCCACACGAGAAGACGTGGAACCGGGAGTCACAGAAGGACTGATGAGCGGACCGATCGACGCATAAGAAGAGCGGCGTTGTCAAACAGAACATCCACTGCGCCCCAAATCCGAGCTGCCGTTGCACCTGAGGAGACTGTGCGAACAATCCGTAACCGTCTACTGGATGCAGGACTACGTGCACGTGTGCCTCTGGCATGTGCACCTCTGACTCCAGCCCACCGTCAGGAACGGCTGCAGTGGTGTCGCCAACGTCTGCACTGGAGAACGCAATGGCGATCTGTTGGGTGCAGCGATGAAAGCAGATTCTGCTTGGGAGCCTCCGATGGCCGTATGCGTGTTCGCAGACGCAAAGGGGAGCATCTCCACCCGTCTTGCATCCACCAGCAACACACAGGGCCTACACCTGGTCTCCTGGTGTAGGGAGCGATAAGCTATCACTTCCGTACGCAACTAGTGTTTGTACCGGGTACGTTAAACTGCACAACCTGCATCAACAACATCATTCAGCTCGTTGTTGTGTTATTTGTAAGGTCGGTCCATCGTGGTGTTTTCCAGCAAGGAAACGCACTCCCACACACGGCACGTGCAACGCAACATGCACTTCAGGGTGTGAGACAACTTCCATGGCCTGCACGTTCACCGGATTTGTCCCCCATTGAGCACTTGTGGGATTTTATGGGAAAACGACTTATCCGGTCTCCACGGACAGCCACGATGATCCCCGATTTATGCGTCCAGGTTGAGGATGCTTGGAACTCAATACCCCAAATTTACATCCAACATCTGTACGACAGACTCCATGCCAGAATTGCACAGTGTGACGCAGTTCATGGCGGTTCAACCTCGTACTAACCATGTTACATGGAAATGTTATTTTTCAGTTTACCAGCAAATACAGCTGTATTTTGTCATAATGTTTTGGTCACGTTATCCTCTGTATTCCGTTATTATGCTGTATAAATTTCGTTGGTATCAGACGTCTCCTTTTTGGTGTTCTTTTTTCACTTTTCGCCAGTGTATTTGACCGGCTGCCTTCCGTCAGACTTGGTTATAACTACACTCGGATATAATGTTGTTAGTATCGTGATAAACGACTGATGTTATAAACTAGTTTTCTGATAACAACATCTTTGAAGAACTCTTGCGCGAGCACCTTAAAATGAAATACGATTATTTCCGTTTTGTGACTTAAATAGAATAATAAAGAAAACTTTCAACCATTTTCCCAGCTGCCCTTGTGTTTCAAACTGTCAGCCGTAGTTACAACGGCACTCGGGTATAACTTTGTAATTATCGCGTTGCACAGCCGAGTGTTTGAATCACAGAAACTTCGAAGAATGTCTGTGCTAGCACATAAAAAACAAAACATAAACAAACTAGACCATTATTTCTTACCTATATCTGAAACAGCATCACTATCTACCAACAAGTAGTATCTATCAACAAGTAGTATCACTATCTACCAACAAGTAATTGTACACCGGTGATAGCAAAGGAAAACGAAGTTTATTCACCTTCAATAGTTGGTGGAGCCTCCACGAGCGGCGATTACAGCTGCGACCCTCCGGGGCATACTCTCAACCAGTCGTTGTACGACGGCTAGTGGTATTTTCTTCCACTCGGCTTGGAGAAGACAGGTCAGTTCCTTCACTGATTTCGGACGGTAAGGGCACCCCTTAAATCGACGCTCCAACTCGTCCCAGAGGTGCTCGACAGGGTTAATGTCCGGGCTCTGGGCAGGCTAGTCCATTTGATTAACCCCATTGTCACCATACCAAGCCATGGTGGACCTCGCAACAAGAGAGGTGGCATTGTCATCCTGAAAGTAACATGGGTCCACCCGTAAAACTGCCACAACGTAGGAAGCGCATGGTCATCCAAAATGGTGCAGTAGGTCTCGGCGTTGAGTCTACCAGGAATTGCGACCAATGGTCTCGTGCCATACCAGGAGAAACACCCCCATAGCATAATTCCACCGCCGCCGAACTTCACAGTTGGCACAATACATTCCGGCAGGAGGCGTTCTCCAGGCAGACGCCAAACCCAGACACTGCCATCCAAACGGTAGAGGGTGAACTTTGTTTCGTTGCTTCAGAGAACCTGTTTCCATTGTTCAACGGTCCACTGTCGACGTTCTTTGCACTACGTTAGCCGAGCAGCGCTATTGAACTTGGTGATCAAAGGCTTGTGGGTGGCAGCACGTCCATGATAACCGAACAGATGGGCTTCTTTACGGATGGTATTCATCCAAAGAACACTCCCGGATGCCTGTTGAAACTCCTCGCGGATGTGGCCCATCGATTTGATGCGGTTCTTTTGAATTTCTCTGGCCAGCACCCGTCGGTCTCTAACTCCCAGTTTGTGGGTCTGCCTGGTCGGGGCACATTCCGACAGTCACCTCTCATCTTCCACATGCCAATTACGTAGGCCACTGTCGATTTTAGGTACTTCAACTTCCTGGATATGTCACGTATGAATCGACCATTTCTGTGACACCCGACGATTACACCTTTCTCGAAATCAGACAGCTCCGAACTGCGTGGCATCTTGCATGCGACTGGTTGCGTTGTTGTTTCCCACACGATATTTAACGGCGGCGGCCGTGACGTGTATCAGGACCGCAGATATCGTCGATTGCAGGGGTGTCCAATTACCTGTTGGTAGATAGTGTAAGACAGTCTTTCAACCGTTTACCTTGATGCCCTTTGTTCTGAACTGTCAGCTGTGGTTATACCAACACTTGGGTGTAACGTCGTTAGAATGGGATGCACGATTAATGTTACCGGGTTTTTCAGTGACAGCAACTTTGAAGAACTCTTGGTACTATAATAAAACAAAAGAAGAGTATTTCCGATTTATGAGTCAAATATAATAATTAGAAAATGTTTTAAACATTTGCACGGCTGCCTTCTATCAGACTTGGTTATAACTGCACTCGGGTATAATGTCCTTAGATTGTGATGCATATCTGATATTATAACTTAGTTTTCCTACCACATCCTCTTTGAAGAAATCTTACGCTAGCTTATTAAAACGAAAGACGATTATTCCCGTTTTATGACTCAAATAGCAAAATAATGAAGCCTTTCAACAACCTTCCCTGCTGTCTTGTATTCTGAATTGTCAGCTGTAGTTACAACGACACTCAGGTATAACGTCGTAAGTATCGCAATACACGGCAAAGTTTTCGAATAACCGACACTTCGAAGAATTCTTATACTACACATTAAAAAGAAATAACAACAGACGTTATTTTCGTCTAAGGACTAAAATAGCATAATAAGACAATATTTCAACCGTACACCTTGCTGCCCTTTGTTCTGACTGGCCAGCCGTGGTTAAAACGATACTCCGGTTTAACGTCGTAAGTATCGCGATGCAAAGTTGATATCATAACCGAGTTTTCCAATCACAACCACTTTGAAGTACTCTTGCGCTCGCACATTAAAACTGAAGACGATTATTTCCGTTTTATGACTCAAATATCATAATTAGAAAGTCTTTTAATAATTTATTCTTCTGCTTTGTGTTCCGAAGTGTCAATCTTGGTAATAAGAACACCCGCGTATAATGTTGTAAATATCGCAATACACGGCAGATTATTCGAATCACAGGCGCTTCGAGGAATTTTGTAATTTTTGTGCTTGCACATTAAAAAATATAACAACACACCTTATTTTCTTCTAATGACACAAATAGCATAATAAGACAGTCGTTGTACCGTTTACACTGTTGCCCTGATCGATCCGCCGTGGTTATAACGATACTCCGGTATAACGTCCTAAGCATCGCGATGCACAGTACGGTTAATGTTATAACCGAGTTTTCAAGATCAAGTATTTGTCATTTTCTTGTAGGACTTCCCGTCCACAGTAAGTAGAGTTTAGGTCCCAGCCACCTACAGCGAGATCGCCTCTTGGGCAGGACACAGAAACGGAAGGAATGAGAGCAAGTCTAGCGACTTTGACAGAACAGTTTGTAGTGAGATTAGAGTACAGTAGATGGCGCCACCGCACAAGTACGATTTTGCACGTAGAGGGGTGAGAGAATTTCAAGGGGGGACATAGGAAAGGATACACATTTAACCAGCGGGTCCAGCTTGGGGCCGTCACTTAACGTGCTCGTCCGATGCACGGCGGATATTCAGCGATTGTTAGTAAATCACACCATCTCCGAAAGATCAGCCCAGGCTTGAACCTGGGGACCTTGCATCGATAGTCTGAACTGTTAACCACTAAGACATCAGCGGTTTAACTGATTTTTCCAATCACAACCACTTTGAAGTACTCTTACGATAGCTCATTAAAACTGAAGACGATTATTTCCGTTTTATGACTCAAATATAATAATTAGAAAGTCTTTTAACCATTTATCCTTCTGCTTTGCGTTCTGAACTATCAATCTTGGTTATAAGAATACCCGCGTATAACGTCGTAAGTATTACAATGCGCGGCGAAGGTTTTCAATCACAGCCACTTTGAAGAACTCTTGTGCTAGCACATTAAAACAAAAGAAGGAAACTAATCCTAGGTTCAGAAGTTTAAAGCTTCCAGAAATAAGAAAAATATCTCAATTGATTTCTGATGAGTAGGAAGTAGGAACCTATGAAAAGCGCTTTCCTTCTTTATTTCCGAAAAAGCAAATTAAGAAGTTGCAGACACAAAAGATAAACGAAACACAATCAAAACATGTTTTCTTTGATCCTGCGTAAAACCAAAGTACCTGATCTTCGGTATTTTCAGCAGCGCTTGTTTGCAGAGCGAAAATCTTAAAACTTCAGAAAGGGTAAACGTGATCTTCCCTTTTCTCGAGCTTTGCTAAGTCAACATTCCTTTATCTCTCAGATTTTCGAAAAATTCTTTCAACAAGATCTTTCGTTAATTAATCTTTAACGACAAAAGTAAACTACGTTACTTCGTTTTATCGGGAAAGGCTTCCGACACGCAGTTCTCCGCGAAAGGCACCATCTATGGAGCAAACCGAAAAAGGAAAGCAGAATATTTATTTAATCCAATGAAAGATCTGTCCAAGCCGGCAGCATTTTTATTCGAGGATAGGAAGAATAGTCGCCCGAGAAATGCTGCCAGCGCTTCGTTTTTCGATTCAAGATTATTATAAACCTGTAAACATATTCTACCCTTCCCAATTTATTTTATAGAATGAGCTCTAGCTTTCATGAAGAAAAGGTAGTTTATAAATATAATTTTTGGCTTCGGAAATGTTATTTTGTTATCAGTTAGTTTAGAGACTTTCTTTGGTAGAAACGCGAATATTAAGAGCATTTTTCGCTTGCTGATAACTTAGCTCAACAAAATGTATTTCATCGAACAGACAAATCCCATGTAATCCCTAGGAACGGAAGTTTAAGAAAATAAATATTTTATATACAAATTTTTGAAAATTTTGTATGTAAATACATATGCTTCAAAATTCCGTAATAAATGCATAAATTTACAAAATTCCATTTTTTTTATTTTTTTAGTGTAAATAAATTTGAAGTTAAACTTCAGGAAAACAACAACAAAACAGCAGGAATATTATTATAACGAGCAGGCGGAATTTACGATCCTCTTTCCTTCCATGAGGACTAGTTTCATTGGCCCCACCGCGTGGGCGAATGACGTCTTTTCCACTTCCTACTCTAGAGACACCACTTAGCCAATAAGTAGTGTCTCTCAGTATGACGTCGGGCCGCTATGTTTGCTCACACAACATGACAGACGTCTCGGCATGGAGTTATACAGGTTCCTAATGGTGTCCTTCGATAAACCATCCCATGCAGCTTGAATCTTCTCGCGCAGTTTCTGCAGATTGTGACGTAGGGGTGGATGTGGATAGCGCGTTCAATAGCATCCCACACGTTTTCAATCGGCGATAGGTCTGGCGATGCGGCTGACCATGGAAGGGTGTCAGCGCCTTGACGGAAAGCTCTCGAGACAGAAGCAGTATGCGGAGGAGCGTTGTCCTGTTGGAAAATCGCCCCGAAGTGAGCATTCAGAAAAGTTAGGGCCACTGGCTGCAGGACCTCATTAATGTAACGTTGGGCTGTCAAGGTGCCTGTAATAAACACCAGAGGTGATGTGGCATCGTAGGCAATTGCCCTCCACACCATGACACCATGCCTTCTGGGCATATGCTTCTCCACAACGAACCGTTCATCTTGCCTCTGACCACGATGTCTTTACACACGGTATTGCTGCTCATCTCCTCCAAGACAAAAGCGGGACTCGTCACTGAAGATCACCCGCTGCTATTCTGAGTGGCTCCACGACAGTCTGGCATGACATCATTGCAGTTTCTGGCGATGATGTACTCTTGTTAAGGACAGTCGTCGTAACGGTCTGCGTTCATATTTTCCTACGTCATGCAGCCATCTGCCAATGGTGCTGGCACTAATCGGACGATGCATGGAGGGCACCACTACTCGCTGAATATCCGCAATCGTGGCTGTTGTGTCACTCCACGCATGTCGGACAACCCGTCGTTCCTCTCTCTCCGTGGTTCGTCTAGGTCTCCCTGACCCTTCCTGTCGCTGCTGCGTGCCTTGTTCCATCCACTGCCTCCCACAGCGTGCTATGGGGATATCCGCACGACGGGTTCGGCGCGCAATATGGCGATAAGGCCATCCCGCTCCCCGGAGCCCGACGACGCGGCACCTTTCGAACTCCTCCAACTGCTCGAATTGCTTCCGAACTTTTCTTCGAGGAATACGTCACTTGCAAAGGATGCACCGACCCAACAGCATGAGTCAGAGTGGTAGGAGCGCAGGCACAGCGCTACGACCCTTCCTTGTTTGCATAACGTAACATGCGCGCCCGAGCGTGATACTTGAATACTTTGTATGTCTCACGATATCAAACCTATCCACCAAGTTTCATTCCCGTAGGTTGCTTCCTTCTAGGTGCGACTAATTTTTTGACGCTGAGTATACATTAAGTGGCTGCAAATGACTGAAACACGCATGGAGAAGTTCATGTTTGGTATAACCAGGAGATATAAGAAGAGGGATTCATGGATTGGGGGAAAAACATGAGTTGATGACATCATGATCGCAGTAAAATCTCAGAAATGGCAATGGACTTGGTATGTTTCAAGAACAGACTGCCATTGGAGAACTGAAATACTAGACTAGATTCAAAATACGGCAATGAGCTTGGTACGTTTCTAGAAGAACAGACCCACATTGGAGAACTGAAATACTAGACTAGATCCAAGAAATTACAACGGATTGGTATGTTTCTAGAAAAACAGACCGCCTTTGGACAACTGAAATACTAGACTAGATTCAAGAAATGGCAATGAGCTTAATATGTTTATAGAAGAAGAGACCGCCATTGGAGAACTTAAATACTAGACTAGATCCAAGAAATGGCAATGGAATTGGTATGTTTCTAGAACAGACTGCCATTGGAGAACTGAAATACTAGACTAGATTCAAAAAATGGCAATGGGCTTGGTACATTTCTAGAAGTACAGACCCCCGTTGGAGAACTGAAATACTAGACTAGATCCAAGAAATGGCAATGGAATTGGTATGCTTCTAGAAGAATAGAACGCCATTGGAGAACTGAAATACTAGACTAGATTCCAAGTGGCAGGAAAAGACCCCGAAGGAGACAATATGGAACATGAATGGAAGAAATTCGAAAGTATGTCGGAGTGATATGGAGGAGTTTGTTTTAAAAGAAAATTGTAGAAGAAACTTCAGGAGTGGGGGAGGGGATTCATAATGGTTGACAATTATGAATCATGTGAAACATGGCTTCAGGCATCCCAGTAGGTAAGGAAAAAATAAAAGCTACAATAATAATAGCGATATAGGGGAGAGAAATCAGATTCCCGCTTCAGAATATCAACAATGGACGACGATTGCAACTGGTCATTCCCAGACCATATCACCAACAGCAGGACGTACTGGGTAATGCTCACCACGTCTTAACCGCACGTGACATGTCGATCTTCCGCACCCTTACGAAAGCAAGATTCATCATTGAAAAACACCTGAGGCTATTTATTTTTCAGCATCATCCCAGATGTTGCTGACAATGGGCAGAGGTCAAAGGTCATCGACGCAATCGAACCGCTTTGCAAAGACGCCCGACCTGCCAGTCTGCGTGTAGTCATTCTGTGCGAGTTCAGATGACAGCCAACGAAAGTTTCTAACGTTGCTGTAGATGCGATGTGATATTGTCAAGATACAGTATAAGACGATTCTCCGATTCCATAGTCGTCTCTCGTGCTCCAATAACAGGTTCACGAGTATTCTGACATTCGTGCAGCCACTTCTGCGAGCATGTGCTGTTTTCATGTTCCGCTACACGACGAAACGACCATCTCGCCTTTCGAAATCCGATTACCTGCCCTCTGTAGAAGTCTGTCCTATCAGATAATTTAGATGATTTTCCTGTACTCTGCGAGAGAAAGCCTTTAACTGCCTCACAGAAGTGTTGCTCCTAACGCCATGATTCTATCATCTGTATTTACACCAGTGGTTCCCAACCTTTTTTTTTTTTGGCCATGCCCCACCTAAACATCTCAAAAATCGTGATGCCCGCCCCCTGTGACATATAATTCTTATTATTCAAAATCCACGTATATTGACATACACGTATAATTCTGTGACACATTATTCTTATTATTAAAAAAATGACCTCCTATTCACACGTTCTTTGAAATGGAGTTTGAAGGAGGGTTTTTCTCTTAGTGGAGCGGAAGTGAGCATGCACTAGGAGATTGCAAGTTGGGACAAATTTTAGAGGTTTCGGGGGATTCTTCTTGCTCTGGTTTTCGGAAAACCAAAATCACAGGTTTGCCTGTGAATTTTTTACTTTCTTCTGGCGATATTAGAAGGAAATAAAAAAAGTATTTAGTGTGCTCATTCTCAAATTGCCCCCCTTAAAAATCAAATTGACCCCTCTGGGGCGTGCGCCCCACGTTGGAAACCACTGATTTACACTGAGTGATCACTGAACTACGACCACCCTCTATCGAAAATGGATGCTGCCCGTTGACCACGTTATTTCCGAGTGGTCGCGACTAGTCGACCGATGTATCAGACTGATGGGTAAGTGGGAGGATTTATCAGACTATGAGAAAAGAAAAAAATGTGGGAGCTCGGAAAATGGGTGACTCGATTTCCCAAACGGCTGAACTGGCAGGTTGTTCACGAGCAGCTGTAGTTAAAGTGTACAAGGACTGGTATAAAAAGGGTACAAGGACTGGTATAAAATAAAAGATAAAAGATTGGTATAAAATAAAAGATAAGGATACAAGGACTGGTATAAAATAAAAGATACAAGGACTGGTATAAATAAATAAAGACTGGTATAAAATAAAAGATAAGGATACAAGGACTGGTATAAATAAAAGATAAGGATACAAGGACTGGTATAAATAATATATAAGGATACAAGATAAGGATACAAGGACTGGTATAAATAAAGATAAGGATACAAGGACTGGTATAAATAAAAATAAGGATAGAAGGACTGGTATAAATAAAAATAAGGATACAAGGACTGGTATAAATAAAAGATAAGGATACAAGGACTGGTATAAATAAATAAAGACTGGTATAAAATAAAAGATAAGGATACAAGGACTGGTATAAAATAAAAGATACAAGGACTGGTATAAATAAATAAATTTAAAGTTATTTTCAAATAAATATACAGGAAGATGTAGCGGCTTCCCAGGTATAAAAGGATACAAGAACTGATATAAAAAAGAAGTGTACAAGGACTGGTATAAAAAGGATCAAACAACGATCCGGAAGAAAAACTGCCCAGGACAACAAAAGATTAATGTGAGGGGTGAGCGCCGTGTCCGATGACTCCTACAAGCCAACAGACGCATCACTTCGATGATGTGGGCGATGGTCAGGGCAGTACGGTGGGTGAAGTAACACTTTCCAACCAAAGTCAAACTGTTCAACAGTTGACTACCCAACATAACAGAGGGAAACCCGGAACAGTGTCTTTCATGACCACGCATCCCACGCTTGCATTTGTGGGCTATAACAGCAGATGAGCCCCGACGACATCATCTCTCTAACCACGGTTCATCAGCGCAAAAGACTCCCTTGGTTGCAAAAATCATGCCCGTTGGACGTCAGATGACTGCAAAAAAAGTGCGCTGCTCTAACGAGTCGTGATTTTTTACTCCCTTTCGTGGATGCTCGTGTTCTTATTTAGTGCAAACTACACAAAGCACTCGATCCGTCCTTCATGGTTTCCACAGTGCAAGCCGGTTGAGGAGGCTGTATGGCGTGGGGCATGTTTGCCTGGCACGAACTTGTACCCTTGGTGCATGGTGATACAACGTATGACTAGTGCCCACCATCGTGAATTGCTTGCTGATTCTGTACATTCAGCAATGTTGCACTTTTCCTCAAACGGCGTCGGTGTCTTCCAAGATGACAACGCGCCGAGCCACAGGTCCAATGTTGCGCAGTAATGGTTTGTGGAACACAATTCAGACTTCCAGCGTATCGACTGGCTTCCGAACTTCGCCGATATCAATCCCATGGATCACTTGTAGGACACTACGGAACGGCATATCAGCCGTCTGGATACACCAATCGCCTCCATACCTGCGTTGAAAGCTGCATTACACACAGCTTGGATGGCCATACTTCCCAACTGCTTCCGGCATCTTATTGAATCGATGCCACGTCGGATAGCTACTGTATATGTATTATGTATGTGCATAGGTTCTATCCGTTTTTGTAGGCTACAAAGAAAGGGGGAGAATACAACAAATAATGTACTTAGGATTTCACATAATTGCCATCATTCTGTATGACCTCTTTTTTTTTTTTTTTTTGATTGGAGGTTTAACGACCACCGTGAGCAACTCAATGGGCTATAAGCTGTCGCCCGTCTCTAGTTTAGGGTCACTGGTTCCAGGGAAGGAATAGAGCCAGTGCCGTAAGACAAACACAACATCCATGCCTCACGGGATTCGAACCTGGACCCCTTTCGGAAGAATGATCAGAGGCCATCGCTTAGACCACTGCGCCACCGGGGCGGCGTATGACCTCTTGGCATCTGTCTATGAGTACGTGAATCCCACTCCGGAAAAACCCGTGTTTTAGAGTCAAAAAAGTCATGTAATGCCGTTTTCACATCGTCCAAATCATCTAAGGTTTGGAGAGCGAAGGCGTTCTGTAACGATCGAAAAAGGTGGTAGTCCGTAGGTGCCAGGTCAGGGGAATACGCCGGGTGAGGTAACACTTCCCAACCAAAGTCCAGTCATTCTTGCCGAGTTATTAAAACAGCAAGAGGTCTGGCGTTATCATGATGAAGGATCACGCCTTTGCGATTGACGAGTGCTGGCTGCTTCGATGTCAGTTGTCCTCGCAATCTGCCCAACTGTTGGCAGTAGAGGTCAGCATTTATCGTTCGGTTAGGTGCCAATACCTCCCAGTGGATTATTCTATGAACATCCCACCAAACACTCAAAACCTTTTTAGGATGCAGTCCTCCTTTTGAGGTCTATGGAGCAGGCTCCGCGCCGTGGCACACAGTCCGTCGACGGTTTACATTACGGTACAGTACCCATTTCTCATCACACGATATAATTCGTCCCCAAAACGGTTCATTTCTGTGACGAGAAAGCAAAGAAACACAAGTACGGATTCTCTCCTCTCGTTGCTTTGCAGAAAGCTGGTGCGGAATCCTGTTGTTCAAGTTGGTAATGAAACCCAGCGCATGCATCTGTCTTTCGACAGTTGCTCTGGGTACCGACAACGTTTCCGCTAATGCATGAACTATTGGATGTGGGTCGTTTGTTATGGCCTAGTCCACATCCTCGTCAGACAACACGGATGGACGTCCGGGGCGTGGTTGATCTTTACAGCTTCTGTCTCCGTCCCGGAATTTCGGTAACCAACGGCGACATGTAATATCATGAACTGCATCCTCCCCATATCATCATCATCATCATCATTGTCAACCATTATCAATCCACTGCTGGACGAAGGTCTCCCCAAGTTTCCTCCACAACGGTCTGTCTTGTGCCAGTCTCCTCCATGTCACCCCTGCATACTTTCGAATTTCATCCACCCATCTCCTATGTGGTCTTCTTCTGGGTCTTTTCCTGTCCCTTGGAATCCAATCTAAAATTTCGGCTGTCCATCGATGATCTGTCCTTCTGGCAGTATGTCCAGCCCATTGCCATTTCAGGGATTTAACTCTGATCATGATGTCTTCCACTCTTGTCATTTTTCGGATCCACGAGTTCCTCTTCTTATCTCTCCTGGTTACACCAAGCATGCACCTCTCCATGCTGCTTTGAGTTGTCTGCAGCCTTTGTATGTCTCTTTTAGTTAAGGTCCACGTCTCTGCACCATACGTAAGCACTGGAAGGATGCATTGATCAAACACTTTTCTTTTAAGACATAATGGCATATTGCTCTTGAAAATTATGCTGTTTCTTCCAAAAGCTCTCCAGGCAAGTTTTGTACGCCGATTAATTTCTTCATCAATGTGACCCTCACTTGATATCTGCTGTCCAAGATAAACGTACGTGTCTGTTATCTCCAGCTTTTCTCCATCAATCGATAAATCTTCATTTCTTGTAAAAGCATTGAACATCACTTTTGTCTTCTGAAAGTTCATTTTTAATCCCACTTCTTTACTCTTGTCAGCAAGTTCCTGGATCATACTCTGCAGCTCTGATGGGGTAGTTGCAAAAATGACTACGTCATCAGCAAAACGAAGGTGGGTTAGATAATCTCCATTAATCTTTATCCCCTTGTTTTCCCAGCTCAGCGACTGAAAAACACCCTCCAATGTGGCATTAAAGAGCTTCGGAGATATGGTGTCACCTTGTCTCACTCCCTTTCCAATTTTTACGTGTGTTGTATTTTCAAACAGCCTAATCTTTGCACTTGCATTTTCATAGATGTTATTAATAATATTAATGTATGCATCTTCAATACCGCAAGTTTTCAGAGCCTTGATTCGGTTTCACCGAATCAAAGGCTTTTTCATAATCGATAAAAGCCATGCACATGTAATATCATGAACTGCATCCTCCCCATATCATCATCATCATCATCATTGTCAACCATTATCAATCCACTGCGCGGAGCAGGCTTCGCGCCGTGGCACACAGTCCGTCGACGGTTTACATTACGGTACAGTACCCATTTCTCATCACACGATATAATTCGTCCCCAAAACGGTTCATTTCTGTGACGAGAAAGCAAAGAAACACAAGTACGGATTCTCTCCTCTCGTTGCTTTGCAGAAAGCTGGTGCGGAATCCTGTTGTTCAAGTTGGTAATGAAACCCAGCGCATGCATCTGTCTTTCGACAGTTGCTCTGGGTACCGACAACGTTTCCGCTAATGCATGAACTATTGGATGTGGGTCGTTTGTTATGGCCTAGTCCACATCCTCGTCAGACAACACGGATGGACGTCCGGGGCGTGGTTGATCTTTACAGCTTCTGTCTCCGTCCCGGAATTTCGGTAACCAACGGCGACATGTAATATCATGAACTGCATCCTCCCCATATACTTGATAGATGTTGCGGCAAGCCGCGGCTGCAGTTCTGCCTTTATCGAACTCGTACACTAAACAATGTCAAATGTGCTCCTAATCGCATGCCGTGTTACACTGTAAGTGATTTCCGTTACGAATGACTTACTCAGACAAACCTAGTGCCTCTATGTGCTTTACTGCTCCAAGCTTTATCGGCCAAAAATTCGGCATCGCAGCGTCATCTGTGACGTAACTACTCCGATAACAGTTTGCATCTATTAGGAGGTTCGATTTGTTTTCTTCTAATCTTTTTTTTTTTCGCTTTTTATCCCTTTTTTTTTTTTTTTGCTTTTTAAAGGGTGTTCCTCCACGATTACGTGCGGGAAGCGAACGTGCGCCAAGCGACACTGTGGAAAATCGTGCGCGAAGCGACCCTGTTATATTCGATCGTGGACGAAGCGACCCTGCTAATCGAATTATTTTACTTATGTATATATATCGAATGCGTTCGTCTACTTGTATATGCATTTTCTTCCATTTTGGACCAAGTTCTTCTAATTCTTTTAATTGTTGTTTGTGCATCACACGTCGAATTTGGAAATTCTAAAGACATTAAAAAATGCCTGAAAGCATTAAGCTATGTTACCAAGTTAGACTAAGGACAAAAGCTAAAAAATTCAGATGTAAGTACTTAATTAATTAGATGTAAATAATTTTACTACGATTTGTGTGTGTGTGTGTGTGTGTGTGTGTGTGTGTGTGTGTGTGTGTGTGTGTGTGTGTGCGTGCGTGTGTGTGTATCATCATCATCAACCATTATCAATCCACTGCTGGACGAAGGTCTCCCCAAGTTTCCTCCACAACGGTCTGTCTTGTGCCAGTCTCCTCCATGTCACTCCCACATACTTTCAAATTTCATCCACCCATCTCCCATGTAGTCTTCTTCTGGGTCTTTTCCTGTCCCTTGGAATCCAATCTAAAATTTCGGTTGTCCATTCTGGCAGTATGTCCAGCCCATTGCCATTTCAGGGATTTAACTCTCATCATGATGTCTTCCACTCTTGTCATTTTTCGGATCCACGAGTTCCTCTTCTTATCTCTCCTGGTTACACCAAGCATGCATCTCTCCATGCTTCTTTAAGTTGTCTGCAGCCTTTGTATGGCTCTTTTAGTTAAGGTCCACGTCTCTGCACCATACGTAAGCACTGGAAGGATGTATTGATCAAACACTTTTCTTTTAAGACATAATGGCATATTGCTCTTGAAAATTATGCTATTTCTTCCAAAAGCTCTCCAGGCAAGTTTTTTACGTCGATTAATTTCTTCTTCAATGTGACCCTCACTTGATATCTGCTGTCCAAGATAAACGTACATGTCTGTTATCTCTAGCTTTTCTCCATCATTCGATAAATCTTCATTTCTTGTAAAAGCATTGTACATCACTTTTGTCTTCTGAAAGTTCATTTTTAATCCCATTTCTTTACTCTTGTCAGCAAGTTCCTGGATCATACTCTGATGGGGTAGTTGCAAAAATGACTACGTCATCAGCAAAACGAAGGACGGTTAGAAAATCTCCATTAATCTTTATCCCTTTGTTTTCCCAGTTCAGTGATTGAAAGACATTTTGCAATGGGCATTAAAGAGCTTCGGAGATATGGTGTCACCTTGTCTCACTCCCTTTCCGATTTTTATGTGTGTTGTTTTTTCAAACAGCCGAATCTTTGCACTTGCATTTTCATAGATGCTATTAACAATATTAATGTATGCATCTTCAATACCGCAGGATTTCAGAGCCATTGTAACTGCTGATAGTTTCACCGAATCAAAGGCTTTTTTATAATCGATAAAAGCCATGCACAATGGAAGTTCATATTCCTTCGCTCTTTCAATTAGTTCTCTCAGTACGTGGATATGATCTATTGTGCTGTAGCCACTCCTGAATCCAGCTTGTTCTCTCGGTTGAGCCATGTTCAGTGTTACCTTCAAGCGGTGTGAAAGAACTTTAGTGAAGATTTTATAAACCACTGATAGGAGGCTGATAGGTCTGTAGTTTCTGAGATCCTCAATGTCACCTTTTTTATGTAGCAGGATCATTGTAGCGTTGTTCCGATCCTCAGGAATCTTCCCTTCATTAAGGCATCGAGTGAAAATTTGGGCGAGTACTGTTTCGATTTCTCTACTTGCTTCTTGTATGATGTCTACAGTAATTCCATCTTCTCCTGGAGCTTTTCCCCGCTTAATGTTCTTGATTGCATGTGTAACTTCTGCTGGGAGGACTGGAAGAACTCTGGTACTGGTATCTTTCATGATGTCTGGAGTACATTTATCATAACGTTCATATAATTTGGAGTAGAAATCTTTTACTCTTGTCAAAATTTCGCCTCTATTTCTTGTTGCAGAACCATCTTCTTTTCTGAGTGTCATAATCTGTTTGTTCCCTTACTGAGATGTCCCTTTGCTATCTTGAGGCTTTGGTTGTTCAATTGCTTTCCTTACTAGTTCACAGTTGAATTTCCTTACGTCTTCAGTGATACTTTTTCGTACTTTCTTGCATAACTCTATATATTTCACTTTGGAAGTCACATCTTCTTTAGTTGTCCTCATCTCTCTTCTTTTTTGCATCAACATTTTGGTTTTTCCTGATAATTTGTTCACATGCAACTTGTTCTTAGACCCAGCTAATTTTGTTGCTGTTTCCATAAGAGCTTTGGTTACTTTTCTGTTAACTTCAGAAATATCCACTTCTTGCGATGTTAGGCCTTCTAAAGCAGAGAATCTGTTCTTCAGTTCCAACATGAAGGTATTATGGTGTTTTTTAAGGTTGGTTATGTCAATACATTTTGTTTGTCTTATGAGCTTGCTACGTTCGAGTTTAGTGTAGAGGTGCATCTTACATCTCACCAATCTATGGTCACTGCCTGTGTTGAACTTGTTTAGCACACTGCAGTCTTCTATGACGAATTTTTTTGTTACACATAATAAAATCAATTTCACTTCTCGTCCCATTTGGATGTCTCCATGTCCATTTCCTGAGTGGCTTTTTCTTGAAAAGGGAGTTCATGATAAAAACCCTTCTGCCTCTGCAAACTCAACGAGAGTATTTCCACGCTAGTTTCTGTTGCCGTGACCGAATTTACCTACTGAAGTTTCATTCTGTTGTCGTTGCCCTATTTTTGCATTCAAATCTCCCATAATTATCTTTAAGTGCTGCTTACCTTTATTATTTAGATGACGAATTTCCTCATAAAATTCTTCAATTTCTTCTTCAGGATGACTTGTGGTGGGTGCATAAGTTTGAATAATCTGAGCCTGGTATCTTCTCGAGAGTTGGATAACGAGTCGTGAAGCTCTGTCAGAGGAACTTTCAACTTCTACAACTTTATCCTTCAGTTTCTTGTTTATTATAAATCCAACACCACTAGTTCTGCCAGTATCAGTCCCACGATAGTAGAAGAGATGTCCACTTTTCAGTTCAATGAGATCTTCTCCTTTTCTCCTTACCTCATTGCGTCCGACGATGTCCCACTTGATCCTTTGTAGTTCCTCTTCCAATTCAAGAAGCCTTGAATCAGAAGATAGGAGCGTCCATTATACGTAGCCAAGGTCAGCATCAGATGGCAGCCTAGTCCGGTCCTCCGGGGATTCTTAGCACCCTCTGCCTTCATGTCGCACTGGCCGCTCGCTGCCTTGGCCAGGTACATTCCAGCTGCCGGAGACTGAGGGCCAAGATTTAAGTTGTGGAGTCATTTTGGAGGGGTTTGGCCATAACTCACCAAGCTGGCGAAGCGGGATGGTGAGTGTGGGATAGCATTTCCTCTGATCCCGATGGTATAGTTATACCGCTATTGGCGGTCGTCAGAGCCCCTTTAGTGGAAACAGGATGTACCACGAGAAGGCGGGGTTGACATTTGTCAAGGAGAGGCTGTGATGTTACGCATCACCTGACCTTACATCCCTATATATATATAAATTTCGTTGGTATCAGACGTCTCCTTTTTGGTCTTCTTTTTTCACTTTCCGGCAGTGTAATAGCACGTAGAAGGAAGAAAATCTCCTCTTATTTGAAATCACATACTCAGAGCCCCCCCCCCTTTTGTAGTGGTGCCCTTTTAAGAGCCATTTCGCAAAGAATTTATACATTGCACGCAACAATCACATCACTAAACAAAGCTTCGGAAAATTTACCTCCCATTGGTTGTGGTCTACCACAACATCTATCAAAAGATCTTTGTTTCTAGACGATGATTCTCTCAGATTCTTTTCAGAAATGGCGCACAAGAGCTGTACTGAGAATTCATGCTTATTATACTGCAAAACGCCCATTATGTGTTATAAGAGCATATCATCATCATCATCATTGTCAACCATTATCAATCCACTGCTGGACGAAGGTCTCCCCAAGTTTCCTCCACAACGGTCTGTCTTGTGCCAGTCTCCTCCATGTCACTCCCGCATACTTTCGAATTTCATCCACCCATCTTCCATGTGGTCTTCTTCTGGGTCTTTTCCTGTCCCTTGAAATCCAATCTAAAATTTCGGCTGTCCATCGATGGTCTGTTCTTCTGGCAGTATGTCCAGCCCATTGCCATTTCAGGAATTTAACTCTGATCATGATGTCTTCCACTCTTGTCATTTTTCGGATCCACGTGTTCCTCTTCTTATCTCTCCTGGTTACACCAAGCATGCACCTCTCCATGCTGCTTTGAGTTGTCTGCAGCCTTTGTATGTCTCTTTTAGCTAAGGTCCACGTCTCTGCACCATACGTAAGCACTGGAAGGATGCATTGATCAAACACTTTTCTTTTAAGACATAATGGCATATTGCTCTTGAAAATTATGCTGTTTCTTCCAAAAGCTCTCCAGGCAAGTTTTGTACGCCGATTAATTTCTTCACCAATGTGACCCTCACTTGATATCTGCTGTCCAAGATAAACGTACGTGTCTGTTATCTCCAGCTTTTCTCCATCAATCCATAAATCTTCATTTCTTGTAAAAGCATTGTACATCACTTTTGTCTTCTGAAAGTTCATTTTTAATCCCACTTCTTTACTCTTGTCAGCAAGTTCCTGGATCATACCCTGTAGCTCTGATGGGGTAGTTGCAAAAATGACTATGTCATCAGCAAAACGAAGGTGGGTTAGATAATCTCCATTAATCTTTATCCCTTTGTTTTCCCAGTTCAGTGATTGAAAGACATTTTCCAATGTGGCATTAAAGAGCTTCGGAGATATGGCGTCACCTTGTCTCACTCCTTTTCCAATTTTTATGTGTGTTGTATTTTCAAACAGCCGAATCTTTGCACTTGCATTTCCATAGATGTTATTAATAATATTAATGTATGCATCTTCAATACCGCAGGATTTCAGAGCCATTGCAACTGCTGATGGTTTCACCGAATCAAAGGCTTTTTCATAATCGATAAAAGCCATGCACAATGGAAGTTCATATTCCTTCGCTCTTTCAATTAGTTCTCTCAGTACGTGGATATGATCTATTGTGCTGTAGCCACTCCTGAATCCAGCTTGTTCTCTCGGTTGAGATATGTCCAGTGTCACCTTCAAGCGGTGTGAAAGAACTTTAGTGAAGATTTTATAAACCACTGATAGGAGGCTGATAGGTCTGTAGTTCCTGAGATCCTCAATGTCACCTTTTTTATGTAGCAAGATCATTGTAGCGTTGTTCCAATCCTCAGGAATTTTCCCTTCATTAAGGCATCGAGTGAAAATTTGGGCGAGTACTGTTTCGATTTCTCCACTTGCTTCTTGTATGATGTCTACAGTAATTCCATCTTCTCCTGGAGCTTTTCCCCGCTTCATGTTCTTGATTGCATGTGCAACTTCTGCTGGAAGGACTGGAAGAACTCTGGTACTGGTACCTTTCATGATGTCTGGAGTACATGTATCATCCCTTTAATATAATTTGGAGTAGAAATCTTTCACTCTTGTCAAAATTTCGCCTCTATTTCTTGTTACAGAACCATCTTCTTTTCTCAGTGCCATAATCTGTTTTTTCCCCTTACTGAGATGTCTCTTTGCTATCTTTAGGCTTTGGTTGTTTTCAATTGCTTTCCTTACTAGTTCACAGTTGAATTTCCTTACGTCTTCAGTGATACTTTTTCGTACTGTCTTGCATAGCTCTATATATTCCACTTTGGAAGTCACATCTTCTTTAGTTGTCCTCATCACTCTTCTTCTTTGCATCAACATTTTGGCTTTTCCTGATAATTTGTTCACATGCAATTTGTTGTTAGACCGAGCTAATTTTGTTGCTGTTTCCATAAGAGCTTTGGTTACTTTTCTGTTAACTTCAGAAATATCCACTTCTTCCGATGTTAGGCCTTCTAAAGCAGAGAATCTGTTCTTCAGTTCCAATTTGAAGGTATTATGGTGTTTTTTAAGGTTGGTTATGTCAATACATTTTGTTTGTCTTATGAGCTTGCTACGTTCGAGTTTAGTGTTGAGGTGCATCTTACATCTCACCAATCTATGGTCACTGCCTGTGTTGAACTTGTTTAGCACACTGCAGTCTTCTATGACGAATTTTTTGTTACACATAATAAAATCAATTTCACTTCTCGTCCCATTTGGATGTCTCCATGTCCATTTCCTGTGTGGCTTTTTCTTGAAAAAGGAGTTCAAGATGAAAAACCCTTCTGCCTCTGCAAACTCTACGAGAGTATTTCCACGCTGGTTTCTGTTGCCGTGACCGAATTTACCTACTGAAGTTTCATTCTGTTGCCGTTGCCCTATTTTTGCATTGAAGTCTCCCATAATTATCTTCAAGTGCTGCTTTATATACATTTATTGCTGCTTTTAAGAAACTCACTCGAAAAATTCAGTTCGCAGAAGACAGAAATAGTCATGAAGTTTATTTCGGTATTTCCGAGTTTTCCTTTGTACGTTTCTTGCTATTTGGCATAAAATATTTAAATCTGTTAGGAGGTTTCAAATGAAATTTAAGGTTTACAGCCTCGTGTATCAATATAGAAATCGTGGAAATGACTCATTATACAGCAATTTAGAAATCGGAGCAATATAGAAATCGCAGGCTGACTCATTATACACAATTTTAACACAGGCTCGAGCAGCAATATAGAAATTAACATATCGCGGGATGACTTATTATACACACATTTAATACAGACTCGAGCAGCAATATCGAAATTAACATATCGCGGGGTGACTTATACAAAAATTTAACACAGACTCGAGAAACAATATAGAAATTAACATATCGTGGGGTGACTTATTATACACCCCGCGATATATTATATATAAACAGACTCGTGCAGTAATATGAAAATTAACATATATCGCAGGTTGATTTATTATACACAAATTTAATACAGACTCGAGCAGCAAGATCGAAATTAACATATTGCGGGGTGACTTATTATACAAAAATTTAATACAGACTCGAGCAGCAATATAGAAATTAACATATCGCGGGGTGACTTATCATACACAAATTTAATGGACTCGAGCGGTAATATGGAAATTAACATACCGCAGGTTGACTCATTATGCACAAATTTAATACAGACTCAAGCAGTAATATTGAAATTAACACATCGCGCGGTGACTAATTATACACAAATTTAATACAGACTCGCGACATAGAAATTTAGGTATCGCGGGGTGACTTATTATACACAAATTTAAAAGGTCCAGACTACCGCTTATAAATAGCATTGGACATTTTTTAAGGGCCATCAGTCCCAGGGTGATCGTCGGACCCTACGCTTATTTATCACACAAATCTTTTGCTGTCCGTGGAAGTTTTACCTCCGGGCCGTTGTTTAACGATTTTCACGCCAGTCCTGACAGTTTATTTAGGGCGGCTCGCCAACAACAAACCAGTTCAGCCGTTTGAGAAATCCAGTAGCCGCTCTCCGAACTCCACAATCTATTCTTTCTCGAAGTCCGATAAATTCTTCCGTTCACCAATCATGCTCCGAATTTTACTACTTACTGCTCTATTCACAACTTATACATACTACGTCGGTCGAATAGGACTCTCAAGTTTCTTCCACAAATTTCTCTCTCGAGCAAGTGTCCTTACATTTTGCTCCGACATGCTTTCGAATTCCCCCATCCATCCATTTCTCCTTCTGGGATCTCTCCTTAAAAATCCAGTCTAATATTTCAGCTGTCCAAAGTCTAAAGCTGGTCAGTTCTTCTAGCATGCTGAGCCCATTGAAGATCTTTACTTTGATGATATATATACACTGAAGAGCAATTGCATTATAGCCAGCTGGCGTTGTGCAAATGTGGCGCTGTAAACGGAAACGACATGACATATGCGACGATCCAACAATATAAGGAGTGATGCGACGGGAATCAGTATAAGTCGGACGCAGTATGAGTAAGACGAAGGATCTAAGCGCATTTGATAGTGGGCAAATTGTCGGGGCCCGACGAATGAGTCAATCCATCTCGGAAGTCGTGCAGGCACTGGGATTTTCACGAGCCACTGTGTCACGGGTGCACCGTGAGTACATCGAATCCGGTAAAACCATCCCTGCAAGGGCCAACTGCCGTTGATAACAGCGTGTGGATGAGCGGGGTCACCGTCGGCTAGCTCGCATTGTAACAGCGGATAGAAGGGCCACAGTGCAAGACATCACTCGGCAATTTAACGCTGGTGCAGAAAAACGTGTAAGCAGCCACACCATCCAGAACCTTCTCCTCGCTATTGGGTACAGAAGCCATCGTCCAACGAGGGTACCGCTGCTGACCGCACATCACAGGGTGCAAATATTTGCATGGGCGCAGGAACACCGCCACTGGACCCTAGACATGTGGGAAAATGTTGCATGGACTGATGAGTCGAGATTCACGTTGGTACATGCGGATGGCAGGATACGAGTACGACACAAACCACATGAAGCGATGGATCCTTCTTGCCAGCAAGGTACTCTTCAAGCTGGTGGGGGTGGCATTCTCTCTGGGGACTTTTTACGTGGGCTGAAATGGGACCCCTGGTACGTGTGACTTCGTTCCTCACAGGTCAACGTTACTGAGATATCCTGGACGACCATTTGCTCCCGTTTGTGCGTCTTCAACATCCCACTCGGTACCTCATCCTGCAACAAGGCAATGCACCGTGCCATCGCTCGCGAATTGTATCCGAATGGTTGGATGAACACTCCACCGACGTGACCTTGCTTCCTTGGCCAGCTAGGTCACCTGACCTCAATTCCATCGAGCACATCTGGGATGCCATCGAGAGAGATGTTCGAGGCTCTGACCCCCCTCCATCAAATCTTTGTGAACTGCGGGAGCTTGTTCAGGGGTCGTCGATCCGTATGGCTTCCCAATGCTTCCGGTGTCGTGTCGAGTCCATGCCGAGACGAATCGCCGCCGTCATCAGGAAGAAAGGTGGTGCTACACGTTACTAGAGAGGTATCTCTAATTCAATTGCTCTTCAGTGTATATGCATATATGTTGAAAAAGAAAAGAAAATTGAACCCCTACAAAAAATAATATATATATATATATATAATAGAACGGCCGTTCCATAGAAACTGAGAGTAAAATCACACAAAATGCAGAAATATGGGTACAGCAAAATATATGCCATTTTTTCTAAAAGTATCTTCCCTCAGATGATATGTAACGGTCCCATCGTTTAGTCCACTTTTCGAAGCATGTGGCAAAGACATTTTGTGGATGCTGCTTTAACGACCTCTGTACAGCTTGAATAACGTATGCATCTGTGTTGAATGTTGCGCCGCGGAACTTCTCCTTCATTGTTGGAAACAACCAGAAATCGCACGGGGCGTGATCAGGACTGTAGGCAAGCTGTGGCATGATTTTAACAATGCATTTCTTAGGAAACTGTTGAACACAAGCAGTTACAAGTGGGCGGGCGTTATCATGGTGTGGGGTCCACTTGTCCACCAGTTCCGGTCGCTTAATCCATATGTGTCACCACAGACGCTTCAAGACTGAAACGTAATACTGAAAATTGACAGTAATTTGTGGAAGAACGGCATGCTGGAAGGTTACATCTTTATGATCAAAGAAATTTCTCATGATCACCTTTCCAGCTAATTTGATTTGGCGAACCTTTTTCGGAGGAAGCGAAACTGTGTGTTTCCAGACATTTGTTGCGCGCTTCGTGAAGGGGTCAAAATAGTGGACCCATGTTTCATCGGCAGTTATTACTGTGTACAGAAAGTTCGGATACTTTGCAATCATTTATTTCCACTCATGGTACCCCTGAACTCTGGCTAACAATTGTCCTCTCGTCAGATGATGAGGTACCCATCTCGATCATACAAGATGCAGCAGTAATTTGTCGCGTAGAATGCGGAATGCCGACATTTTTGAAATATTAGTTGACGCCGCTATGTCTTCACACGTCATTCGTCGGTCTTCTTGCAGGATTGCCCAAACAGTGTCAACAATACGCTCCGTAACAACACTTTCAGGTCGACCAGGCCTAGGAGCGAGTTCTGCCCACAAACGTCCTTTTTTGAAATCATGGTACCATCTAAAAATCTTTGACTCAAGCAAATATTTTGACTTGTAAGCTTGTTTCATTAAATCAACGGTTTCTGGAACCGTTTTATCCAAACGATAGTGAAATTGTATCGCACAACGCATTTCGCTTCTTAACCCTGAATCGCTCACCTCCATAGCTGTATGGCGAAATGCCAACGTACCTTAAACAATTGCGCAATAAGAAAATCAGAGTCGTCTGCCAAGATAATAACTGTTGCCATATATACTTCCTTAATTCAGTTAGTCGTCTGCGTGGTAATTTTCCCCCTCCGCATTGTTGCCAACTCAAAGAAAGTTACTTTCAGTTTTTATGGAACGTTTTTTTTTTGTATATACATGTATAAAAAAAATCCATTATGAACAGCAACAAAAAAAAATAATTCTAATATTACGAATTTTATAATATTGTAACAATAAATATATTATATATAATTATTATAATATTATACATGTACATATACTGTATATGGAAAGAGAAAGACAGTGAGAGGGAGAAACAGAATGAGAAAGTGATAAATAGATAGAACCAGAATAAAAGAGAGAGAAAATGTAAGAGCGGGAAAAAGAGAAATAATAGAACAGGAGGAGTGACACAAAAAGAGAGAAATGGAATCCGAAAGAATGAGATACAAAATTAGAGAAAATCAAAGGAGTGGAAGCAAAAGAGAGAGGCAGAACGAAAGAAATGCACATACGTATATAGACAGAGAGAGAGAGAAAGAGAAAAAGAGATAGAGAGAAAGTGAAAATAATTAGGTACATAGGAAAAAGACCAATGAGAAGAACGAGGGAATGGAAATAGAAGAAAAGAGAAAGGTAGAGGCAGAATGAGACAGTAAGAAAAAGTGAGAAAAAGAAGGAGAGAAAGGAGAACGAGACAGAGAGCCACAACTAAAACGGCAGAGGCAGAAAGTGATAGACTAATAACGAGAGAGTGAGAAGGGGTAATACAAAATATAGTAAAATTGAAAGAGATAGAATGAAAAAACAAGGAAGAGAGAGATATGGTATAGGCAAATTTCAAGATCATAGAAGTGAAGATGAGAACTAAGAAAATTGTGAAACAATGAAAGCAAGAAACAGAAATGAGTGAGTGTCAGTAAAAGATAGAAGAAAGTAAAAGACAGAATGTAAGAAAGATGGAGCGAGTGAAAGGACAAAGACATAAATTAATGAGAAAGAGAGAGAGAGAGAAACAGACGGGAAAAAAATAACACCCATAATGTGGAAGAGAGGAAAGAATGAGAGAAACAGTGAAAATGGGGGTAAAAGAGTAAGTAGTTCAGAATTAGTGTAAAGGGAATGTAAAGAGGAAGATAGTGAATCCGAGAAAAAGTAAATAAATGGAAGCCGTTACAAAGAATAAGTGGGCATCAGTTACGGCGCGATTGTGAGTAAAAGAAAGAAGAGAGGAATGGAGCGAAAGCACGTGGTAGAGGATGCGAGAAAGTCGAAAAGTTACCGAATAAAAGAGGCATAAACTAAAATAGTGAGGCGTGTGAGAAAGGGAAAATCCGAGGTGGTTCGGAATAGGGTTTGTTCTTAAAAAAACATACCCGTTCTACGCCGTATCCAGCAAATCGCTTCCTTCGGTTTTTATTGTTTAGATGCGTAAATTCCAGCAATTTTTCAATCAGAGAACTGAAGTTTTAACACGATTCCCTGGCGGACAGGGAACAGAAATTCAGTCCATTCCACTGCCCGGTGAACTCTTCACATAAGAAGCTTTCATCAGGTTTGTTACAAAACGGAGCAAAGAAATCCATCTCCGTTACTTTACCTCTAGGTGACTTCACTTTTCATCTTTCATCTTCTCTTCGCACTGTTGCGAATGCACGGGGTTTTTCTTGCGCAACAAAATACAAAAGGCGAAGTCGACAAAACAAAAGGTAAATTTAAAACGTGGAGTTCTTGACGTGCCCCATGGCGTAATAAATCAAAAGACCTTTAAACCTTTTGTTGCAGAATAAACCAGAGTTTCAGCAAGTTTGTTTCAAGGGTCTTTGTTCCAGTGAAAAATGAGAAACAAAATCAAAATTGCGAAGCTCTGTTCATTCTTAGAGGAATTGTGAAAAGGAAAACAAAAAAAAAACATCCATAACTTTCCTGAGAACCGCAATCTCATTTCTTTTTCATTTATGGTTTTTCACTCCTTTTTGTGATGCATACAAAATGCTCAATCAATTCTTGAGTCATTTTTTTTTACAAAAAAAAAATGACTCAAGAACTAATTGAGCATTTACATTTTATGAATGAGCGAAAGTTGACGATAACTCCGAAATGTTGCATAAAAATTCTGTATTTATTAATATAAAGTAAAACGCAGGCCGATAATTCCATTTACGATGACGGTGGTCCGTCTGAATATTAATTAAAACAAACTTAATCACTTTTTTCTGTTTTGTAATTGTAAACCCACAGATATTTCTTTTTCTGTCTATCCTTCACATAACGAAACAATCCTTGGCTGGTTTTTCACGCCGGACTGAAATTCTTTTTTCTTACTAAGACCAAAAGGCAGCTAGCTGCATGACGTTATTTTTTATCTCTGCGCTTTCGCCTGCTGCTCCTCGCTCTTAGATATAAGCCTGGAACGAGAACGACTGCCGTACCAAAGAACTTATCGATCTGGTAAGTGTGTAAAACCTAGGCCAATTTGCTACTGCGGCTAATTTGCATTTCTGAATGGCATCTGGCAGCACTAGTGCGGCTAATTTGCTTTTCTGAATGACATCTGGTAGAACTAGTGCGGCTAATTTGTTTTTCTGAATGATGGTAGCAGTAGTGCGGCTAATTTGTTTTTCTGAATGATGGTAGCAGTAGTGCGGCTAATTTGTTTTTCTGAATGATGGTAGCAGTAGTGCGGCTAATTTGTGTTTCTGAATGGCATCTGGCAGCACTAGTGCGGCTAATTTGCTTTTCTGAATGGCATCTGGTAGAACTAGTGCGACTAATTTGCCTTTCTGAATGGCATGTGGTAGAACTAGTGCGGCTAATTTGCTTTTGTGAATGACATCTGGTAGAACTAGTACGGCTAATTTGTTTTTATGAATGATGGTAGCAGTAGTGCGGCTAATTTGCTTTTCTGAATGATGGTAGCAGTAGTGCGACAAATTTGCTTTTCTGAATGGCATCTGGTAGAACTAGTGCGGCTAATTTGCTTTTCTTAACGATGGTAGCACTAGTACGGTTAATATGCTTTTCTGAATGGCATCTGGTAGCATTACCGCGGTGAATTTGCTTTTCTGAACGACGTCTGGTAGAACTAGTGCGGCTAATTTGCTTTTCTGAATGATGGTATAGAACTAGTACGGTTAATATGCTTTTCTGAATGGCATCTGGTAACACTAGTGCGGCTAATTTGCTTTTCTGAATGACATCTGGCAGAAGTAGTGCGGCTAATTTGCTTTTCTGAATGCTGGCAGCACTAGTACGGCTAATCTGCTTTTCTGATAGATAGTAGCATTACTGCGGGTAATTTACTTTTCTAAATGGCATCTAGTAGCACTAGTGCGGCTAATTTGCTTTTATGAATGACATCTGGTAGCAACCACCAGCATGGCGCAGTTGGTTAAGTCGCTATGCACTGTGTGGTGGGAGGCGGACGTTTCTCACGGGTGTTTGAGTCCCGGTCGTGCCGGCCATCTAGTCTGCGGTTTACCGGGGTTTTCCGCAGACTCTCCGTGTTGTGGACGCGAATGCGTAGATGGTTCCCTTTGAAGTGGGACCCAGACAGGCTTTGTTCCTCGACGCCCTTCTCCAGGATGCCTGGGTTTACCAGATGAGTGTCGATGAGCTGGTAGTAAACCGTTGTAAGATGAATGAAATCTGTTGCCCCATGGCAGCAGGCTCCAACGAGGATATTACCCATAGTTGATGATTATGATGAACTGGTAGCATTAAGGCCGATAATTGGATTTTCTAAATGGCAACTTGTAGAACTAGTGCTGAATTTCTTTCCTGAATGATATCTGGAAGCAATATCGCAGATTTGCTTTTCTGAATGACATCTGGTAGCACTATTGCAGATCTGCTTATCTGAATGACATGTGGTAGTACTTTTCCAGATCTGCTTTTCTAAATGGCATCTGGTAGCATCAGCGCTCACTTGCTTTCCTGAATGATATCTGGTAACATTACTGTAGATCTGCTTTCCTGAATGACATCAGGTAGCACTATTGCAGATATGCTTTTTTGTATGACACCTGGTAACAACATTGCAGATTTGCCTTTCTGAATGACATTTGGCAGCACTATTGCATATGCTTTTCTGAATGACATCTGGTAGCACTATATCAGATTTGCTCTACTGATTGGCATCCGGAGCGCTACTGCAGATTTCCTTTTGTGAGTGACATCTGGTAGCGTTATCGCAAGTCTGCTTTTCTGAATGACACCTGATATGAATGACTCTAAGATATGCTTTCCTCAATGACGATATAATGTTGCAGATTTCTTTCCTAAGTGACATCTGGTAAGCGCTATTGAAGATTTTATCTGAATGACATCTGATATAAATGACTCTCAGATTTTCTTTTCTGAATGACGATATAATATTACAGATATGCTTTTCTGAATGACTTTATTTGTTTTTCTAAATGGCTTCTTGTAGCTCTATTACAGATCTACTTTTCTGAATTACATCTGGTAACATTATTGCAGATTTT
Source organism: Macrothele yani (assembly GCA_039090855.1). Classification (NCBI taxonomy): domain Eukaryota; kingdom Metazoa; phylum Arthropoda; class Arachnida; order Araneae; family Macrothelidae; genus Macrothele; species Macrothele yani. The sequence continues at coordinate 25,473,421 of CM076991.1, read as the reverse complement.
GTTTTCTGAATGGCATCTGGTAGCCACTAGAACGATGTAAAGCTTCGGCAATTTTATTTTTCTAAGAAGCCTCTCGAATCAGATTTTTTACCACGTCTACCGTCAATGAATGACGAGCATATTGTATAATTTTATCCCGGTTCTTGTTCCTGGGTAATTCTGACTGATCCTGACTGGAAAGCATTTTCCTGGCATCAGATATCTAAGAGGCAGATGCTTCAGAAACGGCATGGGCAGCATCTTATACAGACTTATGTCAAATGGATCGAAAGGAAATTGGCATACTGAATTTGTTCGATCAATTCCTAAAACAATCATATTGCTTAAGGAACTTATCTAGAATTGTTTCTTGTATAAAACAGATATATATATATATAAATTTAAACATATAGTTACGACGAAACTGAAAGTTAAAGAGAACGAAAACTGCAAGAAATGTCTTAGTCATGTTCTCATTTATCCCATAGGAAGAAAAATAATTGATTCAATACGGCTTCTAAAGAAGCGAGATAGCTCGTTCAGAAAATATGAAGAGCCTCACGATATAGTGATAAAAGTATTCGTGCAAAAAGACATTTCTCTGTATCTTCCATTTTGGATCTGTCCTTTCTTTTGAGTGGGGATTTTGTGCTCCGGGCTCCTTTTAGCAGAAGATCTCTCCACTCAATTCAGGAGTTCCATTTTTCTTTCCGGATTCCATTTTGTGACAAGGTTATCACGATGAAAAGTTGCGAGAAGATAGGTGACTCGGTTTGTCCGCTATGAATATTTATTCATATTCATATAATCCATTTGCATTTTAAATGTACTGCCCTGAATGGCATAACGGTAAAAAAGGGGAGTAAATGAGGCATTTTAAGTCCGGAGGAGGAAATAGTTTTCGAAAACGATTTAGAGCAAAGCTTCCAAACACTCAGAGATTTTGAGATGTATTGAATCGTGGAGAGCAATTTCGCTTTTTCATACCCCAGATTTATAAAGTTCCCATATAACACGTGGACGAATCTAACCATTTGAGGATAATACTCGATGTAATTCAGAAAAACATTTGAGGATAATACTCGATGTAATTCAGAAAAACATTTGAGGATAATACTCGATGTAATTCAGAAAAACATTTGAGGATAATACTCGATGTAATTCAGAAAAACATTTGAGGATAATACTCGATGTAATTCAGAAAAACAGCTTTTCTGAATGACTCAATTTGTTTTTCTGAATGGCTTCTTGTAGCACTATTACAGATCTGTGGAATAAATCTCGCCCCTGAGGATAATAGCTGTGGAATAAATCTCGCCCCTGTGCTCTGACCTTTGACCCCATTTCGATGATGTTAAAGAGAATTGGTTCAGTATATTTCCGGAACAACATGAAGTTTTGTCGCAATCGAAACATTTTCACGTACGTTATGACGCATAAGCGCGATGGAATGGATCCTCTCCTGTGTCCTGACCTTTGACCCCATTTCACCCATTTTCATTAGGGTTCCTTTCCCAGGTTGTCTCCTACAACATACTAATATTTCATCGAAATCGAACCATTTTTACGCGAGTTATCGTGCGGACAGACAGACAGACGGAAAAAGCTGGAGCATATACGCTTCTTCAGCCTACGGTTGGAAAGCGTTAATAAACAAGTTAGTAAAATCATGCAATACATTGATTATAATACGCTTTCCAACATACCAGAAATCTTTACTCAAGTTATGAGGATAATGGCTGTGAAATAATCGCGGTCCTGTGCCCTGATCTTTGATCCCATTTCGATGATATTCAACAGAACCGGTTCAGTATACCTCCGAAATAACGTGATAACGTTTTGTCGCAATCGAAGCATTTTTACGTAAGTTATGATGCATAAGGGATATGGAATAGATCCCGCTTCTGTGTCCTAACCTTTGACCCCATTTCGCCCATTTTCAATAGGTTTCGTCTCAGGCAGGCCCCTACAACATAATAAGATTTCATCCAAATCGAAGCATCTTTACGTAAGTTATGACGCATAATGGTGATGAAAGTGATTCCCCTCCTATGTCCTGACCTTTGACCCCATTTCGCCCATTTTCAATAAGGTTTGGCTCAAGGTGGTCCCCTACCACATACTAAAATTTCATCGAAATCGAACCTTTCTTATGTTAGTTAAGACGCATAAGAGCAGTGGACTGGATCCCGCTTTAATATCCTGACCTTTGACACTCATCGTTCACTTTCAATAGGGTTCCTTCCCAGGTGTTCCCGTACCACATACTAAAATGTTATCGACATCGAACGATTTTGCGCTAGTTATCGTGCGGACGGACATACGCACACAACGCGTGACGTAATGAGGTAGATGGAAATCGTGACTATCTGCTCGCAAGAGTGTGACGTCATAAAATTTTAATAAGATGCACACACAACGCGTGACGTAACGAGACAGATGGCGTCAATGCGCACCAACATCTCAATAGCGAGAGTGTGACGTCATAAGATTTCTAAGCATGGGTAACATGAATGAGACGACGCCATGACACTAAAAACGTGGTAATTCGGGGTGGTTATTTAACCCACTAAACGAATTTTCCTAAAGTCGAGATCAAGCTAAATCGATTTCTAGCACCAGAAAACGGTAGGTTAACGACTTTCATCAAAATTCTTAAAGCCGTTTTCAAAATAAAATTTACATACATACAAGAATTGCTCTTTTAATAGTATGGGATAAGGGCGATGGAATGGGTCTTGATCCTATGTCCTGACCTTTCACCCCACTTCACCTATTTTCTGTAGGGTTCATCCTCAGATGGTCCCCTACCACATACTAAAATTTTATCGAAATCGAACCATTTTTATGAGAGTTATCGTGCGAACGGGCAGATGGACAAAGCTGGAGCATATACGCTTCTTCAACCTACGGTTGGAAAGCGTAAAAAAGGCAGTATAAGTTACAACTTCACAAACCATGTTTCGTAACATCAAATAGAAGTCATCGCTCTTTCCACGTTTATAAGTGAGTCACGGAAAAATTCTCATCGGTCGCCACCGGGAATCGAACCCAGGGTCTTCCAGTTACGCGCCGGATATGCTTCCACTGCACCACAGCGGCCTCGAAATTCTCCAGATTCACAAACGAAAAACTGCCAAACCACATGACAGGTCGCCTCTTTGGAGCCCCGCACAATGCTGGGGATTCACCAAAGATATACGGCGCGTAACTGGAAGACCCTGGGCTCGATTCCCGGTTACGGCCGATGAGAATTTTGCCGTGACTCACTTACAAACGCAGAAAGACGGATGACTTCTATTTGATGTGCCCGGTCCCCGTCAACTGTGTATTTATCATGTTTCGTAATTTTTAGGTTTAAGGTGGTTCCACGTAAAATCTCTGCCTTATGTGTCCAATGGTAAAATTTCTTGATATATTTTCTTCACAATTAATGTATTCCAAAGGACGAAACTTTGCACATCGATAAAACTAACTTTAAGTTATAGCACGGGATACCTAATAATTGCTAAACATAACCATAATTAAGCAATCCAAGATTTGTTTATCTACTGACGTCATCAATGTACAGATCGCGCCATCTATTAACAGGTCTGAACATTACTCAAAGAAAAATGATTGATTATTAATAAAACAAAGAAAAATGATTGATTATTAATAAAATAAAAGTTACGTTTTAGGAAGGATTAAGTATCCGCAGCTATAACTAAATGTTAGTTTTATCGATGTGCAAATTTTCATCCTTGGGAATACATTTATTGCGAAGAAAATATACGTATAAAGAAGCTTTAGCATTGGAAACATAAGGCGGAGATTTTAGTTGGAACCACCAAGGAGGTTATATTACTGGAGACACCACTCCTATCCACGCAGCATTGGCCGCCATAAGTCACCATCTGTGCTGCAAATGACGTCATGAGCAGGCACGACGCAGCCGCAGAAGAGAAGCTGCTTGGAAACCAATGGAACAAAAGCTTTTAAGCGTATAAACAGATAAAATGAGTAATTCAATAATCTTTATCAATGATACACAAGCTTACTGTTTCATCAACGGTATAATTTAGTTCATTTTTGCCTACTTGTGACGTCACACCACAGATTAGCTGTGACCTATAGCGGCAGAGCCAGTGGTATCTCCATTAATACTGTATAAACTCCTTGGGAACCACCTTAAGGAAGTGGCGATCTAAAAAAAAAAAAAAAAAGAAGAAGAAGAAGAAACGCGAATAACACAAGAAATCTGCAAAGAAAAATTCTGTTTCTTCGTAAAAGTAATATGAAGAAATATGGAACCGCTGCTACGTGGATATCTATCACAGCATTTCGCGTCTGTGCGTACTTCTATCAACGTCACAGTCAAATGATGAAGGATTGTTCTCCAGGGAAGAGTTTTTGAGTGGATGAAACGTGACTTTGCGCTAAGTCAGGGGAAACAAAGTCCGAAACGTGCTCCCGTGAAACACAATGTTATTGGCATACCAGGTGTGGCAAGACTCACGTTTGCGCCAGTCGCGAGCGTGATAACTTACAGCTGAGAAATGGGTTCGTCCTTCAGAGCGTGACTACTTTCCTTCATTCGTGTAGTAACGCACGGCAGAGATCTGTCACCCATATCTCCACGGAACAGGCGTGCTTAGAATTTACCGACAATTATTATGAACCAGCGCTCATTCATAAAGCACAAACCGTTACTAATTATTCGCAACACCCTAATGAATTCTAATAAGTTTTAAATATGTTCTCACATTTTGATAAACAAAATCTGACAAGTGTTGATGGACAGTATTGTTAATGTACACTGCAAATCGATTATTATAACGTCAACACACCTGAAAAATATAAAAGCATGCATGTGCTAATAAATAAATGAAACTAGAAAAAGAGACTGAAGACAATTGTTGCAGAACTTCTGCTGTGAAGACATTTTGACTAAAGTTTCAAACTGGGTACGCTATAGTACAAGTTTAAACCGAGCGCCGGAGTACATATTTCATTATTTCAATCTGCTGTATCAGAGTTCCTTAATAAAAATTGAATTTTATGTCATCTAGCGAAAAACTTCTGATAAAGAAATGATTAAGAGAAAAGGAACTTTTCTCATCGCAGACGTATTGTCGAAGGCAAATAAATATTGGCTTGGTGCGAATGAAATGTCCGGCGCGAACGAGCAGTAGAGACAGACCCACACCACAGCGGAATGGAACCACCCACAGGTGTTACGGGTATTACGTCACAGAGTTACTATTGGGTTGGTGCGAATGAAATGTCCGGGGCGAACGAGCAGTAGAGACAGACCCACACCACAGCGGAATGGAACCACCCACAGGTGTTACGGGTATTACGTCACAGAGTTACTATTGTGTTGGTGCGAATAAAATGTCCGGCGCGAACGAGCAGTAGAGACAGGCCCCCAGCGGAGCGAAATGGAACGACCCACAGGTGTTGTGGGTATTACGCCACAGAGTTACTATAAATAGCTAGCACGTGTGTAAAGAACACGTGTGTGTTGTTTAGGCATGGCTTGTTTGGACGTAACATGGATTGTAAAGGAAACATGCAGACGCCGGATTTGAGAGTCATCTTCCTCTATGAATTTAAACTGGGCCATTCTGCAGTACTTGCCACTCAAAACGTTAACACGTTTGGGAAAAATACAGCCAAAGAACGAACCATTCAGCTACGGCTTGTGAAGTTTCGAAGCGGAAATACCCACCTTTTAAACCAAGCACGTGATCACCAACTTGTTGCCGTTTCTGACGATGTTCTGTTACGTGTGGTTGAAGCAGATCCCCGAAAAACGTGTCGTGAGACAGCGGCAGCGGTAGGTGTCCACCACACAACAGTTGTTCGGCGTCTGGTAGTGCTGGGTAAGGTCAAAAAGCTGGATATGTGGCTGCCGCATGAGTTGACAACTGCCAACATGACTAGGCGTTTGAAAGTCTGCACATCGCTGCTTTCCAGGAATAAACAGGAATTTCTACTGCATCGAATCGCCACCTGCGACGAGAAGTGGGTCCTTTATGATAATCGGAAATGATTCGCACAATGGTTAAGCAAAGCACAGCACAGCCTGCTGGATGGCATCCTTAGCCACCCCTACACACCAAGAAGATGATATTAATTATCTTCTGGCCCACAGCCGGGATAATTCATCGGAGTTTCTTGGCAAGAGGGCAAACCGCCATAGCAGAACGTTATTGTGCTGAAGTACACCAGATGTACCGGAAATTCCTGCAGAAACAACCGGCTTTGGTCAACAGACATGGTGTTCTTTTGCTCCAGGACAAAGCTCGCCCTCATGTCGCACAACGAACGATGCTGGCACTAAGCGCCTTGGGCTATAAAGGATTGTCTCATCCTTCTTATTTCCCGGACATGTCTCCGACAGAATTTCATCTGTTTCATCACCTGGGTAGCTTCCTCTCCGGGAAACAGGTCATGACAGACAACGAGGTTCAACGTTCAGTTGACAACTTATTCGGGTCCCAGCCACAAGACTTTTTTCGTTTCGGGATCATGGCCTTGCCGGACAGATGGCAACTACGTGTAGATACCTAGGGCGATTATTTTGCCTAGGTAAGTTGTCCTACGTTTCCGCCGTCCACGTGTGCTGGTCCTTTGCCTGACATTTCATTCGCACCAACTCAATACACGTTACTCGTGCTGGTTGAAAAAATATTGAATCTAGGAAACCAGATGTTATGCGAATGTGGATAAAAATGTTTAAGTCGAGGCTCGTTTGGATTGGATTGGATTGAAGGTTTAACGACCACCGTGAGCAACTCAATGGGCTATAAGCAGTCGCCCGTCCCTAATTTAGGGTCAATGGTTCCAGGGAAGGGAGAGAGCCAGTGCCGTAAGACAAACACAACATCCATGCCTCACCGGGATTCGAACCCGGACCCCTTTCGGACGAATGATCAGAGGCCATCGCTTAGACCACTGCGCTACCGGGGCGGCCGAGGCTCGTTAAGATACCTTTTTTAATGTGACCTGTAGAGGTCAAAGGGTCATTGGAAGAAAAATTTAGTCATGCGCGCTAGCTGGAAAGTTTTGCAATACGAAAATGATAGTCACTTGTACAGCGATGTGGGTCAGGGGTCTGGCAAATATACAGATACACTTTCGAATGCAAATATCCTGGCCGACTCGATGGCGCAGTGGTCTATCAGCTGGCTTCTGACCTTTCGTCCGAGATCGGTCCGGGTTCGAATTCCGGTGAGGCATGGATGTTGTGTTTTGTCATCTGACTATCTCCTTTCCTGGGAACCAGTGGACTTATATTAAAGGCAGGCGACTGATTATAGTCCATCGAGTTGCTCATGGTAGTCATTAGACCCCCAAATAAAACAAACAAACAAAGCAAATATCCTGCTAAGCCTTCAGCTGGAAAACAGTGCATATGGTAAATCACATACATTGTAGATTACTCTAGCGATGGCTTGATAACTTGTTGAATGTATTTACCATACTATCTAATGCTGAAAAATGTTTGTAATCAGACTCGTAGATGTTGGAATTATCACATTGGCTGATGTGGCCTTAATCGATATTAACAAGGGAAGCCTTTCAACTGTCCCTCTCCAAAATTGAAGAAACGAGGCCAGGAGATAGAGCTAAGGGCAGAAACCAATGGGTGTATTTCCCTTTTGGCCCAAATGAACTGACAAAGGTAAACGAGTGGTCTGAAAATGGCCTTAGAGCACAAGTGGAGAAAATCATTGAACGTATCAATGAACAATAAATGACATTCAGAAAAATTCAACAACATGTTATATCCGTGGATAAAAATTAGATACTGTGAAAGTGATGACGCTTCTTTTGATAATGCTCAACGTATTTGTTTTTAGGATATCAATGACAATTTTCAGAACTGTGATAACTTTGGGATCTTGCGTTGTTCTCATTGTTCCAAATTACTTTGCTTCGGTCATGTGTTCAATGCCACAAATGTTGATTTACACCTGTAATAAAGGTTTTTGTTGCTTTTTGTATGACATGAGCTTATTTTGAATCATGGGGACATAGCTGATATTTAGATTTGCATATCACGCAACACAACACATGTTAGATGATTTTCTCCACTTGTGCTCTAAGGCCATTTTCAAACCACTCGTTCACCTTTATCAGTTCATTTGGGCCAAAACGGAAATACACCTATTGGTTTTTGCCCTTAGCTCTATCTCCTGGCCACGTTTCTTCAATTTTGGAGAGTGACAGTTGAAACGCTTCCCTTGTAAGAAAATACAAACCTTTACTTATTATCGATTAGGGCCACATCTGTTGCGAATGACAGTACCTATGCTACGTGGCTTAGATTTGGTGAGATACCTGAGATGCAGATAAACACAGTTGCGGAACAAAATGTTGCATGCCTATCTCAAATTTGACGGAAGAGGACATCAACACTGAACAGCTATTTCCAGAATACCCGCATATTTTCAATGGGATGGAGATCAGGAGACTGTGGAGGCCAGAATGGATGACGGGAGTTCTCTCTGTGGTCAACGAATCATTGTTGCACGATGTACTGTTGCATTGTCATCCATAAAGGTCTCGTCACGTGCAGGAAAGAAGTGTAACAATGCAGGGTGCACTTGGTTTGATACAACACTAAAATACTCCCAGCTGCATGCCATTTTAACTACAATTAGTATCAGCGGATCAAGTTGGTACCAATGAAATACCCCCACAGCATAGTGTCACTTTCAAAGGCTTGGATTGTATTCACAAAGGCATGCCAGGTCCCTCACTTCATGAGATTCTCGCAATTCTCATTTTGAACAATCAGCAGCAAGAAAAACTAATGTGCAACATGATTCATCTGATTACAGTTTTTCCATTTCTACTGTCTATTCAGACCGTTCACGGCGTCACTGCAAACAGATTTTTCTAACTTTTGCTGAGAAAAGTGTTTCCGAATGGGCAGACAACTTCCAAGACCCAATTTCTTTAACTCCCTACGTATTGATCGGTTGAAATGGACTGCTCCTGGACTTGTTTGAATTTAGGAGTCAGTTGCTGTGCATTGTAGGTCCTGTTCCCTCGTACAATTCTCCGCACAGCACGACGGTCATGCTGTTGTTTTCAGAACGCATTTATGTCTTTTGAAAACGGAAGATTGGATTGTTTTCTGTTAGCTAAAAATTTAAATGATTGCTTTTGATAAACCTATGTATATAATTTTTGTTCACCGTGGTTCCCTCGAAACATGACCCTGTGATCAGTTCTGTTTTGAATTCCGACAGATCCTTTTTTTTTCCAATGGCTATTTGATTTACTTTACGCTTTATATAAAGGACAAAATAAAACGTAATCAGCCGAAGTGACTGATATGTTTGCTTATGTATATATCAGTCACTTGGGCTGATTACGCTGATTACAAAAATAATAAGCATTTATTATTTGTGACTAATTGCAAATCTATAGCCGGAACATTTTGCTTTAGTCTTGCAAAGCGATATCTGCATGGGATGCTTTATAGGCATAGTAGTCGCAACTGGCGAATGAAGAAATAGAATTTTTCTAATCTCATTTTAAGAAGAGCAGATATGAAAATATAAAAATACTTTTGCGACTCCTATAAAAAATGTGGGAATGCAAAATATTCGGAATTACATGAAGCATAAACCATTATCTTCACTGTTGTTTCTGTTTGGTGGAGAAGTTTACAAATCCAATTTCTAGAACTGAAGATTCGGGGTATCATGACTACTGTCTGTCTGTCTGTCTGCCTGTCTCTGTGTGTGTGTGTGTGTGTGTGTGTGTGAGTGTGTGAGAGAGAGAGAGAGAGAGAGAGAGCCCGGGCCTGAAGTATGTCAGCCCGAGCTCGCTCGAACCAGAATTTTATATCGAGAAATGGAGCCCGGGCCCGAACTAGCCCCCAAAATTATGATTAATCTGTTTTGGCATTATTAAACAATATCTCTTCTTACAGACTTCTATTGTCTCCTCACCCTTTAATAAATCAATGTATTTCTCAACTTTGGAGTGGAGTTTATCTTGTTCTATAGTATAGCCGCAGGATTCAAGTTACTGAACCTCGCTCGGTATCAAACTCCGATTCATTTATCATACCATTGAGAAAAATGGGGAACTTGTTTCGATAAAAAGAGAGAGAGAGAGAGAGAGAGAGAGAGAGAAAGAGAGAGATCGTTCCGATTTCGTCGTGTTCAAACTCCAAAAATCATAAACAGTATACGGTCTCAAATTAGGGAATACCTTATCTTTAAATCCCAAAACTCATAAACAATGTAAGGTCTTGAATTAGGGAAATCTTATCTTCAAAACCCAAAAATCATAGATATAACGTCTAGAATTAGGGGAGATCTTATCTTCAAACAAAAGATCATGAAACGAGATCTCGAAAATGAATGGTTCAAGGGTGTTGAACGAAACACTAGGACTGAGAGCTTGACGTCGCACTAATAGTCGTTGCCTGACGCCTAGTGACCATTATAAAAAGCAATGGGCAATAATCATTGGCTGACGCCAAATGTCTTAAAATTATTAGGCTTATTACGCTTAATATCTTAAAATCATTATTAGCTTATTAATTCGTGTAAGTAGGTTTAAATACCTTCACTGAAAAAGATTTAAACTTACTGATTCGTGTAAGTAGGTTTAAAATATCTTCATTGAAAAGATTTGAGCTTAATGATTCGAGTATGCAGGTTTAAAGATCTTCAATGAAAAACATTTGAATTTATTCATCAGGGCAAGCAGGTTAAAATATCTTCATTGAGAAAGATTTGAGCTTATTGATTCTGGAAGCAGGTTTAAATGCCTTCATTGAAAAAGATTTGAACAACTTCACAAACAAGAAAATTTCCCAAATAAACAAAACCAGTTCTGTAACTCTTTCTGCCATGATAACTGTTCTAAGACGCATCACAAAATCCTTTTTACATCATGTAGCGGTAAGCATATCCTGAACTTTTACTCATTTTCTGATATATAATTTTTCCAGTTGATTGTTTTTAATATGTGTTTGAATTTTCAGGATATCTTTGTCTGTTAAGAGGGGAATCGCAGGAATTTTCACTGGATGAGATGCAAGTACGTGGTTGGCCAGACATTTCCAATCCTTTCCTTACAAGAGTTACTCTAAAAGTGGCAGTTACGTATAGCTGAGAACATCGAAAATCATTTTCTTTCTCTGGACACCATACCTCCATCTTCGGTATATTTACTCTTCCTATTGAGTTTCACGTTGTTGCTGAATATTGCGTAAAGCTTTAAATTCTATTCCATTCTATCTTCGATTCTCAGGTGAAGAATTTCACGTTGAAATCCTGGCTTGGAATTTAAAGTAAAGTGCATTGAAACTTTCGATGCCAAGAAATCCCTCAGCCGAAAGTTCAAGATAGAACGCACAAATCATGTAACATCAAGAAATACGGTACATCAGCTCAGAAGCCAATATTTAATGCGCTGAACCTTAAAATATTAAATTATCCTTCAGTTACCAATTGAATATTCAATGCACTAAACTTACAATATTAAGGAAATCCTCTGTCGAAAGTTAAGATAGGACGCAGCATACCACACAATGTAAATAAATTTCTCATCCGAGAAGTTAAGATGGAATGCACAAAGCAGTTGAATGCTTTAATATTAAAAAGTTCATCAGATAAGAAATTAACACAGAATGCACTGAACCTCACAATGTCAGGAAATTTCTAAGCGTAGAAGTCAAGGTAGAACGCAGTTATGTCTAGAAATTACGATAAAATGCACTAAACTTTACAATGCTAAAAAGTCCGTTAGCTGAGAAGTTAATATAAAACGCACTGCGCCCCTCGCAATACCACCCAGCAAAAACACAAGTGTTGGGCAGTGACGGGTCACTGCTGACTGAAATCTGCCGCTCAAGACCCGGTAGCGCTCCGTTGGTGGCAGCGCCATCAGTTGACAGCCATTGATGGTCCTGTAGCATCCCCTTGAATTGCGGGCAAATTTATGAATTATATGAAACTGACATAAAAACTGAGCAAGTGCCACTAATGGCCCGTAGCTGGCAACCGATGCAACCCCAACACCAGGTGGAAGCAACGGGACTACGCGTGCGCAGAAGCAACACGTGCTGTGTTTCTCGTGGTACCAGTTAGTTGAAGACGACGCTATCGCTACTGTGTTATTTTAGTGGATGTTGAGAAAAAAAAAAGACGTATGTAGAGAGGCGAATTAATTTCCTATAATGAAATGCCACGTCGACGAAGATATCAGATTAAGCCATTAAATACACCAACTCCATTCCCATGAATAATAAGAAATAATTTCTGTGTAATCTTTCATTTTAACATACACAAAACACTAGAAACAAAAGTCCTGGAAAAACATAAAAAAAATGTTATGTTAGGAAAGAAAAAAAGAAGAATTATACGCGTACAAAATTTATCAATTATTTGAAATAAAAAAAAAAAGAAAAGCAACGCTATGTGAATATAATGTACTCATCCATGGGTTGAATACACAAGACTGGGGGAATTCGTTTCTAAAAATAACGAGAAGTAAAATAAAATATATTTCCTCTTTAAAACAAATGTAGCTTCGGACAGTGGAAAGGAAAGATACAACGTTAAAAATGTAACAGAATGTGACATGAACGGGTAATTATATTAAATCAACAATCGCCTTTCAAGACGACAAAGACAGCACGAAACTTTGGAAAGCGCCTTTAAGTTGGTACGCTCGTTGAAAATGAGTGAAGTTCCCTTAAAAGGTAAAAAAAAAAAAAAAAAAAAAAAAATCTTTACGTTGAAAAAATAGATTTATGAATTATATGAAACTCACATAAAAACTGAAAAAATAAATTTATGAATTTTATGAAAAATACCTCGCAACATCGTAAAATTAAAAAGAGAAACATTCGTTACACATCGCGCAGTAAAGAGGTCCAGCTTCAAGCAAACGCTATTGCGTGGCAAATCAGTCACGTTGGTAGAGCACCTACTTCCCACGCCGACAGTACTTGGTTCGTTTCCAAACGGGCGTTCTTCAGGACCTGTTGAGAAAATTTCCTCAGCGCAGTGCTGTGTAATGCAGAAGTTTCGTAAGGCGAAAACAAAAGTATTAGTAGCTTTGGGAAACTGCGGGTATCCTCTTTTTTTCATGGCTACTACAGGGAAATTGGCGGACAAGATTCGGCAAGTCATCTGTTATGGCACGTGATTGCCGGCTGCCACAGCCGGGAAACTAGCGGACCACATTAGGCTAGCCACCATTTATGGCACGTGCTTGAAGGGCCACTTGTGGCAACTACTGCCTGTGATGGATAACTAATGGCCCTGTTCTGGCATATGACAACTGATGGGGGTGCTACTGTTGGCCCACTGCTGGCCCATGTGGCGGAGCCGGGACATTTTATTGACGGCTGGGCGGCGGCAACATAGTGCTGGCAGCTAGCAGTGGCCCAGCAAGACTGTTTTTACTGGGCATGAGGTGAGAAATTAATATAAAATGAGAAATCCATATAAATAATATAAAGAAATCCACGAGGTGAGAAATTAATATAAAATGATCTGCTTCACTCTCATTATCAAGAAATCTCTTAGCTGAGAAATGAGGATAGAAAGTACAAAATTTTACAGCGCTAAAAATCCGTTGGCTGGGAAGTTATACAGAATTCCCTGCACTACACGCAATGCCAAGAAATGCATGACCTGCTAAAATACTATAAAATGCACTACATCCCTCGCAACGTCAAGAAATCCCTGAGTTGAGAAATTAAGATAGAAAGCACTAAACCTTACAACGGCAAGAAATCCGCTATTTGGGAAGTTAATACAAAATGCATTGCAGCCTTTACAATTACAAGGAATCTCTGAGCTAAGAAATCAAAATAGAAAGCACTAAATTTTACAGAGTTAAGAAATTCGTTGGCTGAAATGTTAATACAGAATACACTGTAGCCTTCAAAGAGTCAAAAAATCTCTGAGCTGAGAAATTAATATAGAAAGCGTTAAACCTTACAATTGCAAGATATCCGGTAGCTTGAAAATCAGTACAGAATGCACTGCAGTGCTTCGCAATGTGAATAAACAAAGTCATCGCTCTTTCCATGTTTTTCTTTAATTAACACACAGCAGCCAAATAATTGTTATCCGGGCACCGCTGGGATCATACCCCAGATCTCTCGATAACTATGCGAGTGAGTTCGCCTTATGCTACGGTGCCAACAATCCACAGCGCTATGCGTGTTTATCTGTCAGCATCTGATTTCACAAATCCGTAAAAATGGGCTCAGCAACTGAGACGAATCCATCTGGTGGAGCTTAACGGCGAAAGCTATTTTGATAAACACACATAGCGCCGTGGATTGTTAGCCACCGTAGGGTAAGGCGAACGCACTCGGCTAGTTATCGAGAGATTTGGGATTCGATCCCAGCGGTGTTCGGATAACAATCTTTTGGTTGATGTGTGTTAATTAAAGAAAAACGTGCAAAGAGCGATGATTTTGTCTATTCAGATTGTCTCCATGTGTTTGGAAGATTTCCACTGTCTCTGAGCTGAGAAATTAATAGGGACAACGCACTAAACTTTACACTGCTAACCCCCGTTAGCTGAGCAATTAAATACAGAATACACCGTACATCGCAATTTCAAAAAAGTATCTGAATTGAGAAGTTAAGATTGAACATTTTAAACCTTACAGTGTCACGATATTCCTCAGCTGAGAATAGTTAGAATGCACTACATCAAGGAAATGAACATATATTGTCCCCTGCCCTTATCTAAAGATATATTACAAGGATATTGCCTGAAATATAAAGAAGAGTTAAGTTATGAGTAACACTGAAAGTCACATGATTTTTATGCCGTTACTCAAACTCTATTTAAATGACAGCGGTTTGTTTTTATGACTGATAAATTCAATTGGGTAATAGGAAACTGGTGCAGTGGAACCAGTCTTTAATATCGTCAACCCACATGAAAACTCAATAACTGAGCCACTCAGCAATGAATAGGCTTCAATGGGATAATATAGTTAGAATGGCAACAGGCACCTATGGGAATTGCACCCATGGTTGTTGATGATGATGATGATGAACTCATTGATCGTGGACTACGATCATACGAAGACTCTAAAGAAATGCTGGAACGAGGATGCGAGAATCTGCGGAGGATCTTAGCGTGGGCAGAACAAATTTTTCCAGTGATCTAGCTACAAGTTAGCACGTGGCAAATCCATGCAAAAGGAACCTTATGAAGCTAACAGAGATGCAGAAAAATCTGAGACTAAAATTGGCTTTTTACTGATCGAATCATCGGTTAATGTCATTCTTTTCTCTGATCACGAAAAGCGCGCTAAAGGCTTCCTACTCCAACCAATCGTTGGAAAATTCTTAACCATTGAGTTCCTTTAAAGCTGTTTTTGAGTGAGTGTTAAAGAGTTTTTATTTTATTGGAGGTTTAACGACCACCGTGAGCAACTCAATAGGCTATAAGCAGTCACCCGTTCCTAATTTGGGGTCAATGGTTCCAGGGAAGGGAGAGAGCCAGTGCCGGAGGACAAACACAACATCCATGCCTCACCGAGTTTCGGACCCGTACCACTTCCGGACGAATGGTCGTAAGCCATCGCTTAGACCACTGCGCCACCAAGGCTGCTAGTGTTAGAGTTCATCTTCTATCCTATATCTGCAATGTAAATTCTTTTGTACTCATTTTCTCAAAGACTATTACTTTGTAGCTTTTGAAATTTTGAGCACAAATAAAAACGACCTGTACTGTATATATCACAATTATTATTCCGAAAAATGTGTTGGAATTTTTAAAACAAAAATCAATTTGTATGACTCGAAAGCATTCCAATTTGCTGTTAGATGGCGCGATAAGTTAGCATAGCAGTGTTTCTGTATGGAAGCAACGAAATTTCTTATTTCAGTCTGATTTTTTACTCTTTCCAACCGTAGGTTGAAGAAGCGTATATGCTCCAGCTTTGTCCGTCTGTCCGTCCGCACGATAACTCGCGTAAGAATGGTTCGATTTCGATGAAATTTTAGTATGTGATAGGGGACCATTGCGGACGAACCCTATTGAAAATGAACGAAATAGAGTCAAAGTTCAGGACATAGGAGCGAGATCCATTTCATTGCCCTTATGCGTCATAACTTGCGTAAAAATGGTTCAATTTCGATGAAAATTAAGTATGTGGTAGGGAGTGGGATCCATTTTTTTACATAGGAACGGGATGCATTCCATTGCCTTTATTCGTCGTAGGGGACCAGCTGGGGACGAACCCTATTGAAAATGGACGAAATGGGGTCAAACGTCACGACATAGGAGAGGGATCCATTCCATTGCCTTTGCACGTCATAACTTGCGTAAAAATGGTTCGATTTCGATGAAATTTTAGTATATGGAAGGGGACAACCTGGGGATAAACCCTATTAAAAATGGGAGAAATGGCGTTGAAGGTCACGACATAGGAGCGGGATCCATTCCATTGCCCTTATGCGTCATAACGTGCGTAAAATTAGTTCGATTTCAACGACATTTTAGTATGTGGTAGGGGATCATCTGGGGACAAAACATATTGATGCGAATATTGGGTCTAAATTAGTAACTATTAAAAAAGAGGGGACGGTCTTAATAGGCGTGGCTAAATTATGTTGATAATTAAATTAAATATTTGACCTATTGTAAATTAATTGGGAAATTAACTTATTTTAATTAGGGAAGTCTTGTAATTCTCTTTGTCTGAGTGGAAACAAAGGAAGTAGTGGATCATCTCTGGGGGTCTGTGAGCAGCGAGGGACCACACCAGACGGCAATTGAGAAGCACTCAGACTCCCATAAAGACGGTTTCAAGTGGCCGTTAGTGCCAAATATCGGTAGGAAACACTGGGAATTATGATTATGAGAGGCAAGAGGTAACGACGCTTCGTGGGAGAGGCACGAGAGAAATCTCTGAGTGTCGAGTGAGGAGAAACAGATGAGGCCCACGTGAGAGGGAATGGCAAAAAGTTGGATAGGAAGGAAACAGTTAGTTATCTCTGTGGGCTGCCGTAGGACAGACGGAGAAACTCTCCAGGAAGCATCTCGGAACGCAGTTGTAAGCCGGACCGAGGAATTGCTATGGAGGGAGCGGCTTTACGCAGTTGTCAGACGTAAGGAACCCGCTAGGTACGAAACTTGAAGTCCGACGCTTATCTAAGATTGCCACGGTACTTCTAGCGCAGCGGTAAGCCGCCTAGTACGATGGAAAAGGGAGAACTTAACAATAATTAGGAGGCTGGGGTAAGAACCTTTACCAAAAATGCCAAATTGAGGAAGCATACTTAAAACGAATCATTAACTACCACACTGCCAGCAAACTACGCATCTCTATCCACGGGGTAAAAGAGAGCTACCCTTGACCATTCTATTGCCCCCGGTCTGCTGTGCGAAGAGGAGTCAGCGCTGATTGCCATTTACACGATGGTCGGGGAGAAACATGAAAGAAGACTTTCTCTCGGCTGCACCGCCGAACTAAGAAAACCAACAGATAGAGACCCTCTGTGACACACAGGTTTAAAAACCATCATTCGCTACTGTTACAGAGGTGCAGGTGTGTCAATAAGTGTTAACGCATCGTCTATTTCTTCAATGTGGATTTTTGCCTATACCGTCAACAAGCCGTGAGTACTTTTATTTGTCTATTTTTATCCTGTTGCTGAAAGGAGGAATTGTGAACTTGAACTTATATCAGACTTTAGATTAGAACTTTGACACGCCCTTTTTTTTTTTTGAGGCGGAAGTCTTATTACTAAATTCAGAAGAAGATATTAGCTCCGATAGGGGGCATACAGTTGATTATTTCATCAAGTGCCAGACCCCGGGATAGTCTTCTCATGAAATAAAGAAATTCTATGGTTAATCTTGCTCTGTTCATTCTATAGGCTCTGGTGTATCAATTACCTGTATTACTTCCCTGTGTTTCAGCAAGCATCACGTTCTCGCCCATTTATACCAGCTCCCGAATTAAAAGAATGCCGCCCCGGTGGCGCAGTGGTCTAAGGCGTTGGCTTCTGATCATTCGTCCGTAAGGGGTCCGGGTTCGAATCCCGGTCAGGCATGGATGTTGTGTTTGTCTTACGGCACTGGCTCTCTCCCTTCCCTGGAACCAGTGACCCTAAATTAGGGACGGGCGACTGCTTATAGCCCATTGAGTTGCTCACGGTGGTCGTTAAACCTCCAATCAAAAAAAAAAAAAAAAAAAAAAAGAATTAAAAGAACCTTCACGTCTCGTTTTTATATCAATTTGGTGACGAGTGGTGGGATAATGATTCACTGTCTCATCAAATGGTAGTGCAAGAAATTCGTAACAATATTGAAAATGCACGAAATGTGGTCAAAGGTCACGACATAGCAGCGGGATTCATTCCATTGCCCTTATAAGTCATAACTTGCGTAAAAATGGTTCTATTTCGATGAAATTTAGTATGTGGTCGGGGACCACCTGGAGACACACCTTACTGAAAATGGACGAAATGGGATCAAAGGTCAGGTCATAGGAGCGGGCTCCATTCCATCGCTCTTATGCGTCATAACTTACGTAAAAATGTTTCTATTGCGACAAACCTCAGTATGTTTTTCCGGAGGTATACACTGAACCGGTTCTGTAGAATATGATCGAAATGGGGTCAAAGGTCAGGACGCAGGAGCCAGATTTATTCCACAGCCATTATCCTCATAATTTGACTAAAAATGTTTCTATTGCGACAAAACGTTAGTATGCTGTCCCAGAGGTATACTGATCCAATTCTGTTTAATACAGTATAACCGAAATGGGGTGAGAGGTCAGGACACAGGAGCAAGATTTATTCTACAGCCATTATCTTCATAACGTGAGTAATAACTTGAGTAATGATTTCTGGTATGTTGGAAAGCGTATCATATTCAATGCATTGCATGATTTTACTAACTTGTTTTAATTATCTGAGCCAAATAGAAATCAATGCGTACGGGCAAAAGTGAGATTGGAGTCTTGTCTTCTATAAATCATCTTAAATCCTACTGTACGTTCAGTTTCTGAAGAGAAAATGTGTACATTAGCAGAGAACCCCTGAATCTGAGCTATAGAAACTCCGCCTACTTACCCAGCTCCACCCCAAAATAACGTCATTGTTTAAAACGTAACAGCGCGTATTTTGTCTTTTCATTGCGGAGCCAACGAGAGACCGCTTTCGTTCTGAATATGTTGAGGTCTCCAGTGATTTGCTGACGCCAACTTCTAGGACAGTCACTCAAGACGTAAAAGTCACGCCTAAGAAGTGTTTTTTTTTTTTTTGCGCCATCTATCGCAGAAGATGAACTTTA
Source organism: Macrothele yani (assembly GCA_039090855.1). Taxonomy (NCBI): domain Eukaryota; kingdom Metazoa; phylum Arthropoda; class Arachnida; order Araneae; family Macrothelidae; genus Macrothele; species Macrothele yani. The sequence continues at coordinate 25,454,137 of CM076991.1, read as the reverse complement.
ACACTCATTCAAAGACTTAAGAAATGAAGGGCACAGTGGGTGCCAAAGTGGTATGCCATTTGTGGTAAAACAGTAGTAAGTTGTTCTAAGTATGAAAACTGTGGTAAAGGTTTTTTAATTTTTAGTGAGAGTGAGAGCTATTCAAATTTAAATATTGATTCTAAAAAAAAAAAAATTAAGAAAATTTGGTAAGCCCCAAGTAATATGAAAGTTCGATTTCTAAATTTCTTGGCTACCTGAGCATAAAAAAATTATTCGAAACAGGTGTCTTATATTTATGCGCACAAAAGTTCCTAAGCAATTTAAACATTCAGTGTTATTGTTGTTAAAACAAATCCGGTTTTCCCACACTGACACAACTTTCTGAATTGCAGTCTACCATCCTGGATGAAAATTTGTAATTCAAAGGTTTCATACTTGAAAATATTGAATCCCTAAATAAAAACTTTGCTTGAGTGCAAGACGATGTGCCGTGCAATCAATTTGGAGTGTGCTCTCCTTTCTGACAGGCGAGTGTAAACACTGTGTTTACAGTCGTCTGTAACCATGATGACTGTAAACACTGTGATATTGCCCAGTGATCTACGACAGCCTACATTTAAATTAAAGAGTGTCGTTATCAGGGTAAAATACTTGAAGATATTCCAAATTCCCTTTGTGAGGAAGTTACTTCTTTTAAAGGTCAGCAGCATGTTCTCCCTTCATGTTCAAAAGGTATTTTTGCAGACTGAATGCAACTTCTGGCTAAAATTTCTTAGCCAGCTGGTTAAAATGTTGCCCTCATTCACTTGGTTCATCTGATCTATTATCTAATGATTACTGTCTTTTCAAACACCATGGAAAAGGAAAGCTAACCAGGATAAATTTCAAAAAAATTCAAAATACCTATGCATAGTGAGGAAAGCAATTGAAAACAACCAAAGCCTAAAGATAGCAAAGGGACATCTCAGTAAGGGAAGAAAACAGATTATGGCACTGAGAAAAGAAGATGGTTCTGTAACAAGAAATAGAGGCGAAATTTTGACAAGAGTGAAAGATTTCTACTCCAAATTATATGAAAGGGATGATACATGCACTCCAGACATCATGAAAGATACCAGTACCAGAGTTCCTCCAGTCCTTCCAGCAGAAGTTGCACATGCAATCAAGAACATGAAGCGGGGAAAAGCTCCAGGAGAAGATGGAATTACTGTAGACATCATACAAGAAGCAAGTGGAGAAATCGAAACAGTACTCGCCCAAATTTTTACTCGATGCCTTAATGAAGGAAAGATTCCTGAGGATTGGAACACCGCTACAATGATCCTGCTACATAAGAAAGGTGACATTGAGGATCTCGGAAACTACAGACCTATCAGCCTCCTATCAGTAGTTTATAAAATCTTCACTAAAGTTCTTTCACACCGCTTGAAGGTAACACTGGACATGGCTCAACCGAGAGAACAAGCTGGATTCAGGAGTGGCTACAGCACAATAGATCATATCCATGTGCTGAGAGAACTAATTGAAAGAGCGAGGGAATATGAACTTCCATTGTGCATGGCTTTTATCGATTATGAAAAAGCCTTTGATTCGGTGAAACCATCAGCAGTTACAATGGCTCTGAAAACCTGCGGTATTGAAGATGCATACATTAATATTATTAATAACATCTATGAAAATGCAAGTGCAAAGATTAGGCTGTTTGAAAATACAACACACATAAAAATTGGAAAGAGAGTGAGACAAGGTGACACCATATCTCCGAAGCTCTTTAATGCCACATTGGAGGGCGTTTTTCAGTCACTGAGCTGGGAAAACAAGGGGATAAAGATTAATGGAGATTATCTAACCCACCTTCGTTTTGCTGATGTCGTAGTCATTTTTGCAACTAGCCCATCAGAGCTGCAGAGTATGATCCAGGAACTTGCTGACAAGAGTAAAGAAGTGGGATTAAAAATGAACTTTCAGAAGACAAAAGTGATGTTCAATGCTTTTACAAGAAATGAAGATTTATCGATTGATGGAGAAAAGCTGGAGATAACAGACACGTACGTTTATCTTGGACAGCAGATATCAAGTGAGGGTCACATTGATGAAGAAATTAATCGGCGTACAAAACTTGCCTGGAGAGCTTTTGGAAGAAACAGCATAATTTTCAAGAGCAATATGCCATTATGTCTTAAAAGAAAAGTGTTTGATCAATGCATCCTTCCAGTGCTTACGTATGGTGCAGAGACGTGGACCTTAACTAAAAGAGACATACAAAGGCTGCAGACAACTCAAAGTAGTATGGAGAGGTGCATACTTGGTGTAACCAGGAGAGATAAGAAGAGGAACTCGTGGATCCGAAAAATGACAAGAGTGGAAGACATCATGATCAGAGTTAAATCCCTGAAATGGCAATGGGCTGGACATACTGCCAGAAGGACAGATCATCGATGGACAGCCGAAATTTTAGATTGGATTCCAAGGGACAGGAAAAGACCCAGAAGAAGACCACATGGGAGATGGGTGGATGAAATTCGAAAGTATGCAGGGGTGACATGGAGGAGACTGGCACAAGACAGACCGTTGTGGAGGAAACTTGGGGAGACCTTCGTCCAGCAGTGGATTGATAATGGTTGACAATGATGATGATGATGAAATCCAAAACAAGTAAGAATAATCTTCTAATTCTGTATAATTTATGACTACAAAAACTTGTTATTGTATGATATGTAGATGATACTTTCTGTTCTCCGAAATTGCATGAATTCGGAATTGCCTAAATTAGTTGAACGTATCAATTCAATTAATCCTCGTATACAGTTCACATGTGAGACTGAAAATAAAAGTTGCTTACCATTACTGGAAGTCCTTGTGTCACGCTCTGAATGATCCTTTAGTACAACAGTTTATCGAAAACCATTTGCTGCCTCCTTACCCCCACATGCAAAATCAAATCACCCATGGAAACAAAACATTTCTGCTTTCTACACATACATATAGCGTGCACTATATATATATATGCTCAACTGAGGATTCCTCACGGAAAAAGATTGAATTTCTTAAACGAACTGCAGTACACAGAGGTTGCAGCCCTTTCGTTATGGACAAAGCTATCCAAAAATTTAGGAAACTGAAGCCTGTCTGCACCCTCACGCCGATAGACCTTCCAATACGAAAGAATTGGGCGGTTATCCCATTTGCTCCTCAGATTTGCTTCGGAATTTCAAAAATTCTCAAAAGTTTTAATTTCAAAGTTATTTTCAAACCCATAAACAAGATGAATTTTTACCGATCAAAGGACTACGTCGAAGACACAAACTCCTGGGGAATTTATCAGATACCTTGTGAATGTGGACTTTCATATACAGGACAGACCCGCTGAGTTTTAAGTTTCCGTGTGAAGGAACACAAGACCTACTTACGGAACTATGAACTGAAGAAGTCATCAATAGCCCAACATTGTCCCGAAAATAACCAGAAATTTTTTGTTTGGAAACGCTACGCTTATTGATAAATATGATTCGACTATCGAGCTTAATATATAAGAAGCTTTCAACATAAACAAGAACTCTTCAGGGCTTGTCCACGATATGACGTCTACTACATTTTTATCAAGCGTGTACAAACAATTCACCAAAACCCGTGACCGTCAGAACCCTGATGGCGCCAGAATTATTTTAATGTTTACGCTCTATTCGCCCCAATGATGCCGAAACAAACGCTCTGCGAAACCATAGTCGATGTTAAATAAACATTGAATTCTAAACAAACGTTGCTATTTTTATTTAATATTGTAATTCGTCGGCAGACATGTTTCCGTAACAGTGAATATATTTTGATCAGCGGCGCACCCAGGAATTCCTGTTAGGGGGGGGGGGGCTATATATATATATCTAGAGATTTATATACGCACATAATGTGCATATACGTATATGTTATATGCACATAGTATGTGTGTATATAGTGTGTGTTCATATAAATATAGTGTACGGATACAGTGAATATACACTGAAGAGCAATTGAATTAGAGACAGCTGGCGTTATACAAATGTGGTGCTGTGGGCGGCCTGGTAAACGGAAACGACATGACGTATGCAGCGATCCGACAATATAAGGAGTGGATGCGACGGGAATCAGTAAGAGTCGGACGCAGTATGGGTAAGACGAATGATCTAAGCGCATTTGATCGTGGGCAAATTGTCAGCGCCCGACGAAGGGGTCACTCCATCTTGGAAGTCGTGCAGGCACTGGGATTTTCATGAGCCACTGTGTCACGGGTGCACCGTGAGTACATCGAATCCGGTAAAACCATCCCTGCAAGGTCCAACTGCCGTGGACAACAGCGTGTGGATGAGTGGGGTCATCGTGTGCTAGCTCGCATTGTAACAGCGGATAAACGGGCCACAGTGCAAGAAATCACTCGGCAATTTAACGCTGGCGCACAAAAACGTGTAAGCAGCCACACCATCTAGAACCATCTCCTCGCTATGGAGTACAGAAGCCATCGTCCCACGAGGGTACCGTTGCTGACCGCACATCACAGGGTGCAAAGATTAGCATGGGCGCGGGAACATCGCCACTGGACCCTAGACATGGGGAAAAACGTTGGCTGAACTGATGAGTCGAGATTCACGTTGGTACATGCGGATGGCAGGATACGAGTACGGCGCAAACCACATGAAGCGATGGATCCTTCTTGCCAGCAGGTCACTATTCAAGCTGGTGGGAATGGCATTCTCGTCTGGGAACTGTTTACGTGGACTGAAATGGGACCCCTGGTACAAGTGACATCGTCCCTCACAGGTCAACGTTTCCGGGACATCCTGGACGACCCTTCGCTCCCGTTTATGCGTCTTCAACGTCCCAATGGGGATCTCATTCTGCAACAAGACAATGCAGCTCGCGGATTGTATCTGAATGGTTGGATGAACATTCCACCGACGTGACCTCGCTTCCTTGGAAAGCTAGGTCACCTGACCTCAATCCCATCGAGCACATCTGGGATGCCATCGAGAGCGATGTTCTAGGCTCTGACCCACCTCCATCAAATCTTCGTGAACTGTGGGAGCTTGTTCAGGGGTCGTGGATCCGTATGTCTTCTTAATGCTTCCGGTGTCTTGTCGAGTCCATGCCAAGACGAATCGCCGCCGTCATCAGGGCGAAAAGGTGGTGCTACACGTTACTAGACAGGTATCTCTAATTCAATTGCTCTTCAGTGTATAGTATGCGTATATAGCGTGTGGATGTATGTATATATATTAATAGTATACGCACATTAGTGTATATGGATAGTATACGTTCATAGGACTGTATACATATATAGTGTGTATACAGTATATATTTATATATTGTGCGCACACAGTGTAGTGTACATAGCGTGTGGATATGTATGCATATTATACGCATGTTAGTACATAAATATAGTACACTTAAATAGTGAATGCGTGTAAATAGTATACGCACATAGTGTGTACATTAGTAGATAACTATTGATATACACGTACGTAGGGTGTGCGAAAAGTTCTCGGCGCACAATGAAGGAAAAATCGTACACAAAGGGCCAAACCGATAACTTTTAGGGGTATGCAAAAGTTTCCGCCGTTTTAAGGAGAAAGGAGACAGGAACAATCAGGAAACCAGTACACATTTATTCAACGAAATATTGGCCGTTAGCATCAATGAGCTTTTGCCATTTTTCAGGCAACAAATGAATGACCCCCTGTGAAAGAAGGACCCTGTCGGGTTTTGAGCTGAAGAACGCAGTAACAAAATTTTCCACCTCTGGGACAGTGGTGTACCGGTGTTGGGCTAGGGCGTGTTGCATACAGCGAAACAGATGATAGTCTGAGGGTACAACGTCCCGGGAGTAAGCCGAGTGTGGTAAAACCTTCCAGTGTAACTGTTCAAGGGTTGATTTCGTGTTGGCACCGACATGCGATCTGGCATTATCGTGTAACAGGATGACAGGGCGGCGTCCTGTACCTGTCCATGGGCGTTTTTGCTCGATTTTGGCTTTCATTTTCATCAACTGATCGCTATATCGTTGTGCAGTGATTGTTTTGTCCGGTTTCAACAGTTCGAAGCACAGCATTTCGTGCATATCCCACCACACACACACAACAGAACCTTTTCACCGTAGATATCCTGTTTTGCAGCTTATGCTGGCCTGGATCAATCCAGGATCTCTTAAGTACGGGGTTGTCGCAATAGACCCACTTTTAATCCCCAGTGACAACCTTCCACAAGAAATTGTTCCCTTGAAACCTCTTCAGCAACGACGGGCAGATGTCCAATCGTTGACCAATATTACGCTCCGTTAAAGTATGCGAAACCCACATACCAATCTTCTGGATCTTCCCCAAGGCCTGTAGACGCCGTACCACCGTCGATTGAGCCACTTTCAAACGTTTCGCTAGTTGCGTGGTCGATTGTGTGGCATCCTCTGACAACAGCGATTCTAGCTCCTCGTCTGAGAGTTCCTGCGGTCTATCTGCACTTGGCTTGTCTTCCAAGCTTAGATCACAATTTTTGAAACCTGGCAAACCATTCTCGACACGTCCGCTCAACCATAACCGTTTCGCCATACGCCTGACATATTGCTTCACTCGCACTTTTTCCTAAATTAAGCATGAATAACAAACAGTGCTGCAAATTAACTTTATCGACCGCCATGCTTGGCTTCATGTACGAACTGACAGCACGAGTCGCCGACCTGTTAGACCCCTACAGCCCCGCTAGCGGTGGCAGCTGAAAGGTTTGTATACCACTAACAGTAGACGACACTATGTAATTCTTTGAACAATGCAAAATAGTATTTTTGAATGTTTAATTCGTGACGTACGTCTCTTTTAATCTCTTTGGGGCTTTGGGATATAACTAGTAGACATAGTTATATCTCAAAGCCCCAAAGAGATTATATATATTGTTGTATGTTTAATTTATGACGTTTGTCACTCTTAATCTCCTCGGGGGGGGGGGGGGGGGGGCTTGAGCCCCCAATGCCACCCACCGTGGTTACGCCAGTGATTTAATCAATATACCTTATCTTTGAGATGAGGTACGATGTCAAGAAATTGTTTATAGATCATCCATATACACGGTCCACTCACATTATTGTGACCACCAGCTAATATCCAGAATAACCGCCGTGTGCAGCGCGGACAACAGCTAGACGGGCTGGGAGGGACTGAAAAAGGTGCTGGAAGGTGTTCACCGGTATGTGGAGCCATGCTGACTGCAGTGCATCTGACAGCTGCTGGAAGGATCGTGGTGGAGGATCCATAGAGCCAACACCACGATCGAGGTGTTCCCACAGATGCTCAATTGGGTTTAAATCTGGGGAATTAGAGGGCCTGGGAAGTACTTTGAAGTTTTCATCGCGCTCTTCTAACCACTCTCGGAAATTTCTAGCTGTGTGACACGTCGCATTATCGCGCTGGAAGATCATATCCGCCCCAGGGAAGACAATCAGCATGAATGGGTGAACGTGGTCTGCAAGGATGGATTCATAACGAATTCAATCCATACTACCTTCCACAGGTATGAGTGGACCCAGAGAATGCCACGAAAACATTCTCCAGACCATAACGCTGTCCCCACCAGCTTGTGTTCTGCCAGCAGTGGTTGAAGAGTGTTTGTTCTCCGATGTTTTTCGACTTATCCGCCAACGTCCATCCGTTCGATGAAACAGAAAACGGGTCTCATCGGAGAAGGCAATCCTTTGCCAATCCGCGGATGTTCAATTCCGATACTGCCGTGAGAATGTAAGTCTTTTATGCCGATGCGCCATCGTTAGCATAGGTGCAGTGACCATTCGTGTGCATCGGAGCCTGATACGCAGCAGGGTTCGCTAAACTGCCGTTTTAGGCACACTTCCTGTAGCCCCAATGGTAGCCCCCTGTGAGTAGCTCTGCTGTAGCGTGTCGATCTGCTCTCAAGCAACTTCGAAGCCAACGTTCACCTCTCACATCAATGGCACGTGGTGCTCCGCGGTTTCCACGTCGCTTATTCGCAATGGTTCCGTTTCTGAAGTTACGATACAGTTTAACCACAGCAGCACGCGAACAGTTCACAAACTTTGCTGTTTCAGAAATGCTGCCACCCTTGGCACGAAAGCCGATAATCTTCCTATTTTTTTTTTGCCGCCCCGGTTGGCGCAGTGGTCTAAGGCGTTGGCCTCTGATCATTCGTCCGAATGGGGTCCGGGTTCGAATCCCGGTGAGGCATGGATGTTGTGTTTGTCTTACGGCACTGGCTCTCTCCCTTCCCTGGAACCAGTGGTCCTAAATTAGGGGACAGGCGACTGCTTATAACCCATTGAGTTGCTCACGGTGGTCGTTAAACCTCCAATCCAGTCCAATCCAATCCAATCCAATCTTCCTATTTTTCAGATCTGATAAATCGCACCTTTTATCAATGACAACAACGAGTGATATGTTTTCAAATATCTTGCAGCACACCTTATATACACTCCAAACCAGCTCACTACACATGCTTTCTTTCATTGGCTACGCGCTGTTGACGTCAAAAGTAGGAGGTGGTCGCAATTATGTGACTCGACTGTGTATAAAGGAAAAAAAAATATTAGTAGTTTTACCTCCAGGAGTCAGCAGAAATGTCGGCTTCTCTGGTTTAGTTCCTGAGACTGTCATAGAAAGATCCAGAAGTCTCTGCATGGAATCGAAATTGAAGTATCCAACTGGAACACCGGCCTCTTTATCAGGTGTCTCAGGGTGACTCTCTGAACCCCCATCATCGAAGGAATCAGGGGCCGAGTTAGTGTTCTTCCTTACGAAACACAACTTTCTCCTCTCGCTGTTTCTTCGAGACGGAGGAGTAGCTGTAATGCTGGACTGCACCGGCGGAGGAGGCGTCTGTGGAGAGTTGTCACTCGGAGGAGTTTCCGTCCTCGAAGTTGGCGCACTGTTAAACACCATCTTACTAACAGTCACGGCATTCGGATCTTGTCCGCCATCATCGGAACTGGTCGCCCCTTGTGGTTGAATGTGAGGCGGGACAAAAATCACTTGTCTTTGCTGAGTCAGTGGTACTTGTGGTGGCCTAGTCTCGTCCAGAGACACCTGCTGTTGAAGACGTCGAGACCGACCGCGCTCAGACATCGCTCTCTGCAACATGGACGTCTTCTTTGGCTTCTTTTCTTTCTGGTGCGCTTGTTCTTGTGCTTGCGCAATGGCAGAAAGCGTAGTTTCATCTTCTTCTGAGCATATCGACAAGTTACGCCAGTAGACCTACGAAGAGAAAACACAGAGATAAAAAGGATATAAATTGCCAGAAAAAGTATTACTTGAAAAGCTACGAGGGAGACTCAATCAAAAGCAAAAAAAGTAAGAATTTAATACACTGCTGGACAATTGCTAAGGACGGATCATAAACGGCTATAAAGCGCATAAAAAAATAAGTCTGGTTGGATGCCAAGTGAAATAAACTAATGTCAGAATACCAGGACATTACAAGAAAGACAATTTATTGTGCTCTGAAATCCAGAAGGCTTTGGAACGTGTTCAAGGGACAAACACGCCATTTTGTGCAGAATACGTAAACGTGAAAAAAATGCAATTACCGTCCGCAGGCGTTCCGGCGTAAGATGTCAATTCGGGATATGGCCACCATGGAGGGTGATGCCAGATTCCACACGTCGTCTTATGCTTTGCACAACATTATCAAGCAGCTGTTGGGGTAATTTATCCCATTCCTCTGTCAGTGCACGGATGAGGGTGTCCTTGTTTATTGGAAGGCATTGGCTACCAGCAAGACTCCTCCCCAAAGCATCCCACACATTTTCAATGGGATTCAGATCTGGAGAACGTGCTGCCCATACCAGGCGTTGAATATCCTCGCTCTCAAGACACTCCTGGACAGCGACTGTACGATGATTGTGGCGTTGTCGTCCATGAAAATGAATCTATCACCGACAGCACCACGGAACATGCGAACATGAGGTAGCAGAACATCATTAATGTATCGTTGGTCAGTCATAGTCCCAGTTGGAAGCACATAGAGGAACGTACGGCCATTGATCATGATGCCAGCCCATACCATGACACTACATGTCGGATATCGGTCCCTTTCCTGTATGTTTGCTGGACAATATGCAGTACCACTATCACGCCAGATCAGTTGTCGTCGACAATCAGACGATAGACTGTATCTACTCTCATCTGAGAAGAGGACAGCAGACCAGTCGTTATCAGTCCAACTGCAATGTTGATGGCACCATTGCAAACGGGTGGTACGGTGACGTCTGGACAATGGGATGCACACAACAGGACGGTGGGCGTATAGTCCTCCTTCATGCAAACGTCTGACGACAGTTTTTTGGGAGATCTGCTTACCAGTAGCAGCCATAAACTGATTTGCTACCTCACTAGCTGTGCTGCGCCGGTGTCTTTTTGTTGATAGCACTATGTACCGATCTTCTGCAGGTGTCGTACTGCGAACAAGACCTCTCCCGTGACGTTTGCTACACTCTCCATTTGTTTGAAATGATTTCCAAAGCCTTGAAACAACACTGTGGCTGACGTCGAACTCCCTGGCAACATCTGTTATTTTTCGCCCTTCTTCAATCTTGCCAATAATACGGCCACGCGTAAAATCATTTAGATGATGTCGGGAAGACATATTGAAAATTGCAAGTTCGTCAATTGATTCTTTCCCTTTCAACTTTGCGTTTGAACAACAACGGTCAATACGCGTCAAATCCTTTATATCTCTTATCAGCGCTGTGAGGTCACAAACAAGTTCAGCAATCCAAAATTTGCATACGCGCAGCACGTTTTACTGTATCCCGCACTTATGCTAATTTCCACATATTTTCCTGCCTTCCATTTTATGGTTGCTATTGTCATCCGTCCTTAGCAATTGTCCGGCAGTGTATTTATAAATCCTACAGCAGATGGCCATACCGGTGGCAGAAAGGTCTAGGGCGCTATCTTCGGATTATTCGACAGGGGTGGGTATCGCGTTCTCTTTATTTTGTTTACGGATTTTGCGACTACCGTGATGAACTATAACGACTACAAGCAGTCGCTCGTTCCAAATCTAGGACCACTGGTTTCAGAGGACAGAGAGAATCAGTGCCATAAGACAAGAACACCACCCATGCTTCATCCGGGACTTGAACCCAGGATATCTCCGACGAACAATCAGAGTCTAGCGCTTAGACCACGGGCGACAAGAGTGCATCTGACCAACGGTTAAGTTATAGGTGGCGTGCTTGTAATATTGCACTGGCTCTGTTACTTTTCTGGAACAAGTGGATCTAAATTAGGGACGGACGACTGCTTCTAATCCTAAGAGTTGCTCACAGCATTCGTTGAACTCGGAAACAACAACAAAATAGAAATAATAAAAACTGATTCACTTTTCAATGTTATAATGAATATGGCTTTTAACTACTAAGCTAATTATAGTGAATATAGCTTTCACTAATATTATAATGAATTCAATGCTTGTACTAAGCTAAGTATAATGCTTCTTCTAATGGTTGTTGTTCGTTAATTAAATCATGAATAAACTTTCCTGCTAGTAGTGTAGTAACCATAATGAACAAGCTTATAACTGGTAGTAATGTTGTAGTAGTAATTAAGATGAATAAAGTCTTATGCTGGTTGTTACTAATAACACTAAATGAAATAAACCTAACAGCCAGACAGAGATCTGACAAAACTATGAACTGAGAAAGACGTACTTACGAAAGCAATCTTTTATTTGGTCAACGTTTCGCTCTCACATAAACGAAGATCTCGTTACACATAAACCACAGTTCACTTCGTACAACAACAAACGCTCTCTTTCACATAAACCAACGCTCTCTGACACATAAACAACAGCTCACCCTACGCACATCAACAAAAAGCTCTCTCCATACATCGTTGAACGCGCCTATTTATACTGGCTACCACCACGTCATGACTTACACTCATTGCCAGATCTCATTCAGCTGGTGAAATAACATCTCGTTCAGTAAGAAGATAATTTACATAAGAAAATAAAATAACCAGAGATAATAAAAATCAAAAGGAAAGTGAATCGAGAGTATACGTTACAATGTATGTATGCAGTTCTGGGTGGTTTGGGGGTTTAACAACCAACATGAGAAACTCAATGCCCGTTCCTAATTTAAGGCAACTTGTTCCAGGGAAGGGAGAGATCCACTTCAGTAAGGAAAACAGAACACCCATGCCTCACCGGGATTCGGACCCGGACCCAACTCGGACGAATAACCAGAAGCCATCCCTTAGACCACTGCGCCACCGGGGCGACATATGCATGTAGTTCTCTTCTTTTGTAATGGACATTCACTATTGCGAAACCAACGCATAAGCTCCGCCCGAAAAAAATGTGATACAATTACTGAGCAAGTTTACGGGTTATGAACGACTGGGAACCACCCTCGCAAATGAGATAGAAACCTAGGAAAAGAGTTGTTAAAAGTATTATTGTACTGGGCACTTTGAAAGTTTCTTTCCGGTCTGAATTCGACTCATTCTGAATATAAGTATTTCGCCAAAACTAAAGGCAAAACGCAGGGGCGGATTGGCGATCGCAAAAGGGCCCGGAAGAATTTTTGCGAATGGGCCCCGTTCAGTTGTAGTTCTGTGGTGCTATTGTATCACAACTGAAAATCACTTTTTTTATTTAAGAAACAAAACAAAAAATACATTTGCTCTGGAAACTGTGGCAAGCATAGTACTGGGGGGGGGGGGTAAAAGTACACCCGTCATCCTTAAATTGAAGTGGGTGTTGCGGAAAAGTTTTCATCGGCCTATGCCTAGATTTTACTGCAGAAAAATTGTACTGCAATTTTTCTGTTATGGACAATCACAGTTAAAAATTTCAAGATATTTAAATAACGTGGAAAACTCACTTAATCGACGTGGAAAACTCACTTAATCGACGTGGAAAAAGCGAATAACGAGGTTTAAATCATTAGTAAGTGGGTGTTGCGGAAAAGTTTTCATCGGCCTATGCCTAGATTTTACTGCAGAAAAATTGTACTGCAATTTTTCTGTTATGGACAATCACAGTTAAAAATTTCAAGATATTTAAATAACGTGGAAAACTCACTTAATCGACGTGGAAAACTCACTTAATCGACGTGGAAAAAGCGAATAACGAGGTTTAAATCATTAGTTTAGTTAGTTATGTATTTAATTGCGCTGGAGAAGTTTCTAATTTTGGACACACTCAATATTTATATTTGTTTAAAATTTTCTCATAAGAACGCTGAAGTAAGAACATTATTTTTTTTAGTTGCTTATGTAGCCTTTTCATGTTTGACAGATCGTAAAATAATCTTGATTTTCATACCTTTGAGCTTCCAGTTCTTAAATTTTCAACGAAGTTGGCTGGAATTCCAGCAAATATTTGAGAGAGAGAGAACTGCTACGACCAAAATTATGTTGGAGTTATATAAAAAATCCTTTCGCATAAGACATGGTTTTTAAATTTAAATAAATGAAAAAAATACTGAACTTTTACACCGTAGAATTTTCTATTTGTACTGCAACGTTTGTAGTTTTTCTGTTGTGGACAATCACAGTTAGAAATTTAAAGATTTTTAAATATCGTGGCAAACAGATTCTTCATTTAGTGATCATATATTCGTATGTCTTTCAAATACAAAACGTGCTTTTATGCTGTGGTTATGTAAAGACACCTTACTAAATAACGTAAACAAAACATTTTGCAACTTCATGTTGAAATGATAAACGCCTTCATCTGCAGCATTTGTCAGTTATCACAATGAGCGTAGGCTACGTAGGTAGAACATTTCCGGGACAAAGGGATCGTATATGAACACCAGCGCAAATAATCTTACAGTTATTTCAAAATAAGTTCTTGATATTATTAGCTTTCACTTTGAATTCTGTGTTGTCATATAGTGGATAGTACATCCCATAATGAGGCACAAGAATCTAAGCATTGTTCTGCAACTTTATCAAACATGGGTGAGTATTTTCACTACTTTAACTAAAGTAGTGAAAAAATTTTAGCCCTGTTCAGCCCCTACCGCAATGTTGTTAATATACTTAGATTCTTGTGCTTCCCGATTTTTGCTGATGCCGGGCCCTTCGAAACATATCAGGATGAAATGAATGGTCCAAGAAACTATAGAAAGAGATAGACATCCCTTCTCCACTCCGTAGTTGAGAAAGACATCGGTTAATTGCACGGGAAGGAAGGAGTGGAATTTGAAAGAAGAGATTTTTTTTAATGCCTAAACAGAATTATCATAGTTTTCGGGCTTGTTCGGTCCCGGGCCCTATTTTGCAACATAAAATAAGGCTCGTTCGGGCCCGGGTTCTATTTTGCAATATAAAATTCGGGCTCGGGCTCCATTTGCAATATAAAATGAGCACAACACTAGTGCCTCCTAAAACCAACGGGAGTAAAATCAACTACCCCCTCCCTTCCTTGGGAAATTTATATTAGAGTACACACCTTCGCCAGTTCGCAACATACGGTACATACATTCTCGTTCCTCAGCTACTAAGTGAACCCAGAAGTTTGCAAACACACATGGCCCATCTATGTAGTTGGGATTCTAACAGTTGCCTGGTGAGAAGATTTTTTCCCTAATTCAAAATAGAAGTTCTTTTCCCCAGCTTGTTATAATTACATTATGTGTATTTCGTTTATAAACGAAGTGTTGTGATTCAGTTGTGTCTTTAAAACTATTGAACTGAAAATATTTTTAAGAAAGTAAAAAAGAAAGAAAGTGACAAAATATACGGAAGGGGCCCGCCGGGAAATGTTCCGGTGTCCCGCTGGGCCAACCCGCCCTTGGCAAAACGTGCTTAAAAAAATTCACACCATTCAACGAACAAGTGAATCTGCTTTGAGGAAACAACACAACACTCGCCGAGCTTACGGCAATGGGACCATGGCGGGTCGATGGCTCTCATAACCTAATGCGGCTAATTTTTGCCTGATAGTCTTGGCGGAAACGTAACTGGCGCCTCTCTCGTTTAAGTCGGAGATTATTTGTGCCACTGTCGTTCTCTGGTTGGTTGCAACTATGCGAAACACACCACGACGGCCAGATTTATGTACAACCTTTCTTTGGAAAAAGCGCTGCTTGGTAAGCGGTGTTCTTTCGGAAATGGAGTGTCCCTATTACACTCTAAACGTGGGATACTGCAATTCCTGTACGACCTACGCAACAGGGTCACCCATACGTGAGGCACCCACTATCATCCTTCATTCAAACCCTGCTAACTGTTATCCATACCGACATGGAATTGCTATTTACGTGAATGCAGTGATGTCCTCCTATTTATACAGGATTACAAGGAAAGTCCTTGATCAAGCCAATATCTCACAAACTATGGAAGTTTGCGATTTACTTCTTGTGCAGTTGTATTGGAAACCCCCTATGACGCACACAATAACACCAGGAGGGATCCCCTCGCCCCCTTTGGGGGAGGGTGATGGGGCTATCTCCCCCCTGCAAATAGGGCAAAAAAAGTCAATTACAAACTTGTTCAGAGAGGCAAAAATAGTACATAGGTTTTTGTCCCATAGCAAAGGATGGAAGGGGACCGGGAATGTGGCCCTAAGAAAATCACAACATCCGGAAGCAACGACAGAGTATTTAGACAAGAACTTATTTCTTAGAACTTATCTAAACTGGTAAAGTTCTAAGTAAATGCAAGCGCAAAGGAAAAGTACAAACCTTATTATCAACAGTTCTTGTTCTGAAACAAAACGCAGTTCCTTGACATATTCAATATCATACTTTGATGTCCAATACAGTAAAAAAATACGCTGAAGAAATAGCATAAAGTGGCGAAACACTCGTCCAATAGGAAAACTGTATGCGCATCTAATTGACTTGCGTATTGGGCAAAGCTTTCGAACTTCCCGTCACTGGTTCACGAAGTGTTGCTGGCATACCGACCACACATATCATTTTTGTAGTCTGAGGACGGAGCAGAAAGCACATTTTAAATCCATGTGAATATGCTTCGGACACAGCTACTCAGGTAGCTTTCCGCTTCTTTCGCATTTGGAGAGTCTCCTTCCATCTTTTGTTATGGGACAAAAATATTTATGTACTATTTTTGCCTAGCTGAACAAGTTTGTAATTGACTTTTTTGCCCTATGTGCAAAGAAGGGCACGGTAGCCCGTCAGCTCCCCCAAAGGGGACGAGGGAACCCTTCGTGGCGTTATTGTGTCCGCTATAATAGGGGGTTTCTTCCAAAGGGAGGATTTGTCCTCTAGCGAGAGGGACGACAGCTTCCTGTTGCCCAGAAACCAAGTACTCCATTATTTCTGTTCTTCCAATGCACGCCTGCATACTAAGTTTCGAATCTTTTCTGAAGATATATCCGGGGCTCATGAGGTCTTTATGTTTGAACGATGTGTTGTTTTCTGTCTCAGGATTGATCTCTGTAGTTCATTTAGAAACTGTTTTTTCCAAGGTCCAGCTACTGCTATCAGCATCTAAGGCTACAAAAAAGTCATTCATTCCTATTTTAGGGGGACTGGTTCAAGAAAAGGAGCACAATGAGTGCGGTCGGACAAATACAACCCCAACACCTTATCCAGGGCTCTAATTCGGGTCTATGAGTCACATATCTTCAAAAATGAGTCACAGATCTTCAAGTAACTGATTCCTCATCCACCGGGCTAGTCATTTCCGGACAGCACTGCAAGTCTTCAATATATTCAGACAGCTCACGAAGCGTTTGATAACACATCTTTGCCACCCCGGTGGCACAGTGGTCTAAGCGATGGCTTCTGAACATTCGTCCGAGATTTCTCCGGGTTCGAATTCCGGTGAGGCATGGATGTTGTGTTTGTCTTACGACGCTGACTCTCTCTCCCTTCTCTGCAACCAGTTGCTCTAAATCAGGGACAGGCGACTGCCTATAGCCCACTGGTGGCCGTTAAATCTCCAACAACAACAAAAAAACATCTTTGATGTTCCTCCTTATAAATTTCTATGGATGTCATTATGCACATCCCTATAGCATTGATACATCTTCGTATTTCAGAAGGACCTGAAAAGTGTGAGCTATGGCTGCACAATTATTTATTGCGCTCTGAGTAATGGAGAAAAATCGTGAGAAATAATGCAAATTGATCACGTGAAAAAAAAAAAAAATTCGCAGCAGCACAGAAAAGAGAAAATTAATCCTGTTTCTTTTACAGTGCGTGAAGATGCACTTAACCTTCTGCTTACTATTTTTACAGAAACAGTTCGAAAACAAAAGTGGCTTCTTTTTTTCTGACTCAATTTCATGGAAACAACATATTAAATGTGAACCACCAATCTAACGAATCTTTCAATTCAATTTCACTTTTCTGATTTTTTATTCGCGGTAGTGCTGGAACTGGGGTCTTTAGTTGCAGTTCGATGAGTAACCATTTAACGACGTAACACCAAAAACGCCCTAACTTGCAAACTACCATGACCACCCGAAAACGCCCGTCTAGAGTGAGTTGGACTTCCTACCACCACCTGCTATATGGAATTTACACGGCCTTTATGGGATTAGCAGAAGTCACCCTCAGTCACTATTGTTGTCGCTACACAATAAGTAAAGCAGGCGTTGGTATCTCCCAGATTACTCGTATTTCTTCTTTGAATTTACACGACCTCTACGGGATTAGCAGAAGTCATCCTCAGTTTGAAAGAGGACGTATGTGCTAAAAAAGACCGGTTGGTTAAGTCGCCGTATGACCACGCATTTAGATCGGAACGACGCGGCAATCGAACGATGTTGGTGCCAATGGACCAAGGAGGGCACAACCTAACCGTAGCCGGGGAGTAGACGGCTGAGGGCAACGACAGAACGCGAATATTGAGCAATTGTAAGAGCCGCACGAACAGAACCTAATTCGCCGCTCTCAACCATCCGGGGCCATGTTATGTCGTCTACAGGTACCGAAGTGGGCATCCGGAACGCTGCCAGACAATATGTGGCACCGGCACTATATTCGAGGAGGCCACTCCCAACCTACCACTGACCAGCAAGCATAAGCGTTGCCGCTTGTGGTGTTGTCAGGCCCGGTCAACGTGGGAGAGTGCCGTCATGTTGTCTTCAGTGATGAATCATGGCTCCAATGACCACCGCATTGGTTTCTGGAGACAATCCGGCCTGGGCAGGGATCATGTCTTTACCGTGGAACGGCATTCGGCTAGCATACTGGGAGTGACTACCTGGGAAGCCATTTCCAATGATAGCCTGACACCCTTTGTAGTCTTCTGTACCATTCTCACGGCCCAACTGTACGTCGGCGACATTCTACAACTTGCTGTGTTGCCATTTTTGTCGTAGAACCACCCAGCAATTTTTCAAAAGGATAATGCCCAGCCACACACTACACGTCTCTCCCAGTCCTGCTTCCGTAATGTCGACATATTTCCATTACCAGCCCGATCGTCCGACTTCTCACCGATAGAACATGTTTGGGACATGATAGAACGCCCTGTACGCCCATCCCGATACGTCAGCGAAGTGGTCCGCAATCTCGACACCATGGAATGCTATACCTCATGGGAGTATCCGTGAACTGCATGCGTCTATGCCACGCCAGGTTACCGCTTGTATCCGAGCTAGAGGTGGCAATAAAACGTACTGACTTGCTACACTTATGTAGCTGTTTTATTCGAATAAATGTCCAAACTGTTCTGGAATTGTAATTTTTTTCCCTTATACATGTACACTGCATCAAGCAATTTTAGTCTTGATTGGATGATTCCTTCTGGGTGCTTTTTTTTATTCAGTTATTTTATTTTATCAAAGAGTGTACATACACATTCCGGGATTGAATTAGCTTTTTTTATTCAATACTGTGTTGGGCCTCCTGTAGCCTAAATTGCAGAGCGTATGTGGTTTGATACAGATTCCACATGATGTTGTAATGCATCTACGCCTACAGCATATCAGACGTTCACAAGACAGTCTTTTAACTGGCTCAGATTTCACGGATGAGGACTTTTACTTCCGGATGATGGGGTTCCGATCCGGGTTATGGGGTAACCAGGGATGACTGTGGGAAGTCGCAGTCATGCTCTCTGAACCACTGCTGAATACATCTTGTGTGATGGACAATATCATTTCGTACAAGAAGCAGCCGTCCCCATTGATAGGAAGTCAACATTACAGGATGGGCTTGATTGAAACACTGCTCACATAATCCTTGGAGGACACAAAGTCAACATTAAGGAGTCATAAATTTAACATAGAAAGTCAACATTGCAGGACGGGCTTGATTGCAGCAATGCTCAGATAATCTTTGAAGGACATATAGTCAGCATAGAAAATCAACATTAAGAAGTCATACAGTCAACATAGAAAGTCAACATTAAGAAGTCATAAAGTCAACATAGAAAGTCAACATTAAGAAGTCATAAAGTCAACATAGAAAGTCAACATTAAGAAGTCATAAGTCAACATAGAAAATTCAACATAGAAAGTCAACATTGCAGGATGAGCTTGGGAAGTCAACATTGCAAAGTCAATAAAGTCAACATTGCAGGATGGGCTTGAAAAAAGTCAACATTGCAAAGTGATAAAGTCAACATTTCAGGATAAGCTTGAAAAGTCAACATTGCAAAGTCATAAAGTCAACACTGCAGGATGAGCTTGAGAAGTCAACACTACAAAATCATAAAGTCAACATTGCAGGATGGGCTTGATTGCAACAATACTCAGATAATCCTTGGAAGATACCCGACCTTTCACCAATATCAGGAGTCCCGTTTCGTGCCAAGACGACAGTATTGCAGTCTTTGGCGACGATGCAATGGTGCTAAGGGCAATCGTCGTAACGGTCTACGTGCGTGTAGTTCTACGTCGTGCAGTCGTCTGCCAACGGTGCTGGCACTAAGCGGACGATGCATGGAGGGCACCACCGCTCGCTGAATATCCGCAATCGTGGCTGCTTCGTCACTCCGTGCATGTCGGACAACCCGTCGGTTCTCTCTCTCTCTCTCCGTGTTTCGTCTAGGTCTCCCAGACCCTTCCTGTCGCTGCTGCGTGCCTTGTTCTATCCCACTTCCGCCAACAGCGTGCTATAGTGATATCTGCACGACCGGTATGTCGCGCAATAGGGCGATAAGACAATCCCGCTTCCAGGAGCCCGACAAAGTGGCCACTCTCGAACTCCTCCAACCGCTGCAATTGCTTCCGAACTTTTTTCCGAGGCTTGCTTCTCTTGCGAAGGATGCAACCAACACAACAGCACGAGTCAGAGTGACAAGCGCGCGCAACGGGACGACTTTACATAGCCGGTCAGTCACAGCTCTACGACGCATCCTTGCTTGTGTCACATGCGCGGCCGAGCGCGATACTTCAATCATTTGCATGTCTTACGAGGTCAAACCTACTCACCAAGTTTCATTCTTGTCGGTTGATTCCTTCTGGGTGCAACTATATTTTTTGACTATGAGTGTAATATCCCACACTATAATACAATATAACGGTTAAAAATAAAAGCTGAAGTTCATATTGAAAACTTCTCCCGTTGTTTAGTGAGTTCTCAATGACAAACATTTTTTGTTTGAGTGTTTAACGACAACTGTAAGCAACTCGATGGGCTATAAGCAGTCGCCTGTTCCTAATTTAGGGTCACTGTTTGCAGGGAAGAGAGAGAGAGAGTGAGACAGCCAGTGCCGTAAGACAAACACAGCATCCATGGATTTGAATCCTGACCCATCTTGGTCAGAAGCCAGCGCATAGGCCATTACGCCACCGGGGCGGCATGACAATCTTCAACCATCCTTTATGTCCGTTTTCTATTTAAACTTCGATTCACGTCGCTCACAACTATAGTGTTAATAATAATTTACTGAAAAATTAAGAGGAAACAAAAATTACCTCTTTAAACTTTTCCGTGATAGAGGTAGATGATTGTTCGGTTGGCTGCGGTGCAGAGAAAACTCCAGCGGACGAAACTGGCGATGTAGATGTGTTTGGAAGCTTTGAGTCTTGTTGCATCCTGTTGGCTTCTTTGGAGAGCATGTAGAAGCTATCCTTTCTAGTGTAGCGATATCCTTCCCCTGTCGGTGATAAATCGCATTGTACAGCTGCATCCCTTTGCCACGGGAATCTGGGATCTCCTTGATGACTGTTGATGTCCAAAGCGCTACAATATGTCTCTTCTGGAAGTGCAGCGAAAGGATTGAAATGTTCTGCCAGTACGCTGACCTGACGGCGTTGAGGTGGGGATGCAGTTTCTCCGAGTCCTATAGAGGGAAGTGAAGGACGCACATGGCGAACTGAATCTTTCTCAGAAGCACCGGCAGCTGGAGGAGGGTCTTTGAAGTTTTCCGAGTAGCTTCTCTTCGAGGCGAACCTTTCCCTCAGGGATTTGGTTCGTGATGAGAAGGGAGAAGGCTTAACGGCATTCATCTTGTGGTTATATTTTTGATTGTCACTGCTGAAAATTCTGAAAGTAGTAAATAAAATAAATTTATAGGAAATATCTCGAGTTAACATCATAGATTTATTTAACACAACTGTACGAAATCTAAATACACACATATAAAGTGCTTGCGAATAAGGTTTTATTGCACTGTAATGAACGCTTCAGAATGCGCAGATTCAGGCTGAATCCACAATACAGTAGATGCCGCTTAATTGGGGCCAGAACATTATTGCCCAATTAAACGGTTGTCCCAATTATGTGAGGCTTTATCCTAAAGAGCTAATTTGGGATGTTCTTCAAAAACTATCCTAAATAGAGGACTGTTCCATTAGCCGATGGCCCAATTTTTTTTTTGATGGAAGGTTGAACGACCACCGTGCGCAACTCAATTGGCTATAAGTAGTCGCCCGTCCTTAATTTAGAGCCACTGGTTCCAGGAAAAGGAGAGAGCCAGTGTCGTAAGACAAAACCAACATCCATCCCTCACCGGGATTCGAACCCGTACCCTTCTCGGACGAATGGTAAATAAAACCTGGTCGAAATCGGGTCCGGAACTACTTGACCCGACCCGTTTGACCCGCAAGAAATTGTCGATTATTGATCACCCGTTTCGATCTCAGACCCGGTGAGGCATGGACGCCACAAGATTTCTAAAGAAGTTGTCTTTTGCTATATGGTACCAACCAGAAGTAGAAATGAGTCACGGGTCAATCGGTCGACATTTTCTTGCGGTTCAAACGGGTCGGATCAAGGTGTTCCTGGCCCGATTTCGTCCCGGTTTATTTCCGTTATACAGTTTTTTTTTTGAAAAGCAAAAAAAAATTTGTTTTTAAAGAAAAATTCGAACTATGGAATTCTGTGTTCGATACTGGTGTCCGCGGACTGAAAATTAAAGAAAGACTGTCCTCAGAAGGAAGAGTGTCTTTCCTTCTGAGAGGCAATGAGGAAAACAACATCCACATTTTTGCGAACTTTCAACTCATCAGAAACTTGCGAAAATTGGCGTTGCTGTGAAACATATTCTGAAGCTTGATACGTTATGAAGAAAATTACAGAGACTGAAATAAACAAACAACAAGAAAGATGACACAGAATTTTCGGGGTGTTATAAGCACGTCTTTTGAATCCGTTCTGACGCAAATTAAGTTTATCAAAGCTATTCAATGTCATGGAACCGGTATGGAAAACAATAGATCTGACGAAAAAAAGAAGATTTTCAATCGGATTTTTAATCCGTCAGGTATTGCTGTAAACGGAATCATGAGCTTACGAACTCTTAGAAACAGAGATATCGACAAAAATAAGATGTGACTTTACGTCCCCTGGTGGGAAAACCATGCATTATTTTAGGAAGAAAGTATTCTCAAAAGGTTTTATCCCTATAAGCGGTATCGGTCCAAGAAAAAAAATATTAGTAGGGTTTTCAGGAGCCCAGATTTTGCTACAAATACATCAGAAGCAGAAATTAGCACTTATGACGCCTGGTGGCCAAACCATTCTTTACAAAACATTAGAAATTATGTGAAAAATATATTCCATCAGGTCTTATATGCGATACAGGAAGAATTTTTCAAATCGGAGCTTTAAGAGCAGAAATAACGCAGGAAACGCAATTTACCTTTTAGTGCTAGCTAGCGAAAAGTCTATGATCTACTTGTAAATTTTGAATTTATAGGAAACACATATCGCATCGGAAACACTATCCAACAAAGACGGAATTTTTCAAATCGGACTCTTAGAAGTAGAGATATTGGCAAAAATAAAATATAGATCTACGCCTCCTGGCGTACAAACCATGCATTATTTCAAGAAGAAAATGTTCCTAAAAGGTTTGTCGACATGAGTAATATCGATCCACAAAAGACTTTTTTTTCAATCGAGATTTTAGAAGCCAATATTTTGCTGCAAATACATCAGAAGCGGAAATTAAGACTTACGCCACCTGGTGGCCAAACCATTTTTTGCAAAAATTAGAAATTATGTGCAAATGATTTCCCATGAGGAGCTGTATCCGGTGCAGAAAGGATTTTTCAAATCGGAGATTTAGGAGCAGAGGTATAGGGGGAAACGCAATTTACCTTTACGCCCCCTAGCGGAAAGCCTATGAATTACTTGAAAATTTTGAAGTTATATGAAAAACATGTCACATGGAAAACACTATCCAACAAAGAAGGACTTTTTCAAATCGGACTCCTAGAAGTACAGATATTGACAAAAATAAGATGTACATCTACGCCCTATGGCGGAGAAAGTGTGGAATATTTTAGGAAGAAAATATTCCGAAAATGTTTATCGATGTGAGTGGTATGAGTCTATGAAAGAATTTTTTCATACGATATTTTAGAAGCTTCGATTTTATGGCAAATACATCAGAAGCAAAAATTAACACTTACGCCACCTGGTGGCCAAAGTATTCTTTACCAAAAATTAGAAATTATATGCAAAAGATTTTCCATCAGGAGATGTATCCGCCGAAGAAAAGAAAATTTCAAATCGGAGTTTTAGAAGAAGAGTTATCGGGAAAAATGTTATTTACTTTTACGCCCCCTAGCGGAAAATCTATGCGTAATTTGAAAAAGTAACTATATCTAAAATACTCTTCGACATAAATGGAATCGAAAGATTAAATAATTTTTTGAATCGGGTGTTTAGAAGCAAATATGTGGAATAAAACGTATTTTTGAATTCGACATCAT
This sequence comes from Macrothele yani, assembly GCA_039090855.1. Classification (NCBI taxonomy): domain Eukaryota; kingdom Metazoa; phylum Arthropoda; class Arachnida; order Araneae; family Macrothelidae; genus Macrothele; species Macrothele yani. The sequence continues at coordinate 25,430,068 of CM076991.1, read as the reverse complement.
CTGCATTTACGCCTTCTAGCGACGAAATTGTACGTCGCAAAAAAAAAAAAAAAAAAAAAAAAAAGATATAAAGGATCATCATTCGCATATTTCAAGCTTCCCAATGCAAAATGAATTTTTCAAATCGGACTAATAGTTGCAGAGATATCGTGGGTACAGACGGGCGAACGGACGGACAAACCCACAATATAAGCACGATCTTTTTTTACAAAAGACGTGCTAACAAGTTACGTAATTCAAAAGTTTTGAATGTAGCTCTATCAAAATAAGGTGAGACAGCGATTTAAGCAGACAAAATGTCGATGAGCTCATCTTAGAAAATCGAATAATAACTCAGAGAACCGTAAAGGTAAGCTGAACATTACTTTAGATAGTGGGGATGACACTGTTAACGTTTCACGATATATAAATACACTCATTGCCATAAAAATCCGCGCCCCAAGAAAAGAACCGTTCGATTAACGCAAACGCGGCGAATAGCTACGGGGAGGACAGGCATGCAAATTATTAAAGTTTCGTGCGATTTCATATGCTCGCGCGTCTGCAATCTAAATCCTTGGGGGCTTATAAGGCGCCGCGCAGGGGATTCCACATTCGTGCCGAAGTGCACGGTAAGAGTCAGGTGAGATCCCTGAGCGATAGGCATGCCTAGGAACAGCCGTAGTCGTGCGTACGGGCAACTAACGGAGTTTGAACGAGACCGTATCGCCGGGTGAGAGAAGCAGGGTGACCGGCGCACCGATTCGGCTGTCATTTGGGCCGGTCGGACAGTACGGTGCGATCATTAGGGAGCAATGGACACGGGAAGGCATCCAGACACGGCGGACTGGCTCTGGACGACCCAGACACACCACAAGCAGAGAGGACCGTGAGATCGTGAGAACGACACGCGCAGATGCAAAGACGTCTTTGTCCAATATCCAGAGACTTGTGGTGGCTGTTGCAAGAAGTGTCGGTCAATCTGTCCCAGGATAACATACGGCGTCTCTTTGACTTCATGCCGGACCGTATCACCGCGTGCATCCGAGCACGAGGCGGACGCTGAAGAAAATGTGTATCGTATGTCCGCGGGAAGTCAACCGGATCAACGTGACCCTGGAACTCAACGCGTTTCGAGCATTAATTGCAAAGTGCCACCTTACGTTCCATTGCAAAAGTTATTCGTCTTTATGTGTACTATCACCCAGGGCCGGTGCTAGGGTTTTTGGCGTCCTAGGCAGGCCATTGGCCTTGCTCCTCCAAAAATTTGTTATTCTTTGTGTGGCCAAACACATTGCATTTTTTCAATAATTATTCCAAGATGCAAAAATACAATGCAAACTAAATAGAAACTAATGGAAACTACATCCATTTACTTACTGTTCCAATGAAAATGAAATTAAAATTTCATTTTGCGTGCTCTATTTTTTGCAAAATTACCAAAAAGTGTCTTCAAATCTATAATGTCACGGGCAATTTGTTTGTTCGATCGATAATGCATATAACCAAACAAGGTTCTTTCCAGCATCCCCCGATAGAGAGAGAGAGAAAAAAATGGAGGAGGGAGGGGGAGAGAGAAAAGAATTCTTGCGGAATGAATATAGTAGCAGAGCCTCTCTTACTCTTGGGCTGCGGATGGCCTAGTGGTCAACATTCGCGACTAACAAGGAGAAAGGCTCGATCGCGGTCAGGTGCGAACGCTCGAACCACTAAATATCCGCCGTGCGTCGGATGGACACGTTAAGCAGTCGGACCCCGGGATTTCCCATCCCCAGAAATAAATAAATAAGGGCGTCTTCCTCTCCCTTTCTTCCTTGCTTCTGTGTCACTTTGTTATCGGGCACTCTAGTCCAAATTTCCTAGCTTCCTATATCTAAGGGTTGTTTAAGAACTGAGGTCAAACACTCACTTCCTAAAATCCTCTACATATGATCTGATCTGACTAGAAAATTAAGTCTGAGTGAGATATTCACTAACCATTAGGTAACGCAGTGGTCTAAGCAATGGCTTTTGACGATTTGTCCGAAATAGGTTCGGGTTCGAACCCGATGTGGCGTGTATGTTGCGTTTGTCTTACCGCACTGGCTCTCCGTTTCCCCTGGAACAAGTATCCCTAAATTAGGGACGGGTGACTGCTTATTGCCATCGAGTTGCTCACGGTAGTCGTTAATCCCCTCCGCTCCCAAAGAACTTTAGACGTTAAGCATCGCTATATACTACTTGTGATAGAAGAAGTGGACGGTCTAGATATTTCCATTGAAAGCCGGATAATACAGAACCCATTTTCTTAAAGAAAAAAATCTTGTGCCGCCCTGAGGCGTCGCCTCACTTCCCTGCTGCATGGAGATGGGCTTGTTTTATGGCAGTTTTTCGATAGATGCTCGCTTTCGTGGCGTGCTTAAAAAATGAGGGGGGAGGGGTAAGGCAAGCTGACTTATCCAATCTGTAAGAACAGATTTCCGTTTCTCAATGAGTAAGAATTCGCAAGTTATATCGAATGAACAACAGAACATAAAAGTGTCTTTTGTTTTTACTTTTTTTTTCTTCATTTATTAACTCATTTGATTTTATCAACTCTAAATCTTAGCACCCCTCAAATTTTGGCGCCCTAGGCAGCTGCCTAGTTCACCTAATTGTTGTACCGGTCCTGCTCTCACCCTTCTTTGTATGTGGCACGGATTTGGGAACACAATGTACACTGAAGAGCAATTGAATTAGAGATACCTGTCTAGTAACGTGTAGCACCACCTTTCGTCCTGATGACGGCGGAGATTCGTCTTGGCATGGACTCGACAAGACACCGGAAGCGTTGGGAAGCCATACGGATCCACGACCCCTTACCAAGCTCCCACAGTTCACGAAGATTTGACTGAGGGGGTCAGAGCCTCGAACATCTCAAAGAAGCGAGGTCACGTCGGTGGAGTGTTCATTCAACCATTCGGATACAATTCGGGAGCGATGGCACGATGCATTGTCTTGTTGCAGGCTGATGTCTCCAGTGGAATGTTGAAGACGCACAAACAGGAGCAAATGGTCGTCCAGGATATCCCGGTAACGTTGAACTACGAGGGACTATGTCACACGTACCAGGGATTCCATTTCAGTCCACGTAAACAGTCCCCAGACGAGAATGCCACCCCCACTAGCTTAAAGAGTACCCTGCTGGCAAGAAGGATCTATCGCTTCATGTGGTTTGCGCCGTACTCGTATCCTGCCATCCGCATGTACCAACGTAAATCTCGGCTCATCAGTCCAGGCAACATTTTCCCACATGTCTAGGAGCCAGTGGCGATGTTTCCGCGCCCATGCTAATCTTTGCACCCTGTGATGTGGGACGATGGCTTCTATACCCCATAGCGAGGAGATGGTTCTGGATGGTGTTGCTGCTTACACGTTTTTGTGCACCAGCGTTAAATTGCCGAGTGATTTCTTGCACTGTGACCCGTCTATCCGCTGTTACAATGCGAGCTAGCCGACGATGACCCCGCTCATTCACACGCTGTTGTCCACGGCAGTTAGCCCATGCAGGGATGGTTTTATCGGATTCCATGTGCTCAAGGTGCACCCGTGACACAGTGGGTAGTAGAAGTCCCAGTGCCTGCACGACTTCCGAGATGGAGTGACCCATTCGTCGCGCCTCGACAATTTGCCGACGATCAAATGCGCTTAGATCCTTCGTCTTACCCATACTGCGTCCGACTCTAATATCCCCGTGGCATCACTCCTTATATTGTCGGATCGCTGCATACGTCATGTCGTTTCCGTTTACAGGGCACACCAACACCTCCTGTCTCTAATTCAGTTGCTCTTCAGTGTACAATATAAGCGTATATTCAAATTATCAGTTATGTATATTTTTACATCGTAAGATTTTTCACCCCAAAAAAGGATTTAGCGACATGTAAGATTTAAAGGGATTCCGTCGGTCCTGAACTCCTGGTTATAAACGGGTTCACAAACCCGCTTATAACGAGGAGTCCGGGACCAACGAATACCTTCAATAAATCCGATTTTGCAGAAAATTCCCACGATGTAAAAATCACTCCCGGCCTCTCCCAATAAAACAAACATACCTGAAGCCATTCTTTCTTCTATAGCCTGTAGACTCCGAAAGCATTGTTTAACACGCAGAACCATGACAGTTGTTCATATGACCGGTGAACTCGGTTTCCTGGCTCTTCATATTATTTGAAAGGTACACGCTTCCAGCAACTACATTTTAACACAGGATTTCACATATTACGCTGAAGTATTTTGTTCACTGCGATCATTTCAGTCACGAACTTCCTAATCCACTGCAATTATTATCTGAGAGTAGAGTAATTAGCTATAATCACTCAAATTGGAAGTGGTCCTTTACATTTTCTACCAGCGTTACAGCATTTTGACTATCTACTCACAAAGGCGTCCTCAATACCTTTTCTAGAGCTGTTGAGGAAATTCTGCGTTCTCTCCGGGCGCAAGGTAATATACTGGCAAAATTCCTTTCAAACATACAACGAAGAGCAGAATTTAAAGGGATGATGGAAAATTCCTTTCAAACATTGATGAGTCTTGCCTCGAATGAGCCTTGATATCGAAACGCTTCTGTGTAAATATACGCCCCGGTGTTTGCAAAGGCGTTGAATCTTGCAGAGGCCTGAAAGCTCAAGTACCTATATAACTCCTGCTGCTTATATGAAGGGTAAGAGACTATTTCGATGGCAAACAAACGGCATATTCCCAGAAGACATCTCGTACACAGATGATTTGTGAGAGGAAAGATGGATTTCTCGAATAATATTCAGTAGTGCTGCTGAAAAGATTTAAAACAGTTTTACCGCGTAGTAAATAGGCCTATTAGAAATGCAACCTAAATAAACTGCTTTCCACAAATATTGATTCATGAAAACTCATAATTCCATTTTCTGGAAATCAAAAGTTGAGCAATACATGCATGCATTTTAACCAATACTTCATTTCATGAAAGAAATACGGGATTACACCACATAATACAAATTTTGAAGATGTCAATCCGATTTTTGGTGTAAATGTCACAAGGATGGTAAGTCAGATAATATTCGAAAACTTGAAAATTTCACGCGGGTTCGGGTCCCGCTCCAGGACGATGAAAGTTTCAAGTTTTCGAATATTATCTGACTTACCATCCGTGTGACATTTACACCAAAAATAGGATTGACATCTTCAAAATTTGTAATACTTCATTTATTGGAAAAGAGTTGAAAATGGGGTGAGCTATTGCTTTACACCCAAGCCAGGCGGCACATACACACACACATACGTACGCACATGTTTCAATTACACAATTAAACAAGAAAGACGACACCGAATTTTCGGTTGTAATGAGCACGTTTTTCGAATCCGTTCTGATGCGAAGCAAATGTATCAAAGCTATTCAGAGTAAATGGAATCGGTATGGAAAACAGTAGTTCGGAGAAGGAAGTTTTTTATTCGGGTTTTTAATCCCGCAGATATTGCTGTAAGCGGAAACGCAAACTTACGCCCTGTGGTGACAGATTTGTGCGTTAAGAAAAATTTGAAATTATATGAGAAACATTTCGCAGCAAAAACGCTTTCGAACAAAGAAATAATTTTTCAAAACAGACTCTTAGAAGGAGAGATATCGACAAATGTAAGATGTGATTCTACGCCCCCTGGCGGGAGAAACATGCATTATTTTAAGAGGAAAGTATTCCCAAAAGGTTTTCCGATGTGAGCGATATTGGTCCACGAAAGAATTTTTTCAGTCGAGATTTCAGGAGCCCAGATTTTGCTGCAATCACAGATATTATATAAGGAACTAGATTGGCTGCCCGCTATTTGTGTAACACTCTTACGACGTGGCATCAACGAGCCACATTGAGCGGGTCAGTTTGAGAGAGTGTTCTGCGATGCCTATGTGTGTTACGAGATATAAAAAATGGTGAAAGCTTGTTCTGCACTAAATTGCAGTGCCCGAGACAATGAAAACAGCAAACAAAGTGGGATTTCATTTCACAGGTGAGTGATTGTAGTTAATTTTACGAATTTAAAGATTTCTGTCCAATATTAAGTTGACCCAATGGTAATGTGTAAGATTCATCTGAGTGGAATATACCACCTGTTAATTTGTAATAGCGTTAAAGTCTAGTTAATTAATATTAATTACAGTTTGTAATGAATATTGCAATAGTTCGAACAAAATATTGACAGTTATTTTATTAAATGCAAGACATGCCACTTCACACAAGTAAAACATCTTTCCATCACGATGAATGCTCAATACAATTTGCCCATTAAAGTGGGTTTTCAACCCATATGCTTCTTCACACAGGTGAAAAACTTCAGGATTTGATGGATGCTCAAAACAATTTGCTCAGAAAGGTCATCTTTCATGGCATATGCTTCTTCACCCAAGTGAAAAGCATCACCAATGTGCTCTATTCGTTTTACTAATAGATTTCAAATATATCTATGAAGAGCATATTTCGGTTGAAATTGTGTAGGTATAGAACGCTTTAAATGAACTTCTGCGGCAAATAAATTGTGTAATCTAGACAAACTGGAAGTTGTTCTGTTTTTATGCTACTACAGGAGACTGGAAAAAAGTAAGTACCTGTTATTTATTTTTAGCGACGTAGTGTAAATCCGTATGGGGCAAAAGCGAACACGCGAAGTGTTTATTAACATTACAATAAGTTTGAAAATTTATAACATTGAAGCTTCCAAAAGTATTCATGAAGGCACCCTTCCCTCTTATTTGACTGATGGCACGACGTATCGCGAGTAAGCAGTTTTCTGTGAATGTTTTGCTGTTAGATCGTTGCCCTCAAATAGTACTGAGTAATAATTCTTCTCATATCTTTTTTTTAACTATTCAGAATATTATTTATATCTGAAAATTATTATTTCTACAGTAAATGAAAGTGGTTTTTAAGCATATCACTAAGGAATAAAATTTTCTGTTTGTATGAGTCGCAACGCTGCTGTGTTTCTCAGTGATGGAAATGCCGTGAATCGTTGCTGCCTGACCCGCTGAAAATGGTGCCATGCTTTACATGCGTCAGCAGCTCCTCGGCCAATCTAGTCTCTTATATGATATCTGTGGCTGCAATGCACCAGAAGTAGAAATTAATACTTACGCTCCCCTGGCGGCCAAACCATTCTTTACCAAATATTAGAAATTATATGCAAAAGATTTTCCATCAGGAGTTGTATGCAATACAGGAAGATGTTTTCCAGTCGGAGTTTTGCAAGCAGAGATATCAGGGAAAACGCAATTTGCCTTAACGCCGCTAGTGGAAGTCTATGAATTACTCGAAATTTCTGAAGTTATACGAAAAATATCTCGTACTGGAAACGCTATCCAACAAAGAAGGAATTTTTCAAATCGGACTCTTAGAAGTAGAGATATCGACAAAAATAAGACATACATCGACCTCCTGGCGGAGGAACCATACAATACTTTAAGAAGAAAATATTCTAAAAAGGTTTATCGTCGTGAGCGGTATTGGTCCACAATTTTTTCGATCGAGATTTTAGAAGCTCAGATTTTGTGGCAAAGGCATCGGAAGCAGAAATTAACACTTACGCCCCCTGGTGGCCAAAACATTTTTTTACCAAAATTTAGAAATTATATGCAAAAGATTTCCCATCAGGAGGTGTATCCGCTGCAGAACGAATATTTTTAATCGGAGTTTTCGAAGTCCAGATATCGGGGAAAACGCAATTTAGTGTAATAATGTGCGGACGATATATCTTTATCTTATACTACTATAATAATTCTTATGGGTTACTGCTGAGATAATTCATATTACACTCGTTGCAAAAATATGCAGAATAATAGATAAATTTCTTGGTTGCTAACTCGGGAAAAGCAAGGTTGAAAATATTGAATGGAGGACAAAAACTATCTCTTATAGCATTTATTACCTCTAATATAATTGACTGAGGCTATCCTAGGGTCTTGCTCCATTGGCTCAAAATTCTACTTTCGCGACTTTAATTCTTATTTCTTCCTATGTCTCTTACGCGTGCTTTCCTAAAATCTTTCACTTCCTGTGATAAAACTACTCGCTCATCGCCTACATCAAGTGCATCTTTTCTCGACGTTCGTTGATACTCCTGCCTTTTCGAGCTCGGCATGCCTGCTTAGCGCTCTCCGCAAAATCCACTCCTTTCTTCTTCGCTTCTCTCCGATTACTCTTCTTCCTTGACCCCCTTACGACTGACCGAAACCCGCTCCGCCCTCGGACAAAAATAAAAAGCACTCTCACCCTCTGCTAGCGATCCTTCTGTCACCAACTGTCTCCTCGGCCTGGGAAAGGCGGTGTCCGCTAATCAAGGCAAAGTGCTCGGTAGGGTACTGGATACGTTTTCCTCTTCGGAAGCACGATCAAAAGACCCGAGAGTCTGAAAATGGCTCTCGATCACCAAAGTTGTCTAAACAAAACAAAAGTTGAATCTTGTTGAAAGCTCATCTCATTGTTAACTCGCTGATAAAAATGTCTGCAAGTGGGACAACGAGGTGTCTACCCAAAGATTGCTTTATCTAGATAAGCGAAATTAAAAGATTGCTCCCATGCGCGATGAAAGAAAGAAAAATAAAAGGCGAGATGGAAAATGTGTTACGAGGATGGGTTTAATAACACTATCTAAACCACCTATATTAAATCCTCGTATCATTACTTTCACTCTCCCTAGCGGAAAATTTATGCGTAACTTTAAAAAGTAACTATACCTAAAATAGTCTTCGGCATAAATGGAATGGAAAGGTAGAAAAAAATTATTCCGATGTTTCGAAGCAATTATATGGAATAAAATCCGATGTTTCGAAGCAATTTTTGGGTATTTTGAATTCGACATATTCTGCATTTACGCCTACTAGCGGCGAAAGGGCGCATCGTAAAAAAAAAAGACGATGTGAAGGATCATCATTCGCGTATTTCAAACCTCCTGCCTCCAAAAGAATTTTTCAAATCAGACGAATATCAGGTAATCCCCAAAATAATGTTTTTTCAACGTGTGAAAAAAAGAAAGAAAAAACAGATGTTTTATTCCATATAAAAAGTGCCCCCGGTAGTTTTACCCTTCTCTCATCGATCGACAAGGTTTTGAATCCCAGACTTGTAGAATTCCAAGAGTTTCGATGCAAAAAAAGGCAGAAAGAGTTCGCTGTATCTCCTCCACATTTTCAGTGTAGTCCCAGCAAGATGGTTTTGCAGACTGCGAAAGAGGTAGTAGTCGGATGGGGCGATGACAGTGGAATAAATATGCTAGCTGCGCAATGTTTTCCCATCCGAAGTCCTGCAACATGGCACTGGTCATTTCCGCTGTGTGTAGTTTTGCGTTGTTCTGTTGCAGCAGCACGCCTTTATGATTCACGAGTACTGGACGTTTATCAAGCAAAGTAGTGCGTATACGTTGCAGCTGCTGACAAAAGACACTCCTTGTAATGGTTTTGTTGGGTGGCAGCAGCTCGTAATGAATTACGCTATGCATATCCCACCACACAGGCATCAAAACCTTTTGTGGGAAACGTCCTGGTTTCGCCACTACTGCAGGCACATTCCCTTTGGGAAGCCACTGCAGTTTATGCTTAATGTTGTGATAAACAATCCATTTTTCATCACTCGTGAGCATTCAGTGCAAAAACAGCTCCCTTTTTTTCACGGGAGAGCAAAGAAGTGCAAATGTCCACACGCTGTTGTAGAGTGCGATCATGGGGTACCCACTTATCCAGTTTCGACACCTAAGAGTCTTGCAGATGCCGGTGAAACAGTGGAAGGGGTTGAATGAAAAAGTGTTGCCAATTCCTCGACTGTCGCTTGCGGATTATCCTCAACAGCAGCTTTCAGCACATCGTTATCAAACTCAAAACAGGCCGTCCGGGTCGTTGTATATCCTTTAGACTGGTGTCTTCCCTTTGAAATTTCTGGAACCAGTGTTGACATTTCCTCCCATATACGGCATTGATGTTTCGTGTTGCTACCGTCGCTGAATGTCGATGGTGGAACTCATACAACATCATGTGCCTATGTGGTCTTCTGATACTGCCTTTTCCTATGCGGTTTAAGTACACAACGACTGCACCTAGAACTCCTGTTTGCGGTCTCAAGTGACTTGAAGGTCTGCTCGCGTGATCCGTCTTATACTCACCGTGGTCGACGTCATAGTCTGGGCACCAGGGGTCTCACTACTGTTGAGCTTGCGCAAAACAACATGACTTCTGGGATGACCTGATAGTTGCAGAAACATGGCATCCACAGACGGACGGATAAACCGTTAGCATAAGAACGATCCTATTTATAAAAGACGTGCTAAAAAACTCATGTGTGTGCGTGTGTGTTTGGGAGGTATAAGTTTGCTCAGCAGAAGGAAATTTGATTTAAACAAAGAGAATGTTTATGCAATCAGACCATCGGTGCATACACACCAAAGCCCGCTTATAATGAGCCTGAATTTTGCGAGATATCGGATTTAGCGAGAAAAATAGAAACTTTTGTTTGGATAATGTTAATTCAAAGCTAGATTGATCGACCTTAACGAACAACATTTAATGAAAACATCAGTTTTAACGAGGACGAGAACAGCTATGGTGACCAATTTTAAGAGGAGAGTTAACAAAGGTTAATAGAATTCCAAGTTTACAAAGGCAAAGGGAACTTGCTGCGCGCTTCCTTGGAGTGAAGGAATGCAGGGCATACAAGACGAAACTGCAAGAGCGCAGTGGAATCTTCGTGTGCTAAAGAAGAATGTCGATAGAAAAGCAATGGGAAGAGAGTACATGAAACGCTCAACAAGCAAATTGTGCTAATGGATCTACTCCACGTATTCCAAGGGGCTACGCTTTGGGAGTATGGTATCAGCAGAGTTGAAAACAGGAGCATTGCTCTTTGGAAAAACAGAGGATACGTGGGGTTAACGCACATACATTGAGTGGATTTCTGGGCGATGTTTGCAGACAGGAATTGGAATGGGGGTATAAGGAAATATTGAGAGGGCAAACTATTAGTTACCTGCAGATGGAAGATGGGTACTTAGCATTTTTTTATCTATTAACCCTTTAAACGGCCGATGCACCTGAACTAAAAGCTGCAGAAATCTTTCTGTGATCCTCAAACAGAAGTGTTTCCACTGTGACCGGGTTATAGCAAAAGCTACGGCAAAACAATTGCTTTCCTTCTTTGATTTCAGGAGTACCGACTATAAATCTGTCGCTGATTCTAAATGCCCCCTAACAGTCCTTAACCTCACAGTATGTAGGATGATTCCCCTATAGTCCTTCATTCTCTGTTGCATTACCCAAGGAATGATTCGGAAGCCGTAGTCCCCCGGACACGAACATCATGCCAATGGGAAGAAACAAGTATCTCAAACATCTTTTCTCTTCTTTCTTAGGTTCGTCGCGTTTTTCTTAGCATTCTTAGCGGAAAAGATGATCAGACAGGAAGGATTAATGACCGTCATAACTCGCAAATGACCAATTTAGAATGACAAACGTAAGGTTAAAAGCAACGGTATCTGATGCGCAGGTTCAATCCTTTCTGTTGCGTTTCAACCGCTTTGCAGACGGCGAATATATTCGTTCGAGTTGATTGCAGTCCATTTTGTTAACCCCCAGTTAATTCGTTCCAGCCGCTTAGAGGGTTGATTTCCGCGTGTAACTCTCGCCATTTTCCCTTTAACTCCATCTTGGAAGCAGAATGTTCTCCTCCAAATAAAGTTCTAAGCTTAAAATATGCCTTTTTGTATCCCCATTATCATTTCTCTTAACTTTGGGGCAACATGCGTACATTGGTGGCTCGCTTTGCGTGAGCGTTCAGTTCAAATTCCCAAGAATATTCCCAAGTGGAGGAGTCGCAGGTGACTGTTAAGAGATTTATATCCTCTTGCCCACGGCGTTTGTGATGGTGTCTGTATGGAATTTTGTCCTTTCTCTCTCAAGCGATATGAAAGGGCAATGTGAGCGTCTCTTCTCTAATCTTTTTTTTTTTTTTTTTTTGATTGGAGGTTTAACGACCTCCGTGAGCAACTCAATGGGCTATAAGCAGTCGCCCGTCCCTAATTTAGGGTCACTGGTTCTAGGGAATGAAGAGAGCCAGTGCCGTGAGGCAAACACAACATTCATACCTCGCCGGGATTCGAACCCGGACCCCTTTTGGACGACTGATCATAAACCATCGCTTAGACCACTGCGCCACCAGGGCGGCCTCTAATCTTCTCTAATAGTGGGTAGGTGATCAGCAAAGCAATCTACGTTCTCCGAATTAAGTGAATTTTCCTGATAACGAAATGCTCCCTGCTCTTCGAGTTTTACGCGTTCCAACCGTACTTTGAAGAAGCGTATATGCTCTAGCTTTGTCCGTCCGTCCGTTCGTCCGCACGATAACTCACGTGAAAATGGTTCGATTTCGACGAAATTTTAGTATGTGGTAAGGAACCACCTGGGGACGAACCCTGTTGAAAATGGGCGAAATGGGGTCAAAGGTCAGGGCATAAAAGTGGAATCCATTCCATTGCCTTTATGCGTCATAACATGCGTAAATATGGTTCGATTTCGATAAAAATTTTAGTATGTGGTAGGGAGCCACTGGGGACGAACCCTATTGAAAATGGGCGAAATGGGGTCATAGGTCAGGGCATAAATGCGGGATCCATTCCATTGCCTTTATGCGTCATAACATGCGTAAATATGGTTCGGTATCGATGAAATTTTAGTATGTGGTAGGGAACCACCTGGGCACGAACCCTTTTGAAAATGGGCGAAATGGGGTCAAAGGTCAGGCAGGACATAAGAGCGGGATTTGTTCCATTGCCCTTATGCGTCATAACTTGCGTAAAAATGGTTCGATTTCGATTAAATTTTAGTATGTGGTAGGGAGACACTGGGGACGAACCCTATTGAAAATGGGTGAAATGGGGTCAAAAGTCAGGACACTGGAGTGGGAACCATTACATTGCCCTTGTGCATGCATCATAACTTACCTAAAAACGTTTCGATTGCGACAAAACGTTATCATGTAGTTCCTGAGGTATAGTGAACCGGTAATGTTGAATATCAACGAAATGGGGTCAAAGGTCACTGCACAAAAGCAAAATTTATTCCACAGCCATTATTCTCGTAACTTGCGTAAAACTGCTTCTATTGCGACAAAACGTTAGTATGTCATTCTTGTGGTATACTGAACCGGTTCTGCTGAATATCATCGAAATGGGGTCAAAGGTCAGGACACACGGACGAGATTTAGTTCACAGCAATTATCCTCATAACTTGAGTAATAATTTCTGGTATGTTGGAAAGCGTATCATAATCAATGCATTGCATGATTTTACTAACTTGTTGGGTGTAACTCATGTCACCATTTCTTGAAAGTTGCTGATACTCAGATATGTTCACATAAGAACATACTGTTTGTTTTTCTGACTGAAGGAGAACATATTTAAGGATTTTTCGTACATTCAAGTGAACGTGGTGACCCAGCTACACGACAAACACGTTAGTAAAATCATGCAATGCATTGATTATAATACGCTTTCCAACATACCAGAAATCATTACTCAAGTTATGAGGATAACCGCTGTGGAATAAATCCCGCTCCTGTGCCCTGACCTTTGACCCCATTTCGATGATATTCAACAGAACCGGTTCAGTATAGCTCCGAAACAACATGATAAAATTTTGTCTCCATCGAAGCATTTTACGAAAGTTATGATGCATAAGGGTTATGGAATAGATCCCGACCCCATTTCGCCCATTTTCAATAGCGTTCATCCCCAGGTGGTCCCCTACTACATACTAAAATTTCATTGAAATCGAACCTTTTTTACGTTAGTTATAACGCATAAGAGCAGTGGAATGGATCCAGCTCCTATGTCCTGACCTTTGACCCCATTTCGTCCACTTTTATTAGGGTGCCTTTCCAGGTGTTCCTCTACCACATACTAAAATTTCATCAAAATCTAACGATTGTTACGCGAGTTGTCGTGCGGACGGACATACGCACATAACGCGTGACGTAATGAGGCAAGTGGGAATCGCGACCATCTACTCGAAAGAGTGTGACGTTATAAAACTTTAGTAGGATCCGCACACAACGCGTGACGATATGAAACAGATGGCGTGACTGTGCGCCAACATCTCAATCGCGAGAGTGTGAAGTCATAAGATTTGTAAGCATGGGTAACATTAATGAGACGACGCCATGACACTAAAAACGTGGTAACTCGTGGTGGTTATTTAACCCACTAAACGAATTTTCCTAAAGTCGAGATCAAGCTAAATCGATTTCTAGTACCAGAAAACGGTAGGTTAACGACTTTCATCAAAATCCTTAGATACGTTTTCAAAATAAAATTTACGTACATACAAGAATTGCTCCTCTAATACACTGCCGGACAATTGCTAAGGACGGATGACAATAGCAACGATAGCAACCATTAAATGGAAGGCAGGAAAATGTGGAAATTACCATAAGTGCGGGATACAGTAAGACGTGTTGTGCGTATGCAAATTTTGGATTGCCGAACTTGTTCGTGACGTCATAGCGCTGATAAGAGATATAAAGGATTTGACGCGTATTGACCGTTGTTGTTCAAACGCAAAGTTGAAAGGGAAAGAATCAATTGACGAACTTGCAATTTTCAGTATGTCTTCCCGACATCACCTAGATGATTTTACGCGTGGCCGTATTATTGGCAAGATTGAAGAAGGGCGAAAAATAACAGATGTTGCCAGGGAGTTCGACGTCAGCCACAGTGTTGTTTCAAGGCTTTGGAAATCATTTCAAAAAATGGAGAGTGTAGCAATCGTCACGGGGGAGGTCGTGTTCGCAGTACGACACCTGCAGAAGATCGGTACATAGTGCTATCAACAAAAAGACACCGGCGCAGCACAGCTAGTGAGGTGGCAAATCAGTTTATGGCTGCTACTGGCAAGCGGATCTCCCGAAAAACTGTCGCCAGACGTTTGCATGAAGGAGGACTATACGCCTGCCGTCCTGTTGTGTGCATCCTATTGTCCAGACGTCACCGTACCACCCGTTTGCAATGGTGCCATCAACATCGCAATTGGACTGATAACGACTGGTCTGCTGTCTTCTTCTCAGATGAGAGTAGATACAGTCTATCGTCTGATTGTCGACGACAACTGATCTGGCGTGATAGTGGTACTGCATATTGTCCAGCAAACATACAGGAAAGGGGCCGATATCCGACATGTAGTGTCATGGTATGGGCTGGCATCATGATCAATGGCCGTACGTCCCTCTATTTGCTTCCAACTGGGACTATGACTGGCCAACGATGCATTAATGATGTTCTGCTACCTCATGTTCGCATGTTCCGTGGTGCTGTCAGTGATAGATTCATTTTCATGGACGACAACGCAACATGTCATCGAACAGTCGTTGTCCAGGAGTGTCTTGAGAGCGAGGATATTTAATGCCTCATATGGCCAGCACGTTCTCCAGATCTGAATCCCATTGAAAATGTGTGGGATGCTTTGGGGAGGAGTCTTGCTGGTCACCAATGCCCTCCAATAAACAAGGACACCCTCATCCGTGCACTGACAGAGGAATGGGATAAATGACCCCAACAGCTGCTTGATAATGTTGTGCAAAGCATGACATGACGTGTGGAATCTTGCATCGCCCGCCATGGTGGCCATATCCCGTATTGACATCTTACGCCGGAAAGCCTGCGGACGGTAATTGCATTTTTTTCACGTTTACGTATTCTGCACAAAATGGCCTGTTTGTCCCTTGAACATGTTCCAAAGCCTTCTGGATTTCAGAGCACAATAAATTGTCTTTCTTATAATGTCCTGGCATTCTGACATTATTTTATTTCACTTGGCATCCAACCACACTTATTTTTTATGCGCTATATAGCCGTTTATGATCCGTCCTTAGCAATTGTCCAGCAGTGTAGTATGGGATAAGGGCGATGGAATGGATCCCGATCCTATGTCCTGACCTATGACCCCATTTCGTCCATTTTCAATAGGATTCGTCCCCAGGCGGTCCCCTACCACATACTAAAATTTCATCGAAATCGAACCATTTTTACGCGAGTTATCGTGCCGACTGACGGACGGACGGACGGTCAGAGCTGGAGCATATACGCTTCTTCAACCTACGGTTGGAAAGCGTAAAAAAAGGACGGCGTTTCCCACAGTTTTCAGCAATTATAAGATCGACGTCAAAAGTGCATTGAATGCAGAAGGAATTACTTTGAAGGCCATTAATGTGGACGTCTAGTGATTTTTCTCCCTATACTTCCAATGGAAAAAATGTTGAACCTCTTTCCTCAGCATAGAAAGATTTCCCGTACATCAAAACAGTCTGTCTTAGATTGTACAATCGGTGTTTTATGCAAAACACTTTCCTGATATATATTAAAAATCAATAACTTTATGATACTTGCTCATGCCAAGACGGCAAAGTTGCAGCGATAAATTCCGTCGGGGTAGCTTAACTGGGAAAGTATTCGGCTCCGGAACTGAAGGATGCGGAGGTTTAACCACCGCCAAAATTGTGTTCTAACGCTAGCGCCCGGTTATGTAAAATGATCTAGGTTTCGAAGATCCTTGCGTTCTTCGAAAAATGTGTGATGCTCTTTCCGCACATCGTCTGGAATTAATGAAAAGTAAATTGCTTCGAAAAATGTGTGCGAATTTTTCCACGCATCGTCTGGAATTTGCCAAAGGTTCTTTTTCTATACAGTGAGTGACTTCAAGCATAATTTGCTAGTTTCTTTTTTCTTTGGGGCTGGGGGTGGGGGGTAAAATATGCGATGTACTACAGAGGCAAAGCACATGCCAAGACGGCGAAAAACCATTCACTCCAGAACAGCAGGTTGCAGGTTCGAACCCGGCTACCGGCAAATTTGTATTTTCACAAGCCTATAAATGAATTATGTATAACTGAATCGCAAAAAAGATGGAAACAACAATAAAATATCGGGACTAGAATAAAATTCCGTATAAAGGGGTAAAATATATAACTGAGGTTCCACTCTAGTGATTAGTCCCCACTGTGTATGATAGTGGCTCTTTGAATTTTTCAAGTGAAATGTTTAAACTTCACAAGAGAAACCCTTAACTCTCCTGACTTTTCTCCACGTACAAATTTCGAAGCATATCAAGTTTTTGCTTTCCAATCAATTTTTTTTGTTTCCTGAACTCAAAACTTTTTTATTCTATATATTTATACACGGTCGAGTCACATTATTGCGACCACCAGCTAATATCCAGATTAACCGCCATGTGCAGCGCGGACAGCTGCTAGACTGGCTGGGAGGGACACAAAAAGGTGCTGGAAGGTATTCACAGGAATGTGGAGCCATGCTGACTACAGTGCATCTGACAGCTGCTGGAGGATGCGTGGTGGAGGATCCATAGAGCGAATGATATGGTGGTGGAGGATCCAACGATCGAGATGGTTACACAGATGCACAATTGGGTTTAAGTCTGGTGAATTAGGGGTACAAGGAAGTACTTTGAAGTCTTCATCGTGGTCTTCCAACCACTCTCGGACATTTCCAGCTGCGTGACACGTCGCATTGTCGTGCTGGAATATCCCACCCGCCCCAGGGAAGACAATCAGCCTGTATGGCTGTACGTGGTCAGCAAGGATGGGTTCATAACGAATTCGGTCCATACTGCCTTCCAAAGGTATGGGTGGACTCAGGGAATGCCATGAAAACATTCCTAAGACTACAACGCTGTCCCCATCAGCTTGTGTTCTTCCAGTAATGGTTGAAAAGTGTTTGTTTTCCGAGGTTTCTCGCCTTATACGCCAACGTCCATCCGTTTGATGAAGCAGGAAACGTGACTCATCGGAGAAGGCAATGCTTTGCCAGTCAACGGAGGTCCAATTCCGATACTGCGGTGCAAATGTACTCATTTTTTGCCGATGCACCTTCGTTAGCATAGTTGCAGTGACCATCCGTCTGCATCGGAGCCCCAGGGTTCGCTGAACTGTCGTTTTAGACGCACTTCCTGTAGCCCCTGGTTCATCCGGCCAGTGAGCCGACGTTCACCTCTTCCATTAATGGCACGTGGTGCTCCGCAGTTTCCACTTCGCTTATTCGCAATGGTGCCATTTCTCCAATAGCGATACACTTTAACCACAGCAGCATGAGAACAGTTCCCAAATTGCGCTGTTTCAGAAATACTGCCACCCTTGGCCCGAAAGCCGATAATCATCTCTTTCTTTTTTGCAAAACTGATAAATCGCTTTTTTATCCATGACAGCAAGGAGTGATATGTTTTCAGAATGCTTAACAGCACACCTTACATACCCTCTAAGCGAGCTGTCGACACGTGCCTTCTTTCATTGGCTACGCGCTGTTGACGTCAAAAGTAGGAGGTGGTCACAGTAATGTGACTCGACTGTGTAGAAAGCAAAGTGGTAAAATGTGAATGTTTCCGTCCGCGAATTGTTGGACCACTTCTAAATGAGCTAAAATTCTGATTATTGGTATGCTGATAAGTCTTAACGTCCGTATACTTAGAAAAAAGTCCGAAAACCAAAATGGCGGCTTTGGAACTCTGCCTGCTTGAATATTTTCACGAATTTTTCAACCACTTGTAAATGACCTAGAAATCTGAAAATCGGCATGCTCATAGGTCTCAAGGTTCAGATACCTAGAAAAGTACGAAAAAAAAAATCAAAATGGCGGCTTTGGAACATCGGTTGCTTGAATTTTTCGGAAACTGTTCGACCACATTTTAAACCTAAAGATCTGAAAATTGGCATATTGATAAGTCTTAAGGTATGGATACCTAGAAAAGTTCGAAAAAAATCAAAGTGGCGGCTTTGGAATAATGTCTGCTTGAATTTTTCTACGATTTCTACATCTGGAAAAGTCCGAAAACCAAAAAATTCAAAAGTGTGACTTAGCTTTACTGTTCAAAATGCTAATACGTTAAAAGATAATTATGCCAGAAACGTTGAAATGCTGTAAAAATTCAATGAAGTTTTTATTTAAAGCTAAAGGGCGCCAAAGCCTGCAACCGTTTTACGTCAAACCGACTCTGTTCTAAATAGTAAAACAGTTACGGATTTTAAATTTCTTTTCTTTCCTTTATTAATTAATTAATTTTCTCTATCTTTAATTTTATGTTCAAAAAATGATTTTATACATTCACCGTTCGGAGAACGGACATGACTACTAGTCATATCTAAAGTGCAAGTGAAATACAGTATTCTTCAATGGACAAATAGAATATGAATTAGTGAACGTAGTCTTGACATTACTACATGCTTGAAAAGTTACAACTGCTAAATAAAGGACTAAAGATAACGAAAGGAAAAAGAAACTGACGGAACCGGAAATCTAGTGGAAGTGTGGAATTCGAGATACAGTGAATATGGTACACATTCCTCTTATGTCTCGTGTAAAGAAGTCAAAGGCTCAGCTGCTGAGGTTTCTTATCACCTCGATTACAGTTCTTCCTGGAGTTCGGCTAGAGCGTTAGCAAAGATATCACATCCTATCCCAGACCCTATTTGTTTTAATTAAATTCCATGACCAATTTCACAACTTTAGATATCACGTTCTAAAAAGGCAAACAGGAGTTGTTATTTTAGTTGCAACTTCATGTGAAGTCACCGTAAAAGAAAAGTTCTATAAAACAAAGTTTTATTAGAATCACAGTAAAGAAAAATTGTGCAGCTCAACAAAACAATTGCAAGCACTCAATTCAGGTACAAGCACTTTAGCACTTAAGTCAAACTTCACGAAATTTTTCATAATGGAAAAATTTCCTAATCTAATTGTGTCCAAAATTAACGTGATAGACACAAAATCCTGAATAAATCTACACGACAGAGTTTAATGACAGTCAATGGGGACATGCATATATCGACAACACAGGAATACACAACAGAATTGTGTTGGTGTTGCATCTCATGCGCATGTTCACAAAACCTTAAAAGTAACCCTTCGGAGGGTACTCAACGTCCTGTGATTGGCTTAGGTAATCACGTGACAGAAATTGGAGGTCGTGTCCAGCAAACGTTACGTGGCAGAAACGAACGGGAAGAAAAACTAAAAGCTGCTTCAGTGATCAACATGGATTACAATGTTACAACATCGAGTTTTCCCGAAAATTACGATTATAAAATTATGAAGTTAGAGAGAAGGAAAAAGAAAATTATAGTTGCTCTTTTAAAGAAAAATTACTGACACAAGAATCAGTTTCCGGCAAGTTTTAACACTAACATTCAGGGCCGGAATATATTATTATCTCAAAGAAGTATTTGCTATAAGCTTAAGAAAAAGAACATAATGTGGATTGAAAGTTCAGAGAGAGAAATAAAATTATTGCGGAGAGAATAATAAGGATCCCTCTAAAATAAATTCATATTACAAATATTAAAAATTTATGGCTTTTTCTAAGAAATAAAGAAGATTTTAAAGTCAAATTTTCAAATTTAAGGGTAGTACTCCTACCCTTCTTTAGCAAAAATTTGACTTAAAAATCTTCTTTACTCCTTAGTAAAACCCATAAATATGAAATATTTGCAATGCATTCTGTCTAAGAATAACCATGTCATCAACCATTACCAAATTCGTATTATGCGTGTTTTAGTGATTGTCAATAAATTCGTATCATACAAAAACATTTCTGATAACTTTTTTTTTTTTTTTTGAGATTTCGGCATGTGGTTTACACCCAAATTGTTGAATACTACATTCAGAACTTTGACCTAAAGAAGTCATCGATGGCTGAACACTGTTACGAAAAGGACCATACATTTCTCTTTGAAGAAGCAAAACTAATTGACAAGCCAGATTCAACCGCCAAACTTTATATTTTGGAAGCAGAAGTCTTCGCAACTGGTTAAGGTGGTTCCACCTAAAATCTCTGTCTTATGTTTCCGATGGTAAAACTTCTTTACATATTTTCTTCGCAATTAATGTATTCCCAAGGATGAAAATTTGCACATCGATAAAAGAAACTTTAAGTTATAGCATGGGATACTTAATACTTGCTAAAACATAACCATAATTATATTAAAAATCATTCATTTTCCTTTGAGTAATGTTTATACCTGTTAACAGATGGCGCTACCTGTACACTGATGACCTCAGTAGACAAACAAATGTTGGATTGCTTAATTGTGGTTATGTTTTAGCAAGTATTAAGTTTCCCATGCTATAACTTAAAGATGTGCAAATTTTCATCCATGGGAATACATTAATTGCGAAGAAAATATGTAACAAAGTTTTACCATTGGAAACATAAGGTAGAGATCTTAGGTGGAACCGCCTTAATACCTTGCTTAATGATACCCACCCCATTTCTATCAAGCGCGTGGAAGCAACTAACCAAAACGCGTGAATGTAAACACCGTTTATATCATATACAATTTGAATATTTACGTGCCATTCGTCCTGATGAAGCTAGGTCAGCCGCCCCGGTGGCGCAGTGGTCTAAGGCGCTGGCCTCTGATCATTCGTCCGTAAGAGGTCCGGGTTCGAATCCCGGTCAGGCATGGATGTTGTGTTTGTCTTACGGCACTGGCTCTCTCCCTGCCCTGGAACCAGTGACCTTAAATTAGGGACGGGCTACTGCTTATAGCCCATTGAGTTGCTCATGGTGGTCGTTAAACCTCCAATAAAAAAAAAAAAAAGAAGCTAGGTCAATACACAGCGAAACCATTGTCGACTTGAAAAAATAAATATTTGTGACAAACCACGTTGTATTCTCTTAATACGTATAGCCGTCACAAGTTTGTAGTCTTGGAGATCGAGATTCCTCAATGTTTAGTTTTAAATTGGTGATAATTTTTATGATAAAAAACAAAGACCTTTAAGATATACAGACTGGAAAACTGTAAGTTAACCGTGCGACATTTGAAATTCTGCGTTGTACGGCAAGAATTTTTCACATCTCATTGTTTATTAAAGGCGTTCGCGTGTTTTTATCAGTTACATCCATTTTTTTTATATATATAACCAGAAAGATTTATTATTTTTTGTTTTTATGATAGTATGTATATGTTTTAAAGTATTTCAGAAAATAATACAGCCAGATTTAATGAGCTATACAAATTTTCAATTAAACGAAACTTTTAATGAGCTACAAATTTTTCGATTTAAACAATTCTCTTTTCCGAGACTTTCAATCCCCGAAATTTGAAATTGTCTAAACTAAATCATGTAAACAGAGAATTTCTTTATATCATGTTTTTATTTTTTTTTTATTTTTTCTCCAGTTGATTAGCTATTATACGAACTCATAAAACTGCGGGAAAAGCTTCCAACTAAAAGGGTTTTTCTCGGTAACTTCTCTTAAGAATAAACAAATAGCCACATTAAAAAGATTTTTTGACATTACTTAGAGTGTGAAATCACAGCCCCCTAAATGTTTCAGTATCTAGGGGGGCTGTGGTGAAATGCGCATTTCATGCAACTAGATCACGCAGTTTGCAAGTAGCTGAAGCCAAAATATATTTTACACGTAGGACAAGAGACGTTTCCCTTCAGTTATTTCATATCACCCAAAATTACGATAATGATGTTTTCTTTAATCGTAAGTTAAAAGGTGTAACGTACAATTTATTCCCCATTGGAAAAAACTGATACGCAGTATTATAACAATGGAAAATTATTTCTTCCGCACAGGTAAAAGAGTTTGAAATAACGTTGTTTACACAGGACACACGCCGTTTTGCCGTACAAGCTCTGCGATCAAAAATGTCGCCAGCTGTTGCCACTCATTTACACGAGAACTTCCAGTCTATGTATCTTAAAAGTCATGAAAATATATAATTTAAATACGAAATTCAAATTGGATATATATTTTTTTACATTAAAATACGTTTACTTGGGGGCGTCCCATGGTCCATGACGCTTCATTTTTAAAACCCGCCTCTTGTTAAGAGTAAACAAACGGGCAAATTAGAGGCGATCATACGTAATTTAAAAACTTAGGAACTGTCAAAAAGTAATAAAAAAAACAACGGAAACGTTTTTCAGTGAAATCAGAAGCATCGCGTCTGAACAAATGCAAATATTTGATATCACAACAAAGATATAGTAGGTAAAAGTTGTGTCTCACATTCTAAGAACTTACTTGCCTGGATTCAGGTAAACCGGATATGCAATCAAGCAGCATTCTGGAGGAGGAGTTTTCCGAAACGATACACCGATGCAATGAATTTAATCGATTTATTCACATCGCCGCTTACGCAATCTTGGTCAACGATTTGATTCTTGTACTTTGTCCGGGGTCATGGGAGTTCTGAAGTGCTCTCGGAGAAAATATTTCCGCGTTCGCCTCACTTCCCCGCAAGAACTAATCTCCATCCTATTTCCGGCAGAAAAGGTGTCTGTAATTAAAAATATAGGTGGCGTTCCACTCAGTCAAAGTCTCTCGCTGTTGCCAAAGACTGAATCAAATTTCTTCAGGTAATTGCAAGGAGATTACGAATTACGGCAATTCTTGCTGTCAGAGGTGCAAGGAACTATAGCAGGGAAAATTCCCCCAACTCGTTTCGACCGCAGCTACCTACGAAAGTGCGGAAGATGAACAAACTGAATGAACTCGGATTTTTGTTTTGCTTCGTGAAATCCCAATAAATACCTTATAAAGTTAACTGCAGCTCTGTAAGATTGGTTCTAGGGCGGATGAATAATGTCTTCAATCATTTAGGTAAATGATGGATGTGATTGACTGTGAAATTTTCAAACAAATGAAAAAAAAAATTCGAGAGCCAATATGCAACATGCTTTTGCTTTAAATTTAGAGCAACAGGTTTCACAAAAGTAAGATTTTGTTAAAGAGAAATGCATTTACTCTCACCATATAAATTTATATTTCTAGCCCCACTTTTGTAAAAAAAAAAGATCCTGCTTATTGTATCACTTTATCAGTCACTCTGTCTGTCTGTGGACACCCTATCTCTGCAACTATTAGTCCGACTTGAAAAATTCTTTTTGCATTAGGAAGTTTGAAATATGAAAACAATGACAGTCGGATTCTGGTTGTTTTTTACGCTTTCCAACCGTAGGTTGAAGAAGCGTATATGCTCCAGCTTTGTCCGTCCGTCCGCACGATAACTGGCGTAAAAATGGTTCGATTTCGATGAAATTTTAGTATGTGGTAGGGGACTACTTGGGGACGAACCCTATTGAAAATGGGACAAATGGAGTCAAAGGTCACGACGTAGGAGTGGAATCATTCCATTGCCCTTATGCGTCATAACTTGCGTAAATATGGTTCGATTTCAATGAAAGTTTACTATGAGGTAGGGGACAACCTGGGCACGAACCCTATTGAAAATCGGACAAATTGGGTCAAAGGTCACGACGAAGGAGCGGGATCATTCCATTGGCCTTATGCGTCATAACTTGCGTAAATATGGTTCGATTTCAATGAAATTTTACTACGTGGTACGAGACCGCCTGGGGACAAACCCAATTGAAAATGGACGAAATGTGGTCAAAGGTCAGGACATAGGATTGCGATCCATTCGCCTTTATCCCATATTATTAAGGTGGACGTCAAGTAATTTTGCTTCCTATACTTCCAACGGAAAAACTTTTGTAAACATTTCTTTCACAATTAATGTGTTCCCAAGGATAAAAATTTTAACAAAGATTGAAATAACTTCATATTATAACTTGGGAAACTTAATATTTTCTAAAACATAACCATAATTATATTAAAAATCAATAACTTTTCCTGGCGCGACCTGTACTTTGATGACGTCAGTGAACAAATTAAATTTGGATTGCATAATTACGGTTATGGTTAAAAAAATATTAAGTATTGCAATTTATGAAATGAAGCTTTTTTAATCATGTTCAAATTTTAATCCTTGGGAACGCATTAATTGTCCAGAAAAAAGATGGCGCGACCTGTATTTTCATGACGTCATTAGACAAACAAATGTGCGGATCCTATTAAAGTTTTATGACGTCATACTCTTGCTGGCGTTCGCAATTCCCATCTGCCTCATTAAGTCACGCGTTGTGTGCGTATGTTCGTCCGCGCAATAACTCGCGTAAAAATCGTTCGATTTCGATGAAAATTTAGTATGGGGGGGAACACCTGGGAAGGAACCCTATTGAAAATTGGCGAAATGGGGATCAAAGGTCAGGACATAGGAGCGGAATCACTTCCATCGCCATTATGCATCATAACTTACGTAAAAATGTTTCGATTTGGATTAAATATTAGTATGTTGTAGGGACCTGCCTAGGGACGAATCTCATTGAAAATGGGCGAAATGGGGTCAAAGGTTAGGACACAGGAGTGGGATCTATTCCATAGCCCTTATGCATCATAACTTAAGTAAAATTGCTTCGATTGCGACAAAACTTTATCATGTTATTTCGGAGGTATACTGAACCAGTTCTGTTGAATATCATCGAAATAGGATCAAAGGTCAGGGCACAGGAGTGAGATATATTCCACAGCCATTTTCCTCATAACTTGAGTAATAACTTGAGTAATGATTTCTAGTATGTTGGAAAACGTATCATAATCAATACATTGCATGATTTTACTAACTTGTTTTCTATTGCATAACTTCGCAGCTAGAAGCGTAAATGCGGATGATATCGGATTCAAGATATATTTTATTCCATATATTTGTTTTATTTTTAGTCAAGTTATGAGGATAATTAAAAGTATTTTTAATCAAATTACGAGTATAATGGCTGTCGCTCCTTTGCCCTGACCTTTGACCCCATTTCGATGATATTAAACAACACTAAAATTTTGTCGCAATTATAGAAGTATTAGTATGGCTGTCGCTTCTTTGCCCTGATTTTTGACCCCATTTCGATGATATTAAACAACACTAAAATTTTGTCGCAATTATAGAAGTATTAGTATGGCTGTCGCTCCTTTGCCCTGACCTTTGACCCCATTTCGATGATATTAAACAACACTAAAATTTTGTCGCAATTATAGAAGTATTTGTAGTTAAGTTATGAGGACTACGGCTGTGGAATAAATCTCGTACCTGTCCCCTGACCTTTGACCCCATTTCAATTATATTAAACAGAATTGGTTCAGTATACCTACGGAACAACATACTAAAGTTTTGTCGCAATAGAAGCATTTTTAGTCAGGTTATGAGGATAATGGCTGTGGAAAAAATCTCGCTTTCGACGAACCCTATTGAAATGGGACAAATGGAGTCAAAGGTCACCACGTAGGAGCGGGATCATTCCATTACCCTTATGCGTCATAACTTGCGTAAATATGGTTCGATTTCAATGAAAGTTTACTATGTGGTAGGAGACCGCCTGGGGACGAACCCTATTCAAAATGTGTGAAGTGGGGTCAAAGGTCAGGACATAAGATCGGGATGCATTCCATTGCCCTTATGCGTCATAACGTGCGCAAAAATGGTTCGATTTCGATGAAATTTCAGTATGTAGTAGGGGACCACCTGGGGACGAACCCTATTGAAAATGGACGAAATGTGGTCAAAGGTCAGGACACAGGATTGCGATCCATTCCATTGTCCATATCCCATATATTTAAGGTGGACGTCAAGTAATTTTGCTTCCTATACTTCCAATGGAAAAACTTTTGTACACATTTCCTTCACAATTAATGTGTTACCAAGGATGAAAATTTGAACATCTTTTAAAATAACTTCATATTATAACTTGGAAAACTTAATATTTTCTAAAACATAACCATAATTATATTAAAAATCAATAACTTTTCCTTTGGTGGTGTTGAAACCGGAGAAAAGATGGCGCGACCTATACTTTGATGACGTCAGTGGACAAAAAATGTTGGATTGCATAAGTACGGTTATGGTTTAGAAAATATTAAGTATTCCAAGTTATGAAATGAAGCTATTTTAATCGATGTTCAAATTTTAATCCTTGGGAACGCATTAATTGTCCAGAAAAAAGATGGCGCGACCTGTATTTTCATGACGTCAGTAGACAAACAAATGTTGGATTGCATAATTATGGTTATGTTTTAGAAAATATTAAGTATTTAAAGTTATAAAATGAAGCTATTTTAATCGATGTTCAAATTTTCATCCTTGGGAACGCATTAATTGTGAAGAAAATGTGTACAGAAGTTTTTCCATTGGAAGTATAGGAAACAAAGTTACTTGACGTCCACCTTAAAGTAGCAATTCTTGTATGTATGTATGTACATTTTATTTTGAAAACGGCTCTAAGAATTTTGATGAAAGTCATGAACCTACCGTTTTCTGGTACTAGAAATCGATTTAGCTTGATCTCGACTTTAGAAGAATTCGTTTAGTGGGTTAAATAACCACCTTGAATTATAACGTTTTTAGTGATGGCGTTGTTCCATTAATGTTACCAATGCTTAGAAATTTTATGATGTCACAACTCGCGTTTGAGAATGTTGGCGCGCGGTCACGCCATCTTTCTCTTTACGTCACGTGTTGTGTGTGGATCCTATTAAAGATTTATGACGTCACATTTTTGCGGCGGGCACATGGTCGCGATTCCCATCTGCCTCATTACGTCACGCGTTGTGTGCGTATGTCCGTCAGCACGATACCTCGCGTAACAACCGTTGGATTTCGATGAAATTTTAGTGCCTGGTAGGGGATCACCTGGGAAGGAACCCTATTTAAAGTGAACGAAATGGGGTCAAATGTCAGTACATAGGAGAGGGATCCATTCCACTGCTGTTATGCGCCATAACTAATGTAAAAAAGGTTCGATTTCGATGACATTTTAGTATGTGGTAGGGGACAACCTGGCAACAAACCTTATTGAAAATGGGTAAAATGGGGTGAAAGGTTAGGACACAGGAGCGGGATCTATTCCATAGCCCTTATGCATCATAACTTACGTAAAAATGCTTCGATTGCGACAAAACTTTATCATGTTATTTCGGAGGTATACCAAGCCGGTTCTGTTGAATATCATCGAAATATGATTAAAGGTCAGGGCACAGGACCGAGATTTATTCCACATACATTATTCTCATAACTTAAGTGATAACTTGAGTAATGATTTCTGTAATGTTGGAAAGCGTATTATAATCAATGCATTGCATCATTTTACTAACTTGTTTACACTTTCCAACAGTAGGGTGAACAGTAGGTTGTATATGCTCCAGCTTTGTCAATCTGCCCGTCCGCAAGATAACTCACGTAAATATGGCTCGATTTCGATGAAATTTTAGTATGTGGTAGGGGACCACTTGGAGACGAACCATTTTGAAAATGGACGATATAGAGTCAAAGGTCAGGACACAGGAGCGGGATTCATTCTATTGCCCTTATGCGTCATGACTTGCGTAAAAATGGTTTGATTTCAATGAAATTTTAGCATGTGGTAGGGGACTATCTGGGGACGAACCGTATTGAAAATGAAAGAAGTGGGATCAAAGGTCAGGACATAGAAGCAGGATCCCTTCCATTGCTGTTATGCGTCATAACGTACGTAAAAATGCTTCGATTGAGACAAAACTTTATCATGCTGTTCCAGAAGTACACTTAACCGGTTCTGTTGAATATAATCGAAATAGGGTCACATGGGGGCACAGGAGCGAGATTTATTCCATAGCCATTATCCTAATAACTTGAGTAATAATTTCTGGTATGTTGGAAAACGTGTCATAAACAATGCATTGCATGATTTTACTAACTTGTTACCTAAGTTATGACGTCTCTTTTTAGAGACGCGAATATACACTTTATGCAGTCTCTTTTGAGAAACGCGAATATACACTGAAGTGCCAGAAAATCTGGTACAGACGAGCTTATGCAAATTACATAGCAACGTCTCCTATGCGCGTACTCGATTGCGTCCGCCAGTGCGTATATTAAGCGATAGACATCCTTGCCAGCTGTCAGAGCTGTTTTCGACATGAGAATGACAAGTAATAACGATTTAAGCGATTTTTAGCGCGTTGTCGTGGATGGCGCTCGTGAGATGGGCCATAGTATTTCGGAGGTAGAAACGAAGTTCGGATTTTTACGGACGACCATTGCAAGGGTGTGCCGTGACTACAAGAATTCCGGCAAAACCTTCAACCTAAGATACAAGTGTGGCCGTAAAAAGACATTAGGTGAACGTGACCATCGTCTGCTGTCAAGAATCGTTTCACGTGATAGGCGTGCAACACTCTCCCAGGTATCATCGGAATTCAATGCTGGAGCCTCAACAAGCATCAGCGTCCGGTCTGTGCAACGTACCCTGCGCGATATGGGATTTGGGAGCCGACGCCCAATTCGAGTCCCCTTGATGGGTTCACGACACAGAGCTATTCGCCTCGCTTGGGCACGGCAACACCGCCATTGGACACTTGATGACTGGAAACAAGTAGCCTAGTCTGACGAGTCGTGTTTCCAATTGTATCGGGCAGATGGAAGGATTCGTGTGTGGCGCAAACCCCATGAAGCAATGGATCCCGCCTGTCAACGGGGAATTGTATCTGCTGGTGCGGTGTCCGCAATGATATGGGGTGTGTTTAGCTGGACTTCACTGGGACCCCTGGTACGTCTACAAACGTCAGTGACCGGCCAACGCTATGTGCGCATCCTCTCTGACGAGGTACACCCGTTCATGTCCTGCATTCATGCTGATGGGTTGGGTCTGTTCCAACAGACAATGCACCTCCACACCAGTGTCGGGACGCCACATTATGGTTAGAGGAGTATTCATCTGAGTTTGGGGTGCTGCCATTCCCACCCAAGTCACCAGATCTTAACGTGATAGAACACATTTGGGATGCCATGCAACGCGTTATCGAACACAGGAATCTGAGACCTCGGAATGCACCCGAATTGTGGAACGCTCTGTAGGAAGTGTGGTGTGCATTGCCTACAGCATATTTTCAGAAGCTGGTGGAGTCCATGCCACGTCGTATTTCTGCAGTCCTACGCTCCCGTGGGGGACCTACCGAGTATTAGACTGGTGTACCAGTTTTTCTGGCTCTTCAGTGTACTTGTTTGAGCTGAAATCAGCCCATTTTGATAACCCCAAGTTATTTCGTTAAAGTCAGTTAAAGAGTTAATATTCTTGTTCCGGTTGCGGTTCTAACGTTGCACGTACATCAAACAATAACCACTAACATGGTGGCGTTTGCGGTTAAACCCAAGTTACAACAGCGTCAACAATCACGCCAAGTTCAAAGTCGCTCAGAATCTGAATGTTTGACCAATTCAGATTCTCAATCGAACTGATGCTTTACGAGCTAGTCACCTTCCTTTATACGACACTCCGCGCTCGTCTTAGATACTTATTTCAGCTAGTTATGCGATTAGGACGGGTATACCAAATAAAGTGGCATCTGAATTTATACGAAACATGGCTGCTGTTTCTTTGTCAGATACCGCATGGTTCTTCCTGGAGAATAGAATAACAAGATGATTGAGAAACAATGACGTTAGCTACATTTTTGCTCCATTTCATTCCTGGAAGACCAACACAAAGTGCACTCGCTTGCTGCACATGGGAGGAAAATACAGGAAACGTTATCGTGTCACGTGAAATACATTCAAACTACATAAATGTTCGTGTAAGCGCTTTATGTAGAATCTCCGTGACCCGCTTGCTGTATGAGATATATAAATTCAACTCACTATTGTAGGTTCCTTTGCTCTTATCTTAAATTCAGTTTGCTCTCCCTCTTTTTTTTTCTTATATCATGTAACTGGTGGTGTGAGAATGTGTAGGGAATGTGGCTCCTTGATGTTGATTTCATCATAGATCAGCGAAATAGTGTTTCCTCCTCCGTGCAAATCTTTCTAAGCGTAAGCTGCCAGCAGGAAGCACAAAGGGAAAACGGTTCTCTTCGAAGCTGAAACTGAAATCCCTTCCGGACTTATCGATTTCCTTCTATTCCGCCCGAAAAGCGTAACTGTGATTTTTATCAAAGAAATTCAGATCATGCTTGGGAATAATGGCGATGATTGAAAATAGGAGCGAAGTTCTTTCAAAAAAAAAAAAAAAAAAAAAAAAAGGGTTGCACGCAACTGAAGTCGCGTTTAGTTTTTATTATATGGGAATTTTTATAGCCCGGAGTGTGTTTTCATTGATGTTGTACGCAAGCTTACATGAAAGAGCTTTCATGCGTACCATTTGCAGCAAAGCCATTTTTCGATGCTCATTTGCATAATGCCTTTCCTTAAGTCTGCGGAGTGTGCTTTGATGCGCCATTTAAGAAACTTACATAGGATACTGTATCCCTACCTGCAGCGGTTCCTGACCTCAGGTGGTTTAAGCGCTGTTCGACTCTCCCTGGTATTATCTCAAAGGCGGGATATAAAATCATCAATAAAAACTTTTTTCTTCCAACTCTCCTTAAGATAATGTGGTAGGTATATCTGATCTGCTGTCAGGAGCAAACACGAATACATCCGTTTGATGCAAGAAATTTCACTTTCAGTCGAAGACGGTCGGAACAAAGGAGGCGAATAAACGGTAAGTACAAATAATGTAAACACACTAAACAAAACATTAGTCACCCCTGTTAGAACTTACTTAAACGGGTGACGGCGCCTCTTGCCTTTATAACAACATGAATCCAATGTGATGGAGAATCCACGAGGTTGTGGATGTTATGACGAAGTAAATTTCTCCGTCATTGTTTGTCCACGCCGGGGCTCGAACCCGGGTCCCCTCATTCCGGAATAAGTCGTTCTACCAATTGAGGTACGCGGACGTTCGTTCTGACTGCTATCTGCCTTTATGTCGTGTGCGTCCTGCTGGGCAGGTACGTCACATCTCCCCCCGAAAGAGGGCCGGATGGCCCACGGGTCAGCCGTGACCATGAATCGTTGCAGGCAGCCATCCGCTGTAGAACGTGCACATGAGAACTCCCAGTCAATCTGGTGTGTGCAACGTCACACACATTTATTTTGAAGCGCTGGAGATATATATTTCCTCTCTCGCGGTGTGGAAAGAATATCACACCATTGCGAGATTTTGAACGGCCGGGTCATCCGGAAAGTTCGGGCGCCATTATGACGAAGTAAATTTCTCCGTCATTTTTTGTCCACGCCGGGGCACGAACCCGGGTCCCCTCATTCCGGAATAAGTCGTTCTACCAATTGAGGTACGCGGACGTTCGTTCTGACTGCTATCTGCCTTTATGTCGTGTGCGTCCTGCTGGGCAGGTACGTCACAATGTATTAAACATAGATTTGATGCCACTCGTGCGTCGATTGATGGTCCCGAAGTTCTGACACAGTCTGTGGGCGTGTTTTCCGGCGTTTCACCTTCTGTTCTAAATGATCCCACAAATTTTCAATAGGATTTAAATATGGGGATTTGGCAGACCAATCGAGGTCAGACACTGTTGCTGTCTGTTTGCCGTGTCACTCACACACAGTTTTAGCCTTGTGCACACGGCAATTGACATCTTGAAAGACAGAAGTGCCAGTGTGATGCTGCTACTGGAGATGTAGGGCAAAGGGCAACACTTCGTCATTCAGAATGCAGAGGTACGCATGCTGGTTCAAATTCATCGTCACTGCAACGAGAAGGCCTATTTCGTGGTACGAAAAAACATCCCCAAAACCTCACAGAACCCTCTCCATCTTGAACAACACCTTCTACACAATCAGGATTAAAGGTCTCCTTGGGCCTCGATGCCCACGTCTCCTCCCGTCGTTGGAGTGCAAACAAAAACGAGACTCATCACACCAAATTACTCGTTTCCAATCCTCCAAACCAATGTTTTGGTGCTTCTGAGCCCATTAATAAGTGGGACTTTGCGACTCGCTGTTAAAAGAGGCAACTTCCGTGGTGCTCTGCTACAGACGTCCATCGCATGCAGTTCTCGTCGCAAAGTCCTTTTGGACATTGGTTAGAGTGGACTTTCATTAACTGTTTGGAGCAATTGTTGCCTGGTTTGAAACCGATTTGCAGTTACTAAGCATGAAACCTTGCGGCCGTCCCTGTTGGTGAGAATAATTTTACGGCCACAGCTACGTCGTCGATTTGTTGTTGACTGCGAACTACTCCACTGTTTGTAGACACGCTGTACAGTACGCTTCAACACACCAACAAATTGGGCGACTTCATTCACTTTGTGTCCGTGGGGACAGCTGAATACGATGGCTCCTTTTTGCCACTCAGTAACGTCTCTCTGACGACCCATATTGCAAATTAATTCAACACACACGTTGCTCTTCACCACTGCACGAGACAGAAATGATCCTGTAGACCACGTCAGTGCTATTTATCTCCCAACAATGCTATCACGGCGCCCTCTGTGTAACCGGTAACTTCCTACTGTCATTTCTGTTAGGGGTGACTAATTTTTTGTCCGGTGTGCTTACGTAACGACATTGTGGTGACGAAAAAAAATATTTTAATTGCCATTGGGCGCACATAAGCCTTCATCAGG
The DNA here is from genome assembly GCA_039090855.1 of Macrothele yani. Taxonomy (NCBI): domain Eukaryota; kingdom Metazoa; phylum Arthropoda; class Arachnida; order Araneae; family Macrothelidae; genus Macrothele; species Macrothele yani. The sequence continues at coordinate 25,396,773 of CM076991.1, read as the reverse complement.
GCCGGGTGGACCATCAGTGCTTTAAGAAATAAAAAAAAACAATTTCAGTGGAATATTTCATATTTATTATTATTGTTACCACGAAATCTCACGATTTCGAAATCACAATTAATTTAATTAATTATTTCATTTCATTTCATTTATTGATCTTGCTGTTACATATTGAAATGAATAATTCTGAATAGTTAAGCATAAACTATTCAGAAATATTACAGGGGTTGTCCAAAATAATGGAAGCACCTTGAAACAATAGGTGTTACGCACCTAATATGGTGTGGGAGCAACCTTGGCATTTAAAACTGCTTGATTCCTCCTTGTAATAGACGCATACAAGTTTTGGAGTGTGGTAAGTGGTATGTTGTACCATTCTTCCTGCAGAAACTGCTCCAATTACTTGAGAGACGCAGGAAGAGGGTAACGGGATCGCCCTCTGTTTTCCAACACAGACTAGAGGGACCTAATGATGTTTAAGTCCGGTGATTGTGCAGGCCAGGGAAGGTGTGCAGCTTCATCCTCATGTTCCTCAAACCATGGTTGAACAGTTCGACTTCTGTGAATCATCATCTTGAAAGGTGCAATCCCCTGACGGAAACAATGTCTGCGCCATTGAATGCACATGGTCGGCCAAAAGAGTGACATAGTCACTGCTAGTGATCTGTCCGTGTAAGGTGATAATGGGACCTGCTGCAAACCACGAGATCATGGCCCAAACCATTACGGAACCGCCCCAATGTTTCACTGTGGGAAGGAGACAGTCTGGGTTGTAGGCTTCTTAGGAGGGTCCTCCACACGTAAACCCGTCCTGTGGTGGGGAATAGTGAGAAACTTGATTCATCGGAAAACAAGACATGTTTCCATTGATCCACTGTCCACGTTTTATGTTCCTGGCACCACTATAATCTCCATTTCATATTCATCTGTGACACCAGGGGTTAGGGAATTGCAGCGGTGCCGTAAATATTGTGTTTATGCAATTCCCTTCGCACGGTATGGATCGACACTGGGTTTTGGAGATGTGCATTAAGCTCAGCAGTCATTTTCGTCGCTGTGGTCTTCCTCCTTGCGGTCACAATCCCCTTTAATATCCTCCTGTCTCTCGCAGTGAGTTTGGTTTTCCTTCCACAGTTGTGTCTCGCAGATGATGTTGTGCCGAGAACATTGTATCCTGTCATGACCTTCGACACGGCACCTCTCGATACTCCCAATACCTGTGCCAATGTGGTTACCGACGCACTAACCCGACGGGCTCCAACAATCTGCCTTCTTTGGAACTCCGACAGGTCACTCATTGTGCATTCACCTGAAAAGAAATTATGCGAACACCGATTTACAATGCAATCACACAGACCTTCGAGACTATAAGCAACACGTTTTTACAAAAATATTGTGTCTACATGTTCGTTTTGCTCAAAAGGCAGCACATGCCGAAGTCACTGTTTTCAGCGAGGTGTTTCCATTATTTTGGACAACCCCTGTAAATAACGGCACTGAAGATCAAGGAAAAGGCCTCCAGGAGACTTGACCAGCCTTGATCTCCTTAGGTTTAAGTCAAGACAAGAACACTGATATAACAGCGGCAAAGTCAAAAAAGAAAACATATATCAAATTAAATATCTAGTCATGATATTGAATAAACAGCAAATCAAGGGAAAATAATGCTAAAGTAATGAAAAACATGAGTTGCCCCCCCCCCCTTACCCGATCCTCATTGTAGAGATCCCCCGTCCCTTGGTCACTGAATCTTCACCTGGTAAGTCCCTCGCCTTCCCCCCTCAGTCGAATAAACCTTGTCAATCAACCTCCCATCTTACACTAATGAATGGATATCAGTTGTTAAGTAGGTAGTGTTTTAATTTGATTTTAAACAAATTGAAGTTATTAATAGATATTAATTTTGCAGGAAAATTGTTCCAAAACTCCTGACCAGAATAATCTAGGTTTGTTTAGTAGTTTGTGTTCTAGGTGTAGTAAGTCTCAACAAAGCTTGGCTACGAATATTAAAACGGTACGTAGCAGTATTAATATCTATGAGCTCTTGTCCAAGGTTCATTTTAATTCATTTGTACATAATTTCACCTAAGTTAAAGTGAAACAATTGCTGAATTGTTAGAATATTATATTTGTTCATGTTAGTGTCGGAATTCCTGGTTTAGTTGAGGATATCCCAATCTGGATATAATTTTTAATTTAATAAATTTGTATTCCGCTTTCTTCTTAATTTTTAGGAAAAGCTAAATTTAAAAATTATTAGTTATTTTCGGTAATTACTGATAGACACGGAGTGAAAAGTGGTAACCCATTTTCTCTCAAGCCCCGACATCCCAGTTCGTCACTTGCCACGTTGGGATTTTTTTGCAGTTGCCATCCTTTCATAACATTTGTTTAATTTTCTAGGGTGTTGCGACTCAATAACAAAATCACGGAAATACAGAACGTGAGGCGAACAAAAAGGAAATGGCTAGTGTTCATCGCCCCAGAAATTCCTTAGATAAGGTTAGTCTGAGAAAATCTTCCATCCCCTCCTTTACAAAACATCTTTATAAAAATGCAATGCAAGCAGAGGTGCAGATTCTCTCCTGATTGGAGTTGATGAGATTTTGGTAAATATCTATCATATTATGTACTTTAAGAAAAGTCCCAAAATTTGAAAAAACGTAAAATCTCCAATTCTTTTAATCTGAAGCACGAAACGATCTCCCGGTTTTTGAATATGAAGCACGAAAAAAGCTCCTGGTTTTTGAATCTGAAGCACCAAAAATGTCCCGGTTATTGAATCTAAAGTACGAAAACAATCCCAAGGTTTTTGAATCTGAAGTACGAAAACATCTCCCGGTTTTTTAATCTGCAACACGAAAAAGTCTCCAGGTGTTTGTATCTGAAACACGAAAGTCTCCAGGTTTTTAAATCTGAAGCACGAAATTCTCCAGGTTTTTGAATCTGAAGCAGGAAAAAAAATCTCCCAGTTTTTGAATCTCAAGCACAAAAAAATCTTAGTTTTTGAACCTGAAGTACGAAAAAATCTTCTGGTTTTTAAATCATAAGCTCGAAAACATCTCTAGGCTTTTTGAATCTGAAGCACGTAAAAATCTCCTGGCTTTTCACTTTCCAAGGTTGGCATGCGGGAAAGTTATGTATCTTTCTTACGTTTGGACTGGTTGCAAATAATACATACTGTTGACTGTAGTTTAGTTCCACTTAATCTGGGCGTGCGTTCTCTTTCTTGTGGACTTTTTATGTCTTTTGACGTACCTTGTGATGATTCTTGGTCTGACCTTTTGATTGTTCTTTCTTACCTTAGAATGTTAAGGTCTATAGCATGTCATATGGAAAAAAATAATAGTATCTGTTTCTAAAATTACACTATCGTTTAACAGAACAATAACTGCTTTAACTTGCTGACGGCCATAGTCTGTCTCATACAGCTTGTAACGTACCAGGAGATGTGACGTACCTGCCCGAAGGACGCACACGACATAAAGGCAGATAGGAATCAGAATAAAACGTCCGCGTAGCTCAATCGGTAGAGCAACTTATTCCGGAATGAGGAGACCCGGGTTCGAATCCTGGCGCGGATAGAAATGACGAGGAAATTCACTTCGTTGTAATGGCGCCCAAACTATCCGGGTGACCCGACCGTTCAAAATCTCGCATTGGTGTGATGTTATTTCCACACCGCGAGATAGGAAAAATAAGAGAATCCTTTCTCCAGCACTTCGAAAAAAAAATTAAAAAAAATAAAAAATAAGGGGGAGATGATGTAACGTACCAGGAGATGTGACGTACCTGCCAGAAGGACGCACACGACATAAATGCAGATAGGAATCAGAATAAAACGTCCGCGTAGCTCAATTGGTAGAGCAACTTATTCCGGAATGAGGGGACCCGGGTTCGAATCCTGGCGCGGATAGAAATGACGGAGAAATTTACTTCGTCATAAGCTTTTCTCGCCCCTGCGATTTGCACAAAATACAAACACTAGACTCTTTTCTCTTTTTCTTTGGGGGAGACCTTTGCAATTCCACAGTGTCCATTTTTATGTTATTCAAATACAATTACAAATTGCCTGAAACAGAAAAAAAAATGAATTTTTATATGTTATTATCATATTCAATACATTTTCGAGAAAAAATGGTAAGGTTGTCAAGATAGGGGCAATTTTTCAAAAATGACCACTAGTCTGATCATGTGACCAACTTTTTTAAATCTCTATGCATTGTATAACTCGTCAAAACAAACAGAACGTCTGGCTCTCAAACTTCCAACACAACTCTCCTAGCTGCTACATTATGTTCCTTTTTTCTTTTTGTTCCCAACGAAGTTTCCAACGAGGATTAGAGTTAACAGACTACTGGACTTCAAGTAAATTGTTATTACATAAAGTGTTTCTTTCTTTCATTTTTGCCACCAGGAAAGCCATAACGAATGACTGCAGTTAACAGGCCTGCTGGATGAATTAGTTTTGCGTTGTGGATAACCAGGGTTTTCCACGCCGTCCGAAAGACTGTTGAAGAATCCCTGCTGCTTTCGGTGATGCTCATGAATGAAGCTGCAGTATAAATGATTTAGTCCCCGTCGAATTTAGTACTTGAAATCTTCTCATACGAAATATATCAAGCATTGTGTACTTCATCTTAACCAACTGGGTTTTGAAGTAGGGGCACTATTGCTCCATTTCAGTACTTAAAGCATTGAGTACAAAATGGTATAATATACGGTGTTGCTGCCAAAACAAGTTGCCTCGGCCCCAAGATTAAAATGAGCAGAAAAGGTGAATGGATAACACAATGGTAGATTAATTGAAGGAGCAGATATTTTGAGAAGAAAAAGAAAAAAAAAGAATTACCTGATGCATGCACTGAGAATACTTTCGCGAGGAGATTTTATTAAAATGATTAATTCGGCTGCTATCCGTTTTCCGTATTTAAATTTAACTGAATCTTGCAGTAGTTAATTATGAATATTTATGAATAAAAAGGAAAAGAAACTCATACATTCTGGTTCCAGACAGGGAAGTAGTAATGCGATTTTCATTCTCCGAGTGCCTGCACTTAACAAAAGAACTTTGTTGCATCGAGCTATTTGATAACTCAAGAGCTCTCCGAACAAATGCTTGAATACATTTAGGGAATATTTCTGGCAAATGCGAATTAAATTTTTGCAATTCTCTTAGTCCTGTCTCTTAATATTTGTTTCCACAAGTTGGAAAATGAAATAACTTTGGTCGGGGACGTTCATGCGTTAGATACAGTCGTCAGTTTATGCGCTCTTCCCGTCTTTTTCTTCTTTTTTCTTTCTTTCTGTTTACCTCTGGAATAATATTTCTTATTATATCGCATATCAGATTTTTATCTAGCAAAGAAGCAGATCTCTTGTCTCCACAGTCAGCCGTTCGACAGCGTTACCATTCATGGTTTACTGACTGAAAAATGTCTGGTGCAAAATCCATTGCATCGTTTTTATTTTTCTTCGATTTCATTCCGACGAAAGAAAGAGATACCTAATGAAAATTCTTCTTCAGCATAAATCAGTCCAAAAGGGACTGTAATAAGTACGTGTGCAGAATGCTTATTGCCGAGTATTTTTTGTAGAAATTGGAGCGAAAATGCAAATGTTTTACTTTCCTGGGAAATCATTTATAAAACTAAGGCATTTCTACGATAAGGAATAGGGAAATGCTGTGTGAGAGGTAGATAGACTGAAAGAAAAAAATAATTTTATATTATTTTCAAAGTTAACGTATCTGAAATGTAGCGGGTCTGTTGGTTCCAGACGATAGGCGCCGACTTTTCATGAATGCCACAAGGGCGAACCAAACAAATCACGAGAAAGTAGCATTCACTTTTAAAATTGATCGTCGTTTAACCACACACATATACAAGCACGCGCGCACTAACATCTCGTACGAGAATAATAATATATTTCAACTTCATGTTCGATCGAATTTTAAATTCCCAGAATAATTATATTTTATTGCTCATTGCCAAATTCTTAAATTACGGCAAACGTGTTTGCAGGAACAGAATGTTTACGGATAGTCATTGCCAATATTTATTAAATTTAAAGACACTGACACAGTATCATAGCAGTTTAGTACTGCCCAATGATTTAAACGTGCTTGCGAGATCGTATTTCGCAAGTGTGTTTTCACTTTTCGTAACGTGGAAAATGAGCGTTCACTGGTGCATGTAGTTAATGGCACAGTTAAAAGCAGTCGCACAAGTGTTTGCAGCTCTGTTAAGGGCACAACAAGGTGCTGTTTCGTCTTGCATATTTCCACGACATCGCCAAAACATGATACAGTTAATTCTTGTCCTTTAAATGTGTCATGGAACATGTCCCTATGTAGGTATATTTCCACGACATCGCCAAAACATGATACAGTTAACTCTTGTCCTTTAAATGTGTCATGGAACATGTCCCTATGTAGTTATATTTCCACGACATCGCCAAAACATGATACAGTTAATTCTTGTCCTTTAAATGTGTCATGGAACATGTGCCTATGTAGTTATATTTCCACGACATCGCCAAAACATGATACAGTTAACTCTTTTCCTTTAAATGTGTCATGGAACATGTCCCTATGTAGTTATACACTGCTGGACAATTGCTAAGGACGGATCATAAACGGCTATATAGCGCATAAAAAAGTAAGTGTGGTTGGATGCCAAGTGAAATAAAATAATGTCAGAATGCCAGGACATTACAAGAAAGACAATTTATTGTGCTCTGAAATCCAGAAGGCTTCGGAACGTGTTCAAGGGACAAACAGGCCATTTTGTGCAGAATACGTAAACGTGAAAAAAACGCAATTACCGTCCGCAGGCGTTCCGGCGTAAGATGTCAATACGGGATATGGCCACCATGGAGGGCGATGCAAGATTCCACACGTCGTGTCATGCTTTGCACAACATTATCAAGCAGCTGTTGGGGTAATTTATCCCATTCCTCTGTCAGTGCACGGATGAGGGTGTCCTTGTTTATTGGAGGGCATTGGCGACCAGCAAGACTCCTCCCCAAAGCATCCCACACATTTTCAATGGGATTCAGATCTGGAGAACGTGCTGGCCATACGAGGCGTTGAATATCCTCGCTCTCAAGACACTCCTGGACAGCGATTGTTCGATGACATGTTGCGTTGTCGTCCATGAAAATGAATCTATCACCGACAGCACCACGGAACATGCGAACATGAGGTAGCAGAACATCATTAATGTATCGTTGGCCAGTCATAGTCCCAGTTGGAAGCACATAGAGGGACGTACGGCCATTGATCATGATGCCAGCCAATACCATGACATTACATGTCGGATATCGGTCCCTTTCCTGTATGTTTGCTGGACAATATGCAGTACCACTATCACGCCAGATTAGTTGTCGTCGACAATCAGACGATAGACTGTATCTACTCTCATCTGAGAAGAGGACAGCAGACCAGTCGTTATCAGTCCAATTGCGATGTTGATGGCACCATTGCAAACGGGTGGTACGGTGACGTCTGGACAATGGGATGCACACAACAGGACGGCGGGCGTATAGTCCTCTTCATGCAGACGTCTGGCGACAGTTTTTCGGGAGATCCGCTTGCCAGTAGCAGCCATAAACTGATTTGCTACCTCACTAGCTGTGCTGCGCCGGTGTCTTTTTGTTGATAGCATTATGTACCGATCTTCTGCAGGTGCCGTACTGCGAACACGACCTCCCCCGTGACGTTTGCTACACTCTCCATTTGTTTGAAATGATTTCCAAAGCCTTGAAACAACACTGTGGCTGACGTCGAACTCCTGGCAACATCTGTTATTTTTCGCCCTTCTTCAATCTTGCCAATAATACGGCTACGCGTAAAATCATCTAGGTTATGTTGGGAAGACATACTGAAAATTGCAAGTTCGTTAATTGATTCTTTCCCTTTCAACTTTGCGTTTGAACAACAACGGTCAATACGTGTCAAATCCTTTATATCTCTTATCAGCGCTATGACGTCACGAACAAGTTCGGCAATTCAAAATTTGCATACGCACAACACGTCTTACTGTATCCCGCACTTATGCTAATTTCCACATTTTCCTGCCTTCCATTTTATGGTTGCTATCGTTGCTATTGTCATCCGTCCTTAGCAATTGTCCGGCAGTGTATTTCCACGACATCGCCAAAACATGATACAGTTAACTCTTTTCCTTTAAATGTGTCATGGAACATGTCCCTATGTAGTTATATTTCCACGACATCGCCAAAACATGATACAGTTAACTCTTTTCCTTTAAATGTGCCATGGAGCATGTCCCTATGTAGTTATATTACCACGACATCGCCAAAACATGATACAGTTAACTCTTGTCCTTTAAATGTGTCATAGAACATGTCTTTATGTAGTTATATTTCCACGACATCGCCAAAACATGATACAGTTAATTCTTGTCCTTTAAATGTGTCATGGAACATGTCCCTATGTAGTTATATTTCCACGACATCGCCAAAACATGATACAGTTAACTCTTTTCCTTTAAATGTGTCATGGAACATGTCCCTATGTAGTTATATTTCCACGATATCGCCAAAACATGATACAGTTAACTCTTTTCCTTTAAATGTGTCATGGAACATGTCCCTATGTAGTTATATTTTCACGACATCGCCGAAACATGATACAGTTAACTCTTATCCTCTAAAGGTGTCATGTAACATGTTTTTATTTAGTTATATTTCCACCACATCACCAAATCATGATACAGTTAATTCTTGTCCTTTAAATGTGCCACGGACCATGTCCCTACGTAGTTTTAAGGTATCAGAGTTCAAATCGTCCTTAAAAAAATTGCAAACAGTTTGGGGGCGAAACGCTGGTATCAATTAAGAAGTTTTCCGTATATCGTATCAATTAAGAAGTTTTCCGTATATCGTATCAATTAAGAAGTTTTCCGTATATCGTATCAATTAAGAAGTTTTCCGTATATCGTAAAAACCCTTTGGTTTCAGTACTGAATCTGGTTTGCAAACCGGTTAGCACATAATCAGTAATTTCTTTATAAATTCTGTTATAGCAATCTTTCGCTGTGAAGACTTGAGATTCAACTGGGCTGCAGTTGCAGTTAGCTGGTATTTAAAGTAAGAATTTATGGTTTTAATTCCACTACTTTCGCTCTACCTTTTCAAATTTTTCATGTTGAATATGTGACTCATTTCAATTTTGCTGTTGTTAAGATTCCAAATGATCTAAACTTTCATTCTTTAATATATTTCATTTCTATCTCCCCACCAGGCCGAACAATGCAAAAAAAGTATGCCAACTGGTCAACATTCAACAATTAACAGGACAGTACGACATTATGTTTAAAGCATTTCAAAGATGCATTTAGTTTCAGTGAAATTATTGGCTAGCGTTTTACTCCTGTCTTAAAAAGACAAATGGACATCGGTCATCATATAGTTCACTCATCGGCTACTGCGACTGCAGTGCTTTATACGATACATATGTTACAGCCTCTGTGGGAATTGATGAGAGACTGGCTATTATATGGGTAGACGAGAGCCCGACTACTTGTCGCCTGCCCTAGAGCCTAAAAGGCGACAAGAGATGACTTGAAAGTATCATTTTCTTGGCGTGCCTTCTAGTAGAGTCAGAACAGCACTGATTCTTCCTAAGACATTGGATGAGAGGGAGGAACGAAGAAGCGCTAGCGGCATCAAAGGATCGATCCCGGTGACTCCTGTTGACAATTTCGCAAAAGAAAATCTCTTGAGGAGGTCGCTCGATCACCCCAGTATCTCCCCTTTCCTCTCTGTAGAAAGAGCACAGTTAAATTCAAAGAAAAAAAACTCAGCATTGTCAGATAATATTAAAATGTTGCTACAAAACCAACATATTTAAGAATTTAAAAAGCATACATTTCCAGAGGAGACCAAGGGTGCCAAAACATACTTTTGCCCACGCGGTCTAATCACTGAGGGGGCAATCGACACCGTTGCCTACGCGTAGTCGGCGCCTATGGTTCCAGAGATTCCTCTCAGCAGGCCCTTATTGTCGGTTCGTTTTGTCCTTTACAGTAGACTGCATGAAGTAGGCGCTTATTTGAAATAGCTTCAGGAATCCATTAATACAAGGTCCGACGATTTATTCAGGATTGTATATATATATATACATATACAGGGTGATTGTAAATTCCTTCAATAAAACAAGAGGGGTGATAGTACACATCAGGACGAGCAATATGTTCAATGGAACCAAGGGCCAGAAAAAAGCACGTTCGGAAAACGTCCAGCAGGCACACGGAGTTCCAACCAGTGCATGAGAAGCACAGGATGCAAATCAGGTGCGATGAACACGTGCATAGACGATGATGAGCAAACCTTTAAAAACGCAGCAGAACCCGTTCAGCAATGCGAATATCACATGAGAATTGACGTATACGTCTGACCGGAGCAGCGTACCGAGTATTCCTGGAGCAAGTGCTTCCCGGTCTGTTGCAGGATGTTCCGCTCACCAAACGGAGGGCCATGGGGTTTATGCATGATGGGGCCCCAGCACACTTTGCCACCGAGGTCCGATACTTCCTAAATGCGATATAGCCCTGGTGGGGGATTGAACACGGTGGACCTGTGGCTCGGCCTCCACGCTCCCCGGTTCTTAATCCACTGGAATTCTTCTTCTAAGGCCCTTGAAAACATTGGTGTACGAGACACTTGTGAACTCCCTGGAAGATCTAATCGCGCGAATCGCTGTTGCTGAACACAAGATAAACACCACACCACGGCGAATGAAGGACTGTGGCAAACTCTCGTAGACTCTGTGTGGGCTGTGCAAGGACGCCCTTGGACGCCAGTTTGAGCAGCTGCTTTGAGTCTTTCTTTGATGCGATTGGAATTGTGCAACTCATAAATTAAGTATGTCTCTTTGTTTTTGCTTATGAAGGCTCAACGTGGATATGTAACTTTACTCTTTTCTGGCACTAGCCGTGGAATGCGGCCCTAGGTTCCATTGCAAACATTGTTCTTCGTGATGTGTACTATCACCCCTCTTGTTTTGTTGAAGGAGTTTACAAACACCCTGTGTGCGTATACACTGAGTGGCCACTTTATTATGACCACCCCCTCAGTACTTCATTGGACCACCTTGTGCCTTTAAGACTGCGTCGATTCTTCGTTGCATGGACTCCACGAGATGTTGATAGGTGGTTTGTGGAATCTGAGACCATACTTGATGAATGGCACTTTCCAGGAGTGTGAGATTGCAGGGTGGTGGATCCAGCTGTCTGATGGCTCGTTCAAATTCATCCCACAAATTCTCAATGGAGTTGAGATCTGGAGATTGTGGGGGCCACCTAAGCAAAATAAACTCACCGGCATGTTCCTGAAACCAATCCTATACAATACGAGCACTATGGAAGGACGCATTATCTTGTTCAAAATAGTAATCGCCTTTGGGATAAACCATCCACATGACAGGTTGCACTTGGTCCGCAACGATGTTTAGATATGATGTGCCAGCCAGACGTTGATCAACACGAATTAAAGGGCACAAAGTATTCCAGGAAAACATTCCCCAAACCATAACGTTGCCTCCACCAGCTTGAAGGGTTGTAGCAATGCATTTGGGGTCCATGCTTTCGTGCTGTTTCCTCCAAATTCTCACTCGGCCATCGGCATGGTGCAGCTGAAAACGTGATTCAGCGGGCCACATAATTTGTTTCCAATTATCGACTGTCCAAAACTTGTGCTCCTGTGCGAACTGTAGACGTTTTCTCTTGTTAACTGCAGACAGCAAAAATGTTCGAACAGGCCTTCGGCTGCCATAACCCATCCGATGCAGTGTACGGCGAACAGTGCGTGCAGAGATCATTTGAGGGGATCCTTGACTAAGATGGTCTGTAATTTGTTGCACTGTTGCTTTTCTGTTGTCTGTCACCAGTCTGGACACTCTCCGTTCCGTCCGAGCAGTCCCTAGTCGATGACGACCACACGTTGCACGTAGAGACCCAGTTTTTTGGCTGACAGTCCAGTCTTTAAACCCTTTAACAACAGCTGCTCTGGAACATTTCACAAATGGGACGGTTTCGGTGATACTCGCTCCATGGCTCCGAGCTCCTACAATCATCCCACGTTAAAAGTCCGTCAAATCGCATTGTTCACCCATCTCGTCACCCAAAAATCACTTCAATTACTGTCGCAAACTTTCCTTTTTTATACTAGCTTCGCCCTCTGGCGGCAACAGCGTGCAGCCATAGTTCATTTGCTTAAAACTGTCAGGTGGTCATAATAAAGTGGCCACTCAGTGTATATATAGCCCGAAAAAACCAGCAGCCACTCGGCGTGGCAGCGATTAGATGAGGTGAAGATAGGTATCCTGGAGTGTCTTGTATCATGATATCAACAGTAGGTCATCCAGTTCCCGCGAATTTTGGAGTGGTGGTGATTTAGCGCGTTCCAGCTTTTCCAAGTCGAACCACAAATGTTCGATTGGGTTCATGTCAAGTGAATTTGGAGGCCAAGGCATTAACGGAAAGTCACCAGCATGTTCCTCGAACCACTCCTTGACCATTATAACAGTGTGGCATGGCGCATTATCCTGTTGGTAATAGCCAACACCAGCAGGGAACATAGTTTGCATGAATGGGTGAACTTGTTCAGCAACGTTGTTCAGATACCTGACAGCTGTCAAGGATTGTGCTATTGAGATAATGGGGCCTAAAGTGTCCCTTGAAAACATCGCCCACAGCATAACACCGCCGACACCCCCGCCGTCTTGTTTCCGCCCAACAGTGCATCCAGGTGCCATAGCCTCCGTTGGTAATCAGGGTATCCGCGTTCGGTCATCTACATGATGCACCAGAAATCTTGATTCGTCAAATCAGGCCACTTTCTTCTAATCATCCACGGTCCAATCTCGGGGATCTTGGGTCCATTTCATGCGTTGTTGGCGATGACGTGCACGTGCAGTGAGCATGGGGTCTTCGGCTACGCAGTTCCATGCGCAGGACGCTGCGATGAACTGTGTTCTGTCATATATTGCCCTCATCACCACTGTTGTAGCTGCGTATGGTTTGTCGCACTGTGGCCCTGAGGTCGCTGTGAAGAATGCGCGACAGTCTCCGCTCCCATCTGGCACCAACGAGCTGCGGATGACACACGACTGGACGATGGTTCGTCGTTTGGCCATATATGCATCATTTTTGATACGCACTCACTACAGCGGGCACATGAACAACCCTCAAGCTCTGAGCCGTTTCCGAGATCGTAGTTCCGAGGTGGGTTGCCTCACAATTTGTCCTTTATCAAGCTCCGATAAATTGGCAGCTTTTCCCATTCTGACTCCGAACACTACTAACCTAAAGCCGGTCGTCGGGTTGTATATATTCTGCTTTGTGAACTTCACCTGCGCGACCGTTCGGTCTCCAGGCGAGCTCATTTCTCTGGTCATGATGTAATGGCTCATTGGTGTGTATATATGTATATATATATATATAAATAGTACATAAATAAAACAAAAATAACTTTATAAATAAATTATTTAACAAAAGAAAATTAGACAAAAAAGGCTAATACCATGAGAAGCGCCGAAGGCAGCTAAACCTCATGTAGTAGCTTATATAGAATGAAAATATTACAGAACAAAAATACAAAATTTCAAAACAAGTAAAAAACTGGAAAAGGATGCTTTCATCAGGAGAGCATCAACCTGTGTGAGTGGCCTTTCTAGTACCAACAAAACGACAACGCAAGCCAAAATTGTCGGTTGGTCATGCTACCTAGGCCACAAAACCAAATTCTAATAAGCACAAAAATTACAAAAATCAAATTTATAAACAAACAACAAAAAAAGAATTAAAAGCTTACCGGCAGAACAAAAACCGCCATGACAAAGAGTCAAACAAGACTGAACAGAGCACCCACAAGAACCCAAATATATACACTGATAAGAAAGGTGGTCACGGTTAAACAACTACCTGGTAAGCCAAAAAATGCGTGAATTGACAAGATGCAAAACTGTGTATGTAGATAAGATCTTCAGCTATTAGGGACCTACCAAATAGCACTTTATGTTACCTATATATTTAAAATTGTTAGGTCCTAGGTTAATAAAGCATGTCAATGCGTAATTTGAAACTTTTGGACACCGAATTAAAGTTCAAAATTAAATGGTTAAGATGATGCCTTAAGAAATTTTTAGGAAAATTGTTAGGTTGCACTTTAGAAAGAAGAGCTTTCAGATTTTTTGCTAGTAAGAGCTGTGTAGAGCAAAATTTAGCCATTCTATGAAACTGGGAGACGAGTAGATTGCGATGTATAACTTTTGAAATATTGGATGACCAGTGAGTGTAGTGAATGATATCAAACTCAAAAGAGTTTCTTTTATCAAATAAATTCACCACACCTCTTCCCTCCTCGTCCACCTGAACCTCTAAATCGAGGTAACAAACACAAGTAGACGATCTGTTGGTCTTTTCTAGGATAAGGTCGTCAGAATACAAGTCAGTGGCGCAACGCAAAAGTCCGGGATGTTAATGACAATAATGTCATCAACATATCTTAGAGCAATCCCAGGTAGAGGATGATTGGCAACATATCTATCCTCAAAAAAATGTTGATAGAGATTAGCCAAACTGCTAGAAAAGTGACTGCCCATCGGGATACCACGAATTTGGAAGGTAAAGGCCATCGCCCACGGTAACAAAATTGCGATTAATACAGAAATCCAGTAAGAAATGCCAATACTGTTCTGTAGTCCCGGGCTCAAACTTCGTATGTATGTTTAGGGCTACCTCCCACAGACCCTTCAATGAAATTGAGGTGAAAAGGTTTTTAAAATCGTAAGTATTAACAGATGTGACAGTCACCGAGCCAAGTGTTTCCAAGACACTGTTATTGCTCCCAATAATCCAGGTCGAACCCAACCTGCGAAGAGCCACGGACAAGTATCTCTGAAGCAACCCACCCGCTTTGCTGTTATAACAGTTGCGTCCACTAGTAATAAAACGGAAGGACACAGGTTCCTTGTAAAACTTTGGGATGGCATAAATAAAAGGAAAGTTTAAGTTGGACACATTAAGCCTTATCCTTTTATGCAGAGCGATTATTTTCTTAACAATGTCTTTATGGTTTTGAGAAACCGGAGTGTAAGTATCTGTAGTATTCATCTCATGTATCAAAGAAACGAACGGCTTGTCTGTCTTCACGATAACCACAAAGGAACGGTCTGGTCCGGTGACCTGCTGCCATGGTGACGCAAAGAATTTCTTATGCATATGCTTTGTTGGTAAAGCTACATGTATCTCAGTTGTTTAAGGTGGACGTCAAGTAATTTTGCTTCCTATACTTCCAATGGAAAAACTTCTGTACCCATTTTCTTCATAATTAATGCGTTTCCAAGGATGAAAATTTGAACATCGATAGAAACAGCTTCATTTTATAACTTGGAATACTTAATATTTTCTAAAACACAACCATAATTATGCAATCCAACATTGCCGCCCCGGTGGCGCAGTGGTCTAAGGCGTTGGCCTATGATCATTCTTCCGTAAGGGGTCCGGGTTCGAATCCCGGTCAGGCATGGGTGATGTATTTGTCTTACGGCACTGGCTCTCTCCCTTCCCTGGAACCAGCGACCTTAAATTAGGGACGGGCGACTGCTTATAGCCCATTGAGTTGCTCACGGTGGTCGTTAAACCTCCAATCAAAAAAAAAAAAAAAAAAAATCCAACATTTGTTTGTCTACTGACGTCTTCAAAGTAAAGGTCGCGCCATCTTTTTTCTGGACAATTAATGCGTTCCCAAGGATGAAAATTTGAACATCGATTAAAATAGCTTCATTTTATAACTTGGAATACTTAATATTTTCTAAAACATAACCATAATTATGTAATCCAACATTTGTTTGTCTACTGACATCATCAAAGTACCATCTTTTTTCTGGTTCCACCACCACCAAAGGAAAAGCTATTGATTTTTTATATAATTATGGTTATGTTTTAGAAAATATTAAGTATTCCAAGTTATAATATGAAGTTATTTCAATCGATGTTGAAATTTTCATCCTTGGGAACACAACAATTGTGAAGGAAATGTGTACAAAAGTTTTTCCATTGGAAGTATAGGAAGCAAAATTACTTGACGCCCACCTTAACGGTTTACGGTTTACGGAAATGCTTTTTGGACCGCTTTTGTTTTCCTTAGTGGTAAATTTAGTAATTGCTATAAGTTCAAACGACAAACTTCCGACCTTTCAAAAAATAACGACAGAAAAAAAAGCTCTGAAATTTCGGAATAACAAGCCTTATTTGCTTAGACATGCAATAAAAATTGAAATTTATATGAATTTTCCAGTTTTTATTTCATGTGATATACTTGGAGATCGGGCAGCAGAGCCCGAGCGCTACTCTGGAAATGAGCGTAGCGATCCTAGAACAGTCACTAGTACTCTAAATAATTCTAACGGCGACCTATATTTTATACATGCTTCATATTTTCCAAATGCATTATTTCTCTCTTGTGGGATTAAATACATGTACATAAACGGGAGGGATGTAAGGTCAGGTGATGCGTAACATCACAGCCTCTCCTTGACAAATGTCAACCCCGCCTTCTCGTGGTGCATCCTGTTCCCACTAAAGGGGCTCTGACGACCGCCAATAGCGGTATAACTATACCATCGGGATCAGAGGAAATGCTATCCCACACTCACCAACCCGCTTGGCCAGCGTGGTGAGTTATGGCCAAACCCCTCCAAAATGACTCCACAACTTAAATCTTGGCCCTCAGTCTCCGGCAGCTGGAATGTACCTGGCCAAGGCAGCGGCCAGTGCGACATGAAGGCAGAGGGTGCTAAGAATCCCCGGAGGACCGGACTAGGCTGCCGTCTGATGCTGACCTTGGCAACGTACAATGGACGCTCCCTATCTTCTGATTCAAGGCTTCTTGAATTGGAAGAGGAACTACAAAGGATCAAGTGGGACATTGTGGGGCTAAGGGAGGTAAGGAGAAAAGGAGAAGATCTCATCGAACTGAAAAGTGGACATCTCTTCTACTATCGTGGGACAGATACTGGCAGAACTAGTGGTGTTGGATTTATAATAAACAAGAAACTGAAGGATAAAGTGGTAGAAGTTGAAAGTTCCTCTGACAGAGCTGCACGACTCGTTATCCAACTATCGAGAAGATACCAGGCTCAGATTATTCAAACTTATGCACCCACCACAAGTCATCCTGAAGAAGAAATTGAAGAATTTTATGAGGAAATTTGTCATCTAAATAATAAAGGTAAGCAGCACTTGAAAATAATTATGGGAGATTTCAATGCAAAAATAGGGCAACGGCAACAGAATGAAACTTCAGTAGGTAAATTCGGTCACGATAACAGAAACCAGCGTGGAAATACTCTCGTTGAGTTTGCAGAGGCAGAAGGGTTTTCATCTTGAACTCCTTCTTCAAGAAAAAGCCACACAGGAAATGGACATGGAGACATCCAAATGGGATGACAAGTGAAATTGATTTGATTATGTGTAACAAAAAATTCGTCATAGAAGACTGCAGTGTGCTAAACAAGTTCAACACAGGTAGTGACCATAGATTGGTGAGATGTAAGATGCACCTCAACACTAAACTTGAACGTGGCAAGCTCATAAGACAAACAAAATCTATTGACATAACCAACCTTAAAAAACACCATAATACCTTCAAGTTGGAACTGAAGAACAGGTTCTCTGCTTTAGAAGGCCTAACATCGGAAGAAGTGGACATCTCTGAAGTTAACAGAAAAGTAACCAAAGCTCTTATGGAAACAGCAACAAAATTAGCTGGGTCTAAGAACAAATTGCATGTAAATAAATTATCAGGAAAAACGAAAATGTTGATGCAAAAAAGAAGAGAGATGAGGACAACTAAAGAAGATGTGACTTCCAAAGTGGAATATATAGAGCTATGCAAGACAGTACGAAAAAGTATCACTGAAGACGTAAGAAAATTCAACTGTGAACTAGTGAGGAAAGCAATTGAAAACAACCAAAGCCTAAAGATAGCAAAGGGACATCATCAGTAAGGGAAGAAAACAGATTATGGCACTGAGAAAAGAAGATGGTTCTGTAACAAGAAATAGAGGCGAAATTTTGACAAGAGTGAAAGATTTCTACTCCAAATTATATGAAAGGGATGATACATGCACTCCAGACATCATGAAAGATACCAGTACCAGAGTTCCTCCAGTCCTTCCAGCAGAAGTTGCACATGCAATCAAGAACATGAAGCGGGGAAAAGCTCCAGGAGAAGATGGAATTACTGTAGACATCATACAAGAAGCAAGTGGAGAAATCGAAACAGTACTCGCCCAAATTTTCACTCGATGCCTTAATGAAGGAAAGATTCCTGAAGATTGGAACACCGCTACAATGATCCTGCTACATAAGAAAGGTGACATTGAGGATCTCGGAAACTACAGACCTATCAGCCTCCTATCAGTAGTTTATAAAATCTTCACTAAAGTTCTTTCACACCGCTTGAAGGTAACACTGGACATGGCTCAACCGAGAGAACAAGCTGGATTCAGGAGTGGCTACAGCACAATAGATCATATCCATGTGCTGAGAGAACTAATTGAAAGAGCGAAAGAATATGAACTTCCATTGTGCATGGCTTTTATCGATTATGAAAAAGCCTTTGATTCGGTGAAACCATCAGCAGTTACAATGGCTCTGAAAACCTGCGGTATTGAAGATGCATACATTAATATTATTAATAACATCTATGAAAATGCAAGTGCAAAGATTAGGCTGTTTGAAAATACAACACACATAAAAATTGGAAAGGGAGTGAGACAAGGTGACACCATATCTCCGAAACTCTTTAATGCCACATTGGAGGGTGTTTTTCAGTCGCTGAGCTGGGAAAACAAGGGGATAAAGATTAATGGAGATTATCTAACCCACCTTCGTTTTGCTGATGACGTAGTCATTTTTGCAACTAGCCCATCAGAGCTGCAGAGTATGATCCAGGAACTTGCTGACAAGAGTAAAGAAGTGGGATTAAAAATGAACTTTCAGAAGACAAAAGTGATGTTCAATGCTTTTACAAGAAATGAAGATTTATCGATTGATGGAGAAAAGCTGGAGATAACAGACACGTACGTTTATCTTGGACAGCAGATATCAAGTGAGGGTCACATTGATGAAGAAATTAATCGGCGTACAAAACTTGCCTGGAGAGCTTTTGGAAGAAACAGCATAATTTTCAAGAGCAATATGCCATTATGTCTTAAAAGAAAAGTGTTTGATCAATGCATCCTTTCAGTGCTTACGTATGGTGCAGAGACGTGGACCTTAACTAAAAGAGACATACAAAGGCTGCAGACAACTCAAAGAAGCATGGAGAGGTGCAAACTTGGTGTCACCAGGAGAGATAAGAAGAGGAACTCGTGGATCCGAAAAATGACAAGAGTGGAAGACATCATGATCAGAGTTAAATCCCTGAAATGGCAATGGGCTGGACATACTGCCAGAAGGACAGATCATCGATGGACAGCCGAAATTTTAGATTGGATTCCAAGGGACAGGAAAAGACCCAGAAGAAGACCACATGGGAGATGGGTGGATGAAATTCGAAAGTATGCAGGGGTGACATGGAGGAGACTGGCACAAGACAGACCGTTGTGGAGGAAACTTGGGGAGACCTTCGTCCAGCAGTGGATTGATAATGGTTGACAATGATGATGATGATGATGACATAAACGGGATATTGAATTATAAACTTTTATGCAGTGCTGTGTTGGGGCCTTCTTTAACCCGAACTATAGCTCGTACGCTGCTTAGCATAGGTTCCGAAAGGTGTTAGAGTGCATACTACGTCTACAGCTTACTTGGCTTTCACCAGACAGTTCTTTAACTGTATATAATTTATGACTACTAAACTTATGGTGTTAAGATAGAATAAAAAAACAGACCCGCAGGGCTTTAGGTTTCTGTGTGAAGGAACACAAGAACTACGTTCGGAACTAAGAACTGAAGAAGTCGTCCATAACAAAACATTGTCAAGAAAATAACCATAATTTTTTGTTTGGAAATGCTACGTTTACTGATAAACCTGATACCAAGATTTATGTATTAAAAGCTTACCACATATACTGGAACTCTTCACTGCTTGTCAACGACATGACGTCGACTCCATTTCTTCAAGCGCGTGGAAACAACTCACCAAAATCAGTGACTGTCAGAACTCTGGTGATGTCACAATGATTTACATTTTTACGCTCCATTCGACCTGATCATGCCGACCCAAACGCTCTGCGAAACTATAGTCTATGTATAATATACATTTTATTATGATAAACGTTGCTATTTTTGTTCTAGTCCTTTAATTGGTTAAGATTTGATGGAAGAGGACTAGTCTCGGATCTGTTTTTCTAACATGTCCCATATAATATCGATAGGGTTCAGATCTGGGGTTTGTAGCGGTCAGGGAAGACTGTGGAATTCGCTGTCATTCTCTCTGAACGACTGCTGAACACATATTGCGCGAAGGAGAGTAGCATTATCGTGCATGAAACAGCCGTCATCTGCTGGATAAAAAATGAACACTGCAGGATGGACTTCATAGCCAGAAGGTTCTGATAATCTTGCGAGGTCACCCGACATTCCAGAAAGATCTTGGAACCTGTTGCGCACCAACAGAACGTGTCCCCTACCGTTATAACAGCTCCACAACTTTAGTGTTTTTTACAAAGAAAGCTGGGTCCATTGCTAAATGGGGCTCCCACCAAACACTCTGACTGCCGTCCGTAAAGAACAAAATGTACCGCGACTTGTCCATACACGTGACATTCTCCCAGTCCTCCAGTGTCCAGTCACGGCGTTCTTGACACAACCGTAAACGAACTTTCGAGTTCTTCGCAGAAATCAATGGCTTCTGTCTAGGCATGCTACTGCGAATGCCGATCTTCTTCTATTCCCTGCGCATAGTTTGCTGAAGTTAGGGTCAAGTGCAGCCTTCACCGAATGCTCCAGTCAATTGTTGTAGACAGCAAGTCCTATTTCTCCGTTCAAGCCTCCTCAGGAGACGGCGATCTCGTTCCTGAAAGGTTTTCATCGGGCCACAGCTACGCCTCATAGACAAGCAAAGTGGGTTATTTTTCCAGTGATTAAAGACCTGGGATATCTCGCCAGACTGATTTCGAAATCGTCCCTCCACCCAGATGGGCATCCACAGTAAGCCTTTTAACGATCTCCGAAATACAGTGTCTTTTGTTTCTCAAATTGTGATCGTCACTACCGAAGATTACTGAAGAGCGGCTGTTTTAAATAGTTGCCTAAATCACGTGGTTATGCACGTGACCACGTACGCTGGGTAAATGGCGTTTGCTCATCTGCATTAAGGCTGTTGATTCAGAGGCCGGTGTGTGCGCAATTGTGTTGGGCAACACATCTGCGCTTCTGAAAGTGTCACTCTATAATTTTTGTTTGCAATCGAATATTGTAACCACTACCAGGATGTCCCATGTATTTTCGAAGTGTTTCAATATAAAAATGTCCTCTTACGCGTCAAAAGATTAAACACTCTCTTCTTAGAATCTTACTGACGGTAAAGTTGAAGAATATAATAAGTTAAAATTACACCAAAAACAAGAAATCAAAATGTAGATAGATATACACCGATGAGTCATTGCATTATGGCCACCTACCTAATAACCTGTAGGACCCCCTTTAGCCCGCAAAACATCGGCCACTCGGCAAGGCATCGATTCCATGAGATGGCGATAGGTATCCTGGGGTACCTGGTGCCATAATGTCAACAGTGGGTCTTCCAGTTCCCGTACATTTCAGGGTGGTGGTGATTTAGTGCGAACCCTCTTTTCCAAGTCAAACTACAAATGTTTGATTGGGTTCATGTCATGTGAATCCGGAGGCCAGAGTATTAACAGAAAGTCACCAGAATGTTCTTCGAACCATTCTTGGAGGATTCTGGCAGTATAGCATGACGCATTATCCTGTTGGTAATGGCCATCACCAACAGGGGACATAGTTGCCATGAATGGTTGAACTTGGTCATCAACGATGTTTAGATACTTGCCAGCTGTCAGGGATTGTGCTATTGGAATAATGGGGCCAAAGTAGTCCCAGAAAAACATTGCCCAAAGCATGATACCGCCAACGCCGCCCTTTTCCTGCCCAACAGTGCATCCAGACGTTATAGCCTACGTTGTTATTCGGTGCATCCGCGCTGGGCCGTCTACGTGATGCACCAAGAATCTCGATTGTCAGACCAGGCCACTTTCTTCCAATCATCAACGATCCAATCTCGATGATCTTGGAACCATTTCATGCGTCGGTGGCGATGACGTGAAGTGAGCATGGGGACCCGTCTGGGGTTTCGGCTACGCAGCCCATGCACAGAAGGCTACCATGAACTGTGTGCTGCGACACATTGACCTGATCACCACTGTTGTGGTTAGCGGGTGATTTGTCGGACTGTGGCCCTGCGGTCGCTGTGAACAATGCGAGACTGTCTCCGCTCCCCTCTGGCATCAACGAGCTACGGACGACACACCGCTGGACGGCGATTAGTCGTTGGCCGTCTGTGCACCACTTTTGATACGTACTCACTACAGCGGCACGTGAACAACCCAGAAACAGCGCCGTTTCCATCACAATTTTTCTTTTAGCAAACTCCGATATATTAGCAGCTTTTCCGTTTCTGACTCCGACCACTCTACTAACCGAAAGCCGGTCCTCGTTCTGTATATATACTGTACTGTGAACTTCACCCACTCCATCGTTCGGTCTCCAGGCGAGCTCATTTCTCTAGACTGGGGGTGGCCATAATAGAATGGCTCATCTATGTGTAGAAGACATAATCAAACAAAAGACAGCTACCCTAACAAAAATCCTTTAAACGTCTAATAAAATTAACTCACGATAAACAAATAAACGACCAATAAACGAAGGACATAGATGGTATCAACGGACGAGAGAAATGGCTACCAAGTGGATTTCGGAAGGACGAAACAGAAGTTCTGACTTTTTCCACACAATAACTACAGATCAATGTCATGAAAGTGCACAATGAGAACATCAGGGATGGCAGGCAATGCAAGCTATGCAAAGAAAAGTTCGAAGAGCAGTATACCGTGTAATTAGCAAGTGCAGTACGATACGTAGCTAAGAGTAAAAGTAATGCCAGAACAAAACCACTGCAACCGAAAAAAAGGGCAAAAAAATCTACAGGAAACTAATGAGAGCCTGGATCTGAAAAAAACATACACCGTTGAATATGATGAAGTTAAAATCTTCTCGAATTTTTAAATTCAAGCAAGAGATACACTGGTCACAAAATGTTAGGGATATTACGGTTTTAAAGGAATTTAGCCACTACTGAAAATTGGTTATCAGCGTGGATATATGAAAATTTGCGTCATGAAAACACAGCTAGCTCGTTGCGTGCTAGCTCCAATAAAAGTGTCCTAGGAGAAGTAGAAAACGGGTCACTTCACTGCTTGGTCTAGAGGTTTCGTGAATGTATTGCCTTCAGTGTGGGATTAACTTCAAACGATGTCCAGACGATGATTGAGCATTGACAGCAGAGAGAGGGCTGTTGGCATGTTATAGGCAGGTGTACGTCAGATGTATATGGCCGCAGCTTTAAGAGTTTCGCAAAGCGTAGTAAGTTGGCTACACACAAGATTTGTACGACATGGAAATCTTGCAGTTCGACAGACTATTGGACTCGCTCGAGGATAACCACCAGGAAACAAGATCGCTAACTGACAGAAATAGGTTGGAGAACGCCTACTATCACCAGTATCCAACTCCGGGAATAATTTTGACCTGCTTCTGGTGTTATAGTATGTATGCAAACAGTACAAAACCGTCTTCACGAGTACAGACTCAGAGCGAGGAGTCCGCTGAGATGTATAGTCGTCAAAGATGTACCTTGGTCCAACCGTACATATTCATTGAATACAGAGTGGCAACATGCACTGTTAACAGACGAATCCCATTTCGCTCTTTAACATGATACTCGACGAGAATACGTGTGGACGAGATCAGGCACGCGAACGCAACAATATTATGTGTAGTCCGCCCACCCTTACTACTTTTGGTCTGGGTAGGAGTGTATTTTAATGGCCGTACTTCCTTGTATATACAATATATTTACAAAGGTCACCGGACACCTCTGTAAAAGCAAATGAACGGATCCGCTGTGTTCTTGAGATGAGCGGCACAGCTGCAAACGGTATAAAAACAAGACTGCAGCTGACCGCGATCGTATCGCACTGCGAGGTTGGGTGAAAATGTCGCGGCGGGAGAAAACTGATTTTGAGAAAGGAAAGAATATTGGGTGTTACATTAGTGGGTTGTCCATAAGAGAAGCCGAGAGGCGTTTAAACATATCCAAGTCAAGTGTTTTGGATGTACTAAATAAGTGGAAGACACATGGCGTGCCTGAAGCAGCAAAACGTACTGGAAGACCAAAGAAAATCAGTGATAGAGGACGTCAAAGCCTCCGGAGAGTCCTTACAGCTAATTGACGGAGTACTGCACAAGACCTCAGTGTGCAGGTGAGTAAAAATGCTGGATCCTCGGTATGTACACGTACCCATTTGCAGAGAACTTCATTCCATGGGTCACCGTGGTCGTGCGGCTGCTCATAAGCCTTTCATCTCCACTCAGAATGCTACTCGTCGTTTAGCATAGTGTAAAGAACATTTATCGTGGACCGTAGATCAGTGGAAACTGGTCCTATGGACTGATGAGTCCAGATACACGATCCATCAGTTTGATGGCCGTGTGTGTGTATGGAGGCACCCGGGGGAACGCTATTTACCACTGTACTGTTCCTACGGTCAAGTTTGGAGGTGGCAGTGTACTCTTGTAGATGTGTTTTTCGTGGTATGGTCCCAGCCAATTGTTTATCTTGAAGAAACCTGTTAGCCAGCACGTCTACCTCGATATTCTGGACAATTATACCCTGCCAAATCTGCGACAATACTGTGGAACCAAGCCTTGTTGTTACCAGCAGGATAATGCACCGAGCCATAAAGCAAGGACTGTTACGGCGTGGTTTGACGATGAACTGGCCAGCATAGAGCCTTGATCTTAATCTCATAGAGAACTTATGGGATGAATTAGAGCGCCGCATAAGAAGTTTGGAACCAAAGCCTACTACTCAGCAACAGTTAGCGGCAGCATTATGTACGTAGGTGAGTCAAAAAGTTAGTTGCACTGCTTGATAAAAGAACACAGGATCGAAGTTACAGAAAAATGTTATATGTACCTGAAAATTCCATACAAAAGTTACTTCTCGACGTAATCACCTAGTTTATTGAAACATTTGTCGAGGCGTAGCACAAGTTTTTCTATGCCTTCTGAGAAGAAATTCCGTCCAACGTCCGATAACCATTGTTGGGTTGCAGCTTTCACCTCGTCATCCAAGTGATATCGTCGCTTTGCAAGTTCTTGTTTCATGGGACCGAAGACATATAAATCACATGGCGTAAGATCTGGGCTATAAGGGGAGTGGTTCCACACCTCCCACCTAAACTTTTTCAAAAGGTCCCTCGTTAGGTTCGCCGCATGCGGTCTTCCCTTGAGGTAATCGCCCTCAGTACGTCCGTTCTCGAACAAGATGCACCACTTTGCGATAGCTTGACGCGATATTGCGTTCTCACCGCACACTTCGTTCAACTGCCAAAAAATTTCAGTGCAGTTACACCCTTTTGCCCACAAAAAAAGAATCACTGCAAGTAGTTCCAATTTGGACGCCACCAGCAGCTGCCGAGGCTTGTTCACGACTCGTTAGCGAGCGAACTAAAACTACTGCGTAGAAGCAACTGCGGCACGTGCTGCAGATAAATACCAGCAGTGTTGCCACAAAGTGTCAACAAAATATCATTTTACCGAAATGTTTTACGGAGGAGTGCAACTAACTTTTTGACTGACCCTCGTACTGAATGGAAGCGCATAACTATCGCTCTGTTGCAAAACCTTGTCTAAAGCATGTCTCGAAGGCTCAGTGCATGCATTAAGGCCAAAGGTGGACCGACATCGTACTAATGTATGCCAATAAATGCTATGTTGTGTTTCTTTTCTAGGTGTCCGGTGACTTTTGACAATATAGTGTTTATCAAGGCCACATAAATGCCTCACTGTACCGAAACGAAATTATTGTGCCCTTGGCACTGGTTTACGCTGCTATTGGACATGCATTCCGTTTTCCCTAATGTGACGTAACTGCCAGCAGGACGCACACGACATAAAGGCAGATAGGAATCAGAACAAATGTCTGCGTAGCTCAGTTGGTAGAGCGACTTGTTCCGGAATAAGCGGCCTCGGGTTCGAATCCCGGCGTGGACCAAAAATGACTGGCGAAATTTACTTCGTTATAACGTATTTAAGACCAGCATGTAACCACATGATGAAGTTGTCACTGTGACACCGAAAGTGCTCATGTTTTTTAACCTGCACATAGATTTCGTTTTTTAGCTGAATAAATATCATCGTGCAACAAGACGCATTTCTTTTAATATTAGTATTTATGCACGAATTACAGTGTTTACCGTCAGTTTTTATTCTATTCTGTAGTTCTCGCCCCTTTTTCATTCATTTTTGGTTTTGTTTGTTTTTATTTCATGACCCTTGTTTGGTTCCTTTTGTTTCTGTGGTCATGGTTTTTTTTCTATTCATTTTATGGTCGTGTTATTTTTTATTTTATGGTCACGAATCTGCCACCTTTCACATTGTCCCCTTTTCCATTTTGTGTCTGTTTCTGTTACATTTTCATTGTGTTTCTGGTTCGGTTCCTTTTCATTGTATGGCTCTGGTTCTGCTCTTCTCCGTTATATAATATTGCTGTTTTCTTTCTTATGGTTCTGTTGCTTTCATTTAAAGGCTGCGTTCTTTTTATTCTGTGCCTTTCTTCCTGCTCCACTTTTATTCTATGGCTCAGGTTGTGCTTCTCGGCATCACATAGTTGTGTATTTTTTATATGATACCTATATTTTGCTCATTTTAATTATGACTCATGGTCTTTTCTTTGTTACTCTGCGCCTATTTTCCGTTCCTCCTCATTCTTTGATTTTTTAAGTCATAATACATGGTTAGGACTGTTTCCCTTTCACTCAATGTTCTTATTTTGTCCCATTCTTACTTTTCTCCTTATGACTGTCTTTATTTTTATTACATAACTCTGGTTCTCTTGTTTTCCTTCACGGTGATCTTATATTCTCCTTTGTGTTATTACTGTGTTCTCATTATCTTGCTTTCCAGTTTTCTTTAATTCTATGGCTCCATTGTCTTACTTTACATCTTATTCTTGCATTTCTTTTAATCCCATTGGTGTTTCTTTGCTCCTTTTCCATTCGATGATCCGGCTCCTGTTTCTGTGCTCTCTTTTCATTCGATGGTTTCAGTCCTGTTTCCTTTCATTCAGTTGCTTTCTTTGTATTCCATTTCCATTTTGTGGATTCAGCTTTGTTCCCTTTATTTTATAATTGTACTCTATATTAATACATTCATAAAGCAAGAAAGATACAGAGGGGAAACAGTCATAGAAGGGCACTGAAACTCTTCCCGTAGAAAGTGGTGCCCCCATTGGTCGGCAACCAAGGCTAAACATGACGTCGGTAATGGTTGCTATGGCAACCCAGCGATTGAACCACATAAACTTGCGATGGTTTTGAAATGAGTGTAGTTACCTGAGAACACAGTGAATAATAATGGGCCAGGTATAGGGGAAAGGTTTTCAGTTAGTAGGCGAAAGATAAAAGCTAGGAGGAAAGTGCTTCGGAAATAACAGCAAAATTACGAAATAAAGACGGAAGACAAGTTTTCACAAATACATCTGCCAATTAGGGACAGAAGGGCAATAACACACAAACGCTCAGAACAAAAATAAAATAATAAGCTGTTCAAAAAGGTAACGTAGATGTCGAAAAAGATAACAGAGGGATAAAAATGATAATTCAAAGTGGAGACTTATGAGTAATAATTTTACATAAAAATGAAAAATATTACTGAAGAAAACAATGACAAAATACACGCGAATGAGATTGAAACCTGAGACTTCGAAACCTAGGTTCAGGAAATTGAAAGAAAAAATAAACGATGCAGTAAAGAATAAGCAAGAATAATGCCACCAATAAGGAGGTTGAAGAAAACAATAGCTGAAAAAAGATACCATTGTGAATTTTCGTCTTCCGCTTACTAGTTCCAAAATTGGAATTGAATGGTGGCCGCAAGTGGAAGAAGTCACAATCATACGACAAGTTGTGGTTCCCTGGCAAGTCGGCTGCCAACCAACGGCTAGTTCAGTGGCTAGACGATGGTGCGCTGCAGTCGATTTCATGATGTCATAGTTTGATCTTAGGACAGGGCGTGTCCAATCTGTACAAACCGTTACTTTATGAATCCACTGTTTCATTTCTTTTCCTTCTCCGGTTCTGGTTCTGTTCCATCTCAGCGTTGCTGTTGATTTTAGTTCCCGTTTCCTGTTCTCTTTTAATTTTATGGATCTCACCATGTTCCTATCCATCTCATTGTTGCGTTTCCTTCTCATTCTGATGTTTCCTATCTGATTTTCGTTTTCATTCTACTGTTCTGGTACCGTGCTTTTCATTTCATTTTTATGCTTCTTTACATTTTGTTGCTCTCCTCCTGTTCTATTTTTGTTCTTTTGTTTTGGTCATGTTTTTTTTCATCTTATACTATATTTTCCTTCCCATTCTGCTGTTCTCTTTCTGCTCCCTTTCATTCTAAGGTTCTGATCTTTCTTTTTTTTTTTGCTCTATTGTTGCTCTCCTTTTAATGTCATCTTTCTTTTTTTTATTCCATTTTTGTTCTCTGTTTCTGTTTCTCTTTAGCGCGTCTTTTGTAAAAAAAAATCGTGCTTATGTTATCTGTTTGTCCGTCGGTCCGTCCATCTGTGGACACCATATCTCTGCAACTATTAGTCCGATTTGAAAGATTCGTTTTGCATTGGAAAGCTTGAAATGTGAGAATGATCTACTTTGCATACCGGTCTTTTCCTCAGAGAGCGTAAATTTAGATGATATCGAATTCAAAATACATTTTATTGCATATATTTGCTTCTAAATAACAGATTGAAAAAGAATCATTTCTTCCTTTTGATGTCACCTATAACGAAGACAAATTTAGGCTCAGTTTTTCTTCAAGTAATGCATATATTTTCCGCCAGGGGCATAAAGATAAATTGCGTTTTCCTTGATATCTCAGCTTCCAAATTCCGATTTGAAAAATTCTTCCTGCATCTGAAACAGTTTCTCGTGGGAAATGTTTTGCACATAATTTCTAATTTTTGACAAAGAATGGTTTGGCCTTCAATGATCATAAGTGCCTATTTATGCTCCTGGTGTATTTGCAACAAAATCTAAGCTTCCAAAAACTCAATAGAAAAAATTTATTTCGTGGACCGATACCGCTCACTTGGGAAAATCCTTTTACAACACTTTGTTCTTAGAATAATGCATAGTTTTCGCACCAGGAAGCGTAAAAGTATATCTTATTATTTTCGATATCTCTGCTTGCAAGAGCTCGATTTGAAAAATTCTTTCTTTGTTGGAGAGCGATACATTTAACTATAAAAACTATTTATGTATATTTTCTTCCTAAAATAATGCAAAATTTCACCGCTAGGGGGCGTCAATACTTGATCTGTTTTTCTTAATATCTTTGCTTCTAAATATGCGACGTAAAAAATTCTTTCAACACCGGATGTCATTTACCTTATAAAATACTTTAGATTAGTATTTGAGGAGTTTTGTAGTTCACAGTTCTGTCGCTAGGTGGTATTTGTGTACTTTTGTTTGGAGCTGTATCACCGCTTCTAATATCTCTATTGAGAAATTTCTTTTTCACTGTAGGCCATTCGCTACATTGGAGATGTGGATCATTATCATTTTTAAATAATGCAGAGATTTACCTCAAGGTGGCGTAAAGGTCAACACCTTTTTCTCGCTATCTCTGCCTCGGGGAGACGTATTTGAATTTTTTTTTCTTTTTACGCTAGCATAGCTTTTTGGATAAAGAATATTTTTTTACCTAATTTCAACTTTCCCATTATGCAAAATTCTTCCGCTGCGAGGTTATATCATACAGGGTGTTAACAAAGTCTCTTTACAACTTTGCACATGTATTACGGACACCCTATACTATCTAAGTTCATGGTATTCGTAGTATAATTCAAGGTCTGTGCGGAAGGTAATGAGACTCATTCAATAGCAGACGTTTAATTAAAGTTATACTTACATAACAATAAAATTCTTCGAAATAACATCTTTGAACATCAATACACCGCTGCCAGCGGTTCTGCCATGCCGCGTAGCTTGCCTGGAAGTCGGGAACAAGGATCGCTTCCAAAGCACTCGTCGCGTCAGTTTGCACGTTTGTAACAGTCCCAAAATGGTGTCCTTTCAGGCTGGATTTGAGCCGGGGAAACAAAAGAAGTCAGCCGGGGCCAAGTCCGGGCTGTAGGGAGGTTGGGGAAGCGTTGCCACGTGTGTTTCGCCAGAAACTCTCTCACTCTCAGCGACGCATGGCTCGGCGCATTATGGTAGTGAAGAACAGAAGTGTTGGCGATCTCCGGTCGGACGCGCGCAACACTTTTCTTCAGCCGTTGAAGCATTTCCACGTAAAATGCAGCTTAGACTATTAATCCGGGTGGTACGAACTCCTTATGGACAACACCTTTACAGTCAAAGAAGACATTGAACGTCGATTTCATATTTGATTTGCACATTCGAGCCTTCTTTGGTCGAGGAGACTCAGGAATTTGCCACTCTGAGCTATGTTTATTCGCCTCCGGATGGTACTCAAAGATCTACGTTTCATCACCTGTTATCACTTTCTCTAAAAAACGAGGTTCACTCCTGACACGGTCCACAAGCTCACGAGAAATCGACACACGGCTGTTCTTCTGTTCATCGGTCAAAACCTTAGGAACCAATTTGGCGCAAACTTTCCGCATCTGCAATTTTTGCGTGATGATTTCATGCACAATGGCTTTCGCGAGTCCCACGTGCTCTGCTACCAATCTAACACTCAGACGTTGGTCAGAGTCCAAAACCGCTTTCACCTTTTCCACATTGTCCGAAGTTTGAGACGTTGAAGGGCGCCCTGGGCGTGGCTCATCCTCGACGCTCTCTATTCGCTCTGTGCCACCGAAACACTTGTACTTTCGATAAAGCATCCTTCCTGTAGGCTTTCTGGGTCATAGCAAGCGTCTCGGTAGCGGATTTTTCAAGTTTAACCACAAAACTTTACCACGTATCGCTGCTCGACACTCTTCTGCATTTTGATCGTTACGCGACACTCACAC
Organism: Macrothele yani; assembly: GCA_039090855.1. Classification (NCBI taxonomy): domain Eukaryota; kingdom Metazoa; phylum Arthropoda; class Arachnida; order Araneae; family Macrothelidae; genus Macrothele; species Macrothele yani. The sequence goes on along the minus strand of CM076991.1, from coordinate 25,365,468 downwards.
AGCTGTTCGCTTCGCAAGCGATCCTCACTCTGTAAAAGCTCAGAGTCAACTGAAGAGACATTGATCGTTTACCTAACATGCCCAGCCACCCGTCTCGCTCGGAGACTCCGCCCTCCGGCCTTTCTGATTGGCCCAGGAAAAGTTGTCTCATTACTTTCCGGACCAACGTTTTATACTGTAAATATCAAAGTTTGAATTGACATTATCGTTTTTCGTTATAGGTCCCTTAATGACGTACCAGGTGCTGTTCTATGAAAATGTGGTTCCCACAAGAGAGAGCGCAGTGCGTCGCTTGGATCATCGAGACAAAATCTATACACAAAATTACCGGACTAAGTATGGGAAATCTCCGCCGTTTCGTCCTAGTATTCGCAAATGGCACTAAAAATTCATGGAGACCGGGTTCGTGTTGGATCAAGATCGTAGTGGCCGCCCACGGACATCGAATGAAGACATCGAACGTGTTCGTGATTCATTTTCACGAAGCCCGAAGAAGCCCATTCGTTCCGCTGCCAGAGAACTACAAATGCCCCGGTCCACGGTACACAAGGTGCTACGTAGACATCTATGCTCATATGCATACAGAGTACAACTGTTACAAGCATTTGAAGCGAACGATAGACCACGACGGAAACAATTCGCAGTAACGATGCTGGATAGACTGAGTGAAGATCCAGAGTTCCTTACACATGTTTGTTTTACGGATGAGGCAACTTTTCATGTCCTTGGGCATTTAAACAGACACAATATCAGGATTTGGGGGTTTGAAAATCCTTTTGCTTTTATGGAACTTGCGAGAGACAGTCCTAAAGTGAACATGTGGTGCGGTGTCGTGCATAACAGAGTCCTTGGACCAGTTTTCTTCAGTGAGAAAACAGTGACGGCATATGTTTACCTGGATGTTTTGCGTATGTTGTGCCACAGATGGAGGACCTTCAACCAAGCGTGATCTTCCAACAGGACGGTGCGCCTCCACATTGGGGCGGCACGTTCGGGGTTTTTAAATACAACATTCCTTGCAATATGGGCTGGACAGGATGGTCCAATAGCATGGCTAACCCGTTACCCCGACGTCACGCCTCTGGAATTTGAATTTTTTGTGTGGAGATATGTGTAGGATATCGCGTATCGGACAAAGGTGCAGGACATAGATGACCTGAAACCGAGGATTAACAATGCCATTTCGACCATTACTGAGGACATGCTGCAACGCACATGGTTGGAACTGGAGTTTCGGCTAGATGTTCTACGCAGAACAAATAGTTCGTATATTGAGCTTTTGTAATGAGATACGAAAAACTTTAGCCTTTGCTCTTACTTATGTGCTCAACCACATTTGTCTATCTCATGCAGTGTATCCGTAAGAAATGTGCAAAATTGTAAAGAGACTTTGTGGACACCCTGTATTTCCTTCTATATTTCTTCTTTCAGCTGTTCGATTTGAAAATCCGATAGCTATCTTCTGCTATGAGAAACTTTTTGTGCGCCATTTGTTAATTTTTGTAATATACTTTTTAGCAGCTGGTGGAAGTTAGTAGCTGTTTCAGTTCGTGGAGATTTTACCGATTGCAGGAATTCGTTTGTGATTTTTTTCCTAAACGGTTACATCGACTTTGAATAACTTTGATAAATTTAATTTTTCATTAGAAATTATTCAAAATACGCGCTCATTACAATAAAAAATTCGGTGTCATCTTTATTGTTTAATTTGTGCTATGGGTTACGATTTTTGTAGCTTTGTACACTATAAAAAATCGCCGTGAATAGTGAGTGTTTCACACGGATTAAGACGGGTTACAAATCGTAAGCACGCCACCTGGCGGTCAACCATAAATGTTCGGTAGATAAACAACATGTTCACGGTGTTTAAACTGCTTGAACTGTTACTGTATTTTAACCTTGACAATCTGGCAACGTTCTTCTTAAAGTGGTTATATACATATTTTTTGCGTGCTATCAGTCGACTGGCAACACCTCTGTGGGCAACACGTTTTTATTTCCCGGTCAGTAGACATATTATCTATTCCCATTAATTAGACATGTTAATGAACATTATGGCATTAGACGTTTTTATTTTCAATTAGACATGTTAATGAACATTATATTCATTGGGCGTTTTTATTTCCCGGTCATTAGATATGTTAATGAACATTACGGTATTGTACTGTAAAATTACGGTTTCTTAACTGGTCACTCCGCTGCCGGTGTATGTACCGTAACTTGACCCTGAAATGTTTTACAGTGTAATTTTTTTTACCTACTTGGGCCGCGGGTGGCCCAGTGGGCAACGTTCGTTACTGCCACGGAAAGGACCTCAGGTTCGATCCCAGGCAGGTACGAACGCTCGATCCACTAAATGTGCGTCGGATGGGCACGTTAAGCCGTCGGATCCCGGGTACTGGCCCCCCGGTAATAAATAAGGGCGTCTTCCTCCCCCTTTCTACTTCGCTTCCGGGTCACTTTCCTATCGGGCACTTTATCCCAAATCTCCTAGTTTCCTCTTTCTAAGGGTTGTTTAAGACCTGGGGTCAGACACTCTCTTCCTAAAATCCTCTACATTTGATCATTTTTTTACCTAGTATTCATCCTCTTCCCTTTTTGTGGCCATGATTCCGCCCCTTGGTGAAAGATAATTCAGTAGAATGAGTACCATTCCCGGCTTTAGGGCGTTTATCGAGAGGAAAGTCAGAACACAACTAATTAAAAAAATAAAGGAAGAAATTTAGAAAGAACTTTGCAATAAAAAAGACATGAGAAATATTGAAAAATCGTCAAAACTGAAGTGGAGTCGGTTACACTTTAGAAACATTTTCCGATAGAAAGAAACATTGTATCTAAAAGAACTATGCACAGTGCTATCAGTTTATCAGAAATCGACCCATGGGATGCCTAGTGTGTTGCAAATGATGATGTTGCCTTCCGTGCGTTGGACATTATGTCAATAAAAGTTTTCCCTTAAGAAATTTTCTACCCCCAGCCCTTCTCCCCCATTTTTAAAGTAGACGGAAACGGTATCAACTACCTGCAGACGGAAACACAATATGTAGTTTAAAATTATTGCAATTCTTCGACTGCGGGATTTCTGAATTTCTTTGTTTTCGATGATCAATTTTCCCTGCCTGCAGCGGAGATAGTACATTTTTTGTTTCAGACCTATGGAAATCTCCTGAGAAACAGGTATCTAATTCTCTTTTAGTACCAGCATGTTCTCTACCTCTTCTTCTCCGTTTTTTTTTTTTACCGTCTTCCAGAGCAAGATGATCGTTCTTTGTGCCCCTATGATTCACAACGATGGATTTTTGTTTTGCTTGGAGAAGCACAAAGACTTAAGAAGAGTAACGTCCCTGAGACAACCCGTTTTTCTTTCGGAACTACTGCGACACGCTCACCATAAAGAAAGCAAGCTTAAAGAATGTTATTTCAGTGGGGAGGTAAACGTTTTCACGGACAAACTCACGGCGTGTTTCACTACTTTAATTCTGAGTCTCATTTTCGAAGACCAGGAAGGAGTCGTACTGGGGGAATAGAACGTGTGTGCCTGGCTGAATTTCTGCGTGAGCTCTCTTACTGATGACTTTGGAATCGGAAAAACAGAAAGTCGAATTTGTAGCGCGACATTACAGCGTGCTTTTAAGACACTTACTGATATTATGTAATCCTTTTAATTGACAGTACAACGTTTCCCATTACACATTACTTTTCCAGGAGTAGCATTAACTTTAAAGGTTATACAGGGTGTGCCATATAAAAGAGGCCCGAGTGTAATGAACGACAACAGTCAGGATATGTTACTATACATGGTAAAGAATAGTTAAAATTACAGAAAACAGGAGTAATTTACCTGCGTTTACAACAATTTCTGAAAGTGCTGTCCTCCGACATCAAGACACAGCTGCACACGACGGAACATGTTCGTAACGCGCCACAACTCATCGGCAGTAATCTGGGCTATGGCATCCGTAGTGTTCACTTTTAATTCATCAAGGGTGTGCGGATTAGTTGCGTACACTTTCCCTTTCAATGCTCCTCACAGATAAAAGTCACAGGTGGAGAGATCGGATGATCTGGGTGGCCATAGTACTTTCGATACAGTTTTGTCCTCCCCAAACACTTCATGACCAGCACGTAGACTGTTCCGCGCAGTATGCGCAGTTGCACCATCCTGCTGAAAGAAAGCACATGTTTGCTCTTCTTCTGTAAGTGCGGCAACAAATGTAATGAACAGTTGCTGAACATGCCGCTCCGAGTTGATGGTGTCAGTGAAAAAGAATGTGCCGACTATCCTCTTCGCAGAAACATTACACCAAACGCCTATCTTTTGGTCGTACAGAGGAGTCTCCATTGTCCGTCTAGGATTCGTGTCGGTCCAAATCCTGATGTTTTGCGCATTGACATACCCGGACAGATGAAACTATGCTTCATCTGGCATGTAATAAAGTGTTGGGTTCATTTCGCCGCTGACAGTGATCTCCTGAAACCACTTTACAATATTGCATCCGTTTTGCATAATCAGGAGTTTTAAGTTCTTGGAGCGCCATAACTTTGTACGGCCGAAAATGCAAATCCACCTTACGTATGCGTCGGCATGACGTGGTAGATATTCCCGTTGCAGACGATAATCGGCTAATCGACTTCCGAGGGCTGTGTAACATCATTGTGCACACATCCTTGATTTTGTCTTCAGAACGAATTGCTTTGGGTTTGTTTCTTTTCCTGTTGCACACCGAGTCGGTTTCACAAAATTTCCGCACTAACTTCTGTACGACTGATTTTGCAGGTGCTGTACAATGAGGACATTTTTCTGTAAAGATCTCATTTAAAACCTTATGCGAGTTATTTCTGAAACACTGTTCCACAATAAAAATCCTTTGTTCCGTACTTAAAACCATTTCCGTTGCTTTTGTTCTCTCTTCAGTTACACTTATGACCGCGTATTTACACTGCTCTGGCTGTGACTAACTACTCCGGAGAATTCCTTTGCAGCTGTACACGCAGAAACCGGTTACAAGGGGAACAAAGCGGTTTTAACTGGAAACCCGCCAAACAACTATAAAGCGCCTAACAACGTCTGGCCACAGGGCCTCTTTTATATGGCGCACCCTATACATACATAGCTTTTCCTAAAACAACTAAGAATGTTCTTATAAAATAACAAGAAAGGTGACACCGAATTTTCGGGTGTAATAAGAACGTCTTTTGAATCCGTTCTGACGCAAATTAAATTTATCAAAGCTATTCAAAGTCAATGGAACTGGTATGGAAAACAATAGTATCTGACGGAAGAAAGAAGTTTTTCAATCGGGTTTTTAATCCTTCAGATATTGCTGTAAACGGAATTGTGAGCTTACGCCCTTTGGTTGCAGACTTGTGCGTTAAGAAAAACATGAATTTATATGAGAAACATTTCGCACCGGAAACGTTCTCCAACATAGAAATATTTTTTCAAATCGGACGCTCAGAAACAGAGATATCGACAAAAATAAGATGTGACTTTACGTCCCCTGGTTGGAAAACCATGCATTATTTTAGGAAGAAAGTATTCTCAAAAGGTTTTTCCACATGAGCACTATCGGTCCAAGAAAAAAAAATTAGTCGAGTTTTCAAAAGCCCAGATTTTGCTACAAATACATCAGAAGCAATAAATTAACAATTAGAATGGCCAAACCATTCTTTACCAAACATTAGAAATTTTGTAAAAAATTTTTCCCATCAGGTCTTGTATGCGATATAGGAAGAATTTTTCAAATCGGAGTTTTAGAAGCAGAAATAACGCAGAAAACGCAATTTACCTTCGTGCACCCTAGCGGAAAGTCTATGATTTAATTGAAAATTTTGAATTTATAGGAAAAACATTTCGCATCGGAAACACTATCCAACAAAGAAGTGATTTTTCAAATCGGACTCCTACAACTAGAGATATTGACAAAAATAAAATATATATAGACTCCCCCTGGCGTAGAAGCCATGCATTTTTTTAAGAAGAAAATGTTCCTAAAAGGTTTGTCGACATGAGTAGTATCGGTCAACAAAACTCTTTTTTTTCAATCGAGATTTTAGAAGCTCATATTTTGCTGCAAATACAACAGAAACGGAAATTGAGACTTACGCCACCTGGTGGCCAAACCATGTTTTCAAAAATTGGAAATTATGTGCAAAGAATTTCCATCAAAAGCTGTATCCGGTGCAGAAAGATTTTTTCCAATCGGAGATTTATAAGCAGAGATATAAGGGGAAAGCAATTTACCATTACGCCCCCTAGCGAAAAGTCTATAAATTAATTGAAAATTTTGAAATTATATGAAAAACATGTCACTCTGGAAACACTATCCAACAAAGAAGGAATTTTTCAAATCGGACTCATAGAAGTAGAGATATTGACAAAAATAAGATATACATCGACGCCCCCTGGCGTAGGAACCATGCATTTTTTAAAAAGAAAATGTTTCTAAAAGGTTTGTCGACATGAGTACTATCTGTCTACAAACGACGAATTTTTTCAATCAAGAATTTAAAATCTCATATTTTGCTGCAAATACATCAGAAGCGGAAATTACGATTTACGCCCCTTGGCGGCCAAACCATTTTTTCACAAATATTAGAAATTATGTGCAAACGATTTCCCATCAAGAGCGGTATCCGGTGCGGAAAGAATGTTTAAAATCGGAGATTTAGAAGCAGAGATATAGGGGGTAACACAATTTCCTTCTACGCCCCCTAGCGGAAAGTCGATGAATTACTTGAAAATTTCGAAATTATATGAAAAACCTGTCACACTGGAAACACTATCCAACAAAGACGGAATTTTTAAATCGGACTCCTAGAGGTAGAGATATTGACAAAAATAAGATATACATCTACGCCCCTGGCGAAGAAACTGTGGAATATTTTAACAAGAAAATATTCCGAAAATGTTTATCGATGTGAGTGGCATCAGTCCACGAAATAAGTTTTTCAATCGATAATTTAGAAGCTCAGATTTTATGACAAATACATCAGAAGCAAAAATTAACACTTACGCCCCCTGATGGCTAAAGTATTCTTTACCAAAAATTTAAATTATATGCAAAAGATTTTCCATCAGGAGATGTATCCGCTGAAGAATTTTTTTTAAATCGGAGTTTTAGAAGATGAGTTATCGGGAAAAATGTAATTTACTTTTACGTCCCCTAGCGGAAAATCTATAAGTAATTTGAAAAAGTGACTATATCTAAAATGCTCTTCGACATAAATGGAATCGAAAGATAAAATAATTTTTTCAATCGGATGTTTAAAAGCAAATATGTGGAATAAAACGTATTTTTGAGTTCGACATCATCTGCATTTACGCCGTCTAGCGGCGAAATTGTACATCGTAAAAAAAAAACGAAATAAAGGATAATCATTTGCATATTTCATGCTTCCCAGCACAAAAAAAAATCTCAGATCGGGCTAATAATTGCAGAGATATCGTGGGTACAGACGGACGGACGGACGGACAAACCGGTAACATATGCACAAACTTTTTTTACAATATACGTGCTAAAAATGTGCAATACTGCGTTCGACCTTGGCTCGAGTCTGGAAAAAACGGTACACGTCGTAATAACCATGGCAACCGGCCACACTTGTTGATCACGCATGCGTCGTCAGTAGCATGCAGTTTAATAAGCGTTGTTTCGTGAAGCACTAACAAGCAGGGCAGTAACTACCGGGAGTTCATTCCAGGGGCGTAAATTCATGCTCTGAAGGATGTAAAAGTTGGAATTTTAGTTACAGAAGGAAGTTACACGATTCAATATTTTCTTTTTAAAGACTTTAGTTTACCCCATACAGTATGAGGTGCGAACATCTCACATCCGTGAAGGGAATTTTCCAGAACAGTAAATGGAGACATAGGAAAAACAATATGCTGACATGTCTATAACCTTCATAACCTGTCCGAACATGTCGCTGGGACTAAAGAGCTAACTAACCATTTCTGCTCTGTCGCAGAAAGGTATCCGAGTGCTTAACCTTGAACGGAATGTTTCCAAGCCCTACCCCTAAAACTGCTTCCTATTGGCTCCCTATGCCGTACTCACTTGTTCTGAGCTGGTTTCTTTTTCGTTCTGCATTTCTGTGGAGTGTTGTGTTGTCGGCGTTCAGATAACCTTTACGCTTTATTTGGTCTTTGCAACCTGTGGTTCTTGGGTATTTAAGTAGTTTTTATATTTTGAATAAAATTATGTCAAAATCCTGAAATGCGATTTTTGAACGATCATAATACTTCCTTATAACGGGAGTGTGTGAGAAAGTAAAAATCGTGCATTATTTGGGTGGAACTCGAAGGGGCTTAATTTCAAATCTCGCCCTCCTAGGTGAAAAAAGCTTGCTACTATCTTGCTAACAAGTGTTTTCGCCCTGTAAATTTTCAAAAAAAAAAAAAAAAAAAAAAAATGGATGTGAAGGAGGAACAAAGATTCGCCATTAAATTTTGCTGTCCACTTAAGAAGTCTGTAGGAGAGACATTCTATCTTATGCAAGAGTCTTATAAAGACGAATGTCTAGGAAAATCAACAATTTTCAGATGGCATAAACAATTTACGGATGGTCGTGAGTCGGCGTTTTTCATCGCGCACGGAGGAAGGCCTTCAACGGGTGTTGCAGAGGTAAACAACAATACAATAGGTCATGAATGGAATACGGGATTACACCATGCAATACACTTTTTGAAGATGACAATCCGTTTTTTGGTGGAATTGTGATAAGGATGGTAAGTCAGTTATAATCCGAAAACTTGAAAATTTCGTCGTCCTGGAGCGGGAATCGAACCCGCCTCTCCCAGATAGCGCCCGGGTATGCTAACCGCTACAACACCCAGAAGGATCAAGTCCCAAGTTTCCGATTATTTTGAATATAACCATCAGAGAACTCGCTAGTCGAAGCAACTGGCATTCATGTTATACCCGGGCAACAACTTTGAATATGTTTGTGACGAACGAGCTGGAAAACCGGCGTCAGCAAAAAACTGAACTCTGAATATTTCTTCTGCCTTCGTTTTCTTTTATTTTTGCTTGCTCTGTGTTTTCCCAAAGACAGTTGCTATCGGTACTCTATTAACTACGCAGGTGTGTTTCATCCTGCTTTAAAATGGAGATTTTGTAAAACTTCGATTTCGCTATGTATTTTATTTCGAAGCGGAATAATATTAAATATGTATAATCAACATCTATATTAAATATTGTGCATACATTTTCGCCAGCTTTGCCTGTCGGCTGGGGTGGTAGTGGACCCATAGTTGACATTGCCGCTATTCATAGCTCTTCTAAGAGTAAAGAATGATTTTAACGATTTTCTGGCCCTTCGTAAGTGCCGAGTTGCAAAAATGTAAGGGTGCATTCACTTACATTTTTGCTCTGATGAATTATTTCTACTTCACATTGGACACTAAGTTTTAAAGTTACATAAATTCCTCGCGGAAAAGTTCCTGTCCCATATTAATCCGTTGAGGTGAAATTCGTTGCCCGCGTCAAGCTGCTGAGAAAAGTTCATTTAATATAGATCAATTAATGAAGAGCAAATTCATCTGTTACGTCTATCGAGCACAGATTCTTTTCTTCATCAATCCGTTGAGAGAAAATTCGTCTTCTCCGTCAGTCTATTGAGTTCAAATTCTTCATGAATCTGTCTACAGAAAATTCGTCTTCTACGTTAATCCGTTTAGGGAACATTCGTCTGCTACGTCAGTTTCTCGAGCAGATATTCTTCATCAATCTGTCGAGGGAAAATTTGTCTTCTACGTCAATCCGTCTGGGGAAAATTCGTCTTCTACGTCAATCCGTCTGGGAAAAATTCGTCTTCAATACGTCAGTTTATCGAGCACAAATTCTTCTTCATCAATCTGTCGAGGAAAAATTCGTTTTCTACGTCAATCCGGCTGGAGAAAATTCGTCTTCTACGTCAATCCGTCTAGGGAAAATTCGTCTTCTACGTCAGTTTATCGATCACAAATTATTGTTATTCATCAATCTGTCGAGGGAAAATTCGTCTTATACGTCAATCCGTCGTGGGAAAATTCGTCTTCTAATTCTTCTTCTTCAATCTGTAAAGGAAAAATTCGTCTTCTACGTCAGTGTCTAGGGAGATTCTTTTTCTACGTCAGTTTACTGAGCACAAATTTTTCTTCTTCATCAATCTGTAGAGGGAAAATTCGTCTTCTGCGTCAATCCGTCTAGGGAAAATTCGTTTTCAATACGTCAGTTTATCGAGCACAAATTCTTCTTCATCCATCGGTAGAGAAAAAATTCGTTTTCTACGTCAATCCGGCTGGAGAAAATTCATATTCTACGTCAATCCCTCTAGCAAAAAATTGTCTTCTACGTCAGTTTATCGAGCACAAATTGTTATTCTTCATCAATCTGTCGAGGGAAAATTCGTCTTCTACGTCTATCCGTCTAGGGAAAATTCGTTTTCTACGTCAGTTTATTGAGCACAAATTCTTCTTCTTCATCAATCTGTCGAGGGAAAATTCCTCTTCTATGTCAATCCGTTGAGGCAAAGTTCGTCCTTTACGCCAACTTGAGGAGGACAACCAAAATCGTCGCCTAGGTCAATCCATCCCCAAAAAATAATCGTCTTGTTTCGAGCTACTAGTCTCATACAAATTGGATAAAGGAAAGTATGCGATTTTGATTATGTCTATCTTTCAGTCACTCCATCTCCAGAACCATATGTCTTCTTCAGAATACCGAACAAGTATTATTTTCTCTATCGAATAGAAGAACTATGTTCACAATATTGCATATGTGTTTCTTCTTTGGTTTATTTGCAAATCAGTCTGTCTGTCTAAATAAAAATCAAAGTTTCCACCACTGAGAGTACAATTCCAGAAACACATGTGCAAAAAACATGAGACTACTTTCTTATATTTATCCGTCTCTCTATATGTTGGTAAATACAGAATCACCGCTTCTTAAAGCCTGAAGGAATAATTATTTCCGTCAGATAGAAGAATGCGTTGTAAAGCTGAGCTGGAGTTTGTTCGTCTAAAGTGAGCATGTGGAATTCTGAAATGGGAAATTGAAAAAAGAAGAAGACCGAGGAATAGATGGTTGCATGGGATCCAAAGAGCTGTTGAAAGGGGACTGGCATCACGAACGAAATGAAAAGCGCCGTTCAAGAAACGTACCAAATCAGGCTGAAAGGAAAACGGATATGTAGGTAAGAATATGCAGCGTAAAGACGACAGAGAACCAGCCTTACGTTTTAAAATGAGCACTCTGTATATAAATTGCGTATGAGAGAAAAAATGCGGCAGGAGGCTCTGAGAAAGTTACAGTTCCCAATTAACAATCAAAATCCCGTACGGTGACTACAGCGTAAACCCCTGAGGACGAAACGTGGCCTTATCTTTTATTTCGATTTAAAACGCATGCGATGTCCACAATCCTGAAGAAAACTGTTATAGAGGAGCAAATGCTCTTAAGTGTGAACAGATCTTCTATGGCGGCGTCGTTAAACAAAAGGTAACGACTGTGCTATTCATTGTGCTTGCAACTTTGTCGTTCAGAACAGCATAAGGTGCTGCGAGGCATAAAACGCTTTACTGTTCCCAAGATAACATCTCCGTTGAACAAAAGGAACAAATCAAGTGAAAGCAGGCAGTTCCGTGAAGTTATAAGGATAATATATGGTTGGTAAACTCCCCGGAGCGGATCCATAAACGCCGGCTCTTGCTTTAAGACAACGAGATTTTGATGCAGTTTAGCGAATAGTGTTATTGCACTCTTTTAAATGGACAAAAAGCAAATAATCGAAAAGGAAAGAACTGCGTTTGGGCTTGGGGGAATTTTTAATATTTTTCTGTTGTGATGGCTTTTTGTAATAAACACCTCAAAGTGTGTTTTCTAGAACTAGCTTATAATAAATTATGTGGGTCTATTCGAACACTTTATACAGATCAATTGTTTTAACAGTGAACCTTGATTGTCACCCTGAGCAACAGTTTTCCAACTTTTGTATATGGAGTATTCTTTGGATAACTAAACAAAGATAACCTACACTGAAGAACAATTGAATTAGAGATACCTGTCTAGTGACTGTAGCACCACATTTCACCCTGATGACGGTGGTGATTCGTCTGGGCATGGACTCGACAAGACAACGGAAGCATTGGGAAGCCATGCGGATCCACGATCCTTGAACAAGCTCCCACAGTTCACGAAGATTTGATGGAGGGGGTCAGAGCTTCGAACATCTCTCTAGATGGAATTGAGGTCAGGTGACCTAGCTGGCCAAGAAAGCGAGGTCACGTCGGTGGAGTGTTCATTCACCCATTCGTATACAATTCGGGAGCGATGGCACGGTGCATTGTCTTCTTGCAGGATGAGGTACACAGTCGGATCTTGAAGACGCACAAACGGGAGAAAACGTTCGTCCAGGATATCCCGGTAACGTTGACCTGTGAGGGACGATGTCACACGTACCAGGGGTCCCATTTCAGTCCACGCAAACAGTCGCCAGACGAGAATGTCACCCCCACCAGCTTGAAGAATACCCCGCTGGTAAGAAGTATCCATCGCTTCATGTGGTTTGCGCCGTACTCGTATCCTTCCATCCGCATGTACCAACGTGAATCTCGACTCATCAGTCCAAGCAACATTTTCACACATGTCTAGGGTCCAGTGGCGATGTTCCCGCGCTCATGCAAATCTTTGCACCCTGTGATGTGTGGTCAGCAGCGGTACCCTCGTGGGACGATGGCTTCTGTACCCCATAGCGAGGAGATGGTTTTCGATGGTGTGACTGCTTACACGTTCTTGTGTACCAGCGTTAAATTGTCGAGTGATTTCTTGCACTGTGGCTCGTCTATCTCCTGTTAAAATGCGAACTAGCCGACGATGACCCCGCTCATCCACACGCTGTTGTCCACGGCAGTTGGCCCTTGCAGGGATGGTTTTACCGGCTTCGATGTACTCACGGGGCATCCGTGACACAGTGGCTCGTGAAAATCCTAGTGCCTGCACGACTTCCGAGATGTAGTGACTCATTCGTCGGGTCCAGGCAATTTGCCAACGATCAAAGACGCTTAGATTATTTGTCTTACCGATACTGCGTCCGACTCTTACTGATTACCGTTGCATCACTCCTTTTATTGTCGAATCGCTGCATACGTCATGTCGTTTCCGTTTACAGGGCCGCCTACAACGCCACATTTGCATACGGCCAGCTGTGTCTAATTGAATTGCTCTTCAGTGTATATTATCCAGTGCTTGTATTTGAAAGTAGGCACCACCCAAGTAGCACAGCCTTGCAATTTAAAGTAGGCACCACCCAAGTAGCACAGCCTTGCAATTTAAAGTAGGCCCAACACTGTGCCACGGTCTTCTATGCCTAAAAAAGTGTTGTGCCTACATTAAATTGCAAGGCTGTGTTACCTAGCTATCGTGTTTAAGTGTTTGTACCCATCTTTCTCCCGAAGCTCTCGTATTGTACTTCAAAGAAGGTACCATCGGACTTAAATGTTTGTACCCATCTTTCTGTAAGGTGTTCAATCCCAACCCGGTACCGTGCCATCGGCCATGGACTTACATGGGAATTATTCTTCACACTCACATTCGACGTCGTCTGAATCGGGGAAGTGCCTGCAAGAGAGAGAATGTGCGATGGGACGAAACAGGTGATATTTAGAAGGGGCGAGTTCCGCCTTGTTTGCTGGGTGTAGCATGACATCGATTCCATCACGTTTGTAACTTTTTATGGGTCATCATGGCCGTATGTGGTTTGGAATTGTACTTTTCAAGGAGAACCCTCTATCGGTTGGCCAAAGCACGGTACCGTTGCTTCAGTTTGTCGTACATCTAAGATGCTCGGTATACAGTTTAGTGTGGATATCTCGACCATTCAGAAGGAGCTGAAAGCGGATGACACCCTCATAACTGCACAACACGTACAGCATGAGCTTTTTCTCGAAACATTTTTGTTTACGGTTTGGCAAAGCAGGTTCACCTATGTCCAACCACTAGTTGGAAGTGTCTGGAAAACGCAGGTACATGCCCTTCTCTTTCCTTTTATCTAACACTTTGATGAAGGGAGTGTCATGCGGATTCTTGAAAAGTTCCTTGTAGATCCTGACGCGAAATAGTTCCTGGGTTCGGATCAATTTATACAGCATCATGCGCAATCGTCTGGTGACCTTTGCTAGCTAGTGATGGTACTTAGAGACGGTGGTTTCTAAAATCCAACATCTCGGTTGGTTATTGGATTTGCTTAAACAGTCGTCAGCAGGAGTTCTGAATCATTCACACTGAGGGTCTTCCCCAACTTCCAAACCTTTCTTCCTCTCGAATTTCTCGTCACCAGAGCAAACTTTTGGAGACTGATTTGTGCTGTCAGTGTTATCGCGACACAATCGCCTTCCACTTTGTCTTTTTTACGCTTTCCAACCGTAGGTTGAAAAAGCGTATATGCTCCAGCTTTGTTCGTCCGTCCGTCTGTCCTTCCGTCCATCCGTCTGTCTGTCCGCACTATAACTCGCAAAAATATAGTTCGATTTCGATGAAATTTTAGTATGTGGTAGGAGACATCCTGGGAACGAACCCTATTGAAAATGGACGAAATGGGGCAAAGGTAAGATAATAGCAGCGGGATCCATTTCATCGCCCTTATGCGTCATAACCTCGCCCTTATGCGTCATAACTTACTTATTCAAATGCTTCGATTGCGAAAAACGTTAGCATGTTGTTCCGGAGGTATACTGAACTAGTATTGTTGAATATAATTAAAATGGTGTCAAAGGTCAGGGCACAGGAGCGAGATTTATTCCACAGCCATTATCCTCATAACTTGACTAATAATACTTCTATTGCTACAAAACTTTAAGTGCGTTATTCCGCAGGTACAGTGAACCAATTATGTTTCATATCATCGAGATAGGGTCAAAGGTCAGACGTAGGAGCGGGATACATTCCATTGCCCTTATGCGTCCTAACTTACGTAAAAATGCTTCGATAGCGACAAAACTTTATCATGTTGTTCCGGAGATATATTGAAACGGTTGTTTTAAATATCATCGAAATGGTGTCACAGGTTAGGGCATAGGTGCGAGATTTATTCCACAGCTATTGCTTGTATTGATACAAAACTTTAGAATGTTGTTCCGGAGGTACACTGAATCAATTCTGTTTAATATCATTGAAATGGGGTCAAAGGTCAGGGCACTGGAGCGATTATCTTCCTAACTTGAGTAATGATTTCTAGTATGTTGGAAAGCGTATCATAATTAATGCATTTCATGATTTTACTAACTTGTTCGGACTGCTGACGCCACTTTAAACTCTGGCTTCTAGTAATGGTACAGTAGAACCAAGTCTTCAGATTTCAGAGCCATTTTGTACATTACGGTAAATGCTCAGTGCACGCTTCGGAGTAAGTGCATCATACAAGGACCAGTAGCCCACGCAACGAGCTTTCATACGATCTGCAACATCGACAACCGATCCCACTGAATCTTTACAAATTAGCTACAAAAAAGGACCCAACGCAAAAACGAATTTTTACCGGAACCCAAGTCCTTTGCTGTTGCCCTGAGTCTAATAAGTTATACTAAAGAGGTAATCTATATGCCTTGGTCATTCTTTCAACAATGAAATATAAACATAATTCCGACCTATGCTTCTCCTTAATCTTCCTTTTGGGTTTCTGTTTTTTATGCAAATTTCTCAAATTCTTGGTTAAACATTTTTTAGCTGGACGGCAAGTTACTTCTCGAACAGCTTATAACGTATACTATAAATTAACTTTCATTTATGGATCCTGTTATTTTATATAAATTTTGGTTTATTCTAGTTTAAGTATTTTCAAATCTTAACACTACATTTTCTCTCTCGGCGAATGCGTTTTGGCAACCTGACGTTAGCTCAAAAGATAGTGACGTGCGTGAACGAGAGTGAAAAGGGTGTAGTTTACAATATTGTATCGATGAGAGAGTTTGAGAGAACTCAGATTGCATCGAGAGATTTATGAGAGCGATTGGTGAGGTTGATGCTGTACGGCCAGAGGTTGATTTTTTACGAGTTGAATTTAATCTCTCGCGTTGAACGTTACGTTTTCCTTATTATTGAAGTTGAAGTTTTAAATTGCTACCGAGTAAGTAAGACTTGAAATATTATGTGTCACGAGCTTTTGACGTATAGAAGAGATAGTTGAGTAGTATATAGAAACGAGAAACGTGAGTTGAGTAGGACGGGCGGTGGAAAGTAGGGGACACGGTGGTCCGGAACCCCCTTGGAATTTTCCTTTTCCCCTCACTAGGGTCTTCGATTTCTGGTTCACATATGATTTATTGTTTTTTTAGGAAGATTTCATGAAAACTGCTACTACGCTTTACAGTTTCTTGGAAAACTCTTCAAGTATTAGGTAGGTGCGAATGAAATGTCGGAGGCGAACGAGCAGTGGAGACAGGCCCCCACCAAAGCGGAATGGCACCACCCACAGATGTTGCGGGTATTACGTCACAGAGTTACTATAAATAGCTAGCACGTGTGTGAAGAACATTGGGCGTACGGGTTTGTTTGGACGTAACGTGGTTTGCAAAGGAAACATGCAGACGCTGGATTTGAGAGTCATCTTCCTGTATGCATTTGAACTGGGTCATTCTGCAGAAATTGCCACTGGAAACGTTAACAAAGCGTTTGAGGAGAATACAGCCAACGAACGAACCATTCGGCGATGGTTTGTGAAGTTTCGAAGCAGAGATACGGACTTCAAAACGAAGCACCTGGTCACTGACCTGTTGCTGTTTCTGACGATGTTCTGTTACGTGTGGTTGAACCGGACCACCGAAAAACGTGTCGTGAGATGGCGGCAGAGGTAGGTGTCCACCCCAGGACAGTTGTTCGGCGTCTGGCTGCACTGGGTAAAGTAAAAAAGCTGGACATGTGGCTGTCGCATGAGTTGACAACTGCCAACAAGACTAAGCGCTTGGAAGTCTGCACGTCGCTGCTTACCAGGAATAAACAGGAATCTCTTCTGCATTGAATCGTCACCTGCGATGAGACGTGGGTCGTTTATGATAATCGGAAACGATCTGCATAATGGTTAAGCAAGGCACAGCCTGCTGGACGGCATCCTAAGACACCCCTACACACCAAGAAGATGATGCTCCTTGTCTGGTGGTCCACAGCCGGGATAATTCATAGGAGTTTCTTGGCAAGAGGCCAAACCATCATTGCAGAAAGTTATTGTGCTGAATTACAACAGATGCACCGGAAATTTCTGCAGAAACAACTGAGTTTGGTCAACAGACATGGTGTTCTTCTGCTCCAGGACAACGCTCGCCCTCATGTCGCACAACGAATGATTCTGACACTAAGTGCCTTGGGCTATGCAGCACCGCCTCATCCTGCCTATTAGCCGAACTTGTCTCCTACAGACTATCATCTGTTTCATCGCCTGGATCACTTCCTGTCCTGGAAAGAGTTAACGACAGACAATGAGGTACCACATACAGTTGATGACTTCTTCTGGTCCCAGCCACAAGAATGTTTTCGTTCCGGGATCATGGCCTTGCCGGACGGATGGCAACTATGTTTCGATTCCGAGGGGAATTATTTTGCCTAGGTAAGTTGTTCTACTTTTCCATTCTCGCCGGCCACGAGTGCTGGTCCTTCGCCGGACATTTCATTCGCACCAACCGAATACAATTTAAAAAATTGATGTGGCACAAATACGCTTAACAGTGAATTCAGCTTTGTGTTTTTCTCTTTGAAAAAAAGTTTTTAAACAAATATTTAATATATTTCAAAGCAATAACCAGGGTGTTTCTTTTTCTCCCTTTCTTAATGTTTGTGGTTTTTTTTTCCAAGTCCGAATAAGTCTTCTAGAGATCGGAATATCCAATGCATCTGCCAAAGTAAATAACTGAAAACGAAAAAAAACTGGAACTCAAATTTACCGCTATGTATACTACTTCTTGTTGTACACAGGTCTTTCTTGGAGTTCTGTAACATAGAAAGGTAAACGGGCCTGAGCGACTTTGTGTGTATTTTTGCTGCGATAAGAACTATTGTCGAAATAAGGAAGAAGACGCCATGGATCAGAGAAATGAGAAGAGTTGATGACATCATGATCAAAGTAAAATTCCTGAAATGGAAATGCGCTGGTCATACTGTTAGAAGACCTGACAACTGTTGAATAGCTGAATTTCAGATTGGATACCAAGGGACAGGAAAAGACCCGGAAGAAGACCACGTGGGAGATAGATAGATGAAATTCGAAAGAATGCCAGAGTGACACGCTCCAGACAGAAAGTTGTGGAAGGCTCTTGAGGAGACCATGCAGTAGTGTATTGATAATGAATGGTAATATGCATGATTATATACACATATATATCCTTCGAGTTTTTTTTCTCTCTCTCGGTCACTTTATTTTTCTTCATTTATTGGTTCAGCTCTCGAAGAAGTTGGACCCCTTCTGAAATTATCAAGTTCCGCCTCCCGTGTTGAGTAGTATATAGAAGCGATAGATTGGTCGTATATACATTTACACTATCTACCAACAAGTAATTGGACACCCCTGTAATCGACGATATCTGCGGTTCTGATACACATCACGGCCGCCGCCGTTAAATATCGTGTGGGAAACAACAACCGCAACCAATCACATGCAAGATGCCACGCAGTTCGGAGCTCTCTGATTTCGAGAAAGGTGTAATCGTCGGGTATCACAGAAATGGCCGATCCATACGTGACATATCCAGCGAGTTGAAATACCCAAAATCGACAGTGGCCTACGTGATTGGCAAGTGGAAGATGAGAGGTGACTGTAAGAATGCGTCCCGACTCGGCAGACCCACAAAACTGGGAGTTACAGACCGACGGGTGCTGGACAGAGAAATTCGGAAGAACCGCATCAAACCGATGGGCCACATACGCGAGGAGTTTCAACAGGCATCCGGGAGTGTTCTTTCGATGAATACCATCCGTAAGGAAGCCCATCTGCTCGTTTATCATGGACGTGCTGCCTCCCACAAGCCTTTGCTCACCAAGTCCAATAGCGCTGCTCGGCAAACGTGGTGAAAAGAACGTCGAAAGTGGACCGGTAAACAGTGGAAACAGGTTCTGTGGAGCGACGAATCAAGGTCCACTCTCTACCGCTCGGGTGGCAGGGCCTGGGTTTGGCGTCTGCCTGAAGAACGCCTCCTGCCGGAATGTGTTGTGCCAACTGTGAATTTCGGCGATGGTGGAATTATGCTTTGGGGGTGTTTCTCCTGGTATGGCATGGGACCCTTGGTCGCAATTGCTGGTAGACTCAACGCCGAGACCTACTGCACCATTTTGGATGACCATGCGCTTCCTACGTTGTGGCAGTTTTACGGGGTGGAACCATGCTACTTTCAGGATGACAATGCCACCTGTCATGTTGCGAGGTTCACCATGGCTTGGTATGGTGACAATGGGATTAATCGAATGAACTGGCCTGCGCAGAGCCCGGACCTTAACCCTATCGAGCACCTCTGGGACGAGTTGGAGCGTTGACTTAAGGGGTGCCCCACCGTCCGAAATCGGTGAAGGAACTGACCTGTCTTCTCCAAGCCGAGTGAAAGAAAATGTCGCTAGCCGTCGTACAACGCCTTTTTGAGAGTATGCCCCGGAGGGTCGCAGCTGTAATCGCCGCTCGTGGAGGCTCCACCAACTATTGAAGGTGAATAAACTTCGTTTTCCTTTGCCATCACAGGAGTCCAATTACTTGTTGGTAGATAGTGTATATGATTAGGGGCAACAAATAACATAAATTCGTAAGATGTATCGATTATTAGTGAAAGAAAACGCTATTATAGAAAACGCAAATTTGTCGTTTGATAAAAATTTAGCAAGTTTCAGTACCAGCAGCTTCCTAACGACACTTCAAGAAGTTCCTAACAACACACAATTTATAAAAAAACTTAATATTGTACGTGAAATTACAGATGAGGAGGTAAACCAGCAGGTGCTTTAGCTGATGGGTTGATACATCCAAATGCACAGCACTATCCCATTTTATAAAAAGTGTCAGTTTTTTGGCCGATAAAAAGTCTCTTCTCTATACTCATAATGATGAAAAAGCACGCGAAACATCTTACTGCGTGGCAATAAGCTCCGCGTCGTCTGCTCAGTAAGCTTTACGTTTCTGACGTCATACTTACTCCATCTATTTTAACTTCCTTGGGCGTAACCCACAGATAAAAGAATATGCATATATACGAAGGTTTTATCGAAAGTAATGAAAAAGTGGGCATAAGTTACATTAACATGACTGAGGTTGTTCAAATTGCATATGTTGGTAGAGTAACTCTTCCTCTATAGTAACATTTCTTCATTGCAGGTAAATAATGGATTCCAAACAGAAGCAACGTACCGTCATTGAGTTCCTTACAAAGGAAGAGTGCCGGCTGTCCGACATACACAGAAGGCTACAGAATGTTTACAGAGATGACACCATTGACAAGAGCAATGTACACAGATGGATGAAAAAGTTTAAAGAAGGAGAAACCAGTATTGAAGACAAACCACGAATTGGGAGAAGATCATCTGCGACCACTGACACGAATCGTCAGTAAGTGGATGAATTGATTCGCGCGGAGAGACGATTCTCAATCCGTGAGCTTGTTGCACAACTGGACTGTAGTCACAATGCCGTACAGAAGATGGTGGAAGATTTAGGGTATCGGAAAGTGTTTGCAAAGTGGGTAACTCGGCAGTTGACACCCGATTTGAAGGAGAGAAAGCTGGAAGTCTGCTCTGATCTGCTGGAAGCGTTTGAAGCCAATGAAGACACGTTTTGCTTCGATTTGGTGACAGGGGATGAAACGTGGGCGTATCATTACGATACGGAAACGGTGCAAAAATCCATGGAGTGGTGTCTCACCTTTTCACAAAGGCCTAAGAAGTTCAAGAGCCAGAGATCAGCACAGAAAGTCATGGTGACTGGGTATTTGGGGGATGACAGGGTTGTCATTCTCCTTGATTTTCTGGAACGTTACCGTACCGTGACCAGCGAGTGGCACATTGAGACACTCAAGAAGCTTAGAGAAGTCATAAGGAAGATGCGACCTTATGACTTCTCTGTGGCAGCAAATCAGGAGATCAGCATACATCTTTGGCAGCAAATCAGGAGATCTGCCAATTAGACTGCTCGGTTGCTCACCATCCGCCATACAGGTCAGATCTGGGGCCCTCCAACTTTCGCCTGTTCGGTCCAATGAAGGACACTCTCCGGGGACCCAGGCGAGGTGAAAGTGGCTGTGAATAAGTGGGTACAACAGTCCACACTTGAATTTTTTAAATAGGATTCCAGAGTAGGGTTCAACGATGGCGCAAATGCATCGCTTGAGGTGGAGACTAAGTTGAGTAGTACCTTTGCATAGAGAAAGAGGTACTCTACCAACATGTGCAATTTGAACGATCTTTGTCAGTTAATAAAAAAGTTATGCCCACTTTTGCATTACTTTCGGTATAACCCTCGTGTAATATATGTTCCTATCAAAATTAAGTTTTCATTAGCTTTAAGTTCTATTGATTTAGTTTCCCTAACGATAATATTATCATAAACACTTCATTGCTATTTTTGATGTGGATTAATACCTTTCTTGAATCAGACATTGATCATGAATCAAAACAGAAAAAAAAAAAAAAAAAAAAAAAAAAAAAGACTGGACGAAATGTCCCAGAAGGCTAATAATATTTAAAAATGCATCTTTCGACGGTATGGTTTTGGTGGAAACTTTTAATTGCCCAATTAGTTCGGAAAATATGACACTTTAAGCATTTTGCTGCTTGACATCTCATAGAGCACGCGTGAAAGACACACGAAGTCATGGTATGACATCCAAATTTGTAACTAAAGAGTTATTAGTGTCCATAAACAGAGGATGGAAAAATGATTTCGTGTTTACAATCATCATGAGTAAAAAAAAAAAGAAAAAGAAAAACACTGTCACAGGAGCCTTTCTCTATGTAGTTAAACTCTTCTTTCTGTGTATTACCGCGACGCCGGTGATTAAAACAAGCGAAAGAATTCAGAAACAGAGAGAAAGCGACAGAGTAAGCTGTCTTCCATGAATAAATGGGCTAATTTAAATAAGTCAGTCTCCTCTTAAACAAATCACTACAGCTCATTACAGTGCATGGGAAAATGACGATGAAGAAGAAACAAAGAAGGCGGTATTAGAGAAATAATCCTTCCCATCCTAAGTCACGTAATTGTCAGCCTGATAGTTCGAACTTTCAAGTTCCCATGAGTTTAGTCAATGTTCAATGCCTCCATTTTTTTCTTTCAGCGTCTCTTATGCCCCCTTCCCCTCCATTTTATCAAGCGCAATTACTATTCCTTTATCTTTTACTTGCTGTCTCACTCCTTCAATCACTAGATAATTTTTCGTATCTTTATCTAATGCTACTTGTCTTCTTTTCTTTACTTTCCCTTTTGCTCTTTACTCCGTTTTAATAACATGGATTACGCTAAAAACGGAACAACTGATGTCACTTTATCTTCAAATGCAGTTTCTTCTCTAAGCAACAAAACACCGTAGAATGAAGTGCTGCGAATAGTTAAATTTTAATTTCCGTTCTACGGGAGTATTATTTTTCTGTTCTTTTCGAAGAAATGTACAAAAAAAAAGAGCTTTCCCTTGATATGATGCGACGTTCTACGATGTGAAGCTCGTATCAAGACGAACAATCTCCAGCGATACATCCCGTCGGTGTAGTTTAGTCGGTTAGAATAACTATCTCCGGAGGAAGAAGACGCTGACAAATTTGTGTTTTCACATTGGCGCTCGAACATAAAAACGGATGTACTGACCGTTGGGTTCTTAAAAAATGTGTGATGTTTGTTTCACACATCGTCTGGAATTAATGAAAGACTCAAAATAATAATAATAATAATAATAATTAATTATTATCGACCAGAGCAAGGGGCCCCTTCACCAAGCGATAAACCAGAGTGACAAGAAATACACAACCCTAGACCTCTCTAGTCAGAACATCCTGATTGGAACGAGGGAGCCAAAAGAAGAAGCTTGGGGCAAAAAAGTCCTACACGGAAGGCACTACAACGATCTGCAACCGGACCATGTGGATAAGATTACCTCCAATGATGACTAACGAACGGATCACTCTTCCCCGAGACCGAAGGGTTCCTGATGGCTATACAAGATCAAGTTGCAAACACCATCAATATCAAACAAAGATCTTCGCTCTCTCCATGTTTATAAGTTAGTCACGGAAAAATTCTCATTGGCCGCCACCGGGAGTCGAACCCAGGGTCTTCCAGTTACCCGCCGGATATGCTTCCGCTACACCACAGCGGCCTCGAATTCCTCCAGACTCACACACGCAAACTGCCAAGCCAATTTGGCAGGTTGCTTCTTGGAGCCCCGCACAATGCTGGGAATTCACCTAAAACGTGGAAAGAGCGAAGATCTTTGTTTGATGTTTTATTTTATTTTTTATTTTTTATTGGAGGTTTAACGACCACCGTGAGCAACTCAATGGGCTATAAGCAGTCGCCCGTTCCTAATTTAGGGCCACTGGTTCCAGGGAAGGGAGAGAGCCAGTGCCGTAAGACAAACACAACATCCATGCCTCACCGGGATTCGAACCCGGACCCCTTCTGGACGAATGATCAGAAGCCATCGCTTAGACCAGTGCGCCACCGGGGCGGCTTGTTTGATGTTCCTGGTCCACGTTCAATGTCTGTATTAATTGTTCATTCGCTTTCTAATTATTTCTTCAGTTGCTGCTTACCATCTTTGATGAATCCCCAGCATTGTGCAGGGCTCCAAGAAGCAACCTGCCAAATTTGCTTGGCAGTTAGCGTGTGTGAGTCTGGAGGAATTCGAGGCCGCTGTGATGTAGCGTAAGCATATCCGGCGCGTAACTGGAAGAATCTGGGTTCGACTCCCGGTGGCGGCCAATGATAATTTTTCCGTGTCTCACTTATAAACCTGGAAAGAGCGAATATCTTTGTTTGATGTGCCTGGTCCACGTTAAATGTCTGTATTAATTGTAAACACCAGAAACTACCGGAAGCATATCCTGAAAGGCACGTCAGTGGAAAGCGACACATGTCGGCAATGCAATCAAGCGCCAGAGACCATCCAACATATCACAGCAGGGTGTCGAGTCCTCACACAAACACATTACACGAACAGGGACAACCAAGTCGCCAAGATTGTCCATCAGAAATTGGCAACAAAACGGCACCTCATTACAACTGAGCCTGTCCCCTACTACAAGTATGAGCCAACAACGCTTCTAGAGAACAACACCCACAAGATGTACTGTGACAGATCGATCAGAACAAATAAGACCATCCCCACAGTCTCCCCGACATCGTCCTGGTCGACAAGGAGAAGAAATCAACATACCTCATTGACATAGCCATGCCCAACACGTGCAACATCCAGAAGACGCACGGAGAGAAGTTGTCAAAGTATAACGACCTACGATATGAAGTCAAGGAAATGTGCCATATGGAGAACGTCACCACCGTCTCCATAGTAATATAAGCCACAGGAGTTGTACCTAAGACCATTCACAGCTCTATGCAGACACTAGACCTTCAACCTAACACCTACATGGAACTACAGAAGCCAGCTATCCTGAACACTTGTAGGATAATAAAAAAGTTCCTGGATAACTGAGAGAAAGACATACCAACTTCCCAGGCTTGGTACGTTGTACCCGTCCCGAAAGGAAGAGAACAAAAACCTCAGGAAGAGGAGGAGCATCCATATAATAATAATACTATGGAGATAATGTGACGTACTACAGAGGTGAAGCACGTGCAAAGACGACAGACCTGAAGCGATACATTCCGTCGTTGTGGTTTAGTCGGTTAGAATAATTGTCTCCGGAGCGAGGAGACGGGGATTTTGATGACGACCGTCTAGAAAACACATGGATTAGAGAGAAGAGTTTCCTTTTTCAGTGACGTCACGAGGAAACCAAGGCTTCCGATTGGTTTCCAATACTGTCGTGTGTGACGTCAACATGACACTGGCGTATCAGTCCATGTAACACGACAGGGACGTCATAAATGGAGGGAACTCATGTCTCTGATGTCATGGGCTTGTACCAAGATATTTTCTTGACGGATTTGGTTCGATCACCACCACCGGCAAATTTGTGTTTGTACAATGAAAGTCTCAGTATACTGTTTAACTTATAAAGGGGCTCAACCTTGCTTAAGTACAGATCATTTATTTTGTGGACTCACGCTATATGTCGTAAGAACGTTGCGCTTTTTCCAAAGTAACAGTAGATGGCCCTGTGCGGGGACGTTGTGAAGGAGGCTACAGTTGAGGTCATTTGGCGTCAAGCTGTTGCTGTGTTTAGAGGGTTATTTTGAGTTGCGTGTCATACACGTTCTTTAAGTAACCGCTGTGCCTACGATAGTTACTATCAATATACAGTTCCTTCTGGATTCTTTTTCTTTTAAGTTTCTAGCTCTGTAGACTCCTGGTGTTCTGCCAGAGCGTACTTCAACCTCCCATACAAGACAGATATGGACTTGTCGATGACTCGGAGATTTGATCATCTGCGTCCGTCCAAGTCCACGCCCTCTGACACTCCTTCGTCGACTGCTTCTGCAGCTCCGTCCGTGCATATTTCCGTTTCCATTCAACCGTCTCCGCATTCCATTGTTGCATCACCATCGTCCTCTGTTGTTCAACAACCTTAATTTCCACTCGACCTGTCGTCTTCCGCTCAGTCCTCTATTTCTGCGCCCTTAAGGTGGATGTCAAGTAATTTTGCTTTTTATACTTCCAATAGAAAAACTTCTGTACACATTTTCTTCACAATTAATGCGTTCTCAACGATGAAAATTTTAATATCGATCAAAATAGCTTCATTTTACTATACTGTGCAATTTAGTTAGGACAAAGTAAAAAATCACTCTTTTTTCCAAAAATATGCCTTTATATCATTCTATGCCTTGATATACACTGATAAATGCCTGTATTAGTATGAGGTATGTCCTCCTTTAGCAGAAATGACCTCTTGAATTCATTTTGGCATTGACTCCACTAATTGAGTGCACATATTTTTGACTTCATAATCGTGGAACCACACTTTTACAGCATTCGTTATCATGCGTTCTTTGGTTGTACAGTCCATTTTACCTAAACGTCTCTTCAAAATATTCCACAAGTTTTCTATGGGATTTAAGTCTGGTGAATTTCCAGGCCAATCAAGCAAATGAATTCGATTTTCCAGCATGAAATTCTTTACCAATTTCAAATTGTGACATGGGGCCAAGTCATGTTGAAATGTCCTGTCAAAAGTTTGCAAGAATGGAACAATCCTACGTTGTAATATTTCTACGTACTTGGCTGAATTCATCCTACCTTGAACAGGAACTAAGCTTCCAGTGCCATTTGATGTGAAAAAGCCCTAAAACATCTGTTTCAGAGGGTGTTTTACAGTTTGTTTGACATACTCAGGTCTTAAGGGTTCACAGTTGCTTCGTCTAACGACATTTGCTTGGTAACCCTGCACAAATAAATGAGTTTCATTACTGAAAATTACCTTTTTCCAGTCGTCAGCAGTCCATGATTTATATTTTTTGGCCCATGCTAAACGTTTTATCATCATTTTCGCATTCAAATATTGTTTTTTCGTTGGTCTTCTTGCTTTCCGGCCAACTTCCAGAAGCCTACGGCGTACAGTTGAAACACTAACATCACAACCACTAGCCAATAAATCTCTTTGAAGATCGGTGCTCGTTTTTTTTTTTTTTTTTTTTTTTTTTTGGATTCATTTTACCATTTCTGATTAGATATTTATCGGTTCGTGAAGTTGTTTTTCGTTTTCTTCCACATGTACCTCTCCTTTTTGGAGACGATGATCCAGATGCATTGTATCGCGTAAGTAGTCTTGATACACTTGATTTGCCTACAACAACTGCAGAAGCGATATATCTCACTGTCATAGAAGTGTGATCCTTCACAGTAATTAATTTCGGCATGCTTCTTTGTGGAAATATCCATTTTTCAATACACGAAAGCAACACGTACTCACAGAGAGCAAAAACTAACATCCACCTGCCACACACGAATGCTCACAACTGAAGCTGAAGTGCCTATTTCCTGTTCAAAACCGGCCAAACCACATTCTTACTATCAAGTTCTAACAGTCACACCACCTCACAGCTGATAAAACCGGTTTACGTGGGTTTCCGACATCAACTGGCGATCACATTACAATTCTGAGAATAAAAATAGCTTGTCCCAATTAATTTGCACGGTATAGTATAACTTGGAATACTTAATATTTTCTAAAACATAACCATAATTATGCAATCCAACATTTGTTTGTCTACTGACGTCATCAAAGTACAGGTCGCGCCATCCTTTTTTCTGGTTTCAACACCACCAAAGGAAAAGTTATTGATTTTTAATATAATTATGGTTATGTTTTAGAAAATATTAAGTATTCCAAGTTATAATATGAAGTTATTTTAATCGATGTTCAGATTTTCATCCTTGGGAACACACTAACTGTGAAGGAAATATGTACAAAAGTTTTTCCATTGGAAGTATAGGAAGCAAATTTACTTGACGTCCACCTTAACAGGGGCCATTCCAAAGAAACGTGCACGTCGCTCTTCTCAGCGCAGACGGAAACGTCGTGACAAAATCAAAGATCCTGCAGTGGCTCCTGTTGTGTCTGTACCATGTTCTCCACTTCCACAAGACTTTGCCAATGATGATGACTTCATAGACGCCTTCACTCTTTGGGAATAATTACATTTGTCCGGCCTTTACCATGAATCTGACTTTGCTCTTGCCTAGGGGTTCTATGTATTATCGTTCTGGCTTTCAGATTCGTCCTACACCAACCATTTGAACTTTGCGTGTATTATTCATCGTGCTTATTATCGTGTATAATGAATAAGCTTTATTTACTTTTTTTCTTTGATTGGAGGTTTAACGACCACCGTGAGCAATTCAATGGGCTATAAGCAGTCACCCGTCCCTAATTTAGGGTCACTGGTTCCAGGGAAGGGAGAGAGCCAGTGCCGTAAGACAAACACAACATCCATGCCTCACCGGGATTCGAACCCGGACCCCTTTCGGACGAATGATCAGAGGCCAACGCCTTAGACCACTGCGCCACCGGGGCGGCTATTTACTTTCCGCTAACTAATCTAATGATAATAATAAATAAAGCTTGCAACTAAGCTGAGTATAATGCTTCTGCTACTGAATGATATGCTTGTACTAAACTTCAAATAGTGAATTCAAATGGTTGTTGTCACTAGTTAATTAAGAACATGAATAAAGTCTCCTGCTAGTAGTGTAGTAATAGTATTGAACAAACTTGTAACTGGTAGTAATGTTGTAGCAGTAATTAGGATGAATAAAGTCTTAACGCTGGTCGTTAATAGTAATAAACTAATGACATAAACCTAACAGTCAGACAGAGATCTGACAAAAACTATGAATTGAGAAAGACGTACTTACGAAAAAAGCTCTTTTATAATGTAACTCTTGATCATCCAAAGCACACACACAACTCGTTTCACAATAATGAAGAATCAAACTAATCACATAGAACGAAGCTCTCAATACAACAACAACAACAAACTCTCTCCTTCACAACAACAACGCTCCCCTAGTATAACAACAAACGCTCTCCCTATAACAATAAAAGCTCTCCTGGCGTATCGTTGAACGCGCCTATATATACTGGCTACCACCACGTCATGACTTACACTCATTGCCAGATCTCATTCATCGGGTGAAATAATATTTCGTTCAGTAAGAAGATAATTTACATAGTAAAATAAAATAACCAGAGATAGTAAAATCAAAAGGAAAGTGAATATAGAGTATACGTTACACGTGTTGTATTGTGTTGCTCCTGTTCTACAAGTACGGCCTGCGTGCCCATGCTGTATTGTATCTTCCTTACTTAATGCATACTTCATGTTCTTCCTGTTATAGTGTTATAATCCCAGGCTATGGCCTGTCTTTCACCATATACTTGTTGTATTATGCTGCCCATGTTCTATGAGTGCGAACTACTGGCCACCCAAAATGCAACACCAACAAGGAAGCATCCGATTGGCCTGAAATTCGCAGCATGCGTCGCCCACGAGAGGACATGCAAACATTTAGCATTGCAGGGCATATGCAAATCATGTGCGCCCGGTACGCCACCAAGAAGCACTATAAGAAGGGTGCACAGAAGACTTGGATGTAAGTAGTGGAAGTGTGTTGTGCTGCCGGAACTGTGCGTGGGAAGCTTCCTGATGCCTCGTCGCAGAATACGGCAGTCATTCCAGCACATTTCGGAGTTTGACAGAGGACGAATAGTGGCTTATCGCGACAGCGGTTTATCGTACCGAGACATCGGCGCCCGTGTGGAACGACATCCAGCCACAGTGAGGCGAGTATAGATTCGGTGGTTGCAGGAGGGACGGACGGACCGACGTGAGTGATTACCGCAGCCGCGGCACATCACCGAACGAGAGGACCGGCATTTTGTGAGGCGGGCATTGACGGCTCGCACCGCCACAAGCGCGGGAATTAGAGTGTGTTGCGCAAAAACCTGTGTCAGCACGTACCGTTCGACGTCGTCTGCAGGAGCGGGGACTTATCGCACGGCGCCCAGTGCCCTGATCACTATTGACGTTACCCAACGGCGAGTGCGGCTGCAGTGGGCCGTTGAACGCCGCACCTGGACTACGAAATGGCACGACATTGTCTTCTTCGACGAATCCCGCTTCTGCCTGCAACACCACAATGGTCGGATCCGCGTGTGGCGGCACTGCGGCGAGAGACTGTATGACGCCTGCATTATGCATCGCCATACCGGTCTGTCGTCTGGCGTTATGGTTTGCGGGGCAATTGGATATGACACCCGCACTCCTCTGGTACGCATCGCCGGTACACTCAACAGCCACCGCTACATCTCCGACGTTTTGGAGCCTGTAGTCCTCTCTTACCTGCAGGACCTGCCAGCGGCCACGTTTTGACAGGACAATGCGCGCCCGCACGTGGCACGCATCGTGCAACATTCTTCACTGCCCACCAGGTGTCACTGCTGCCGTGGCCCGCCTGTTCTTCTGATATGTTGCCCATCGAACACGTCTGGTCGCTGATCGGCAACCGAGTGGACCGGCAAGCACCACCCATGGCTACGCCCGATGAACTGTGGCAACGTGTGAAAGCAGCCTGGACCGACATACCCCAATCCCACATCCAAAGCCTCTTTCGTTCGATGCCGCGGCGTGTAGCGGCCGTTATTGCCAGCCACGAGGGCCACACGAGCTATTGATGTCTGCGTGTTCCGCAAGTCGCACGGGCCTGTAAGCTCAATCGTTTCATCTTTGTATCTGTTGTTATGTGTCCAGTAACTTTGACTTTTCTATCTCGTGACCTTCTTGGTGTTGCATTTTGGGTGACCAGCAGTGTATTTTCTTGTTCGCCCTTGTTTCTTGAGTGTGACCTGCGAGACCATGCGTTCATTATGCATGCTTCTTTTCCCATGAATCCTCATGCAATTGCCTGTGACTTCTACGTGTTATTGAATTGTTATTAGCTCGTGTTTCTCAGCCCTGGTGTTATTGTATATACTCAGTATTTTCATAATAAAAGTGCCCACTATTTCTGTTTCGTTATTTTTAGTTTTCCCCAAGTATGCTCTAAGTTCATTGCCTGTGACATTGTCCGCGTGTCTTATGTTCTTCGCTCACGTTTTATGCCTGTCCTATTTCATTGCATACTCCTAGTTGTACAATAAAGTGAAATTCTTTTAAATTTCCATTGCAATTTTTATAAGGGATGATCGCTTAGAGTTATCGCTGTAATCGTTTTGTGGATATACGTCGTTAATCTTTTGTCAAGGAAGGAATAATGATTTGTGGTTTGCTTAGAAATGCCTTTTTGTTTGCAGGTTACCCAAGTATTTTAAAGATGTTTTAATCCCAGACATTTTATTCCTACCGTGGATGTAAGTAAAATTTTTAGATTAAAGCCGTGATTAAATCTTAGCATTTTTCACTGATGCGTTGCTTTCGCGTTTCAGTCTTAGTTCAGGTACGTTTCCCTGCTTACTGGCATTTTAGCAATGTTACTGTATCTACCAGGCCTGCTTTTACATTTTAGAGAAATGGCAGTCTACTGTTTTACTATGAATCAATCATCATCAACATTTGCACAATTTTTGTTGTATTTCCAGCTCTGTAGTCTCAATTCTAAATTTTCAACCCTTAAAACGTAGTATCTTGTAAGTACTACTAATTTTTGGGAATGAAGTTTTGCTTTGTAATTTATCAAGTACGAACGTCTTGGAAACTCAGTTGCGGTGCTGTCTTATCTAATTCAGGGGTTAAAATTTTACTGGATTACTATAAGCAATGGAAGAGTGACAACATTAACAGACAATCAAGTGGCAATGGCACATTCTACTTAGAATACCTACAAAAGTTCCATTCTAGGGTGATAGGTAGGACTTTTTTTCGGAAGGTTGTAACAGGCTTATCGACCACGATGAGAAGTAACTCTTAGGATCATAAGCAGTCCCAAATTTGGGCCACTGGGAGAGTATATATACGCCACTCGCGTTACTGTCGTTGTTGTTGATGCGGTTCTGTTGATTCCTGCTGCTGGCATGTCCTTCTTTGTGCGATGTTATTCTGCTCCTATATTACGTGTTAAAATGCGGTTGTAAAATGCACTGAGTGAATTATTTCTAGTAGTTGTATAGCTGTGTCGAAATAAATCCTGCTTTGCATCTTAACTAGTGTCCTGCCTTTTCATTGCGAGTTTTGTGAGTGAAAAAAGATCCTTCGAATACGAAACCGAAGAAAAGTAACAAAAACATAACAGCTTCCTATAAAAACAAACAAAAAAACTAAATTGATTGTAACATCATGTGACATTATTATCCACACACAGTGCCGGATTAAGGCCTTAGTGGGTTTCTAGGCCAATACATTTGAGTGGGCCCCAAGACTAAGGCATCTGAGTGGGCACTCAAAGAACTTATGATAGGAATTATTATGAAGTCCGTTAAAACAAGAAGCTGCAACTATTAAATCATCTGCAGAGTTTTCATAACAAATCATTGTATTCTCCACTGTTCTCGCAAGAACACGAGTTAAAAGCTTAAGATTCCTAGATTTTTTCCTAGATTTTCTAATGATTTATTATTGTATACTTTTCTTAGTGCATCTTTTTTATATGCAATGTGAAGCCACACACACACACACACACACACTCTCTCTCTCTCTCTCTCTCTCTCTCTCTCTCTCTCTCTCTCCCTATCTACTATGTGTCAAAGCATGCTGTCTTCCACTCCTGTTTCTGACCAAGTGGAAATCATACGAGCCAAAAGTGAAAGTATTTTATAAAACTCGCTCTCTCTCTCTCCCTATCTGTTATTCCCTCAGGCATGCTGTCTTCCACCCCTGTTTCTGACCAAGTGGGAGTCATACGAGACAAAAGTAAAACTATTTTATAAAACTCTCTCTCTCTCTCTCTCTCTCTCTCCCATATCAATAATTTTCCCAGGCATGCTGTCTTCCACCCATGTTTCTGACCAAGTGGAAGTCATACAAGACAAAAGTAAAACCATTTTAAAAAACTCTCTCTCTCTCTCTCCCCCTATCTATTATTTGTCAAAGCATGCTGTCTTCCACCCCTGTTTCTGACCAAGTGGAAATCATACGAGACAAAAGTAAAACTATTTTATAAAACTCTCTCTCTCTCTCTCTCTCTCTCCCTATCTATTATTTGCCAAAGCATGCTGTTTTCCACCTCTGTTTCTGACCAAGTGGAAATCATACGAGACAAAAGTGAAACTATTTTATAAAACTCTCTCTCTGTGTCTCTCCCTATCTATTATTTGCCAAAGCATGCTGTTTTCCACCCCTGTTTCTGACCAAGTGGAAATCATACGAGACAAAAGTAAAACTATTTTATAAAACTCTCTCTCTCTCTCTCTCTCTCCCTATCGATTATTTGCCAAAGCATGCTGTCTTCCACACCTCTTTCTGACCAAGTGGAAATCATACGAGACAAAAGTGAAACTATTTTATAAAACTCTCTCTCTCTCTCTCTCTCTCTCTCTCTCTCTCTCTCTCTCTCTCCCTATCTATTATTTGCCCAGCATGCTATCTTCCACCCCTGTTTCTGGCCAAGTAGAAATCATACGAGACAAAAATAAAACCATTTTATAAAACTCTCTCTATCTCTCTCTCTCTCTCTCTCTCTCTCTCTCTCTCTCTCTCTCTCTCTCCCTCTATCTCTCTCCCTATCTATTATTTGCCCATGCATTCTGTCTTTCACCCCTGTTTCTGACCAATTGGAAATCATACGAGACAAAAGTAAAACTATTTTATAAAACTCTCTCTCTGTCTCTCTCTGTCTCTCTCTCTCCCTATCTATTATTTGCCCAGCATGCTATCTTCCACCCCTGTTTCTGACCAAGTAGAAATCATACGAGACAAAAATGAAACCATTTTATAAAACTCTCTCTCTCTCTCTCTCTCTCTCTCTCTCTCTCTCTCTCTCTTTCTCTCTCTCTCTATCTAATATTTGTCAAAGCATGCTGTCCTCCACCTCTGTTTCAGACCTAGTAGAAATCATACGAGACAAAGTGAAACTATTTTATAAAACTCTCTCTCTCTCTCCCTATCTATTATTCGTCCAGGCATGCTGTCTTCCACCCCTGTTTCTGACCAAGTGGAAATCATACGAGATAAAAATGAAACTATTTTATAAAACTCTCTCTCTCTCTCTCTCTCCCTATATATTATTTGCTAAAGCATGCTGTCTTCCACCCCTGTTTCTGACCAAGTGGAAATCATACGAGACAAAAGTAAAACTATTTTATAAAACTCTCTCTCTCTCTCTCTCTCTCTCTCTCTCTCTCTCTCTCTCTTTCTCTCTCTCTCTATCTAATATTTGTCAAAGCATGCTGTCCTCCACCTCTGTTTCAGACCTAGTAGAAATCATACGAGACAAAAGTGAAACTATTTTATAAAACTCTCTCTCTCTCTCCCTATCTATTATTCGTCCAGGCATGCTGTCTTCCACCCCTGTTTCTGACCAAGTGGAAATCATACGAGATAAAAATGAAACTATTTTATAAAACTCTCTCTCTCTCTCTCTCTCCCTATATATTATTTGCTAAAGCATGCTGTCTTCCACCCCTGTTTCTGACCAAGTGGAAATCATACAGAGACAAAGTAAAACTATTTTATAAAACTCTCTCTCTCTCTCTCTCTCTCTCTCTCTCTCTCTCTCTCTCTCTCTCTTTCTCTCTCTCTCTATCTAATATTTGTCAAACCATGCTGTCCTCCACCTCTGTTTCAGACCTAGTAGAAATCATACGAGACAAAAGTGAAACTATTTTATAAAACTCTCTCTCTCTCTCCCTATCTATTATTCGTCCAGGCATGCTGTCTTCCACCCCTGTTTCTGACCAAGTGGAAATCATACGAGATAAAAATGAAACTATTTTATAAAACTCTCTCTCTCTCTCTCTCTCCCTATATATTATTTGCTAAAGCATGCTGTCTTCCACCCCTGTTTCTGACCAAGTGGAAATCATACGAGACAAAAGTAAAACTATTTTATAAAACTCTCTCTCTCTCTCTCTCTCTCTCTCTCTCTCTCTCTCTCTCTCTTTCTCTCTCTCTCTATCTAATATTTGTCAAAGCATGCTGTCCTCCACCTCTGTTTCAGACCTAGTAGAAATCATACGAGACAAAAGTGAAACTATTTTATAAAACTCTCTCTCTCTCTCCCTATCTATTATTCGTCCAGGCATGCTGTCTTCCACCCCTGTTTCTGACCAAGTGGAAATCATACGAGATAAAAATGAAACTATTTTATAAAACTCTCTCTCTCTCTCTCTCTCTCCCTATATATTATTTGCTAAAGCATGCTGTCTTCCACCCCTGTTTCTGACCAAGTGGAAATCATACGAGACAAAAGTGAAACTATTTTTATAAAATTCTCTCTCTCCCTATCTATTATTTGCCCAGCATGCTATCTTCCACCCCTGCTTCTGACCAAGTGGAAATCATACGAGACAAAAATAAAACTATTTTGTAAAGCTCTCTCTCTCTCTCTTTCTCTCTCTCTCTCTGTCATAGTTACGACGGCAACAAGATGGATATATGTATCATTTGCCCAGGTATGCTTCCTGGAACTGAAGCTCCCTCCCCGCGACCGTAGACCCCGCCCCCCATAATCAGGCCCTGTCTACAAGGAAATAAGTCCGAACGTAAAACAAACGTCCACTGCAACTCCACAGAACTTTTTCCAACTTAGAAATCACAGTACAGCTGTGATTTTTAAGTTGAGTACTAACAATTGTCATGACGAAAATTTTAACCTCTGGTGAATTTCAGAGAGACCTGATCAATCTTTCTGTTGGTTTATCAGAGATTAATTAATGCAAAAAATTTTCTCCCATGACATACGTTAGAAGAAAATTCCTGGTTGAAAGGCAGGGGAATTCGTGCGCAAAATTCGCTTGTCTTAATCACAACCAGGAAAACAAAATTTCATGTTAATGAAAAAAAAAAAAAAGATTTGATTTGACTGACTTTGGGGTTTTGAAAATAATTATTTTATCTGTTCTTTTATCGCGATAGGAAAAGGCGAGTAGGTGTGCAGCTCAGAGAATCAAAATTAATTTTACTTTCATATCACGGAATGAGGAAAAAACATTTCTGAAAAGAAAAAAAAAGGAGTTGTGAGAAAAGGAAATCTTCTTTCAGATCGGCCATTTTAAGGGTTCGGTCTTAGAAGTCGATCGGAAAAATGTTGCAGAAAATGCTCTTAGGGGGTTGGCGCTGTTCTATTTTTAGAAACTAGGTCGCAGCTGCACATACGAAGCTATGATGCTTACGTATGAAGGTCAGATGTCACTTGAGACGTGGGAGAGAATTTCCGTTGTGGGAGGAACTGCTGTTACTAGGGGAAATTTTCAGTCAATCAGGGGTCAGCATTTTTTTCCAACACGCCAGATTTCTTTGACACTTTGAGACGCTTGTATCGGTCACTTTTGTTCTTGTCCTCTTGCTGGCCGGCAGAGAAAGAGGGGACGGCGGAGTTTTTCTCCTCGCTTTTTGGTGGGAGACGAACCGCAGAAAATCTTTCCTGACTGACTTTTTGCTCTTTGCTGACCACCATGATGTGACACCCTGGTTTGGATCCAGCTTATGGAAGGTTTGACGAAGCAGAACGCAGTTAATGCGACCTTCCGCCGGCCGGGAATTTCGCCGGAAAAAAGAAAAATGGCGGGAAGGCGACAGGCTAAGACGATGTCGTTCGATGTCGTTCATGGAAAGTTCTTAGCTGAAAAGGGACATGCCTTCTCCTTTATGAATATACCGCCACCATCCTCCACAGCTTATCCATTCTGTTGCTACTTCCAAAGAGGAGGCCTGCTTCAAAGGCCGGAGGAAAGAACCCCAAGAACAGTTCCATCTCATCCCAAAGTTTGGGGAGGCTCTTCCCTGCAGGCCATCGGGAGGCGCATTGAGGCTAGGCACAGGTGAATAGTGCGAGGATCTCACCTCACCTCTCATCAAAAAAAAGTAAATCTGCAGCTGCCA
Source organism: Macrothele yani (assembly GCA_039090855.1). Lineage (NCBI taxonomy): Eukaryota > Metazoa > Arthropoda > Arachnida > Araneae > Macrothelidae > Macrothele > Macrothele yani. The sequence goes on along the minus strand of CM076991.1, from coordinate 25,328,886 downwards.
GCGATGTTCAGAAAACAAAGACTGTGGCTGTGCCAGGACTGTAAGCTGTGGTGAGAAGAAAAAAGGGGGCGGGGGGACGCCAGCTCAAAGGTAATGCTTTAGTCCATATCTTTTATTATTGATACATAAAATCCCACGCAGGGTACCTAAACGTCGAGCTGAGCATAAGAAACAAAAAGAGCAAGTTTTTTTTTTGCCTCTGATTATGGCTGCGTTGTCGTTCAGCTTTCAAAATTAAAATTTATTAGTTCCTCAGGTATGAGTTCAGAAAAAAAGAGAGGGGAGTTGAAAATGCTTTCATTTATGTTTTTTTTTTGTGTTGTCATGTCTTGTATTTTAGCAACTCCCCAGGCCAGTAAATTTTAATGTATCGGAAAAATTTAGTTTAATGTTTGGGCACAGTGAATTTCAGTGCATCGATAATAGTTTAGTTTGGCATGTGATAATTGAAAAGCAGTGTTATTGTGATGCCATTGGTGATAAAATAATTGTAAACATTTCTCTCTAGCCTTTTACAGCGTTGAGTTTTTTTTTTTTTTTTTGAGTGTAGATAAATTATGGGATGATTTATATTGGGATTTTCGGAACATATGTATGGTGTGATGAAATTGGAAACCTAAAGTGCTGTTTACATTCTTGGAGTGTTGAGTGTCGAAATTAAGATGGTAGGAGTGTTATTTGAGGACCAGTATTTTCCATGCTCCAGATGAGTGTTAATCTCCCATTGGAAAGGGGTGATCTTAGGGCAAGCCGGGAACTTGTCCTAGGGCAGAGGGCTCTGAGTAGGGAATTTTCACCAGGATGCGATATGTGCAAAATAGAAGTTAAGGTATTTGAGTACTCAAGTATTGTATTTCACAAAAAGAATGAACATCATGGGTTGAGAAGACACACTTTTGCTCACCAGTTCCAGTATTAATTGTTCTTTTCTTTGGCCTAAATTTTCTTGTTTTTACTAAAAGGTCTAAATTGTAATTTTAATTTTCAATAAGGTGAAAATATTTAGTGGGTTATGTAAATGGTCAGTGTTATTGTCTGAAGTGGACCTGCGCATTGCCATGGTACAGAAGAATTTCCTTGCTAGTGATTTTTCCTGGGATATATATGTGGATAGATAAGTGATTTTTCCTGGGATATATGTGGATATCAGATGGCAGCCTAGTCCGGTCCTCCGGGGATTCTTAGCACCCTCTGCCTTCATGTCGCACTGGCCGCTGCCTTGGCCAGGTACATTCCAGCTGCCGGAGACTGAGGGCCAAGATTTAAGTTGTGGAGTCATTTTGGAGGGGTTTGGCCATAACTCACCACGCTGGCCAAGGCGGACGCTCCCTATCTTCTGATTCAAGGCTTCTTGAATTGGAAGAGGAACTACAAAGGATCAAGTGGGACATCGTCGGGCTAAGTGAGGTAAGGAGAAAAGGAGAAGATCTCATTGAACTGAAAAGTGGACATCTCTTCTACTATCGTGGGACAGATACTGGCAGAACTAGTGGTGTTGGATTTATAATAAACAAGAAACTGAAGGATAAAGTTGTAGAATTTGAAAGTTCCTCTGACAGAGCTGCACGACTCGTTATCCAACTCTCGAGAAGATACCAGGCTCAGATTATTCAAACTTATGCACCCACCACAAGTCATGCTGAAGAAGAAATTGAAGAATTTTATGAGGAAATTCGTGATCTAAATAATAAAGGTAAGCAGCACTTGAAGATAATTACGGGAGATTTCAATGCAAAAATAGGGCAACGGCAACAGAATGAAACTGCAGTAGGTAAATTCGGTCATGGCAACAGAAACCAGCGTGGAAATACTCTCGTAGAGTTTGCAGAGGCAGAAGGGTTTTTCATCTTGAACTCCTTTTTCAAGAAAAAGCCACACAAGAAATGGACATGGAGACATCCAAATGGGACGACAAGTGAAATTGATTTTATTATGTGTAACAAAAAATTCGTCATCGAAGACTGCAGTGTGCTAAACAAGTTCAACACAGGCAGTGACCATAGATTGGTGAGATGTAAGATGCACCTCAACACTAAACTCGAACGTAGCAAGCTCATAAGACAAACAAAATGTATTGACATAACCAACCTTAAAAAACACCATAATACCTTCAAATTGGAACTGAAGAACAGATTCTCTGCTTTAGAAGGCCTAACATCGGAAGAAGTGGATATTTCTGAAGTTAACAGAAAAGTAACCAAAGCTCTTATGGAAACAGCAACAAAATTAGCTGGGTCTAAGAACAAATTGCATGTGAACAAATTATCAGGAAAAACCAAAATGTTGATGCAAAAAAAGAAGAGTGATGAGGACAACTAAAAAAGATGTGACTTCCAAAGTGGAATATATAGAGCTATGCAAGACAGTACGAAAAAGTATCACTGAAGACGTAAGGAAATTCAACTGTGAACTAGTAAGGAAAGCAATTGAAAACAACCAAAGCCTAAAGATAGCAAAGGGACATCTCAGTAAGGGGAAAAAACAGATTATGGCACTGAGAAAAGAAGATGGTTCTGTAACAAGAAATAGAGGCGAAATTTTGACAAGAGTGAAAGATTTCTACTCCAAATTATATGAAAGGGATGATACATGTACTCCAGACATCATGAAAGGTACCAGTACCAGAGTTCTTCCAGTCCTTCCAGCAGAAGTTGCACATGCAATCAAGAACATGAAGCGGGGAAAAGCTCCAGGAGAAGATGGAATTACTATAGACATCATACAAGAAGCAAGTGGAGAAATCGAAACAGTACTCGCCCAAATTTTCACTCGATGCCTTAATGAAGGGAAAATTCCTGAGGATTGGAACAACGCTACAATGATCTTGCTACATAAAAAAGGTGACATTGAGGATCTCAGGAACTACAGACCTATCAGCCTCGTATCAGTGGTTTATAAAATCTTCACTAAAGTTCTTTCACACCGCTTGAAGGTGACACTGGACATGGCTCAACCGAGAGAACAAGCTGGATTCAGGAGTGGCTACAGCACAATAGATCATATCCACGTACTGAGAGAACTAATTGAAAGAGCGAGGGAATATGAGCTTCCATTGTGCATGGCTTTTATCGATTATGAAAAAGCCTTTGATTCGGTGAAACCATCAGCAGTTGCAATGGCTCTGAAATCCTGCGGTATTGAAGATGCATACATTAATATTATTAATAACATCTATGAAAATGCAAGTGCAGAGATTCGGCTGTTTGAAAATACAACACACATGAAAATTGGAAAAGGAGTGAGACAAGGTGACACCATATCTCCGAAGGTCTTTAATGCCACATTGGAAAATGTCTTTCAATCACTGAACTGGGAAAACAAAGGGATAAAGATTAATGGAGATTATCTAACCCACCTTCGTTTTGCTGATGACATAGTCATTTTTGCAACTACCCCATCAGAGCTACAGAGTATGATCCAGGAACTTGCTGACAAGAGTAAAGAAGTGGGATTAAAAATGAACTTTCAGAAGACAAAAGTGATGTACAATGCTTTTACAAGAAATGAAGATTTATCGATTGATGGAGAAAAGCTGGAGATAACAGACACGTACGTTTATCTTGGACAGCAGATATCAAGTGAGGGTCACATTGGTGAAGATATTAATCGGCGTATAAAACTTGCCTGGAGAGCTTTTGGAAGAAACAGCATAATTTTCAAGAGCAATATGCCATTATGTCTTAAAAGAAAAGTGTTTGATCAATGCATCCTTCCAGTGCTTACGTATGGTGCAGAGACGTGGACCTTAGCTAAAAGAGACATACAAAAGCTGCAGACAACTCAAAGAAGCATGGAGCGGTTCATGCTTGGTGTAACCAGGAGAGATAAGAGGAACTCGTGGATCCAAAAAATGACAAGAGTGGAAGACATCATGATCAGAGTTAAATCCCTGAAATGGCAATGGGCTGGACATACTGCCAGAAGAACAGACCATCGATGGACAGCCGAAATTTTAGATTGGATTCCAAGGGACAGGAAAAGACCCAGAAGAAGACCACATGGAAGATGGGTGGATGAAATTCGAAAGTATGCGGGAGTGACATGGAGGAGACTGGCACAAGACAGACCGTTGTGGAGGAAACTTGGGGAGACCTTCGTCCAGCAGTGGATTGATAATGGTTGACAATGATGATGATGATGATATGTGGATATAGAGATAAGTGAATATTCCTGGGAGATATGTGGAGAGAGATAAGTGAATTTTCCTGGGATATATGTGGATATAGTGATTTTGGATTTCTTGGGATATAGAGAGAGATAAGTGATTTTGTTCCTGGGATATAGTTGTGTTAGTTCTGGGCCGGATGTGCCTGGAGTATTTAGGGTTGAAGTACGACAGGCTCTTGCATTCGTGGTTGATCAAGGTAGGATCATGCATTGGTTCGAAAAGGGGGAGCCTTGAGGACGTGGTTTTTGGGTGAAAACTTGTCTTCAACCCCCTCCCCCCAGTAGTTTCGGTGCTCGCGGAGATATGTACTGCCAGCGAGGGTCGGTCGGGCGTTGCTTCAATAATGGGCGAGATCATGTTAGAGGAAATTCTGTACCTGATGATGATGTGTCGCACTTGAGGATTTTTCCTTTCCCTTTGCCTAGGCTGAAATTGGATTCACGACCCAATTTCACACCTTCAGCCTGACTGGTATTTTCGTCCTGTGTTGGTTCTCAAAACCCAGGGTAGTGTCTGAACTGAGAGTATCAGTTCAGACACTACCCTGGGTTTCACTGCAGGTGTTAAAACTTGAATTTAACACTTGCAGTGAATTACTGATCCCACCTTGATCAGTAATTCACTGCAGGTGTTAAACTCAAGTTTTGTTTTGTGATTTAAAGTATCTAAATTAATTTGTTTATGATATGCTGTAGTGCTAGGGATGTACATTCTAAATTCTGGTTGTTAGTGTTAGTGGTCATGATATTTAGTTTGGAAATTTAGTTGATTGTATTTTTGAGCTTTTGTTTACAGTATAGAGTTATTAAGTATCTTGAGCTATTATTTGAAGTGCAGAGTGAGGTGATTTTTGTGGGCAAGCTAGTGCAGGAAGATTGTTTGAATTTCTGAATTATGTTGATGATGTTATGAGTAGTGATAATTTTTAAGTTAATTAGTGAGGTTTCTTTATAAGTGAAGTAGGTTCATTCAGGGTAGTTCTATAGGTTATGTAATGCTTATTAATGCTTGTGCTCAGTGTAAATTCTTTTTGAGGATAATTTACTTGGTTTGTTTACTTGCGGATAGTAGATTTGTTAATGTATAATTTGTGGCTCTTAAAATAACTGTAAATTTAATTGAAGTCTTTGAAGCTGGTCTGGGAGATTGCGGAGTTTGCTAAGATTGATTAGGTGCTGTAAATTTAAATCAAGAAGTGTAAAGTTGTAAATTTGTCATTGAGCTAACTAGGTGAGAGAAAAGAGAGTACGTTTCAAAAGAACAGAACTTGTCCACCTTGTGGAATTAAAAATAATCCAGTATCTTTTTTTTTTGTGTAAGCTATGTGAATCGTAGTATAATTTTGGATGCATAAAGTCAATGCCTAGTGTTTCAACCAACTGTGTTGAAATATGTCAAGTTGTGCTGTTCATAAGGCCAGTGGCCAAATAGAAATAGAAAAGAAATTGAGATTCTGTTTTTATACTGCTGTGTTTAAGCAAACAAGAAAAAAGGAAATACCATCTGATTGTCCACTAAATTACCTTGTTAAGTTTTTAAAGAAAAATAATAAATACAGGCCTTTCAAAAAAAGTTCAAAATTAGTGCAGTGTGAAAAATTTTGTGTGCTGTTGTCTTCCATGACTTGAGCCCATGTACCCACCTTAGCTTGACTAAGGCTATCGATCCGAATCCTGGTATTATAAGGTATTTCATAACTGCAATTTTTGTCCTATCCTTTTAAATTGACTTTCACCGCCTCCACAAGTTGTTATTGAACGAGTACATTTTATCCTATGACTTATAGTGACACATTTTCCTACACATGCAACAATATTCACTTATTTTTGCACTTTCAGATGACTCAACTCTGCGTGAACACAAACAACGCAAACTTTCCAATAACTTCTTGTGGAATGTAAATTTTCAGATGCATTTTTATTTAGGATGTTCATGGCCTTTCTAATACTTAGAAAATATTTTTGTTTCAAAATGCATCTACCCATCTCCCAAATTTAAATTTTCTATAATTTCCATAAGAATTTCAGTATCAGCATAAAACATAGTAGTCTTTTGTTAATAACCTCAATTTTTTTCAATATAACACAATGTTATTTTACCACAGAAAATCACTAGTCATATTATCGTACAAGAAAATATACTTTTATTTTTAGGAAATATTTTTGAAATTATTAGCATATAAAAAATAAATCTTCTGTTTTTTAGCATCTAAGAATCCATTCCCTAGTGATTTGTAGCCCATGCCTTTTGTCCCTCGTAACCCATAGACTCGACTTATGTTTTCTCTTCTTCTGCTTTACTCTCTCGTTCTTTCTCTGTGCTGTGTACTTATCATGTGGCAACATTAAACCTTTAAGAAGCACCCCAGAAATGTCCCCAAGGGAATAATATCCCCATAACTTTTTTCTATGGAAAGGACATCTTATTTCGGTCACGCTTGGATGATCAAACTTCACCGTCTTTCTTCTAAATATTAGGATTTAGAGTTCACATCCGAAAGAACCTTAAAATCTTCCTCAATACACGTACGGCAACAAACGACAAAATAAGAAATCTAACGAGAAACTAGAACTCCAATAATGAAATCAATACAAAGTGAACACAAAGCTTCTGATGTGGAAGTATACATCGTTACGACGAAAACAACAATGGAGCTTCTCAGAAGGCAGCTAATTCGGTCTTGAGGAGATAAGAAAACGATTCCCTTGCATCACGCAAATGTCACGGGACACAATTCTAGTTTATAAAGGTTAGCGTGGAAAATGATAACGTCATTACTTCGCTAATGTGAAGCCATTGTTTTACCCAAGATTGCAGTCAATAACTAATTCGGACGCACTTCCAAGCTGTCGCAACCGATAAATTTTCCCTCCTTTCTCTTAGACAGATGTTTCGTTCAGCAATTAGCACTCGGCGAAGAATACGAACCATGCTATTTAAAAGAGCACACACACAAAAAAAGCACAATACATGATGAATCTTACATGGAAAGAGAAATTATTGTCACGCGAGAAAATAAACCAACGAAGGCATCGTTTGCGATATTTGTTCAATGTCAGTGTCTTGTGTGACATGCCAATAAATGCGTTAATATCGCATTCAGAAGACGAGCGGAATCAGCTACGCACGAAGCAACATATAATTTGTTTTTTCGACACGATAAATCTTTAACCTCTTCCTGTTAACAACAATGTTCCACTAGAATTCATTTCTAAAAATGAATATAAAAGTTTCGTGGAATATTTAAAAATCTCATGGGACATAATGAACCTCGTTATTACCAGATAATGTGTAACATTTACTTCGTAAAACCAGAGGTTTCGATCAGTAAATTTACTGGTGTAAAAAAATATATATACAAACAACACCGAGCTTTCGCACTTCTACCGGGCGGCTATCTCAAGGTTCTAAACTATAGCGTACATACACTGAAGTGTCAAAAGTCATGGGATACGTGTCTGGTATCGCGTAGGACCCCGGCGAAGGGCAGCAACTCACAATCGATTCCACAAGTGGCCGGAAGACTTCCGGAGAGATGTTGAGCCGTTCCGTCTGAACAGACTCTCAAAGTTCCTTGGTATTTGTACGAGCAGGATCTTCGGTGCGAATGGACCTTTCCACCACGTCCCATAAGTGCTCTATTGGTTTCATGTCGGGCAAACGTGGCGGCCACACCATCGGTCGGAACTGTCCAGAAGGCTCCTGGAACCAATTTTGGACAACTTGGGACCAATGACATGGTGCATAGTCCGCCTGGAAAATCCCATCGTTGCTGGGGTACATGAAGTCCATGAATGGCCGCAAATGGTCACCCAGAAGAGCAACAAAGGGATTATCGGTTGATGACGTGTTTACGTGAACCAGAGGACCCAAACCGTGCCACGTAAAGACACCCCATACATGTATGGAACCACCACTAGCTTCCACAGTGCCTTGTTGACAGCTTGAGTCCATGGCCTCATGAAATCTGCGCCTCACCCGAACCCTTCGTAACAACTGGTAGCTTGACTCATCGAAACACGTCACATGGCCAGTCTTAAAGGGTCCAATAACCGTGTTCACAAGCCCACGTGAGGCTCTGCTACTGTTGTCGTGGTGTTAACAAAATCACTCTGGTGGATCTTCTGCTCTCATATCCCATGGACGCTAATTTACGCTGCACTGACCTGATGGATATGCCTCTGGTACCTCCTGAATTGAATGTGGATATTATTTTAACCAGTGTCGCTTGTCTGTTAGTATAGACAATCCTGGTTAGACGCCGATGGTTACGGTTATTCAGCACCCGTGGTCGGCCAACGTGCTGTTCACGATGGGTGGTGATGCTTCCCATGGGGCATTCTCGGTAAACACGTGACACCGTGCATCGAGGAATGCTGAATGTTTGCACAACTTCGGAAATTTAATGACACATCCGTCTGGCTGCCACTACCATGCATCGTTCAAACTCCGATAATTCATGTCGGCTTGCCATAATCCTAATGCGGGGTGGTTTAACGTGATTCACGAGATTACACCTCACAGCTGATAATAATCGGGGAGTGTATCGAAGTCTTTTTACGACGGCAGCGCCAGTTAAAAATTTACATACTGCTATCCCATGACTTTTGCCATTTCAGTGTACAAATACAGAATAAACACAACAAAATCCATTGACATGTTTACAGTTTTTCAAAACATTTAGTGCGAGCCATGGCGTTTTAGGTATCTCCCGTGTATCATGGATCACGAATTTATATAATAATGAAATATTGAACTACACATAATTTATCTGAAGATGCGCCAACTATGATACATCCTCATTGCAGACATTAGGTCTTTTTTCTTTTTTTTTTGATTGGAGGTTTAACGACCACCGTGAGCAACTCAATGGGCTATAAGCAGTCGCCCGTCCCTAATTTAGGGTCACTGGTTCCAGGGAAGGTAGAGAGCGAGTGCCGAAAGACAAACACAACATCCATGCCTCACCGGGATTTGAACCCGGACCCCTTCGGACGAATGATCAGAGGCCATCGCTTAGACCACTGCGCCACCGGGGCGGCCATTAGGTCTAGTAAGGATCTTGATAAATTCTCTCACAGCAGCTTCTTTTTGGGTGATGTACTTGGATAAACATTTTTCTCTTGTCAAACAAGTATGTCTGCGTTGAACAAAACCTCTCTAGCAAGAACAGTAGTCGGCCTTTTTTTTTTATTATGTTCCTGTTATATTTCTGATTTTTTTACATCCAGAAATTTACGGATCAAAAGGTCTAATTTTACGAAGTATATCTTTAAATGGTGTATTTTTGCTTTCGAATGTGTTATACATTTACGCGAAATCATAAATTATAAAAGTTTTGAAGAAGATTTAGGAGTTCGTTGTTGAAAGCAAATCTAATCACACAAAGTAGCGGCCCTGGTGATGTAGTTGTCTAAGCGCTGCCTTCTGACCGTTCGTCAGAGATGGACTAATGTTCAAGTCCCGAACAGGGCAAGTGCGATGTGTTTGTCTTACGGCACTGGCTCTCCCTTTTCTCTGGAATCGGTGGTCCTAAATTAGGAACGGGCGACATTGAGTTGCTCATAGTGATCGTCAGATCCGGAAACAAACAAACACTTACTTTACTTCTCCTCGTGGTCGCTAACAAATCAAATGTGGCGGAACGCCAATAGACGACGTTACAGATATAAAACCAAGTGCAGCAGAGGAGTTCAGCGCAGTTAGACCAGACAGCCAGCTAATCGCAACTGCAAAAGGGAAAGCAGTGTATGAATCGAGACCAGAGTTAGAAACGGGTCAGAAATTTTGTTTCCGGACCCGACCCGAACCCGGCTGTCACATAATTAGACCTGACCCGGACAACTGATTTGAGCTATAAATTTGAATATATATCATTGTCATCATCATCAATGTAGAACATTATCAATCCACTATTGGATGAAGGTCTCCCCACGTTTCTTCAACAAAGGTCTGTCTTGAGCCAGTCTCCTCCACCCACCCATCTCCCACGTTCTGTGTCCTTTCCTGTCCCTTAAAATCAACTGTAAAATTGCGGTTGTTCATTGATATTCCGTCCTTCTGGCAATATGTCTAGCCCATTGCCATTTCAGGGATTTTACTCTGATCATGATGTCTTCCACACTCAGGGCCGTTACTAGGGTGGTTCCGTCGGTGCCATGTGTTTGTATGAGAGAGTCGGACAACGAGGATTTTTTCTTCTATTCCTAATCTGCATAGGGATTGACTTTTGTAGTGTTACCTCTTACTAGTTCAGAGAAAGGGAGATTCTGAACGCGCTTAGTCTTCCTTTTTCTCTCTTTTTAAAAGTTATATTTTTCAATAATTGTCAAAGTTCAGTTAATGTTTTTAGGCTTATATTCAACTAAATATTTTCAATAACATCTCATTTCATTATTATTAACTTTAAAATTTTAATAAAAAACAATAGAAAGGCAAAATAATAGCAAATAGCACATCACGGGCCGGGCCAGGCCTAAATAAGAGCTGCAATGGACGAGTGTCTGATATTTGAAACGGGCCAGGCCAGGCCTAAATAGGAGCTGCAATGGACCAGTGTCTGATATTTGAAACGGGCCAGGCCAGGCCTAAATAATAGCTGCAATGGACGAGTGTCTGATATTTGAAACGGGTCAGGCCAGGCCTGAATAGGAGCTGCAATGGACGAGTGTCTGATATTTGAAACGGGCCAGGCCAGGCCTAAATAGGAGCTGCAATGGACGAGTGCCTGATATTTGAAACGGGCCAGGCCAGGCCTAAATAGGAGCTGCAATGGACGAGTGTCTGATATTTGAAACGAGCCAGGCCAGGCCTAAATAGGAGCTGCAATGGACGAGTGTCTGATATTTGAAACGGGCCAGGCCTAAATAGGAGCTGCAATGGACGAGTGTCTGATATTTGAAACGGGCCAGGCCTAAATAGGAGCTGCAATGGACGAGTGTCTGATATTTGAAACGGGCCAGGCCAGGCCTAAATAGGAGCTGCAATGGACGAGTGTCTGATACTTGAAACGGGCCAGGCTAGGCCTAAATAGGAGCTGCAATGGACGAGTGTCTGATATTTGAAACGGACTAGGCCAGGCCTAAATAGGAGCTGCAATGGACGAGTGTCTGATATTTGAAACGGGCCAGGCCAGGCCTGAATAGGAGCTGCAATGGACGAGTGTCTGATATATGAAACGGGCCAGGCCTGGCTGGGCCATAAACTCACGGGCTTGGCACGGGCCGGGCTCACCAAATTAGGCCCGTGCAGACCTCTAATATGTGCGTCATGGTACGTTCAAAATCTTTCAGATTACTCGTTTTGTCCATTCTGATCTTCAGTCGAACGCTAATTGATGCTGAACGACGTGATTTGTCTGATTTACACCTCACACCTAGCTGACGTACCGTCTTAAATTGTGGAGTAAACCGACTACGTAACGAAGGTAGATGTAAATAATAAACTGGCATCTGATTGAATTTGAATTAGTTCATTTTCTTCACATGGTATTTTATTTGAAAGTACTTTGACAAAAGTTTCCTGCGCTCCAAAAATTGTTCACCGAGCGGCCTGAGTTTACGAAAGCTTAGGCAAAACCGTCCCTTTCTGCCTTTCTTCTCAGCAGTACTGATCATAAATACACTTGCGGAAAGTGAAAAAAGAACACCAAGAAGGAGACGTCTGATACCAACGAAATTTATACAGCATAATAACGGAATACAGAGGATAACGTGATCAAAACAATTGGCAAAATGCAGCTGCATTTGCTGGTAAACTGAAAAATAACATAACGTACAGATGTTGGATGTAACTTTCGGGTATTGAGTTCCAAGCATCCTCAACCTGGACGCGTAAAACGGGGATGGTCGTGGTTGGCCGTGAAGACCGGATAAGTCGTTGTCCCATAAAATCCCACACGTGCTCAATGGGGGACAAATCCGGTAAACGTGCAGGCCATGGAAGCTGTCTCACACCCTGAAGTGCATGTTGCGTTGCACGTGCCGTGAGTGGGTGTGCGTTATCTTGCTGGACAACACCACGATGGACCGACCTTACAAATGGTACAACAACGGGCTGAATGATGTTGATGTAGGAGGTGCTGTTTCACGTACCCGGTACAAACACTAGTTGTGTACGGGAGTGATAGCTGATCGCTCCCCACATGAGGAGACCAGGTGTAGGCCATGTGTGTTGCTGGCGGATGCAAGAAAGGTGGAGACGCTCCCCTGTGCGTCAGCGAACACGCATACGGCCATCGGAGGCTCCCAAGCAGAATTTGCTTTTATCGCTGAACACGACAGATCGCCATTGCGTTCTCCAGTACAGACGTTGGCGACACCATTGCAGCCATTCCTGACGGTGAGCTGGAGTCAGAGGTACACATGCCAGAGGCACACGTGCACGTAGTCCTGCATCCAGTAGACGGCTGAGGATTGTTCGCACAGTCACCTCAGGTGCAACGGCAGGTCGGATTTGCGTCGCAGTGGATGTTCTGCTTGACAACGCCGCTCTTCTTACGCGTCGATCGGTCCGCTCATCAGTCCGTCTGTGACTCCCGGTTCCACGTCTTCTCGTGTGGGAATGTTCCTCGGACCATCTACGCCACCATCGTACCACCACCGATACATCCCGTCCAATTCGCTCCGCAATACGACGATGCGACCACCCGGCCTCGCGGAGTCCGACTAGACGACCTCGCTCGAAGTCCGATAACTGCTGAAATCGTACACGTCTGCCATGTCCAGGCATTGCAGCTCTTTCAGGGTCTTTGCACGTGTCCGTACGCCGACGACTGATTACATTCACTTCGCCGTACTCCTTAAATACCACCGACGATAATTTGGATATTATGCCGTGCTGTGGCGTAAGCGCTTACCGGTTGGTCCTGAAATTAACATCACACCTACGTAAACTGGACCCCATTAACATATGTAAATTTCATGATCGTCCGCCAATTCCTTCTTGGTGTTCTTTTTTCACTTTCCGCCAGTGTAGCAATAAGTGATAAGAGTCTTTCATTCTCTGCTCCGTAACCCAACTCATGGTGAGAAAGTCCTATTTCCCCTGACACGAGCATCCTACCACTGTGCAGAAACAAATTGCTCAAAATCTACTTTCTTAGGTTTTTCGGCACTGTTATAATTCTTACATCATTTAATCAATCAGTCAGAAAAGATTAGTACAACCGTACACCTAAAGAATCACTTGGAATAACAAAGATAGAGGAAAAACAACTAAATTATTATTTTGAATTAAAAACCCACTTCTGAATAACAAAGTAGCACGTTTACTTGTTCCTTCCGCGTTTGGTCCATTTCTGAGACAGTGAATGCGTTAGTTCGAGCTGATTTTAGCCCATTTTCCTAATCGCGATTTGATTCGTTTCAGCCGGCAAAAGGGTTAAGTGCGGAGAAGCTCCATTTGTAAACAGGTAACGAAATATCACATGCTTGAATATCAACTTCGATAACTGATGAATAATTTAAAGCATACACGGCGATGAGCCATTATATTATGACCACCTATACCTAATAAGCTGTAGGACAATTTGTCCCTTTAGCCAGTAAAATAGCGGCCACTCGGCGAGGCATCGATTCGATGAGGTGGCGATAGGTATCCTGGGGTATCTGGTACCATAATGTAAACAGCAGGTCCTCCAGTTACATTACATTTCGGGGTGGTGGCGATTTAGCGCGAACCCACTTTTCCAAGTCGAACCACAAATGTTCGATTATGTTTATGCCAGGTGAATTTCGAAACCAGCATCAACAGAAAGTCACCAGCATGTTCCTGGAACCATTCCTTGACAATTCTGGCAGTGTGGCATGGTGTATTATCCTGTTGGTAATGGCCATCACCAGCAGGGAACACAGTTGCGATGAATGGGTGCACTTGGTGGGCAACGATGTCCAGATACCTGACAGTTATCAGGGATTGTGCTATTGGGATAAAGGGGCCTAAAGTGTTCCAAGAAAAAATCGCCCACGGCATAACCCCGCAGCCACCGGCCTGTTTCAGCACAACAGTGCATCCAGATGCCATAGCCTCTGTTGGTAATCGACGTTTCCGCGCTCGGCCGTCTACATGACACCAGGAATCTTGATTCGTCAGACCAGGCAACTTCATTCCAATCATCCACGGTCCAATCTCGATGATTTTAGGCACATTTCATGCGTTGTTGGCGATGACGTGCAGCGAGCACGGGAGAACGGCTACGCTGGCCCATGCGCAGAAGGCTGAGATAAACTGTGTGCTGTAACACATTGCCCTGATCACCACTGTTGTAGCTGCGGGTGATTTGTCGCACTGAGGCCCTGCGTTCGCTGTGAACAATGCGCGACAGTCTCCGCTTCTCTCTGGCATCAGTGACATGCGGACGACACACAACTGGGCGACAGTTCGTCGTTTGGCCATCTGTGCACCACTTTTGATACGTACTCACTACAGCGGTATGTGAACAACCCACAAGCCGCGTCGTTTCCGAGATCAAAGTTCCGAGGCACTGTGCTATCACAATTTGTCCTATATCTAACTCCTATAAATCGGCAGATCTTCCCATTCTGACACCGATCACTCTAAAAACCGAAAGCCGGTCCTTTGATTTGCATACTTACAGCTATGTGAATTTCAACTGCGCCACATTTTGGTCTCCAGGCGAGCTCATTTCTGTAGGTTTGGGGTGGTCATAAATGTAATGGCTTATTGGTGTATACGTTAGACACTGCATTTATTTTTCATCCTTTTACTGCTTTTTAATATTATATTTGTCTCCGTATTTCTTTGTGTTTGTGCCCCTGCAAAAGTTTCTTGTTTTCAATCTCATTCCTGTCAAGTATAAAGTTTTTTAAGATACTTATTGATTTTCTTTGATGGAAAGACACAAGGATATCAGTGAATCCTGAAATCAATTTTTTGCAGTCTCCATTGTAATACTTTTTTTATATCCAGTTCACTTCTGTGTTTCATTCTGCAAAGTGCTCGAAGTTCGGAAAAGTATTTACGAAAATAGCACTTTGTTTGTATATGTTTGCTCTGTTTTGCGTTGCTTTAAAGAAAGAAGATAATATATGGACATGCTATTGACATAAAATAGAAATAAAACTTAAATCTGGAATAGAGAAAAATTTCATCTGAAGTCCGCCTTTCGGGACAAAATTCTGTACTCATCTCTTTTGCCTTGCTTTAAATTTATGTAGAGTATTCCGTACAGGCACGAAATGGAAAGAAATGAAAAGAAAAATGGAAAAGTTGGCTAACTTAGAAACATGAATTACTTAATATTTTTTTAGCGAATACTTCTTTACTAAACATTCTAATAATAGTAAACTTAAAATAGGAATGTAGCATGAAAAAGATTCGAGAAACACTGAACATGTATAGGCATAGTCTTTCGTTCAAGTTTTTAAAAATATATATCGCGTTAGATTTACGATAAACTTAAAAAGTATTTTTTTTTAATTTTATTTCTTGTCTCTTTTAAATTGCAGTTATTAAGGTATTTTATCAAAAAACTAGCTTTTCACCCGACTTCATCCGCGTGGAACTCGAAACATATTATCTGTACACTGGCGGAAAGTGAAAAAAAAAAAAAAAAACACCAAGAAGGAAACAGCTGATACCAACGAAATTTATACAGCATAATAACGGAATACAGAGGATAACGTGATCAAAACATTACGGCAAAATACAGCTGTATTTGCTGGTAAACTGAAAAATAACATTTCCATGAAATATGGTTAGGACGAGTTTGAACCGCCATGAACTGCGTCACACTGTACAATTCTGGCATTTAGTCTGTCGTACAGATGTTGGATGTAAGTTTCTGGTATTGAGTTCCAAGCATCCTCAATCTGGACGCGTAAATCGGGGATGGTCGTGGCTGGCCATGGAGACCGGATAAGTCGTTGTCCCATGAAATCCCACACGTGCTAAATGGGGGACAAATCCGATGAACGTGCAGGCCATGGAAGTTGTCTCACACCCTGAAGTGCATGTTGCGTTGCACGTGCCGTGTGTGGGCGTGCGTTATCTTGCTGGAAACACCACGATGGACCGACCTTACAAATGGCGCAACAATGGGCTGAATGATGTTGTTGATATAGGAGGTGCTTTTTAACGTATAAACACTAGTTGTGTACGGTACTGTTAGCTGATCGCTCCCCACACCAGGAGACCAGGTGTAGACCCTGTGTGTCGCTGGCGGATGCAAGAAGGGTGGAGATGGTCGTGGTTGGCCGTGAAGACCGGATAAGTCGTTGTCCCATAAAATCCCACACGTGCTCAATGTGGCACAAATTCGGTAAACGTGCAGGCCATGGAAGTTGTCTCACACCCTGAAGTGCATGTTGCGTTGCACGTGCCGTGAGTGGGTGTGCGTTATCTTGCTGGAAAACACCACGATGAACCGACCTTGCAAATGGTACAACAACGGGCTGAATGATGTTGTTGATGTAGGAGGTGCTGTTTAACGAACCCGGTACAAACACTAGTTGTGTACGGGAGTGATAGCTGATCGCTCCCCACATCAGGAGACCAGGTGTAGGCCCTGTGTGTTGCTGGCGGATGCAAGAAAGGTGGAGACGCTCCCCTGTGCGTCTGCGAACACGCATACGGCCGTCGGAGGCTCACAAGCAGAATCTGCTTCCATCGCTGAACTCGACAGATCGCCATTGCGTTCTCCAGTGCAGACGTTGACGACACCACTGCAGCCATTCCTGACGGTGAGCTGGAGTCAGAGTTACACATGCCAGAGGCACACGTGCGCGTAGTCCTGCATCCAATAGACGGTTAGGGATTGTTCGCACAGTCATCTCAGGTGCAACGGGAGCTCGGATTTGCGTCACAGTGGATGTTCTGCTTGACAACGCCGCTCTTCTTACGCGTCGATCGGTCCGCTCATCAGTCCGTCTGTGACTCCCGGTTCCACGTCTTCTCGTGTGAGAATGTTCCTCGGACCATCTACGCCACCATCGTACCACCACCGATACTTCCCGTCCAATTCGCTCCGCAATACGGCGATACGATCACCCGGCCTCGCGCAGTCCGACTAGACGACCTCGCTCAAAGTCCGATAACTTCTGAAATCGTACACGTCTGCCATGTCCAGGCATTGCAGCTTCTTCAGGTTCTTCGCACTGTCCATACGCCGACGACTGATTACATTCACTTCGCCGTACTCCTTAAATACCACCGACGATAATTTGCATATTATGCCGTGCTGTGGCGTAAGCGCTCACCGGTTGGGTTCGAAATTAACATCACACCTACGTAAACTGGACCCCATTAACATATGTAAATTTTATGATCGACCGCCAATTCCTTCTTAGTGTTCTTTTTTCACCTTCCGCCAGTGTATATTACCACATGTAGTTAAAATGCTTCTGCATATACCACATTTTTAGTTTTGTTGCAAATTATTACTTAAGCTCATGAACGGTCAAACAGTAATATAGGTGCCTACTCAAAATTTCCTTAAATTTTAAACCTTAGCAATCAAAGAAAAAATACGGGGTGATTATTTTATTACACAACACGGCATTCAATGGTGCAGAACAGGGCATTTGGTTGTCGTAAAGGCAGAAAGTGTTGTGACATGCCGGTAGATGGCAGTACAATGTTTCCGAGATAGGAAGCGCAGATGCGTGGTTAGTTGCGTTTTAGACGAGCGAGAAGAACGCTGTGTTTGCCGAAGTTGCTGACGGATATTACAAGATGCCATTTTCAACGGCACAATGGGTATTTATTGTGGAAGTGTATTTTCAACAGCAATCATATGCGCACGTACAGAAGCAGTTTCATCGAAAGTATCCTGCCGTGCCTGTGCCCAACAAATCAACAATTATGCGAATCATGAGCCGTTTTCCAGAGACTGGGAGTGTTGGTGACAAGAAGAAGGTGAGAAGGTCCCATGTGTTAACGGACGCCAAACTCGAGGAGGTACGGGCAGCATTACAACATTCGCCAACGAAGAGTTTGCGTAAACTGGCGGTACAACAACAGATGTCGTATGGTAGGTGCACACAAGGCCACAAAGAAATTGTGTCTCCGTACGTACCGTGTCCACTGTGTACAAGAACTCAAAGAACGGAACACGCACCAAACGAATTGCGTACTGTAGGTGTCTAACGACATTGGTGAGATGTCACGGAATACGCTTGTTGGATAAAGTGTTTTTCAGTGATGAGGCGTAGTTTCACCTTATTGGATAAGTCAACAGTAAGAACAACAGATATTGGTCGACAGAAAACCCACGTGTGTTGCACGAAAAGCCGTTACATGCATTGAAAGTCGTGGTGTGGTGTGCAATTTCACGACGACGAATAGTGAGGCTCATATTTTTTTGACACGTCCCTCAACAGCCAGTTGTATCAGGTCATCGTTATGCAACTTGTTACACTTCTGGGAGCAGACGAACGTTATTGTTACCTGCAACAGGACGGGGCAACGTGTCATACGTTTCATGACACCCTGCAGTTTCTTGACGACATGTTTGATGACCGCCTGATTTCAAAAGGTTTGTGGCACCCCCAGATCACCTTATTTATCTCCACCGGATTTTTTCCTCTACGGGTATCTCAAAGGTTGTGTATACCGACAGAATCCACGTACTGCAGACGAACTGAAGCGGCGCATTACCAGCGAGATTATATCTATCAACTGTACGCTCCCACGCAAGGTGGCATCCAACATGGTTAAGAGGGCTCACACCTGCCTTCCAGCTGCGGGTGGACATTTCGAACACCTCCTGTAAACAAGTACGTATGTCATTTGGTGTCATTTGTTGCCGGTATCTCGTTTTCCTATTAAATCCATGATATGTCCGTATTTCACTGATTTTATACTAATTAAACACATTCTGAATGCCGGGTTGCGTGATAAAATCATTACCCGATATCAGTGTGTACGTCTTCACTACGTGCCGGTTGATTTGGCTGTGCAGGCGCCACATGGTATTCTACTGATATCAAAGTGGGCGTGTATTCCCCCTCTTTCCCCGTATGGAACCGGTGCGAGACGCGGCGGTGTTTTGCATAAACGTTTGCTGTTCAACCCCATTTTTTCACATCGTAATACTACACTGCTGTTAGTAGCAATTTCAACACCAAGAAAGAAACAAGCAATCACAATGACATTTATGGGAGTGATGAGTTATGGTACAAGCTGTAAACGACCACAATTACATACCGGTTCCTGATGAGGAAGACTGAAAAATTAGTAGCAAGTAAATCCACCATGGGCGATGATAACTGACCCCACACCCCGTGGGTTCGAATGAAACAGAGTTTGGATGGTCGGCTGGGGTATTGCATTCCATTCTGCTTCTACACGCATCAATAATTCATTGGTTGTGACAAGCGGCGAGGCCATGCGAGCTAGTCGTTGCGCGATGACACCGCAGACTTTCTCTATAGGCGACAAATCTGGCGAGCGAGTAGGCTAGGAAAGACGACCGACTTGATGAGCGCAGAGTACGTCTTGGACAGTACAAGAAATATGGGGTCGGACATTTCTTGTTGAAAGACGGCTTCCGGGATTGTCTGAACAAAAGGCAGAAGTTCAACTTTCAACACTTCCGTGTTGTAGCGTTGGCTGTTCAATGTACCTGTGATGCGTGGTAAGTGAGTGCGTAATAAAACGCATTAGCACCCCGGACTATCACGTTCGGCGTGAGACTGGTATGGCGCTGCACAATATAGCCTTCCACATGCCATTCACCACGGTATCTGCGAACAAGAATTCGCCCGTCGTGATGCATTAGATTGAATCTGGACTCGTCCGAAAACACAATATGCTGCCATTCAGCACTCCAGTCTCGACGTTCGCGGCACCACTGCAATCGCTGGCGCCTAAGGTTCAGGGTCAATGGAAGTCGCGGCAATGGACGGCGAATATCAATGCCTCTCTGCAGGAATCGGTGACGAACATTGCTTGCAGATATCGGACGATATGTGACCATCCTCCATTGCTGCGCGAGTGCCGTGGATGCTGTTGTGTGTGACGTCACTGCCATAAGATGCAAGTGCCTGTCCTCCCGGTCGGTCGGCGCGATTTCGAGCTCCAGATCCTCCACGACGCTGTATAGAAACTTCTGCTGTCCATTGACGCCATGTGCACATAACGGTAGCTGGGTTACGCCTAACGCGCGCAGCCATATCACGATATGATAAACCACCTTCTCTGAGTCCAACAATTCCAGATCTTTCAAATTCCGTCAAGTGTTCGTATGGTTGTACAGTCCTCCTACGCGGCATGTTTACATGTTAACAACTGCGTACGTTAGAGTTTAACGATAGCAAGTTTAAAACCCTGCTCTCTGTACGCCTTCTCTTATACCGCCCAGTGTGTCATTTCCGATGGCGTTGCGCGCGGGTCACATTTGCATGTGCGCTGAAATTGTAATCATTTGCATCTCCCATGCTGCCCTATCCACACTGAAAATTTCGTGCACATTAGGGCACTTCGTCATGGTGTTGCAATTTCTATCAACAGCAGTGTGTAAATAGCCTATGTCCATCGGGAAGAAATAGGCTTTTGAACGGCGAAACAATTTTCCAAATCGGTTTAGTAGTTTCCGAGATTAGGCGGCGGTGTTTTACATAAACCTTTGCTGTTCATCTCCATTTTTTCATACCGTAATAATAAACTGTATAGCCTATGTCCATCAGAAAGAAATAAGCTTTGGAATGGTGAAAGAATTTTCCAAATCGGTTTAGTAGTTTACGAGATTATCTCCTACACACATACAAACACGCAGACCTTTTCTCTTTATAATATTAGTAGAGATTATTCCAAAACTCAAAACCAGAAATTTTGCATTAGCCGCAAGTTCCGCTAGTAAAAACGCCGTGCGTATTACGAACTCAAAAGAGATTGTTTCTGCTTTTAAAAGATATAATTACTACTCTTAACAAAACTTGCACAGAAAGAATAAAGTAGCGAAAATGTTTCGTGGCTTAAGACGTGTGCCTCTAATTTAACAATTATTTTGCGCTCCTGTATACATGTGTAAATTTGATTTCTTCTCGTTACATATACGGGTTGTACAGAATAATGTTAACAACTATGAAGAGAAAAAAATGACATCAAAAAGAGGCAGTCAGCACCTTGCACGGTAATACAATCCTTGAAAATGATGGTATAAAAGCCTAAAAATTAAAAAGCTTTCCCATTACGCTCAAAGGATATTTATTGATAAAACTAAAAGTTTAAAAACATACATTAGACCTAGATAATATTAATGTATAATACTGCCTTCCTTTTTTACAAATTAATCTTCCGCTTATCATTGGCTAACGTTAATCCGTGTGCCGCCCCGGTGGCGCAGTGGTCTAAGGCGTTGGCCTCTGATCATTCGCCCGAAAGGGGTCCGGGTTCGAATCCCGGTGAGGCATGGATGTTGTGTTTGTCTTACGGCACCGGATCTCTCCCTTCCCTGGAACCAGTGACCCTAAATTAGGGACGGGCGACTGCTTATAGCCCATTGAGTTGCTCACGGTGGTCGTTAAACCTCCAATCAAAAAAAAACAAAAAACAAAAAAAACGTTAATCCGTGGAGTGGAATTCTGTGCACCAATGGTCACGAAGTCCTATATGACATAATTCATCACATGTTCACAATGTATATATTACCCATCGACATAGTTGTGAAGTTTTTAATCATCTGAAGATGGGCAACTGGATTGCCCGAAAGGTCTAATGTATGTTTTTAAACTTTTAGTTTCATCAATAAATATCCTTTGAGCGTAACGGGAAAGTTTTTGATTTTCAGGCTTTCATACCATCATTTTCAATGATTGTATTACCGTGCAAGGTGGTGGCTGCCTCCTTTTGATATCATTTTTATTGCATTAAACACGAGATCATTTCATTAAATATGAAGAGAAAGTTTTACGTACCTAATTGGGTGTAGGACCTCCTTTGGCATTCAAAATCGCCTGAATCCTCTTTGGAATGGATGCATACAAACCCTGGATGGTGGTAAGTGGGATGTTACACCATTCTTCATGCAGAAACTGCTCCAGGTCCTTGAGAGATGGAGGATAATGGATGTTACTCTGTTTTACAACACAGACCACAGTAGCTCGATGATGTTTACGTCTGGTGACTGGGGAGGCCATGGAAGGTGTGAAAGTTCGTCCTCATGTTCCTCAAACCATGATTGGATATTCCGAGCTCTGTATATTGGGGTGTTATCATCTTGATAGATGGCATCCCCTGCAGGAAACAATGCCTGAGCAATTGGATGGACTTGGCCAGCCAAAATGGATTCATACGCCCTGCCAGTCATCCGTCCTTTCAAGGTGATCAGGGGACCTTCTCGAAATCACACGACCACCCACAGCATGACAGAACCACCACCATTCTGCACTGTTGGGAGCAGACAGCTTGGCCTGTACGCTTCTGAAGGTGTTCTCCACACGTAAACACGCCCTGCGGTGGGGAATAGTGTGAATGTGGATTCATCGGACCACATTACATGCTTCCATACATCGGCAGTGGCGACTGGCACCACTGCCGTCGCCACTGTGCATTCACCCGGGTCACCAGCATTTTCGAAATAGCAACTCTTCCATGAATATCTTGTTTATGCAGTTCCCTGCGCACTGTTTTCGTTGATACTTGGGTCTGGAAATGCAGATTGAGCTACGCACTAATTTTAGGCGCCGTGGATTTCTTATTAAGGGTAACAATCCTCTTTAATGCTCTCCTGTCTCTATCAGTCAGGCTCGTTTTCCGGCCGCTCTTGGGTTTCGAAGACGAGATTTTGCCACGAACACGGTATGCTGTCATGACGCTAGACACAGTAGCTCTTGATACTTCCCACTACCCTGGCGACTGTTGTTACGGAGGCACCAACTAACCGGTCGCCCTCTTTCGAAGTCCGTTCGATCGCTCATTTCGTCGTCACACTGAAAGAAATTTTGCAACAAGACAATTTGAATGCACATAAACACGACCTTGAGGTTCTAAACAAATTATTACAACTAAAATGTGATGAATACATTTGCGTGGTGTTCACATTATTCTGTCCAACCCCTGTATTTCTTCTAAGCTAAATGCCTGATTTTTCTTCTCGATGAACTTGGTTTTGGGAATCATGTAAAAGGCCAATTACTCTGAAGATACTCGGAAGATAAGAGTTTGTGCCTGAAATACTCCGCAAGTAATATTGAGAGAGCACTGTTACGAGCAATGTTAATATAACGATTATCTAGCATTGTTTCGTACAATGTGAGATTAGACGAGAGATTTTACGATTATAAATTACTGTGTATAATGATATTCTGAAAAAAGTTGTGTATATGTCGCAATCTAATTCACAATTGCAAAAAACGCTAGCTAATGCTTGTACGCTCCCGATTATGAAGAGCACAGATAGATGATCATTCAATTTTGATGTTTCATTGAAAAAGTCATTTACTCGTACTGATTTGATTTGAACCCTGCGCGTTTTTGGCTAAAAGTGTGCAATTTGCATGATGTATTGATGAATATTAACTAATGGGATTTGAACCTTTGGCCTTTATGTTATAAGGTGTAAATATAAGTTTTAAAACGTTTTAAGACAACGCAACATGCAATTTGAGAGAAAACAACAATACCTTTTCGAATCAAAATATGCGCCGTCATTATCTATAACCTTCCGCCATCGGTCGGGCTGATGACGGATTCCAGCCATGAAGAATATTTTGTCGTGTGACGCGATGAAGTCGTCAACCCATTTTTGCACTTCGTCACATCTGCGGAACAGTACAGCAGACAGACCATGCTGCATCGATCGAAACAAATGACAGTCTGAAGGGGCTATGCCGGTACTTTAAGCCGGTGCTCCAAAAATTTCCAAATAAGCGTCAATAACGTTTCTCTAACCGATTTCGCAACATGCGGCCTAGCATTGTCATGCAGTAATTTCACGGGATGCAATAGCCTGTGAATGGACGTTTCCGACAGATTTCCTGGTTGAATCGCAGCAATGTTTGCTTGTAGTGAGCAGCAGCAACAGTTTGACCCTGTTCCAATAATTAATAATAGAGCACACCCTTCATATCCCACCAGATGCACAGAAGAACTTTCTTGGAATGAATACTGCGTTTCGGTGTCGATATCGTTGCTTCACCGGGGTCTACCAAGTATTTTATTTGCGTTTGGAATTGTAGTACCATATCCACTTTCAATCACCCGTAACGATTTTCCCCAGGAAAGACTTTCTGTGCTGTTTATTCAACAGATTCACACACTTCTTGACACGTTCATCCTTGTTCCTCTGGCTCAGGTCATGTGGCACCCATTTTCCTTCCTTTTGAGTCTTTTCCATTGCGCATAAACGATTGGAATTGGTTTGTTGAGTTACCCGCAGTTGTTCAGATAGTTCCGTTTGCGTTTGAGACGAATCTTCATCCAGCAATGTTTGCAGTTCCTCGTGTGCAACCTTCTGCGGGGCGCCGCTACGTTTTCGAATACTAACATCAAAATCACCTGCTTTAAACCGTTTAAACCAAAACTCACACTTGTTTTTTGATACAATATTCTCCCTCAGAACAGAACAGATCGCTGCAAATGCTTTTGCAGCACTTGATGAAATTCGTAACGAATGCAGTGTCGAAGAAATGCAGTATCGCTTGCCATCTTTCACCTATCGATGTTGTTGGGCAAACTTCTGTGACACATTTATACTCAGGACCAGTTACCGTCACATGACAACAACGCGGGGGAATGTCGGATTAGGGAATTATCGTTATACATCACACATAAAACGCTTTAAAACTTATTTGTATACCTAATACATTAATATACATTTATATCCAAAAGTTAAGCATAATCGATAAAACCTGTGAATATTTCAAGAATCAGTCGTCGGAAAGGCACGAAACTGGGGGTACTTGTGTAATAACATATTGCAAGTACAACAGCATACAAAACAAGTTATCAAACTAAGCTTATTGCATTGCGTATGCAAATTTACAAAATTCAGCAACACAGTCATTTTCGTGTTGAGTACATAAAAATTGAGAAAAGGCTGATGAACGACGATTAATAAAGGATATGGTAACTAACTCCTTGCAGCCACGTAAGCCTCGCATCGACTTATGCTGCATTTTTATATACCCAAAAGCTCTGTGGGCAACAAGTCCAACTCCTGACGAAGGACAGCTCGAAGCTCCAAAATAGTCCTTGATGGAGGCTGATGGAATGTATTTCGCCTCCCTAATGCACCCCATGCATTCTCTACCGGATTCATATCCTTAGATCATCCTGGCCACTTCACGTGCTGGTTATCTTCACTTTGTAGAAAGACATCCACTAGCTGAGTTCTGTGGGGGAGTGCATTATCGTCCGCAAATACCAGCTCTAGACCCACGGTATACCTCTGAAAGCACTCACATGAGGTTCCAGTACCTCAGAGCAGTAGCTGTATCTCTGTCGAAGATGTGGAGCTCTGTCACCCATTCAACATGTTGCCTGGCCATGCCATGACTCCACCGCCACTAAATAGATACCTCTCCCTAATTTTATTGGGATTGTAACGGGTTCCCCGTTCACTCCAGAGATGGTTCGACTAGAATCAGTCTGTAAACTGAATCTGGACTCATCCGTGAAAAGCACACACAGGTATCACATACTTGCAATTTCACGTACGCCCAACACTGAGCCATCGTTTCTTAGGAGTAGAAGACGGTGGGTAAGTTTTGGGTCTACGTTAAATTGCAAAGATATGCTACCTAAACATTGCTCCACTTATTCAGTTTCGGTGTTCCCTACTCTAGTTTAAACGAGACCTCTTGTTCGCAGGGGTGAGCGCTACACAAATTACTGGACGTCTGACATAGAGGCATGTTGCTTAAGTCTCCTGCAGTTTGCCTCGAAACTCCTGTTCCTGAAGCGTCCGCAAGTCTGCAGAGAGTTGCCTGGCAGACATCGTCCTATGACATCGTGCAATTTATGTAAGATACCGGTCGTGCTGAGGAGTTGTTACTCTTGGACGACCTTGTATGAATGGCGTCTAACCTCTCCTGTGTCTTGGAACATTCTCCATAGCTTGGAAATGACACTTTGAGGGACAATTAGTGCTCTGGAGACGGGAGTCTATGGACTGCCCTGATTTGAGCCTTCCTATTACTCTACCTTTTAAAAAATTGTCAACCTAGCGTCTTTGTTCTTTATCACGTTCCTGATCACCAATGGCAACAACTCTTCTCACGAGGATTGCAAGAAAATGAAATAAGACACTCAGGGTCGGGTAAGCTATTTTTATTGAACTGCGAGATATTTGCATATCGAATAAGCACGGTCAAATAACTGTGGACGCTATTTGACTGTGCATTACGATTAGTTTAAGTGCATGACTAATCTTCATACCAATGTCCGTTGTCCTATCGGTTTTAACACTTCACTTCGTATGCTTTACCAATTATGTTTAACTTCTCGACAATGGTGTACACTGTAACAAGTTAGTAAAATCATGCAATGCACTGATTATGATACGCTTTCCAACATACCAGAAATCATTACTCAAGTTATGAAGATAATGGCCGTGGAATAAATTTTGTTCCTGTGTCCTGACCATTGACCCCATTTCGATGATATCATTCGGAGTTGGTTCAGTACACCTTCGGAACAAAAGTTTTGTCGCGATAGAAGCATTTTTAGTCAAGTTTTGAGGATAATGGCTGTGGAATGAATCTCACTCCTGTGTCCTGACCTTTGATCCCAATTCGATGTTATTCAGCAGGA
This sequence comes from Macrothele yani, assembly GCA_039090855.1. Classification (NCBI taxonomy): domain Eukaryota; kingdom Metazoa; phylum Arthropoda; class Arachnida; order Araneae; family Macrothelidae; genus Macrothele; species Macrothele yani. Next base: position 25,302,005 of record CM076991.1, on the reverse strand, counting down.
CTGGTTCTGGAAATCTCCGAAACAACATGATATAGTTTTGTCGCAATCGAAGCATTTTAACGTAAGTTATGACGCATAAGGACATTGGAATGGATCCCGCTTCTATGTCCTGACCTTTGACCTCATTTCACCCATTTGCAATAGGGTTCGTCCCCAGGTGGTCTACCACATACTAAAATTTCATCGAAATCGAACCATTTTTACGCGCGTTATCGTGCGGGCGGACGGACTGACAGACATATAGACTGACAAAGCTGGAGCATATACGTTTCTTCAACCTACGGTGGGAAAGCGTAAAAAAATAAGTTTTGTGAATTCAAGAAAAATTTCTGAAAAAAACGTGAAGAAAAGTAAGTTTCTGGGAGGTATCCAAGTTTTTCCCGTTTTTTACGCTTTCCAACCGTAGGTTGAAGACGCGTAAATGCTCCAGCTTCGTCTGTCTGTCTGTCGTTCCGCCTCTCCGTCCGCCCGTCCGTGCTATACCTCGCGTAAAAATGGTTCGTTTTCGATGAAATTTAAGTATGTGGTAGGGGACAACCTGGGGACAAACCCTATTGAAAACGGGCGAAATAGATTCAAAGGGCAGGACATAGGAGCTAAATCCATTTCATCGCCCTTAGGCGTCATAACGTACGTAAAAATGCTTCGATTACGACAAAACGTCATCATGTTGTTCCGGAGATGCACTGAACAGGTTCTGTTTAATATCATCGAAATGGGGTCAAAGATCAAGACACAAGAGCGAGATTTGTTCCACAGCCATTATCCACATAAATGGACGAAAAATGCTTCTATTGCGACAAAACTTAAGAATGTTCTTCCGGAGGTATACTGAACCAATTCTGTTAACTATAATCGAAATGAAGTCAAGGGTCAGGGCATTGGAGGGAGATTTATTCAACAATCATTATCCTCATAACTTGAATACTGATTTCTGGTATGTTGGAAAGCGTATCATAATCAATACATTGCATAATTTTACTAACTTGTTAAAAGTGTACGTTTATTTTAACTTCCTTATTTTCAGAGATTTTCCGTACTCAGCAATTCTGTTTATTTCAGAAAAAATCCATTTCAGGTTTTTCAATATTTAAACTGAAACTCCTCAAAACCAACGCGCGAACCTTCATTTTTCAGCCTATTTCCCAGAAAATTCTTTCGCTACGGTCAGGACTGAGCCCGCATTGCTTGAAGTGGTTGAACAGGTATAACGCACGCCTTTTTCTACTAAGCCACACACACTCCGGAACTCAAATCACGTACATCGTAAAACAAATTGAGGGACAATGATTTATTTTCATTAATACGAGTGATTTAGTCATTTTATTCTCTGTTGCAGCTTATAATTTTTCTGAATAGGTTTGTCGTATTTTTTTTGCCGAATGACTTCTCACTAATTAAGCATTTTTCATCCTGGTGTTTCGAAGCAACAAAATGTTTTGTAACTTGATTTTTTAAAACTGACCAAGGACTTTTATTTATCTTTAAAAATGGTAAAATGTACATTTCTTGTATTATTATTTCGCACACAAAAAAAATTCTAGATGTAAATTTACTCTTGATAGCTATAATAGCTTTTGTCTTAAGTTGTTCAAAGACTAATACATAAACATCGTATGACCATATGTATAGAAATTGAAGTACCCAGTTTCTTACAATAACTCTAAAATATAATAAATAGTTGGTTCACAAAATATGGAAGAGGAGAAGAAATATCTTGGGCCACAATAAACAAAATCGACGAGATATGCTATCCACAATATGCGATCTCGCTACGGAACTTCAAAATTCGACAAACGATTGAAAATTAGAAGTTAATCAAACCTCAAGTATTCTCACCAATCGCTCTTATTTCCGATAATTTCTCCTCATACGGATAGGGAAAAAGTGAGAACGGAGATTTTCCGTTAATATAAGAAAGGAATTGTGGAAAGGTTTCTGAAAATTCAGAATTTTCCGTTAACACATCTCTCAAACGGTAATTTACCGTCAATATAAGAAATAAACTGCAGAAAGGTTTCTGAAAATTCAGAATTTTCCGTTAACACATCTCTAAAACGGTAATTTACCGTCAATATAAGAAATAAACTGCGGAAAGGTTTCTGAAAATTCAGAATTTTCCGTTAACACATCTCTAAAACGGTAATTTACCGTCAATATAAGTAATAAACTGCGGAAAGGTTTCTGAAAATTCAGAATTTTCCGTTAACACATCTCTAAAACGGTAATTTACCGTCAATATAAGTAATAAACTGCGGAAAGGTTTCTGAAAATTCAGAATTTTCTGTTAACACATCTCTAAAACGGTAATTTACCGTCAATATAAGTAATAAACTGCGGAAAGATTTCTGAAAATTCAGAATTTTCCGTTAACACATCTCTAAAACGGTAATTTACCGTCAATATAAGTAATAAACTGCGGAAAGGTTTCTGAAAATTCAGAATTTTCTGTTAACACATCTCTAAAACGGTAATTTACCGTCAATATAAGTAATAAACTGCGGAAAGATTTCTGAAAATTCAGAATTTTCCGTTACCACATCTCTAAAACAGTAATTTACCGTCAATATAAGAATAAAACTGCGGAAAGGTTTCTGAAAATTCAGAATTTTACCTTGGTACGAAAAATCCGTGAAACTCAAGTTTCTTTCTGTCCTTTCACGGAAAAGGTTGTATCAGAAATATGCTTCGTTAATTCACGAAAGAAATGACAAAAAGTGGCTCATGAATCGCAAAAGTTTTTTTACAGTTTTTTAAGCTTCTAGGACTGAGCAGAAATCCGAGGTGTTACAGTGAAAAGAATGTACAATAACAAAGCTAACTTAACGATAATATACAATTTAAAAGTTCCAAATAAGCTAAAACATCACAGCTCAGGTGGTTCAGAGATGGTACTCACGGTACTATCATTCACTATTGCAAATATCAAAATACACCGACTGCATCTTAAGAGTTGTAAACGGGTAGTCCAGGGTACAGTTCATCTAACATGAAAAAAAATGTTTTCATCTAGAGTGATTTGGACTAAACCGATAGTAGTTCGGAATGTTACTTTTAATGTGGCCAGCAGTGTACACGATGCGTTAAGGCGGTAACTTTCTGCTTGATTCACTTCATTCTTCGTAGCATAAGCAGTGCAGAAACACCTCATACTGGAGATTTCTAGGTCTATTAGCCATCAGTATAACTGAATTCTTTTCCAGTGGCGATAAAGGGAAAGTGTTAGATAAATTATGGGTAGGGGCAGAGTCCCACCAGTAAATATTGCCACTTTGGGACTTTGCTAACCGCGATTAGGGGCTACAATCAGGAACAATAAGATTTGCCCCGAAGAGAAAGTCATCTGTTCACTCCGCGGAAAGGGAAGGAGAAACCTTCTAGAACATTATTAGCTTTTCCGGGTCACAACGGCACCTCCTCGCTCGAGGCTGATCGATGAATGCTTTTTCACAGGGAAGAAACAGAAACAATAAAAGGACAGCAACACCCATCACAGAGTAGATCCCTATTCTCACTCGTTCGGAAAGATAAACTGAGAGAAAGACACCTACCTGAACACTGATCATCAGTGTGTCTGTGGAGTGTTCGTGACAAGATGATGCGTCTCCTCTGCGTTTATTTGAAGCAAATCGCGTCGTATTTCTAAGCATGAAGTCCTGAGGAATTTCTATTTATGTTTCTTCCAGAAGTTTTTGAAGAGCATATCTAACATAAAGTTCTGTGCAGTTTCTATTGCTGTCTCTTCCAGCATTTTTTTCATAGCATTTGTAAGCATAAAGTCCTGGAGAATTTCTATTTCTGTTTCTCCCAGCAATTTTTGCTGGGCATATCTAAGCATAAAGTCCTCATGAATTTCTACTCTTGTTTCTTCCAGAAGTTTTTGCAAAGCACATCTAAGCATAAAGATCAGAAGAATTTCAATTTCTGTTTCTTCCAGAAGTTTTGGCAGAGCATATTTAAGCATAAATTCCTCATTACTAATCCCGTTTCTTCCAGTATTTTTTTCATAGCATTTGAAGCATAAAGTTCTGGGGAATTTTTATTTCTTCCAGCAGTTTTTGCAGAGCATATCTAAGCATAAAGTCCTATGGAATTTCTATTCCTGTTCCTTCCAGCAGTGTTTGCACAGCATATCTAAGCATAAAGTTCTGATAAATTTTTATTTCTGTTTCTTCCAGCAGTTTTTGCAGGGCATTTCTAAGTATAAAGTCCTGAAGAATTTCGTTTTCTTTCAGTAGTGTTTGCAAAGGATATCTAAGCATAAAATAACAGATATCTAAGCATAAAGCATTAAATTTTTGAGGAATTTCTATTACTGTTTTTCGCAGCAGTTTTGCAGAGCATTTTTAGGAATACAATCCTGAGAAATTTCTATTTCTGTTTCTTCCAGCAGTTCTTACAGAGCATGTCTAAGCATACAATCCTGAGGAATTTCTATTTTTGTTTCTTCCAGCATTTTTTGCAGAGCATATATAAGCACAAAGTCCTCATGAATTTGTATTTCTTGCGGCAGTTTTGTCATAGCATTTGTAAGTCTAAAGTCCTGAGGAATTTCTATTTCTATTTCTTCCAGCAGTGTTTGTAGAGCGTTTCTAAGTATGTAGTACTGAGGAATTTTTATTTCTGTTCCTTGCAGCAGTCTTTGCAGATCAGCAAGTCATAGTCCTATTGTGGGCATAAGTCAAACGCAAAATTACTAGCTTTAAATCAAATAAGTTATTTTATCATTTCCTCTGCGAATATTTGGAAGTTACGGAGATGCGCACTTTGGGGGGGGGACGCGTCCTGGAAAATGCGACAAATCAGATCTCATTAAGAGGAGAAGTCATATGAAATGTACACTTATTTGTCAGGTAATTACGAATTCCATAAGGAGAGGAACAGTCATTGACAGTGCATCACGTCCTACCGAGGGTTATGTCGTATCTCTAGTGACTCAAGATAAAAAAGAATCAAATGAGCAAATTAGAGTTAACAGTACCTTTCTACGGTAAAACCCCGTTAATACACTGAAGTGCAATTTAATTAGAGACGCCGCCCCGGTGGCGCAGTGGTCTAAGCGATGGCCTCTGATCATTCGTCCAAAAGGGGTCCCGGTTCGAATCCCGTGAGGCATGGATGTTGTGTTTGTCTTACGGCACTGGCTCTCTCCCTTCCCTGGAACCAGTGACCCTAAATTAGGGACGGGCGACTGCTTATATCCCACTGAGTTGCTCACGGTGGTCGTTAAATCTCCAATCAAAGAAAAAAAAATTAGAGACAGCTGGCGTTATGCAAATGTGGCGCTGTGGGCGGCCCTGTAAACGGAAACGACATGATGTATGCAGCGATCCGACAATATAAGGAGTGATGCGACGGGAATCAGTAAGAGTCGGATGCAGTATGGGTAAGACGAAGGATCTAAGTGCATTTGATCGTGGGAAAATTGTCGGGGTCAGTCGAATGGGTCACTCCATCTCGGAAGTCGTGCAGGCACTGGGATTTTCACGAGCCACTGTGTCACGGGTGCACCGTGAGTACATCGAATCCGGTAAAACCATCCCTTCAAGGGCCAACTGCCGTGGACAACTGCGTGTGGATTAGCTGGGTCATCGTCGGCTAGCTCGCATTGTAACAGCGGATAGACGTGCCACAGTACAAGAAATCACTCGGCAATTTAACGTTGGTGCACAAAAACGTGTAAGCAGCCACACCATATAGAACCATCTCCTCGCTATGGAGTACAGAAGCCATCGTCCCACGAGGGTACCGCTGCTGACCGCACATCACAGGGTGCAAAGATTAGCATGGGCGCGGGAACATCGCCACTTGACCCTAGACATGTGGAAAAATGTTGCCTGGACTGATGAGTCGAGATTCACGTTGGTACATGCGGATGGCAGGATACGAGTACGGCGCAAACCACATGAAGCGATGAATCCTTCTTGCTAACAGGGTAGTCTTTAAGCTAGTGGGGGTGGCATTCTCGTCTGGGGACTGTTTACTGGTCTGAAATGGGACCCCTGGTACGTGTGACATTGCCCCTCACAGGTCAACGCTACCGGGATATCCTGGATGACCAATTGCTCCCGTTTGTGTGTCGTCAACATCCCACTGGGCACCTCATCCTGCAACAAGACAATGCACCGTGCCATCGCTCCCGAATTGTATCCGAATAGTTGGATGAACACTCCAACTACGTGACCTCGCTTCCTTGGCCAGCTAGGTCACCTGACCTCAATCCCATCGAGCACATCTGGGATGCCATCGAGAGAGATGTTCAAGGCCCTGACCCCTCCATCAAATCTTCGTGAACTGTGGGAGCTTTTTCAGGGGTCGTGGATCCGTTGGCTTCCCAACGCTTCCGGTGTCTTGTCGAGTCCATGCCGAGACGAATCGCCTCCGTCATCAGGACGAAAGATGGTGCTACACGTTACTAGACAGGTATCTCTAATTCAATTGCTCTTCAGTGTAAAGTGGAGCTAGTTACCGCGACGCCTCGTTGCGGGTTTCCGTAAAGAGGGTTTCCGTCGCGGTTAATGATTCGATATATTTGATATACCGGTTGATGATTGGATTTACTTGAAATATTTAATTAATTGACTATATTTTGGTACTATAGTTAATTAAATCCTTCAAGTATATTCAACTTGATGGCAACGTGAAGTTGACTGCTGCTTAATCCTTTAAGCGGCAGATGTACTTCAATCAAAAGGTACCCAAAACTTCCTGCGTTCACCAAACAGAAATGTTTACATAGCGGCTGCGTTTTACGAAAGTCACAGCAAAACAATTCCTTTCCACCTCACACCTCAGCAGTACCGACTATAAACCTGCCCTAGATGATAAGTGCTTGATTCTATTCCTTTATTCTCTGCTCTGTGACTCAAGAATTAATCCCCCTGACATGAAAATCATGCCACTGGGTATAAACAAGAGACTCACACATTATCCATCTCCTTTCTTAGGTTCGTCGCCACAACCCTTTTAGCAGGTAATCGGTCAGAAAGAATTAATATCAATCATCTCCCTAAAGACTACTTTGAAAAACAAAGTTGGAGGGAAAGCAACGGCTTCTGATGCGCAGGTTCACTCTTTCCAGCGTCTTTCCGCTCATTTCTTATATAGGGAAGTCCATTTGCTAACGCCGAATTAATTCATTCCGACCGGTTGAAGGGTAAACTACACAACACACATGAAGCAACAGGAGCACCGATCCTTCCAGTGCAAAGCTCACTTGGACAATTCCAGGGATTGTTATATGCCGTTTTCCCTCCGGCGACATCCCCATTCTATAACTCCCCTATTCCTCAGGGCAATATTTCAGCCAGAAATCTACTTACATTTGCATGAGCGCCGCCTATCCTATTTTTGCGGAAGGATAGGTTGTCTCTTTTCTCTTCTGCTGACGCGATAGCCCCTCGGAGTGGGTGACGTTGTCTCTTGCACAACTCGCTTGATGATTATTTGACCGATAGGACGTTTTTAAAGAACTAATCAGCGGTTGTTTCACCAAAAAGTTCACTTTACCGATATTCAATGTTACCAAATTGCTCATTTACCGTACCACAACTTCAATGAAAGGCCGTTTTTAACGAAATAATACCTTTACCGAACGGTTGTTTGACCGAAAAGTTCACTTTATCAAAATTTAATTTTAGCAAACTGCTCATTTGTCCTACCTCAACTTTACCGAAAGGCCGTTTTTAACAAAATTATCACTTTACTGAACGGTTGTTTTACCGAAAAGTTCGCTTTAGCGAAATTTCATTTTACCAAATCATTCATTTGACCAACCACCACTTCACCGAAAGGCCGTTTTTAACGAAATGATAATTTCACCGAAACGTTATTTCACCGAGAATTTCACTTTCCGAAAGTTCATTTTACCAAATTGTTTATTTGACCTACCACCACTTCACCGAAAAGCCGTTTTTAACGAAATGATTAGTTTTACGAACTGTTGTTTCACCGAAAAGTTCACTTTAGCGAAACTTAAATTAACCAAACTGCTCATTTGCTCTATCACTTCACCAAAAGGCCATCTTTTAACGAAATGATCACTTGCCGAACGGAACTTTCACCGAAAAGTTCGCCTTACCGAAAGTTCGTTTTACCAAATTGTTCATTTGACCGTCCACCATTTCACTGAAAGACCGTTTTTAATTTTTAACGAAACGATCAATTTACAGAAGGGCTGTTTCACCAAAAGGTTCACGTTACCAAAAGATAATTTCACCGAGGTGTTCATCTGCCCAAATATAATTTTACCGAAGAGTTCATTTGCCCTAATATCATTTTGCCGAATTGTTCGTCTCGTCGAGAGGTCATGGCTATCAAAAGGTTACTTCATCTAAGACTTCATTTAGTGAAATGATCATTTCATCGAATTGATATTTTATTAAAAATTTTGTATTTTATTGAAGAATAAAAAACTGGTCTCATAAGTTTGATTCTCATCTTCAAATGTTGTCGTAGATGTTATTAGAAATATTATTTTTTGCAATTGGTCTGAAACACACGTTATTTAGAGGTCTAAAATTAAGAAGGTAACTTCAAGTAAGGTGCATTAAGTGTTTTATCTTTAAACGAGTACACCAATAGCTTTCATACTGTTATAATAAAATCAGCCTCTTGTCAAGAGATACGTAAAATAATAAATAACAAAAAAATATAACAAATTAGCATTTTGTCAAGAAATACGTAAACAGTATTCAATACAAAAGCATTGAGGAGAGCTGAAACTTTAGGATACAGTCTAGATATATTAATCTAAATTCTTTTACGAGCTTCAACCTGTAATAAAGTAGTTCTGACTCAAAATTTCTCGGAGAGAGGTGAGATATAACCAGCAGTTGCTTGTTCGGAAACATATGTTTCGAACCTTTTTGTTTTCGATACTTTCTAGGTATGTGAACTTTTGGAACATCGAAGTAGGATCTACAATAATGCCAGAGACTGTTCATGTGCGCCTGTGTTGTGCCAGTGGCAGAGATTAACTCATCCAAAGTTCATGAGAATTACTTTAAAATTAGGAGATCCTTTTTCATCGTTGTCCATGTTGAAGAAGTTTCACGTCGAAATTCTGAAACTTGGCTGAATAGTAACAAAAGTGCAGTAGATTTTCGATTATCCGAATTCCTTCGTGACGAAGGCGGTTCCTGTGATCATAAAATTCGGGTATTTGTATTAAGAAAAAAAAACACATCATTATTCGCGAAAAAACACTGGTAACGGTAATAAAAACGACAATAAAAAAAACATTTCCTGGAATAACGACCATGTGGGCTGACTCACTGAAATCAGGGGAGATTAAGTCACACTCCGAGATTGCATTCCATGGGTCCCGTAGTTCGGTTAACAAACGTATCGGATAACCAGCGTCTCTACTGTATTTACCATGGCTTTCCGGCGGGCCTCAGGGAGATAGCTGAGAACGCGTATGTGGCTGATATAGGCAGGCCTAAATATTCTGCCTAAATTAGCTGTTTTGAAATGTTTTAGCACATGGGCACCGCCAGAAAAGAAACACCCTCCCTTATCTGTGCTCTATTTCACCGGTGATAAGACTTCTGGAGACGAATGCACTTCCTTCTCGTGATACGCACAGCGAGTGTTTCACTACCGGAGGTGATTTAAGTAAATTCTTTACCTGCGGTTCATAATTTTTTTTTTGTTTGTTTGGAGGTTTAACGACCACCATGAGCAACTCAATGGGCTATAAGCAGTCGCCCATCCCTAATTTAGAGTCACTGGTTCCAGGGAAGGGAGAGAGCCAGTGCCGTAAGACAAACACAACATCCATGCCTCACCGGGATTCGAACCCGGACCCCTTACGGACAAATGATCAGAGGCCAGCGCCTTAGACTACTGCGCCACCGGGGCGGCTCATAAAAGTTTATAGAAGACTGTTTGTCAAATTCATTTTCATTGCATTCCTTCTGAAAGGAGAAAATCGCCGTTTCAGCTACAGCTAGGGAAAGAGAGAAGAAATAAACACGTAATGGAATGCATTTTACATCGTTTACGTAGAGCTATTTTGAACTCATTACAGAGTTTCTTTTACATATTCGTACACTGAAGTGCCAGAAAAACTGGTACATACGAGCTTATGCAAAATACATAGCAACGTCACCTATGCGCGTACTCGGTTGCGTCCACCAGTGCGTATATAAAGCGATAGACAGCTGTTTTCGGCATGAGAATGACAAGTAATAACGATTTAAGCGATTTAAAACGCGGTGTCCTAGTTGGTGCTCGTGAGATGGGCCACATTATTTCGGAGGTAGAAACGAAGTTCGGAGTTTCACGGACGACCATTGCCAGGGTGTACCGTGACTACAAGAATTCCGGCAAAACCTCCAAACTACGATACCAGTGTGGCCGTAAAAAGACATTGGGTGAACGTGACTATCGTCGGCTGTCAAGAATCGTTTCACGCAATAGGCGCGCAACACTCTCGCAGGTATCATCGAGGTTCAATGCTGGAGCCTCAACAAGCATAAGCGTCCAGACTGTGCAACGTACCCTGCAAGATATGGGCTTTGGGAGCCGACGCCGAACTCGAGTCCCCTTGATGGGTGCACGACACAGAGCTATGCGCCTCGCTTGGGCACGGTAATACCACCACTGGACACTTGATGACTGGAAACAAGTAGCCTGGTCTGACGAGTCGCATCTCCAACTGTATCGGGCAGATGGAAGGATTCGTGTGTGGCGCAAACCCCATAAAGCCATGGATCCCGCTTGTCAACAGGGAACTGTACCGGCTGGTGAGGGGAGGGGGTGTCTGTAATGGCATGTGTGTTTAGCTGAACTTCACTGGGTCTCATTGTACGTCTACAAAAGTCTGTGACCAGCCAACGCTATTTGCGCATCCTTTCTGACGAGGTACACCTGTTCATGTCCTGCATTCATGCTCATGGGTTGGGCCTGTCCCAACAGAACAATGCACCTCGACACAAGTGTCGGGACGCCGCATTATGGTTAGAGGAGCATTTATTTGAGTTTGGGGTGTTGCCATTCCCACCGAAGTCCCCAGATCTGAAAGTAATAGAACACATTTGGGATGCTATGCAACGCGCTATCGAACAGAAGAATCCGAGACCTCGGAATACACCCGAATTGTGGAACGCTCTGCAGGAAGTATTGTGTGCATTGCCTACAGCATATTTCCAGAAACTAGTAGAGTCCATGCCCCGTCGTATTTCTGCAGTCCTGCGCTCCCTACAAAGCATTAGACTGGTGTAACAGTTTTTCTGGCACTTCAGTGTATATTCCACAGATATTATTACTGAACTACTAGCAATACTTATGCCCACAGAATATATATGCGAAAATATTTCAGGATTAAGACAGGATTATGCACACAGAGTACAAAGGTTGAGGCAGGATTATGCACAGACAGGCTAATGCAAAAATGAGGACATACAGACTGCATCTTAACCGTTACACCCGAAAAGTGCCGGCTACAGTTTAGCTAGTATTCAGTGAATGACTCTTGTTTGAGGGAAACAACTTGATATAATGATCCTCTAGTTGAAATAAACAGTTCGGCAAAACTGTCTTTAAATAAAATGATCACTTCGAGAGAACGGTTTTTCGAATAAGTGATATCTTAGACCACTTCTTCTCAAAGCGTGGTTCGCAGATCCCTGATGGTCTCCAAGGGCATTTTCAGAGAATCTGCGAGGTCAGAAAACTATTTTAGCAATAAACCTATATAATAGGCTACGTCTGTCTCTCTCTCTCTCTCTGGCTTCATTTAGTACTTGCAGCACCATCTGCTTTTATCTGGTGGCCAAAATCGGAACTGTCACCGCTATCGCACGATGCGTAAAATCAAGGAGAAATACCGGAAAATAAAATAAAGTTAGTGAGACAAACGAATTCATCTGTGGCAACACGCACGTGCTCGAACAATTGTCTGCGACGTTTGTTCTGTTACGTAGCTGTTATGTTGTGTTTCATTTCATTTTCTTTGCGTTGCAGAGTAATTTCATTAAAAGGAATAAAATTGCAGAGTAATTTCATAAAAAATAATCAGCGTTATTTTATTTCATAAAAAGGAACAAGTAAAATTGTAAGATAGTAACTGCAGGCGCAGTTTTGATTCACTGTGATGGAAATTTCAAAAATTATTGGTTCCGTGGAAAACACAGTGAACTGGAAGGAATTTTTTGAACAATTAAATGACAACAACACAAGACATTGTATATCAAAAAGTCTTTCATGACTTTTAATTAGCTTCATACACCTAAATTTTTACACTTTGTCGTTGGTGACCTATCTTATAGACTGCTCATTAATAATTCAACCGTTTATTACAATTATGTGTATATCTTATACGATTCGTGTTATAACATTTTCAGTGACAGCTTTTTAACCCATGTATAGCATGGTTATTAGCTAGTAATATTAATAAGACGTGATTTGACTTTTCTACCCTCATCCTCTCACAACGGTAGAGTGGAGTTTTCCCGAACCTAACCGAATTGTGTTTTTAGCCATTGGCATTCTTGTGTTTTCTAGAGTTTTCTGAATATATAGGTTTAGGGTACGAATACGTGCGTATTCAGAGATTAACTTGGTATCTTCTCAATACTTATATTGTGCTCTTACTACACGGACGAGTCACATTATTGCGACCACCAGCTAATATCCAGAGTAACTGCCGTGTGCAGCGCGGACAGCAGCTAGACGGGTTGGGAGTGACTCAATAATGTGCTGGAAGGTGTTCACAGGTATGTGGAGCCATGATGACTGCAGTGCATCTAGTAGCTGCTGGAGGATGAATGGTTGAGGATCCCTAGCGAGAACAACAGTATCGAGGTGGTCCCACATATGCTCAATTGGGTTTAAATCTGGGGAATTAGGGGGCCAGGGAAGTACTTCGAAGTCTTCATCGTGCTCTTCCAAACACTCTCGGACATTTCTAGCTGCGTGACACGTCGCACTGTCGCTCTAGAAGATCCCATCTGCCCCAGGGAAGACAATCAGCATGTATATGTGTGTGCGTGGTCTGCAAGGATGGATTCATAACCAATTCGGTCCATAGTGCCTTTCACAGGTATGAGTGGACCCAGACAATGCCACGAAAACATTCCCTAGACCGTAACGCTGCTCCCAACAGCTTGGGTTCTTCCAGCAATGGTTGAAGAGTGTTTGTTCTCCGAAGTTGCTCGCCTTATACGCCAAACGCCCACCCGTTCGGTAAAGCAGAGAAAGTGACTCATTGGAGAAGGCAACCCTTTGCCAATCAGCGGAGGTCCCATTCCGATACTGCCGTGCAAATGTAAGCCTTTTCTGCCGATGCACTTTCGTTAGCACAGGTGCAATGACCATCCGTCTGGATTTGAGTCCCATACGCAGCAGGGTTTGCTGAACTGTCATTTTAGACACACTTCCCGTAGCCCCCTGGTTCATTCGTCCAGTGAGTTGCTCCACCGTAGCGTTTCGATCGGCCCTCACGCCCCGTTGAAGCCGACGTTCACCTCTCACAAAATATGGCACGTGGTGCTCCGCAGTTTTCTCGTCGCTTATTCGCAATGTTGCCGCTTTTCCAATCACAATACATTTAACGACAGCTGCACGCAATCAGTTCACAAACTGCGAGTTTTAAGAAATACTGCCACCGTTGGCCGGAAAGGCGATAATCACCCCTTTTTGCAAATCTGATAAATCGCTCCTTTTATCCATGACAGCAACGAGGGATATGTATTCAGAATGACTACATCATACCTTATATACCCTCCAAGCCAGCTCACGACACGTGCGTCCTTTCATTGGCTACGCGCTGTTGACCTCAAAAGTAGGAAGTGGTCACAATAATGTGACTCGACTGTGTATCTATCTATGGTATATTAGCTTTCGTACTAGCTACCTTCTGGTTACTCTTACTAGCTATCTAACGTAACAGAGCACGAAAACTTCACTAATATGGTTTCAAATTACACACTGCAACTAAACTTAAGAGATTACCACTTGATCAGTTTTGGTGTAGAATCAAACAACAGTATCCACAATTATCTAAAATGGCCATTAAAATATTCCTCCTTTTTCTAAGTACAGTCAACCCTTGATATACGGCCATCGTTTGTTACAAATCTACCAATAGGAGAACAGGCCACTCGCAGAAAGAAGAACATTCGCGAATCAACAACAACGACAATAACTCGAACGACGAATATGTATTATCCGTGTTGGACTTTGAGATATATTTATGTATTACCTAAGCTTTCGTGGCTACGGAAGGATTCCCATTTCGCTTCTTCGAGCGGGTAACTACTGATATCTAACCCTATCCCCAGGAAAAGGCATCGCAAGGATTAATAGAACTATTAATAGGTAAAATATTTCCCAATGTTGACAAACACTAACCCCAATGGCAAATTAATCCGATATTAATTCAAAAATAATAAAATCTTAATTATTTAAATGGACGATGTCATCGCTCTGTAAACGTTATTTTCATAAACAACGCATAGCAACTGAAAAATTGTTGGTTTGACACCGCTGGAATCGAATCCCAGATCTCTCGATAACTAGACGAGTGCGTTCGCATTTACGCTACGGTGCCAACAATTCTCAGCGTCATGCGTGGGTTATCAGTCAGCATCTGACTACACAAAATTGTATCGATGGGCTCGGCAACTGATACGTCGCCATCTAGTGGCATTTACCACAGCAGCTATTTAATTGTATCTGATAAATTCAAAAGGCAATAGAAATGGTGAATATATATCATCAAATACGTGAAGATAATGTAAATGGACGATGTCCATTTATATACATTATCTCCACGATGACATCGTCCATTTACATTATCTGCACGTGTTTGATGTATATTCATCTTAATTATTGACACTTTCAGCTGAGAGATCCGCTTGCTCGCAAAAAGGGACCAAATTTATCTTTTATTAAAATATGAAGTTACAAATTTCCACTTTAATAACAATCAACTTCAGTTGCACTCTAATAGAAACTTTAAACAATTCCAATCTCAACTAAAATTAAACAACTTAGATTCGGAAACCCAATGAATATCCAATTGGCCCCATTATCCAAGCATCCTAATTACAATAATAATAATACAATGAAATTTGCTTAAATTACTCTGGAACAAGTCAGTTTGTTAGTAGCAAATATCCAATCAGAGGCCACTACAAACAATTCTGAAAAATTCACTATCTACATCACTATATACAGGTCACTTTGTACAATTCAAAGAAGATATTACATTCTAATAAGTCAAACACATATTCAAATCATGAATGAAATACGGGATTACACCATGTCGAATCCTGTGATGGTTATATATTCAAATTAATCGGAAACTTGAGACTTGGTCGTTCTGGGTGGTGTGGTGGTTAGCATAAACGGGCGTCCTGGGAGACGCGGATTCCATTATCTGATTTACCATCCTTGTCATATTTACACCAAAAAACTGATTGCCATTTTCACATATTCAAAAATTTAAAGACGTGACATCTCAAAGCCATTAAATTCATTAAGTATAATCACTAGGCATTGAAAACCACATTGAATATCCATACGTATGAGTACACGCGTAGAAATATCATACCATTGCAACTATAAAATCAAAAATCAAAACAATAATTCGTCATTCGCCAACGCGCTGGGGCCAATGAAACGAGTCCTCATGGAGGAGAAGAGAGGTGTAAATTCCACCCGCCCGTTACAATACTGTTCCATTCCTTTTTTTTTTTTTTTTTTTTTTTTGTGCACTGAATTCTTACTTTGGGTTTATTTACAGTAAAAAAATAAAAAAAAGAATGGAAGAAACATGAAAATGTATGTATTTATTGCGAAATTTTGGAAAATATGTATTTACATACAATATTTTCCAAAATATGTGTTCTTATTAGCGTATTTGTTAATGTAGATAAACTACCCGTCTTCTTACACGATGATCAGTAGAATAAAACACATATCTGTACTCAATCACAACAAAGCATAATTTAATATTTTAATACTAAGTGCAGATATATATCGTACGAGATCTTTCAAATTGCACAGCATTTCACCATCAGGTACATTTTACATCAAGGAGAAAACACTTTCGGAGGCCTTGACCCCTCCCCCTCTAAATACGCTCCTGGACAGTGTTAATTATGCTTTGTTATAATTGAGTACAGATATGTGTTCAATCCTACTGATCATTGTGCAAAACGACGACTAGTTTATCTACACTAATTATACTACGCACGATAATTTCAATCCATATATGTGTTTTTATGTCAAAATATCTATTTACCTAAACTCCATTCCCTAATTATTTACAAGTTCATTTTATTATTTCAGTAAGGTGACGGCATTAATACATCAACATTGTCAGGGGCGTTTATAGAATTTTTTTCGGGAGGTGGCTGACCGAAAATGAAAGCGTTTGAAATCCATCAGGACGAAATAAAAGTTAATGAAAAACAGAAGAAAAAATTAAGCATTATTTTCTATTGTATGTTGATTCATTTTGTATTAAATTAAAACATTTTTTAATGTAAATCTCATTTCAACGAAGAAAGAAAACACTTTCGAATGCCTCGCCCCTCCCCCTTCTCTAAATACGCCCCTGGAAAGTGTTAATGCACGTGTCGCGTGTCTGTTTTTTCACCGCCTCTTGCACTGGAAATATTTTGCTTGGCGATCATTAACATTGATGCAACAATTAAATACAGGCTGAGTCATGATTTAACGGAAGAATGTTGTGATGCTAGTTGCCGATTGTTCCTCGTAAAAATCACATGAACGTATTTAGCAATGTAGAAAAAACGGCTGGTCCACATTCGGCATTGTTGCTGAGAGATTGATTAATCGCATAAGCTCTGCTTCCCTTTCTTGATTAAATGTTTCTATTTGTGTTTACTTATCTATCAATGAATGGGCAAACAAATTAACAGGAAATAATTAATGTGACATACTGAAAGGCACACTTAATTGAATTAACGTAGATTCTTCTGGGTCTTGCCAATATTCATTCGTTTGGAGCCGTAAACGTAGAAAAAAGAAGCTTGACAACCAAAGAAGTACTAGTGTCATGAGGCAACAAAAAAATATTATGGGAGAAAAGGCGAATGATTTCTCGAACTGCCACAGACAAGAGAAGTACTCAGATAGAAAGAAAACTGTTTCAGCTGAAGATTATACCATCCGGGGATTTTCCCGAGTGCACGGATTACCTTCATAAGCGAACATCACGACCCATTTTCTTATCATCGAGGGACGCACGATACTCTAAGTGAAAAAGAGATTTCGATTTTCACCTCAAATATTCATGCAAGGATGCGAACAAAAGAGGCAACGACACATCATTCTCTTTCGCCGTTCCAAAAATTTGCATTTTCTTCCCATGAAATATTCAAAATATGAAAGTTTTTTTTTTGTTTTTTTTTTAGTGTACTAAGAGCCCATTTATTCGCACTGAAGAAGGAAGGAAGAACTCAGTAAACGATAAACTAAAATAGAGACATGATTTCAAAATGGAACGTTTAACAAAGACTTCTAGATAACTGATCAAAATCAGATTTAATTAGTTTCTTGGAAAAGAGTCATCATAATGCGAACGAAATTTGAAAAAGGAATACCCCGTAATGATTTTCAGGGCAGGTGCAACTGGAAGAGCGATTTTCCGAATGGAAATTTCTTGCAAGCTAATTTTTTTTTATATAAGCTGAAAATATTCGTCGTTTACGAATCTTCAGTTGCAAATATAATAGAATATTCGGGCAAAAAAAAATTCCTAATCTGGAGAAGATGAAAAGGAGAAGTGCCTTAAGATTTTAATTCTTATAATGAAAAATTTTCTACAAGGGGAACTAAAGCTCCTTTCTTTTGTGCACAAAGTAAGATGAAATAGACGCTGAAGTGCAATTCTATCAGCAGGCTGAGATTTACCAAAGACTTCTGATGAAGTTGCTTTAGCAGTAGATTTCTAAATTTTGAAGATATCTCAGGAAACTTGTGGACAGACATTAATTTTCCTAAGATTCCAATGCAAAGATAGTATTTACAATAATCACAATATTTATCTGTAATATAATTATTGTAAACACCCTGTTTGCATCGGAATCTTCGGAAAATTCATGTCTACCCACAAGACTACAGTTTTTATTGTCTGTCCACTGGTCTACAAATTTGAAGTTGTTTTTCGGTATGAAGCCCAAATGAAGTTTTTTTATTAATATTGCTGTACTGAATTTGAAAAAAGACAAAGCTTATGGGTTAGCTATGGACGTCAAGATAATTTTATCACTATATATCTATGGATATACAAACATTTTACAAGAAATGAAGATTTATCGATTGATGGAGAAAAGCTGGAAATAACAGACACGTACGTTTATCTTGGACAGCAGACATCAAGTGAGGGTCACATTGACGAAGAAATTAATCGGCGTACAAAACTTGCCTGGAGAGCTTTTGGAAAAAACCAGCATAATTTTCAAGAGCAATATGCCATTATATCTTAAAAGAAAAGTGTTTGATCAATGCATCCTTCCCGTGCTTACGTATGGTGCAGAGACATGGACCTTAACTAAAAGAGACATACAAAGGCTGCAGACAACTCAAAGCAGCATGGAGAGGTGCATGCTTGGTATAACCAGGAGAGATAAGAAGAGGAACTCGTGGATCCGAAAAATGACAAGAGTGGAAGACATCATGAGCAGAGTTAAATCCCTGAAATGGCAATGGGCTGGACATACTGCCAGAAGGACAAACCATCGATGGACAGCCGAAATTTTAGATTGGATACCAAGGGATAGGAAAAGACCCAGAAGAAGACCAGATGGGAGATGGGTGGATGAAATTCGAAAGTATGCGGGGGGACATGGAGGAGACTGCAACAAGACAGACCGTTGTGGAGGAAACTTGGGGAGATCTTCGTCCAGCAGTGGATTGATAATGGTTGACAATGATGATGATGCAAACACCGATGAGCTATTACATTATGACTACTTACCTAATAAGCTGTAGGATCTCCTTTAACTCGGAAAACAGCTGTCGTTCGGCGAGGCATCGATTTGATGCGGTGGAGATAGGTATCTTAGGTTATCTGGTACCATGATGTAAACAGCAATTCCTCCAGTTCCCCTACATTTCGGGGTGGTGGTGATTTAGCGCGAACCCGCTTTTCCAAGTCACACCACAAATGTTCGATTGGGTTCAGGTCAGGTGAATTTACAGGACATGGCATTAATAGAAATACACCATAATGTTCTTCGAACTACTCCTTCACGATTCTGGCAGCGATATATGGCGCATTATCCTGTTGGCAATGTTTATCACCAGCAGGGAACACAGTTGCCACGAATGGGTGAACTTGGTCCGCAAGGATGTTCAGATACTTGACCATTGTTCTATTGGGGTAATGGGGCCTAAAGTGTCCCAAGAAAACATCTCCCACAGCATAACACCGCCGCCGCTGGCCTGATATCGCCCAAAAGTGCATCCAGGTGTCATAGCCTCTGTTAGTAGTCGGCGTATCCGCGCTCGGCAGTCTACGTGATGTACCAGGAATCTTGATTCGTCAGACCAGGCCACTTTCTTCCAATCGTCCACAGTACAATCTTGATGATCTTGGGCCCATTTCATGCGTTGTTAGCGATGACGTGCAGTGAGCATGGGGACCCTGCTGGGTCTTCGGCTAGGCAGGCCCATACGCAGAAGCCTGTGGCGAACTGTGTGTTGTGACACATAACCCTGATCACCACTGTTGTAACTGCAGGAGATTTGTCACACTGTGGCCTGGCGGTCGCTGTGAACAATGCGCGACAGACTCCGCTCCCCTCGGGCATCAGTAAGATGAGGACGACACACGGCTGGACAACGGTTTTTCGTTTGGCCATCTTTGCACCACTTTTGATACGCACTCACTACAGCGACACGTGAACAACCCAAAAGCGCGCCGTTTCCGAGATCGTAGTTCTAAGGCGCCGTGCCATCACAATTTGTACTTTTTCAAACTCCGGTAAATCGGCAGCTTTTCCCATTCTGACTCCGAACACACTACTAACCAAAAAGCCGGTCCTTGGTTTCTATACATATAGCTATGTGAATTTCAACTGCGCCACCGTTCGGTCTCCAGCACGCTCATACTTGTGGGCTCGGGATGGTCATAATGTGATGGCTCGTCAGTGTATTATAGTGATAAAAATTATCAACACCATCGCAATTATTTCCCTAAATAATTGGACTGGAAAATGATACTTTGCCAGTTTGTATAGTTTGTAAAACTGTACAAGACTAGCCCCTTTAACTCGAAATAGCTATTCCACATTTTGAGAAAATTGCGTTGGTATAGTTTTTAGCAACATTTTAGCGTTTTTGGCATCAAAACAGCTTCCAAAATATACGATTGCAATTTTCTCCGTAGCTAACTGGAACTGGAAAACAATGCTTAACCAGTTTGTGTAGTTTGTAAAACTGTACAAGATTATCCCCTTTAATTCGGAATAGCTGTTTAAATTTTTGAGCGAATTGCGTTGGTATAGTTTTGCTGATATACGGTTGAACCTGTCAAGAGACAGATCAGTAATCATGATGATGATGATGATGATGTATGTATACAGAGTTACACGGAAAGTCCGTGATCAAGCCAATATCTCACGAACTATGGCAGTTAGCGATTTACTTCTTGTGCACTTGTTTAGGGAACCTCCTATGGCGCACACAATAACACCACGAGGGATTTCCTCGCCCCCTTTTAGGGCGGGGGCTGAGGGAGCTATTGTGCCCCCCCCCCTTTTGCAGATAGGGCAAAAAAATCAATTATAAACTTGTTCAGCGAGGCACAAATAGTGCATAATTGTTTTTGTCCCATAACAAAAGATGGATGGGGACTCTCCAAATACGAAAAAAAGCGGAAAGCTATCTGAGTCGCTGTGTCCGAAGCATATATGCATGGATTCAAATCTGCTCCGTCGTCAGAATACAAAAATGATATGTGTGGTCGGTATGCCTACAGTTCGTGAACGAGTGACGGTAAGTCGAAAGCTTTGCCACGTACGCAAGTCAATTAGATGTGCATCAGTTTTCCTCTTGGATGAGTGTTTCACCACTTCATGCTATTTCTCCTTGTCTCAGAGTATTTTTTACTGCATTGGACATCAAAGTCTTATATTGAATATGTCAAGGAACTGCGTTTTATTTCAGAACACGAACTGTTGATAAGGTTTGTAGAAAAACTTTTCGTTTGTGTTTTCATTTACTTAGAACTTACCAGTTTAGATAAGTTCTAAGTTCTTATCTAAATACTTTGTAGTTTCTTCCGGATGTTGTGATTTTCTTGGGGCCACATTCCCGGTCCCCGTCCACCTTTTGTTACGGGACAAAAACATTTATGTACTATTTTTGCCTCGCTGTACAAGTTTGTAATCGACTTTTTTGCCCTATCTGCAAAGGGCGGCGCGATAGCCCCCCTATCCCGCCAAAAGGGGGCGAAGGGATCCCTCATGGTGTTATTGGGTGCGCCATAGGGGGTTTCCTATACAACTGCACAAGAAGTAAATCGCTAACTGCCATAGTTCGTGAGATATTGGTCTGATCAAGGACTTTTCTTGTAACCCTGTATATCAAATTACATACACTACGTGGACAGAAAACCTGGGGATACCAGTCTCGTAAAGTGTAGGCCAAGCTTTCGCCCGCATAAAGGCAATCAAGCGGGAGACACTGAGTTGACTAGGTCAAGATAGCATGCCACAGATATCTCCACGCATGCTTGCTGCACCGCTATCCATAGTTCCACCGTAATTCTGGGTGGACAGTTCGAAGCTGGAACGAACATTTCCACAGTATCCCAAATATTTTTTACAGGATTCACGTCCAGTGAACACAGAGGCCACTCCAGGCAAATAACTTTGTAAAAATGCTCTTTTAACCATGCTTTCGTCACCACCGCTCTGTGGGACGACGCACTGTCCTGCTGGAAGAAATCATTGCACTGTAGGTGCATGATGACCATGAGCGGATCAAGATGGTCTGAAAAAATGCGCACGTAGCGTAAACCGCGCAAAGATGCGTCGAAACATACCAGAGGTTCCAATGTGTCATAAATGAATACGCTCCACCCTAAAATCAAGCCTCCACCAGTCATAACATGGGTTTGTTGAAATGCCTGGCCCACCGCCTCGTGCGGTTTTCTACAGACGCGCACCCTATGGTAGTCAGCAAGAAATAATTGGAAACGGGAGTCATCGGATTAGGAAACCCATTTCCAATCATCCAAAGTTCAATGCCGATTTTTTTACCCAACGGTAGGGCGTATTTATGTATCTCCTGCAACGTGACTCGGAAGGATCGGCGTCATATACACTGGTCACAAGAAGTTAGGGTTTTCGCATGAAAGGAAGAATGTACGAGTACTATATGTACCTAACTCAAGTAACACTCATTGAAATAATATCAGTGAGGCTACGTAACACAAACGATAAAGAGTGTGTTTGCAAAAACAAGTTACCGCCCCAGTGGCGCAGTGGTCTAAGGCGCTGGCCTCTGATCATTCGTCCGTAAGGGGTCCGGGTTCGAATCCCGGTCACGCATGGATGTTGTGTTTGTCTTACGGTACTGGCTCTCTCCCTTCCCTGGAACCAGTGACCCTAAATTAGGGACGGGCGACTGCTTATAGCCCATTGAGTTGCTCACGGTGGTCGTTAAACCTCAAAAAAAGAAAAAAAAAAAAAAGTTATTACGCAATTTCTACACACAAGAAAGTATCACTGCAAAATGGTAAATTCGGAGAATGACCATGCCCCTAGATTTCACTACCCAGCAACATCAGATCTATGTCGAAGAACGTCTTGGCACCTGCGAGTCATAACTTTTTTTTTTGATTCGAGGTTTAACGACCACCGTGAGCAACTCAGTGGGCTATAAGCAGTCGCCCGTCCCTAATTTAGGGCCACTGGCTCAAGAGAAGGGAGAGAACAAGTGCCGTAAGAAAAACACAACATCCATGCCTCACCGGGATTCGAAGCCAGACCCCTCTTCGGACGAACTATCAGAAGATATCGCTTAGACCACTGCGCCAACGGGGCGGCAAGGCATAACTTCCAAAGACAAAGACAAAATTCGTGAGAGTCCGAGACGGCTCCTCCGATATTACAGGCAACACGTTACGGAGATCTGCCAGTGTACTGGGGATATGGAATTTGGTTACCCAGACGTCGCTGCACAGCGACCCTAATGTTCTCAAAATGATTAAGGTCAGAAGACCTTTGAGGCAGGTGTAATGATTCAATCCCATGACTTTCCAGCTCCTGAAGTCCACTTCAGGCACAGTGACTGGTTGCACTGTCATCGAGAAAACGGAATGCGTGTCCAATAGTAGTGTGAAACAGTGACATAATGGGCACAACGATCTCGCTTCGGTACACTGAGGCACTCATGTTGCCTTGAAAAGTATAAAAGAAAGTACGGCCATTGAAACCCACTCCTGCCACCCCCAGAACTGTCTGCCGTGGGAAGGGTGGTCGGACGGAACATGGTGGGGTTGCATTCGGAAGCATTTCCTTCACAAATATCCACGTCGAGTATCAGAATAAAGAGCGAAACGGGACTCGTATGTGAAAAGTACATAGTGCCAGCCTGTATTCAATGACATCAGCTGTCTGACACAGGTACATCTTTAACGACGATGAGCTGATGTTAATGCTATACATCTCTGCGGTCTCCTTCCTCTCAGTTCGTACTTGTGAAGATGGTTTCGTACCATTTCTGTACATATTGTGACACTGTTCGGGCGCCAATATAACGAAGTAAATTTCTCCGTCATTTTTGTCCATGCCGGGAATCGAACCCGGGTCCCCTCATTCCGGAATAAGTCGCTCTCCCAACTGAGCTACGCGGACGTCTGCTCTCTCTGCTATCTGCTTTTATCTCATGTGCGTCCTGCGTGACTGGCACGTCACACCACCAATTCGACTTAAAAAAACCCACCATGATTAAGGAATATCTTGCATTCCTTCAAAGCATAAATTGTACAATAATATTTAACATTAAAAAAAAATTCTAAGTTTTTTGCTTTTATACATTTTGTAACTCCACCCTTTAGAAAAACGTATAATCGATGCTCCACGTGCAAACGATGAATGAATTGTGATGCATGCATTTACGTTTGCGCATATTTTTTTCGCTACTGGCGCTGGACATTTTAAAATTTATAACATTCTATTTTTCTCCCCCCCCTTCTCTATCTGTTTCAGTTTAATGATTTTATTATTTGTGATGTGATTTCCAATTGGGCTCTTGCGAGTCATGTGAGGAATAAAACGTACATAATAGGCTACGTCTGTCCCTAACGCTCTGACGTCTTTCAGTAATTTCAGCGCGATCTGCTTTCATCCGGTGGCCGAAATTGGAACTAAGCTCAGCGCTATCACATGATACGTAAAATCCAGGAGAAATCCCAATAATAATGTTAGTAAGACAAACGACTTCAATTGTGGCAACACGCACGTGCTCCAAAAACTGCCTGCGGCGTTTGTTCTGTTACGAAGGTGTTACCTCGTGTTTTTTATCATTTTCTTCGCATTGCAGATCAATTTCATAAAATGAATAAAATTGTAGACTCATTTCATAAAAAGGAATAAAATTGCAGACTATTACACGAAAATGAATCAGCGTCATTTTATTTCACACAAGTTAGTAAAATTATGCAACATACCAAAAATCATTACTCAGGTTATGAGGATAATGGCTGTGAAATAAATTTTGCTCCTTTATCCTGGCCTTTGACCCCATTTTGATGATAATAAACATAATTGGTTCAGTATACCTCCGAAACAACATGATAAAGTTTTGTCGCAATAGAAGCCTTTTTACGTACGTTATGACGCATAAGGGCGATATAATGGATCCCGCTCCTATGTCTTAGGCTTTAACCCCATTTCGTCCATTTTCAACAGGGTTCGTTCCCAGGTGGTCCCCTACCACATACTTAAATTTCATCGAACTCGAATCATTTTTACGCCAGTTATGATGCATAAGAGCAATGGGATGGATCCCGCTCCTATGTCTTGACCTTTCACCTCATTTTCAATAGGGTTCGTTCCCAAGTGGACACGACATTTCAACTACTACATACTAAAATTTCATCGAAATCAAATCATTTTAACGCGAGTTATCGTGCGGACGGACGGACAGACAGACGGACAAAGCTGGGGCATATACGCTTCCTCAACCTACGGTTGCAAAGCGTAAACAAGTTAGTAAAATCATGCAATGCATTGATTATGATACACTTTCCAACATACCAGCAATCATAACTCAAGTTATGAGGATAATGGCTGTGGAATAAATCTCGCTCCTATGCTCTGACCTTTGACCCAATTTCGATGACATTCTACAGAACCGGTTCGGTATACCTGCGAAATACCACATTGAAGTTTTGTCGCAACAGAAGCATTTTTACGTAAGTTATGAGAGTAATGGCTGCGGAATAAATCTTGCTTCTGTGCCATGACCTTTGACCCAATTTCGTTGATATTCTACAGAACCGGTTAACTATACCTCCGGATCAACATGATAAAGTGTTGTCGCAGTCGAAGCATTTATATGCAAGTTCGCTCTTATGTACTGCTTGACCTTTAACCCCTTTTTGCTGATTTTCGATAGGGTTCGTTCCAAGGTGATTCCCTACCACATACTAAGATTTCATCGAAATCGAACCCTTTTTACGTAAGTTATGACGCATAAGGGCAATGGAATCGATCCTGCTCCTATGTCCTGACCTTTGACCACATTTCGCCCATTTTCAATAGGGTTCGTCTCCAGGTGATCCCCTACCACATATCAAAATTTCATCGAAATCGAACCATTTTTACGCGAGTTATCGTGCGGACGGACGGACAGACGGACAAAGCTGGAGCATATACGCTTCTTCAACCAACTGTTGGAAGGCGTAAAAAAAAGGCATCAGCGTTATTTTATTTTATAAAGTATGAAATTACTGCAGACGTAGTTTTGATTCACTATGATGGAAATTTAAAAAAAATATAGGTTTCGTGGAAATATTTCTTTCTAGTGCAAGATGGAAAAAGATAAAGTTGAAAGAAATCGTCGCTTAATAGAGAACGACAACGGCGATGGCATGAAAACCAATCTTCTAATTTTTTTGCATAACTTGAACGAAGGTAGAGCTAATCGCAGACCTATCTTATAGACTGCTCATTAATAATTCAACCGCATATTATACACTGCTGGACAATTGCTAAGGACGGATCATAAACGGCTATATAACGCATAAAAAAGTAAGTGTGGTTGGATGCCAAGTGAAAGAAAATAGTTTCAGAATGCCAGGGCATTACAAGAAAGACAATTTATTGTGCTCTGAAATCCAGAAGGCTTTGGAACGTGTTCAAAGGACAAACAGGCTATTTTGTGCAGAATATGTAAACGTGAGAAAAAGGCAATTACCGTCCGCAGGCGTTCCGGCGTAAGATCTCAATACGGGATATGGCCACCATGGAGGGCGATGCAAGATTCCACACGTCGTGTCATGCTCTGCACAACATTATCAAGCAGCTGTTGGGGTAATTTATCCCATTCCTCTGCCAGTGCATGGATGAGGGTGTCCTTGTTTATTGGAGGGCATTGGCGACCAGCAAGACTCCTCCCCAAAGCATCCCACACATTTTCAATGGGATTCAGATCTGGAGAACGTGCTGGCCATACGAGGCGTTGAATATCCTCGCTCTCAAGACACTCCTGGACAGCGACTGTTCGATGACATGTTGCGTTGTCGTCCATGAAAATGAATCTATCACCGACAGCGCCACGGAACATGCGAACATGAGGTAGCAGAACATCATTAATGTATCGTTGGCCAGCCATAGTCCCAGTTGGAAGCACATAGAGGGACGTACGGGCATTGATCATGATGCCAGCCCATAGCATGACACTACATGTCGGATATCGGTCCCTTTCCTGTATGTTTGCTGGACAATATGCAGTACCACTATCACGCCAGATCAGTTGTCGTCGACAATCAGACGATAGACTGTATCTACTCTCATCTGAGAAGAGGACAGCAGACCAGTCGTTATCAGTCCAATTGCGATGTTGATGGCACCATTGCAAACGGGCGGTACGGTGACGTCTGGACAATGGGATGCACACAACAGGACGGCGGGCGTATAGTCCTCCTTCATGCAAACGTCTGGCGACAGTTTTCCGGGAGATCCGCTTGCAGCCATAAACTGATTTGCTACCTCACTAGCTGTGCTGCGCCGGTGTCTTTTTGTTGATAGCACTATGTACCGATCTTCTGCAGGTGTCGTACTGCGAACACGACCTCCCCCGTGACGTTTGCTACACTTTCATCTGTTTACACTTTCCATTTTTTCTACACTTTCCATTTTTTCGCCCTTCTTCAATCTTGCCAATAATACGGCCACGCGTAAAATCATCTAGGTGATTTCGGGAAGACATACTGAAAATTGCAAGTTCGTCAATTGATTCTTTCCCTTTCAACTTTGCGTTTGAACAACAACGGTTAATACGCGTCAAATCCCTTATATCTCTTATCAGCGCTATGACGTCACGAACAAGTTCGGCAATCCAAAATTTGCATACGCACAACACGTCTTACTGTATACGCACTTATGCTAATTTCCACATTTTCCTGCCTTCCATTTTATGGTTGCTATCGTTGCTATTGTCATCCGTCCTTAGCAATTGTCCGGCAGTGTAGTATGTATTTGTATTTTACGATTCGTTGTATAAAAATTTCAGTCACAACTTTTTCACTCGTGCATGGCACGAGGTTATGAGTTAGTGAAAAAGAGAAATTCGGAAGCCTTTCGTCAAATCCTGTGACGTCATAGACAACTGCGCTGTTGCCATTTACCTGAAGCACATAACTGGAACTGCTGCAGACAAAGTTAAATACACACACACATACATATCGGTCAGAGACGCTGAGCTTAGGCATTTGGATGAATCATCATAAGCCGGTACTAAACGACGGAAATATCACGACATTTTCAACTGAATAAATCTCCGTTAATTCCGATCACAGAAACTGGAACGTTATGACATTAATATTCAGGTCTTCCTATGTTCGTCACGCAAATATTTGAGAACACTCGGACATTTTAAAGCGAAATGATTGATCTTTAAATCGCAACTAACAGCCACAATTTCGGAAACCATCATCAGCATCCTCCGCGCATATTTCCAGGATTTCGGTGTCGCAATGTTTATTTTAATTTGCAAATCTAGCATTGTTATTTGACCATTAAAATAACATGATGTGTTTTCGGAAGAGATATATGCTTCCGATCAATACAGCTTTAATGCTCTGGAAACATGTGACCCATGTTTCGTAAATACGCAATATGATTTTGGGCGGTTCCCCGACAGATTGCCCCGACAAAACAGCCAATACACAAAATAGCCTCAGTCAAAAGAGCCTATCGCTTACCGATATGGCTACACCACTCTCTGTCGCTTGATGAATGACATAATTAATAAAGGAAGTGGATTTCAATTTGATTGTATTTCATGATATCTGTATTATGTCTGGAAGAAATGTTCGGATTTACAATTAGAGCGTTTCTTCCTGATATATGGACGCCATGAAAGACAATTAAGTTGTAATACATTTCGTTTACGAATTGTTATAATTTCCGTATGGAAGGTTATAATGAATTAGCTTTATTTACTTTCCGCTAAGCTAATTATTATGAATGAATCTCTTCCTACCAGCTAGCTAATGATATACTTGTACTAAGCTTCAAAATAGTGAATTCAAAAGAGTGTTGTTACTAGTTAATTATGAACGTAAACAAAGTCTCAACGCTGGTTATTTATAGGAATCAAATAAATGTTATAAACCTAACAGCCAGATAGAGGTCTGACAAAAACTATGAATTGAGAAAGACTGAACTTACTGAAAACTTCTTTATTTCTAAGACTCTTGGTCAACTAAGACACACACAACACTTGTAGAACAATAATGGATAATCACTCCTCGAATTATACACGCTCTCGCTTAACGACCACAAGCTCTCCTCATAACAACACAAAAGCCCCTCATAACAACACACAGCTCCCTCGATGAACGCGCCTATATACTAGCTACCACCACGTCATTTTTGGTCTACGCCGGGATTCGAACCCGAGGCCGCTTATTCCGGAACAAGTTGCTCTACCAATTAAGCTACGCGGACATTTGTTCTGATTCCTATCTGCCTTTATGTCGTGTGCGTCCTGCTGGCAGGTACGTCACATCTCCTGGTACGTTACATCATCTCCCCCTTATTTTTTTTTTTTTTTTTTTTCGAAGTGCTGGAGAAGGGATTCTCTTATTTTTCCTATCTCGCGGTGTGGAAATAACATCACACCAATGCGAGATTTTGAACGGTCGGGTCATCCGGATAGTTCGGGCGCCATTATAACGAAGTGAATTTCTCCGTCATTTTTGGTCTACGCCGGGATTCGAACCCGGGTCCACTCATTCCGGAATAAGTTGCTCTACCAATTAAGCTACGCGGACATTTGTTCTGATTCCTATCTGCCTTTATGTCGTGTGCGTCCTGCTGGCAGGTACGTCACATCTCCTGGTACGTTACAAGGTTTACAGTAAAGTTCTCAATAATCTTTCTTGCACCAACAACTCGGTGGAAGAATGACATTTCTCTTTTCATCATATCATAGACTACCATCAGCCCCCCCCCCCTTTTCAACCACCACCAGTGTACAAACTCATACATCAAATGCTGGGACAACAGAATAGAGTTGAAATTGATTTAGCTCGTTTTCAAGCAGGATTTAGGCAATTAGAAGCATCAACAACTTGAAACACTTATGCAGAATTGTCATGACACCAATATTCTGGACTATCTGTGTGGAAATTCTCATGACGTGATAATACACCCTGATTTATAAAGAAGTATACAGTTTCCAGATGCTGTAAAACAGTAACAGTTGAAGACACGGACCACGACTGCGAACCGTTAGGTAGATGTACTCATAAAGTTGGTGCCCCGCTACCGAGGGAAGTGACGCAAGCGACAGCACGCGTGTCACGTGACTAGTCAGTCAAAATGGCAGCGTCTGCAGTGGAGAAGGCGTTTTGTGTTCTTGAGCAAAACGGAATCTGTAACTGTTGTTCAACGGCATTTTCGATCACGATCCGGAAAAGAACCTCCAATCAGAAAATCTATCTACGATTGGCATAAAAAATTTGAAACTACGGGCTGTTTGTGCATACTTAAAAGTCCTGGACTATCGCCTGTATCGGAAGAAGTCGTCGATAGTGTTTGCACCGCCATTCAATGAAGCCCAGGAAAATCAACGCGGAGAGTGAGTCGTAAAGTGCAGATTTCACAGCCCACTGTCTGGAGAATTTTGAGAAAGAAGCTGAAAATGATTTCATACAAAGTGCTGATGTTACAAAATCTCACTGACCTTGACAAGACAAACGCTTTGAATTTTGTGCCGAAATGCAGCACCGTTTTGAAAATGACGATTTTGCCGATCACTTAGTTTTCACCGATGAAGCTCCATTTCACGTGAGTGGTCAGGTAAACAAGCACAATGTTCGCTTTTGGGGAACGGAGAATCCCAGATTTACAGTACAACACGTGCGAGATTCCCCTAAGGTTAAAAGTTTTCCTGTGCTGTGTCCAAAAAGAAAGTATACGGCCCCTTTTTTTCACACCAGCGCACTGGTTAGGCAACGTTCGAGATTACCTCGATGAACGTCTTCCTTACCGATGGATTGGACGAGCCGCGGACTACAACATGCCACTGACCCACCAACAGCCACCCAGAAGACCTGACTTAACACCTTGTGACTTTTTCCTGTGGGGGTACGTAAAGGACAAGGTATTCGCTCCTCCCCTTCCTGTTGATCTAGCGGAGCTGAAGAATCGTATCACAGCCACTATCACTGCACTTGATTCAGATATCTTACTTCGTGTTTGGGTAGAAATGGATTACCGGCTCGATGTGTGACGTGTGACTAAGAGTGCACTCATAGAACATCTGTGACTTCTCTAAAAAAACTTGAAACATTCCACTACAATTCTGTTACAGGCAATATAAAATATCCTACATTGTTCTAGTTTTATAGTGCGTTGAAACTGTATACTTCTTTATGAATAACTTAAATTGTGTGTTGAAACTGTATACTTCTGTATGAATAACTTAAATTGTGTGTTGAAACTGTATACTTCTTTATGAATAACTTAAATTGTGTGTTGAAACTGTATACTTCTTTATGAATGACTTAAATTGTGTGTTGAAACTGTATACTTCTTTATG
The DNA here is from genome assembly GCA_039090855.1 of Macrothele yani. Lineage (NCBI taxonomy): Eukaryota > Metazoa > Arthropoda > Arachnida > Araneae > Macrothelidae > Macrothele > Macrothele yani. The sequence goes on along the minus strand of CM076991.1, from coordinate 25,270,739 downwards.
AATGACTTAAATTGTGTGTTGAAACTGTATACTTCTTTATGAATGACTTAAATTGTGTGTTGAAACTGTATACTTCTTTATGAATGACTTAAATTGTGTGTTGAAACTGTATACTTCTTTATGAATGACTTAAATTGTGTGTTGAAACTGTATACTTCTTTATGAATGACTTAAATTGTGTGTTGAAACTGTATACTTCTTTATGAATGACTTAAATTGTGTGTTGAAACTGTATACTTCTTTATGAATGACTTAAATTGTGTGTTGAAACTGTATACTTCTTTATAAATAACTTAAATTGTGTGTTGAAACTGTATACTTCTTTATGAATGACTTAAATTGTGTGTTGAAACTGTATACTTCTTTATGAATAACTTAAATTGTGTGTTGAAACTGTATACTTCTTTATGAATAACTTAAATTGTGTGTTGAAACTGTATACTTCTTTATGAATGACTTAAATTGTGTGTTGAAACTGTATACTTCTTTATGAATGACTTAAATTGTGTGTTGAAACTGTATACTTCTTTATGAATGACTTAAATTGTGTGTTGAAACTGTATACTTCTTTATGAATGACTTAAATTGTGTGTTGAAACTGTATACTTCTTTATGAATAACTTAAATTGTGTGTTGAAACTGTATACTTCTTTATGAATAACTTAAACTGTGTGTTGAAACTGTATACTTCTTTATGAATAACTTAAATTGTGTGTTGAAACTGTATACTTCTTTATGAATAACTTAAATTGGGTGTTGAAACTGTATACTTCTTTATGAATGACTTAAATTGTGTGTTGAAACTGTATACTTCTTTATGAATAACTTAAATTGTGTGTTGAAACTGTATACTTTTTTATGAATGACTTAAATTGTGTGTTGAAACTGTATACTTCTTTATGAATGACTTAAATTGTGTGTTGAAACTGTATACTTCTTTATGAATAACTTAAATTGTGTGTTGAAACTGTATACTTCTTTATGAATAACTTAAATTGTGTGTTGAAACTGTATACTTTTTTATGAATGACTTAAATTGTGTGTTGAAACTGTATACTTCTTTATGAATAACTTCTGTATGACTTCAATTGCTCAAAAACATTATTTTTTTTACTGAAAAAATATTTAAAACTGTGCTGAATTCCAATATTTGGTGTGTCTATGTAAAATTTATCACAATGTGGGAATTTAATTTGGTTAAAACCGTTATGATTTTATTAAAATTGTTTAAATTATTTTTTTTTTGCTTTTTTTTTATCCTTTCCTTTTTGTTTCAGATGGAAATTTAATAGATGTACCTACACATATTGTATATTATACGTGCAAAATGGTTTTGACGGGGGCTATTTTGCATATTGGCTGTGATGACGGGGCTGTTTCGTCGAGGTTATTTTGTTGGGTCACCATTTTGGGCTAATAACCGATTTTCTTATAGATCAACATTTGGAATTTTCAAGATAAAAAAATTTCTACTATGTAACACTAAATCAAGTTATATACACAGTGCGTCAAATAATTTTTAGACTGGCGCTAGGTTTCAGCGTACGGTGGCGCCACAAGTGTAATCGCGAATGCGTTACAAACTGTGACCATCTGCTTGCTTTCTGCCAAAAGTACTGCGCAGTTGTCAAAGTAACTCAAACGAAACGGCCGTTCATTAGAGAAGTAAAATTTTTTTCATGTTGAATTATTAAGATGGAACAAAGGGCTGTTATTAAATTTAACGCAAAACTTGGTAAAAGTGCCTCGGAAACGTACCAAATGATGAAACAAGTTTACGGTGAGTTTCGTTTAAGTAGATCAAATGTTTTCCTGTGGCACAAACGTGTTTTGGACGGAAGAGATACGCTAGAAGATGATAAACATACCGGAAGACCAAGTTCATCTAGGACACCTGAGATTATTGAAAAAGTGCGTGATTTCGTGGCAAACAATCGATGTGCGTCACTAAGAATGATGGAAGAGTATTTAAACATCAACAAAGAAACGATTCGAACCATCCTGCATGAAGATTTGGGCAAAATAAAAGTCTGTGCTAAATTTGTTCCACACACGTTAACCAATGAACAAAAATCAAGGAGAAGTGCACATTGCAGAGACATCATTTCAACTGCTAAAAATGATCCAAACGTCTTAAAATCGATTGTTACAGGTGATGAAACATGGTGTTTTCCATATGATCCTAAAACAAAGCGACAAAGTGCGGAATGGAAGTCAAAAAACTCACCACAAACCAAAAAAAAAAAAACAGGAAAAGTTCCATCGAAAATCAAAACAATGCTCATTACATTCTTCGATAGTAAGGGTATTATCCACACAGAATTTGTTCCAGGTGGACAAAAAATTACTGGTGAGTTTTATTTAAATGTTTTGAGGCATTTGATGGGCAGAATCCGTCGCATTCGTCCAGAATATCGGGATGAAAACAGTTGGTGTTTGTTGCACGATAATGCACCTAGTCACACCTCACTTCTTGTTCGTAGATTTTTGGCGAAAAATAACGTCTGTGTGTTGAATCATCCACCGTATTCGCCTGATTTAGCACCCTGCGACTTTTCTTTATTCCCAAAACTTAAAATGACGTTAAAAGGATGTTATTTTGATGATATTTCCACCATACAAACAGCTTCGACGCGTGCTTTGGAGGCAATTCCGCAAAGTGAACTGGAACAGGCGTTGGAATCAATATTAAATCGCTGTAACAAGTGTATTGAAGCCAGAGGGACGTATTTTGAATAGCAAACCAAAACAAATTATAATTTCTTGTTTCTATTTCATTTTACATACCCAGTCTTAAAAATTCTTTGCCACACTGTGTATAGTGTAAATTTTGAGAAAACAGAAGTCGTTATGCAGAGTTTTGATTAAAAGTTCACGAGAGCGATGGCACGTATGTTTCAAATTTAGGGAGCGATATGAATAGGTACAGTGTTTAGTGATTTAATTTTTTTTTAAGTGTTCGGCAGAAGAATTTCCTTGAAGGAAAAGGAATATAAGTACTATCAAAGCACTGAAGATCAGCAGTGCAGGTAATGGATATCCCCGGGGACACAGCTCACCATCCTGCAAGTAACATTTTCTTGCCTTCTGCACCAACTGCAAAGCATTCTTTCATCACGTTTTGCTCCCAGGTCATAAAATTCTAATTTAGCAACCTGTTTAATAGCAAAAATCTACGTGCGCATCGAAATTTTTTCCCAGACTGACTCTTGCAAACTTTCTTCCCTATGAAAACGACAGGTGGTTTTTTTTCCCCTTTCACCTTAAATTCCATATATTAATCCGTTAGCAAAATGCTTTGCATGCATTTGTGCGTATATTTATATATTTTCCTTTTAAAATAATCCCTTATGTGTCTCAAACTCAGAACCTTGGAAGGGCCACTTTCCAGTATTGGAGGAATACTATACTGTGCAAATTAATTGGCACAAAGTAAAAAATCACTCTTTTTTCCAAAACTATGCCTTTATATCATTCTATGCCTTCATATACACTGATAAATACCTCTATTAGTATGAAGTATGTCCTGCTTTAGCAGAAATGGCCTCTTGAATTCGTTTTGTCATTGACTGAGTGCACATATTTTTCACTTCATAATCGTGAAACCACACTTTTATAGCATTCGTTATCATGCGTTCTTTCGTTGTACAGTCCATTTTACCTAAACGACTCTTCAAAATATTCCACAAGTTTGCTATGGGATTTAATTCCGGTGAATTTCCAGGCCAATCAAGCAAATGAATTTGACTTTCCAGCTCTTGACCAATTTGGAATTGTGACATGGGGCCAAGTCATGTTGAAATGTCCCGTCAAAAGTTTGCGAGAATAGAACAATCCTACGTTGCAATATTTTGACGTACTTGGCTGAATTCATCATACCTTGAACAGGAACTAAGCTTCCAATGCCATTTGATGTGAAAAAACCCCACAGCATCTGTTACAGAGGGTGTTTTACAGTTTGTTTGACATGCTCAGGTCTTAGGGGTTCACAGTTGCTTCGTCTAATGACATTTGCTTGGTAACCCTACACAAATAAATGAGTTTCATCACTGAAAATTACCTTTTTCCAGTCGTCAGCAGTCCATGATTTATATTTTTTGGCCCATGCTAAACGTTTTATCTTCATTTTCGCGTTCAAATATTGTTTTTTCGTTGGTCTTCTTGCCTTCCGGCCAACTTCCAGAAGCCTACGGCATACAGTTGAATCACTAACATCACAACCACTAGCCAACAAATCTCTTTGAAGGTCGGTGCTTGTATTTTTTGTTGGATTCATTTTACTATTTCTGATTAGATATTTATCGGTTCGTGGAGTTGTTTTTCATTTTCTTCAACATTTACCTCTCCTTTTTGGAAACGATGATCCAGATACATTGTATCGCGTAAGCAGTCTTGATACACTTGATTTGCCTACACCAACTGCAGAAGCAATATCTCTCACTGTCATAGAAGTGTGATCCCTCAGAACAATTATTTTTGCACGCTTCCTTGGGGAAATATCCATTTTTCAATACACGAAAGCAACACGTACTCACAGAGAGCAAAAACTAACATCCACCTGTCACACACGAAAGCTCACAACTGAAGCTGAAGTGCCTATTTCCTGTTTAAAACTGGTCAAACCACATTCTTACTATCAAGTTCTAACAGTCACACCACCTCACAGATGATAAAAACCGGCTTACGTGGGTTTCCGACATCAACTGGAGATCACATTACAATTCTGAGAATAAAAATAGCTTGTCCAAATAAATTTGCACGGTATAGTATATAGCCATCGCTTAGACCACTGCGCCACCGCGGCAGCATATTAAGATTGATGATTTTATGTGAAAATGCTTACTGTGAAAAAATAAGTGACGCGATGTCACGGAAAATATTTGTAAATGACGCGCAGCACAGCTGCAGGTAAGTGTCCGTCTTTTAACAGAATTTCTGTTTTTTTGAAAGTGATCGGTTTTTTTTTTCAACTTCCGTATTTTTCCATGGTCAGAAATTCTGTTTGCTTCAGAAAAGTCCGTTCCAAGTATTCCCGTATTTATACGAAAATTTCGCAAAATCGTGAGTTTTTCAGACCTTACTCCAGATAATCCTTTCGAGCCCGTAATCGAGATCGAACCCAGGTCGATTAGGTTGGGTCTACACAAGCCGCACGTCATAACCACTAAGACAGAAAATCGTATGATTTCCACGCGCATTCAAGGTAAAATTAATTACTCGATGGTGACTTACTTTTTTTCTTCATTTTTTTTATTGGGGGTTTAACGACCCCCGTGAGCAACTCATTGGGCTGTAAGCAACTCATTGGGCTTCAACATTTACCTCTCCTTTTTGGAAACGATGATCCAGATACATTGTATCGCGTAAGCAGTCTTGATACACTTGATTTGCCTACACCAACTGCAGAAGTAATATCTCTCACTGTCATAGAAGTGTGATCCTTCAGAACAATTATTTTTGCACGCTTCCTTGGGGAAATATCCATTTTTCAATACACGAAAGCAACACGTACTCACAGAGAGCAAAAACTAACATCCACCTGTCACACACGAAAGCTCACAACTGAAGCTGAAGTGCCTATTTCCTGTTTAAAACTGGTCAAACCACATTCTTACTATCAAGTTCTAACAGTCACACCACCTCACAGATGATAAAAACCGGCTTACGTGGGTTTCCGACATCAACTGGAGATCACATTACAATTCTGAGAATAAAAATAGCTTGTCCAAATAAATTTGCACGGTATAGTATATAGCCATCGCTTAGACCACTGCGCCACCGCGGCAGTATATTAAGATTGATGATTTTATATGAAAATGTTTACTGTAAAAAAATAAGTGACGCGATGTCACGGAAAATATTTGTAAATGACGCGCAGCACAGCTGCAGGTAAGTGTCCGTCTTTTAACAGAATTTCTGTTTTTTTGAAAGTGATCGGTTTTTTTTTTCAACTTCCGTATTTTTCCATGGTCAGAAATTCCGTTTGCTTCAGAAAAGTCCGTTCCAAGTATTCCCGTATTTATACGAAAATTTCGCAAAATCGTGAGTTTTTCAGACCTTACTCCAGATAATCCTTTCGAGCCCGTAATCGAGATCGAACCCAGGTCGATTAGGTTGGGTCTACACAAGCCGCACGTCATAACCACTAAGACAGAAAATCGTATGATTTCCACGCGCATTCAAGGTAAAATTAATTACTCGATGGTGACTTACTTTTTTTTTCTTCATTTTTTTTATTGGGGGTTTAACGACCCCCGTGAGCAACTCATTGGGCTGTAAGCAATCGCCCGTCCCTAATTTAGGATCACTGGCCCGAGTTGTATACCAAGACCGCTGTAAATGGAGGAGTTTGATACGGCAACAGTTAAAATATGTATTAATCAGTTAAAAATTATCTGGTAGTTTGTTTTTTTCTTTGTGGAACTAACCTCTGAATCCCAGAGAATAGCTTAGTGATATGTATGTATACACTGAAGAGCAATTGAATTAGAGACAGCTGGCGTTATGCAAATATGGCGCTGTGGGCGGCCCTGTAAACGGAAACGACATGACATATGCAGCGATCCGACAATATAAGGAGTGATGCGACGGGAATCAGAAAGAGTCGGACGCAGTATGGGTAAGACGAAGAATCTAAGCACATTTGATCGTGGGTAAATTGTCGGGGCCCGATGAATGGGTCACTTCATCTCGGAAGTCGTGCAGGCACTGGGATTTTCACGAGCCACTATGTCACGGGTGCACCGTGAGTACATCGAATTCGGTAAAACCATCCCTGTAAGGGCCAACTGCCTTGGACAACAGCGTGTGGATTAGCGGGGTCATCGTCGGCTAGCTCGCATTGTAACAGCGGATAGACGGGCCACAGTACAAGAAATCACTTGGCAATTTAACGCTAGTGCACAAAAACGTGTAAGCAGCCACACCATCCAGAACCATCTCCTCGGTATGGGGTACAGAAGCCATCGTCCCACGAGGGTACCGCTGCTGACCGCACATCACAGGGTGCAAGATTAGCATGGGCGCGAGAACATCGCCACTGGACCCTAGACATGTGGGAAAATGTTGCCTGGACTGATGAGTCGAGATCCAAGTTGGTACATGTGGATGAAAGGATACGAATACGGCGCAAACCACATGAAGCGATGGATCCTTCTTGCCAGCTAGGTACTCTTCAAGCTGGTGGGGGTGGCATTCTCGTCTGGAGACTGTTTACGTGAACTGAAATGGAACCCTGGTACGTGTGACACGTCCCTCACAGGTCAACGTTATCGGGATATCCTGGACGACCATTTGCTACCGTTTGTGTGTCTTCAACATCCCACTGGGGACCTCATCCTGCAACAAGACAATGCACCGTGCCATCGCTCCCGAATTGTATCCGAATGGTTGGATGAACACTCCACCGACGTGACCTCGCTTCCTTGGCCCGCTAGGACACCTGACCTCAATCCCATCGAGCACATCTGGGATGCCACTGAGAGAGATGTTCGTGGCTCTGCCCTCCATCATATCTTCGTGAACTGTGGGAGCTTGTCCAGGGGTCGTGGATCCGTATGACTTCCCAATGCTTCCGGTGTCTTGTCGACTCCATGCCGAGACGAATCGCCGCTGTCATCAGGACGAAAGATGGTGCTACACGTTACTAGACAGGTATCTTTAATTCAATTGCTCTTCAGTGTACATGTATGTTCCAGAGAAGGTTGAGAGCCAGTGCCGTAAGACAAACACAACATCCATGCCTCACCGGGATTCGAACCCGCACCACTTTCGCACGAATGATCAGAAGTCATTACTTAGACCACTGCGCTACAGGGGGCGGCTTTCTGCGTTATGCGAGTAATTTAGTCATTTTATTTTTTGTTGGACCTTATTATTTTTTTGAATACGTTTGCAATAATTTTATTTTTTCTGATGGAAGAATTATCAATTTTTTTTTCCCAACCTGATATTTCGAACATGAGAATACTTTGGACGTTCGAAATCGTTTTAATTCTGACACGCTTCCATCTCAACTGAGAATGCTACTACTTGAGCCTGCGGATATATCTGCTTCTATATACACGTCGTTCGTAAACGATACCATTTACCGTTTGGATGTAGTCGCATTTAATGGAAATAGTAACACTACTCCCAGTTTTTTCGGCACCTCAGTGTACATTGAAAGACGAGTGATGCCCAAAATGCATTGCATCTTAGGATAGCATTGGGGATTATATTAAAGACAAGCAAAGAAATTTTTGATGTAGGATTTCGTCTAACTCCGCGGTTACTATGGGGCGACTAACGGCCGATCGTCCGTGACAAAAATAATTCCCAACTGATATCATTATAGCGTTGAAAATACCTGCCGCACACTGATCGTGTTAGCATATTCGTAAACAGCATGGAGTCCTATTCGCGTACTGAGCAATAAATTGTGCGAGCAACGCTATCTGTGCGCGGGAGAGATGATGCAGTATTTCAGGGTGCGCCGCGCGTTTTACTCAGTCTGTCTCGAAAACAGTGAGCGCAACATGACTGTGCTTGGTATCATTTAAAAGCTCTCGACGAGATCTATTCAAATATATGAAAAACATTTCGCAGTGGTTTGCACTGAAAATTTTAAAAATAATTTTCTTGTGAACAGGTGAACACTTTTGAAAATATCGCAGTTTATCTGGACAACCGTGAGTGCAGAACGACTGTGCGTAGCATCGTTTTAAAGCTCTCGACGTGATCTATATTCAAACAAATAAAAAAACAGTGGAGTGGTTTAAACTAAAATTTTTAAAAATTGTTTTCGTGCGAACGGGTTAACATTTTCGACAATGCCACGGAATTCGCAGAATGAACGCAAACAGAAGTGGAGAAAATCAAAATGAGAGGAAAGGGCAAGTGATGAGGAATGTAAGAAGTCCAAGAAGATAGAGCACCACGTTGGATAATTCGTGTATCGATCGATCTGCTTTGTGTTCGCAATGTATCCAGCATTATTTGCAAAAATTATGTGAGCTACCTTTCATCTCGTAGACCTGTGTTGGCTATAACAAATTAAATAAACGCCTTGAAACCAAACTCAGTCGCACTTGTGGCGCAGTGGTGTAAGCTATGGCTTATGAACATTCGTCCGGGAGGGTCCGAATTCAAATCCCGGTGAGGCATGGATGTTATGTTTGTCTTACCGCAATGGCTCTCTCTCTCTTCCCTGGAACCAGTGGCCCTAAATGAGGAACGGGCGACTGCTTATAGCCCATTGAGTTGCTCCCGGTGGACGTTAAACCTTCAATAAAAAAAAATAAAAAACATACTCGACTAGCTCATTTCAACTCTCCGATCTGTAAGTCGTAGTCCTACGTTCCAAACTGACGGTTCTATCAAAACCGAGCCTACCTGTATTTTTACCTGTATTTTTTTTTTTTAAATATTGCCTCATGTTCATTTTTACAGCACATTCACCGATCTTTATCTTGTAGATACACGCAACGAATCTGCAGTTATTTTTACTGTTTCTTCTGGTAGATATGGGTGCATTATTCAAGCTTTTACGATATACTTTTCCGCTTTTGGAGCACTTCACATGGACGCATTTCCGAAAATCGAAGATTAGTTGCTTCCTCCGAAAGCAAACGTAATTCGTTTATCTCGAGTTGCAAGCGAAGGAAATAAGCGAATTGTTTGAAGCTTTGGCAGTAGGATTATTCATTGCATATGAGAGGGGAAATATTGCTTTTTATAGGTGGATGTAACATCGTCTTGTTATGTACGTGTTACTTACCTGTCTCCGCGGTACGTGGCATCATTTCTGCATTCAGTCTTGTGTCTCAGAACGTGAAATGTTTCGATGAAACTCGTAACCTGGAGTTTCTGTTAGAATTCCACACACATACTTCCTCATTCAGCACAGTAGTAACCATCTAAATTGCTCTATGCTTTGGTAAACGACCATAACACATGCCTGGAATTCCCGATTCGCGGTAAAAGCTACCAAATTACTGTAATGGTGATTTCATTCTATTGTATGATTTTAAGAACGTTGTGTTCAAAAGCTTGAGGCTTCGTACGATAAAAATAATACGTTTTCTGTTTTATATTTCATTTTCGTGAAGTAATTTCTTTCAAAATTGAATGCTCGAACACAATATCTAGTAGTAATAATATACATAGTCGTATCAGAATATTATGACCACCCACCTAATAATGGTAATAACCACATTTGACCCGGATGACAGTGGCGAGACGGCATGGCATGTTGCACGAGACACACGTGCCCATTCGGACTGTAGCAAAGCACGGAGGTCCCAGAGATGACGTGGTTGTGGTCGGCACGTCGAACCTGTCAATCCAAATAGTCCCACAAGTGCTCTATGGGATTGAGGTCGGGCGATTTCTCCGGCCAAGGCAGGACGGGAACATTTTTGTCGTGTTTCTGAAAGCAGTCCCGCACCTCTCTTTGCTACAGGGCACGGCGCATTGTCTTGTTGATAGACTCCATCACCACCAGGGTAAACGTCTGAAATGAAGGGATACATGTGGTTTGTGAGGATGAACACGTAGCCATTGACCTTCAGGGACCCATCCAGTGGTACTAGAGGTCCCATGTCATAACAGAAAAACATCCCTCAGACATGCAGCCTGCCACCGCCGTCCTGTACTTGACCGACAAGCGTATCCGGTTGTTGATTCTCGGGTGTCTGACGCCGTATCCGCCACCACCCTTCATTTGTGTGTAGTAGAAACCTCGATTCGTCGGAGAAGTCAACCTTTTTCCACTCTTCCTCTGTCCAATGACGGTAGTCCCATGCGAACTACAGACGTCGTTGCCGATGGACCTGGGTTAACATGGACGTCTTGACGCAGCGTCGACTCCGGAAATCCAAGAGTAACAGGGTTCACTGTACGTTTATTGGGGACACGTACCTGAATGACACACGTTCACTTGCGTGCTCAATTGCTTCACCGTTGCGCGTCGATTACCCTTTACCAGTCGACGTGGGCGACGTTCTCCTCTGGATTCATGGCCTTTGGATCTCCACAGTTATGACGTTGAGAGGTATTCGGGTTGCTAGCTGTTCATTCTTAGTACACCCTTACCACAGCACCCCGCGACCAGCTCACGAAGGATTCTGTTTCTGAGATGCTTCTACCATTGGCGTAGTAGCCGATTTATCACTCCTTTTTGGACGTACGTCAAATTACTACCTCTGCTTATTGTTCTATCGTGACACACTATGGCTCATCTGTCCTGGACGGCCGCTTGCATCTCCGTGTGGTCGACCTTGTCATGATGCTCCTGTGTGGGTACACTGTGATTCCGGGAGAGGTCATATCCTGATACTGCTGTTATCTCATGATGATAGTTCCGCTGTTGGTGTTATCATGGATTTGTGTTTACAGACGTATAGTGAAAAATAATAAACAAAGAATTGCATGTTCAATGTAGTAATCCTTAGTCGAATGAACTCTAGCAGTTCGATCATTTGCCGAGTTGGTTAGTACACATACCGGCCACTGAACTAGAAACTTTTATTCAATACCGGGTTGGATCTTCCTTAACCCAAATTACAGCACGCATGTGGTTTAGCGTAGATTCCACAAGGTGTTGGAGTGCATATACGTATACCAGACGTTCATCAGACAGTTCTTCAACTGGCTCAAATTTGACGGAAGAGGGTTTTGCTCCCGGATCTGCTTTTTGACATATCCCATACATTCTCAGTAGGGTTCAGATTCGGGCTTTGTGGTGGCCAGCGAAGATAGTTGAAGTCACTGACAGGCTCTCTGAACCACTGCTGAACACATGTTCCGCAATGGACAGCAGTAATATCGTCTTCAAAACAGCCGTCACTCGCGGGGACAAAAGTCTACATAGCAAGATGGTTTGATCGGCAAAAATGTTAAGATAATCATCGCTCCATACTAACAGAACGACTCTCACACCATGACACCACCTCCAGAATCTTGAGCTGTGTTTACAAGGCAAGCTGGGTTCATTGCTGGGTCTCCTGCCAAACATATGCCTACTGTTGGGACAGAACAAGGTGTGCCGCGGCTGGTCGGACCACATGACTTTTTACAAGTCTTTCAGTGTCTAGTCAGGGTTTTCTTGACACCACTGTAGACGAACCTTTTGATTCTTCTCTGAATTCAGTGGTTTCCATGTAGGTATGAGACTGTCAGTACCGATATTCTTAAATTTCCTGGGCATTGTTAGCTGCGATATGGGTCGGAAACAGCCTTCGTTGAATGCTTCGGGCAGTTGCAGCTCCCAGGAAGTCCTATTTTCTCCGTACAGGACTTCTCGGACGATTTTTGTTAGAAGAGATATGGGGTCAGGAACAGCCTTCGTTGAATGCTTCGGTCAGTTGCTGCCCTCAGGAAGTCCTGTTTCTCCGTACAAGACTTCTCGGACGTTAGCGATCTTATCCATGTCAGATTGTAGTCACGCCGCAGTTACGCCTCTTAGACAAGTAATGAGGGTTTTCTTTCCACTAATTAAAGGCTATGAATATCTCCCCTTTTGAGAAACCTGTGAGCTCTGATGTTTCCAAAATCGTCGCTCCAGCCAGACGTCACCCCTTTACCTAACTATGAAAGATCCTTTCTTTTTCCAATTTTGATCAACGCTACTGACGATAACTGGTGAGCAAGAGTCTTAAATAGTTGCCTAGCTCACGACGCACCTGACCATGTACACTATCTACCAACAAGTAATTGGACACCTCTGATAGCAAAGGAAAACGAAGTTTATTCACCTTCAATAGTTGGTGGAGCCTCCACAAGCGGCGATTACAGCTGCGACCCTCCACAAGCGGCGATTACAGCTGCGACCCTCCGGGGCACACTCTCAACCAATACTGTTAGCCGTCGTTGTACAATGGCTAGCAGTATTTTCTTCCACTCGGCTTGCAGAAGACATGTCAGTTCCTTCACCGATTTTGGACGGTTGGGTCACCCCTTAAGTCGACGCTCCAACTCGTCCCAGAGGTGTTCGATAGGGTTAAGGTCCGGGATCTGCGCAGGCCAGTCCATTCGATTAACCCCATTGTCACCATACCAAACCATGGTGAACCTCGCAACATGACAGGTGGCATTGTCATCCTGAAAGTAACATGGGTCCACCCCGTAAAACTGCCACAACGTAGGAAGCGCATGGCAATCCAAAATGGTGCAGTAGGTCTCGGTGTTGAGTCTACCAGGAATTGCGACCAAGGGTCCCGTGCCATACCAGGAGAAACACCCCCATAGTATAATTCCACCGCCACCGAACTTCACAGTTGGCACAATACATTCCGGCAGGAGGCGTTCTCCAGGCAAACGCCAAACCCAGACCCTGCCATCCGAACGGTAGAGGGTGAACCTTTATTCGTCGCTCCAGAGAACCTGTTTCTACTGTTCAACGGTCCACTGTCGACGTTCTTTGTATCACGTTAACCGAGCAGCGCTATTGGACTTGGAGGTCAAAGGCTTGTGGGCGGTAGCACGTCCATGATAACCGAGCAGATGGGCTTCCTTACGGATGGTATTCATCAAAAGAACACTCCTGGATGCCTGTTGAAACTCCTCGTGGATGTGTTCATCGATTTGGTGCGGTTCTTCCGAATTTTTCTGGCGAGCATCCGTCGGTCTTTAACTCCCAGTTTTGTGGGTCTTTCGGGTCGGGGCACATTCCGACAGTCACCTCTCATCTTCCACTTGCCAATCACGTAGGCCACTGTTGATTTTGGGTACTTCAACTCGCTGGATATGTCACGTATGGATCGGCTATTTCTGTGATACCCGACGATTACACCTTTCTCGAAATCAGACAGCTCCGAACTGCTTGGCATCTTGCATGCGACTGGTTGCCTTGTTGTTTCCCACACGATATTTAACGGCGGTGGCCGTGACGTGTATCAGGGCCGCAGATATCGTCAATTGCAGGGGTGTCCAATTACTTGTTGGTAGATAGTGTATATTGCATCTGCATAAAAATTCTAATTAAGTGGCTGATGTGAGTGTCTAAGTGATTAAGTTACAGCTGATCACCTGCAGACACCAAAACTATTGTGTAAGAAATTAATGTCCCATGACAAGGTACCCCAAGTCAAAGCCTCTGCTACGGAGCACATTGGACACCGAGATTGCGCAGCACACTAGCATGACATCAGCGGGGAGAAAGCTTAAGCCAGTAGCAGTTAGCCGTCAGAAGGTGAACAGCGTAAGCGCTAGCCAACATGGAAGTGGACAAGGAGCACAACCAACATTGCATTCTATATGAGTTTCACCGCGGTAGCACCACGGCAAATGCTGTAAGGAACATTACCTGTGTGTACTCCAGCGGAATACCACATCGTCAGTGCTGTCGTTCGTTTGTGCGGTTTTGGGATGGAAATTTTGACCTGTCAAACCGTCCCAAAGCCCGAACAACTGCGACAGTGAGTATGGGACATGCTGAAGATCTTAGTGCAGGCTAACCCACGTATGACCACGCGGGATTTAGCCGAACAGCTGGGAACTGCCCATAGGAGCATCGTCACGCACCTGTGTCAACTTGTGAGGGTGCACAAGAGAGGAGTTTAGGTGCCCTATCAACTCACAGTTAGCAGAAAGCAAATAGCATAGGAGTGCATGCATTTTCCTGCTTGCACGTGACCAGGTTGATCCGATCTTGGACCGTATTGTAGCAGGGAACTAGAAATGAGTCCTTTATAACAATGTCAGCGCCCGGGAACAGTGGTTGGAGTTTATGCCGAGCCTCAAAGCCGTTGGAGTCTATGCCGAGCCCCAAAGATTAGAGTCTATGCCGAGCCCCAAAGGTTGGAGTCTATGCCGAGCCCCAATGATTGGAGTCTATGCCGAGCCCCAAAGGTTAGAGTCTATGCCGAGCCCCAAAGATTAGAATCTATGCCGAGCCCCAAAGGTTGGAGTCTATGCCGAGCCCCAAAGGTTGGAGTCTATGCCGAGCCCCAAAGCCGTTGGAGTCTATGCCGAGCCCCAAAGATTGGAGTCTACACCGAGCCCCAAAGGTTGGAGTCTATGCCGTGCCCCAAAGATTGGAGTCTATGCCGAGCCCTAAAGGTTGGAGTTTATGCCGAGCCCCAAAGGTCGGTGTCTATGCCGAGCCCCAAAGCCGTTGAAGTCTATGCCGAGGCCCAAAGCCGTTGGAGTCTATGCCGAAGCCCAAAGGTTGGAGTCTATGCCGAGCCCCAATGGTTCGAGTCTATGCCGAGCCCCAAAGGTTGGAGTCTATGCCAAGCCCCAAAGGTTGGAATCTATGCCGAGCCCCAAGCCGTTGGAGTCTATGCCGAGCCCCAAAGGTTGGAGTCTATGCCGAGCCCCGAAGCCGTTGGAGTCTATGCCGAGCCCCAAAGCCGTTGGAGTCTATGCCGAGCCCCAAAGGTTGGAGTCTATGCCGAGCCCCAAAGCCGTTGGAGTATATGCCGAGCTCCAAAGGTTGGAGTCTATGCCGAGCCCCAAAGCCGTTGGAGTATATGCCGAGCTCCAAAGGTTGGAGTCTATGCCGAGCCCCAAAGGTTGGAGTCTATGCCGAGCCCCAAATGTTGGAGTCTATGCCGAGCCCCAAATGTTGGAGTCTATGCCGAGCCCCAAATGTTGGAGTCTATGCCGATCCCCAAAGGTTGGAGTCTATGCCGATCCCCAAAGTTTGGAGTCTATGCCAAGACCCAAAGCCGTTGAAGTCTATGCCGAGCCCCAAAGCCGTTGGAGTCTATGCCGAGCCCCAAAGCCGTTGGAGTCTATGCCGAGCCCCAAAGGTTGGAGTCTATGCCAATCCCCAAAGGTTGGAGTCTATGCCAATCCCCAAAGGTTGGAGTCTATGCCAATCCCCAAAGGTTGGAGTCTATGCCGAGACCCAAAGCCGTTAAAGTCTATGCTGAACCCTAAAGCCGTTGGAGTCTATGCCGAGGCCTAAAGCCGGCTTACACTCACGTAGAGTCCTGCTGTCTATTTTTGGGATATGCAGGAAGTTGTGTTGTTTGAGCTGCTCTCGGACAACACTACTATCGCCGACGATGTGTACTGCCGTGAGCTCGACAATGTGTGCACATCGCTCACGTCTACGGAACCGCAAGCACGACCTCCTACAGTAGTATGGAGCGACACCTCACAGAGCACGGGTGATTTGTCACAAGATCAGAGACATGGGCTGGGAGTTGCTGCCGAACTACTACCTTTCCCAGACACTGCCCCCCCCCCCCCCAGCGACCACCACCTTTTCCGGTGTGCTCCCGCTTGTCAGCCGCCTGCCTCCTCCAGCTCTTCTGCTCCTGTTGCTTCGTCTGCTATGCATTCCCTGTCTACATCTCTGCCGCCTGGTTGGGCTGCATCTTCTCAGCCATCCACGTCGGGTGGCTTGTTCTCACCCACTGCTCTCCATCCCAAGCTACCTTCTGTTGACGCCTCTCTGCCTGCGCACAATACCTCTCTGATCCAACTTCCGGTACCGCTCCTTCACCCTTCCACCACTCAACGGTTGCTGTGTCTACCTCTTTTCCAGTCGCCGGCACGCCATCGTACTTTCCCCTACCTTCACCTTTGATGACTTCTTCGTCGCCTCGGACTACGGATGCCCGTCTGTCCTCTGTTCTTCATCTTGCGGACGCCTCCCCTGTGCACATTTTGTCATCTTCCGTCAAGTCGCCTCATCAGCCTACTCCATCTTCAGAGGTGGGTAGCTCTCTCCTTCTGTATGCCTCCCTTGCCTGATGTGCATCTTGATTCTTCTGGCTTGCCCGTATCGACACTTGGCGTTGCTTCTTTTGCGTCCGTTATGGATTTTAGTGCTCTACTGCCGTCATCTCTCCTTGGCACTTCTTCCTCCGCTACCAGCACACCATTATGTTCACCTCCGCCGAGACCGCATTCTGTCGGAAGTTTCCCAGCATTGTCCACCGCTTCTTCTTCTATGCCTGACATCTCTCCGTGCCGGCCTCTTATCCCAGTGATCCTTTGTACTCCTTCACCGGTCTTCTTTCCGTCATCTTGCCAGACGACTCCACCATTACCTTGTTTCACCGCTGCACCTCTCGCTGCTTCTTCAACTGAACCTGTGCTGGTTGCTGGTCTATCACCTGCAGCTCCATCCTCTCTTCCAGGGCCCCTACTCTGGTGTCATCCCTATCCAACGCTCTCGACGCCCTTCTCAGAACATGCGGAAACGGCGTGCCAAGCCTGACTTTCCTCCTGCCCTTCCTGCTGCTCCTGCCGATCAACATCTTCATGATGAACTGTCAGCGCCGTTCTTCCACCTTTATCCCCGGCCCCGCGAACAAGACTTTGCCTATATTGATATATGCATTGAATACCGTCGGTCCCGCTTACAACTTAATACATTGATATATGCATTGTTTACCGTCGGTCCGCTTACAACTTAAATTTTGATAATGATAATGATTAATACACACAACTGACGTGGATTAGGAACATCAAACAGAAGTCATCGCTCTTTCCACGTTTATAAGTGAGTCACGGAAAAATTGTCATCGGCTGCCACCGGGAATTGAACCCAGGGTCTCGCCGGACATGCTACCACTGCACCACAGCGGCCTCGAATTGTTCAGACTCACATACGACCAACTGCCAAACCACATGGCAGGTTGCTTCTTGGAGACCCGCACAATGCTGAGGATTCACCAAAGATGGTAAGCAGCAAACTGAACAGATAACAAGGAGGCGAATAAATAATTAATACAGACAAATGACGTGGATTAAGAACATCAAACAGAAGTCATCGCTCTTTCCATGGTCGTATGTTAGTCTGGAGAATTCGAGGCCGCTGTGGTGAAGTGGTAGCATGTCCGGCGCATAGCTGGAAGACCCTGGGTTCGATTTCCGATGGCGGCCGATTTTTCCGTGACTCACTTATAAACGTGGACAGAGCGATGACTTCTGTTTAATGATAATGATTATGATTGAACTTTTCATGCCTCCCTGCTCTGTTCTCTTTGTACTGTCTAGCTTGCTTGCCCACGACCTCCGTGTGATTCTTTCCCAGAGTACCTTCTTTGTGTCCGATTGTAACTTTGCCCCAGTATTAGTTGGTTGATATGTTGTTATTGCTCTCCTGTACTTATCATAGTTCTCCAATAAAGCAATGTGGAAAACCTTTTACCGGTCGTTGCAGCATTTCCTGGACTTACAGCGGTTCGCCAACTGACCGTTACGATGTCGAACGCTCACTTATTCACTTCTTTGCGTCCAAGGTGCCAAAAATCTACAAAGACGGTATCCAACATCTGACCAGACGATGGGAGCATGTCGTTGTAAACGATGGCGACTACATTTTGGAATGATCTGTACTTGTATATTATGGTCTTTAGCACTTTTCTGTTTCCTTGCATTTGTAGAATATACTTTCTTTCCGACCCAATAAAATCGTTAAACATTACAGGTAGTTTTATGTGGTTTTCTTATTGTCATAGATAAAATCGTGACAGAACTCAGAAACAGAAGTTCGTTTAAGATGGAAGATTATACCAACGGAAAGTATTTCTATTAAAACATGAAGCAAGTCGCAGTTGCTGTTTGCATCGTGCTAAGCACAATTCACCATTAGGGTGGAGGGAAAAAAATGTTTTTGGAAATTCATATCAGCTGGGGTTGGGAAATTTGAAGGCACCCAACATGTGTATCAAGCCAAGATTTGAAGTCTCTAGCATATAACGAAGTAAATTTCTCCGTCGTTTCTATCCGCGCCAGGATTCGAACCCGGGTCCCCTCATTCCGGAATAAGTTGCTCTACCGATTGAGCTACGCGTACGTTTGTTCTGAGTATTATCTGCCTTTATGTCGTGTGCGTCCTGCTGGCAGGTACGTCACATCTCCTGGTACGTTACATCATCTCCCCCTTATTTTTTTTTTTTTTCGAAGTGCTGGAGAAGGGATTCTCTCATTTTTGCTATCTCGCGGTGTTGAAATAACATCACACCATTGCGAGATTTTTGAACGGTCGGGTCACCGGATAGTTCGGGCGCCATTATAACGAAGTAAATTTCTCCGTCATTTCTATCCGCGCCAGGATTCGAACCCGGGTCCCCTCATTCCGGAATAAGTTGCTCTACCAATTGAGCTACGCGTACGTTTGTTCTGAGTATTATCTGCCTTTATGTCGTGTGCGTCCTGCTGGCAGGTACGTCACATCTCCTGGTACGTTACAAGAACTCCATCTTCATGTGCCCCACAGGGTGAAACTTGCAAAAAATGTCATTTATAAGAATTTTTTATTTAAATTATTTCAAATTTTTTTAACTAAGCCTGGGGTTGAAAAATACAAATAATGATTCATAATTAATATATAAAATTTTTGGCATTCATCTTTAGGTGCCCAAAGAAGCCGAAAATTCCATCAATATACAGGGTGATTGAGAACTCATGGGGCAAACTTTAAGGGGTGGTAGAGCACACTGCAACAAACATGTTTTGTATAGGAATGTAAGGGCGCAAGTGACGCGTTGAGGCACAAACACAAGAAATAGACATGAAAGGAAACATAAGTTGTTTACTTACAGCATCGTTGACAAGTGCTTCTTTACAGCAATGTTTGCGATAATTGCTCAAAATTGCGTCCACCAACAGTAATACATGCGCGGCAGCATCGACGTACCAAGAACCATACTCTGTGATTGTGTGGGCGGGTATTGTGAACGACTTCCTGCTTGGCCCATATCTACTACCAACGCGACTCGATGGCAGATGTGATCGTATTTTTCTAGAAGAGGTTTTACCAGAATTGCTTCAAGATGTACCACTGGCCGTCCGACAAGTATTGTGGTTTCAGCGTGATGGAGCGCAAGCCCATTTCAGCATTAATGTCCGCAATTACCTGGATGCCACTTTTCGGGCGCGATGGATTGGCCGTGGTGGACCAGTCCGTTGGCCACCCCGATCGCCCGATTTATCGAGCCTAGATTACTTCTTATGGGGACATCTGAGGGCCCTCGTTTACGAGACTCTAGTTGACTCTGTTGAGGACCTCGTCGCTCGAATATCCGTTGCGGCTGCACGT
The DNA here is from genome assembly GCA_039090855.1 of Macrothele yani. NCBI lineage: Eukaryota > Metazoa > Arthropoda > Arachnida > Araneae > Macrothelidae > Macrothele > Macrothele yani. The sequence goes on along the minus strand of CM076991.1, from coordinate 25,250,755 downwards.
GTGCGAGAAATACCTGGCATCTTTGAAACTGTGCGCCAATCATTTCGTCGATACCGCCACGCATGTATTATTGTTGGTGGACACAATTTTTGAGCAATTACTGGAAACATTGCTGTAAAGAAGCACTTGTCAACGATGCTGTAAGTAAACAATTTGTGCTTCCTTTCGTGTCTATTTCTTGTGTTTGTGTCTCAACGCGTCACTTGGCCCCACATATTCCTATATAAAAAAAAGTTTGTTGCAGTGTGCTCTACAACCCCTTAAAGTTTGCCCCATGAGTTCTAAATCACCCTGTGAACGTCGCTTGCGGCATTTCAAGGATTTGTTTCCTCCTGTCTTGTATTTGTGGTATGAAGCGAAAATGTAGAGAGGTAGAGTTACAAGCTGCAAGCAGAATTGCCGTCAAATCTCAGGACAGCCAAGAATTAACAAATAGTGACGACAGCGGTGAAAATTTGGACGACGTATGCATTGATGCGAATTTCACTGCAGGGGTTGCAAGGGAAGCATCTTCTTTAAGAGAAAACATCCAAATGGGTTCAAGTTTGTATATAGTTGCAAGAGAATGCGACAGATACGGACTATCTCACAGGAGTGCTGCTTCAATTACATATGCAATTCTTCAAGGCGTTGGGTTGGCATAGTGACTGCAACTGCTACCTGTTCTGTGTGCGATAGAAGTAAAATTCGAAGAGAACGTAAAACGTTAAGGAAAGAATTACAAGCGACTAAGCCAAATAAAATAACAGTACCTTTTTTTTTGATATTATAGAAAAGGCAAAACACAGACACTAGTTCAGAAAGGTAATGAGCTACACTAAAGGGGCGCTATACAAGGGTTGTTATATTATATATCAATTATGAATCATTGTGTTTTCCAATTCCAGTCTAGTTAATATTTTCTTCTAATAATGCAAATAAAAATTCCTATAAATGATGCAAAAACGACATTTTTTTGCACATTTCAACCCCAGTGGGACACCTGAAGATGAAGTGCTAGAGGCTTCAAATCTTGGCGTGATACACATGTTGGGTGCCTGCAAATTTCCGAACCCCAGCTGATATGAATTTTCAAAAAACTATTTTTTCACTCCACCTTATTCACCATCTTGGACATTCAAAGGGCGTTCCTGGTTTGACAGCCAATCTGAATATACTTATAAGTTCTTTTGTTCGAGATTATAACCTTTACTGGCACCTGTCTTTTCATTCCCTCTGATAGATATAATTTGATTTAAAAAAAGAAAGAAAGGCTAAATTATACTCAGAGGAGCAGACGAAGACAGTCTTTTAACTCGTAGGATTGTTAATATAATAGTACTGAGAAAACAGCTATTACTGTTTATTGTCTACCGTAATGTGAGACACTTCCAGAAATAACGTCTGGATTTTCCACAACATTTAAAAGCATCGAGAATTATCTCCCTAAAGGATCCGCTTTTTGCCTCATCTTGTTCTTTGTCCGTTTCTCTCAGAGAGCAAATGGCTTCCACTTTTCTTTCTCTTTTGGGTGCGAGAACAAAGTGCGAATTCGACATGGTCGGGAAATTTTTCCTATGTGTATTCAGTATTTCGTTTTCGCAAAGATGTGAAAACCATTTGGCTGCCAAGCAAAGTGAAAGGAACGTACGATATCTGGTACATTAGAATAGTTTTGTCAATAGGAACGACAGTCTGACTGAGTGTCTGAGTTTTAAATTAAATGTTATATACCACACGCATGTGTTCGGATTTTAATAGTGTTCTACAGGAGTGTATTTGGGGATCGTGCCGTGCGAGTCATCTCTGAATTTCCCGTCCCTCTACTTCCAATCATGGTACAAAAACGGCGTATCAAAAATAAGTTTCACATGTTTCGCCTAACATTTGTTAAACAACGAAAAGCCAAAAACGTATAATTTCTGAAATATATATATTTCCTTTCTTTTTCCACGTAATCGCCTAATTTTATTAGGTGTGCAAATAAGTTTTAATGTGTTTTAAGACAACGCAACATGTAATTTGAGAGAAAACAACAATACCTTTACGAATCAAAATATGCGCCGTCATTGTATATCATACTTCATCGTGTGACGCGATGAGTTCGTTAACCCATTTTTGCACTTCGTGACATAACCGGAACCGTACAGCAGACAAACCACGTTGCATCGATCGGAACAAATGATAGTCTAAAGGTGCTAAGTCGGGACTACACGGCGGATGCTCCAAAACTTTTCAGCAAAGCATCAAAAACGTTCCCTTGACCAATTTCCTCGACATGCGGCCCAGCGTTGTCATGCATGCATTTCACGGTACGCAATCCTTTGCTTGTGAATGGACGTTTCCGACAGATTTCCTGGTTCAATCGCAGCTTGTTGCGATCAGCAGTTACAGTTTGGCCCTGTTCCAATAGTTCATAATACAGCACACCATTCATATCACATCAGAGCACAGCAGAACTATCCTGGAGGGAATATTATGTTTCGGTGTTGACGTCGTTGCTTCGCCGAGGTCTACCCAGCGCTTTTTGCGTTTGGGATTGGGATTGTCATACCCATATCCCTGTTCATCACCCGTAACGATTTCACACAGGAAATAATTTTTGTGTTGTTTATTCAACAGATTTAAACACTTCATGACACGCTAAACCTTGTTCTTCTGGTTCAGGTCATGTGACACCCATTTTCCTTTCTTCTGAATTTTCCGCATTGCGCGTGAACGATTGGAAATGGTTTACTGAATTACCCCAGTTGTTCAGCTAGTTCTTTTTTGCGTTTGAGACGAATCTTCACCTAACAATGCTTGCAGTTCCTCATGTGCAACTTTCTACGGGGCGCCGCTACGTTCTCGATCGCTAGCATCAAAATCACCAGCTTTAAACAGTTTAAACCAAAACTCACTCGTGATTTTCGATACAATATTCTCCCCAAGAACAGGATAGATCGTTGCACATGCTTTTGCAACACTGTTTTCTTGATGAAATTCGTAACGAATGCAGTGTCGAATAATTGCAGTATCGCTTGCCATCTTTCACCTACGGATGTGCAAGTGCGTTTGACTGTTGGGCAAACTTCTTTGTCACATTTTATACTCTGGACCAGTTACGGTTCCATGACAAAAACACGGGGCAATGTCGGATATGTAAATTAGCGGCATACGTCACACAAAAAATATTTTAAAACTTATTTGTACACCTTATAGTAAACACTGTGGGAACGAGAATCCAATTTTTCAATGCCGTGAAAGTAAAAGTTCGCTCCAGGTTCACGGAGACATGTTTTCACAGCTTCCTGACTTCATCATCATCTGCGGAATGCTTGGCCCCCACTAAGGTCCTCTTTCATTTTGGGGAAAAAGTGATAATCGCAGGGGGATATCTCGGCACATTACGGGGAATGCGGACGTACTTCCCCCTTGAAAATGCGCAGAAGCTCTTGAGTGGCTGCAGCTTTGGGTGAAGTTGCGTTGTCGTGCAACGAAATGATGACAAGTTTCCTCGTCTTCGATTCTTAATTGCCTTCCTAAACATCTTCAGTCTCTCTCAGTACAGTGCATTGGTTATCTTACTCCCTTTTGCCATAAACTATGTGTACACCGGTACCTTGCAGAGCAGTATCGGAATTGAACCTCCGCTGATTGGCAAAGGATTACCTTCTCCGACGAGTCACGTTTTCTGTTTCATCGAAGGGATGGACGTTGGCTTATAAGGCGAGAAACATCGGAGAACAAACATTCTTCAACCATTGCTTGAAGAATACAAGCTTGTGGGGCAGCGTTATGGTTTGGCGAATGTTTTCGTGGCATTCCTCCGGAGATTCCTTATTTCGACGGTCAACTCATGTGAATTATTACAGACATCCAAGATCCTATGGAACTGTAAAAGGATAATATTTCGATATGTTGAGGTGGAGATATTTGAATTCCAATTGATGTAAAAATATATGTCAAATGAAAATTCGTTCATATGTTGTCTATTTTAGCTTGCTTCAATTTTATTAGTATACACAATGTATATACATTATCTACCAACAAGTAATTGGACACCGGTGAGAGCAAAAGAAAACTAAGTTTATTCTCCTTCAATAGTTGGTGGAGCCTCCACGAGCGGCGATTACAGCTGCGATCCTCCGGGACATACTCTCAACCAGACGTTGTACGACTGCTAGCGGTATTTTCTTCCACTCGGCTTGGAGAAGACAGGTCAGTTCCTTCACCGATTTCGGACGGTGGGGGCACCCCTTACGTCGACGCTCCAAATCGTCCTACAGGTGCTCGATAGGGTTAAGGTCCGGGATCTGCGCAGGCCAGTCCATTCGATTAACCCCATTGTCACCATACCAAGCCATAGTGGACCTCGCAACATGACAGGTGGCATTGTCATCCTGAAAGTAACATGGGTCCATCCCGTAAAACGGCCACAACGTAGGAAGCGCATGGTCATCCAAAATGGTGAAGTAGGTCTCTGCGTTGAGTCTACCAGGAATTGCGACCAAGGGTCCCGTGCCATACCAGGAGAAACACCCCCATAGCATAATTCCACCGCCGCCGAACTTCACATTTGGCACAATACATTCCGGCAGGAGGCGTTCTCCAGGCAGACGCCAAACCCAGACCCTGCCATCCGAACGGTAGAGGGTGAACCTTGATTCGTCGCTGCAGAGAACCTGTTTCCACGGGTCAACAGTCCACTGTCGACGTTCTTTGCACCGCGTTAGCCGAGCAGCGCTATTGTACTTGGTGATCAAAGGCTTGTGGGCGGCAGCACGTCCATGATAACAGAGCAGATGGTCTTCCTTACGGATGTTATTCATTGAAAGAACACTCCCGGATGCGTGTTGAAACTCCTCGCGGATGTAGCCCATCGATTTGGTGCGGCTCTTCCGAATTTCTCTGGCCAGCACCCGTCGGTCTCTAACTCCCAGTTTTGTGGGTCTGCCGGGTCGGGGCACATTCTGACAGTCACCTCTCATCTTCCACTTGCCAATCACGTAGGCCACTGTCGATTTTGGGAACTTCAACTCGCTGGATATGTCACGTATGGATCGGCCATTTCTGTGATACCCGAAGATTACACCTTTCTCGAAATCAGAGAGCTCCGAACTGCGTGGCATCTTGTATGCGAATGGTTGCGTTCTTCTTTTTCCACACGATATAAACTGATGAATCCAGATTCACGATCCGTCAATATGATGGCTGTGTATGAGTATGGTGGCAGCCGGGGGAATGCTATTTACCACAGTGTACTGTTCCTATGGTCAAGTTTGAAGCTGGCAGTGTTCTCGTGTGGGGTGTCTCCCGTGGTAAGGTTCCGACCCAATGATTATCGTGGACAAGCCTGTTAACCAGCACGTCTACCTCGATATTCTGGAGAGTTATGCCTTACCAACCCTGTGGAAATACTATGGAACCGAGCCTTGTCGGTACTAGCAGAATAATGCACCTAGCCATAAAGCAAGGACTGTTATGGGCGTGGTTTGAGAATAATTTCGTATCGTGTGTGAACTGGCCAGCACAGAGCACTGATCTTAATCCCATGGAGCACCTATGGGATGAATTAGAGCGCTGGAACCAAGGCCTACTACTAAGCAACAGTTAGCGGCAGCATTATGTATTGAATAGAAGCGCATACCTATCGCTGTGTTTCAAAAACCTTGTCGAAAGCATGTCTCGAAGGGTCAGTGCATGCATTAAGGCCAAAGGTGGACCAAAACCGTACTAATGTATGTCAATAAATGCTATGTTGTATTTCACTTCTAGGTGTCCGGTGACTTTTGTCAATATAGTGTATATATAGAGAAATAAAATTGATATATATGCCGATTAATTTTTTCATCAATTGATATATATGCCGATTAATTTAGGTGGATAGTTTTCGGAAGAAACAGTACAATATTTCAGAGCAGTCTACCATTACGTCTTAAAAGAAAAGTGTTTAATCAATTCATCCATTATATACGAAGCAGAGACGCGGACCTTAACTAAAAAAGACATACAAAGTCTGCTGAAAACTGAAAGAGGCAAGGAGAGATGCATGTTTGGCGTATCCAGGAAAGATACGAGTAACTCGTGGATGAGGAAAATGACAAGAGTGGGAGGCATCATGATCGAGGTGAATTTCCTGAAATGGATTGGCTGGACATGTTGCCAGAAGAACGGACCACCGATGAATAACCGAAATTTTAGACTGGGTTCCAAGGGACAGGAAACCACCGGGAAGAAGGAGACCACATGGGAGACGGATGGATGAAATTCCGAAGCATGCAAGAGTGACATGGAGGCGACTGACTCAAGACAGACTACTGTGGAAGAAACTTGGGGAGACCTTCATCCAGCAGTGGATTGATAAAGATTGATAATAATGATGATGATATATATATATATATATATATATATATAGCATATATGCATACAGGGGTTGTCTGAAATAATGGGAACACCTCGCTGAGAACAGTGACTTCGGTATGTGCCGCTTTTTGAGCAAAACCAACATGTAGGCACAATAGTTTTGTAAAAACGTGTTGCTTATAGTCTCAAAGGTCTGTGTGATTGCATTGTAAATCGGTGTTTGCATAATTTTGTTTCAGGTGAAGGCACAATGAGTGACCTGTGGGAGTTCCAAAGAGGGCAGATTGTAGGAGCCCGTTTGGTTGGTGCGTCTGCAACCACAGTGGCACAGGTATTGGGAGTATCGAGAGGTATCGTGTCGAAGGTCATGACAGCATACAATGTTCACGGCACAACATCATATGCGAGACACAACTGTGGAAGGAAAACCGAACTCACTTCGAGAGACAGGAGGACATTAAAGAGGATTGTGACCGCAAGGAGGAAGACCACGGCGACGAAAGTGACTGCTGAGCTTAATGCACATCTCCAAAACCCAGTGTCGATCCATACCATGAGAAGGGAATTGCATAAGCACAATATTTACGGCAGAGCTGCGATTGCAAAACCCCTGGTGTCACAGGTGAATGTGAAACGGAGATTACAGTGGCGCCAGGAACATAAAACGTGCACTGAGGATCAATGGAAACATGCCGCCTTGCTTTTCGATGAATCAAGTTTCTCACTATTCCCCACCACTGGACGGATTTACGTGTGGAGAACCCCCGCAGAAGTCTTCAACTCAGACTGTCTCCTTCCTACAGTGAAGCATTGGGGAGGTTCCGTAATGGATTGGGCCATGATCTCGTGGTTTGCAGCAGGTCCCATTATCACCTTACACAGACGGATCACTAGCGGTGACTATGTCACTCTTTGGCCGACCATGTGCATTCAATGGCGCAGACATTGTTTCTGTCGGACGATTGCACCTTTCAAGATGTTAATTCCCCGATTCACAGAAGTCGAACTGTTTAATCATGGTTTGAGGAACATGGAGATGAAGTTACACACCTTCCCTGGACTGCACAATCACCGGACTTTAACATCATTGAGCCCCTATGATCTATGTTGAAAAACAGAGTGCTATCCCGTTATCCTCCTCCGGCGTCTGTCAAAGAATTGGAGCAGTTTCTGCAGGAAGAATGGTACAACATACCACTTACCACCATCCAGGACTTGTATGCGTACATTCCAAGGAGGAGTCAAGCAGTTTTAGATGCCAAAGGTGCTCCCACACCATATTAGGTGCGTAACATCTATTGTTTCAAGGTGTTTCCTTTGTTTTGGACAGCCCATGTACAGTAGATCCCCGTTTATATGTTTCTGACTTATACGTTTTTCTCATTCAGATGCAAGTTATCGCCGGTTTCGAAATTCTGAATTGCCCCAATTGCTAAATTTAATCAATTATACGTTAATCGAATTACCTTTCTTCTCCTTTATATGTTAAATTTTGGTGTTGTGGTGTCGTGAATTAGACATTCAATTACGCACATGTCGCTTACAATCTGTCTTCCCCTTCAATGCTGATTCCGTTTTGTACTTTGCAATCCATCACCTCCTCTTTTTGCTCTTCCTATTTCCTGTCGCCCACCTGATCTATGACTTACTCTGCGCATGCTCCTCTTCAGCTACCTTCGGTCAGCTCACTTGGCAGCTGTAGTTGACTTTTAACGGCTACAGCGGGACAATGTGCTGCCATCTAGGGATGGAAATATGCCCTATTTCGTTTACACGTTTTTTTAATTATAATTTAACGTTATCTGGTCCCTTAAAACATAGAAACTGGGTTCCATTATATACATACATGTGTGTGTGTCTATGTGGATACGGTTTTACTTACCGCTGCGGTTATGTTTGTCAAACTTGTTCCTCCATAGGTACTGGGATGTTGAAGGGGCATAAACTTTAGTAAGCATACTGCGTCATTCGCCAGAATTCAATGCATATTTTATTAGGCATGCATTAAAAAACGCCTGGAGAGCTAAAAATTCTCTTGGAACCAAATTCTGCATTTATATGCACATAAAAAAAGTTTTAGGTATATCCTGCCAAAGGGAGGCATGATGAGCGAGAGCCTTTGGACCTTTTCTGCTTTTGCATTAGTTAGTCAGAAATCCGATGAGTAAAACAAGAGATCCACTCTAAGAAGACGGATTATGACTGAAGAGCGGATGCCAAGAATGGAAGGTTAAGCTCTTTCCCCCTCTCGCACTTCTTAGCCCGTTAATGCTGAAGAGGATTTTTTGCTTGGAGTGTTCTTTTTTGGCTGAATCCCTCCCGATCTTCCTTTCAAGGTGCTTCTCTCTCTCTCTCTCTCTCTCTCTCTCTCTCTTCCTGGCTTCGAACATTCTAATAAAGCCAACCAAAGAACCCACGCGTTGCATTATCTCGAGTGATGCTCAGAGAGAAATGCGGACTAAGCAACAAAAGGATGTTTGTTTTCTTTATTGGTTTTTCCAAAGAGGATAATGTGAAGTAAGTAAGAAAGAGACCCGAGTTCGGAGGAATGCAGCCAACCACTGGTAGCGTTTCCTCTTGCTTTCTGCCGCGCTTCCCTTATTAAGAATTATGAAATATCTGTCTTGTAGTGTCACGTAAAAATGTTCTAAGATACGCACTAATCCCTAAGTAAAGATTTTCCAAAGAAAAAAATGAGTTAGTGAATTGAAATCCTTCTAGGCATTTCTCAATTCTAGGATCTTATACTTACATTTCAAAATTTTAAGAGATTTTATCAAAGAAGTAATTTATTCTTTCTTATTTATTCGCGAATTTGAAAAAATAACAACAAGAAAATGGCACTTGCGCCAACTACGGGGGTGCTCAGGGGCTTGAGCATCCCTTGAAATCATTTGGGGGGGTGCTCCGCACCCTTTCGAATTTTTGTTATATGTGCTGGTTTCATACTTAAATATTTAGTTCCACTTTACATAAAATTAAGTAAGATAATCGCAATATAAGGCAAATATTTGGTTTCTGTAAAAAAAAATCAATATCTTAAAAAAAAACGTGTTTTAACCACCGATACCGAATAAACACTTAAGAAATAAGACAGCCAAGCAAGCAAGAAATTGGGAAGTGTGGGATGTGATGGTTTGTAACCTACCTTCCTTAATTGTTTAAAGCTACCGATTTTTTTTTTCGCAATCACGTTCCTTGCACATCAGCAAGTTGTCAGTAGCTGACCATGCACGCAATGAGCTTCGGTAGGGTCATAAAGCCATAAATGTCAGAGCGGAAGTAATGAATGACCGTCCGAGAGCAGAAGACACACAGCGAGACTGCGAATGATCGTTTCTCGGTCAAACGATAATTTTGAAGGGGTTTTTTTTTTTTTTGCTGTTGTTGTTGAAGTTATTGTTTGTTTGTTTGACATAATTCTGTTGAGGATTTTTTTTTCTCTCTAGATTTATAAAACGCAAAAGCAGTCACCAATAGTAACACCAATCAATCCACTCAGGGGTGATATACCGAATCGATAACAACCGGTTCACATGGACTGCAAGATGAATGATGGCGGGTCGTGGTGGAGATTTACAAGTTACACTTGTTGATCAAAGCAAAACTTTCACTGTGATATATGCTGCGTTTTGCTCTAAATACTAACAATAACAAGTAAGGAAAATAATACAGTGCAATGATTATGAAGCGCGTTCCATTCCAACCCTGACCACGTCAGTTTGTTTGCTACTGCTAAAGCGAGCTCCTCAAAGGCCGAAAGGTGTAAACCTCGGGTATCACAGAAATGACCGATACATACGTGACATATCCAGCGAGTTGAAGTACCCAAAATCGACAGTGGCCTACGTGATTGGCAAGTGGAAGATGAGAGGTGCCTGTCGGAATGTGCCCTGACCCGGCAGACCCACAAAACTGGGAGTTAGAGACGGACGGGTGCTGGCCAGAGATAATTCGGAAGAACCGCACCAAATCGATGGGCCACATCCGCGAGGAGTTTCAACACGCATCCGGGAGTGTTCTTTCGATGAATACCATCCGTAAGGAAGACCATCTGCTCGGTTATCAGGGACATGCTGCCTCCCACAAGCCTTTGATCACCAAGTCCAATAGCGCTACTCGGCTAACGTGGTGTAAAGAACGTCGACAGTGGACCGTTGAACAGTGGAAACAGGTTCTCTGGAGCGACGAATCAAGGTTCATCCTCTACCGTTCGGATGGCAGGGTCTGGGTTTGGCGTTTGCCTGGAGAACGCCTCCTGCCGGAATGTATTGTGCCAACTGTGAAGTTCGGCGGCGGTGGAATTATGCTAAGGGGGTGTTTCTCCTGGTATGGCACGGGACCCATGGTCGCAATTCCTGGTAGACTCAATGCCGAGACCTACTGCACCATTTTGGATGATGATGCGCTTCTTACCTTGTGGCTGTTTTACGGGGTGGACCCATGTTACTTTCAGGATGACAATGCCACCTGTCATGTTGCGAGGTCCACCATATCTTGGTATGGTGACAATGGGGTTATTCGAATGGACTGGCCTGCGCAGAGCTCGGACCTTAACCTTATCGAGCACCTCTGGGACGAGTTGGAGCGTCGACTTAAGGGGTGCCCCCACCGTCCGAAATCGGTGAAGGAACTGACCTATCTTCTCCAAGCCGAGTGGAAGAAAATACCGCTAGCCGTTGTACAACGCCTGGTTGATAGTACGCCCCGGAGGGTCGCAGCTGTAATCACCGCTCGTGGAGGCTCCATCATCTATTGAAGGTGAATAAACTTCGTTTTCCTTTGCTATCATAGGGGTCCAATTACTTGTTGGTAGATAGTGTATATACTGCCAATCTCAGCCTTTTTAAACAGGTTTGGTTTTCTAGTAGTAGTCCCCAACAAAAAGCTCAAATTTTGTCCAAAAGAAAAAAGTTATGGAGCTCTTGTGCGCACATTACAGAAGATTAGATCGGAAGAATTAAAACGGGGTTCAAGAATTTGGTTTTGTAAAAAAAAAAAAAGGTAATATCTTTACCATGAAATCATGAATCGGTTTGTTTGCGTTTACACTGAAGACAAGGTCTATTTAAACATCTAAATTTTCGCATTTCAGCACCCCTCGAAATTTTCAGAAGTCGGCGCCTGTGAAACATGGTATGGGAAAGCGTGATGCAATGATCACAGGGTAGAAATAAAAAAGTATAAGATTCATGAAAAAATCAACTATTCTCCATTACTGGTATTAGGAGATTCAAATTCGTGCAGAAATAATAATAAAATAATCAAGGTATTTGCCTTCGATGCACAACCTGGATCAGAAGAGTATCACAGAACACAAATTCAAATTCATCGGCTGAATTTAAAGATTTTATTGTATATAGTTTGAGGTATAAGAACTTTCAGGTTTACCTAGAACTTATCGTCAGATACATAAACAGAAATAACGTATTCAACTTAAACGTATTCCCTTTCTTCTTTTTTATGTATCTGACGATAGGTTCTGTTGGAACGTGAAAATTCTTATACCTCAAACTCTTTAAGATCTTTAAATTCAGCCGATGAATTTGAATTTGTATTGTGTGTGACTCTTCTGATCAAGATCGTGCATCGAAGGCAACTGCCTCGATTATTTTTTGTTTATTTTCTATTACCTTTTCGAAACCCCTTAATCGGGTGGAACGAGTTAAGTCGCCGTTAGCAAAAATTGGCTGAAATCAGCTCGAAGAAATGTATTCGCTGTTCAAGATAGTTCCAACTAAAATCTCCGCCCTATATTTCCAATGGTAAAAACTTCTATAGATCCTTTCAATTAATGGATGGATGAAAATTTGTTCATCGACAGAAACAACTTTAAATTACAGCATCGCAAACTTAATAATTGCTAAAAATTAACCATAATTATATAAAGAAATCAATTATTTCTCCTTGGGTAATGTTCAGATCTGCCAATAGATGGCGTGACCTGTACATGGGACTTACTGAATGCAATGACGTCGTAGTTGTTTTTCTCAATAATTTTTAAAAATTTCCGAACGCAATCAAAACTTGGGTCCATCCATGTGGTTGTCTGGAATGTTTAGAATAATTTGTGCCACTTAGATTAAATGTTCTAACAATAATTTAGCTGAAAATGCCAACCAAACTGTAGGTACTGCTCCTTCTAATTCCGAAATAAGCCACAAAACATTTCTTTGTCCACTGACGTCATCAATGTACAGGTCGCGCCATCTATTAGCAGGTCTCAACATTACCCAAGGAAAAGTTACGGATTTTTTAATATACTATATTGTGCAAATTAATTGGGACAAAGTAAAAAATCACTCTTTTTTTCAAAATTATGCCTTTATATCATTCTATGCCTTGATATACACTGATAAATACCTGTATTAGTATGTCCTCCTTTAGCAGAAATGACCTCTTGAATTCGTTTTGGCATTGACTCCACTAATTGAGTGCACATATTTTTGACTTCATAATCGTGGAACCACACTTTTATAGCATTCGTTATCATGCGTTCTTTGGTTGTACAATCCATTTTACCTAAACGTCTCTTCAAAATATTCCACAAGTTTTTTATGGGATTTGAGTCTAGCCAATCAAGCAAATGAATTTGATTTTCCAGCATGAAATTCTTGACCAATTTCGAATTGTGACATGGGGCCAAGTCATGTTGAAATGTCCCGTCAAAAGTTTGTAAGAATGGAACAATCCTTCGTTCTAATATTTCTACGTACTTGGCTGAATTCATCATACCTTGAACTGGAACTAAGCTTCCAGTGCCATTTGATGTAAAAAAACCCCAAAACATCTGTTTCAGAGGGTATTTTATAGTTTGTTTGACATGCTCAGGTCTTAAGGGTTCACAGTTGCTTCGTCTAACGACATTTCCTTAGTAACCCTGCACAAATAAATGAGTTTCATCACTGAAAATTACCTTTTTCCAGTCTTCAGCAGTCCATGATTTATATTTTTTGGCTCATTAACATCACAACCACTAGCCAATAAATATCTTTGAAGGTCGGTGCTTGTTTTTTTTTTTTTTTTTTTTTTTTTGGATTCATTTTACTATTTCTGATTAGATATTTATCGGTTCGTGGAGTTGCTTTTCGTTTTCTTCTATATTTACCTCTTCTTTTGGAGACGATGATCCAGATGCATTGTATCGCGTAAGCAGTCTTGATACACTTGATTTGCCTACACTAACTGCAGAAGCGATCTCTCACTGTCGTAGAAGTGTGATCCTTCAGAGGAATTATTTTTGCACGCTTCCTTGGGGAAATATTCATTTTTAAATACACGAAAGCAACACGTACTCACAGAGAGCAAAAACTAACATCCACCTGTCACACACGAAAGTTCACAACTAAAGCTGAAGTGCCTATTTCCTGTTTAAAACCGGTCAAACCACATTCTTACTGTCAAGTTCTAACAGTCACACCACCTCACAGCTGATAAAACCGGTTTACGTGGGTTTCCGGCATCAACTGGCGATCACATTACAATTCTGAGAATAAAATAGCTTGTCCCAATTAATTTGCAGGGTATAGTATTTAGGGTTACGTTTTAGCAAATACCCGTATTAATTATGCCATGCTATAATTTAAAGCTATATTTATCGATGTGCAAATTTTCTGATTCTTGAGAATACACTAATTACAAAGATAATCTCTGCAGAAGTTTTTACTATTGGAAACAGAGCAGATTTTTTTAGGTGGAACCACCTTAAGAAGTGGGTCTAATGGGACATTGATTTTCATCTAACAACGCCTCTGCAAATCGTGTGAACTCAGATGAAAAAAGCCACACTGGTTTAGTGGCAGAGAAAGTGAGTCGAACGGGATATGGTGAGGAAAACGAACCGCGTCTTTCCCAGAGTCTCGACCAGATGAGTAGAATCAGATAGGTTCCTGAATCAGATATTCACCGGCCATGGCTTATCGCCGGAGTATTTCCGCCATTTTGCGGTGAAGGAACGGGCGTGTGGATGTGGGGCCCAGTCCGCAGACATCGCCCACATGATTCTAGAATGTGATTCTCTTTCAGAGAATAGAAAAGTCCTCGCTCCTGGGTTGGGGAAAACGAATGACGTCGCGACCCTGCTCAGACATTCCACAGCTGGACAGAGGTTAATCGAGATGGTCAAAGACTTCGTCGAGAGGCAGAATGAGATACTGAAGACGAATGACGGAGGAAACAAAGCGGAGAGCGATGACTCCAGGCCAGAGTCATCACCGCAGCACACGTCCAAGTGCTACGGATTTTGGAAGACAGAGTAAATAACTTCTCTGTGAGAGGGTTCATGAAAATAAAGGATTTATTTCCCATTGTATTAATGTGAATGTATCTTTAGCCTAGGCACAATAAAGGACTGTAGTCCAAATTTTCATCGAGCTGACGAGCAGATCTCTCTGCCAGAAGCAAAATTAAGAACCCGGACATTAAAAAATGTAACCTCATTAAAATGCTTGGGATCCATTATAAATTATAAAAAATAATCAGCTCTGAAATAATGGCTAGAATAGTCTGGAAATAGATTTTATTTTTCTATACAGCATCTTTCTGTCTTCTAAAACGCTATCACACAGATTAAAAATTGAACTAACTGTCCAAGTCCAAGAAGATATGCTTCAACGGTTTGACGGTTTGAAAACAAAATACTTAGAAAGATTTCTTGACCCATTTCAGACAACGTTAGTGGAGTATGGAGAAGAAGACATAACATGGAAGTATATCAATGTTCAAGAGCAGTATGCCATTATGTTTTAAAAGAACAGTGTTTAATCAATGCATCCTTCCAGTGCTTACGTATGGAGCAGAGACATGGACCATAACTAAAAAAGACATACAAAATCTGCAGACAACTCAAAGAAGCATAGAGATATGCCTGCTTGGTGTAACCAGGAAAGATAAGAAGAGGAACTTGTGGATAAGGAAAATAACAGGAGTTGACGACGTCATGACCAGAGTAAAATCACTGAAATGGCAATGGGCTGGACATGTTGCCAGAAGAACGGACCACCGATGGACAACCGAAATTTTAGACTGGATTCCAAGGGACAGGAAAAGACCCAGAAGGAGACCTGATGGGCGATGGATGGATGAAATTCGAAAGCATGCTGGAGTGACGTGGAGGAGACAGGCCCAAGAAAGAGAATTGTGGAAGAAACTTAGGGAGGCCTTCATCCAGCAGTGGATTGATAATTATTGATGATGATGATATCAATGCTATAAATCACCACTGATTGTCGGCCAGTTGAAGGCTGCACGAGTTAGATGGCTGGGCCATTCGAGAGAATGGGGGAGTCCAGTGGAGGCAAGCGGGGTTATAAATTGATGCCATTTGGTAGGATACCAAGAGGACGATCCCGACAACGCTGGAGTGACAGCGTGCGGCGTGACCTGGGGGAACTCGGAGTGATGGACTGGACCGATCGAGTGAAATAAAGGGGAGAGTGGAGGAGAACTGTGCTTTCGGCAAACACTCTTGGAGGTTCAGTGAGCTGATGAAGAAGAAGAATGCCCATTATTAGCACGTCGCACGCGCGAGCTATAGCAAAGGCTTTTTTTTTAAGTGGCGGTCCTGTGGGGGCAGCAGACTCAAGCCGGTTCCTGGACGGATCCTGTCCGGCTGAAAGACTTTCCGGATCCTGGCAGGATTTTACGCGCAATGCCTTCTCTATCAAATTTTGAGGGAGTTCCACATATTCCTGCAGAGTCGGCATTCCGACGGAGCAGGTACAGTCATCAGCCTAGCTTATAACACATGATTATTAATTTGCTACAGAAACTCAAAGAATTCCACTTAGGAGCACATTTTGATTTCAGTAGCAGTTAAGCGGAAACTACTTTAATCAGCTTTCACCCGGAATCTGTACTTCAGTTTGTCATCATTAAAGGAAACTTCACAGACATTATGGCTCAATTTATTATAGCACCGTAAGGTACATCAGTTTCATAAATATTCCCCACATTTCCTCTCTCGTCATAAAAGTAACTAACATTTTTATTCCCACAATAATCTTGCTTATAAAACACAAAACGTCTGTTTGTCTGAAGCAGCAAAAACTCTCGAACGCTGAACTGTGGCATCATATTGCCGCCGATGAAGAAGAAACCAAAAATATTGTGTACGGCTAAGTGCAGAAATAATCACACTATGAATAAATAATTTGTAATGACCGAATTTGTGAAATCAGCTTTTTTCTTTCTTGAAAGCATCTATTTTCCCCCGATTTTTTCAGTGACATATAAGGGAATATGAAATTAATAAGCCTAAATCCCGGGCAAAGCCAGGTAGTAAAGCTACTACAATCATAAAACAAACAGGAACACTAAAGGAAAAGTTGTTTTGTAATTTTTTTTATTGAAGGTTTAACGACCACCGTTATTAAGCTCAATGGGCTAGTCGCCCGTCTCTAATTTAGGGCCCCAGGTTCCAGGGAGGGGAGAGAGCCAGTGCTGTAAGACAAACACCATATGCATGCCTCACCCGGGATTCAAACCCTGAGCCATCTTGGACGAATGGTCATAAGCCTGAGTTTAATCTACTGCGCAACATGGGCGGTTGAAGGAAAAGCCCCTCCCCTTAATGTGGAGTTTAGTTATCACAGTTAATTACACCAACAGTTGGGAAGAATACATTTAATTTAACCTTCCTTTTAGGTTCCTGTGTTTTTATGTAAATATGATTTCTTTTTGTTAAATATTTTTGTAACTTAACGCCACAGACTTCCTTTCTGTCAATTTGACATAGGCAACAATGTGACAGCATAACAATATACAACTACTAAGACGTATACTCCTTCCGTTTTGAGTTATTTCTCTATGCAAATTTTAGTTGTCTTTCTCTATGCAAATTTTGGTTGTCTTTATGCAAATTTTAGTTGTTTTTCTCTATGCAAACTTTGGTTGTCTTTCTTTATGCAAATTTTAGTTGTCTTTCTCTATGAAAATTTCAGTTGTCTTTCTCTATGCAAATTTTAGTTGTCTTTCTCTACGCAAATTTTAGTTGTCTTTCTCTACGCAAATTTTAGTTGTCTTCCTCTATGCAAATTTTAGTTGTCTTTCTCTATGCAAATTTTAGTTGTATTTCTCTATGCAAATTTTGGTGTCTTTCTCTATGCAAAATTTAGTTGTCTTTCTCTATGCAAATTTTAGTTGTTTTCCTCTATGCAAATTTTATTTGCCTTTCTCTATGCAAATTTTAGTTGTCTTTCTCTATGCAAATTCTCTATGCAAATTTTAGTTGTCTTTCTCTATGCAAATTTTGGTGTCTTTCTCTATGCAAAATTTAGTAGTCTTTCTCTATGCAAATTTTAGTTGTCTTCTTCTATGCAAATTTTATTTGCCTTTCTCTATGCAAATTTTAGTTGTCTTTCTCCATGCAAATTTTAGTTTTCTTTCTCTATGCAAATTTAAGTTGTATTTCTCTATGCAAATTTTGGTGTCTTTCTTTATGCAAAATTTAGTTGTCTTTCTCTATGCAAATTTTAGTTGTCTTCCTCTATGCAAATTTTATTTGCCTTTCTCTATGCAAATTTTAGTTGTATTTCTCTCTGCAAATTTTGGTGTCTTTCTTTATGCAAAATTTAGTTGTCTTTCTCTATGCAAATTTTAGTTGTCTTTCTCTTTGCAAATTTTAGTTATCTTTCTCTATGCAAATTTTAGTTGTCTTTCTCTATGCAAATTTTAGTTGTCTTTCTCGATGCAAATTTTAGTTGTCTTTATGCAAATTTTAGTTGTCTTTATGCAAATTTTAGTTGTCTTTCTCTATGCAAATTTAGGGTTTTAACCTCAACGTTATATTTTCTCACTCACTGAATGTTATGTTGGCTGCAGTCTTGAGGTCCAAAGTGAATGAAGGTCGTTAAACCTCAATCAAAAAAAAAATCATACAAGAGAAGAACGAAAAAAAAGGAAAGAAAAAGAAAATTTGACAAAAGAAGAACGAGATATAATGTCTAGAGTTAGCAGACAAAGTGTGGTGTGATGTTATGGTGTGCTGCTGATAGATTACTGTATCTATTTGATGTAATTGGTAAATTAGATGTAAACACATGGAACGTAATTTGATACAGGTTTAGTATTCTGAATTATGCTGATGTGATACGTTATGAATCTGAAGTTCTGTAAAGTTTCGACAATAAAGGCTCTTGCTCGTAAATGTTTTCAAGACGTGCCTCTTCTGGCAGTTACGTCGCTTAATTTATCTCAGAGTGTAATTAAGAATAAAACCTATATAATAGGATTAGGCTGTCCCTAAAACTCTGACGTAATCAGTACTTGCAGCGCCATCTGTTTGTAAAATCAAAGAGAAATACCGGAAAATAAAATAAAATTAGTGTGACAAACGACTCCATCTGTGGCAATACGCACGTGCTCGAAAAACCGTCTGCGACGTTTTTTCTGTTACGTAGGTGTTATGCCGTGTATGATTTTTTTTATTAAGGTTTAACGACCACAGTGAGCAACTCAATGGGCTATAAGCAGTAGCTCGCCCCTAATTTAGGGCCACTGACTCCAGGGAAGAGAGAGAGCCATTGCCGTAAGAAAAGCACAACATCCATGTCACCCGAGATTCGAACCCTGACCCATCTCGGACGAATGATCAGAAGCCATGGCTTAGACCGCTGCGCCACCGGGGCCGGCTTTATTCCATTTTGTTCACATTGCAGAGTAAACTCATGAAAAGGAATGAGCGTTATTATAAATATAAATTTCCAGATCTATTTAAAACGCCCCAACCTACAATAAAAAACTGAAATTTTAAGATGTCGAAGTGAGCAAAATCGCATCCAAAAACATTTTTAGCTCTTACACAAATGAGTTTTTACTAAATTTCCTTACAGAAATCACGCGTCTACTGGATATTTTTTCAATCTGCTTCAATTAAAAATTTCACCTCGTCCTAGGTCAGCCAACATCTCCTATGTATGAATATTTATTTAAAGCTTTAAAGCAGCCGTCCTCGGACGGGCTACAGGCTAGTTCTTTATGAAGTAGCTATCCGAGGTTTAGCAGTTCATAGTTACAGTGATACGAGAACAACCGACTGTTGGTACGAAGGTAATGTTTAAGTAGTGACATATTTAACCGACACATATTACACTACGTAGTAAAGACTCGAGAAATAGGAGCTTGTGTATGCAATGTTCAGTCTACTGTCTCTGTTATTTTGCTCATAGCATAAGTAGCTCCTCTGTGATCATTTGGGCGATGGAAGAAGAGTCACCTATGCTATGAAGTATTTGTAAGCTTGTATGAATACGAAATTCTACAACAGTACAGATTACATTAGTTATCGTACTGTTGTGGAAAGAGATATATATATATCCGTGTGCTTCGAAAGGCTGTTACATAAGAAGATTATATTCCATGATTGAGTTACTGCGACTTGTTGATGGTGAATATTTGAAATGATGATGCTCTGAATTCCTCATTAATAAACAATTGGGACTCGTAAGTAAACTTGTTGGTCTCTGAATCCTGGCCGTATTTTCGTGTAATGGCTTCTCATGCCTAATTAAGTTTCCAGCGGCTATGAAAGTCTGTAATTCCTCCGGGAAAGCAACTTTTTTAAGTTAAAGAGGGAATTCAAGTCTCCAATGAAGCATTAAGCTGAAGTGAAACCCTTATGATAATAGTTGCAGACAAACGAATATCTAATTATTATTTTAAACAAAAAATATACACAGACAAGCCATTACATTATGACCAACCCCAGCCTAGAGAAATGAGCGCGCCTGGAGACCAAGCGGTGGCGCAAGTGAAGTTCACATAGCAGTCAATCCGAGGACAGGCTTTCGGTTAGTAGAGTGTTCGCGGTCAAAATGGGAAGAGCTACCGATTTATCGGAGTTTCAAACAGAAGTCATAGCTCTTTCCACGTTTATAAGTGAGTCGCAGGAAAATTCTCATTGGCCGCCACCGGGAATCGAACCCAGGGTCTTCCAGTTACGCACGCGCCCGACATGCTTTCACTGCACCACAGTGGCCTCGAATTCCTGAAGATTCACGTACAACTAACTGCCAAGCCACTTGGAAGATTGCTTCTTGGAGCCCCGCACAGTGCTGGGGATTCACCAAAGACGGTAAGCAGCAACTGAACAAATACCTAGAAGGCATGAATAATTAATACAGACACTTGACGCTTATTAGGAACATCAAACATAAGTTTGATGTTCCTAATCCAAGTCAAGCGTTTGTAATAATTAAAGGAATTTGATGAAGAACGAATTATGATGGTAACGCGCGTCGGAACTACTATCATGGAAACGGCGCGGCTTATGGTTTGTTCACGTGCCACTGTAGTGAGTACACAGATGGCCAAACGACGAAGCCAGTGTATCGTCTGCTGCTCAGTGATGTCAGAGGGGAGCGGAGACAGCGACCGCAGGGCCACAGTGCGACAAATCACTCGCTTATACAACACTGGTGATCAGGGCAATGTGTCACAGCACAGAATTCATCGCAGCCTTCTGCATATAGGCCTGCGTATCCGAAGATCCAGCAAGATCCCCATGCTCACCGCACGTCATCGCCAACAGCGCATGAAATGGGCCCGTGAGTGATTGGAAGAAGTGGCCTGGTCTGACGAATCAAGATTCCTGGTGCATCACGTAGACGGCCGAGCGCGGATACGCCAATTACCAACGGAGGCTATGGCACCTGGATGCACTGTTGAGCGGAAGCAGGCCGGAGGCGGCGATGTTATGCTGTGGGCGATGTCTTCTTGGGACACTTGTAGGCTCCAATAGCAAAATACCTGACAGTTGTCAGGTATCTGAACATTGTTGAGGACCAAGTTCCCCCTATTCATGGCAACTGTGCTCCCTGCTGGTGATGGCCATTACCAACAGGATAATGCGCCATGCCACACTGCCATAATCGTCAAGGAGTGGTTCGAGGAACATGTTGGTTAGTTTCTGTTAATGCCCTGGCCACCAAATTCACCTGACCTGAACGCAATCGAACATTTGTGGTTCGACTTGGAAAAGCGGGTTTGTGCTGAATCACCACCATCCCGAAATGTACGGGAACTGGAGGAGCTGCTGTCGACATTATTGTACCAGGTACCCCAGGATAACAATCGCTACCTCATCGAATCGATGCCTCTCCGATTGGCCGCTACTTCGCGGGCTAAAAGGGGTCCTACAGCATATTAGGTAGGTGGTCATAATGTAATGACTCCTTGGTGTATAAATCATAAGAATGTTATTGGAATGAAAAATCACATCAGGAAACGGTGTTTTTGTTTCAGCTCAAAAAACATCAGGAAAACAGCTTCAAATTCGTAACGCACTCGTTGTAAGTATACATCTATTCTAAGAGAAGATCAAAAACGTTTCTAAGACAGCATTAAGTAATTTCCATAGAAGTTAATTCACTGGAAGAAGAACAACACTCACGTATATTGTTAGTTCTAAAGAAAATAATAAGGCATGCTTTATTTTGAGGTCAGAAATAGTAGAAAGAAGACTAAAGCAGGGACACAAAAAGTTCCAATTTGAAAAAAAGACCAGTATGTTCTCTAATTAGTACATCTCACGGTACTGGTAAATTCCTCTTTGAGCGAAAATCAGGGCTTTAGGTGTGGCGATATCAGTTGTTCCCTAGACATCAAGTCTTCAGTAAAATCGAAGGCCGCGCAGAAAGTAGTAAACAAAACATGTGAATGGAAAGAAAGCAACGAATTTCAGAAGAAATATTAATTTACCTACTGATGAAGTTACAGACATTTTGTTTGGGGGCTTAATGATCATCGGGAGCAACACAATGGACTTTAAACAGGAGCCCGTCCCTAATTTGGGGACACTAGTTCCAGGGAGGGGAGAGAACCAGTGCTTTAAAACAAACACGTCGTCTATGCCTCACCAGGTATTCGAGCTCTAATCCATCGCTGACAAATGATTAGAAGCCAACAATACTTCATACCACTCCACCACCTGGGTGGCTTGTTATTCCAAGGCCGCCATAAAAACTGAGAGTAATTTGTTTTGAGTTGGAAACTGTGCAAAATGGAGAAATAACCACGAAGATGACTAACTGAATTTACGAAGTGTCGGTGGCAACAGTTACTAGCTGTGGCAGACGATTCTGGTTTTTTTTATTGCGCAGTTGTTTAAGGTACGTCTGCGTTTCGCCATACAGCTATGGAGCTGAGTGATTCAGAGTTAAGAAGTGAAATGCGTTGTGCGATAAAATAGTGCTATCATTTGAGTAAAACGGCTCCAGAAACAGTTCATGTAATGGAAAAAGCTTGCAAATGAAAATCTTTGGGTGAGTCAAAGAATTTTAGATGGCACGATGGTTTCAAAAAAGGACCTTTGTCGGCAGAACTCGCTCCTAGGCCTGGTCGGCCTGAAAGTGTTGTTATGGAGCGTATTGTTAACACTGTTTGGGCAATCCTGCAAGAAGATCGACGAATGACATGTGAAGACATAGAGGCGTCAACAAATATTTCAAAAACGTCGGCATTCCGCATTCTACGCGACAAATTACTGCTGCATCGTGTACGTTCCAGATGGGTCCCTCATCACCTGACGAGAGAACAATTGTTAGCCAGAGTTCAGGTGTGGCATGAATGGAAACAAATGATTGCAAAGAATCCGAACTTTCTAAACGCAGTCATAACTGCCGATGAAATATGAGTCCACTATTTTGACTCCATCACGAAGCGCGCAGCGAGTGTACGAAACACACAGGCTCTCCTCTTTCGAAAAACGTCCACCAAACCAAATCAGCTAGGAAGGTGATGATGATAGTTTTCTTCGATCATAAAGTTGTATTCTACCAGCATGTCGTTCCTCCACAAATTACTATCAATGCTGAGTATTACATTTCAGTCTTTAAGCGTCTGCTATGACACATATCGATTAAGCGATCGGAACTGGTGGGCAAATGGACCCTACACCATGATAATGCCCGTCCAGATGTGGTGTTCAACAAATTCTTACGAAATGCAGTATTGAAAGCATGCCACAACCTGTCTACACTCCTGATCTCGCCGCATACGATTTCCGGTTGTTTCCAACAATGAAGGAGAAGTTCCCTGGAGCAACATTCAACACAGGTTATTCGAGCTGCATAGAGGTCGCTAAAGAGGCTTCCAGAAAATGCGTTTTCCACATGCTTTGAAAAGTGAACTGAACGCCGGGACCCTTGCATGTCATCCTAGGCGAGATACTCTCAGAAAGCATTACATATATTTTGCTGTGCCTATATTTGCCTTTATTTTGTGTGATTTTACTCTCAGTTTTGATGGAACGGCCGTTATAGATATAGAAGGTATGCATTTGAAATAACACACAGGACAAGGTGACTTTTTTCTTTTGACTGGAGAATTTAACGACCACCGTGAGCAGCTCGATGGGCTAAAAACAATCTCCAATCCCTAATTTAGAGCCACTGGTTCCAGGAAAGGAAGAGAGCCATTTCCGTAACACAAACACAACATCCATGCCTGACCGGGGTTCGAACCCAGTCCCAACTCTGACAAACTATCAGGAGCCATAGTTCAGACCATTGCAACTCCGAGACGTCAGTATGAGATGCAGTTGTTGGAATAAATGACGTACTCACCATAGGCAACTAGTAGATGGTAAAACAGGAAGGAGTTCCTAAGGTGCTATGAACGTAATTTTGTTTCTTTTTGTAAATTCAGTTCCACTTGTTTACCCTTGTTCGCAAGCTTCTGTATCATACTCTGCAGCTCTGATTAGCTACTTGCAAAAACTATCTCCAACAAAGACGAAGGTGGGTTGAAAAACCTCCTTAGCATTTATTCCCTTGTCTTCCCAGTTTAATGATTGAAATACATCGAAGTGAGAAATAAAGCACTATACGAGGTCCGATCAAAATGTTCCGAGACTAGGCCGATATACAGCAAAGTACTTACGTTACTGAAGTATGGCTATGATCTCCCTCAAAGTAGTCTCCTTGGGCAGCGACACACTTCTGACAGCGTTTTTGCCACTGTTGGAACGGTCTCTGGAAATCCTGTTTGCGAATCGTGCCAAGCACCGTCTGCGATTCTCGCTGGATCTCGTTCACGGTTTCAAAACGGTGACCCTTGAACTTCAGCTTCATCTTCAGGAACAGAAAGTAGTCGCAGGGGGCTAAATCCAGCGAATAAGGTGGGTGAGGAAGGGTAGTCGTGCTGTTGCGGCTGCAAAACTGCCGTGTTGTTAACGCTATGTAAGCTGTTGCATTGTCGTGATGGAGCAGTAAATCGCCCCTGCACCACATTTTAGGTCGTTTGCGGCGAATGTCGTTTCTACGACGCCGCAAAACATCGCAGTAAAAAAGGGCGGTGACGGTTTGGCCATGGGGTACGAGTTCGCGATGCACAATCCCACGATTGTCGAAGAGAACACGATGAACATGCTTTTGATTGCGCTCCCGAACTGTCTGGCCTTCTTTGGTCGTGGAGATGCTGGGCTTTACTGCTACCACATACTGCGACGACTGCTGTTTGGTCTCCGGGTCGTAACCGCAGACCCAAGTCTCGTCCCCAGTGATGACTCACGACAGGAACGTTGGCTCATTCACCACCTGGTGACGAAGATCTTGACAGAAGTTCGATACTGAGCGCCTTCTGTTCGGGTTTCAGAATCTTTGGCATAAACTTTGCAGCAATGCGGTGCATGTTTTAAAACCGACGCTATAATTTCTTGCACTGTTCCGTATGACACATTGACGATAGTAACAATGTTTTGAATGGTTCTCCGACGATCCTCATGCACCAGTTCCCTAATTTTGTCGATATTTTCCGGGGTTTTGCTCGTGGACGGTTACCCTGACCTCTCGTCGTCTTCCAGTGTCGTTCTGCCACTCTTGAAGCGCGAGGGCCACTCAAAACACCTCGCATGACTCATTGCTTCATTGCCATAAGCCTGCCGCAACATTTCATGCGTCTCCGTTCCCGATTTGTCGAGTTTGACGCAGAATTTGATGTTCACTCGCTGCTCTAGTTTGCAGTCCATACCGAAATCGCAGCTGTGTTCTGCACATGGTCACCAAATATCGTGTAGCACAGCTCCCGATGTTCACAGAACGAGGCCACTCGGCACAATGACTCACGAAAGTCACTGCCCTCGACCGTAGCTCGCGCTTCCGCGTACTGTCATCTGTTGGCGCGCTACGTGCCTAGTCTCGGAACTTTTTGATCGCCGTACGTACATTTGCAATGTATTGTGCTCTCTATGAAATTTTATTTGGTTGACTTTTTACAGTTTTGCTTCGGGCAAATCTGTCGTGTTTTTAACTGGAGCATTAGCGAAAACACCAATACGTAGACTTGCTAGTGCGTACGCTGTTAAAACTTGTTGAACTGTTTTTTATTTCACTCGTCGTTTCCATTGCGTTAGATACAGTACATTTTCCATTGCTAAATAAAGTGGAAAAGCAATCGTGCAATTATTTTTTCTTTCCTAATTCGTGAAACATATCTCTAATTCAGCCTTTCTTTGATAAATTTAATTTGCCTCAGAACGGATTCAAAAGACGCGCTTATTACAGCCGAAAGTCCGGTGTCATCTTTCTTGTTTACTTTTTTTTTTTTTTTTTGAATGGGTATACTATCTTATGGTACTCTAACTTAGACCGGTGCTTGGAAGGAATCAAAGCTCGGGGTCATGAGCCCCCATACAATATTTTCGTAAAAAGTTCCATTTTTTACATTTTTAATTTGAATTCGAATTTAATACTTTTTGTTGTGATAAGTGCAATAATTGATTTTCTTGTGACGAGTGCTTTCCAGTGAAGAACTGTAACAGAATTCAGCATCGGAACTGAAGGTAAGAAAACAACAAAAAACAAACGAAAAAACTAAAAATACTGTGTGCCTAAGGACCCTAAAGAGAATAAAATTCAAATTCAATGAAGAAATGTAATACAGTATTAGGTACGGTTCATACCGTAAAAAATTAAACGTTTTCATTTGATTGGTACAAAATTTAGATAGTGAATTATCACCAAATTCTCCCGAGCAACGTTCGGAAATTCAGATAATGCTTGTTAAAATTAAATGCGCTTACTGTTAAGCGTCAGCTGATGATTTATGTATTTATGATTGTCAACAAAAGCATACTTAAAGATAAAGGTTAATTGTGGCGACTACTTACCGTTTGGAGAATAAAGAAGAAACCAATTAAAACGTAAGTTGCTGATTCTCTTGAGCCAGGTTGATATTTTCAATTAGCCAGATTTAATCATTGTTACGTGTCCAACGTATAATTAGATAAGGGAATTAATTAATTACTTAGCAAAAGACGATAAACCAAAAAAATTGTGTTAATGGTGATAACCTTTTTCAATACTCTAAAAAAGCAGGTTGAACGTTTAATTTTCAAAATTCGTGAAGCTTCCACAGGTGTTACAGCTTTTAGGATTATCTGAGGGAAGATATTTTCCTCCCCCACCCATTTGTGAGATGTTTATTATCTGTTGGATAATTTTCATTACCGTTGTGTTAATACGCCATAATTGTTTTTAAAATGTATTATTGCTACTTTTTTCTAAAATTATTATCTTTTTTTCCCCTGCTTCTATTACATCTACTGTTCGATTGCTTCATGGAGTAAGTAAACCACTGAATTCCTTTTCATGCTTAAAAAAATGAAATTTTAATTTTCTTATACTCATAAAAGCGTGAAGTAAGGGGAAAACGTGAAACATTACTTTTATCCACAACTGCAAATCTAATGCTCCACTTTGCTCGCAGTGCTTCTCGCTTGAAGTAAGATATTACCATCTGCCAAGAAAGCTTTATCTCACTAAACCCAGCGAGTGAGTAAACTGTTTCTCATTAACTCCTGGTGGCAACGAGACCAGGAATTCCTTTCGCAAAACTTGAAACATGGGCGCATTCCACGGAAATGAACTTTTCTTAGCCTGGGTTTAGAAGTTCTGCTGTTAACCTACTTTAGCATGCATTCTGATTTTAATTGTCGTGTAGTCACGGGAAAAGTTCTATTTGCAGTAATTAACTGCACCCACTGACTGAAAAATTGATATTTCGCTGCTTTAAATGACACGTATTTTGAGCAGGAATGCGCTGATCTAGCTTCTAGTATGCCTTAAAGGCAACGAAAGCCATTTTGGTGGCGTATTTAAATTATAAAGCAGTAAATCCTTCACGTTTATGCACTAATTAGGAAAAGTGTTAAGTACAGTCTCATATAAAATATTTGCGTTACTTATGGGGGTTTTGCGGGAAGATTCGTTCTGACCATGTCCGTAGCGAAGGTGTGTTACAAATGCGCAATGTGAAAAAAATGTTGTAACTAGAGCAGAAATGTAGCAAGCTTTTCTTATCTGGGAGGGCAAGTCTTGAAATTACAGTCATTTGCAAAAGTTTAAGACCACCTGTTGGCATTAGATTTCTGCCGATGGCGTCAGCTATGGTCTGTATTACTCAACTTCTTCTTGGTGTTGTATCAGTTGTATTATCCTACAGCGGCAGCTGTTGATAGAGTTAAGGGAAGCGTGGGAGCATCAGTTTGCTTCTGGTTTTCATGCTGAGAGGTTTTTCATGGATTTCCTATATTGCGAAAAATGGGCAAAAAAAGTTTTAATCAGAGAGCACAAATAGTGATTTTCTATATCATGAAGGATACTCCAAACATGACATAAGTAGAAAGGTGAATGTGAGCAAAACTGCTTTTTAATACGATCATGAAATATCGAGAGAAAGGTGAATTCAGCGACCGAAAGAGAAGCGGACGTCCAAGGAAAACAACCCTACGTGATGGCAATACCATAAAGCGAATAGTTATGCGTCCTCCGCACTGTTGTCCGATGTCATAGGAAAGATTTTGGATTAAAGTCTCATAAACCTACACATAAACCTAGACTAACCTCTCTCTGTCATGAAAAAAGCGACTCCAGTTTGCGAAGCGTCATCAATCGTGGACTGATGTAAAATTGGGGCCCATTTCTTTTTTCCGATGCTTCAACTGTGCGTCAATTTGAATCACGAGAAGTATATGTTCGACGACCAAAAGGCAAAAAGTTTAATGCACTGTGAGACATCCGCCTAGTCAGATGATATGGGGTGCTATGTCAGCATCTGGTATTGCTTATTGTCTTTGCTAACAGGCACTATCATGATTCAACATTTTTATGTGGAAATGTTACGTGAGAAGCTGCTAACTCATGCGCAAGTGCACAGATGCACAATCTTTATGCATGATGGTGCTCCATGCCACTGATCAAAGACAGTAAAGGACAACCAGTAGAGGAAAAACATGGCTGTGTTTGACTAGCCCGTTAATAGTCCTGATCTGAACCCCATTGAAAATCTGTGGACCATTTTAAAAGGCAAAGTAGCAGAAAAACAGCCATCAAGAGCCGCGATTGGCCTAGTGGTCAACGTTCGTGACTGCCACGGAGAAGACCTCGGGTTCTATCCCAGGCAGGTACGAACGTTCGAACCACACTAAATATCCGCCGTGCGTCACATGGGCACATTAAGCCGTCGGGCCCCGAGTACAGATCCCCCGGTAATAAATAAGGGCGTCTTCCTCCCTTCCTATCGAGCAATCTAGCCCAAATCTCCCAGCTTTCTATTTTAAAAGGTTGTTTAACACCTGGGGTCAGTCATTTTCTTCCTAAAATCCTCTACACATGATCTGAAAATAACCATCAAATTCCCAAGCTTTGTTTGATGCGATAAAGTACGCGTGGTGCAAAGACATTTCAAGAGACTACTGCAAATCCCTCATTGAGATTACGCGTCATCATTTTCTCTCCGTTATAAAGGTGGCCACACAAAGTATTGATTGGTTCTTTTTGTGTTTTAAAGAACGTAAATATTTTCTGTGGTGTCATTTATTCAAATATCTGTGACTAGTAATAAGTTGTTTCTTTGAATATATTAATTTTCAATAAATTGACAGGTGGTCTTAAACTTTTGCAAATGACTGTACGCCCCTTTGAGTTCAAAAGTCCCTTACTTCCATTCAAATAGAGTAGGCAGTTCTTACTTTCTCATAGGAAAGTATTATGATCGTTAAAAAAATCTCACTTCTATTTTTCGACATAATTTAACTCGAAATAAGTAAATCAGGTAAATACCCAAGAGCCAACAGTTTTAAATATCAAGTGGAACGTAAGATTTATGTGAATACCGACAACGCAACACGTGCAGAATGAAAACAAACCAGCACAGAACGAATGAGTATTAGATAGTAAACGTAACAATAGGAAGATGTTTCCGGAGTAGGGCTTGGAAAAATTCCGTTCAAGGTTAAATGCGGTGGAACTTTCGGCGACGGAGCACAAATGGCTAATTAGCTCTTCAAACCTTCGACGTATTCGGGAAGGTGACGGAGGTTAGGCATATCAGCATGTTGCTTTACATACATACATCCACTGTTTTAGACAATTCCATGCATCCGTATGAGGTGTTCCGCAATTTACAGTGTAAATTTTGTATGCTGGTTAGCTGCGCGTAAAAGTGTATGTGGCTAACTAAAGTATTTACAAAAAAGGATATTAAAGTGTATAACTGTTTTTAAGAGAAAATGTTCGGCAAATTTATTCGCACTTTCTTCATTTCTATTTTCTACGGTCTGAGAGTATGAAATTACGCCCCTGGTATCACCATCATGGGAGGGAAACCGCCCTCCCTGCCCTCCAGGTGGCTACGGCCCTCCACTAGGGTAAAGGCAAAAACCCTGCCAGACACGGATTCCTGTCCGATGAATTTGAGTTTGGCAAACCTGCTCGACACTGATTCCTGTCCGATGAATTCGAGTTAGGCAACCCTGCCAGACAGACTCTGATTCATGACCGATGAACTTGAGTTTGGCAATCCTGCCTGACACTGATTCCTGTCTGATGAACTTGAGTTTGGCAACCCTGCCAGACAGACGCTGATTCCTGTCCGATGAACTCCAGCTTAGCAACCTTGCCAGACAGACGCTGATTCCTGTCCGATGAATTTGAGTTTGGCAATCCTGCCAGACACTGATTCTTGTCCGATGAATTTGAGTTTGGCAACCCTGTCAGATAGACACTGCTGATTCCTGTCTGATGAATTTGCGTTTGGAAACGCTGCCCGACACTGATTCCTGTCCGATGAATTCGAGTTTGGAAACCCTGTGCCGCCCCGGTGGAGCAGTGGTCTAAGGCGCTGGCCTCTGGTCATTCGTCCGTAAGGGGTCCGGGTTCGAATCCCGGTCAGGCATGGATGTTGTGTTTGTCTTACGATGCTGGCTCTCTCCCTTCCCTGGAACCAGTGACCCTAAATTAGGGACGGGTGACTGCTTATAGCTCATTGAGTTGCTCACGGTGGTCGTTAAGCCTCCAATCAAAAAAAAAAAAAAACCCTGCCCGACATTGATTCCTGTTAGATGAATTTGAGTTTGGCAACCTTGCCAGACAGACACTGTTGATTCGTGTCCGATGAATTCAAGTTTGGCAACCCTGCCAGACAGACAGTGATTCCTGTTCGATGAATTCGAGTTTAGCAACCCTGCCAGACAGACAGTGATTCCTGTTCGATGAATTCGAGTTTGGTAACCTTCACTTACACTGATTCCTGCCGGATGAATTTAAGTTTGGCAACCCTGCCAGACACTAATTCCTGTCCGATGAATTTGAGTTTGGTAACCCTACCAGACAGACACTCATTCCTGTTCGATGAGTTCGAGTTTGGCAACCATGAACAGAAGTGAATGACGTATGTTCGAATCAAGAGATAAGAGCGTGTATTTGAATGTTTCGAGAGTACTACACCAAAGAGCTGAAACATTAAAACCTTTATGAAAAACGAAGCAACTGCAAGTAAACGACGGCGCGTGTAAAGGTCATCAAGTAGTATCAATAACACCTGATACTAAGATCTTTTAATCAGTATTATTCTTACTCTTTAGACGGGAGAGACAGCGGGCTTAAGTGAGTTTGACAAAGGCCAAACTGTAAGGCCAGTCGACTGGGTCAGAATTTCTGAGAGGGCAAGCCATTTAGGGTGCTCACAGTCAGCTGTGTTTAGCACCTTCAAAAAGTGGTCCCAGGAAAAAACAAGAAAGATACACAAATAAAGAAGATGATAGCTGTCTAAGCACGAACACTTTAGCTCAAACCAATTACAACACTCAAATGAAGCTAAGAAGTATCACCGGTATCAAAAGTATACACAGTTAAAACCATGACGACACAAGTAACTCATTCCATTGAGGTTTAAAAAGGTTTAATGTTAAAAACCTTGCGAGATCTTTCGAACCTACGACTTATAGGTTCATCATCAGGCACCAAAACTCGCAAGGTGCACATGAAACGTAGTGGTTATATACACGTGTGGTTATGGGCAAAGACCGCGCATGCGTACAAGTCGGAACAGTATGAGGTCATAAAATACATACATTTAAATTAACCTGTAGGGTAAAAAACACATAATGGTTGTCATAAGAAATATAAAATGAAGGTCAAAGTTCCCTCGCCTGAGTTTTATATATGTACAATAAAATCAATGGTTGTCTAATCTTGTTTCTTGGTTTTTCAGTAGGTATCGCCAAGGTGCTGGTATATTGGATGGAGCTTCATCATTACAACATTGTTCATTCAAATGATAAATATACAAGCTCTCGAGAAACAACAGGCCATTTTTAGTTTTGGTCGTCGATAACAGTTTTACATTGTCCCAGTCAGGATAGTGCTCTCCTTTTAGTACCTCTCGCGCTAAAGAGGTTGTTAAGGCTTAACAACCTCTTTAGCGCGAGAGGTACTAAAAGGAGAGCACTATCCTGACTGGGACAATGTAAAACTGTTATCGACGACCAAAACTAAAAATGGCCTGTTGTTTCTCGAGAGCTTGTATATTTATCATTTGAATGAACAATGTTGTAATGATGAAGCTCCATCCAATATACCAGCACCTTGGCGATACCTACTGAAAAACCAAGAAACAAGATTAGACAACCATTGATTTTATTGTACATATATAAAACTCAGGCGAGGGAACTTTGACCTTCATTTTATATTTCTTATGACAACCATTATGTGTTTTTTACCCTACAGGTTATTTTAAATGTATGTATTTTATGACCTCATACTGTTCCGACTTGTACGCATGCGCGGTCTTTGCCCATAACCACACGTGTATATAACCACTACGTTTCATGTGCACCTTGCGAGTTTTGGTGCCTGATGATGAACCTATAAGTCGTAGGTTCGAAAGATCTCGCAAGGTTTTTAACATTAAACCTTTTTAAACCTCAATGGAATGAGTTACTTGTGTCGTCATGGTTTTAACTGTGTATACTTTTGATACCGGTGATACTTCTTAGCTTCATTTGAGTGTTGTAATTGGTTTGAGCTAAAGTGTTCGTGCTTAGACAGCTATCATCTTCTTTATTTGTGTATCAATGAGCACGATAGTCTCTTCATCATATCTAACAAGAAAGATGACACCGAATTTTCGGGGTAATAAATACGTCTTTTGAATCCGTTCTAACGCAATTTAAATTTATCAAAGCTATTCAAAGTCAATGGAACCGGTATGGAAAACAATTGTATCTGACAGTAGAAAGAAGTTTTTCAATCGGGTTTTTAATCCCTCAGATATTTCGGCAAACGGAATCGTGAGCTTACGCCTTCTGATTGCAGACTTGTGCGTTAAGAAAAACATGAATTTATATGAGAAACATTTCGCACCGGAAACGCTCTCCAACACCCAAATAATTTTTCAAATCGGACTCTTAGAAACAGAGATACCGACAAAAATAAAATGTGACTTTACGTCCCCTGGTGGGAAAACCATGCGTTATTTTAGGAAGAAAGTAATCTCAAAAGATTTTTCCATATGAGCGATATCGGTTCAAGAAGAGAAACATTTAGTCGAGTTTTCAGGAGGCCAGAGTTTGCTACAAATACATCAGAAGCAGAAATTAACACTTATGCCCCCTGGTGGCCAAACCATTCTTTACCAAACATTAGAAATTATGTGAAAAATAATTTCCATCAGGTCTTGTATGCGATACAGGAAGAATTTTTCAAATCGGAGTTTTAGAAGCAGAAATAACGCAGAAAACTCAATTTACCTTTGTACCCCCTAGTGGAAAGTCTATGATTTACTTGAAAATTTTGAATTTATATGAAAAACATGTCACTCTGGAAATACTATCCAACAAAGAAGAAAATTTTCATCGGACTCCTATAAGTAGAGATATTGACAAAAAAAGATATACATCTACGCCCCCTGGCGTAGAAACCATGCATTATTTCAAAGAGAAAATATACCTAAAAGGTTTGTTCACATGAGTAGTATCGGTCAACAAACGACTATTTTTTCAGTCGAGATTTTAGAAGCTCATATTTTTCTGCAAATACATCAGAAGCGGAAATTAAGACTTGCGCCACGTGGTGGCCTAACCATTTTTTACAGAAATTATAAATTATGTGCAAAGGATTTCCCATCCGGAGCTGCATCTGGTGTAGAAAGAATTTTTGAAATCGGAGATTTAGAAGTAGAGATATAGGGAGGAAAGCAATTTACCTTTACGGCCCCTAGCGGAAAGTCTATGAATTACTTGAAAAATTTTGGAATTATATGAAAAACATGTCACACTGGACACACTATCCAACAAAGAAGATTTTTTTCGAATCAGACTCCTAGAAATAGAGATATTAACAAAAATAAGATATACATCTACGCCCCCTGGCGGAGAAACTGTGGAATATTTTAAGAATAAAATATTTCGAAAAGGTTTATCGATGTCATTGGCATCAGTCCGTGAAATACTTTTTTCAATCGATATTTTAGAAGTTTAGGTTTTATGGCAAATACCTCAGAAGCAAAAATTAACACTTACGCACCCTGGTGGCCAAAGTATTCTTTACCGAAAATTTAAAATTATATGCAAAATATTTTCCGTCAGGAATTTTTTTTTTTTTTTGATTGGAGGTTTAACGACCACCGTGAGCAACTCAATGGGCTATAAGCAGTCGCCCGTCCCTAATTTAGGGTCACTGGTTCCAGGGAAGGGAGAGAGCCAGTGCCGTAAGACAAACACAACATCCATGCCTGACCGGGATTCGAACCCGGACCCCTTACGGACGAATGATCAGAGGCCAACGCCTTAGACCACTGCGCCACCGGGGCGGCCGTCAGGAATTGTATCCTCTGAAGAAAAAAGTTTTCAAATAGGAGTGTTAGAAGAAGGGTTATCGGGAAAAATGTAATTTATTTTTACGTCCCCTAGTGGGACATCTATGCGTAATTTGAAAAAGCAATTATATATCTAAAATACTCTTCGACATAAATGGAATCGAAAGATAAAATATTTTTTTCAATCGGATGTTTAGAAGCAAATATGTGTAATAAAACGCATTTTTGCATTCGACATCATCTGCATTTACGCCTTCTAGCGGGGAAATTATCCGTCGTAAAAAAACGAAATAAAAGATGATCATTCGCATATTTCAAGCTTTGCAATGCGAAAATAATTTTTCAAATCGGACTAAAAGTTGCAGAGATATCGTGGGTAGAGACGGACGGACGGCCGGCCGGACAGACAAACCGGTAACATAAGCAGGATCATTTTTTACAAAAGACGTGCTAAAAGAGCGACGAACCGCCGACAAGAAGTGGGTCTACCACGGCTCATCGATGCAACAGTTGAGAGAACGCCATCTCGAATGGTACGAGCCAACAGAAGGGAAACTGTGGTCACCTGGCCAGTAATTTGAATGCTGATGACAGAAGTAATGTGTCACAACACACAGTACTGCATAGAACCCTGATGAAAATGGGGTTGGTAGCCAAAGGCTGTTCCATGTGCCCATGCTAACCTCGGTTAACACCTAGAAAGCGCTGTGACGTATATTCTACATTAACTTTCCTTTTTAGTTTCTTTCCCTATGTAAATTTTGAGTTTGTTCTCAGTTATACTTCACAACTTAACGTTACATCTTCTCTCTCAAACGAACACTGTTGGCAACACAATTGAGGTCAGAACTAACGTGACGTGTAACTGTATGAGATAAGAACCATAGATAAAAACTACGATACAACAGTTGCTCGTGTGGGGTGTGGGATGTGTGGTTGATACTGATTTGTTAGGTTAAATGTGAAGTGCTATGTTGTGCTGATGAAATAGTTCTGGAATAAAGCAAATTTCCGTAAATTTGACTTCTGTTTAAATGTTTCGTCTGGCCGTTAAGGTTTAATTTAGGAACCCCTTGACCGGCCGTTGTCAGAGGCTGGTTGAGTGAGTACTGTGTGATTGATTGCGAATCAAATCGACTGCTGTTCCAATAAGACTCTGTTAGCAGAGCGAGGGGAGTTGTTTTCTCCCCTCAAAAACTTGATTTTTCTTCTCTTTCGTTTTCAAAACGAAGGGAAGAAAAATTTTTTTTTCATTAATTTGAAAAAAGTGTTTCGGTGCAGTCAGTTCGGACTTAGAAAAACTGTCCTTGTAAGGGCAAAGTCCGGGCTGCGGTCAAAGCACGGTGCGCAACTCTGACACACGAGCGGGTACGTCGTCGTCGTGCCGGTCCCCCTGATCTACGGATCAGGCCAAATCCCCGCACTCAACCAGGGTCAAGTGCAGGTTACAGCGGAAAGAACCCTAGAGTATCGCTGAGCACTTGACTGTCGAACGTTTTAAGTCTAACCGACCAGGGACACAGGTCCCAAGGCTTGCACTCGGCTAGCAACCCGAGTAGAGAGATGGCAGAGGACGCAGGGGCTCAAACCCCCGGTCCAAGTGAGCCCGTTGAGGCAGACTGCGTCTTAGGAATTCCGTCGGAATTCGCAAGCGCAGTCAACTCCTTCTTCCAAGAGTTGGAGAGGATTCTAGAGAATCCTTCAAACAAGGTTCTGGTTAACACCAGAACCAAGATAAGAAAAGTAGCGAACTCGCTACAAGCAGCTTGCACCAAGCAAGTAATAGAGATGAGTCTCATCCAAGGGAGACTCCAGGAAAGAAGTGAGCAGCGCTAGCGCGGCTCCAAAGACATATGCCGAAGCGGCTCGAGCGAAGCCAGGCAAGGGGAATACGGCCCCTAAGCAAAAAACGAGTAAGAAGGAGGTAGCCAAGAAGGTGGCACCCAAGAGGGTCGAGAAGAGGCACGTGCTTCTCGTTTACCCCGCAACAGACAAGGGTTCTCCCTCGTCGGAAGACGTAAAGGCGGCTCTGCAAACTCAGATTTGCCCCGCCAAACTCCAGATTGGGGTTAAGGGAGTTAGAAAGGTCAATGGGGGAGGAGTAATGGTGGAATGCTCCTCCGCCAAAGATATAGAGAAACTGGATTCGGAGCTGAAGAGCAATGCAGTGACGAAGGAGAACCTTCGGTCCAGATTGCCAGCTAAGAGGAATCCAAGGTTTATCGTCTACGGGATAGACGGAAACCTGTCAAGGGAAGAGGTCGAGCAATGTCTCGCGGAACAGAACCCAGAGTTGGAGGAGAGCAGCCTCCAGCTCAAGTTCTCGTTGAAGGTGAAGGGTGGGAAACGCCACTGGGTAGCAGAGGCGGACCCACTGACCTTCAAAAAAGTAATGAAGCGAGGCAAGCTCGGAGTGGGATGGACCGTCCACTCAGTAAGGGAATATCTGAGGGAGGTCCGTTGCTACAGGTGTAACGGGTTCGGGCACTTTAGATCAAGGTGCACCGAAGAGCAGGATAGATGTGCCCGGTGTGGGGAAACCGGGCACAAGCGCCAAGAGTGCAGCAATAGCCCGGTCTGCACTAACTGCTTGGCAAACAACAAGAGATTCAGGCGTCGAGTGGATGTAGGCCACTCGAGCCTAGACAAGGAATGCCCAAGCCTTGTCAGAGAACTGGCTCTGCTAAAAGAACGCACTCATTATGGATAATAAACCAAAGAGAGGCGTGAAGGTGCTTCAAATCAATCTGCACCACGCACGGGCAGCAACAACACAGGCCCTGGTGACAGCCACTGAGCAAAAAGCTCATATTCTGCTATTGCAGGAACCATTCGAACAGGGGGAAGAGTGGTGGGCTTCCCTAACTCCTATCGGATCTACCACCCTAGGGTGGCAAAGCCCAGGGTGGCCACGGTCGTGAAAGACCCGTCCCTAGCGGTTCTCGAGATAAAATGCTCCGAGAACGTGGTCGCCCTCGGCGTGGAATGTGGTGATGCGAAATTTTTAATGGTGAACGTATACAGTTCTCCGGCAGGCAATTTGAGAGAAACGCTGAATGAGCTAATGGCTCTATTAGGGGAATTCCCAGTCATGAGATAATAATAGCAGGCGACTTCAACGCGAAGAGTCCTCTCTGGGGCAATCAGAACGAGGACGAACGCGGCCAGCTACTAGTGGACTTTGCCAACGCGGCAGACCTGAGTTTCTTGAACGATCCAGAGAGCACCCCGACCTTCCAAGGGGCGAGGGGCTCCTCTTGATCGACGTGACTCTCGTCAGAGTCTCAAAGCGCAGCCTTGTCCAGGATTGGCAAGTACTGGACGACGAGAGCTGCAGTGACCACCTAGCGCTATCTTTCGTTTTGGGATCGGAAAAGCCCATCCGACCCAAGCGCAAAAGATTCTTAATGAAGAATCTAGACTGGTGGGCTTTTAAAGCCAAGTTAACTACCTTGTTGGGAGGTAGGAGGAAGAAGAGGCCGCAGAAGTGTCGGACCTCAACTCCTCTTTGAAGAACTTACCAGTCAAATAACAACGCTATGCGAGAGTAGTAGGGGAAATAAAAGGGGAGCCAAGGACCCCCACCCTGGTGGTCGGAGAAACTAAAAGCTCTTAGGGCGAGAGCTAGGCGGAGTAGGAAAGCTCTGCAAAGAGCAAAAGCTACTCCGCAAGACAGGGGAGTGCACAGAAGTGCATAAAAAGGCTCGTTCAGCATACAGGAGAGAACTGAATCTCTCGAAAATCTCCTACTGGAGAAAACTGTGTGAGTTTCAAACTCCGGCTGACCCTTTCGGGATCCCCTATAAGATCTCGAGGGGATCCATAACCGAACCGCTAAAACTAGCAGCGGTAGAAAGGGCAGACGGTAGCCTATCAAAGACTCTTGATAGTACCGTAGAAAGTCTCTTGGATTACCACTTCCAAGGAGACGAGGGAGAAGGGGACTCCCTCAACAAAAAGAAATAAGGGAAGAAAGTCGGATCCCGCCGGACACTGGTGAGGACCCCCCCTTCACGAGAGACGAAGTGGAGAATGCCCTCTCCAGTCTAAATACGGGCAAAGCACCAGGCAAGGATGGGTTCGACCTCAGCATAGTCAGAGAAATCTACTATGCAAATCCCGGGTATTTTGTGGCGCTCCTAAACGAATGCCTCGGGAGGGGAATCTTCCCAGACTTGTGGAAAACAGCGGTGCTAGTTCTTTTCAACAAGACCGGAAAGAACAAAAATGACCCCGCAGCCTATAGGCCCATCTGCCTCCTCTCGGCGTGGAGCAAGGTGCTGGACAAGCTCATAACGAACAGAGCGCTTAGCTTCCTCATGGAGCAGGGAAAGCTAAACAGGAACCAATTTGGTTTCCTTCCGGGGCGTTGCGCAACGCAGGCAATTCGCAGCCTCCGAGAGAGGGCAGAGAGGAACAAAGCGGAGGGGCTCCATACCTGCTTCATCTCACTAGACGTGAGGGGGGCATTCAACAGTGTCTGGTGGCCAATGGTTTTAACCAGACTTAAAGAACTTGGCTGTCCAAGGAACCTGTTCAAACTGATCAGCAGCTACCTGTCTGATAGAAGAGTCGAGTTCGAAGCGGGGAATGGGCAATCCTCGCGTTCGTACCATAGAGGGTGTCCGCAAGGATCCAACTCCGGGCCGCTCTGGTGGAATATAGTTGCTGATTCAGCACTGAACCTAGACCTGGGGCCCGCAGTGGAGATTCAAGCCTATGCGGACGATTTCGTTCTCGTGGTCTCCGCCTCAGGGAGACACGTGATCGAAAGAGAAGCACATAGGGCCTTGGATGTGCTAGAAAATTGGAGCAGAGAAAGCAAACTGTGCTTCGCTCCTGAGAAGACCACTCTGCTAGCAATAGCTAAGAGAGGAGTAATGAAAACACCACCCCAGTGCAGATTCCAAGGGTGCACTATCAAGGCGGTGCGTGAAATGAAATACTTGGGTGTGGTCCTGGATCAGAGTCTATCAGGGCTGCCACACCTGAGGCACCTTAGAACAAGGTGCACGATGATTCTCAATAGATTGAATGGCATGAGGTTAACGGGCAAAACCAAGAAGGCCATCTATCAGAGAGGAATTGAAAGAATTCTGACGTATGCAAGTGGGGCATGGTGGAACCCCACAGTCAGAATGAAGACGGGGATAAACCAAATCCAAAGGTTGGCCCTACTGGGGATAACCGGTTGTTTCCGCACAACGTCAACCCTAGCACTCCAAGTGCTGGCGGGGTGCGAGCCGGCAGACCTAGTAGTGGAAAGGGAGGCAGCAATGCACTGCCTAAGGTCAGGCGAGGACGCCTACCTTCTCGGTGCGCCGCATCGAGCCTCCGACATGGAGATGGAAAGTGTGGACTGGCAGATCCACCCTGCCGAGGAAATTTGCCCACCGTGGGACAAGGAGAAACCCACGGGAGTTGGGCATGAGCTGTTCACGGACGGCTCAAAGTTGAAGGGACAAGTGGGGGCAGGCTTCTGTGCGTTCTCGGACGGGAACGAAGCCACTGCAGGAAGCGTGAAATTATCGCAGAATGCTTCGGTCTTTCAGGCTGAACTTCTGGCGATAGAGATGGCACTCACCTGGGCACTCCCCAGGCGTAGTGACGAAAGAATAAAACTCTACTCGGACAGTGAGGCAGCACTGCAGGCTCTGGAGTAGATTCAGGGGGAAGAAACCCCATCGTCCAGAGGATCAAAACCCTCTTGAGGGCAGAGGGAGATGGGGCAGTTAGTTTCCACTGGGTACGAAGCCATGTCGGAACCCTAGGAAACGAAAGGGCAGATCAGCTGGCGAAGGCAGCCACGCTGAAAGAGACGGTCGACGTGCAATGCAGAACGCCGCGAAGGTGCATTCGCGCAGCACTAGCACGTCGGACCATGACCGAATGGCAGGTCAGATGGGACACGGGAGAGACAGGGCGGAAGACACACAGAGTGTTTCCGAAAGTCTCGACCAAACGAGCACAGACAAACAAGCTCCTGAATCAGGTACTCAGTGGCCATGGCATCAGCCCCTGAATACCTGGGCAGATTTGCCATCAGGAGCTGCACTTGTCCCTGCGGAAATAGAGCGGCAAGCATAGAACACTGCGTGCTCGAATGCAGTGGCTTCGCCGAATGGAGAAACACACTGATCCCAGGTGTGCAAAGAACGCGAAGATTGGATCTGCTCATCCAATCCTCCGTTAACAGGAGGGGGATAATAGCCTTGGTTGAGAGGCTGACCCTCCAGCAACACACGATCTTCCCCAATCAAATGGGGACCGAAACGCAGGAGGTGAACGTGCACACCGAAAGCGAATCGGAAGATCAATGAGGGCGAAAGTCTGTAGGCAAGCAGACGATGAGACCACCAATGTAAATATTGTAAATAAATTTTGCTATCTCTTGATGTGAGTCCTAAGCATGAGGACAAGTGTATACATGTGTGTAGATGTTTTGTAAAAGAAAATAAAGGGAAATTATTCCCCAAAAAAGTTCGAGGGCAAGGAATCTTCCAGTCAACGATAAAGTAACAAACGACCTTTCCCGCCAGACAGAGCGGGAACCCAGACAAGGTATACTAGGTCGCCTGCCAGCACGTCACCACGGGCTGGTCTCTAGGCCATTGGGGTGGCCAGGGTCCGAACCAGTGTCTCAAGGCAGGATAATTGTCGCAACATGTCAAAATAACATCCAAGGTGCTCAATAAGTCCCCGTGGAGCCAAGACAGATTGGCGGAACGGGACAATGAAATCAGTATTATTATTAGGAACCCCTTCATCGTATGATTATGTCTTAAAATAACGTAAGAAGAGCGATAAAAGTTCAAGCTCGAAAAGAGGTTACGTTATAGCGCTTATAATAGGCACGCGATCACCAAAACTGAATCTTGAATGCTTGGAAGAAGATCGTCTACTCCGGTGAATCCCGTTTTTGTTTGCACCGTGTGGACGGCTGAGTGCGTGTGCGTCGTTCATTTAAGGAAGTATTGGAACCAGGATGCATCATGGGACGAAAACTAGGCGAAGGAGGAAGTGTCATGTTTTGGGCAATTCTGCTGGGAAACCCTGGATCTACTCATTCACGAGCAGTAAACTACGACGCCTACCACCTACCTAAACATCATTGCAGACCAGGTACATCCTTTCATGGCAACGCATTCCTCTCTAGTAGTGTCTTCTTGCAACTGAATAACGCGGCATGCCACACAGCCCGGATTGTTCGAAAACGGTTTGCGGAACATGAGGAAGAATTGCCAGGTGTTGCCCTGGCTTCCAAATTCCTCTGACATCAAACCAATCGAGCACTTGTGGTTTGAGTTGTAACAGGAAATCCAATCTGCTGCTGCTCAACCGCGTAACTTACAAGAGTTGAAGGATCTGCTCGTAACGTGTTGGTACTAAATACCACAAGACACCCTTAGAAATCTTGTAGAGTCCATTCATTGCCGGTTAAGGGCTGTTCTGGTAGTACGTGGATGATCAGCATTATACTACAGTAGGTAGGTAGTCATAATGTTTTGTCTTTTTGTTTTACAGGCATTTCCAAAAGTTTAAGACCACCTGTCAATTTATTGAAAATTAAGATTTTCAAAGAAGCAATTACTAGTCAGAGAGATTTGAAAAAATGACACCACAGATAAATACTTACACTCTTTAGAACATAAAAAGACAGAAATCAGTACTTTGTGTGGTAACCTTGGTACTTTGTACTTTGTGTGGTAACGGACAGAACACGATGTGGCATACTTTCAATGAGGGATTTGCAGTAGTCATTTGAAATGTCTTTGCACAACACGTACTTTATCGCGTCAATCAAAGCCTTGGAATTTGATGGCTATTTTTTTGTTACCTCGTATTTTAAAATGGTCCACAAATTTTCGATGGGGTTGAAGTCGGGACTATTACCGGGCCAGGCAAGCACAGTTATGTTTTTCCTCTGCCCGTAGTGCTTTACTATCTTTGATCTGTGGCATGGGGAACCATGGTGTATAAAGATTGTGCATCTATGCACTTGCATATGATTTAACATCACCTCA
This sequence comes from Macrothele yani, assembly GCA_039090855.1. NCBI lineage: Eukaryota > Metazoa > Arthropoda > Arachnida > Araneae > Macrothelidae > Macrothele > Macrothele yani. The sequence goes on along the minus strand of CM076991.1, from coordinate 25,208,315 downwards.
CGTAACATTACCTCATAACAAGTTTGTAAAATCATGCAATGCATTGATTATAACACGCTTTTCAACATACCAGAAATCATTACTCAAGTTATCACTCAAGTTATGAGAATAATGGCTGTGGAATAAATCTCGGTTCTGGGCCCTGACCTTTAATTCCATTTCGATGATATCAAACATAATTGATTTAGTATACCTCCGGAACAGCATGCTAAAGTTTTGTTGCAATCGAAGCATTTTTACGTAAGTTATGATGCATAAGAGCTGTGGAATAAATCCCACTCCTGTGTCCTAATCTTTGACCCCATTTCGCCCATTTTCAATACAATTCGTCCTCAGGTAAGCCCCTACAACATATTAACATTTCATCCAAATCGAAGCATTTTTACATAACTCATGACGCATAATGGCGATGGAAGTGATTCCGCTTCTATGTTCTGACCTTTGATCCCATTTCGCCCATTTTCAATAGGGTTTGTCGCCAGGTGGTCCCCTACCACATACTGAAATTTCATCGAAATCGAACATTCTTTACGTTAGTTATAACGCATAAAAGCAGTGGAATGGATCCCGCTTCAATGTACTGACGTTTGACCCCATTTCGTTCACTTTAAATAAGGTTCCTTCCCAGGTGATCCCCTACCAGATACTAAAATTTCATCGAAATCGAAAGATTTTCACGCGAGTTATCGTGCGGACGGACATACGCACACAACGCGTGACGTAATGAGGAAGATGGGAATCGCGACCATCTGCTGGCAAGAGTGTGACGTCATAAAACTATAATAGTATCCACACACAACGCGTGATGTAATGGGACACATGGCGTGACCGCGCGCCAGCATTTCAGTCGAGAGATTGTGACGTCATAAGATTTCTAAGCATTGGTAACATTAATGGAACAACGCCATGACACTGAAAACGTTATAATTCGGGGTGGTTATTTAACCCACTAAACGAATTCTCCTAAAATCGAGATCAAGCTAAATCGATTTCTAGTACCAGAAAACGGTAGGTTAACGACTTTCATCAAAATTTTTAGAGCCGTTTTCAAAATAAAATGTATATACATACCTACAAGAATTGCTATTTTAAGGTGGAAGTCAAGTAATTTTGCTTCCTATACTTCCAGTGGAAAAACTTCTGTACACATTTTCTTCACAATTAATGCGTTCCCAAAGATGAAAATTTGTACATCGATTAAAATAGCTTCATTTCATAACTTAGAATACTTAATATTTTCTAAACCATAACCGTAATTATGCAATCCAACATTTATTTGCCCACTGACGTCATCAAAGTACAGGTCGCGCCATCTTTTCACTGGTTTCAACACCACCAAAGAAAAAGTTATTGATTTTTAATATAATTTTGGTTATGTTTTCGAAAATATTAAGTTTTCCAAGTTACAATATGAAGTTATTTTAATCGATGTTCGAATTTTCATCCTTGGGAACACATTAATTGTGAAGGAAATGTGTACGAAATATTTCCATTGGAAGTATAGGAAGCAAAATTACTTGACGTCCACCTTAATAATATGGGATAAGGGGGATGGAATGGATCACAATCATATGTCCTGACCTTTGACCACATTTCGTCCATTTTCAATAGGGTTCGTCCCCAGGTGGCCCCCTACTACATACTAAAATTTCATCGAAATCGAACCATTTTTACGTACTTTATGACGCATAAGGGCAATGGAATGCATCCCGATATTATGTCCTGACCTTTGACCCCACTTCACCAATTTTGAATAGGGTTCGTCCCCAGGCGGCCTCCTACCACATAGTAAACTTTCATTGAAATCGAACCATATTTACGCAAACTATGACGCATAAGGGCAATAGAATGATTCCGCTTCAACGTCGTGACCTTTGACCCCATTTGTCCCATTTTCAAGAGGGTTCGTCCCCAGGTAGTCCCCTACCACATAGTAAACGTTCATTGAAATCGAACCTTATTTACGCAAGTTATGACGCATAAGGGCAATGGAATGATTCCGCTCCTACGTCTTGACCTTTGACCCCATTTGTCCCATTTTCAATAGTGTTCGTCCCCAGGTGGTCCCCTACCACACTAAAATTTCATCGAAATCGAGCCTTTTTTACGCCAGTTATCGTGCGTACGGACCGACGGACAAAGCTGGAGCATATATGCGTCTTCAACCTACGGTTGGAAAGCGTAAAAAAGGACCAGTCATGGTAGTGCCTGTCAGCAAAAAGGAATATGAAGCAGTACCGGATGCTGACAGAGCACCCCGTATCATTTGACTAGGCGGATGTCTCAGGGTGCTAAAGATGTATTTTTTATCAAACCTTTTGCCTTTTTGTCGTCGAGCATGTGCTTTACTTGATTCAAATTAACGCACAGTTGATTCATGGGAAAAACAAAAAACAAACTTGGCTCCAATTTTCAGCAGTCTATGATTGATGACGCTTCGCAAAGTGGAATCTCTTCTTTTTCATGACAGACGTTAGTCAGGGTTTATATGCAGGTTTATAAGACTTTAATCCAAAATCTTTACTAAGACGTCGGGAAACAGTGCTGAGATTAATACCAGACCCTTTTGAATGTAGAAAGGCCTTGGTTTTCCTACATAAACTCCTCAGAGAACGCCTTGGACGTCCACTTCTCTTTCGGTCGCTAAATTCGTCTGTATCTCGATATTTCATGATGGTATTATCAATATCAGCCTCGCTCACAGTCACCTTTCTGCTTATGTTGCGTTCTGAGTATCCTTTATGATATAAAGTCACTATTTGTGCCCTCTGAGTATCACCTAATGACGCTTTTTGCCTAATTTTTGCTATACAGAAAATAGGTACAAAACCTTTCAGCATAAAAACCAGAAGCAAACTGAGGCTCGCACGCTTACCCCAACTCTATCAACAGTTGCCGCTGTAGGAAAGTCACTATTTGTGCCCTCTGAGTATCACCTAATGACGCTTTTTGCCTAATTTTTGCTATACAGAAAACAGGTACAAAACCTTTCAGCATAAAAACCAGAAGCAAACTGAGGCTCGCACGCTTACCCCAACTCTATCAACAGTTGCCGCTGTAGGAAAGTCACTATTTGTGCCCTCTGAGTATCACCTAATGACGCTTTTTGCCTAATTTTTGCTATACAGAAAATAGGTACAAAACCTTTCAGCATAAAAACCAGAAGCAAACTGAGGCTCGCACGCTTACCCCAACTCTATCAACAGTTGCCGCTGTAGGATGATGCAACACCGACAGGAAGTGGTGTAATACAGACAGTAGCTGACGCAATCGGCAGAAATCTAATACCAACAGCTGGTCTTAAACTTTTGCAAATGAATGTATATCATTCGAAATATAGATATATTTAAAAACCCTTTCTTAGCGACTCTGTAAATTAATATTTTCCAGCACTCTTTCTCGCACTGAAAATCTCGTGGACATAGAAAACGATAAAATGAATATATGACTTATTATTCAGTGTATGCATATTAAAAGGTTAAAAAAAATATTACAAATAATTGCACTCGACACAGCATACATGACAAGAGATGACACAACATTTCAATATGTTTGAAAATTTGAAAATATTTCGACATCCGTCTCGCTTGATAAGCAGAAGGAAAAATCGTGAGGTATTGGGAAATTGTGTTATGGATAACGAACACAACGGGAGCGAGCGAAATATACAAACTAAGTTAAAGAACTGTCAAGAGCTTCTCCGGAGTGGATAAGAGGAAATCCTAACGACGAATATTATTAGATTTCATGAATCACGACTCCTCAACGTTGAGAGAAGAGAGGCCAAGGGTGAAACGTTCGATATATGGTATTCTTCAAAGCATAGAAAGAAGAAAAAGGAGATCTGGATTTTTTTATATATTTGACAACAGCTTATTATTCAGTTTGACGCAAAGCGAAGTTCAATATTATATGAAATTGTAAAGGAAAATAAAAATAAAATTTTCACACCCTTTGCATTAAACCTGGAAGTAGTAACACCAAAATAAAAATCCATAATCGTCCTCTTAAAATATCTATATTTTGCAAATCAATACTTTCCGATCTTTCACTTATTATTTGAAAATAATGGTAAAATTTATGGTGAAGTGGGAAAGATAAGAAATGTAATATACATCCAGTCATTTGCAAAAATGTAAGACCACCTGCCAATTTATTGAAAATTAAGAATTTCAAAGAAACAACTAGGCAGAGATTTTCGAAAAAATGACACCACAGATGAATAATTACATTCTTTAGAACACAAAAAGACAGAAATCAGTACTTTGTGTGGCCACCTCTATTTTTTATAACGGACAGAATACGATGCGGCATACTCTCAATGAGAGATTTGCAGTAGTCACTTGAAATGTCTTTGCACCACACGTACTTTATCGCGTCAATCAAAGCTTGGGAATTTTATGGCTGTTTTTCTGCAACCTCGTCTTTTAAAATGGTCCACAAATTTTCGATGGGGTTAAAAAGTCGGAACTATTACCGGGCCAGCTTTTCCTCTGCAGGTAGTCCTTTACTGTCTTTGATCTGTGGCATGGAGCACCATCATGCATGAACATTGTACTTTTGTGCACTTGCATATGGGCTAACCGCTTGTCTCATAACATTTCCACATAAAAAGAACTATTCATGGTAGTGTCTGTCGGTAAAAAGGAATATGAAGTAGTACCGGATGCTGACATAGCACCCCATATCATCTGCCTAGGCGGACGTCTCACGGTGCTAACGGTGTATTTTTAATCAAACCTTTTGCCTTTAGATAGTCGAGCATGTGATTCAAGTGATTCAAATTGACGCACAGTTGATTCATCGGAAAAAAAGAAATGGGATCCAATTGATGACGTTTCTCAAACTGGAGACTCTTCTTTTTCATGACAGAGGTTAGTCTAGGTTTATGTGCTGCAAGATTTTAAGTCCAAATCCTTTGCTAAGACGTCAGGAAGCAGTGGTGATACTAATATCAGATGCTTTTGAATGTAGAACGGCCTTGATTTTCTTGCACGAACTCCTTGGAGAATGCATAACTATTCGCCTTTTGGTATTGTCATCCCGTCGGTTGTTTTCCTTGGACGTCCACTTCTCTTTCGGTCCCTAAATTTGCCTGTATCTCGATATTTCATGCTGGTATTATCAATAGCTGCCTTGCTTACATTCACCTTTCTGCTTATTTCACGTTCAGAGCATCGTTTATGATATAAAGTCACTATTTGTGCTCTCTGAGTAACACTTAATGAAAAAAAAAAAAACGTACAAAACTTCCCAGCGTGAAAACCAGAAGTAAACTGATGCTTGCACGCTTCCCCTTACTTTATCAACAGCTGCCGCTGTAGGATGATGCAACACCGACAGGAAGTGAAGTAATACAGACAGTAGCTGACTGTCGCAATCGGCAGAAATCTCCTAATACCAACAGGTGGTCTTAAACTTTTGCAAAGATAAAATTTATGTGAAATATCGAAAAGTGTTGATTAGCAAAATATAGATTTTTAAGAGGACGGTTATGGGTTTTGGGCTGTATTGAAATTGCACGTCCGTTGATGTGCGCGTATGCATAGAAAAACAAAGGCTTCCGATCTTCATTTTCAACCATTTTCAATCCACTACTGGATGATGGTCTCCAAAAATGTCTTCCGCAACTTTCTGTTTTGAGCCCTGTCTCCCTCACGTCACTCCCCCGCCCCAATCTACCATATGGTCTTCCTCTGTCTCTTGGAATCCATTCTATTCGGTGTGTGCAAAAGTTCTATCCGGTTTTCATGAAGAAAATTCCAAGTAAAGCATTTTAGTGACAAGTGCAATAGCAGATGGCGCATGTGATGGCCAAAATGCTTCGAGGAGTACATTATAAAGTGATACTACGTATGTAGGTTCATTTCATTCCTTAACGAGTCACACAAGGATTAAAATATCCTAATATATAACTTAGCCCTCCTCCGTGCCGCTTTTTAAGTCGTCATAGCAACAACCGCACAACAAATGTTTGTGACGCCATGCTTAGCTTTTCGTGTTTTCGTGTAGGTGACGTCATAACCTACTCTCGCACAGTCCACGCATATATCACTTTGTTTTGTTGTCATCGCAACAAAGAACACAGCTGTTGGTATCACGTCATCTAATCCAAATCATTCTCACATGACGTCAGAGATGCGTTACATCGCACGGTCAACTCTTCAGAGATAGGAAAACTTTACATCAGGAATTTCGGTTCACTACCTGAACCGGTGTTTAGCCATCTGTATGTGGCAACGTCAAGAGTACGACGATCTGCCGACGTCAAGATAAAAATAATTCAAGGAAAAGAAGAGGGGAAAGTGATACAGGGTTCACAGTCAGTGTATACCAAAAATGTTATCTACAAGGAAATGTTGACGAAATTGGGACTAAAGGTTTTACAAAACACATACCAAACAGATGGCCGGTTGTATCAAATTCCATAAGCGACTGCTCGGGAAATTTTCAGAAAGCTGCGAGCCAACGTCGCCATTTATCGACGTGGAACTCAAAAACTCAATAAATAAATGTCAATAATTTCTGTATCACAAATTTTATTTTCTCCCGTCATTATTGACGGGCTTTCATGTAGTCAAACAATAAGGTTCACATTAGGTATTGTTTGCTTTATGAGTTCGATAAAGGCAGCTGAATCTTGCTGTAACATTTCTGAGGTGTATGAGGAAGAAGCTGTAGGCGAAAGCTCATATCGCCGTTGGTTCCGAAAGTTTCGTGAAGCAGACAGAGGCTGCAGATATCAACCACGTTCTGGACGTCCTTCAGAGGTTTCTGAAGAGGATATCAACCAAGCCATATGAACACCTAAACGTTTAAGAATTATCAGAAAAGTTTTCTGTACACAGAACAACAGCAGAAAGAAGGATGCATGTGTTTGGGTTTATCATAAAGTTCAACCAGTGGGAGTACCACGTGACCCATCCGTAAGAAATCAATCGCACAGAATGACCACCTGTCTTTCTTTGCTTGCGCGTCACTGAAATAAACCTTCTTTGGAACGACTAGTTACGGGTGATGAAAATTGGGTCCTTTACAGAAATGTAAAGCATCTAATGGCTATATGCCTAATTGCACAGCCTACTCCCTCGACTTCTACATCCGAGAAAGGTCTTATTAAGTGTATGATGGGGTGCCAAGATGGTAATTCACTGGGAGTTGCTTGCACCTAACCAAACGATAAACGCTAACCTGTACTGCCAACGGTTGAAAAGGCCGAAGGAAGAAAATGAAAACTAAGGGTCCAGAACTGGTTATTCACAAAGGCGTCATCTTTCAACATGACAAAAACCCCACTCAGCTTTAGCCGAACAGTTTTCTGTAACAGTACAGATGAAATTACTGGACACTGGATGGGAAGTGTTACGTCAACTCTCGTATTCCGCAGATTTTGCACCAACAGACTACCATGCTTTACGATCTCTTCAGAACAACTCCGCTACAAAAACCTTCTATAAAGGTGAAGATGTTGAAACTGTATTACAATAATTTTTTGATTTCCTTCCATGAAGCTGAAGATGTCGAAACTGTATTACAATATTTTTTTGATTTCCTTCCATGAAGCTGAAGATGTCGAAACTGTATTACAATATTTTTTTGATTTCCTTCCATGAAGCTGAAGATGTCGAAACTGTATTACAAGAATTTTTTGATTTCCTTCCATGAAGCTGAAGATGTCGAAACTGTATTACAAGAATTTTTTGATTTCCTTCCATGAAGCTGAAGATGTCGAAACTGTATTACAATAATTTTTTGATTTCCTTCCATGAAGCTGAAGATGTCGAAACTGTATTACAATAATTTTTTGATTTCCTTCCATGAAGCTGAAGATGTCGAAACTGTATTACAATAATTTTTTGATTTCCTTCCATGAAGCTGAAGATGTCGAAACTGTATTACAATAATTTTTTGATTTCCTTCCATGAAGCTGAAGATGTCGAAACTGTATTGCAATAATTTTTTGATTTCCTTCCATGAAGCTGAAGATGTCGAAACTGTATTACAATAATTTTTTGATTTCCTTCCATGAAGCTGAAGATGTCGAAACTGTATTACAATAATTTTTTGATTTCCTTCCTTGAAGCTGAAGATGTCGAAACTGTATTACAATAATTTTTTGATTTCCTTCCATGAAGCTGAAGATGTCGAAACTGTATTACAATAATTTTTTGATTTCCTTCCATGAAGCTGAAGATGTCGAAACTGTATTACAATAATTTTTTGATTTCCTTCCATGAAGCTGAAGATGTCGAAACTGTATTACAATAATTTTTTGATTTCCTTCCATGAAGCTGAAGATGTCGAAACTGTATTACAATAATTTTTTGATTTCCTTCCATGAAGCTGAAGATGTCGAAACTGTATTACAATAATTTTTTGATTTCCTTCCATGAAGCTGAAGATGTCGAAACTGTATTACAAGAATTTTTTGATTTCCTTCCATGAAGCTGAAGATGTCGAAACTGTATTGCAATAATTTTTTGATTTCCTTCCATGAAGCTGAAGATGTCGAAACTGTATTACAATAATTTTTTGATTTCCTTCCATGAAGCTGAAGATGTCGAAACTGTATTACAATAATTTTTTGATTTCCTTCCATGAAGCTGAAGATGTCGAAACTGTATTACAAGAATTTTTTGATTTCCTTCCATGAAGCTGAAGATGTCGAAACTGTATTACAAGAATTTTTTGATTTCCTTCCATGAAGCTGAAGATGTCGAAACTGTATTACAAGAATTTTTTGATTTCCTTCCATGAAGGTGAAGATGTTGAAACTGTATTACACTATTTTTTTTATTTCCTTCCATGAAGCTGAAGATGTCGAAACTGTATTACAAGATTTTTGATTTCCTTCCATGAGGCTGAAGATGTCGAAGCTGTATTACAAGAATTTTTTTATTCCAAAACGAAGGAAATCTACAGAAGTGGAGATCAGTTACTATCAGAAAGATGGTAACACGACATTTATAATAAAGGTAATTTCACATATATACACCCAGATCTCTCTCTCTCTCTATTATCGCTCCCTTGTCGGGTATCAGCGAACCACTACTACGTCTTATTCGCCGTAGTGGGAAAAAAGTTAAAAGGTCAAAATTCAATTCTAAACAATTCACCCCCAAAAATTTCGCCTAGTGGTGTCAACAATGAATTTGGATTCACTAAATAAGGGTTTCCAAGCTCAGGGTAGACAAATGCATCGTGTTGTGTTTGATATGAATTAGCATGGGGTTTTCATGCTTATTCATATGCCGCAAAGAAGTTAAAATAAAAAGTTGCATGAATAACAATAAGAAAATCACTAAATCACTGATTGAACTCTAATTAAATTTGGACAAATGAACTGAGTGACGCGTGAATTAAATTTAGCTGTTTATTTCTCTTAGCCGATGCTCTTAAAGTGTACCGGTGAGGTTGCTAGCTTTTAATTTCTTTTGGCCGATGCTCTTAACGTACCGGTGAGGTTGCTTGCTTTTAATTAAACATTTTAGTTATTTATTTCAAACAAGTATAATGCCCTTAAATATTATATTATTGACTTTAAAATTTAGTTACTGGTTTAGAAAACAGCGCGGTGCGCCAGAGGAAAATTATTAATGCACTATGTGAGAGACTTTTGGGTAAATAGTCCTGCATAGCACATGCAAAGCTATGAGGCATGAATCAGAAATGCGTAAGACAAAAGTCATCATACCCTCTTTTCCTTATGATGCCCCGATCGTGAAGCTGGGTTGCCGGCTGGTCGTAGGAATCAGCTCTCCGTCGTCATTAGTTTTTTTGGGGGGACTATTTTATAACTTCCTTACTACCTCATGTTTGTCTCTGAACCATCTTTCTTCAGAAAGCGCTCTGACCTCTCTTCTACTCAGCCTGAAATTCTGACTTCGAGTGTTGAGTCTGTCGTTATCTCATCGAGTCTGCTCTTCTTCCTCATTCAGTAAATATTTTCTTTTTTCCGTGTCCGGTGTCCATCTTTGGGGGGCGTGACGGCCCGGGTCCGAACCGCGTCGGGTCATGTCATTGGCCCACACAGATAGTCCTGCTATATGATTCGCTTGCTATCCGTTCAGTTCGGGTCACTTTCCCAAAAATTATGTCTTCTTTCAGCTGTCAACTCGTTCGCACACCTTTTTGCTAATTGACCGCACCTAGCTACTTGAAAGCGAAGATTGTCACGTAGGTATTTCCGGCGACGTGACTTATCCCCGATTTCGTCGCTGCCCAGGACAAATACAGAGATGCTCGCAAGCGTTGCTTGAGAAAAGGGGTGACGCCCCCAAAAGGATTTATTGCGCTCCTGCTATTCTCTCGGCTTCGACGACGAGACTCTGCTATTATGCCTTCCTTCCGTGCGTTCTGTGAGAAAAAAAAGAACCGTGAATGTCTTCCTTTCTCTTCCTTCCATTCGGGTATTTTCATCAAGTTTCCGTGAAAAAAAAATAACTTTCCCCTTTTCTTTTGGCTTGAGTGCAGTTAGGACTGTTCTAATTATCAACAGAAACTTACGGGTAGCCTGGCTCGGCTTCACCGGAAGGTAATATTAATCAACGATATTCTATTTTGGCAATTAAATATTTATTTCCTACCGCTTTAGAGTAAAAACAAAATAATAAACAAAATTATACGGAAGAAATTTAAATGTTACGGGGATATAGAAAATTCCGCGGTAAGAGTATGTCTGTTCCTCTAGAACGTTTGATGTCAAAGCAACGTCTGCATTGTTGCGCCATCACTTATCGATCTATTCGTGTGTGCCCTCTCAATGTCAAAATGATCGCGTGCTAATTTTAAACATTGGATTACTAATAACTCGAGTTCTATTTCTCCGATCTACAAATCTCGAATTAAAATCTTAATATCGCGGCAAGTTGCGTTTGTATATTAATTTAATTTAGCACAATTCGAATATTAATTTGTACGCTTTAATTACTTTTATTATTTTAATTTAACTTACTTTCCGAGTTTAGTGCTGATTATATTACACAGTTTGCAAAATATCGATCTATCTATTTACAATTTACAATTGTTAAATAATAAATATTTTACACAGAATATTATTTATCGCGAGGTCTTTTGAAAAACGGAAATAAATAGCATACAAATTTTAGTTCTAACATGAATGAGTTCTTACTATTTTACGATATTTTCTAATAGAAATCCGGCGTCTATTTGATTTGTTTTCAATCTCCTTTAATTAAAAATTTCACTCCGTCATAGGACGGGCAACATCCCCTATATATTAATATTTATTTAAAGCTTAAAAACAACCGTCCTAGGACAGGCTGTTTGCTGGTTGTGTAAAAGAATAATGATGTTATTTATCTCAAAATAATTTGCTTTTCTTCTCTAGTAAAAAAGGGGTAGTATTCTCTAAAATATAGGGAGACCTCTGAGCAAATGCCTGAGAGATTAGTGAAAATACACCATTTCCATAATTTTAGTTTAAAAAGATCAGATAGAGATGATTCCTTGTCAGGTTATAGCGTAACAGCCATTTGTTGGTGGCGGCATTCGAAACCGCATCTTGGGCTCCGGAGCCGGATGCTTTCCCAATTAAGTTACACCGACGAGGTTTGTCGCTGAAACTTCAACGTCTTGACAAATGCGTCACCTCTGATGTAGGTATGCCACATATACCCCACTTTTACAAAGGGGTGGGGCGAAATCGTAGGTTTCCGTGTCAGCCGGCAAACTACGCTCGAAGGGAGAACTCACTGCAGAAAAGGGAATTCTCATTAATTCCAGATGATGTGTTGTATGAACATCACAGATTTTTTTGAAGAACCCAACTGCCAGATCTTTTTTTACCTTCAGGCGCCAATATGAAACCCAAATTTGTGCTGTTGCGAGGCTCGAACCCGCCTCCTTCTGCGCCGTGGCCGGATGCTTTCCCAATTAAGCTGCACCGACAAATGCTTATCATTGCTACTTGTCATCTTGCTGTGTAGTACGTCACATATACCTCCTACCCCTTGAGAAAAGTGGGGGCATGAAATTGAATCCTGCTGCTCCGGAGCCGAATGCTTTCCAAATTAAGCTGCACCAACAAGAGCTTATCACTGCAACTTTGCCGTCTTAATATGTGCGTCACCTCTGTATGTTGTCACAAGGTAAACTAAAATCATAAACAGCCTTATGACAGCAAATTTTCATAAAAAAAGTAACGTAAGTAAGCGAAACTTGCGAAGAAATTATAACTTCTTAAAGCCCATGGACGTTCCTATCCATGGTTCCCAGTACTACGTATACTGAATGATTACTACGTACAGTATGTACCTGAAAAGGTTTTTTTTTTTTACTGGAGATAACATCATTAGTGCCAGGTAAAATCTAAATGAACTCAGTAACGGTTCTAGGTTAGGGCGGGGTGTACCCGGCACCACCACCCCCGGAAATATAACCGGATTTTTCTTTTTCTTGCCGACGATGACCCCGCTCATTCACACGCTGTTGTCCACGGCAGTTGGCCCTTGCAGGGATGGTTTTACCGGATTCGATGTACTCATGGTGCACCCGTGAAACAGTGGCTCGTGAAAATCCCAGTGCCTGCATGACTTCCGAGATGGAGTGACCCATTCGTCGGGCCCCGGCAATTTGCCCACGATTAAATGCGCTTAGATCATTCGTCTTACAGATACTGCGTCCGACTCTTACGGATTCCCGCCGCATCACTCCTTATATTGTCGGGTAGCTGCGTGCGTCATGTCGTTTTCGTTTACAGGGCCGCCCACAGCGCCACATTTGCATAACTGTCTCTAATTAAATTTCTCTTCAGTGTACATGTACTCATTTTTGAGTATATATATTCCAAATGCATGTGCCCTAACTTGGTTCAGTTTCTGTGCCGAAGGAAGTTAGAGCGAATCTAACAGCGTAGTTTGAAAGTGAGAGAGAGAGCACACTAGATGGCGCCACCGTACAAGGGTACGATTTTGCAAATAGAAGGCAGAGGGAAAAGGGGGGGGGGACTCAGGAACTTTAACAGGGGGATTCTTGCCCGGGGTCCGTGAATTAAGGTGCCCGTCCGATGCATGGCAGATATTCAGCGATTGTTAAAAATTCACACTACGAGGTTAGGTTTGAACCTGGGCTCCGTCCGTCAGCAGTCTGAATCTCTAACCACTAGGCCATCCGCGGCTCTATTTCGAGTTTGGAATACGTGTACTACATACATACTCATTCATTCATAGAATCAACTGGAAGTATATTTTTCAGTGGCACATCTGGGATAATAGATATACTCGTCACATGCTGGCCAATTTTGCGACAAATATAGTGATGGAGCGACAATATTTATGAGATTGACACAAATACAGTTAATGTAAAAATGTGTATAAAGATACTTCATGCATAATTAAATTACTTGCGATCAGTGACTTTGTTGTACTAATTATTTATGTGTTTCGCTTTACACATTTATTAAACAATTTCTCTTTAAATCTATAATATCAAAAATGAAGTAATACGAGAATATATTTATATTTATTGACGCAGTTATTTGTAAGTACGTATGGCTACTTAAGTTTAAGCATGTCATGTACTCGTTTACGATACGATGTACTTAAAAAAAACTGAGTAGGTTCAGGTTCTCATTTTTAAGTAACTTTTTTTTAACAGTGTGTTTTCAAACTTAATAAACAATGTAGTCACTTACCTGTTATTTTCTGCGAAGAAGTAAGCTCACGGACATAAAGGTCAAAGGGCACGCAAGATGTTTGTAGTCTCGCATGACAGCACTTATGACTTGTCAAGTGAGGAACTTTTCCCATTTATCAGAAGAGCGTCGGCTCGGCAGACGCGAGATTTCTTTTTCTATCAGCCAACATCTCCGGAAAATCACAAGCTTCGGGAAAAGGTAACAGACTCAAGTTCCTGAAATGCACAAAACAAGCACCGCTATTAAGTTGAAACTTCCCACAATTTTGTCGCAGAGAAGAAAAACAAACGCTCTTAGCTACATATGACGAGAGAAACACCAAAGTGTCTCTACTCACTTGCATTCATGTGACGCATTTTCTTCTTATAAAGTGAGTGTGCAAATAAAAGATGAATCACTCATATGCTTTTAACAGCTTTTAAGGTGAAAGCAGAGGGACTGCTATTTCTGTGCCGGTACCCCAAATACGCGAAACGAAATAAAATGCTGTACTATTAGGGGTATGCAAAAGTGTCCACCGTTTTAAGGAGAAAAGAACAGTCAGGAAACCAGTACACATTTATTCAACGATATATTGGCCGTTGGCATCAATGACCTTTTGCCATTTTTCAGGCAACAAATGAATTACCCTGTGGTAGAAGAACTCTGGTTTTGAGCTGAAGAACGCAGTGACGAAAATTTCCACCTCTGGATCTGTGGTAAACCGCTGTTGGTTAAGGCATGTTGCATAAAGCGAAACAGGTGAAAGTTTGAGGCTTAAATGTGAGGGAGTAAGCCGGATGCGGTAAAATCTCCGAGTGTAACTGTTCAAGGGTTGATTTCGTGGTGGAACCGACATGCAGTCTGGTATTATCGTGTAACAAGATGACTGAACGACGTGCTTTACCTGTCCATGAGCGTTTTTGCTCTATTGTGATGTCCAGTTTCATCAACTGATCGCTATATCGTTGTGCAGTGATTGTTTCGCCCGGTTTCAACAGTTCGAAGTACAGCACTCCATGCATATCTTACCACACACACAATAACACCTTTCTTCCATGGATATCCTGTTTTGCAGGGGATGTTGATGGCTGGGCTGTGTCAACCCAGGATCGCTTGCACACGGGGTTGTCTCAACGGACCCATTTTTCATCCCTGGTGACAACCTTCCACAAGACATTCCTCCCTTGACACCTATTCAGCAACGACATGCAGATGACCAATCACTGACCAATATTACGCTCCGTTAAAGCATGCGGAACATACTTACCAATCTTCCGGATCTTTCCCAAGGACTGTAGGCGCCGTACCACGATCGATTGAGCCACTTTCAAGCGTTCCGCCAGTTGCGTGGTCGATTGTGTGGCATTCTCTTTCAACAGCGATTTCAACTCCTCGGCTGCGAGTTCCTGCAGTCTACCTGCACGTGGCTTGTCTTCCAAGCTTAGATCACCTTTTTCAAACCTGGCAAACCATTTTCGACACGTCCGCGCACCCATAATCGTTTCGCCATACGCATGACATATTGAACCGTATGCTTCACTCGCACTTTTCCCTAAATTAAACATGAATAACAAACAGTACCACAAATGAACTTTATTTACCGCCATGCTTGGCTTCATGTACGAACTGGCAGCACGAATCGCTCGCCGGTTAGGCTGCTACAGCGCCCACTAGCGGGGGCGGCGGAAACTTTTGCATAGCCCTAATATTTTTAAGAAAGTATTTTACGTTTTAATACACTGAGTAGACAAAGCACAAGAGAATATGGTGATGGAAAGTTGACATCGGCATTCCCCACGTAGAGCGGAACAGACACAAACCGAACACAGGTGATAAGATGACACCGAATTTTCAGGTGTATAAAGATGACACTGAATTTTCGGGTGTAATAAGCACGTCTTTTGAATCCCTTCTGACGCAAATTAAATTTATCAAAGCTATTTAAAGTCAATGGAACCGGTATGGAAAGCAATAGATCTGACGAAAGAAAGAAGATTTTCAATCGGGTTTTTAATCCATCAGATATTGCTGTAAACGTAATCGTGAGCTTACGAACTCTTAGAAACAGAGGTGTCGACAAAAATAAGATGTGACTTTACGTCCCCTGGTGGGAAAACCATGCATTATTTTAGGAAGAAAGTATTCTCAAAAGTGTTATCCATATAAGCGGTATCGGTCCAAGAAAAAAAAAATTAGTCGAGTTTTCAGGAGCCCAGATTTTGCTACAAATACACTGCTGGACAATTGCTAAGGACGGAACATAAACGGCTATATAGCGCATAAAAAAGTAAGTGTAGTTGGATGCCAAGTGAAATAAACTAATGTCAGAATACCAGGACATTACAAGAAAGACAATTTATTGTGCTCTGAAATCCAGAAGGCTTTGGAACGTGTTCAAGGGACAAACAGGCCATTTTGTGCAGAATACGTAAACGTAAAAAAAAATGCAATTACCGTCCGCAGGCGTTCCGGCGTAAGATGTCAACACGGGATATGGCCACCATGGAGGGCGATGCAAGATTCCACACGTCGTGTCATGCTTTGCACAACATTATCAAGCAGCTGTTGGGGTAATTTATCCCATTCCTCTGTCAGTGCACGGATGAGGGTGACCTTGTTTCTTGGAGGGCATTGGCGACCAGCAAGACTCCTCCCCAAAGCATCCCACACATTTTCAAAGGGATTCAGATCTGGAGAACGTGCTGGCCATACGAGGCGTTGAATATCCTCGCTCTCAAGACACTCCTGGACAGCGACTGTTCGATGACATTTTGCGTTGTCGTCCATGAAAATGAATCTATCACTGACAGCACCACGGAACATGCGAACATGAGGTAGCAGAACATCATTAATGTATCGTTGGCCAGTCATAGTCCCAGTTGGAAGCACATAGAGGGACGTACGGCCATTGATCATGATGCCAGCCCATACCATGACACTACATTTCGGATATCCTGTATGTTTGCTGGACAATATGCAGTACCACTATCGCGCCAGATCAGTTGTCGTCGACAATCAGACGATAGACTGTATCTACTCTCATCTGAGAAGAGGACAGCAAACCAGTCGTTATCAGTCCAATTGCGATGTTGATGGCACCATTGCAAACGGGCGGTACGGTGACGTCTGGACAATGGGATGCACACAACAGGACGGCGGGCGTATAGTCCTCCTTCATGCAAACGTCTGGCGACAGTTTTTTGGGAGATCCGCTTGCCAGTAGCAGCCATAAACTGATTTGCCACCTCACTAGCTGTGCTGCGCCGGTGTCTTTTTGTTGATAGCACTATGTACCGATCTTCTGCAGGTGTCGTACTGCGAACACGACCTCCCCCGTGACGTTTGCTACACTCTCCAGTTGTTTGAAATGATTTCCAAAGCCTTGAAACAACACTGTGGCTGACGTCGAACTCCCTGGCAACATCTGTTATTTTTCGCCCTTCTTCAATCTTGCCAATAATACGGCTACGCGTAAAATCATCTAGGTGATGATGTCGGGAAGACATACTGAAAATTGTAAGTTCGTAAATTGATTCTTTCCCTTTCAACTTTGGGTTTGACCAACAACGGTCAATACGCGTCAAATCCTTTATATCTCTTATCAGCGCTATGACGTCACGAACAAGTTCGGCAAACCAAAATTTGCATACGCACAACACGTCTTACTGTATCCCGCACTTATGCTAATTTCCACATTTTCCTGTTTTCCATTTTATGGTTGCTATCGTTGCTATTGTCATCCGTCCTTAGCAATTGTCCGGCAGTGTACATCAGAAGCAGAAATTAACACTTATGACGCCTGGTGGACAAACCATTCTTTACCAAACATTAGAAATTATGTGAAAAATATTTTCCATCAGGTCTTGTATGCGATGCAGGAATAATTTTTCAAATCGCAGCTTTAGGAGCAGAAATATCGCAGAAAACATAATTTACCTTTGTTCCCCCTAGCGGAAAGTCTATGAGTTACTTGTAAATTTTAAATTTATTGATTTATAGGAAAACCATTTCGCATCGGAAACACTATTCGGCATATAAGGAAGTTTTCAAATCGGACCCTTAGAAGTAGAGATATTGACAAAAATAAGATATACATCTAGCCCCTGGCGTAGAAACCATGCATTATTTCAAGAAGAAAATGTTCCTAAAAGGTTCTTTAACATGAGAAGAATCAGTCAACAAACGACTTTTTTTCAATCGAGATTTTAGAAGCTCATATTTTGCTGCAAAAAGTGGAAATTAAGTCTTACGCCACCTGGTGGCCAAGCAATTTTTTACAAAAATGAGAAATAATATGTGCAAGCGATTTCCCATCAGGAGCTATATGCGGTGCAGAAAGAATTTTTCAAATCGGAGATTTAGAAGCAGAGATTTAGGGGGATACGCAACTTACATTTACGCCCCCTAGCGGAAAGTCTATGAATTACTTGAAAATTTTGAAATTATATGAAACACATGTCACACTGGAAACACTATCCAACAAAGAATGAATTTTTCAAATCGAACTCCTAGAAGTAGAGATATTGACAAAAATAAGATGTACATCTACGCTCCCTGGCGGAGAAACTGTGGAATATGTCATTCTGATCATTTCTACGCAAACCGCGTTGCCCTACTCTCAAAACTCCGCGAGTTATTACGTTTTCAAAATGTGCAAGACTTTTTGATCACCCGGTATTAGAAGATGACCCTGATAGACGTGTCGAGTTCTGCACCTGGGTCTTAGATTAACATCTACGGGATCCCTCATTTGCACAGAGCATTTTGTTCAGTGACAAGGCAAATTTGTGTGTCAGTGGAGAGGTTAACAGTCAGAACCACAGGTACTGGTGTGACAGGAACCCTCACTGGACGGAACCATCCAGCGCCGTTGGTAATGTAAATGCTATGGTGTGGTTTGGAATATGGGACACCCGTATAATCGGACTTATTTTTATCGACAATAATCTAAATGCTCAGCTCTGCCTGGAAATGCTACAGGAAACAGTGTTCTCTTCGCTTTTGAATGAAGATGGCAGTTTCTCCTGTTATTTCCAACACGATAGGGCTCACCACAGTATGAACCAATTGTTCGTCCATGGCTAGATGTTTGGTCATTGAATTGGGCGGCGTGGTCTTGTGAAATGGCCACCCAGATCCCCCGACCTCATACTACTCGACTTTTATCTGTGGGGACGACTGAAACACCTGGTGTATGCTGAGAAAATCCGCGACAAACACCACCTTCAGCCAAGCATCATGGAGTCCTGTAACCACATTTCTCCTGATACTCTCCTGCTGGTGCATAATGACTGGGTCACAAGCCTTCAGCTTTATTTTCAGCAACGGGGACAACACATTGAACACATCAAATAGCTGCGCATCGCAGGACACTTCAGAGGTTGTTATTTCAACTTTCTGCGTTGATAACTTGTGAACCGCAACATATGTCAAATCTGATTAAGGCAATTAATTTCTGAGAAAATTCTGGTCTTGTTTGATATGCACATGGCCCCTTACCATTTGAAAAATTTCATCTTTATCCCGTATAGCGGATTTCAAGTTGGCGGCCATGCTTCAGAATTAGCCTAAAAGATAGACACCCTCACGGATTCTTAGCTGGGGTATTTAGATATTTCATTTCCCTTCTGTTTCTGAAATACAAGGGTGTCCTGCGATTTCTGACTCACCCTGCAGATTACAGAGAAACCCAATGGTACACGCCTGTGTTAGGGCTAAATGTCTCTGATCTTATTCCAACGGGTTTTTGTTTTTATTGGAGGTTTAACGACCACAGCGAGCAACTCAATGGGCTATAAGCAGTAGCCCGTCCCTAATTTAGGGCCACTGGTTCCAGGGAAAGGGCCAGTGCCGTAAGACACACACACAGCAAATCGGGATTCGAATCAGGACCCATCTAGGACGAATGATCATAAACCACACTTAAACCACTTTGCCACCAGGCTGGCTATTCGAACGTTAAATGCCATTTAAAATTCATAATAATTAATTGCGTAAGACATGCGATATGATTCACGAAAATAATAAAGAGTACTTCAGCATTTCTTTTTCGAATTGGTAGAATTATAGGTTCCTGTTGTGGAAACGGTGTTTCCTGATTTACCGAGTTGATAACTTGATTTAATTGACGTCTAGGTAAAGTGACATGTCAATTCCCGTTACGTTTAAGTCGAAGCCCTTCTCTTCTATTAATAATGTTCCAGGGACATAGTAATTACTTTTGCTGTGGTGAGTGGGAGTGATTGATTAGTGGCTCAACCGCCCTTTACCCACAGCAAGCACTTAAAGTTATTATCTTAACCTTAAAATCTCGTGCACTCGCCATGGGGAACGATGCATTGCGTTTAAATGGGAAACAAGTTTTCAGTGCGTTGGTAGTTTCGTGATTTTGTAGACACGACAGCATGTCCCGAGAGTTTCCGGTTAGGTAAAGAATGCATAATAGTGCAGCATATTTTTATCTTAAAGAAATTTTTTTTTTATTAGAATGAGTTAGCTAGTGATTTTTCAAACAAAGGTAAATATTTCAGGTAAATATTTAATAATTCATTAAGTTCTAACCCTAACATACAAAACAATTTTTTTAACCCTTTAAGCGGCTATCGTATCCGAACCAAATAGTGCTTAAAGTTTGCTGCGTTCCCCAAATAGGAATGCTCACGTAGAGGCTGGTTCAATAAACGCTAGAGCAAAGCAATTTCTTCCCAACCCTTCTCATCTCAGCAGTATCAACCATAAACCTGTACTTAGTGGTAAGTGTTCGCTTCTAATCCTTTATTCTATTTTCCATGATTCGTGGCCTAATGGAGAAAGGGAGGGTCCCACTGATACGGACATCATGCCACTGAGTAAAAACAAGTCATTCAGACATCTCTGTCCTGTATTAGGTTCGTGCACCTTTTAGCAGGCAATCAGTCAAAGAGGATCGGTGTTAATTATCCCCCTAATGAGCACTTCGAATAACAAAGCTAATAACAAACGCTTTCTGATATTCTCCCTAAATGACTGCTTAGGATAACGAACGCTTTCTGATATGCAGGCTCAGTCGTTCCGACCTTTGGCCCACTTCTTAGACAGCGAACATATTCGTTTGAGTTGATTTCAACTTATTTTGCTAACCCCAAGTTAATTCGTTCCAGCCGGTTACAGGGTTAAGTGCACCTTTATTTTCCCACATAGTTTTGCCCTGACTTAGATACACTTGTACCAATCCTAGAGTTAGGGAAACCCCGCTGCAAAAAACGTCTTATCCTTCTCTTCAAAGTATTACTTTGCTGCTTCCTTCAGTTCAGGGTCATCCACAAAACGCCTATCGCGCAGTTCTTTTTCAGATTTTTGAAAATTCACTAGGGGGCGAGGTTAGATGAGTACGGTGGGAGGGTAAGCATTTGAAAGCCACATTCTGTCACAGTTTGCGTGGAAACACCAGCGATGTGGATTGGAGCATTGCCCTGATGAAGCAGAACACCCCGTCGCAACTTTCTTCACCGTTTACTCTTGATGACTTCACGGAATTGTCGCAACAGCGCGACGCAATAGGCAGGATTCATACTCATTAACAGCAACTTTTCTGACAAGGGAAGCCTTTCAACTTTCACTCTTCAAAATTGAAGAAACCTGGCCAGGAGATAGTACTAAGGGCAAAACACCAATGGGTGTATTTCCGTTTTGGTCCAAATGAACTGATAAAGGTGAACGAGTGATCTGAAAATGGTCTTAGAGCACAAGTGGGAAAAATCATCGAACATGTATTGTGGTGCGTGATAGGTAACCCAAAATATCAGCTATGTCCCCGTGATTCAAAATAAGCTCATGTCATACAAAAAGCAACAAAAACCTTATAACGTATACTCTATGTTCACTTTCCTTTTGATTTTTACTATCTCTGGTTATTTTATTTTACTATGTAAATTATCTTCTTACTGAACGAGATGTTATTTCACCCGCTGAATGAGATCTGGCAATGAGTGTAAGTCATGACGTGGTGGTAGCCAGTATAAATAGGCGCGTTCAACGATACGTAAGGAGAGCGTTTGTTGTTGTATAGCCAGAGCGTTTGTTGTTGTATAGCCAGGGCTTCGTTCTATGTGATTAGGTTGATTCTTCATTATTGTGATACGAGTAGTGTGTGTGCGTTGGATGATTCAAGAGTTATCTAATAAAAGAGCTTTTTCGTAAGTACGTCTTTCTCAGTTCCTA
The DNA here is from genome assembly GCA_039090855.1 of Macrothele yani. Lineage (NCBI taxonomy): Eukaryota > Metazoa > Arthropoda > Arachnida > Araneae > Macrothelidae > Macrothele > Macrothele yani. The sequence continues at coordinate 25,186,477 of CM076991.1, read as the reverse complement.
GTTTTTGTCAGATCTCTGTCTGGCTGTTAGGTTTATGTCATTAATCGATTATTATTAACAACCAGCGTTAAGACTTTATTCATCTTAATTACTACCACAGCATTACTAGCAGTTAAAAGCTTTATTCATTATAATTACTACACTACTAGCAGGAAAGTTTATTCATGATTTAATTAACAAACAACAACCATTAGAAGAAGCATTAGCTTAGTACAAGCATATAATTCAGTACCAGAAGCATTATAAAACATTACTAGCTTAGTTAAAAGCTTTATTCATTATAACCTTTATTACAGGTATAAATGAACATTTGTGGCATTGGACACATGACCGAACCTAAGTAATTTGGAACAATGAGAACAATGCAAGATCCCAAAGTTATCACAGTTCTGAAAATTGTCATTGATATCTGAAAAACAAGTACGTTTAGCATTATCAAATGAAGCGTCATCACTTTCAGAGTATCCAATATTTATCCGCGGATATAACAACATGTTGTTGAATTTTTCTGACTGCCATTGATACGTTCGATGATTTTCTCCACTTGTGCTCTAAGGCCATTTTCATTCTACTCGTTCACCTTTGTCAGTTCATTTGGGCCAAAACGGAAATACACCCATTGGTTTTTGTCCTTAGTACTATCTCCTGGCCACGTTTCTTCAATTTTGGAGAGTGACAGTTGAAAGGCTTCCCTTGTCAGTCTCAAAAAATGGTGGCTATAATCTTCCCTGCAGATGGTTGCGCTTCGAACATTTTTGATGGTGGGGATCCAGGATGTCTCCACTGCGTACTGTCTGGTTAAGCATCGGGACCACAATGGATAAGCCACGTCTCATCGCCAGTCGCAATGCAGGAATAGAAGTAATCTGGATGGTGGTTAATGCGGTCAAATTGAACCCAACTTGCTTCAACACGATGAATCTCCTACTGAAGTGTCAACATTCGAGAAACCCATCTGGCACAGACCTTTGAGTTGAAGCCGACTTGATTCAACACGATCATTCATTTACTGAGATGTCAACATTCCAGAAACCCATCTGGCACAGACCTTGGAGTTGAACCCGACTTGATTTAACACGACCATTCTTCTACTGAGGTGTCAACATTCGAGAAACCCATCTGGCACAGACCTTTGAGTTGAACCCGATTTGCTTCAACACAATGATTCTCCAACTGAGGTGTCAACATTCGAGAAACCCATCTGCACAGACCTCACGCAATATGGCCCTTCCTAACTCTGCCGATACTTACCTTCAGTTCCTCAGCAATCTGAACGACAAGGATTCCCCTGTTTGAGATCATCCGGTCTTCCACTTTTTGCACATTTCTTCTGTGATCACCACAGATGAAATGTGCCGAAACCACTAAGCGTCCCTTACGAGGGTCGTCCTCTAATGAGTCTCTTTCCCGTTTAATATCATTTTAAGCGGCTGATGTACCTGAACCTAATAGTGCCCAATATTTTAAGCGGCCAATTTACCTGAACCAAACGGTGCCCAAAATTTACTAAGCTTCCCAAACAGATATGTCCACATAGCAATCGGGTTTAACAAAAGCTACGACAAAACAGTTCCTTTCCCATTCTGATCTTAGTAGTACCGACCACATACGTGTCACTGATGCTCGTATATATACATATAAGTGGCGTATCTTGGGTCCGAGAACTGGTATATCTCACTCCCCCCAGTATTGTTTTTTATTGCGAAGCTTAATTGTTAATTGATAAGTAATAGAAGTAATTATTTTTCTAAATTTTAGGTACATGCCATTGCTAACATGATAACAAATAATTACGAGGATTAGGATTTGAACATTTATTTGAACATGAACTTCATTCTTCTTTTGAATACTTTATTTGTACATGAACTCTATTCTTCTTTCCTTTTGTGTGAACTTGGAGTGTTACGTTTTCATAAATTGTTTCTTCGGAGTACTTTTTTATATTAAAAAAATGTTTTTCTCTACTGACAAAACAGCCAAGTTTTTCGAATGTGCATGTCCTTGTGTACCTCTAAGATATATCTTGATTCTTTTTAATGCAGAAAAGCTTCTTTTGGCAGTTGCTGATGGAAAGCTTAATATAAGGTCTGCTAATTTGTACACCTCACTAAACACTATGTCCAATTCATTCAACTTTATAGACTGAGCGGATACTTTATCATGACAACCTGATAGTTTTAAGCAAATGAGCTATAGCTGCACGCTGTAGCCAACAGAGGGCGAGGCTAGTATAAAAAGGGAAAGCTTAGTGCTTGCGACAGTAGTAGAAGTGATTTTTGGGTGACGAGATGTGTAAAAAATACCATTTCACGAACTTCCAACGTGGGATGATTGTAGGAGCTCGGATCCATGGAGCGAGTATCACCGAAACCACCGCATTCGCGAAATGTTCCAGAGCAGCTATTGTTAAAGTGTTTAAAGACTGGACTATCAGCCAAAAAACTGGGTCTCTACGTGCAACGTGTGGTCGTCATCGACTAGTGACAGCTCGGGCTGAATGGAGAGTGTCCAAACTGGTAACAGACAACAGAAGGGCAACAGTGCAGCAAATTACAGACCATCTTAATCAAGGATCCCCTCAAATGATCTCTGCACACACTGTTCGCCATACACTGCATCGGATGGGATATGGTAGCCGAAGACCTGTTCGAACACCTTTGCTGTCTTGAGTTAACAAGAGAAAACGTCTCCAGTTCGCACGGGAGCACAAGGATTGGACAGTCGATAATTGGAAACAAATTATGTAGTCCGATGAATCACGTTTTCAGTTGCACCATGCCGATGGCAGAGTGAGAATTTGGCGGAAACAGCAGGAAAGCATGGACCCCAAATGCATTGCTACAACCCTTCAAGCTAGTGGAGGCAACGCCATGGTTTGGGGAATGTTTTCCTGGCATACTTTGGGCCCTTTAATTCGTGTTGATCAACGTCTGACTGGCACATCATATCTAAACATCATTGCAGACCAAGTGCATCCTGTCACGTGGATGGTTTATCTTAATGGCGATGGCTACTTTCAACAAGATAATGCGTCCTGCCATAGAGCTCGTATTGTACAAGATTGGTTTCTGGAACATGCCGGTGAGTTTACTTTCCTTAGGTGGCCCCAACACTCTCCAGATATCAACCCCATTGAGAACTTGTGGGATGAAGTTGTACGAGCCATCAGACAGCTGGTTCCACAACCCTGCAACCCTGCAATCTTACGCTCCTGGAAAGTGCTATTCATCAAGCATGGTCTCAGATTCCACAAACCACCTATCAACATCTCGTAGACTCCATGCCACGAAGAATCGACGCAGTATTAAAGGCAAAAGGTGGCCCAACGAACTACTGAGCGGGTGGTCATAATAAAGTGACCACTTAGTGTATAACATGTAATGTCTCTTACTGATTTGTTTTTGTATTCATCAAGGGAATAAAACACCTTCACTTCATTTTCTAATCGACCTGTATCAAAATTTGAAGCATAAAGTTCTTTACGTTCTGACAGTAAATGTTCACGGAAGCTTTAACAAAATTTATCAAAACAGTTCGAATCTAACAAAGCCACGAATTTAAGATATAAAATCTCTGATTTTAATTCATTGACACTTCACAAAAACTGAAACAACTCTCGCGAAACACTCTTATGGGCGGGAGTATGCGAGTGCCTGAGGTAGTCTAAGTCTTCGGTATTTTGAGCGAACAGTTTCCCAAAGTAATGGCCCATTCCCCTTTACCAGCTGATTCATGTTGTCATGGAAACTATACCAGGCGATGGTACGGAAGTTTCTCGCATCAGAACTGCGAAGACTCTGGAAGAGCTGCTTGCGTTATGCCGTTGGTTTTCGCTCGCCAGACTGAGTCAAAGAAACGAATCCGCACGCGTTTTATTTCCCACCGAAAGCATCGACATATTTTAATACCGTTGATAATTGACTTTTATTTGGGTATATTTAATTATTTTTTTTTTTTTTGCATCCTCTGGGCTTCGCAGCTAGCCTAGCTAGCATGTAATATACGCCAATGATATACATGTAATATACCCTTCTAGTCTTCTTTTCTAGAGCTCTCTTCTAGTGTGCTCTATGTCCTAAGGAATGAAAGAAAAGGGCTTACTTCTTTCCGGTATCATGGTGTCAGTGTCAGGTCCCCCCTGACACGGGCATCATGCCACTAGACAGAGAAGCAATTTACTGAAATATCTTCTCTCTCCCTTCTTTGTTTAGTCGCCATTGATATAGCCCTTTTAGCAAGTAATTAGTCAGAAAGAATTAGTGTCAATCATTCCCCTGAATGATTACTATGAATAACAAAGCTAAAAGGAAAGCAACACTTTCTAATTCTCAGGTTCACTTCTTCTGTTTGCGTTCTATCCACTTCGACAGCAAAAATATTCCTTAGACCTGATTTTGGCTCATTATTCTAACCCCGAGTTAATTCGGGGAATTAAATTCTAACCCCGAGTTATTTCGTTCAGCTCATTATTCTAACCCCAAGTTAATTCATAGTAAGACTGAGAGTTATTTTTCACATTACATCTTTTGCATTGGGCATTGGTCCTAACATCCAGTTCCCATTGCACGTCGTGTCGGAATTGATATCTTAATTGTTAATATCGATGAATTTAATATTAAGGAGATTGGAAAAGGCGTCGAGGCCAACAATACGTTCTTGTTGAAAACAAAAAAGGGGAAGAGTGAGGGCTGGAAGTTGTTTCATCTCATTAAGAAACCAGAATGTTTCACAAGCTTGTGATGAATTGAAAGTTTCCAAACTGTGAATGTTGATTTCATGAGCGTTCCTTTCTTCTGAGAAGCAATGATGAAAACAACACCCACATTTTGAAGACTTTCAACTCATCAGCAGCCGGTAAGAATTGTTGTTGCTGAGAAACGTATTCTGAAGCTCGATATGTTATGAAAAAAAAAAAGAACAAAAACTGAAATTAAACGTACAACAAGTTACTTAATTCAAACATTTTGGTCCGAAAGGGGTACGGGTTCGGATCCCGTTGAGGCACGGATGTTGTGTTTGCCTTACGGCACTGGCTCTCTTCCTTCCCTGGAACCAATGACCCTAAATTAGGGACGGGAGACTGCTTACAGCCCATTGAGTTGCTCACGGTGGTGGTAAAACCTCCAAAAAAAAAAAAAAAAAAAAAAATTGACACTAGCACCACCAAAAGTGCAGCAGCTTTAACATACTTTACAGAGTATAACGAAGTAAATTTCTCCGTCATTTTTGTCCACGCCGGGGCTCAACCCGGGTCCACTCATTCCGGAATAAGTCGCTTAACCAATTGAGCTACGCGAACGTTCGTAATCGCTGCTATCTGCCTTTATGTCGTGTGCGTCCTGCTGGACAGGCACGTCACATCTCCCCTCCCCGAAAGAGGGCCGGGGCATGGCCCATGGGTCAGCCGTGACCATGAATCGTCGCATCCAGCCATCCGCTGTAGAATGTGCACTTGAGAACTCCCAGTCAATCTGGTGTGTGGACGTCACACACATCACACACATTTATTTTTCGAAGCGCTGGAGAAGGGATTCTCTTATTTTTCCTCTCTCGCGGTGTGGAAAGAACATCAGACCATTGCGAGCTCTTGAACAGCCGGGACATCCGGAAAGTTCGGGCGCCATTATAACGAAGTAAATATCTCCGTCATTTTTGTCCACGCCGGGGCTCGAACCTGGGTCCCCTCATTCCGGATTAAGTCGCTCTACCAATTGAGCTACGTGGACGTTCGTTATCTCTGCTATCGGCCTTTATGTCGTGTGCGTCATGCCGGGCAGGCACGTCACACGAAGAGGGACATTTTGACTCTAATAGATATGTTTGAAAACGTGCGTAAAGCTGTTATGTTATGTAAAAGGCGTCTGTAAGTAACTGATTAAATTATACATTCTACGTTTCCGTAATACATTTATATAATTTCTATATAACCTACGATCTTATGACCTGCGTTACCCACAGCGAACAGACATTTTCAACGCTCTGTGTATATATATATATACGTGTGTTTGTGTGTGTGTGTGTGTGTGTGTGTGCGCGCGATTATGTATAATTATAAATTGAGTTTCGAATTTATAGTCCAAAGCAGATTTACCCGGGTCAGATCCGGCGGGGCCAATCCTGTGACGTGTGGGTCCAAAATTTTTGACATGTTTCCAACTCTGCTGGGAATATTTCAGCCCACAATCGTTCACGAACTGCGCAAGCTCGGCAACACTCACAGAAGCCGTCGACAAGTATCCCATGAACTGATTGCTGCTGAAGTTCAGCGACGTGTACATATGTGTCGCCAAATGTTGACAAATCTACAGGACGGCCGTTTCTTTAGGTGAATTGTGACATGTGATGGAAAGCGGATATTTGTCTGGAATCCTGACATGAGAAAACAGTGGGTAGATTACAAAAAGCCACCAGAACTAGTCCTCAAAATGAGACGATTTGGGCAAAACGTTATGCTATGCGTATGGTAGAACTTTGAGGGGTACTATTGATTGCGAATTTGTTCCAGATGGCCGAGGCATTAAAGAGCAGCTGTGCTGTGGCCAGTTGAAGCGGATGTATGCCTATTTAAGCCAAAAGTACCCTGCTCTGGTGAACAGTAAACGAGTTATCCTCCAACAGGGAGGATAATACTCATCGTGCCCTGTCAACTAAGGAAAAAAATGCAGGAACAATAGGGTATTAAGCTAATGCCCCACCCTGGTTATAAGTCTGGAACTTGCGCCTTCGGACTACCACTTACTCCTGTCTATAGCATATTTTCTTCATGGGAAACACTTCCAAAACATCCACGATGTTGAACTTGGGATCCAAGACCATTTCGCCTCGAAATTAAAGGAATTTTTTCGCGGGGTGATTCAAGACAGGACATCACGATGGTGTGGGACCATCGAGCACGACGGACTATATTTCTAGGATTGAACTTTTATGCATTTATACACGTTTTTATCAACTGTTAGAAAACGACAATGACTATTGAATCACCCTGGTAAAAGGATTCAAACGCCGCACTCATTACAACCCGTGACTTTTGAATCACCCTGGTAAAAGGATTTAAAAGACGCAATCATTACAACCCGTGACTTCTGAATCACCCTGGTAAAAGGATTCAAAAGATGCACTCATTACAACCCGTGACTTCTGAATCACCATGGTAATAGGATTCAAAAGATGCACTCATTACAACCCGTGACTTCTGAATCACCCTGGTAAAAGGATTCAAAACATGCACTCATTACAACCCGTGACTTTTTGAATTACCCTGGTAAAAGGATTCAAAAGAAGCACTTATTTCAACGCGTGAGTTTTGAATCTCCCTGGTAAAATAATTCAAAACACGCACTTATTACAACCCGTGACTTTTGAATCACCCTAGTAAAAGGATTCAAAAGTCGCCCTCATTACAACCCGAAATTCGATGTTATCTTTCTTGTTTACACATCATTTCTTATTACCTGATAATGAAGCTTTTAAGCTAATATACCCTCTTATGCCTGACGAATGTTTTTTACTTCCTTATTTTTTTTCGGTTGATTTTCTATTCTGCCAACGTCTTTCTTCAAGAGACAGTAATCGGTGCGCAAAATGGCAGGGAATCACCATGAATTGCTGCTCTGTTTCAGCCATCAAGAATCCCCAGAAAAGTCCATGACATCGTTCCTTGTGTTAATATTGAAATACCTTAGAATACTTAGATGACTACGCAAGTCACGTATTTGGAGGAGAGTTTATTGCATTTTACTGTCACGGGAAATTTCCCTATCTCTCTTTTTCTTCTTTATATTTTCCAAGAATTCCTCATACCAAGAGAAGCCGAGAAATCCTTTACTCCACTGCACGCTAATCTCTTCTCGTAGAAGGATTATACTTTTTCATTCAATATTGAACAAATTGCATACGATCACCTGGGCGTCAAAGAATGGTGTCTTTATATGTTAAAAAAACACTCTCTCTCTCTCTCTCTCTCTCTCTCTCTCTCTCTCTCTCTCTCTCTCTCTCTCTCTCTCTCTCTCTCTCTCTCTCTCTGTCTCTCTTGTATTACGCCACATATAAGTACGACAAAACGTTCTCATTCCACAGGACTGGATGAGAATTTTATAATACAAGAGAAGGCAGTCTACTATAAAAAAATTTCCAGCTTAACTACACAGGTTGGGTAAAATAATGTGAACACCATGATTATACAGTTTAGTATTATTCATGCAGGCTTCACTAAAAAAAAAAAGAAACAAGCTTTGTGATTATCGTATTGGAAAGGGAGTAAGACAAGGTAATACTATATCTCCCAAACTCCTTAATGTCACATTGGAAAATGTCTTTCAATCACTAAACTGGTAAAAATAAAGGGATACAGATTAATGGAGATTATCTACCTCACCATCGTTTTGCTGATGACAGTCATTTTTGCAATTACCCCATCAAAGCTGCAGATTATGGTCCAGGAGCATTCTGACAAGAGTAAAGAAGTAGGATTGAAAATGAACTTTCAGAACACAAAAGTGATGTACAATGTTTTTACAAGAAACGAAGATTTATCGATTGATGGGGAATAGCTGGAGATAAGCAATACCTACATTTACCTTGGACAGCAGATATCAAGTGAGAGTCACATTGATGAAGAAATTAATCGGCGTATAAAACTTGCCTGGAGAGCTTTTGGAAGAAACAGTATACTTTTCAAGAGCAATATGCCATTATGTCTTAAAAGAAAAGTGTTTGATCAATGCGTCCTTCCAGTGCTTACGTATGGAGCAGAGACATGGACCTTAACTGAACGAGATATACAAAGTCTGCAGACAATTCAAAGAAGCATGGAGAGATGTGCATGCTTGGTGTAACCATGAGAGATTAGAAGAGGAACTCGTGGATCAGAAAAATGACAAGAGTAGAAAACATCATGATCAGAGTAAAATCCCTGAAATGGCAATGGGCTAGACACATTGCCAGAAGGACAGATCATCAATGGACAGCCGAAATTTTAAACTGCGAACAGGAAAAGAACCAGAAAAAGAAAGACCACATGGGAGATGGGGGGCTGAAATTCGAAAGTATGCGGGAATAACATGGAGGAGACTGGCACAATTCAGACTATTGTGAAAGAAGCGTGGAGAGACCTTCGTCCAGCAGTGGATTGATAATGGTTGATGATGATGATATGCCGGTTATAAGTTGTATTGAGCAGCGGTTGGTGTTCAAATTATAGGTTTATTTGTTCGGAAAAAAATACAATCAGAAATATACAACATGATGGAGAAACAAAACCACGATGAGGAAATTAAATACAATACATAGATACGACGATTACTCCTGATATTCAGTAGAAGCAAAAGGGAGTGTAAACTATATGATTAGCATAAAAAAGCAAAAAGTTGTAAAAATTACAAAAAAACGCGATAAATTACATAGTTGATGACAAAACGTATTACAGCGACAATTTTCGCGGGAATCGAAAACACGTCTCCCGTGGGTTCAATTCCCGCTCCAGGACAACGAAAATTTTTCAAGTTTTCGGATATTATCTGACTTAACATCCATGTCATATTTACACCAAAAAACGGATTGTCATCTTCAAAATTTGTATTATATTCTGTAATCCCGTATTCCATTCATGAATTATACAAATAGTTGAATTTTTTCATAAGTAATTGTAAACCATACGTGGTTCGCAGCCCATCAAGCGTTGAACAGTTGGAAGGAAGCCAAGTGTTTAGATATCGTACAGTCTAACTGAAGACGGGACTGAAGGCATATTTTGAAATTAGTGTAAAGTTTGCGTTGGGCACAATGAGTACCATTAGGGGTATGGTGGCCACATGATGAAGACTGAAGAGGAAATATACACTATATTGACAAAAAGTCACCGGACACCTAAAAGAGAAACACAACATACTGCAATAGCATTTATTGACATACATTAGTACGGTGTCGGTCCACCTTTGGCCTTAATGCATGCACTGACCCTTCGAGAAATGCTTTCGACAAGGTTTTGGAACACAGCGATAGGTATGCGCTTTCATTCAGTACATAAGGCTGCCGCTAACTGTTGTTTAGTAGTAGGACTTCGTTCCAAACTTCTTATGGGGTGCATTCATACTATAGGTTCTCTACGGGATTAAAATGGGGGTTCTGTGCTGGCCACTCAAAACACGATATGGAAGTATCGCCAAATCACGCCGTAACAGTACTTGCTTTATGGCTCGGTGCATTATCCTACTGGTACCAACAAGGCTCGGTTCCATAGTATTGCCACAGAGTTGGTAAGGCATAATTGTCGAGAATATCGAGGTAGACGTGCTGGTTAACAGATCTCTCCACGATAACCATTGGGCCTGGACCACACCACGAAAAACACCCAGGAACACACCATGAAAAAACACCCTTCCACTTATTCAGTACATCCAAAACAGTGTCTTACAGTTATTCAGTACATCCAAAAGAACCAGCTCCAAACTTGACCATAGGAACAGTACACTCTGGTAAATAGCGTTCCCCCGGCTGCCGACATACTCACACACGGCCATCAGACTGCTGGATCGTGTATCTGGATTCATCAGTCCATAGGACCCGTTTCCATTGATCTGCGGTCCACGATGAATGTTCTTTACACCATGTTAAACGACGAGTAGCATTACGAGTGGAGATGAAAGGCTTATGAGCAGCCGCACGACCACGGTAACCCATGGAACGAAGTTCTGCGCGAATGGTACGTGTACATACCGAGGTTCCAGAATTTTTGCTCACCTGTACACTGAGGTCATGTGCATTACTCCTTCGATTTGCTGTAACGACTCTCACGAGGCTTAGACGTCCTCTATCACTGATTTTCTTTGGTCTGCCGGTATGTTTTGCTGCTTCACGTGTCTTCCACTTATTCAGTACATCCCAAAACAGTTTACTTGGGTTTGTTTAAACGCCTCCTGGTGTCTTTTATGGACAATTTTTGCTACCACTTTATGTGATGACTTGAAATGGAATACACATATAGATCTACTTCCAACTAAAATCTTGAGAAACATTGGAGTTATTAGTCACACTCTTAGACATTTAACCCCTAAACTAATGCTGGCATTATACTATTCCATCATTCAGACTTATTTCACTTACTGTATTTTGGCATGGGGGAAAACAACACGATATAATATACAAAAATTACAAAATAAATTTATGAGGTTATTGGATTTAAAAATTAATACTAATCAATCATCCAATTTAACATATAGAACAACTTCACATCCCAATACATTTAATATATTAACTATTCAACAACTATATGAATATAATTTAGGAAAGATCATGTTTAAAAGAATAAAATATAACTTCTATCATGACTTGATCACAATTAATACCCATAATCATACTTATCCAACAAGAAATATATTTAAATTACTACCGGTATTTACATATACAGAAAAATTTTTAAAATAACAAACTATTCTGGTCCTAAATCATGGAATACTTTTCCTGACCATCTTACTGCTATTAATAATATTAAACTTTTAAAGAAAAAACTAAAACTCTATTTAATGGGGAAGAACTGGATCTATCATAGTATATCTCTTTTTCTTTTGACCAATTGGTTTAAGGCCAACTTATTTACTTTTGTACTTACTGCTATTAATAATATTAACCTTTTTAAGAAAAAACTAAAACTCTATTTAATGGGGAAGAACTAGATCTATCATAGTATATCTCTTTTTCTTTTGACCAATTGGTTTAAGGCCAACTTATTTACTTTTGTATTTCTCATGTGCTTGCTCCTGTTTGATGGGGGAAAGGGGAAAGGTAAAGGAGGAGGAAAATGAAATTGGGATAAATTTCTACTTATATAATACTAAATTACTCTTGGTAACCGTTCTCTATAATTACTATTTACTACTTACTAATTTACTTACATGATATCAGAAAATCAGTTACGTCTGTTCTTGACTTGTATGATCTTTACTACGGGTGAAGAGGGCTATGTTAGGCCAATTCAGGCCTTTTCCCTCGTGCTCCCCAGTTGTCACTAGTTATATTGTTATTGTTATAATACTACTATTAGTGTATATGGACAAAACTGAAAAATAAAAAATGAAATGAACCCACTAATATAACACCCAACAATCTTTCCTTTCTTAAAGTCAGTTCTCATCCGCTGCGACATTTTCACTCAACCTCAGAGTGCGATATGATCGCGGACAGCGGCAGGCTTGTTTTTATACCGTTTGCAGCTGTACCGCGCATCTTAACAACGCAGCGGATCCGTTCATTTGCTTTTGAAGGGGTGTACGGTGACTTTTGTCAATATAGTGTAAGCACGTGGTCTTCCTCTAAAAAACATACTTGCTAAAACTAATAACATAGTTAGGGGAGTAGTAGGAAATGGCGGGTTCTGGCGCAAGGAGCAGCTCCTTCTAGAGAAGGAGCAGGGGGCGTGGCTTGCGGAAGAAGGATGGGGGGCGTGGCGTGTGACCGAAGGATGTGGGGGCGTGGCAGATGACGCTAGTGTGTAGGGTCGGTGCTGCCCCCTAGCGGTGCTTCTTGGAACTTTCGATGAATATTTGAGTGATGGCAACGACCGAGTGGGGGAAAGGAGATGTGCTGCCCCCTAGCGGTGCTTCTTGGAACTTTCGATGGACATTTGAGGGATGGCAACGACCGAGTGGGGATGTGTACGTTGCCCCCTAGCGGTGCTTTTTGGAACTTTTAATGGACCTTTGTTTTTGAGGGATGGCAACGACCGAGTGGGGAAAAGGGGATGTGTACGTTGCCCCCCTAGCGGTGCTTTTTGGAACTTTTCTCGGGAGATTTATTGGACGTTGACAAATGTTTGGGAAGTCTTTCCAATATTTATTTATTTTTTTATTTTCTCGGGAGATTTACTGGACTTTGTCAAATTTTTTGAAGGAAGTTTTCTAGTCGTTTCCAATATGTTTTTTTTATTAAACTTATATTTTTAGAACTTCCCTGAGGTGTTATAATTTTTATAGACGTTGCATTATTTTTTTAATTCTTATATTTGTCCTCCCTCCAATTTTAATTTAGGCGAGGAAAGGCTTCGTTTGAAAAGATTTCGTTCCCGTTGATTCATGTTCCGCCATTTTAGTTTCACCACGTTGTCATTTTGTGAGCCATGTGTTTTGGGATGAGTCACCATTTTCTCTTTGACTCAGAAAATTTTGTATGACACGTGTTTTGGGATGAGTCATTATGATGGGTCACGCATTCGTGATAGCAGACATGACATCAGCCAACGTCGTTTTCTCCTCAGCGGGGTCGGCGGTTGACGTCATTTGAGATTCTGTAGACACATTAAGTTCCAAGACTGATTTTTTCAATAAATTGATCATTTTGCAACGAATTTATTCCTTATTTCCCCCTAATTTCCCATTTTATATTCATAATTTTTCAACGTAACGATTTTTTTATTTTCTTTGAGGAGATTTCACGCATTTTCAACGGACGTTCCAACATAAAGACGTTTTCCAAAGTTTTGTGCTGCAGACATAATCTTAAAACACGATTGTTTATTAACGTATTTACGTGTTCATGACATTTTCTGTTACATTTTTTTAACGTTGTACCTTTTTCCAACGTACAAAGCCACAATTTTTTATGCATAGTTAAAATATATTTTTTATTTTTTCGTATTTCTTCATGATTAATCAGTGAAATGTACCTTTTAATGCATTATCTTAATCTTTTTTGTTCTAAATGCTTGCGTACACCTTAAACTTATTGATGTACCAACATTATTTTATTTTCTAATTTTTCAAACTAACAACTACTTTTATCGAGGCTTTATTTTTTCTGATTCAAACAAGCAAACGTTCCTTCATTATTATTTCCGTTGCCTATACAAACAACTTTTCTTACTTGCTTTTAATGTATGACTTAATCTGGTTTTCTATATAGCTGTTTCATGTTTGTGCAAGAAATATACAGATCTATAGCAACTAGCTATACATAACATTCGTTCCTAAGTATCTTTTTTTTTTTCAGATTTAAACCAACACACGCTTCTTAACGACTTGATATCGGTTTTCTGGGGAACTTTTCTTTTTCCTTTTTCCTTCATTCAATTTTATTCCAGATCATGAGACGAAGAAATGCTTCTTTAGAAACGATTTCGTTCCTGTTCGCAGTAATTATTGGATTTTGACAAATTTTTTGTGAAATGACTTCATGCTAATTCTGAGTTTTTCGCCTTTACAATATTATTTTCTCGTAATTTTTTCGTGTGTTCAAGAACTCTACAGGTCTTTCACAGTTAAAATTCTGGTGAAACAATATTTTCTTACTTTATTTAGCATTTCATTATATCTTCCCAATTTTCGCTATTTTACTTCATCTTTTTTGAAATTTAGTAAAACTTTTCAGTATGTCAGTAATTTATTTCTTACTTGGCCAAACTTATGACTCCTTTCATTTAGACTATTTTTTTTTTCATTTCATTTCAGCAAAATGATTATTTTAGATGTAGCAAATCATCAGGTTTTTTGTTTCCTTATATATCATATTTTCCAACTTGCTTTTAAAGTATTTCTTAAAGCTTGCATGTATGTCAAATACGCATTTTTTTAATCCTTCCCTAGTTTGCTATACTTTTTCGTGGACTGCCCCAACAGGAAAGCATTCATTGTCAAGGCATGAAATCTAAAACCTTTTTTCTTACGATAAAATTTTTATTCTTTGGGACATATTTTCTGTATATTGTTCTGTCTCGTCCGAAAAAAACATTCATTCTGGAGGCAAAGCGAGTAATTCCGTTCTTCCACTAAACATCATTTTTTTTACGTTTTACTAACTCACCACCCCCATAGCGAAAATAAAGAAATACTTACTCTGTTCCCTACATATCGACTCAATCTATTTCTTTTCGAAATGCTGATCATGACATTTCAACTAAAATTTCATACTTTCACCAAGAATCATATTCTTAAACGAGCTACTTTTTACACAATTATTTCATGTATAACTAAATTTTTGTTGTTTACTCACCTCATAAAAGTCAATAAGAACTCCCCCTAATCTCATTCCTTTCCCTCCTTTAGTTCGCTTAAATTGAGATGTTTCAAAATTTCGCGTATATTTCATTCCCTTTAATGTCCAGTTCTCCCGTGTCTGCCCCTTCATTTTTAACTTCTGTGCATGCTGCATTTTATCTTTAGACGTTTAGTTTCATTGACCTTTTCTTTCGTTTTAATTAGGTTTTCATTATCGTATTTTTTATTCATTGTCTCAGCAGAAAAATCTTTCATGCTGGAAACATAGCGATTAAGTCCGTACTTCC
The DNA here is from genome assembly GCA_039090855.1 of Macrothele yani. Taxonomy (NCBI): domain Eukaryota; kingdom Metazoa; phylum Arthropoda; class Arachnida; order Araneae; family Macrothelidae; genus Macrothele; species Macrothele yani. The sequence goes on along the minus strand of CM076991.1, from coordinate 25,171,209 downwards.
TCTAAACATTTTTTTCACACTTTACTAATTGTTCAGAAAAGCAGTTGTTTCCAAACTTCCATAGTGAAAATATCGTATTCCCCTTATAGTACTTATTATATTTTTCCTTCTGTTCAGTGTTGTATGGTTCTTCAAACTTTGGTTTATTTTTATGAAACTTCTTTTTTCTTAGTTTTTTTCTAATTCAAACTTTCAAACTTTTCCTATCGATTTAATTAGTCTTATTTTCCCATTCGACTTTTACTTTTGAACAGAGATGTATCTAAAATCTTCAGATGTATTTTAGTCTACAAGGCCGATTCTTCCCTGTTTCAAATAAAGTCATTGTAGGATTTTAGTGTAAATGCTCCTAAATCTTTAGAACTTACTTTTCATAGTTACATACAAATTCCTCGAGGTTTACATTAAAACATCAAAGAAGAGTGTTTTTACGCTCTCTCCAGTGTGTGAGCTTTCCCCAAGAAATTAACTTTGAATTCCCCCTGTTTCTGTCGGAAACTGACAATCTCCTGCGACTGTTTTCACACGTCTCTTGCTTACAGAAAAACCTCATATGACATGAAATCACTTTGCTTGGGAGATTAAACTAAATTCTGGTTTTGAACTTTGAATGCAAACTCAAGCTCGCAAAAGCATAGTTTTCTGAGCAAACTTAAACTGTCTAAGATGACAAAAATCTAAAACTGCTGACTCAATGGGACAGAGCGTTTTAACTTTGCCGTTCATTCACCATTTAAGAGATCCGTCGTGAACCACTAGAAGGGAAGTAAGCAGACCCTGATTTAGTCCACTGTTTCCAAGGAAGGTAGAAAGCTAGTGTCGTAATTCAAAAGCTCTTAACTCAAGCCTCCCCAGGATTCAGTTTCGGACGAACGAATACTCAAATGTCCATGCTTAGACATTGAAAAATTGCTTCAGACAAATATTTTCTTACTTAAAGTGCTTCAATTCAGAATTTGTACTATTTAAGATTTCCCTTAGTCAATCTTTTTTCTATCTTAAAAACTTCTAAAGGGTTGATTTTGAAAAAAACGAGTTCTCACAAAAATGTCAAATTTCCTTAGATTGTATGAGGAACCAAAAAAAAATTGATGAAGCTTGGACGTTAACCATTCCAACCATTTCTTTCTCTTCATGTTTCATTCCATAAACTTTCTTCAAATTCCTATATATCCAAGAATTTTGTTAAATGTCCAAGTTCGACTCCCAGAAATTTTCTGAAAATGATATTCTGGAATTTTTTTAAAAGAGAAACTAAGAATCCCTTCACTGAAACAAGAAATTCATATTCAAAGCATTACATCCCTCTTTCTACTTCAAATACTCTATTTGTAAATCTAAGGAAGTTTTTTTTTGTTTTTAATATTCATATATTTTTCCCTCTAATTTTAGAAGATATTGTCCCAAAATGTATGTACATATTACGATAGTAAAATATCTTACTACTTACTGCTTGATGTTCAATTCACTTCACACTGTCTCAAGGAAATTCGTTCATTTTCTCATAACACATAGACATGTTATTTTTCTTTCCATTCACTTCAAAGACTCAATTGAGATCAACCTAATGGAGTCCTTTGAGAAAAACTTTCATAGGAAAGCATACATTTGCCTAAAAAGTACATTAAAAATAAACAAATGTTGAAAGTTCCTGTACAAGAAGGAAATTCTGTTGTAACTTCTAAACGAAAAAAGACAAATTCTAAGAAAATATGTAAAAATGTTCGTTGGATTCCATATTAAAAAAAATTAGTTGAAGAAAAGTGTCATTCTTTTTTTTTCGGAACAGTTCATTCTATCCTAGGGTTAAAAATGGAACACTTCATTTTTCTTAGTAGACAATTTTGAGAAAACACATTTCATTAAAAGCAGGGAAATTCCCATAGAATAACATGGGAAAACTAGTATGCATAAAAAGACTGTTTCGAAACGAGTAAAAGTCTGTTGAAGTTCGTTTTCGAAAAAGTTGCAAATGGAATGAAGTAAAAACAGTCACAGCAAGTTCCTGAAAGTTGAAAATTGGATGTACTAAAAATGTCTAAGGAAAGAAATTTTTATAAAACACAGACTGTTTAGTTTTTCCAGGCTAGGGGGTCTTCAGTGAGAGCGCTTCTTTTTTTTTCAACTCAAAGAATAAAGCGAGTCAGTTTGAAACATTTCAAACTCCCCGAAATCAAGTTGTGTACTCTGGTTTCGACTCAATACTGTAAAGCATTGCTCTCAGACCAGTCGGAATTCCGCCCCGATTGGTTGCCTAATGGAAAACATCGGACCCCTTTCCAATAATAATCCCCAAATATCCTTAAGAAAAGTCTAGCAAAAAAGCACTAGTTCACCATTAAAACAATTGTATTCATTCTGTTACTGTTTTAAACATTTCAAAAAAGAAGTTTACATTCTCACTTTTACTTTAAAAATCTTGAAAGCTTAAATTTTGACCCATTTAAAAAAAAATTCGCTTAAAATTTAATTTAAAAAATAATAATTGCTCTTTAAATTTATGTCTTAAAACTAAAAAATATTTACGCTTAATATTTCAATAAATAATAAATATTCACAAACTCACCTTCTACCTTGCCCATTTAAAAAAAATTCTGAATTTATATAATTGAAATCATTACTTCTCCAAGTAGTTCTTTCCCCCTGATTGTAGAGAGGAACTCTTCTGAAATCTTCACTTTTCCACATGTGTTCATAAAAGCTTGAGCTACTTCCTTAGGATTCAACAAGGCCACAGCGTTCTCGAAACTTGAAATCGCTTTCCTGCTCCACTCAGTGGTTAGGCATGGAGGATGCATCTGAATAGGTGGAAGTACTTCAGAAATGCATTCGCGACATCTACATACCTTCAGGATGCTCTCCCCGATTAAATTTTTTAAACATTCAATTAAATTGTGTCTAAGTTCACACTATTCAATCGATGTACTTTGAAACTTTCGGGATTCTCCGAGTACGATTTTCTGGAATTCTGAACCCATTAACACAATTCCTGGATGCTGTCCCACACGCCATCCAAAATAATTTGGAGTTTCTTAAACTGCTTTCTGGTTAATGCAACTCCTGTTGTTAAGTGAAAAATCCGGAACCAGAATTTGAAAGACTTGAAGACTTCTTACTTTATTCAAACTTAGAACAGAACTAAAATTCGCTCAGCGTTTCCTTTGCATACTGTAACCAACACATGGCCCTTATCATAACGTGGTGATTGATGTGTCACGATGCGTCAGCACACTAACTGCACGATGACTGTTTCCTTATCTGGTCATCTCGCAACGAACATGCTATTGATTCTAATCAGACAAAGCTAACTTCAGCTTGAGAGATAAACGAAAGGATTTCATTATAACTTTCATATCTTGAGAGAATAAACTAAAAAAATCTTCATAGAGTACATAATAAGCGTAAAGAAATTTTTCAAGGCTGAATTTCCACTAAAATGATGGTGGTATACGGAAAGCGTGAGAATTTAATCAGACACCTTCAAAGAATTCATCTTGGAATTAACGCTGCTTTTGAAAAACGAGTGAACTATGAAATTCTTTGTTCTCCACACAAGAAAATTTCAGATTTCGGAATCTCGCCGTCCAGACCCACTTTTTCCTGAGTGAAATTTAACACATGGTGGAAATCTCCACTTACGCATTTCTTTGAGTGGGGAATAGCTCTCATGAAAGGGGTCAACGGTTCCAAACAACATTGATTAAAACTGGAGAGAGGAAAAATATATGAATTAAAAAATAATGCATAAGCAGGATTCCCAAAACATAAAAATATAAGTTTTATATAAAAAAGAAATTCCAGGAAAAATATTGGAGGGGCGAAAGATTTCCCATTCTTCCATTCCCACAAAAAATTTAGCGAAGTCCAATAAATCTCTCGAAAAAAATTAAACAAATACTTGGACTAACAAAAGAGAAAACGACACGTGACGTCAACCTATCCCGCGGCTAGTAGTAGGAGATGCACTGTTCCCCCCTCTGACATCATTTTTTTCTATGCGAACAGAAATTTACTTGAACAACCGTCTTAGAAAATGCCTCTTCCACGTTTTTCTTCCCAGCCATGCAAAAACAATCAGATTGTCTTTTCCCACCAAAAGTTCTAGCAAGAAGGAGCAGGAGACGCCGGAACGAAGCCCGAAGGAGCTCCCTCCCTGTCTCGCCCCCTTGTTATTCGGCTCCTTCGGGCTACGTTCCGGCGTCTCCTGCTCCTTCTTGCTAGAACTTTTGGTGGAAAAAGGCAATCTGATTGTTTTTGCATGGCTGGGAAGAAAAACGTGGAAGAGGCATTTTCTAAGACGGTTGTTCAAGTAAATTTCTGTTCGCATAGAAAAAATGATGTCAGAGGGGGGAACAGTGCATCTCCTACTACTAGCCGCGGGATAGGTTGGCGTCACGTGTCGTTTTCTCTTTTGTTAGTCCAAGTATTTGTTTAATTTTTTTCGAGAGATTTATTGGACTTCGCTAAATTTTTTGTGGGAATGGAAGAATGGGAAATCTTTCGCCCCTCCAATATTTTTCCTGGAATTTCTTTTTTATATAAAACTTATATTTTTTTATGTTTTTGGGAATCCTGCTTATGCATTATTTTTTAATTCATATATTTTTCCTCTCTCCAGTTTTAATCAATGTTGTTTGGAACCGTTGACCCCTTTTATGAGAGCTATTCCCCACTCAAAGAAATGCGTAAGTGGAGATTTCCACCATGTGTTAAATTTCACTCAGGAAAAAGTGGGTCAGGACGGCGAGATTCCGAAATCTGAAATTTTCTTGTGTGGAGAACAAAGAATTTCATAGTTCACTCGTTTTTCAAAAGCAGCGTTAATTCCAAGATGAATTCTTTGAAGGTGTCTGATTAAATTCTCACGCTTTCCGTATACCACCATCATTTTAGTGGAAATTCAGCCTTGAAAAATTTCTTTACGCTTATTATGTACTCTATGAAGATTTTTTTAGTTTATTCTCTCAAGATATGAAAGTTATAATGAAATCCTTTCGTTTATCTCTCAAGCTGAAGTTAGCTTTGTCTGATTAGAATCAATAGCATGTTCGTTGCGAGATGACCAGATAAGGAAACAGTCATCGTGCAGTTAGTGTGCTGACGCATCGTGACACATCAATCACCACGTGGTGATAAGGGTCATGTGTTGGTTACAGTATGCAAAAGAAACGCTGAGAGAATTTTAGTTCTGTTCTAAGTTTGAATAAAGTAAGAAGTCTTCAAGTCTTTCAAATTCTGGTTCCGGATTTTTCACTTAACAACAGGAGTTGCATTAACCAGAAAGCAGTTTAAGAAACTCCAAATTATTTTGGATGGCGTGTGGGACAGCATCCAGGAATTGTTAATGGGTTCAGAATTCCAGAAAATCGTACTCGGAGAATCCCGAAAGTTTCAAAGTACATCGATTGAGGAGTGTGAACTTAGACACAATTTAATTGAATGTTTAAAAAATTTAATCGGGGAGAGCATCCTGAAGGTATGTAGATGTCGCGAATGCATTTCTGAAGTACTTCCACCTATTCAGATGCATCCTCCATTCCTAACCACTGAGTGGAACAGGAAAGCGATTTCAAGTTTCGAGAACGCTGTGGTCTTGTTGAATCCTAAGGAAGTAGCTCAAGCTTTTATGAACACATGTGGAAAAGTGAAGATTTCAGAAGAGTTCCTCTCTACAATCAGGGGGAAAGAACTACTTGGAGAAGTAATGATTTCAATTATATAAATTCAGAATTTTTTTTTTTAAATGGGCAAGGTAGAAGGTGAGTTTGTGAATATTTATTATTTATTGAAATATTAAGCGTAAATATTTTTTAGTTTTAAGACATAAATTTAAGGAGCAATTATTATTTTTTTAAATTAAATTTTAAGTGAATTTTTCTTAAATGGGTCAAAATTTAAGCTTTCAAGATTTTTATAGTAAAAGTGAGAATGTAAACTTCTTTTTTGAAATGTTTAAAACAGTAACAGAATGAATCCAATTCTTTAATGGTGAACTAGTGCTTTTTTGCTAGACTTTTCTTAAGGATATTTGGGGATTGTTATTGGAAAGGGGTCAGATGTTTTCCATTAGGCAACCAATCGGGGCGGAATTCCGACTGGTCTGAGAGCAATGCTTTACAGTATTGAGTCGAAACCAGAGTACACAGCTTAATTTCGGGGAGTTTGAAATGTTTCAAACTGACTCGCTTTATTCTTTGAGTTGGAAAAAAAAAGAAGCGCTCTCACTGAAGACCCCTAGCCTGGAAAAACTAAACAGTCTGTGTTTTATAAAAATTTCTTTCCTTAGACATTTTTAGTACATCCAATTTTCAACTTTCAGGAACTTGCTGTGACTGTTTTTACTTCATTCCATTTCCAACTTTTTCGAAAACGAACTTCAGCAGATTTTTACTCGTTTCGAAACAGTCTTTTTATGCATACTAGTTTTCCCATGTTATTCTATGGGAATTTCCCTGCTTTTAATGAAATGTGTTTTCTCAAAATTGTCTACTAAGAAAAATGAAGTGTTCCATTTTTAACCCTAGGAAAGAATGAACTGTTCCGAAAAAAGAATGACACTTTTCTTCAATTAATTTTTTTAATATGGAATCCAACGAACATTTTTACATATTTTCTTAGAATTTGTCTTTTTTCGTTTAGAAGTTACAACAGAATTTCCTTCTTGTACAGGAGCTTTCAACATTTGTTTATTTTTAATGTACTTTTTAGGCAAATTTATGCTTTCCTATGAAAGTTTTTCTCAAAGGACTCCATTAGGTTGATCTCAATTGAGTCTTTGAAATGAATGGAAAGAAAAATAACATGTCTATGTGTTATGAGAAAATGAACGAATTTCCTTAAGACAGTGTGAAGTGAATTGAACATCAAGCAGTAAGTAGTAAGATATTTTACTATCGTAATATGTACATACATTTTGGGACAATATTTTCTAAAGTTAGAGGGAAAAATATATGAATATTAAAAAGAAAAAAACTTCCTTAGATTTACAAATAGAGTATTTGAAGTAGAAAGAGGGATGTAATGCTTTGAATATGAATTTCTTGTTTCAGTGAAGGGATTCTTAGTTTCTCTTTTAAAAAATTCCAGAATATCATTTTCAGAAAATTTCTGGGGGAGTCGAACTTGGACATTTAACAAAATTCTTGGATATATAGGAATTTGAAGAAAGTTTATGGAATGAAACATGAAGAGAAAGAAATGGTTGGAATGGTTAACGTCCAAGCTTCATGAATTTTTTTTTGGTTCCTCATACAATTTAAGGAAATTTTACATTTTTGTGAGAACTCGTTTTTTTCAAAATCAACCCTTTAGAAGTTTTTAAGATAGAAAAAAGATTGACTAAGGGAAATCTTAAATAGTACAAATTCTGAATTGAAGCACTTTAAGTAAGAAAATATTTGTCTGAAGCAATTTTTCAATGTCTAAGCATGGACATTTGAGTATTCGTTCGTCCGAAACTGAATCCTGGGGAGGCTTGAGTTAAGAGCTTTTGAATTACGACACTAGCTTTCTACCTTCCTTGGAAACAGTGGACTAAATCAGGGTCTGCTTACTTCCCTTCTAGTGGTTCACGACGGATCTCTTAAATGGTGAATGAACGGCAAAGTTAAAACGCTCTGTCCCATTGAGTCAGCAGTTTTAGATTTTTGTCATCTTAGACAGTTTAAGTTTGCTCAGAAAACTATGCTTTTGCGAGCTTGAGTTTGCATTCAAAGTTCAAAACCAGAATTTAGTTTAATCTCCCAAGCAAAGTGATTTCATGTCATATGAGGTTTTCCTGTAAGCAAGAGACGTGTGAAAACAGTCGCAGGAGATTGTCAGTTTCCGACAGAAACAGGGGGAATTCAAAGTTAATTTCTTGGGGAAAGCTCACACACTGGAGAGAGCGTAAAAACACTCTTCTTTCATGTTTTAATGTAAACCTCGAGGAATTTGTATGTAACTATGAAAAGTAAGTTCTAAAGATTTAGGAGCATTTACACTAAAATCCTACAATGACTTTATTTTTTTAAACAGGGAAGAATCGGCCTTGTAGACTAAAATACATCTGAAGATTTTAGATACATTTCTGTTCAAAAGTAAAGTCGAATGGGAAAATAAGACTAATTAAATCGATAGGAAAAGATTGAAAGTTTGAATCAGAAAAAAAAACTAAGAAAAAGAAGTTTCATAAAAATAAACCAAAGTTTGAAGAACCATACAACACTGAACAGAAGGAAAAATATAATAAGTACTATAAGGGGAATACGATATTTTCACTATGGGAGTTTGGAAACAACTGCTTTTCTGAACAATTAGTAAAATGTGAAAAAATGTTTAGAGGAAGTACGGACTTAATCGATATGTCTCCAGCATGAAAGATTTTTCTGCTGAGACAATGAATAAAAAATACGATAATGAAAACCTAATTAAAACGAAAGAAAAGGTCAATGAAACTAAACGTCTAAAGATAAAATGCAGCATGCACAGAAGTTAAAAATGAAGGGGCAGACACGGGAGAACTGGACATTAAAGGAATGAAATATACGCGAAATTTTGAAACATCTCAATTTAAGCGAACTAAAGGAGGGAAAGGAATGAGATTAGGGGAGTTCTTATTGACTTTTATGAGGTGAGTAAACAACAAAAATTTAGTTATACATGAAATAATTGTGTAAAAAATAGCTCGTTTAAGAATATGATTTTTGGTGAAAGTATGAAATTTTAGTTGAAATGTCATGATCAGCATTTCGAAAAGAAATAGATTGAGTCGATATGTAGGGAACAGAGTAAGTATTTCTTTATTTTCGCTATGGGGGTGGTGAGTTAGTAAAACGTAAAAAAATGATGTTTAGTGGAAGAACGGAATTACTCGCTTTGCCTCCAGAATGAATGTTTTTTTCGGACGAGACAGAACAATATACAGAAAATATGTCCCAAAGAATAAAAATTTTATCGTAAGAAAAAAGGTTTTAGATTTCATGCCTTAACAATGAATGCTTTCCTGTTGGGGCAGTCCACGAAAAAGTATAGCAAACTAGGGAAGGATTAAAAAAATGCGTATTTGACATACATGCAAGCTTTAAGAAATACTTTAAAAGCAAGTTGGAAAATATGATATATAAGGAAACAAAAAACCTGATGATTTGCTACATCTAAAATAATCATTTTGCTGAAATGAAATGAAAAAAAAATAGTCTAAATGAAAGGAGTCATCAGTTTGGCCAAGTACGAAATAAATTACTGACATACTGAAAAGTTTTACTAAATTTCAAAAAAGATGAAGTAAAATAGCGAAAATTGGGAAGATATAATGAAATGCTAAATAAAGTAAGAAAATATTGTTTCACCAGAATTTTAACTGTGAAAGACCTGTAGAGTTCTTGAACACACGAAAAAATTACGAGAAAATAATATTGTAAAGGCGAAAAACTCAGAATTAGCATGAAGTCATTTCACAAAAAATTTGTCAAAATCCAATAATTACTGCGAACAGGAACGAAATCGTTTTAAAGAAGCATTTCCTCGTCTCATGATCTGGAATAAAATTGAATGAAGGAAAAAGGAAAAAGAAAAGTTCCCCAGAAAACCGATATCAAGTCGTTAAGAAGCGTGTGTTGGTTTAAATCTGGAAAAAAAGATACTTACGAACGAATGTTATGTATAGCTAGTTGCTATAGATCTGTATATTTCTTGCACAAACATGAAACAGCTATATAGAAAACCAGATTAAGTCATACATTAAAAGCAAGTAAGAAAAGTTGTTTGTATAGGTAACGGAAATAATAATGAAGAAACGTTTGCTTGTTTGAATCAGAAAAAATAAAGCCTCGATAAAAGTAGTTGTTAGTTTGAAAAATTAGAAAATAAAATAATGTTGGTACATCAATAAGTTTAAGGAGTACGCAAGCATTTAGAACAAAAAGATTAAGATAATGCATTAAAAGGTACATTTCACTGATTAATTACGAAGAAATACGAAAAAATAAAAAATATATTTTAACTATGCATAAAAAATTGTGGCTTTGTACGTTGGAAAAAGGTACAACGTTAAAAAAATGTAACAGAAAATGTCATGAACACGTAAATACGTTAATAAACAATCGTGTTTTAAGATTATGTCTGCAGCACAAAACTTTGGAAAACGTTTTTATGTTGGTATGTCGGTTGAAAATGCGTGAAGTCTCCTCAAAGAAAATAAAAAAATCGTTACGTTGAAAAATTATGAACATAAAATGGGAAATTATAAGGAAAAAATAAGGAATAAATTCGTTGCAAAATGATCAAGTTATTGAAAAAAAAATCAGTCTTGGAACTTAATGTGTCTACAGAATCTCAAATGACGTCAACCGCCGACCCCGCGGAGGAAATGGCGTTGGCTGATGTCATGTCTGCTATCACGACATGCGTCACATATCATAATGAGTCATCCCAAAACATGTGTCATACAAAATTTTCTGAGGTAAAGAGAAAATTGTGAGTCATCCCAAAACACATGGCGGACAAAAGATAGCGGAACATGAATCAACAGGAACGAAATCTTTTCAAACAAACCCTTTCCTCGTCTAAATTAAAATTGTAGGGAAGAAAAATATAAGAATGAAAAATAATGCAACGTCTATAAAAATTCCTAGTTAAAAAAACCTAACAGAAAATGTCATGAACACGTAAATACGTTAATAAACAATCGTGTTTTAAGATTATGTCTGCAGCACAAAACTTTGGAAAACGTCTTTATGTTGGAACGTCCGTTGAAAATGCGTGAAGTCTCCTCAAAGAAAATAAAAAAATCGTTACGTTGAAAAATTATGAATATAAAATGGGAAATTAGGGGGCGAAATAAGAAATAAATTCGTTGCAAAATGATCAAGTTATTGAAAAAATCAGTCTTGGAACTTAATGTGTCTACAGAATCTCAAATGACGTCAACCGCCGACCCCGCTGAGGAGAAAACGACGTTGGCTGATGTCATGTCTGCTATCACGAATGCGTCACCCATCATAATGACTCATCCCAAAACACGTGTTATACAAAATTTTCTGAGTCAAAGAGAAAATGGTGACTCATCCCAAAACACATGGCTCACAAAATGACAACGTGGTGAAACTAAAATGGCGGAACATGAATCAACGGGAACGAAATCTTTTCAAACGAAGCCTTTCCTCGCCTAAATTAAAATTGGAGGGAGGACAAATATAAGAATTAAAAAATAATGCAACGTCTATAAAAATTATAACACCTCAGGGAAGTTCTAAAAATATAAGTTTAATAAAAAAAAACATATTGGAAACGACTAGAAAACTTCCTTCAAAAATTTGACAAAGTCCAGTAAATCTCCCGAGAAAATAAAAAAATAAATAAATATTGAAAAGACTTCCTAAACATTTGTCAATTTGTCAACGTCCAATAAATCTCCCGAGAAAAGTTCCAAAAGCACCGCTAGGGGGGGGGGCAACGTACACATCCCCTTTCCCCCACTCGGTCGTTGCCATCCCTCAAAAACAAAGGTCCATTAAAAGTTCCAAAAAGCACCGCTAGGGGGGCAACGTACACATCCCCACTCGGTCGTTGCCATCCCTCAAAGGTCCATCGAAAGTTCCAAGAAGCACCGCTAGGGGCAGCACATCTCCTTTCCCCCACTCGGTCGTTGCCATCACTCAAATATTCATCGAAAGTTCCAAGAAGCACCGCTAGTAGGCAGCACCGACCCTGCACACTAGCGTCATCGGCCACGCCCCCACATCCTTCAGTCACTCGCCACGCCCCATCCTTCTGCCGCAAGACACGCCCCCTGCTCCTTCTCTAGAAGGAGCTGCTCCTTGCGCCAGAACCCGCCATTTCCTACTACTTAGGGGATTCAGGTGCTGGTATCACACTCATTTGTAAATCTCAGATTTTACACAATGCGTCTTAAAATTTGTAGCCGGAGAGTACGAACTACAAATTCAGTAAATGCAAAATGTTTCTCCGTGTTTTCTAAGGGAGTCACATTTTCTGTGTTGTTCTAAAGAATTTATTCTTCTGTGCTTTGTGCGAAGTGTTACAAGCACTATAGCGTGCAGCTGTATAATTTTCTTCACTCTGAGTGAAAGCAAAACAACGGAAGAAATAAAAAAATGCCAAAGTCGAAAATTAACTCAATCTGTGACATTCTTTTTTAAAGCAAGCCCACTACTCTAAATGCATTCCATTTTTGAAATAAGGATTCTCCTGGGAATACAATAAAACTCGTATACATGAAAACATTTCCTTACCCTAGCTAAAGCCTTGAGGCATTTGAATTTTTTTTTCTCGTTTTTTAAAAGAAATCTTGAAAACACAAAAACACATTAGAAAACGTTTTTCCTTAAACTGTATGCGTCCATAACGAGTTCGAGGCACTTGCAGTTTAATTATTAATTACACAAAGTGGTTACTTAGCTTTTTTTTGTCGGGAGAGGGGGTGATCTTCGCAGCGAGAAATTTAAAACACTTCATTATTCACCTTCTTAAACGGCATGCAAAATAAAAAAAAATCTTAACAATGTTTTAAAATGACATGGTACATTTTGCAAAAGAAAAGAACGTTGTTATAATGAAGTTTGATATCAAAAATTAATTCTGAAGTCGAGATTCTAGCTTGAGGGTATCTTATCCCATTTCTATCGTCTCCCCCGGGAAAGGAATTAAGTTGTATTTTTCCCGCATGATAATTCATACATTCATTCATGAAAAGCGCCGCAGAAAGGGAGGAAGATAGCAAGAGATGATGAAGGTACCTCCTGTTCTCGTTACGTCCAGGAATTTATTTCGCCGTCTCATCCGTTTTAAGTCATTTCAATTCTAAAACCCAGAACATCTGCTTCTGACGCCCGCATAACAGAGCGTGCCCAACAAACAAATTTGTGCAGCTTAAGTGACTTTAATTTCAAAAATTTCGGACGAAAGGTATTAAAAAGGCGTAATTGCATTTTGCAATCTGTAGTGCTATCCAATATACGAACGGGGATGAAAGCTTCTGGGCAATAAAAGCGTAATGCCAGATCCAAAATAGCTATTTTGAAAAGAAGTGGAAGTTGTTGCATAACGATCCTCACTTCAGATTACCGCAGGTGGAATTACCTGGTTAGAAAATCAAAGATCCAATATCTGCTGGGAATTCATAACTAGGAAAATTACTTAAAGCTCTCCTTTACCTCGATATAAGACCGGTCGGTCTGTAACCGTACCGGGGAGCGAGATTTGTGAGTTTGACTGTGAATTTTGCTGCGTTGCGAGAGCCATAGTGAGCACCGCTCACGACCGAAAAAGGATTCAAATCCCCTTTCGGTTTTTTATTTGCGTGAAATAAAAGTGTTTTGGTGCAGTCAAAACGAGCTCTGGACTTAGAATAAAAACGCCCTTCTCAGGGCGAAGTCCTAAGCTCACCACAAAGTCGCTACTGACAGATTGCGGGCACGTTGCCGTCGTACCGGTCCAACTAGCGTCTGGACTCTTTGATCCGACGTTAGACCAAAGCCCTATATGCCCGGCTTTCTGAGTTTTGGCTTGAGTGGGAGAACCCCAGGGTGCCCACTCAGCACTTAGAAAATTTGTGTGTTTCGTTTCTCTCACAGAGATGTCTACTACCCACAAGGGCAAAGTAATTCCAAAGGGGTCAACCCGGACCTTGAAGGTAGCGGCTGAAAAACTACCTAGCCCTGTCGGTAGTTCTAAAGGGCCTAGCCCCACTTCCGAGACCAACCGAAAGGTGAAACCCAGCGCCAGGATGAGACCTTCAAAGACTCTTCCTGCGGCCGAAGGCTCTAAAGCCACTACACCCACGAAGGGAGCTTCCTCTTCGACTGAGCCAACTCAGTCGTTTCATGGTGAAAGCACGTCCTTGCCACTTCCGCCCATGGCAAGGAAGGGGACAACATCGCCCCAACCCGAATTCCTTCGGGTTTCCGAGGGGTCGTCTGCTGGTCCTCCAGAGACATCTTTCGAGGCCAACCAGCTTCCCAGGACACCCTCGGTGCCAACACCAGAGGCTTTCATAAGCCGCATATTCTCTCTCATAAGGGAAGTAGAGTCCGCTATCAGGGACTCTCGGGTCACTTCCTCAGGAAGAGAGCAGATGCAAGCGGGCCTAGATAGTATCCGCAGTGCTTGTACCGCACAAGCACATCGGACGGCTTTCCTTGAAGCCAGACTGTCCGTTCTCCAGGAGCCGTCCTGCAAGGGCGACTCCAAAGTGATTTCCTATGCCGAAGTGGCTAGGAAAGGGGCTAGTACGGCGAAGGGGCCTTCTTCCGCCGCGACTGGGAGAAATATTAAGAAAAACTCGGGAGACAGGAGACACGTGCTCCTGGTCTATCCCACTGTCGAGAGTGCGTCCTCAGAGGACGTGAAAAAGACCCTTAGAACTGCAGTGAACCCAACTAAACTGCAGTTAGGGGTCAAGAGCATTCGAAACGTTAGGATAGGTGGGGTTGCGGTGGAATGTTCCCGTCCGAGGAGCTCGACCGCCTTGCCCAGGAGTTAAGCAGCAATCCGTTGACCAAGGATTGCACGCTTTCTTGCAACCCCACGGAAGAGATTTCCCCGGGTAATAGTGTACGGTGTCGACGGGGGCCTCTCGAGCAAAGAGTTCGATGAAGGGGTCCGTGGGCAGAACCCTGACCTTGACAACGGGTTTACAGCCCGGTTCCCCATCAAGGGTAAGGGAGGCAGGGTCCACTGGGTGGCAGACGTGGAGTCCAAGGCCTTTAAACTCTTGATGAGGCGGAAACACTAAACTTGGGTTGGTCAGTGCTCCGCCTAAAGGAGTTTTTGCGAGTAGTCCGGTGCTTCCGTTACAATGGCTTTCGCCATTTTCGGAGCAACTGTCCTGAGTCCGAAGCTAGGTGTGACGATTGCGGCGAAGTTGGGCACCAGTACCACCAGTGTGCAGCCACACCGAAGTGCAGCAACTGCTCTGCTGCAAATGCTAAGTTCCGCCTGAAACTGGACGTCTCTCACTCCAGCTTCAGTAAGATCGTGCCGTAGCCTTATTAGGGAAACTTGAGCAAAAGGAGAAGCCGGGTTAACTATGGTTGACAGATAGTGGCACCCTCGGAGGTACGTAGCTCTCGGCTTAGAGCTTTTCTGGTCTTTTGACAAAGGTGTTTCTGATGACCCTGGCCCGGGTCCATCACCACAGCCCTGGCCCTAGTCCTCTGGACCATGTAAATATTTTCTTTGTGTGTTTAGTGTGTTATCGTGTTGAATATTTGTGAGAGGGGTGCATGAGAGCCTCATTCTTTAATATGCTTGAACCAATTTATTAGATACCTAAAAAAGGACATTTGTCCCAAAAACTCGCGTTGGCGGGCGATCTCCCGGCCACGAGATGAGACAATTTATTGAAAAATTGCTTGCCCCAATTGCCCATAGCACGTCGCACACACGGGCTATGAACGAAGGGTGTAAGGTACTGGTTCCGTGTGGGAGGGGGAAGATGCCCACAGGTCCCTGGTACGAATCTGTCCGAGTGAAAGACTATGGTTTCCGGTGACTGACGGGCTAGCTGTCGCAGCGCCGTCAGGGATCTTAATAATCCCAAACCTGCGAGAGAGTTATTCATTTCCCTGTGGAGTCCGCAATTGGACGGTACAGGTTAATGGTCATCAGCTAGTTTTTTACCTCGATATCAACTGATTTTTCGAAGTGACACATAATATCCATTACCATATTTTTTTTATCAAACTTAAGCATACGCCAACGCAAAGGCTTATTTTATATAATTTTCCACACCTTTAGACATACACGGTCGAGTCACACTATTGTGACCACCAGTTAATATCCAAAGTAACCGCCGTGTGCAGCGCAGACAGCAGATAGACGGGCTGGGAGTGACTCAATAATGTGCTGGAAGGTGTTCACAGGTATGTGGAGCCATGCTGACTGCAATGCATCTGACAGCTGCTGGAGGGTGCGTGGTGAAGGATCCATAGAGTGAACAACACGATCGAGGTGGTCACACAGATGTGAAATTGGGTTAAGGTGTGAGGAATTAGGAGGCCAAGGAAGTACTTTGAAATCTTCATCGTGCTCGGCCAACAACTCTCAAACATTTCTAGCTGTGGGACACGTCGCATTGTCGTACTGGAAGATCCCATCCGCCCCAGAGAAGACAATGAACATGAATGGGTGTACGTGGTCTGCAAAAATTGATTCATAAAGAATTCGGTCCATAGTGCTTTCCACAGGTATGAGTGGACCCAAGGAATGCCACGAAAACATTTCCCAGACCCTAACGCTGCTCCCACCAGCTTGTATTCTTCAAGAAAACAGCAAAAACTGAAATGGAACGTACAACAAGTTACTTAATTCAAAGATTTTGACTAGCACCATGGAAATTCAGTGGAACAGCCTAAACATTACTAGGGAGGAACATTTTGACTCTCGCAGATGTGTTTGAAAACATGTGCAAAACAGTTACGTTATGTGAAGAAAGCCAGTTTCATAGCTTTCGTAAGCAAGTGAGTAAATTATACGTTTCCATGATACATTTTTATGAATTCTGTGTAACCTACGACCATATAACCTACGATACCCTTTGCGAAGAGATTTTTTTAACACACCCTGTGTATATATACACTATATTGACAAAGGTCACCCAACACTTAGAAGATAAACACAACATAGCATTTATTGACATACGTTAGTACGGTGTCGTTCCACCTTTGGCCTTAATGCATGCACTGAACCTTCGAGACATGCTTTCGACAAGGTTTTGGAATACAGCGATAGGTATGCGCTTCCATTCAGTACATAATGCTGCCGTTAACTGTTTCTTAGTAGAAGGCCTTCTTCCAAACTTCTTAAGTGGCGTTCTAGTTCATCTCTTAGGTGCTCTATGGGATTAAGATCGGGGCTCTGTGCTGGCCAGTCCACACACGATACGGAGTTACCGTCAAACCACGCCGTAACAGTCCTTGCTTTATGGCTCGGTGCATCCTACTGGTACCAACAAAGCTCGGTATTTCCACAGAGCTTTTAGGGCATGATTGTCCAGAATGTCGAGGTAGACGTGCTGGTTAACAGGTTTGTCCACGATAACCAATGGGCAACGACCATACCACGAAAAACGCCTTCACACGAGTACACTGCTAGCTCCAAACTTGACCGTAGGAACAGTACACTGTGGCAAATCGCTTTCCCCGGCTGCCGCCATACCCACATACGGCCATCAGACTGATGAATCGTGTATCTGAATTAATCAGTCCATTGGACCCGTTTCCATTGATCTAAGGTCCATGATAAATGTTTTTTACACCATGCTAAACGACGAGTAGCATTCCGAGTGGAGACGAAAGACTTGTGAGCAGCCGCACGACTACGGTAACCCATGGAATGAAGTTCTCTGCAAATGGTGCTTGTACATAACGAGGTTCCAGCATTTTTACTCACCTGCACACTGAGGTATTGTGCAGTACTCCGTCGATTAGCTGTAACGACTTTCCTGATGCTTCGACGTCCTCTATCATTGATTTTCTTTGGTCTGCCGGTGCGTTTTGCTGCTTCAGACACGCCATGTGTCCTCCAGTTATTCAGTACGTCCAAAACAGCTGATTTGGGTATGTTTAAACGCCTCTCGGTTTCTTTTATGGACAACCCACTAATATAACACTTAACAATCTTTCCTTTTTCAAAGTCAGTTCTCTCCCGTAGCGCCATTTTCACTCAACCTCACAGTACGATATGATCGCGGTCAGCTGCAGGCTTGTTTTTATACCGTTTGTAGCTGTACCGCGCATTTTATAACTCAGGGGATCAGTTCAATTGCTTTTGAAGGAGTGTCGGGTGACTTTTGTCAATATAGTGTATGCGTGTGTATGTATATATATATATATATATATATATACTTGAAGGTGACACTGGACATGGCTCAACCGAGAGAACAAGCTGGATTCAGGAGTGGCTACAGCACAATAGATCATATCCACGTACTGAGAGAACTAATTGAAAGAGCGAGGGAATATGAACTTCCATTGTGCATGGCTTTTATCGATTATGAAAAAGCCTTTGATTCGGTGAAACCATCAGCAGTTGCAATGGCTCTGAAATCCTGCGGTATTGAAGATGCATACATTAATATTATTAATAACATCTATGAAAATGCAAGTGCAAAGATTCGGCTGTTTGAAAATACAACACACATAAAAATTGGAAAAGGAGTGAGACAAGGTGACACCATATCTCCGAAGCTCTTTAATGCCACATTGGAAAATGTCTTTCAATCACTGAACTGGGAAAACAAAGGGATAAAGATTAATGGAGATTATCTAACCCACCTTCGTTTTGCTGATGACATAGTCATTTTTGCAACTACCCCATCAGAGCTACAGAGTATGATCCAGGAACTTGCTGACAAGAGTAAAGAAGTGGGATTAAAAATGACCTTTTAGAAGACAAAAGTGATGTAAATGAAGTTTTATCGATTGATGGAGAAAAGCTGGAGATAACAGACACGTACGTTTATCTTGGACAGCAGATATCAAGTGAGGGTCACATTGGTGAAGAAATTAATCGGCGTACAAAACTTGCCTGGAGAGCTTTTGGAAGAAACAGTATAATTTTCAAGAGCAATATGCCATTATGTCTTAAAAGAAAAGTGTTTCATCAATGCATCCTTCCAGTGCTTACGTATGGTGCAGAGACGTGGACCTTAGCTAAAAGAGACATACAAAGGCTGCAGACAACTCAAAGATGCATGGAGAGATGCATGCTTGGTGTAACCAGGAGAGATAAGAAGAGGAACACGTGGATCCGAAAAATGACAAGAGTGGAAGACATCATGATCAGAGTTAAATCCCTGAAATGGCAATGGGCTGGACATACTGCCAGAAGAACAGACCATCGATGGACAGCCGAAATTTTAGATTGGATTCCAAGGGACAGGAAAAGACCCAGAAGAAGACCACATGGGAGATGGGTGGATGAAATTCGAAAGTATGCGGGAGTGACATGGAGGAGACTGGCACAAGACAGACCGTTGTGGAGGAAACTTGGGGAGACCTTCGTCCAGCAGTGGATTGATAATGGTTGACAATGATGATGATGATGATAATATATATACTGACGGAAACAAAATCCCAACACCACGAAAAAATAGTTGAAGAGGAATGAAATGTCGGCAATACATTTGTATAGGTAACATATTTAATCGATTAAGGTTTCAATATCACAGCTTAATGTAAGCGCGAAAAGAGCCATTTTAAATGTGAAATGCTGGTACATTAATAACCGGGGTAACCGCCAGAATGTTGAATGCAAGCACGCAAACGTTCATGCATTGTGTCGTACAGGTGCTGGATGTCAGTTTGTGGAATGGAGTTCCATGCCTGTTGCATTTGGTCGGTCAATATAGGGACGGTTAATGCTGGTTGGGGGTGACGCTGGAGTTGTCGTCCAATGATGTTCCATACGTGCTCGATTGGTGAAAGATCTGGTGATCTAGCAGGCCACGGCAACATGTCGACACTGTGTAGAACATGTTGGGTTACAACAGCGGTATGCGGGCGTGCGTTATCCTGTTGGAAAACACCCCCTGGAATGCTGTTCATGAACGGCAGCACAACAGGTTGAATCACCAGACCGACGTACAACTGTGCCGTCAGGGTGCGTGGGATAACCACGAGAGTGCTCCTGCTGTCATAGGAAATTGCTCCCCAGACCATAACTCCAGGTGTAGGTCCAGTGTGTCTCGGCCGCAGACAGGTTGATTGCAGGTGCTCACCTGGCCTCCTTCTAACCAACACACGGCCATCACTGGCACTCAGGCAGAACCGGCTTTCATCCGAAAACACAATAGATCTCCACTCCGTCCTCCAATGAGTTCTAGCTTGACACCACTTGCGTCGCAAACACGGCAGTGGTTTGGAGTAAGTGGAATGCACGCTACAGGGCGTCTGGCTCGGAGCTGTCCTTTAAGTAACCGATTTGTAACAGTTTGTTGTGTCACTGTGGTGGTAACTGCAGCTCGAATTGCTGCCGCAGACGCAGTACACGGCGGTCTTTCCTCTCAGTAGTGCCACGTGGCCGGCCGGAACCCGGTCTTGTTGAGGCAGTACCTTCTCTTAACCACAGCTGCCGACAATCATGCAAAGTGGCTACATTCCTGCCAAGTCGTTCTGCAATATTGCGGAACGAAAATCCATCTTCTCGTAGCCCTATTACACGACCTCGTTCAAACTCCGTGAGCTGTTGATAATGGCTTCTTCGTCTTCTTAAAGGCATTCTTGACTAACATCAACACCCTACGTCGAATCTCAACGATAACTAACGCTCACGAACATTACAGCGCGTATTTACAGCAAACCTGCTTTGCATGTTCCGAGGGGCACTACTAGCGCCACACGTATGCGCCGAGCGCGAAATTTGCATAGACGTCATCTTACAGATGTACTCTCACCGCCTACCAACTGTCGTTTATTTAACACAACCCCTTCTTGGTGTTGGGATTGTTTTTTCCGTCAGTGTATATACGACATGCGGGTGCAAAATGCTTTGACCAGTTTCCAACTCTGGAATGGGCCAAGATACGCTTTCGGATGCACAGATGCACTCGTTTCAACCGCGTTCGGCTCTCTTCTTTGAGAGCGAATATACTCGTTCCAGCTGATTTCAGCCCATTTTGTTAACTCCGAGTTAATTCGTTCCAGCCGGTCAAAACTTTAAACTTCAACGTATTTCTCTCATGAAAAAAAGATTAAAAATAGCCCATTCGTACGCATGTTGTAGTTTCCAGCCCATATATATCTGTCCCAAAATAAACGCCCCTCAATTTTTTCTAACGTATTCCGACCACCCAGTTTGCCACAGCAAAAGTTTCTGCATCTCAAATAAAAAAGATGCTCAGGTTCTGATTCCGCAGACTCGAAGTATCGTGGTGAAAGGTTTTTTAATCATTTCTTCCCCTGATGAACAAGGTATTGATTCTTCCTCTAACAAAAATGGAAGTTGTGGGAAGTTTTCATTTTGTGTCCTGTAAAGATAGTTTCGGTAAAAGTTTCTTTAACTATAGGTACAAAAGAAGTGTACATTGCTGCAAAGAAATCTTATTTTATCTGGGAAAGAATCCCTTGTGGAGGAAATGGAATTCCATTAAATTGAATTGAGTTTTCATTCTTTAAGATTTCACAGTGAGTATGTCCCTTCTCTATACGCTGGCGGCTGATATAATGTCAAGGTATATAAAAAACTCAATCAGAAAACAGAAATATATGCATCCATATATACGTTTCTTTGACTTTGTATCCTGATCACGTGGTAATTTCGCGTCCAACGCAATATTGAAAGAAGAAAATAATTTCTGTCTTTCACAGTACTGCAGAAGGGAGCGTGTAGTAAATAGTTCGATATAAAAAAATGCCCCACCACGAAAAAATGCGCGAAATGAGACGAAACCTAATACACGTGTACATAAGTAAGTGGGAGAGAAGTGACTTAATTTCTAATGGATGCAATATTTGTTAACTAATTTGTCTTTATGAGAAGGTGCTAAATCTTTGGCGATGTACAGAATCTTCTAACTTTTTTAACCCATTAAAAAAAACAAGTTAGTAAAATCATGCAATGCATTGATTATGATACGCTTTCCAACATACCAGAAATCATTACTCAAGTTATTACTGAAGTTATGAGGATAATGGCTGTGGAATAAATCTCATTCCTGTGATCTGACCTTTTTTTTTTTTCTTGATTGGAGGTTTAACGACCACGGTGAGCAACTCCTTGGCTATAAGCAGTCGCCCGTCCCTAATTTAGGGTCATTGGTTCCAGGGAAAGGAGAGAGACAGTGCCGTAAGACAAACACAACATCCATGCCTCACAAGGATTCGAGCCCCGACCCCTTTTGGGACGAATTATCAAAGGTCATCGCTTAGACCTTTGTACCACCGGGGTGGCACCCTGACCTTTAACCCTATTTCAATGATATTATATAGAATTGGTTCAGTATACCTCCGGTACAACGTACTAAAGTTTTGTTGCAATAGAAGCATTTTAAGTCAAGTTATGAGGATAATGGCTGTGTAATAAGACTCGCTCCTGTGACCTGATTGACCCCCATTTCGATTACATTAAACAGAACCGGTTCAGTATACTTCCGGAAAAACGTATGATAAAGTTTTGTCTTAATCGATCGAAGGATTTTTGAGTAAGTTATGACACATAAAGGCAATGGAATGGATTCCCTGCTATGTCCTGGCCTTTGACCCCATTTCGCCCATTTTCACCAGGGTTCGTCTCCTGGGGGTCCCCTACCACATACTAAAATTTGATGGAAATCGAACCAGTTTTATACAAGTTATGACACAAAAGGGCAATGGAATAGATCCCACTCCTATGTCCTGACCTTTGATGCCATTTCGCCCATTTTCAATATACTTCGTCCCTAGGTAGTCCCTTACCCCGTACTAAACTTTCATCGAAATCGAACCATTTTACACAAGTTATGACGCATAAAAGCAATGGAATGGATCCCGCTGCTATATCGTGACCTTTGACCCCATTTCGCGCATTTTCAATAGGGTTCGTCCCCAGGTGGTTTCCTACCACATCATCAAAATCGAGCCATTTTTACGCGAGTTATCGTGCCGACAGGCGGACGGACGAACAGACAGACAGACTAACAAAGCTGGAGCATATACGCTTCTTCAACCTACGGTTAGAAAGCGTGAAAAACCGTTCTTTCGGTTGTACTGCAAACTACTCGTCCGCATCTGCTGTGGCTTCCTCAATGCTTAAAAAAAACATTTCCCTTGGTGCGTTTTCAGGTTAAAAAAGAGGTAGCAGTCCGAATGTATCAAAATGAGATGAGTAGGCCAGGTGTTTTAGAATTTCGAAGTGCAGATCAACCAATTTCTGCTCCGCAATGGTCGCTTTGCGAGGAGAGGCGTTGTCGTGCAGAAACAAGATCCTTTTCGAAAGCTTGCGTAGACGTTCAGGCACCAGTTTGTCAAGAAGTGCAACGTAGTACTTTGCCGAGAAGGTTCATCCTATTCCAGATAATCTACACGCAAAATTCCATCTTTGCCAGAAGCCAACACCTTGCTTGATGACCTCTGCGTCTTGAACTTCTTAGGACGAGAGTAACCACTGTTTCTCCAGTTTTTGGATTGTTCTTTAGTCTCTGGATCATATATAACGGATCCACGTTTCATCCATAGTTACGAGACTAAAACCCCACAGGACCCCGCCGAAATAGGACCAACATGGCTTGTGAAGCTATCACTCGATGACATTTCTGGTCAGCACTGAGACATTTGGGAACCCATTAGGTTGAGACCTTTTTTATGACTAAAATTTCGTGAATAATACAACCTACTCGTTATTTCAATATTGCCTGGGTCCCTGTTATCTTTTTAGGGGATATTCTTTGATCATCAAGGATCATGGAATGAATGGCATCTGCGTTTTTTGGAATTGTCACTTGAGTTGGACTCCCAGAAATGTTTTCGTCTTCGGTGCTCAAATGTCCTGTCCTAAATCTAGCAACCCAGTTCTTGACTGTTTAGTAGGAAAAACATTATCACCTAATGTAAACGACATTTCATCATTAAACCTAGCAACCCAGTTCTTTACTGTGAAGTAGGAAGAGCATTATCACCTTATGTAACCGAAATTTCATGATAAAACTTAACAACTCAGTTCTTGAGTGTGAAGTAGGAAGAGCATTATCACCTAATGCAATCGATATTTCATCATAAAACCTAACCCAGTTCTTTACTGTGACGTAGGAAGAACATTATCACCTAGTGTAACCGACATTTCATCATAAAACCTAACAACCCATTTCTTGACTGTGAAGTAGGAAGAACATTATCACCTAATGTAACCGACATTTCGTCATAAATTTGTTTGGCCGAGTTCCCTTTTAGGAAAAGATATTTCATCACTGCTCTGCAGTCTTCTGCAGTGAAATCTGTGCTGTTTTGCATCATTGTCACTTCAGACCTGCAAAAACAAATGAAACAATCAGACTACAATTATGAAATTTAGTCAGACACGTACATAAAGATCAATTTTGATTTGACAAAACTGTTATCAGTCTAAGAGTATGAGAAATGGGTAAAGCCAAAGACTATCAGCAATCTTAAGTAGCATGGAAAGATGCATGATTGGTTTTTGACTGGATTACAAGGCACATGAAAACACCTAGACGAAGACCACGTGGGAGATGGGTGGATGGAGGAGACTGGCCCAAGACAGTCCGTTGTGGAAAAAACATGGGTAGACCTTCATCCAATAGTGGACTGATAATGACTGACAATGATGATGATGATTATATATTCGAGCTCAAAGCAGGCTCATTGGAGCCCGGATTGGGTCCAATTATGTAACGGCCGGGTCCAGGTCTAAATTTTTGACCCGTTTCCTACTCTGTTCTTCACCACTGCAACTTTGAGCAACGATTTGCTATGATGAGTACCAGTCGTCGCAATGGATACCGAGAGAGGTTTCTGACTTCTGTTTCAATACGGGAATGTCCATAATTGCCTGCACAGCTAGTTGAATGTTGTCTGTCATCCTGCAACTACTTGGCTTCGAATGCGGCGATGGAGGAGTTCGGACGTTCGATTACGTGCACCAATGCAGCTACGGCTACGCACCTTACCTTCGATCAAACATAGTAGCCAGATAAGCCGACAGTTGTTGCATTCCGACAAGTTTTCACCGCAATGCAACATAGGAATAAACCAGTTGTACATAGCGTTGTGATCAAGTCTCTGGTGACGATGTCAGTGTGATGGCAGGATCCCTGATGATGTCGACCAGACACCCCCCTTAAACGTGCTATCGCTACAGAGATCTCCCGGATGCAGTGGTCCACACATCTAGGTGAGGACAACCAAACTTAGATAAACCGAGTCGTCTTATCATCTTATCACGTGATTGGTTCGTAACAGCAATCATATACATAACCTAACCGTCGACACATGCCGTTCAATTAGCATGGTGTTTCGACAAATATTTCCTGTTGTTACATTTTATATGTCGAGCAGTGCATAACAAAAGAAAATACTGCAGAGGAAAAACTCTCACTAGGGGGCGCAAATATTTTATCTGCTATTCTCGCTTTCTCTGCCTCTAAATGTCTGATTAAAAAAATTCTTTCTTTATCGAACACCATTTACTTGTGGAACACTTTAGGATCATACATGAGGAGTGTTTTCCCTATTTTTTTCAAGTTCACAGTTCTTTCGCTAGGTGGTGTTGTGTGCACTTTTGTTCGCAGCTATATTTTCGCTTTTAAAAACCCAATTAAAAAGTTTCTTTGTCTCTAATGGTATTGGGATGGAAAGAATGTAATGTCCGACGACGAGATACCCGAAGTCGAACACCCACGTTGCACATCGACCAATGAGATTGCGCAACACACTGGCATGACATCAACAGGTATGTGGCTTAAGTCAGTGGCAGTTAGCTGTCAGAAGGCGAAGAGTGTAAGCACCGGACAACATGGAAAAGGACAAGGAGCGCATCCGCCATTGCATGTTGTATGAGTTTCGTCATGGTAGCAACCCGGCCAGTGCTAAAAGTAACATTACCAGTTTATAATCAGAATCCTATATCACATCGTCAGTGCTGTCATTGGTTCGAACGGCTTCTAGTGGGAAATGTTTGACCTGTCAAACCGTCCCAAAGCTGAAGTCCAGCGAAAGTGCGTACCGACATGCTGAAGACTTTAGTGCAGACCGACCCACATGTGACCACGCGGGAGTTGGCCAAACAGCTGGGGACTGCTCAAACGGCACTATTACGCACCTGCGTCAACTTGCGAAGTTGCACAAGAGGGGAGTTTATGTACCCCGTCAACTCACATTTAAGCAGAAAGCAAATCACATGAATGCGCGCGTTTCCGTGTTTGCACGTAACCAAGTTGAGCTGTTTTTGGACCTCACTGTGACAAGTTACGAGAAATGGGTCATGCATGACAATGCCAGCTCCCGGAAACCGTGGTTGGAGCGGGAACAGAAACACATGCGGACACCCAAAGCCGGCTTACACCCACGTAAGGTCCTGTTGTCGGTTTGGTGGGATATGCTGGGTCTTGTGTGTTTGAGCTGCTTCCGGACATCACCGCCGATGTGTACTGCTGTTATCTCTACGATCTGCAAGCATCGCTTACGTCGAAACGACCAGTACTGCTGAACTGCAAGGGCATCCTCCACTAGTAGTGCGGAGCGAGGCCTTGCACAGTACGGGTGACCTGTCATAAGATCAGGGATCAGGGCGGGAAGCTGCTGCCGCACATAGCCCACTCCTTGGATACTTCCCCAAACGACTACCTCCTTTTTCGGTCATAGCATTCCCTGGAAAGAACGCGGTTCAAATACCGCGACGATGTCGAACGCGCACTTACTACTGTGTTTGAGCTGCTTCCGGACATCACCGCCGATGTGTACTGCCGTTATCTCTACGATCTGCAAGCATCGCTTACGTCGAAACGACCAGTACTGCTGAACTGCAAGGGCATCCTCTTCTAGTAGTGCGGAGCGAGACCTTGCACAGTACGGGTGACCTGTCATAAGATCAGGGACCTGGGCTGGAAGCTGCTGCCGCCCCCAGCCTACTCCTTGGACACTTCCCCAAACGACTACCCCCTTTTCCGGTCATAGCATTCCCTATAGAGAACTTGGTTCACCAACCGCGACGATGTCGAACGCGCGCTTACTCACTTCTTTACGTTCCAGCCGCCATAATTTTACAGGGACGGTGTCCAACAGCTGCCCAGACGATGGGAACAGGTCGTGGCAAACGATAGCGATTAGATTTTGGTCTGATTTGTAAGGTAATTAGCACTTTCCTGTTGCCTTGAATTTACCAACATTACTTTCTTTCCAACCCGATATCTTCCTTCAGCTACGAGAAACGTTTCGTGCACCATTTGTTAATTTTCGCAACATTGCTTTCTTTCCAACACGATATCTTCCTTCAGCTACGAGAAACCTTTTGTGTACCATTTGTTCATTTTCGTAACATTACTTTCTTTCTAGCCCGATATCTTCTTCTTGCTAAGAGAAACGTTTTGTGCACCATTTGTTAATTTTCGCAACATTGCTTTCTTTCCAACACGATATCTTCCTTCGGCTACGAGAAACCTTTTGTGCACCAATTGTTCATTTTCGTTACATTACTTTCTTTCCAACCCGATATCTTCCTCTTGCTACGAGAAACGTTTTGTGCACCATTTGTTAATTTTAGTAACATTACTTTCTTTCCAACCCGATATCTTCCTTCTGCTACGAGAAACGTTTTGTGCACCATTTGTTAATTTTCGTAACATTACTTTCTTTCCAACCCGATATCTTCCTTCTTGCTACGAGAAACGTTTTGTGCACCATTTGTTAATTTTCGTAACATTGCTTTCTTTCCAACACGATATCATCCTTTAGCTGCCGCCCCGGTGGCGCAGTGGTCTAAGGCGTTGGCCTCTGATCATTCGTCCGTAAGGGGTCCGGGTTCGAATCCCGGTCAGGCATGGATGTTGTGTTTGTCTTACGGCACTGGCTCTCTCCCTTCCCTGGAACCGGTGACCCTAAATTAGGGACGGGCGACTGCTTATAGCCCATTGAGTTGCTCACGGTGGTCGTTAAACCTCCAAACAAACAAACAAACAAAACATCCTTTAGCTACGAGAAACCTTCTGTGCACCATTTGTTAATTTTAGTAACATTACTTTCTTTCTAACCCGATATCTTCTTCGTGCTACGAGAAACGTTTTCTGCACCATTTGTTAATTTTAGTAACATTACTTTCTTTCCAACCCGATATCATTCTTCTGCTAGGAGAAACGTTTTGTGCACAATTTGTTCATTTTCGCAACATTGCTTTCTTTCCAACCCGATGTCTTCCTTCTGCTATGAGAAATGTTTTGTGCACAATTTGTTAATTTCCGTATTACTGTCTTTCCAACCCGATATCTTCCTTCAGCTACGAGAAACGTTTTCTGCACCATTTGTTAATTTTCGTAACATTACTTTCTTTCCAACCCGATATCTTCCTCTTGCTACGAAAAACGTTTTGTGCACCATTTGTTAATTTTCGCAACATTGCTTTCTTTCCAACACGATATCATCCTTTAGCTACGAGAAACCTTCTGTGCACCATTTGTTAATTTTAGTAACATTACTTTCTTTCCAACCCGATATCTTCTTCGTGCTACGAGAAACGTTTTGTGCACCATTTGTTAATTTTCGAAACATTACTTTCTTTCCAACCCGATATCTTTCTTCTGCTAGGAGAAACTTCTTGTGCACAATTTGTTAATTTTCGTATTACATTACTCTTTCGAACCCGATATCTTCCTTCTGCTACGAGAAACGTTTTGTGCACAATTTGTTAATTTTCGCAACATTGCTTTCTTTCCAACCCGATATCTTCCTTCTGCTACGGGAAACGTTTTGTGCACAATTTGTTAATTTCCGTATTACTGTCTTTCCAACCCGATATCTTCCTTCAGCTACGAGAAATTTTTTGTGCACCATTCGTTCATTTTCGTAACATTACTTTCTTTCCAACCCGATATCTTCCTCTTGCTACGAGAAACGTTTTGTGCACAATTTGTTAATTTTCGCAACATTACTTTCTTTCCAACCCGATATCTTCCTCCTGCTACGAGAAACGTCTTGTGCACAATTTGTTATTTTTAATATTACACTCTTTCCAACCCGATATTTTCCTTCTGCTACGAGAAACTTTTTGTGAACAATTTGTAAATTTTCGCAACATTACTGTCTTTCCAACCCGATATCTTCCTTCTGCTACGAGAAACGTTTTGTGCACAATTTGATAATTTTCGTATTACTTTCTTTCCCAACCCGATATGTTTCTTCTGTTACGAGAAAGTTTTTGTGCACAATTTGTTAATTCTCGTAACATAATTTTCAGCCGCTGGTAGAAGTAAGTAGCTTTCTATTTCTGGATGTTTTATCGATTGTAATAAAACCTTTCAGTCAATATAAATATTCCTTACGGCATATGGCGATGAAACTTGAACTATCAAGAATACTTTCTTACACAAATTACAAAAAGCAGAACGTCAAAGGGAAAGATCTCTACTAAATATAAGACTTCAACATAATTTAAGGAATACAGATATAAGATCCAGAACAAAGGTTTTAGACATAAGGGAAAATATACTCAATTTAAAATGGTATTAGGCAGGCCATGCAGCAAGAATGGAAAATAATAGATGGACTAAATTATTATCAGAATGGAGACCATACAAAGGAACGAGAAGAGTGGTAAGACCAGAGGGAAGATGAATGGATGATATAAACAAAACTGCTGGAAAGCTGTGGAATAGACAAGCCCAAGACATGGACATCTGGAAAGAGAAGAGGAAAACTTATATCTCAGTTGGTTATAAAAAGGAATGAGAAGAATTATAACGAAGTAAATTTCTCCGTCATTTTTATCCGCGCCAGGATTCGAACCCGCGTCCCCTCATTCCGGAATAAGTCACTCTACCAATTGAGCTACGCGGACGTTTTTTTTATTCTGATTCCTATCTGTCTTTATGTCGTGTGCGTCCTTCGGGCAGGTACGTCACATCTCCTGATACGTTACATCATCTCCCCCTTATTTTTTTTTTTTTTTCGAAGTGCTGGAGAAGGGATTATCTTATTTTTCCTATCTCGCGGTGTGGAAATAACATCACACCATTGCGAGATTTTGAACGGTCGGGTCATCCGGATAGTTCGGGCGCCATTATAACGAAGTAAATTTCTCCGTCATTTTTATCCGCGCCAGGATTCGAACCCGGGTCCCCTCATTCCGGAATAAGTCACTCTACCAATTGAGCTACGCGGACGTTTTTTTTATTCTGATTCCTATCTGCCTTTATGTCGTGTGCGTCCTTCGGGCAGGTACGTCACATCTCCTGGTACGTTACAGAATCCGGTTGATTTTTTTTTCAAACCAGTTCCAGTGACTTTGAATAACCCTGATAAATTTCATTCGCGTCGGAAAGGATTCAAAAGACGTGCTCATTGCAACCGAAAATTCGGTGTCTTCTTGTTTATCCTTGCTGACGCTCCTTCTGGAAATCAAACCATCTTTTAAACTTACGAGTTTAAGTTCAAGCTTGGGGTTTTAATTTTCGCACTGAGAACTTATTTTGAGCATTGATATGCGTACTTATACATTTTACTCAACTACATATACGAAAAACAGTTACAAGCCTTTATCAGTTCGAGAGTCACTTCATTAGCGTAACTGTTATAATGTGGCATAATGTGCAGTTCACGCACAGTACCCATTCTATACCAAAACCTTCAAGCTGTTACACTAATTAGGCATTCCCCCTCAGTGTTCCAAATTTCGGTTACGTGGCGATTTCTAAATTAGCGAAGAGTGAGTGCCAATGGATTGCTATTCAATTAGTGTGATGTGATAGACGAAACGAGCCACCACTAGCTAGTCTCTCTTTCGTTTTCTCTGCGACAGTAACTTGAAGTAATCAATATGTGCATTACGGTGTCTGTCGTCTAGCGAATTAGGTCGTGTTTCTGGAAAATGTCCCCTCCGTGACAGTCGGGGTGGAACCCATTAACACCCTCACGTCGCGACTAAACGCAACGAGACACGCCACCCTCGTTCCAGTTCTTCTCTTTGCTCGACAACCCCTGGAATTCCTCGGCCACGCAAGATTTCTGTTTTATCCGAAGCCAACGCAAACGGAGATGTCAGATTCAATTTTGGGCATCGACTTCGCCAAAACATAAGGCACGGCCCTTCAAGAACTGAATGTCACAAAAGGATAAAGAAAAAAGCAGAAAACGCCAAACTATATTTAGCAGGTACTTTGAAAAACAAGCAAAGAAATAAACCAAAGAAAGATGACACCAAATTCTCAGGTGTAATGGGCACGTATTTTGAATCCTTTCCAACACGAATAAAGTAATTCAAATTCATTCATAGTCAATGGAACCCGATAAAGAAACAACAAAGGAAGCGGGTTTATACAACGACAAAAAATCTAGAAATAAAAATAGCTACTTTTTTGAGGAGCAACACTACGGGTAGGCTGGGGTGGGATTCAGCCCACCCAACTTTCCTTTAAGAGCCCCCCCCCCACCTTTTTTTTTTTTTTTTTTTTTGATTGGAGGTTTAACGACCACCCTGAGCATCTCAATAGGCTGTAAGCACTTGCCCGTCCCTAATTTAGGGCCACTGGTTTCAGGGAAGGGAGAGAGTCAGTGCCGTAAGACAAACACAACATCCATCCATCACCGGGTTTCGAACCCGGACCCCTTTCAGACGAATGATCAGAAGCCTTCGCTTAGACCACTGCGCTACAGGGGAGGCAGCCCCTCTTTAGCGCTCTCTCCAAATATATTACATCCCGCTTAGCCCCTAAAATATACATTAACATCTAGGATTCATTAAATGAAGCTCTGATAAAATGAGTTCACATTTTTGCGCCACGAACTCTAGTGTCTGTCGACGTACAGAGGGTGGACAGAATAATAGGAACATCATGCTCAGAGACGCGACTTTTAATGGAGCTGCGTACGTCGCAATGCGCAACGGTATCCAACACTTTTTGGTTTTATTTTTTTTTTTTTTTTTTTTTGATTGGAGGTTTAACGACCACCGTGAGCTTCAACAATATTTTATTTGGAGCAAACATGGACAGGAAGATACAGATGGCCTGTGCTTAACAGTTACCAAAAGGTAAACAAGTGGATGACCTATTTACAATGACAATGAGATATTTACATTATGTGGATGCACTATATACAATGTAAGCAAATTCATAACACTGACAATACTGGACTGATGGGTTGACTTACTCTATGTACAACATATGTTTGCAAAGTGCATCAGCAGAGTGCCATCTCTAATAGGTGAACACCAGTACAAGGTATAACTATAAATTTTACAGTGCAAAAACAAACATGTATATTTTGAGCAATCTTGAAAAAAAGAAGAAAAGAGAAGAAAAGAGCAGAAGGTTTATACTTTTCAGTATCTGAAAGATAAGCGAATAAATGATCTATCCACAATGATGGTGTGAACTCTATACAAATTGAATGCAATATCTCTCTTGTGAAACGCTGTCAAATTACAAAAAGAACTATTACTTAGGCTTAAACAAGTGCCTCAATCACAGTGCTATAGATTAACTTGTAATGAACAACAACATATGAACACAAGATGCAACGGCATAGGGAAGACACTAATAAGGAATTACAATTCCATGGTACAACTGTAAATTTCACAGTGCAAAGAGTAAAGTATATTAGTACAAACAGAACTTGCGTTTTACAGAAAATTTATACTTCGAGTACAATACAAATAATGAAAATATGAAACTGACTCTTTGTACAGCAAATATGCAATACAGCGCAGAACATTATCTAATAGACTGATTATTTCCTATTAGGCACATGTGACATGAGAAAAACCACACTGTGTAACATTAACATATAATTGAAATACTATCAAAGCGTTTGCTCCGCACCATGAGCATAAAACTTAAGACATGTAATCGTGACCCAACATGCGAAATGTGCCAAACATAAATTTTTACAGTGCAATTAGGAAAGTACATTAGTATATACAAAACTGAGCTTTTGGCATAGCAACTATACTTCAGCCACCGTGAGCAACTCAATAGGCTATAAGCAGTCGCCCGTCCCTAATTTAGGGTCACTGGTTCCAGGGAAGGGAGAGAGCCAGTGCCGTAAGACAAACACAACATCCATACCTCACCGGGATTCGAACCCGGACCCCGTTCGGACGAATGATCAGAGGCCATCGCTTAGACCACTGCGCCACCGGGGCGGCACTTTTTGGTTGTAATAGCTTTGTTTAGGAAATCAAGGTCCTATTTTAGTGCATTTGAAGCTTCTTGTTGTAAAATTTCTTCCAGGGTAACGACGAAATGAGAGACCTAACGCACTTCGAAAGCGGGCCAATTGTTGGTGGCGGGATAGTTGGTGCGTGCGTGACAACAGTCGCCAGGGTAGTGGGAGGGATCGAGAGCTACTGTGTCTAGCTACGGTCATTACAGCTTACCCTGTTCGTGGCAAAACCTCGCCTGCGAAACACAAGAGCGGCCGAAAAACGACCATGGCTGTTCAGAAGGTACTTTATTAGACATTAAAAGAGGTACAGGTTAACATTTCTATGCCGATGGAGACAGAAGAGCATTAAAGAGGATTGTTGCCCGTAATAAGACTACGGCGCTGAAAGTTTGTGCTGAGCTCAATCTGCATCTCCAAACCCAAGTATCAACGAAAATATTGTGCAGGAAACTTCATAAACAAGATACATTAGGTGTGCTACTTAATTCTCGGCCCCTAACCGCAAGCGATCATAGAACGTCGGCAAATGCCAATAGCTGTGTGCAATAATGGCTAATTGCAGCGCCATCCAACAGCTTTCCAGGCCACCGTAAACGCTCACAGCTGTAGTGACAGAAGGGACGAAAGTTGACGGTGAAAGCAATGTCGTCCGAGAAGCAACGTTTGAGGCACTGCCTCCTGTTCGCGTTTCAGCTGAAAACAAGTGCCGCGGAAGCCCAGAAAATGATCTGTGCTGCTTTGGGTGAGGCTTCTGTGTCCTACAGTACGTGTAAGTAGTGGTTCCAGCGGTTTAGGCAAGGGAATTTCGACCTCCGTGATGCAGAACGTCCGAGACAACCACAGAAAGTTGACGATGAGGAACTGGAACAACTGTTGGACGCGGATCCCTGTCGCACACAGTCAAAGCTTACCCAGGAACTCAAAGTAACACGGCAAGCCATTGCGAAGCGCCTGCACAAGCTTGGACGGATTCACAAGGAGGGCCGTTGGGTGCCCCACCAACTCACAGCTGCAAACAAGTCTAGGCGCTACGATGTTGCTGTGTCCTTGTTCTATAGATTTAAAAAGAAGGATTTCCTCCACAAGATTTTGACCTGTGATGAGAAGTGGATCCTCTAGTAATCCTAAGCGGCGCAAATCGTGGGTTTATCTAGGTCAGCCTACCACCAGTACTGCCAAACCGAATATTCATGCCAGGAAGTTGTTGCTGCGAATATGGTGGGATCAGCGCGGTGTCGTACTCTATGAGTTGCTCAAACCAGGTGAAACGGTCAATGCTGAGCGTTATTGTCAGCAACTCATTCGGGTGAGTGACGCAATGGAGGCGAAAATGCCATACACCGGCAAGGGCAGAAGGTCGGTCCTGTTGTTTCAGGATAACGCGCGTCCTCACACCGCGGAAACGAATTTAAAAACGATCACCGACCTGGGATGGGATATTTTGTCCCACCCGGCGTATTCTCCAGACTTCGCACCTCTTTCGCTCTCTGCAACATCACCTGAGTGATACGCACTTCACTTCTGTCGAGGAGGTGTACACAAGTATTTATGACTTTATGAATTAGAAACAGCCCTCTTTTTTCCGCAGTGGCATTCGGCAGCTCACTGATCGATGGCTGAAATGTATGCAACACGAAGGGGATTATTTCCCTGATTAGGTACGTATTCGATTTGCTATAATTTGCTGTCAACGTGTCGTGCCTGTGGCCGAGAATTAAGTTGGACACCTAATACATAGCAGAGCTGCTTTTGCAAAACCTCGGGTGACCCAGGTGAATGCATAACAACCACGGCAGGGGTGCCAGAGCATACCACCTTAACTGCCAATTACTTTTCCAAAAGATAGGAAAGATCCATGTTATGCTAGAAGTTTCCTTTTTGTGTCAAAACTGTTAGGCAAAATTTGGTTGATCAGGTTTTTAGTTTCTTTTATTTCAATAGTTCAGACATTCTGGGCTCACCATCTGATTTCTCCTTTTTGTGGTGCAGAAAGCTTTGTGCTAGCGCTCTCTTGAGCCCCCTATTTTAAACATAACTTTTTAATTAATATTTTCTTTCATGGGAATTTTTGGGGTAAGTGTATTTCAGATTTTCTCTATTTTAAAGAAACTCAGTTTGAATGGAACATAAGGGATTCATCAAGCATATCGACAATTACAGAGCGTGTTCACACATTTTTTTTAACGTTTGTAATAAGAAATTACAGAAATAGAAAAGAATTTCAAGCAACTGAAACCGGCAACACCGTGTTAGATGAACACAAAAGAAATATCTGCTGCAGATAAATATCGTCTGTTAAGAAAATAGCGCACGTAAACAAACCGAGAATAGAAGATAATGTTTTTGCTCTTTACCAAGAGAAATATTTATCTTCTGTAAACATAAAACGTCGTAAAAATCATTCAGCAAAATAATGTAAAATGAGCAATATTATTAACAATAAAGGGAAAAATCGTCAAGCATTGCTTTTAAAGGAAAATGAACACCAAAGGAATATCCAAAGAAGGTGCATATACTTTTACGACTATTTCAAAGGCAAGGTCTTTGATCTTAAAAGAAAATCCACCGACCCAAAGAGCAATGCCTAAATCGTTAAAAATCTCTGTATCAACTGCAAACAAAGAAATAAACAAAGATTTCAATCTCTCTATTCTAAAAACAAAGTAACTGCTGCCTCCGTTGTTTTAGAAATTTCGCAACACTTGCGCTTTTCTAGCTCGAAGCGTAGAAAGTATTAAACACCAAAATATAAAATTTACTTCGTTTGTAGAGAATTCTTCGGAGAACACGCTGAAATAAACCGTTATTAGCACATCTTAAGTAAAAACAGATAGTGCTTATGTTACCGGTTTGTCCGTCCGCCCGTCCGTCTGTCTGTACCCACGATATCTCTGCAACTACACTGACGGAAAAAAATCCCAACACCACGAAAAAATAGTTGTAGAGGAATGAAATGACGGCAATACATTTTATAACGAAGTAAATTTCTCCGTCATTTTTATCCGCGCCGGGCTTCGAACCCGGGTCCACTCACTCCGGAATAAGTTGCTCTACCAATTAAGCTACGCGGACATTTTATTCTGATTCCTATCTGCCTTTATGTCGTGTGCGTCCTTCTAGCAGGTACGTCACATCTCCTGGTACGTTACAATTTGTATAGGTAACATATTTAACCGATTAAGGTTTCAAGATCACAGCTTATTGTAAGCGCGAGAAGAGCCATTTTAAATGTGAAATGCTGGTACATTAATAACCGGTGTAACTGCCAGAATGTTGAATGCAAGCACGCAAACGTTCATGCATTGTGTCGTACAGCTGCTGGATGTCAGTTTGTGGGATGGAGTTCCATGCCTGTTGCAATTGGTCGGTCAATACATGGACGGCTAATGCTGGTTGGGGATGACGCTGGAGCTGTCGTCCAACGATGTCCCATACGTGCTCGATTGGTGAAAGATCTGGTGATCTAGAAGGCCACGGCAACACGTCGACACTCTGTAGAGCATGTTGGGTTACAACAGCGGTATGCGGGCGAGCGTTATCCTGTTGGAAAACACCCCCTAGAATGCTGTTCATGAATGGCAGCACAACAGGTTGAATCACCAGACCGACGTACAACTGTGCCGTCAGGGTGCGTGGGATAACCACGAGAGTGCTCCTGCTGTCATAGAAATTGCTCCCCAGACCATAACTCCAGGTGTAGGTCCAGTGTGTCTCGGCCGCAGACACGTTGGTTGCAGGCGCTCACCTGGCCTCCTTCTAACCAACATACGGCCATCACTGGCACCCAGGCAGAACCGGCTTTCATCAGAAAACACAACAGATCACCACTCCGTCCTCCAATGAGCTCTAGCTTGACACCACTGATGTCGCAAACGGCAGTGGTTTGGAGTAAGTGAAATGCACGCTACAGGGCGTCTGGCTCGGAGCTGTCCTTCAAGTAACCGATTTGTAACAGTTCGTTGTGTCACTGTGGTGACAACTGCAGCTCGAATTGCTGCCGCAGACGCGGTACGATACGCCACGGCCATACGCCGTACCCGGCGGTCTTCCCTCTCAGTAGTGCCAAGTGGCCGGCCGGAACCCGGTCTTCTTGAGGCAGTACCTTCCCTTGACCACCGCTGCCAACAATCATGCACAGTGGCTACATTCCTGCCAAGTCGTTCTGCAATATTGCGGAAAGAAAATCCACCTTCTCGTAACCCTATTACACGACCTCGTTCAAACTCCGTGAGCTGTTGATAATGGCTTCTTCGTCTTCTTAAAGGCATTCTTAACTAACATGAACACCCTACGTCGAATCACAACGATAATTAACGCTCGCGAACGTTACAGCGCGTATTTACAGCAAACCTGCTTTGCATGTTCCGAGGGGCGCTACTAGCGCCACACGTATGCGCCGAGCGCGAAATTTGCATAGACGTCATCTTACAGATGTACTCTCACGGCCTACCAACTGTCGTTTATCTAGCACAACCCCTTCTTGGTGTTGGGATTTCTTTTTTCCGTCAGTGTATTAGTCCGACTTGAAAAATTATATTTGCATTGCAAAGCTTAAAATATGCTAACGATGATCCTTTATTTCGTTTTTTTTTACGATGTACAAGTTCGCCGCTAGAGGGCGTAAATGCAGATCATGTCGAATTCAAAAATACGTTTTATTCCACATATTTGCTTCTGAACATCCGATTGAAAAACTACTTTTTTCTTTCGATTCCATTTATCTCGAAGAGTATTTTACATATAGTTAGGTTTTCAAATTACACATAGGTTTTTCGTTAGGGGGCGTAAAAGTAAATTACATTTTTTCCGATAACGTTACGGCGCGTATTTACAGCAAACCTCTTCTTCTAAAACTCCGATTTGAAAAAAAAAAAAAAATTAAGCGATTACATCTACTGATGGAAAATATTTTGCATATAATTATAAATTTTTGGTAAAGAATACTTTGGCCACCAGGGGGCGTAACGGTTAGTTTTCGTTTCTGATGTATTTGCCATAAAATCTGAGCTTCTAAAATATCGATTGAAAAAATTCTTTGGTGGACTGATGCCATGCGCATCGATTAGCCTTTTTGGAATTCTTTTTCCTAAAATAGTCCACAGTTTCTCCTCCAGGGGGCGTAGATGTACATCTTATTTTTGTCAATATCTCTACTTCTAGGAGACCGATTTGAATAATTCCTTCTCTGTTGGACAGTGTTTTCCGTGTAACATGTTTTTCATTTACTGTAATTTCAAAATTTTTAAGTAATTCAAAGACTTTCCCCCTATATCTCTGCTTCTAAATCTCCGATTTGAAAAATTCTTTCTGCACCGGATACAGCTCCTGATGGAAAAATCGTTTGCATATAATTTCTAATTTTTGTGAAAAAATGGTTTGGCCACCAGGTTGCGTAAATCTTAATTTCCGCTTCTGATGTATTTGCAGCCAAATATGAGCTTCTAAATTCTCGATTGAAAAAAAGTCTTTTATGAACCGATACTACTCATGTCGACAAACATTTTAGGAATATTTTCTTCTTAAAATAATGCATGGTTTCTACGCCAGGGGGCGTAGATGTATATCTTATTTTTGTCAATATCTCTACTTCTAGGAGTCCGATTTGAAAAATTTCTTCTTTGTTGGGTAGTGTTTCCAGTGTGACATGTTTTTCATATAATTTCAAAATTTTCAAGTATATCGTAGAGTTTCCGCCAAGGGGCGTAATGGTAATTTGCTTTTTCCCCTATATCTCTGCTTCTAAATCTCCGATTTGAAAAATTCTTTTTGCACCGGTTACAGCTCCTGATATGAAATCCTTTACACGTAATTTCCAATTTTTGTAAAAAATGGTTTCGCCACTAGGTGGCATAAGTCTTAATTGCCGCTTCTGATGCATTTGCAACAAAATACGAGTTTCTAAAATTTCGTTTGCAAAAAAAGTCGTTTGTTGACCGATAATAGTTTTCTTTTTGAAATAATGCATTGTTTCCACGCCAGGGGCGAAGATTTATATCTTATTTTTGTCAATATCTCTACTTCTAGGAGTCCGATTTGGTTAAATTCCTTCTTCGTTGGATAGTGTTTCCGATACGAAATGTTTTTCCTATAAAATCAAGATTTTCAAGTAGGGGGCATAAAGGTAAATTACGTTTTCTGCGTTATTTCTGCTTCTAAAACTCCGATTTGAAATATTCTTCCTGTATCGCATGCAAGACCAGATGGAAAATATTTTTCACATAATTTCTAATGTTTGGTAAATAATGGTTTGGCCACCAGGGGACATAAGTGTTTTAATTTCTGCTTCTGATGTGTCTGCAGCAAAATCTGGGATCATGAAAACTCGACAAATTTTTTTTCTTGGACCGATACCGCTCATATGGATAAACCTTTTGAGAATATTTTCTTCCTAAAATAATGCATGGTTTTCCCACCAGGGGACGTAAAGTCCCATCTTATTTTTGTCGATATCTCTGTTTCTAAGAGTCCGATTTGAAAAATTCTTTCGGTGTTGAAGAGCGTTTCCGATGCGAAATGTTTCTCATTAAATTCATGTTTTTCTTAACGTACAAGTCTGTAACCAAAGGGCGTAAGTTCGCGATTCCGTTTACAGCAATATCCGAGGGATTAAAAACCCGATTGAAAAACTTCTTTCTTCCTTCAAATACTGTTGTTTTCCATATCGGTTCCATTGACTTTGAATAGCTTTGATAAATTTAATTTGCGTCAGAACGGATTCAAAAGACGTGCGTACTACACTCGAAAATTCGGTGTCATCTTTCTTGTTTGATTCTGGCGATACTTCAAGAGCTATTGTATTTCAAAGTTAAGGTAAGCAAAAACGTGCTATCAATTCGCGTTCAGGACACACTAACAACAACAGCACCACGAAACTTTGTAGGCATGTAGGGCCATGGCCGCATTTTTGCACCTCGTCACAATTTTTTTGAATTTCGATTTAGTTTACGAGAAATTAAATTTTTAAATTTCACAAAATTCTCTACTTCGCGATGGGATCCATCTTTAAAAACGGATATATGGCAAACTATAAATCATAACGCATTGCAATTTTTACAGCATATACTCTCGACTATCGCCCCTCTGTTACAATTTTGTTTTAAGAAACAGTCATTTTCTGATTTCTAAGCATTTTTTAAAGACGCAAAGGAAAGAAACGAGCGTTTTACTCTGTCTTCAGCGTTAACCACACAGGAAAGTTCTGGTCCCGTGACCTGCTGCCATGGTGACGCAGCTATTTTTAGTTCTCTCTTCTCATTGCGTGAAAAGACAGGCTACAATCAAACTAGTAATTACGCAATACTTAATGAAGTAGTGATGCTTTTGAATTTCGGCGTTTTCCGCCGGCATACGTTAATACCTATGTAAATATACGCTTTCGCCTCGTACATAAAAAGCAAATAGGGAAAATGCGAGTGTGTGTGTTCGTTGGTGAATTGTTCGACTACTTTAAAATGACCTAGAGACCTGAAAATTGGCATGCTGATAGGCCTTAAGGTCCGTACACCTAGAAAAGTTCGAAAATAAAAAAAAACATCCTTTGGAACATTGTGCTTGAACTTTTCGGGAATTTTAGACCACTTCTAAATAACCTAGAGATCCAAAAATTGGCATGCTCCTCAGAATATATTTTTCCCTTTTCAAAAATGAAACGGGAATAAAACCGGGTCAAAATCGTGCCTAGAAACTCCTTGACCCGACCCGTTGGAACCGCAAGAAATTGTCGACCTGATGACCAGTTTCCATCTCTGCTTTATTTCTTGAAAAAATGAAAAAAAAGAGACGGGTATCAAAGTCTGTACCTTTTGCTCATTTTCCTTCAAAGTCCCCTGATGTGTCACCAATGGACTATTATGCCTGCAGACTCCCCTCATGTGTCACCAATGGACTATTGTGCCTTCGGACTGCTAAAATGAGCGCTTTCTAAACGCAGACCTGAAACAATGATTGGACGATGAAAAGCTGTGGAAGAGGAGTGGATTAAATACCACTACCAATTTAAAGAAATCTAGATGTAGGTTCATAGTCCATAGAAAGGGCTATCAAATAAAAAAGATTAATAGAGAAATTTTATTTTAAACATGAACTATACTGCTGGAAAATCGTTCTAAAATTGTGTGAACATCCCCTACATTTTCAAGCAAAGAAATAAAAAATTAAAACATCATATACTCGCAGTTCAGTAATTTCCTAGCGTACGTTTCTTGTCTTCCCCTCTTTCGACTTTTTTTTTACGCTTTCCAACCGTAGGTTGAAGAAGCGTAAGTTTGTCTTCCGTCCGTCTGTCTGTCTGCCCGTTCGCACGATAACTCGAGTAAAAATGGTTCGATTTCGATAAAATTTTAGTATGTGGTAGGAGACAACCCGGGGAGGAACCCTTGTGAAAATGGACAAAATAGGGTCAAAGGTCAGGACATAGGAGAGGGATCCATTGCGTCGCCATCATGCGTCATAACGTACGTAAAAATGCTTCGATTGCGACAAAACTTTATCATGTTGTTCTGGAGATGTGCTGAACCGGTTCGGTTGAAATTCATCGAAATGGGGTCAAAAGTTAGTGCACAGGAGCGAGATTTATTCCACAGCAACTATCCTCATAACTTGAGTGAAAATAACTCTATTGCGACAAAACCTAAGCGTGTTGTTCCGGAAGTATATTGAACCAATCCTATTTAATATCACCGAAATGAGGTCAAAGGTCAGGGCAGAGGAGCGAGATTTAGTCCACAGCCAGCCATTATCCTGATAACTTGAATAATGATTTTTGGTAGGTTGGAAAGCGTATCATAATCAATGCATTGCATGATTTTACTAACTTGTTATTAATTTCAGTTAACCAACCATGGCACACCACATTAGCCCACGGAAAGCCTCTCGCGCATAAATTAGACCACTAGTTACACGAAACGAAGAAAAACTGATGTAAGAAGGACCACGAAATCCATGTTTACCCTGAATTCGAAGCCACGAGCAGTAGCAACAAAAGTTAATTCAGTAATTTTCGAAAGAGCACATTATTCAATAGAACGACTTATTCTACTTAAGACATAATTCACAGCTACTCATTTAAGCAAAGGTTGATGATAAATTGTAGTTTCTGCGCTCCGTGTAATCATTTTCAGGATTAACTTCCTGAGGGAATTTGCGCAGATGAATGGCAGAGTTACCTGCAAAGACGGCCTTTGAAACCTGAAGACATTCCATTGATCCAACTGGAAAATTGGCGGAGGAGAGAAATAGAAATCCAGCATGCACCTTTGAAACACCGTTCTGTCATTAATTATTCAAACTGCAGAACTCGCGGTTTATTATATTTTGCATTTAATGCGGCTTTACTTGTCAAGCACTTTGCTTATCTCGAGACCTTGTTCCATTCATAGTTTTCATAGCGAAAATCGCAAGTCAATGTGATTAAATTTGCAACATTTATTAAG
Source organism: Macrothele yani (assembly GCA_039090855.1). Lineage (NCBI taxonomy): Eukaryota > Metazoa > Arthropoda > Arachnida > Araneae > Macrothelidae > Macrothele > Macrothele yani. The sequence goes on along the minus strand of CM076991.1, from coordinate 25,128,974 downwards.
CTTATCACACTTATCTAAAATTGGTAGAGAAGTTAATGGGTATTTTACAAATTCAGCTACTTCAAATTTCCCCATCGTGAAAACTATTCTCGTCCTGATATTTCATTACTAAAATTAAAAACTATGTACAGCATCTTGTCTGATTATTCTTCTTTTCCCGTACTAACAGCAAAACACATTTTTTACGCTTTCCAACCATGGGTTGAAGAAGTGTGTATGCTGCAGTTTTTCCGTCCGTCCGTCAGCCTGTCCGCACGATAACTGACGTACAAATGGTTCCATATCGATGAAACTTTAGTATGTGGTAGGGGACCACCTTGGGACGAAGCCTATTGAAAATGGGACAAATGGGGTCGAAAGTCACGACGTAGGAGCGGGATCCATTCCATTGCCCTTATGCATCATAACTTGCGTAAATATGGTTCGATTTCAATGAAATTGTACTATGTGTTAGGGAAACGCCTGGGGGTGAACCCTATTTAAAATAAATGAAGTGGGGTCAAAGGTCAGGACATAAGAGCGGGATGCATTCCATTGTCTTTATGCGTCATAACGTGCGTAAAAATGATTCCATGTCGATGAAATTTTAGTATGTAGTAGGGCATCACCTGAGGACGAACCTTATTGAAAATGAACGAAATGGGGTCAAAGTTCAGGACATAGGATTAGGATCCATTCCATCGCCCTTATCCCATATTATTAAGGTGGACGTCAAGTAATTTTACTTCCTATACTTCCAATGGAAAAACTTTGGTACACCTTTCTTTTATAATTAATATATTCCCAAGGATAAAAATTTGAACATCGATTAAAATAACTTCATATTATAACTTGGAATACTTAATATTTTCTAAAACATATCAATAATCCTATTAAAAATCAATAACTTTTCGTTTGGTGGTGTTGAAACCAGAAAAAAGATGGCGCGACCTGTACTTTCATGACGTCAGTAGACAAAAGTTGGATTGCATAATTATGATTATGTTTTAGAAAATATTAAGTATTGCAAGTTATAAAATGAAGATATTTTAATCCTTGTTCACATTTATATCCTTGGGAACGCTCGTCCTGATATTTCATTACTAAAATTAAAAACTATGTACAGCATCTTGTCTGATTATCTTGTCTGATTATTCTTCTTTTCCCGTACTAACAGCAAAACACATTTTTTACGCTTTCCAACCATGGGTTGAAGAAGTGTTCACCTTGAAGGAGCAATTCTTGTATGTATGTAAATTTTATTTTGAAAACGGCTCTAAGGATTTTGATGAAAGTCGTTAACCTACCGTTTTCTGGTACTAGAAATCGATTTAGCTTGATCTCGACTTTAGGAAAATTCGTTTAGTGGGTTAAATAACCACCCCGAATTACCAAGTTTTTAGTGTCATGGTGTCGTCGCATTAATGTTATCCACACTTAGAAATCTTATGACGTCACACTCTCGCAATTTAGATGTTAGCGCGGTCCGCCATCTGTCTCATTACGTCACGCGTTGTGTGTGGATCCTATTAACGTCTTATAACGTCACATTCTTGCAAGCAGATGGTCCCGATTCCCATCTGCCTCATTACGTCACGCGGTTGTGTGCGTATGTTCGTCCGCACGATAACTCGCGTAAAAATCGTTCGATTTCGATGAAATTTTACTATGTGGTAGGGGAACACTTGGGAAGGAACCCTATTGAAAGTGAAGAAAAAGGGGTCAAAGGTCAGGACATAGGAGTGGGATCCATTCCACTCTCTTATGCGTCATAAATAACGTAAAAAAGGTTCGATTTCGATTAAATTTTAGTATGTGGTAGGGGACCACCTGGCGACAAACCCTAATAAAAATGGGCGAAATGGGGTCGAAGGACAGGACGTAGGAGCGGAATCACTTCCATCGCCGCTATGCATCTTAACTTACGTAAAAAAGTTTCGATTTGGATGAAATGTTAGTATGTTGTAGGGGCCTGTCTGGGGACGATTACTATTAAAAATGGGCGAAATGGGGTCAAAGGTTAGGACATAGGAGCGGGATCTATTCCATAGCCCTTATGCATCATAACTTACGTAAAATTGCTTCGATTGCGACAAAACTTTATCATGTTATTTCGGAGGTATACTGAACAAGTTCTGTTGTATATCATCGAAACGGGATCAAAGGTCAGGGCACAGGAGCCAGATTTATTCCACAGCCATTATCCTCATAATTTGAGTAATGATTTCTGGTATGTTGGAAAGCGTATCATAATCATTGTATTGCATGATTTTACTAACTTGTTCATTTTCTTGTCAATTACTCACAGAAGTGAAAGCTCACATTTTAGTGACCCTTCTTTCATGTTAATCGATCACAGAACTATATATACACTGATGAGCCATTTCATTGTGACCCACCTAGAGATATTAGCGCTCCTGGAGACCGAATGGTGGCGCAGGTAAAGCTCACAGAGCAGTATATATACAACCAGAGGACTGGCTTTCGGTTAGTAGAGTGGACGGAGTCGGAATGGGAAAAGCTGCCAATTTATCGGAGTTTGATAAAAGACAAATTTTGATGGCAAGGCACCTCGGAAATACGATCTCGGAATCGGCGCGGCTTTTCGGTTGTTCACGTGACGCTGCAGTGAGTACGAATCAAAAGTGGTGCACAGATGGCCAAAAGACGAACCGTCGGCCACAGCTCACTGATGCCAGAGAGGAACGATGACTGTCGTGCAGTGTTTCACAGCGACCGCAGACTACGGTGCGACAAATTACACGCAGCTACAACAGTGGTGATCAGGGCAAGGTGTCACAGCACACAATTCATCGCAGCCTTCTGCGCATGGGCCTGCGTAGCCAAAAACCCACACGGGTCCCCATGCGCACTGCACGTCATCGCCAACAACGCATGAAATGGGCCCAAGATAATCGAGATCGGACCGTCGATGATTGGAAGAAAGTGGCCTGATCTGACGAATCAAGATTCCTGGTGTATCACGTAGACTGCCGAGCGCGGATCCGTTGAATACCAACGGAGGCTATGACACCTGGATGGACTGCTGGGCGAAAACAGGCCGGCGGCAGTAATGTCATGCTGTGGGCGATGTTTTCTTGTCTTCTTTGGACACTTTCGGCGCCATTATCCCAATAGCACAATCCCTGACAGCTGTTAGCTATCTAAACATCGTTGTAGACCAAGTTCATCCATTCATGGCAACTATGTTCCCTGCTGATGATGGCCATTACGAACAGGATAATCCGCCAAGCCACACTGCTAGAATCGTCAAAGAGTGGTTCGAGAAACATGCTGGTGACTTTCTGTTAATGACCTGACCTCCACATTTCACCTGACATAAACCCAATCGAACATTTGTGGTTCGACTCGGAAAAGCGGGTTCGCGGTAAATCACCACCACCCTGAAATCTACGGGAACTGGTGGACCTACTGTTGACATTATGGTACCTGATACACCAGGATACCAATCTCCACTTGATCGAATCGATCCCTCCCTGAATGGTCGGTGTTTTGCGGGCTAATAAGGGTTATACAGCTAATTAGGTAGGTGGTCATAGTTTAGCGGCTCATCTGTGTATAACTAGGCGGTTATAGACCATGTGGACAAAAGAGATTCGTCAATGTAAACAAATAGAAAAACAAGTTAGTAAAATCATGTAATGCATTGATTATGATACGCTTTCCAACATACCAGAAATCATTACTCAAGTTATTACTCAAGTTATGAGGATAACGGCTGTACAATAAATCTGACCTGACCTTTGACCCCATTTCGATGATATTCAACACAACTTGTAAAGTATACTTCCGGAACAACATGGTAAAGTTTTGTCTGAATCGAAACATTTTAACGTGAGTTATAACGCATAAGGGCCACGGAATGGATCCCGACCCTATGTCTTGACCTTTGACCCCATTTCGTCCGTTTTCAATAGGGTTCGTCCTCAGTTGGTCCCCTACCACATACTAAAATTTCATCGAAATCGAACCATTTTTACGCGAGTTATCGTACCGACAGACATACGGACAAAGCTGGAGCATATACGCTTCTTCAACCTACGGTTGGAAAGCGTAAACAATATTGTATTTACATAAGTAGCTGGTAAGTCCTCCATTTGCAGAGATTACAAAAGTCACCTCTCGAGGTAAACTGTCCACAAGTCCATTCAGTACGGAGCGGAGGATGTTCTTCCATTCCGCCTTGAATTCAACGGCTAACTCTGTCAAGTGAAGAAGGTCGTGCTAGTCTAAACCTCACCCGTCGTTTAAGTTATTCCCATAGGTGCACAATGGGATTCAGGCTCGGTCTCTGAGCATGCCAGTCCATCCGCGAGACCTGATTTTCCTCATACCACTCCATTGTAGCCCTGAAAACATGGCAAGCGGCATTGTCGTTCTGGGAGGAGCAATCGTCGTGTCCGTTGAACTGCCACAGCATTGGGTGCATTGAATTATCCAGGATGTCTCTATATAGCACAGAGTTCATGTCGCCACGAATAACAACCAGTGGATCCACACTGTACCAGCTAAAACAACCCCATTCCGTAACTGCCTCTATGCTTCACAGACGGTATTGTGCACTCCCGAAGCAGATGTTGTCCGGTAGCAGCCAAACCCAGACACATCGATCCGATCAAAATAATGTGAAGCGGGATTCGTCGCACCATAACACCAACCGCCATTGCTCCAATGTCCAATTTTTGTGCTGTTGACACCCTAGAATCAGCGTGGCTTTGTTGGCCTTTTTGATGAGAGGTTTATGGGTGGCTCTTCAGCCATCATACCCGAGGGCCTCTCTTCGAAGTGTCTTGGTGAAGACTATCTGTGGCCATCTAGAACTGATGTGCTATGAGGTGCATTGGGCGGCACCCGTTTTTCCGGATCTCCTTCTGCAGCAACCTCCGGTCCCTGTGTTCCAGTTTCGTGGGTCTTTAGGTGAGTTCCTGCAATGTTCCGGCTTTTTTCCACTTGCTAGTGACAAATGCCGTGGTCGATTTAGCGACCTGTCTGACATCAGCAATGCTTCTTATGGTCATACCTTCAATTGAGAAGCCTATTATAACGCCCTTTTCGAAGTCGGAGAGCTCTTTCCTGCTAGCCATTTTACCAGCGATTAATCTGAGCGTACTCCCATTGCCGTTTTTATACCTTAGCAACCACGTGTCTGTTGTGAGAGCACACCACTGCGCCTGCGTGTGAGTGTCCAATCACTTTTGTCCACATAGTGTAATTCAGTGGCGTATATTCTAGCCTAGCTGCGAAGCCCAGAGAATGCACAAATAAAAGTCAATTAAATATACACAAATAAAAGTCAATTATCAACGGTATTAAGATATGTCAATGCTTTCGCTGCCAAAAAAGAAATACACGAGCGGATTCGCTTCTTTCGATTATGAGAATCAGTCTGGCGAGCGATGACCAACTGCATAACGCAAGCAGGCCTTCGAGAGTCTTCGCTGTTCAGATGTGAAGAGCTTCGAAGCAATTGCCTGCTAGCGTTTCCTTGACAACACGAATGCGCGTATGGAGGTGAATGGAACATTACTTTGCGCAACGATTCGCACAGAAAAAGAGAAGCTTGGACTATCTCAGCCACTCGCATGCTTCCGCGTGTAACAGCGCGTGTTTCGCGAGAGTTGTTTCAATTTGTGTGAACTGTCAATGAATTAAAATCAGTGATGTTATGTCTTAAATTCGTGGCTTTGTTGGATGTTTTGATAAATTTTGTGAAAGCTCCCCTGAACATCTACTGTCAGAACTTAAATGAACTATGCTTCAAATTTTGATGCAGCTCGACTGAAAAATGAACTGAAGGTGTTATATTTCCTTGATGAATACAAAACAAATAAGTACGACATTTCTTGTTACTTAAAGTTAAATAAATTGGGCACAGTGTTTATTGAGGTGTACAAATTAGCGGACCTGATGTTAAACTTTCCATCAATAACTGTAACTGCCGAAAGAAGTTTCTCTGTATTAAAAAGAATCAAAATATATCTTAGAGCCACACAAGGACATGTACATTCGAGAAACTTGGCTGATTTGTCAATAGAGAAAAACATTCATTTTTAATATGGAAAAGTTCTCGAAAGAATCATTTTTGTGAAAACGTAACACTCAAGTTCACACAAAGGAAAGAAGAATGCAGTTCATGCACATATAAAGTATTCAGAAGAACAATGAAGTTCATGTACATATAAAGCATTCAGAAGAACAATGGAGTTCATGTACAAAGAAGTGTTCAAATCCTAAAATTCATAATTATTTGGTATCATGTTAGCAATAGCATGTACCTAAAATTTAGAAAAAAGTTACTTCTATGACTTAACAATTAAAAACTAAACTTTGCAATTTAAAAGAAATCAGTACTGGGGGGGATAGGCCATGTCTCGGACCCAAGATACGCCACTGGTGTAATTTAAGAAGAACATTCTCTCGGATAATCACGCACGGTACCTTCTATAAATGCATCACGAAATGTAATACTTACAACACAGGGTGTTGGAAAAAGTATTCCTTAAGAAAATATAAAGGAAGGTGAAAATCATACAGAGAGCGTCATAACTGTTTTCATCTTAAGAATTATTTACAAAAAAATTTCCACACAACTAGCGACGTCTAATGGACGTCTACATTACATCCACCTAGTCTAGGGGACGTCATGGATGAAATAAATACGTCCATTAGATATCACATATAGTGTATATTTCTAGTGAACGTCCTTAATGGACGAATTATGGAGCTACCATATCTGGACGTCCATCGGATATCATTCATAGGACATCTAATGGACGTCCTTTATGGATGAATTGTGGAGCTATTCGCGCATGCGCACCTTAAATATCCTGCTTCCACAATTTCGCTTTGCTGAATCTGGCACACCCACCGTGAATAAACAATAAAGTACGAGACAACTGCTTCAAGCCGGGTAGAAGTTAGAAATTAATAATACTATAGTTTGAAGTTGTTCAATTATTAGCAGTAAGTAAGTCAGGTATTATCCTTTTTTTTTGTCCGGTTTTGTTTTTCTAAGTGTATTTGTTGTTATGTGTGTGTGTGTGTGTGTGTGTGTGTGTGTGTGTGTGTGTGTGTACGAGCAGGATGCTTTCTAAAAAAATTAAAGTTGGCAGGAAACTGCTTTGTACAACCAGCTAAGTGCTCTAATAATAGATTTCTAACGAATTAAAATCTTATAAGAATTTCATACATTGTCACGGTTGTTTTAATTTTATTGTTTGATTGGAGGTTTAGGGACCATCATGAGCAATTCAATGGGCTATGAGCAGTCGCCCGTCCCTAATTTAGGGCCACTGACTCCAGGGAAGGGAAAGTGCCAGTGCCGTAAGACAAACACAACATCCATGCCTCACCGGGATTCGAGCCCGGACTCTTCTCGGATGAATGGTCAAAAGCCAGGTCAAGGTTGTACAGTTGGTTACCGTCTTGGTGGTGTAAACTATAATTGTCAAGTTTTTTGAATACTCATGTACTATGTACACCGAAAAAAAAAATTCTGATATTTCACGAACCATTTTCCATGATTATTTTCTCAAATTAGCGACGCATATTTCTGATGCAAGCTTTTCCGTGAAAAGAAGGGAGAAAAAACCTGAAATTTACGGATATTTCGTACGCCAGGAAAATTCTGAAATTTCAAAGACCTTTCTGCAAGTCCTTTCTTATATTTACGGTAACCTGCCATGTATAAAAGGTGTTAACGGACAATTCTGTAATTGCAGAAACGTTTCAGCAATTCCTTTCGTATATTAACGGAAAATTCTATTATCACTTTTTCCGAATCCATATGACGTAAAAATTCCGGTAATAGGAACGATTCGCGGGAATACTTGAGGTTTGATTGACTACTACACTGACGGAAAAAAATCCCAACACCAAGAAGGGGTTGTGTTAGATAAACGACAGTTGGTAGGCGGTGAGAGTACATCTGTAAGATGACGTCTATGCAAATTTCGCGCTCGGCGCATACGTGTGGCGCTAGTAGCGCCCCTCGGAACATGCAAAGCAGGTTTGCTGTAAATACGCGCTGTAACGTTCGTGAGCGTTAGTTATCGTTGAGATTCGACGTAGGGTGTTGATGTTAGTCAAGAATGCCTTTAAGAAGACGAAGAAGCCATTATCAACAGCTCACGGAGTTTGAACGAGGTCATGTAATAGGGTTACGAGAAGGTGGATTTTCTTTCCGCAATATTGCAGAACGACTTGGCAGGAATGTAGCCACTGTGCATGATTGTTGGCAGCAAGAAGACCGGGTTCCGGCCGGCCACGTGGCATTACTGAGAAGGAAGACCGCCGTGTACGGCGTATGGCCGTGGCGCATCGTATCGCGTCTGCGGCAGCAATTCGAGCTGCAGTTGCCACCACAGTGACACAACGAACTGTTACAAATCGGTTACTTGAAGGACAGCTCCGAGCCAGACGCCCTGTAGCGTGCATTCTACTTACTCCAAACCACTGCCGTTTGCGACGTCAGTGGTGTCAAGCTAGAGCTCATTGGAGGACGGAGTGGTGATCTGTTGTGTTTTCTGATGAAAGCCGGTTCTGCCTGGGTGCCAGTGATGGCCGTGTGTTGGTTAGAAGGAGGTCAGGTGAGCGCCTGCAACCAACCTGTCTGCGGCCGAGACATACTGGACCTACACCTGGAGTTATGGTCTGGGGAGCAATTTCCTATGACAGCAGGATTATACTCTCGTGGTTATCCCTTGCACCCTGACGGCACAGTTTTACGTCGGTCTGGTGATTCAACCTGTTGTGCTGCCATTCATGAACAGCATTCCAGGGGGTGATTTCCAACAGGATAACGCTCGCCCGCATACCGCTGTTGTAACCCAACATGCTCTACAGAGTGTCGACATGTCGCCGTTGTCTGCTAGATCACCAGATCTTTCACCAATCGAGCACGTATGGGACATCATTGGACGAAAACTCCAGCGTCACCCCTAACCAGCATTAACCGTCCCTGTATTGACCTACCAAATGGTATAGGCATGGAACTCCATCTCACAAACTGACATCTAGCACCTGTACGACACAATGCACGAACGTTTGCGTGCTTACATTCAACATTCTGGCGGTTACACCGGTTATTTATGTACCAGCATTTCACATTTAAAATGGCTCTTCTCGCGCTTACAATAAGCTGTGATCTTGAAACCTTAATCAATTAAATATGTTACCTATACAAATGTATTGCCGCCATTTTATTCCTCTAAAACTATTTTTTCGTAGTGTTGGGATTTTTTTCCGTCAGTGTATATTAGCTGTATAATGTTTATGCATCAGTCTGTAAAAATTTATAATAGCTATCAGGAATAATTTTATACTTAGGAGTTTCGTGAATTACTATAAAGCAGTGCATTCGCCTTTTTTTTTTAAAGATAATGGAAATTATTGTCAGTTTAAAAAGATCTCGAGTTCCAAAGCATTTGGTTATTTAAAAAAAATCAATATGAAAAAAAATATGTAATGCAATAAATCCTCCTACAGAAGAAAATAAAATGATTACAAACGTATTCAGAAAAGTAATAAAGTCCGACAGGAAACAAAATGACTAACTCACTCACATTAATAACAATGAAAAAAAAAACAACTAAGCATCGTGCAATTAGTGCTGTACCTTGCACGCGAGAAGCGTTAACGAGAATTTCTGGCTCCGTGGTAAGACACACGCTTCACTGTCCTACGTTCGCTGGTTCGTGGAGCGAGTGAGGGAGGTTTGGTTGTGTCAGATTGGTACGCTGGAAGAAGGAATTTTTCGTGAATTCACGCCATTTATTTTTTACAGTGTAGCATAAATCTAGAAGAAATCTTTTTGGGGGTTTAATGGACAATCTAGGCTTACACGAACGTCAGTACATAACATGGTGGATATCTATTACACGTGATGTGGAGGGACATTAAACGGCCATTAGATGTCCCGATGACGTGTGATGGATGTAATCTAGATGTTTTCTGCAGAGACACTGGACAGCTATTAGATGTCTGATGGACATAACCTAGATAACTAATGGACGTCTATTAGACGTGATCTGGAGGGACATTGAACGGCCACTAGATATTCCGATGACGTGACGGACGTAATCTGGACATCAATGGACGTCCATTTAGCTTTTATGCGTAACGCGGTGGACGTCTATTACGAATGATGGTGTTGTGTGGGTTGATGTGGCATTTCCCAAGCTCTTTAATGCCACATTGGAAAATGTGTTTCAATCACTGAACTGGGAAAACAAAGTGATAAAGATTAATGGAGATTATCTAACCCACCTTCGTTTTGCTGATGACGTAGTCATTTTTGCAACTACCCCATCAGAGCTGCAGTGTATGATCCAGGACCTTGCTGACAAGAGTAAAGAAGTGGGATTAAAAATGAACTTTCAAAAGACAAAAGTGGTGTACAATGGTTTTACAAGAAATGAAGATTTATCGATTGATGGAGAAAAACTGGAGACAACAGATACGCACGTTTATCTTGGACAACAGATATCAAGTGAGGGTCACATTAATGAAGAAATTAATCGGCGTATAAAACTTGCCTGGAGAGCTTTGGGAAAAAACAGCATAATTTTCAAAAGCAATATGCAATTATATCTTAAAAGAAAAGTGTTTGGCCAATGTATCCTTCCAGTGCTTACGTATGGTGCAGAGACGTGGAGCTTAACTAAAAGAGCCATACAAAGGCTGCAGACAACTCAAAGCAGCATAGAGATATGCATGCTTGGTGTAACCAGGAGAGATAAGAAGAGGAACTCGTGAATCAGAAAAATGACAAGAGTAGAAGACATCATGATCAGAGTGAAATCCGTGAAATATCAATGGGCTGGACATACTGCCTGAAGGACAGACCATCGATGGACAGCTGAAATTTTAGATTGGATTCCAAGGGGCAGGAAAAGACCCAGAAGAAGACCACATGGAAGATGAGTGGATGAAATTCGAAAGTATGCGGGAGTAACATGGAGGAGACTGGCACAAGACAGACCGTTGTGGAAGAGGCTTGGAGAGACCTTCGTCCAGCAGTGGATTGATAATGGTTGACGATTATGATGATGATGATAACACAGTAAACTTAAGTTTCTCGAGAGGACGCTAATTAAAGAGTATCATATGCACAGTATAATTGACTTTTCTTATAACTTGTAGTGTTCTTTACTATTTGAATCGTGTATATGGGGCTTAAGGAAAAATACGTAAAGTTCGTTCGTTCTTTCACTTTAAGTGAAACAGGAGTTACTCAAATAAAGTTCGAGAAAGATTTAATTACAGTTCGTTTTTTATTCCGCCAGTAGCTCATGAAGTACTTCTCTCGGATATTCCAATATTCATTAAGTATTTTGTAACAGCATTAAAAATTTTCTCTTATTAACCTAAGTGAGTAAACACAATGGTAGCTTGAAAATCCTCCAAATATGTGGCGTCAGTGAATAAACAAAGACATCGCTGTTTTCACGTTTTATCAGCACATAGCAACCGAAAAATTTTTATTCGGTCACCGCTGGGGATCCGAATCCCAGATCTTTCGATATCTAGCCGAACGCGTTAGCCTTACACCGCGGTGACCAACAATCCACGGCGCTATGTGTGTTTTTCTGTCAGCATCTGACATAAATGCGTAAGATGGGCTCAACTACTGAGACGTCTCCGTCTGGTGGGCATTAGCGGCACTGGCTACATATTAATTATAGCAGTAAATCCAAAGGGCGAGATCCAAAGTGAAAGTCCTCCAAATACGTGGCGTCAGTGAATAACGAAAGATATCGCTCTTTCGACGTTTTAGCAACACATAGGATCTCGCCCCTTTGGATCTACTGCTATAATTAATATATAGCCAGTGCGGTTAATGCCCACCAGATGGAGACGTCTCAGTAGCTGAGTGCATCTTACGGATTTGAGATGTCAGATGCTGACAGAGAAACACACATAGCGCCGCGGATTGTTGGCCACCGAGGTGTAAGGCTAACGCGCTCGGCTAGATATCGAGAGATCTGGGATTCGGATCCCCAGCGGTGACCGAATAACAATTTTTCGGTTAGTATGTGTTGCTAAAACGTGGAAAGAGCGATGTCTATGTTTATACAATGGTAATTTGACGAGACTAAAACATATGTACCACATTTCGATAAACTCTATCTGCATGAAAAATACCGCTTACATCTTCCACGAATACCACACCACAACTTTATCTGCTAGCTCCAGACATTATATCTCGTTCTTAGCTTGCCAAACATGTACACGTCATTTATTCTTGACCTCAAGACTGCTGCCTCATAACATTCAACGCGTGAAAAAATATAACGTTAAAGTTGAAACGATAAAAGAGGACGAACTCAAAATTTACATAGAAGAAGACAACTAAAAATAAAAATTAAATTAAAGTGTACGTCATAAAGTGGATATGACATATAAACCAAGCTTACAATAACTCTCTTTTTGGGGGGTACAGTAAAGGACCATACGTAACGTAATAACCAATTTCATCTTGAGCACTCTTCAGAAAACGTTACGACACACATAACAAAGCAAATTTCTTTTCTTTGTTTTTATGACAGAGAATAGCATAGAAGCTCATGTACAACGCACAAATGCAATTTTTTGACAATTGAACAAAGCACATAAATTCTGTGCACAGTAACGTGACCTCTTCTTTAGCCCGTCTTTTGTAAAAAAAAAAGATCGTGCTTATGTTACCGGTTTGTCCGTCCGTCCGTCCGTCCGCCTGTACCCACGATAGCTCTGCAACTATTAGTCCGATTTGAAAAATTCTTTTGCATTGGGAAGCCTGAAATATGCGAATGATGACCCTTTATTTCGTTTATTTTTACGATTTGCAATTTTGGTGCTAAAGGGCGTAAATGCACATGATGTAGAATTCAAAAATACGTTTTATTCCACATATTTGCTTCCAAATATCCGATTGAAAAAATTATTTTATTTTTCGATTCCATTTATGTCGAAGAGTATTTTAGATACAGCTACTTTTTCAAATTGCGGAAAGAGTTTCCGCTAGAGGGCGTAAAAGTAAGTTACATTTTTCCCGATAACTCTTCTTCTAAAACTCCGATTTGAAAATCTTTTTCTTCAGCGGATACACCACTTGATGGAAAATCTTTTGCATATAATTTCAAAATTTTGGTAAAGAATACTTTAGCCACCAGGGGGCGTATGGGTTAATTTTTGCTTCTGAGGTATTTGCCATAAGATCTGAGCTTCTAAAATATCGATTGAAAAATTTATTTCGCGGACTGATGCCACTCACATCGATAAATATTTTCGGAATATTTTCTTCTTAAAATATTCCACAGTTATTCCGCCAGGGGGCGTAGATGTACATCTTATATTTGGCCAATATCTCTACTTCTAGGAGTCCGATTTGAAAAATTCCTTCTTTGTTGGATAGTGTTTTCCCTGTGACATGTTTTTCATATAATTTCAAAATTTTCAAGCAATTCATAGACTTTCCGCTTGGGGGCGTAGCGGCAAATTGCGTTTCCCTCTATATCTCTGCTTCTAAAACTCCGATTTGAAAAATTCTTTCTGCACCGGATTCAGCTCCTGATGAGACATCGTTTGCACATAATTTCTAATTTTTGTAAAAAAATACTTTTGGCCACCAGGGGGCGTAAACCTAAATTTCCACTTCTGATGTATTTGCAGCAAAATATGAGCTTCTGAATTCTCGATTGAAAAAAAACGTCGTTTGTTGGCCGATACTAATCATGTCGACAAACCTTTTAGAAACATTTTCTTCTTAAAATAATGCATGGCTTCTACGCCAGGGGGCGTAGATGTATGTCTTATTTTTGTCAATATCTCTACTGCTAGGAGTCCGATTTCAAAAATTCCTTCTTTGTTGGATAGTGTTTTCAGTGTGACATGTGTTTCATTTTAAAATTTTCAAGTAATTCATAGACTTTCCGCTAGGGAGCGTAAATGTAAATTGCGTTTTCCCTTATATTTCTGCTTCTAAATCTCCGATTTGAAAAACTCTTTCTGCACCGCATACAGATCCTGATGGGAAATCGTTTACACATAATTTCTAATTTTTCTAAAAAACGGGTTGGCCACCAAGGGCCGTAAGTCTTAATTTCCGTTTCTGATGTATTTGCAGCAAAACATGAGCTTCTAAAATCTCGATTGAAAAAAAGTCGTTTGTTGACCGATACTACTTATGTCGACAAACCTTTTAGGAAAATTTTTTCCTTGAAACAATGCATGGTTTCTACGCCAGGGGGCGTAGATGTATATCTTATTTTTGCTAATATCTCTACTTCTAAGAGTCCGATTTGGAAAATTCCTTCTTTGTTTGATAGTGTTTCCGATGCGAAATGTTTTTTCTATAAATTCAAAATTTACAAGTAAATCATAGACTTTCCGCTAGGTGGCACAAAGGTAAATTGCGTTTTCTGCGTTATTTCTGCTCCTAAAGCTCCGATTTGAAAAATTCTTCCTGTATCGCATACAAGACCTGATGGAAAATATTTTTCACATAATTCCTAATGTTTGGTTAAGAATGGTTTGGCCACCAGGGGTCATAAGTGTTGATTTCTGCTTCTGAAGTATTTGTAGCAAAATCTGGGTTCCTGAAAACTCGACTAATTTTTTCTTTCTTGGACCGATACCGCTTATACGGATAAACCTTTTGAGAATACTTTCTTCCTAAAATAATGCATGGTTTTCCTACCAGGGAACGCAAAGTCACATCTTATTTTTGTCGATATCTCTGTTTCTAAGAGTTCGTAAGCTCACGATTCCGTTTCCAGCAATATCTGAGGGAGTAAAAACCCGATTGAAAATCTTCTTTCTTTCGTCAGATCTTTTGTCTTCCATACCGGTTCCATTGACTTTGAATAGCTTTGATAAATTTAATTTGCGTTAGAACGGATTCAAAAGATGTGCTTATTACACCCGAAAATTCGGTGTCATCTTTCTTGGTTTTATTTAGAACAGCTCACGGAAGTAGAAATCATACAGAGCATCATGACCATTTTTATATTGAGAACTGTCCTTTAAATGTAACCCCATATAAGACACAGGAAACTTCCTTTTTTCCTGAGCAAACTGATGTACAAAGCACAGTGACAATTTTTTATAAATGGGTATGAAATAGAAAGGCTTGATAAAACCAGAAGTAGTCAGAATATTTTGACGTAAGAGGTTTGGACTATGGGCATGCCAGGAAGTACGGGAGTAAGAAGACCAAGAAATAAGATCGAGGAGAAATTAGTTCAGAAAAAGAGGGAAAAAGTCCAATTCCAGAGCAACGGAAATGGAGGTGCAAGAAGATAGGGCTGGAGGAAGACCAAGAAAAGATGGTGGGAAAAATAGTAAAGAAAACGAACCCAAGTCGAAGAGCAATGAAAGTAGATGCACTAGGAAACAAGGGGATGGAAGATCAAGATTAAGATTGTGGAAAAATTTATCAAAGAAAAGAGGAAGAAAACAATGGAGATACCAAGAAACAGGGGGAGGGGGTAGGAAGATCAAGAAAAGTATGATATGGAAAATTGTTTAGGAATAGGTGAAGAAACCCCAATTCGAAAAACGATGAAAATGGAGGTACGAGGAGATATGGTAGGACGAAGACCAAGAAAATGATAGTGGGGGAAATAGTGGAGAAAGAGAGCCCAAGTCGAAAAGCAATAAAGATGGAAGTGTGAGAAAAAAGGGGATAGGAAGATCAAGATAGAAATAGTGGGGAAACTGTGGATGAAAAGAGGAAGAAAACAATGTAGGTGCCAAGAAACAGGTGGGTTCTTGGCACCTACATCTCCAAAAATCCGATTATGTGAAAGATAATAGTCTGATGATAATTTGATAAAGAAAAAGATGATAAGAAAATTGGGAAGGAAGAGAGGAAGAAAACCAAATCTCGAAAAGCAATGGAAATATAAGCGTCGTGAAGTAGGGGATTAGGAAGGCCAACAGAAAGATGGTGAAAAGAATACTGGAGGAAGAAATAAACAAATCCCAATTCAAAAAGCATTGGAAATGAAAATGCGAGGAAACAAGGAAGCTGGAAGACCAAGAAAAAGTTAGAGGAAAATGTAGTGGAGATCATTTAATCAATGCAACGCGCACGTGCATATTGCAGACAGTAGAGAAAAATCGATGGACTTCTTCATGCTGTCGGTCCTACGACTCTTAGAACTAAAACTTTCGAACCGGAGAAAACATAGTCTGCAACTACGTACTTACAGTACGTGGAATACAACTTTTCTTCTAAGTTATTGAATTTCTTGGGTCGGAATAGGGTGTGTAAATTACTACAGTCGGAGGATCAGGATGTTTTCTTCAACTCTATACAGCTTACGAGGTCACGGAAGGGACTGAAGCATGCGGTAGTCTGCGGTCACGACTGTGTCTGAAACTTGCTTCGGTATGTGGGCAAGGGCAGTGTTCGCCGCTTAATCTATGGAGTAGGGCAGGCTCTTCGAATTACTGAAGTTTCGAGTCAAGATCCAGTAGCGAATTTGTTAATCTAACTATAGGACCGGGATGGCTCTGCGAATTACTGCATTGATAGCTGAAGATCCAGTAATCAATTTGTTAATCTAACTATAGGCCAGGAAAGGCACTACGAATTTCTGCAGTCTCTGGTCAAGATCCATTGTCAGTTTGTTAATTTATGGGCAGGGCTGGCTCTGCGAATTACTGCATTATCGGCTGAAGATCTATTAATCAATTTGTTAATCTAAGGGCCAGGGCTGGCTCTGCGAATTACTGCAGTCTCGGGTCAAGATTCAGCAGTCAGTTTGTTAATATATGGGCCAGGGCTTGTTCTGCGAATTACAATAGTCTCGGGTCAAGATGCAGTAGTCAGTTGGTTAATATATGGGCCAGGGCTTGTTCTGCAAATTACTGTAGTCTCGGGTCAAGATTCAGTAGTAAGTTGGTTAATATATGGGCCAGGGCTGGCTCTGCGAATTACAGTAGTATCGGGCCAAGACACAGTAGTAAATTTGTTACTTCCTGGAAGCCAGCGCAGTGTTCTCAAATCACTACTGCGTGTGGTGCAGGTCAGGGCCTGCAACTTATTCCAATCTGTGAGTTAGGATATGGACCGCAACTTATTGCAATGTGTGCGTCAGGACAGGGTCTGCAACTAATTACAACAAATTATTCGATACTTCGCATATGAGTCTGAAACAGCATTCGAGTCAGGATAGAGTTTGCTATTTACACCACCTGTGGCTTGGACTAGGGTCACATGCAGCAGTTATTTTGGATTCGTCACTCAGAAATGTTCTTGGCAGACTCATTTTCCAGTAATGGTTCTTTATGTTAATACTGAAAGAAATAATAAAACCACATTTTGGCCACAACAGTAACGACGCACACGCACAAAAAGAATCATTAAAGAACTGAGAAGATCTCACCTGGAAGTTATTAGCTTAATGACCCAGAGAAGTAGTGTTAAAGTTTCATTTTCCATTAATTTTAAAAGAATGACTTCAGTGAGAAATAATAATCCGATTATTTCAGTCTTTTGTAGTTTTACGATAATGAAAGAGCGGGATTTAATTATCACGCTTTGTTTGGCATTTCAGCTGGCTTCCAACGGCAAATGTTTTTAAAAGGCACAATTTAAAGTACTTAAATCGAACCTATGCGCCCTAGCATTCATTTATATTTTTCTTTCTTTCTTTCTTTTTTTTTTTTTTTTTTTTTTTTTTGGTCTTTCGATATCACATTTTAATGACTTTTCATTTTTAATTTATTCTGCCGCTGTATAATCCGATGAAAACGAATTTTACATGATCGCAATAACATTTCTATATGTTAAAGTCAGAAACAAAATTAATACGAACAAGGAAGGTTTTACTTGAAAGAGAGTGCTTACTAAAATTTCATTTTCTTTAAATATGGCTCTTCATTTTTGCTTTCAAGAATTGATCCACTGAACCCAGGACATGGAAGAGCAATGTCCTGGGTTTTCTGAGGCACTACACCTTTTTTAAATGCCACCTCATATAATATCCGGGGCTAAGCAAAACCCCAAAACTTTCAGGCGCTCGCTCGTTTTCTTTCATGAGCCTGGACACTTTTTTCAACAGATACAAAGAGAAAACCGTATTTGATCGCAACATACACACACATACACACACATTCAGAATTATAACCTTCAATAGTAAATTCACGCCTCAGCAGTGTTATAAGCGCTGGCTTCTGATAATTCGTCCCAGAGGGTTCGGGTTCAAATCCGGGTTATGCATGGATGTTGTGTTTGTCTTAAGGCACTGGCTCTGTCCCTTCCCTAGAATCAATGGCCCTAAATTGCTGACGGGTGACTTTTTATACCCCATTGAGTTGCTCACGGTGGTCGATGAACAGACACACGTATAAAATCAATAGTAAAAATTAATGCATTATATCTTAAATATTGTTTTAATCATTCAGTGCAAAATGCACAACTACAACTATGGAACGTAATATACACAGTCGTATCAGAATAATATGATCACCTACCTAAAAATGGAAAGAACCCACCTTGGCTCGGATGACGGCGTGGCATGCACGCAATGAGTCGGACTGCATCAGAGCACGGAGGCCTGGGAGATGACGTGGTTGTGGGTCAGCACGTTGAACCTGTCGATCCATATGGTCCTACAACTGTTCTATGGATTGAGGTCGGGCGATTTCGCCGGTCAAGAGAGAACGGAGACATCGTTGTCGTGTCTGTGGAACCAGTCATGCACCCCTTAGCGACGTGGCACGGGCCATTGTCTTGTTGGTGGACACCATCACCACCAGGGTAAACGTCTTACATGAAGAGATGCATGTGATCAGAGAGGATGGACATGTAGTCATTAGAGTTCAGGGACCCATTCAGAGGTACCAGCGGTCCCAGGTCATACGAGGAAAGCACATGACTGACAAGCGTGTCCGGGTATTGGTTGTCTCGGGTCTGACGTAGTATCCGACACTTCCCGTCACTTCTGTGGGGTAAAAACCTAGGGGCAACCTGTTTCCACTCTTCCCCTTCCAATGACGGTAGTCCCATGCGAACTGCAGACGTCATTGCCAATGGACTTGGGTTAACATGGGTGCCTTCACGCAGCGTCGACTCCGCAGACCCATGCGTAACAGGTGTTGCTCTACTTTTATCGAGAACACGAACCTATGCGCCCCAGCATTCATTTGCGTGGTCGATTGCTGAACTGTTGCGCATCGATTGCCCTTTACCAGTAGACGGAGGGGACGCTCGCCTCTGGAGTCGATGGTTTTTGGGGCTCCACAGTTATGACGTCGGGAGGTAGTCGGTGTGCCAGCGGTCCGTTCTTAGTACACCTTTGCAACACCTCGTGAACAGCCCACGAAGTCTGTAGTTCCTGAGATGCTTCCACCCTTGGCGCGGTGCCCGATGATCATTCCTTTTTGAACATCCGTCAAATCACTACTTTTACCAATTGTGCTCACGTAACGCACTATGGCTCATCTGCCCTGGCTGGCTGCTTATATCTCCATTTGGTCGACCTCGTCATGCGCACTCTGTGACGTGTATGGGCGGGTACACTGTGATTCCCGGGATGGTCATATTATTCTGCTACGACCGTGTATACTTGCATTAATATATCTACTTTCCAAAAACAGGTTTTCATTTGAAAAAGTTAATCGTTGTCTTCTGGTGTATAACATTCAATTAAAACACTAATGAAAAAAATCCCTTATATGCTATGGCTTCAAACATGTCTGATTAGCACTCATCATGCATGTCCGTATGTCTCTTGGGCTTCATCATGGGACTTCAGTTTGAATTACTACTGTCAATATCGATGCAGAATGCTTAACTCTGCTAGCGAAAGTTGCAAAATTAATACTGGCATCTTGATAACCTCTTTTTATGGCAAGTATTCTACAAAAAATACAAAACAAAACAAAACAGACGCAAAACAGTAAAAAACGTATACTGTTCTTGTTGCTTTATTAAAGAAATAGACGCTTCATACTAGAAATCAAAAGTCTGCAAAATGAAATTTTCAGAGAAATTCGTCTTGTTGCACGATGATATTTATTCAGCTTAAAAAATGAAATCTATATACAGTTTAAAAACACATGAGCACTTTCGGTGTCACATTGACACCTTCATCAGATGTAATTTCACCATGTGGCTACATGCTGGTCTTAAGTACGTGGAGTAGATGCATCATGGGAAAGGTAATGTCAATGTCACATGATATACCAGATAACAAGACAATCAAAAAAAGGCATAGTTAGCCAATGATCACTTAACAGAAGCAATTGCTATTGTGCTGTCCTTCCCAACAAGATTGCTCCAAGGTTCAGGTAAAACATAAAGATAATAGTCATTACAGCAACGTGTATTATAAGCCGAAATATAGAGGCTTTCTGCAAATAACAAGGAATAAACAGAGTTAGGTGTGTTTATGATCTTAGCGTTGTCCCAGTCTGGGATGGAATTTCCAGCACTTATGGTTCTTGCAAAAGAGGTGCTTTGGTGATTCATTTTTAGATCATATCTGTGTTCATTTAAATCTCAAATCCAAATTTATTTTGGTAGAACCCACATAATGATTGTTTAGTTCACCAGAGATAGTGTCGAGCATAGGAATAACATACACACCCCATTTTGTCCCTTTGTCAATTTTGTCACGATCATTGCGGATAATGGTATATAGATTGCATGATCGTATTCCAAATTGTATTTTTTTACATCTGATGAAGGTGTCAATGTGACACCGAAAGTGCTCATGTGTTTTTAAACTGTATATAGATTTCATTTTTTAGCTGAATAAATATCATCGTGCAACAAGACGGATTTCTTTTAATACTAGTATTCATGCACGAATTATAGTGTCTACCGAAATTTTCAGAATAGCATTTTAAAAGTCAAGCACCAGGTGAAAATTTTCAGATGACTTAGATTTGTCTAATCTTGATTATACCTACGAAGCGTTAGTACTTAAAACCATGCAATGCATTGATTTTGATACGCTTTCCAACATACCTCATTACTCAATTATTACTCAAGTTATGAGGATAATGGCTGTGGCATAAATCTTGCTCCGGTGCCCTGACGTTTGACCCCATCGCGATGATATAAAACAGAATTGGTTCAGTATACCTCCGAAACAACATACTAAAGTTTTTCGCAATCGAAGCATTTTAGGTAAGTTATGACGCATAAGGGCGATGGAATGGATCCCGCTCCTGTGTGCTGACCTTTGACCCCATTTCGCCCATTGTCGATATATTTCGTTCCCAGGTTGTCTCCTACCGCATTTTAAAATTTCATCTAAATCGAAACATTTTTACGCGAGTTATCGTGCGGACAGACAGACGGACAAAGCTGGAGCATATACGCTTCTTCAACCTAGGGTTGGAAAGCGTAAAAAAGGGATAGTCTATCGCATTTTAATAAACATTTCAAACAAAGTTGTTCGCCGATACCTAGTTCGATTTGACACAACCTATCTAGAGCATAGAAATATGGCCTCAGATATTTCTTTACTTGCAAGTATGTGGAACCCAACTATTCCAGTGCAGGAGGTATTCTGCTAAACCGAACAACGAAATAATGAAATCTTCATCGTCCTGAATCGAAGCTCATAAGAAATTATTAAAAAGAGAGAACGCACATGTTAATCCACGCCGGGAAAAGTTGCCCGTTTATCGGGTCTGGTGTTTGGATTGTCAACAAATCATCCGCCGTATAAGTGCCGAATGAAGCATGAGTGGTGTGTTTCTTCTTTTTTACGTGTGTTCAGCATAAAAATATTTAATTTCTTTTCCACTAAATTACTGAGAATGGATGTTAACACATTTTTAGAACGTTTTTGATGAGAAATTACAAAAAATAAGAGAAATTCAAAGAATTGAAACCGCGAAACAAGTGGCTTCAAATTAAGGAAGGTCGACTGCCGAAAGCATCAAATGCATAGCCCCTACCCCTAAAAAAAAACAAAAAAAATAAAAAAAATAAAAAGACGTGTGTTCAGCATAAAAATATTTAATTTACTTTTCCACTAAATTACAGAGGATGGATGTTCACACATTTTTAGAACGTTTTTGATGAGAAATTACAAAAAATAAGAGAAATTCAAAGAATTGAAACCGTGAAACAAGTGGCTTCAAATTAAGGAAGGTCGACTGCCGAAAGCATCAAATGCATAGCCCCTGCCCCTAAAAAAAACAAAAAAAAAATAAAAAAAATAAAAAGACGTGTGTTCAGCATAAAAATATTTAATTTACTTTTCCACTAAATTACAGAGGATGGATGTTCACACATTTTTAGAACGTTTTTGATGAGAAATTACAAAAAATAAGAGAAATTCAAAGAATTGAAACCGCGAAACAAGTGGCTTCAAATTAAGGAAGGTCGACTGCCGAAAGCATCAAATGCATAGCCCCTACCCCTAAAAAAAACAAAAAAAAAAAATAAAAAAAATAAAAAGACGTGTGTTCAGCATAAAAATATTTAATTTACTTTTCCACTAAATTACAGAGGATGGATGTTCACACATTTTTAGAACGTTTTTGATGAGAAATTACAAAAAATAAGAGAAATTCAAAGAATTGAAACCGTGAAACAAGTGGCTTCAAATTAAGGAAGGTCGACTGCCGAAAGCATCAAATGCATAGCCCCTGCCCCTAAAAAAAACAAAAAAAAAAAATAAAAAAAATAAAAAGACGTGTGTTCAGCATAAAAATATTTAATTTACTTTTCCACTAAATTACAGAGGATGGATGTTCACACATTTTTAGAACGTTTTTGATGAGAAATTACAAAAAATGAGAGAAGTTCAAAGAATTGAAACCGGCAACAGCTTGTTAGATGAACACGCAAGAAATATCTCCTGCAGTTGAATATCTTCTGCTAAGAAAACGGCGCACGTAGACAAGGTGTGGATAGAAGATTATTTTTTTTTTTTTGCTCTTTACGAAGATCAGTATTTGTATACTGTAATTAAAAAACGCTGTGAAAAACATGGAATTAGTATTTCTAAATGCAAAATAAGCAACGTTATTAATAATAAAGGGGGAAATCGTCAAGCATTGATTGCGGAAAAGGAACGTCAAATAAATTTCCAAAGAAGGTAAGTACTTTTACGACTATTTCAAAAACAAGGTCTCTGGTCTTAAGGGAAAAATCCACCGACAGAAAAAGCAGTCCCTAAGTCGTTAAAAATCTCTGTATGAATGGTAAACAACGTAATTAACAAATATTTGAAAATGTAGAAAAAAAAAAAGCGTGATGTTCACCGAACTTGGCATGGATCTACCTAAACAACTGCAAAAATAAAGATCGATTTACTATTGCAAGAGAGCAGAAAAAATTTCTAAACGTGGTTTCTACAGCGGTCGTTACTTAAAAACTAAGAATAAAATCCCACTAAATGAAGAAATATAGGGGCCGCAAAATATATGTTATTCTTTTTCAAAGTATCTTCCCTCGGATGATATGCAACGGTCCTTTCGTTCAGTCCACTTTTCAAAGCATGTGGAGACCGCATTTTGTGGAAGCTGCTTTAGCGATCCCTGTCCAGCTTGAATAACGTCAACATCTGTGTTGAATGTTGCGGGAAGAATTTCTTTCTCCTTCATTATTGGAAACAATTAGAAATCGCACGGGGCGAGAACAGGACTGTAGGCAGTCTGTGGCATGATTTCAATGCTGCATTTCGTAAGAAACTGTTGAAAAACAAGCAGCCATATGTGGGCGGGAGTTATCATGGTGTATGGTCCACTTGTCCACCAGTTCCGTTGGCGTAATCGATATATGTCGTCGCTGACGCTTTAAGACTCAAATGTAATACTCAGCATTGACAGTAATTTATGGAGGAAAGACATGCCGGTAGACTACACCTTTATGATCAAAGAAAGTTATCATCATCACCTTCGCAACTGCTTTGGTTTGGCGGACGTTTTTCGGAAGAGGCGAGCCTGTGTGTCTCCAGGCACTCCTTGCGCGCTTCGTGAGGGGGTCAAAATAGTAGACTCATGGTTCTTCGGCAGTTTTAACTGTGTTTAGAAGGTTTGGATGCTTTGCAATCATTTGTTTCTACACATGACACACCTGAAAGTTGGCTAACAATTGTTCCCTCGTCAGGGGATGAGGTTCCCATCGGGAACGCACACGATGCAGCAGTAATTTGTCGCTTAGAATGTGGAATGCCGACGTTTTTGAAATATTAGTTGACGCCGCTACGTCTTCACATGTCCTTCGTCGATCGTCTTGCAGGATTCCCTAAACAGTGTTAACAACGTGCTCCGTAACAACACTTCCAGGTCAACCAGGCCTAGGAGCGAGTTCTGCCGACAAACGTCCTTTATTGAAGTCATGGTGCCATCTAAAAATCGCTGATTCACCCAAACATTTATATTTTAAGCTTCTTTCATTAAATCAACTGCTTCTGGAACCATTTTACCCAAACGATAGCAAACTTTTATCGCACAACGCAATTCACTTCTTAACTCTGAATCACTCCTTTCTATAGCTATATAGCGAAATGCAGACATACCTTAAACAACTGCGCAATAACAAAATCAGAATCGTCTGGCACGGCTAATAACTGTTGCCATAGATATTTCCTTAATTTAGTTAGCCGTCTGCGTGGTTATTTTCCCCCTTCGCACTGTTGCCAACTCAAAAAAAATTACTCTCGGTTTTTATGGAGTGGCCTTTGCAGAATCGAAAGAAAGTTTCAGTAAAGGATCCATGATTATTGCTGGTTTCTTGTTTAATGGGAAATTAATGTCAAGAGAAGTTGAAAAGAATGTTAAAAACAATTCTACATATTACCAAAATGATGCTGTAACTCCTATACTTAAAGAGGAAATGCCATTCTTTCATCCACATGGCCTTCGAAGATTAGAACTCCATCAACATAAGGTTACCTGTCATACACCCAAATCTACCGCTATTTCTTAAAAAAAAAACGAAAAAAAAAGATATGGGTATCAAGTTTATACCTTTTACTCATATTCCTTCATGGACTATTGTGCCTACGAACTGCTAAAGAAAGCACTTTCTAAAAGCAGACCTGAAACAATGATTGGACTACGGAAAGCAATGGAGTGAAATAAAATACCGCTACCAATTTTAAGAAATGCTTTGTTTTCCTGGAAATCTAAATGTGGGTTCGTAGTCTCGAGAAAGAGCTATCAGATAGAATATTTAAGAAAGAAATACTTTTATTTTAAACATGAATTATATTGCTGGAAAATGGTTCTAAAAATGTGCGAGCATCCTGTGTAAAAAACACTTAACAACATTATTTTTTAAGATTTTACTTTCTTAACAGTTGCATCTTAAAGTCTTATCTTATGACCAAGTTAATTGCTGCAAAACTTCCATTTATTGGTGAATAAATATTACGCGCACAGTTACAAGGCAAAGACTAAAAAGCAACTGGTCTAATTTTATCGAAGAATTACCAATACCGCATTTGCACTCGAGTTTTGGCGCAAGAAAGATGACATCGAATTTTCTGTTGTAATGAGTACATCTTTTGAATCTTTTCCACACCGGAAATATACAAAGGCTGTTTCATAAAAACGGAGAGTAATTTTTTTTTTGAGTTGACCGTAGTGCGAATAGGGAAAATAACCACACAGACCACAAACGGAATTAAGGAAGTATCTATGGCAACAATTATTAGCTGTGGCAGGCGATTCTGGTTTTGTTATTGCGCAGCTGTTTACGGTACGTCTGCATCTTACCATACAGCTATGGAGGTGAGTGATTTTGTGATTGGAGGTTTAACGACCACCGTAAGCAACTAAGCCTCCCGTCCCTAATTTAGGGTCACTGGTTCCAGGGAAGGGAGAGAGCCAGTGCCGTAAGACAAACACAACATCCATGCCTGACCGGGATTCGAACCCGGACCCCTTACGGACGAATGATCAGAGGCCAGTGCCTTAGACCACTGCGCCACCGGGGCGGCTCGGATATTCAGTAGTAGTGTGATTAGTAGAGTGTGTGTTGGATGATACCAGGAGTTTTCCAATAAAAGGTTTTAAAGTGAGTACATTTTTCTCAGTTCATAATATTGTCAGACCTGTGTCTGGCAGTTAGGTCTCTTTCATTAAGTGTCTCCATTACGTCCAGGCATAAAACTTTGTTCATTATAATTACTACCCGTCCAGGAGTAAAACTTTATTCATTATAGGCGTTTGTCGGCCGCCGAACTCTCTCCTATAGGCCTGGTCAACCTGAAAGTATTGTTACGGAGCGTACTGTTTGGGCAATCCTGCGAGAAGATCGACGAATGACGTATGAAAACACAGCGGAGTCCACTAATATTTCAAAAACGTCGGCATTCCGCATTCAAAGCGACAAATTACTGCTGCATCGTGTGTGTTCCAGATGAGTACCTCATCACCTGACGAGATAACAATTGTTAGCCAGCGTTCAGGTGCGCATCATGAGTGGAAACAAATGATGGCAAAGGATCCAGACTTTCTAAACACAGTAATAACTGCCGATGAAACATGGGTCTACTATTTCGACCACCTCACGAAGCGCGCATCGTGTGTCTGGAAACACACAGGCTCGCGTCCTCCGAAAAACGTCCGTCAAGCCAAATCAGTTGGGAAGCTGAAGATGATTTTTTTATCATAAAGGTGTAGTCTGCTAGCATGTCTTTCCTCCACAAATTACTGTCAATGCCGAGTATTACATTTCAGTGTTGAAGCGTCTGCGACGACACATATCGATGAAGCGGCCGAAACTGGTGAGCATGCGGACCCTGCACCATGATTATTACTCCCGTCCACATGTGGCTGCTTGTGTCCAACAGTTACTTACGAAATGTAGTATTGGAATCATGCCACAGCCTACATACAGTCCTGACCTCGCCCTGTGCGATACCTGTTTGTTTCCAACACCGATGGAGAAGATCCGTGCCGGAACATTCAGCACAGATGTTGATACAAATTTTTGAAGATGACAATCCGATTTTTGGTATAAATGTGACAAGGATGGTAAATCAGATAATATCCGAAAACTTTGAAAATTTCATCGTCCTGGAGCGGGACTCGAGCCCGCGTCTCCCAGATAGCGCCCGGGTACGCTAACCACTACACCACCCAGAACGACCAAGTCTCAAGTTTTCGATTAATTTGAATATAACCATCACAGGATTCGCTAGTCGAAGCAACCGGCATTTATGTTTGCTAACCACTACACCACCCAGACTTGGTCGTTCTGGGTGGTGTAGTGGTTAGCATATCCGGGCGCTGTCTGGGAGACGTGGGTTTGAGTCCCGCTACAGGACGAGGAAATTTGCAGCTTGAAAAACATCAACAGATGTTGATGTTATTCAAGCTGCACAGGGGTCGCAAAAGCAGCTTCCCCAAAATGCCTTCTCCCCGTGCTTTGAAGAGTGGACTGAACGATGGGACCGTTGCATATCATCCGAGGGAAGATACTTTGAGAAAGAATAACATATATTTTGTTCTACCTATATTTCTCAATTTTGTATGATTTTACTCTCAGTTTTTATGGAACGGCCATTGTACGACAACAAGAAGAAAATTATGAGACTGAATTTATCCATGGACAAAGTATGATTTCGGAATGAAATATTAAATGGAATGCAATAATGATCAACGCTAACGTGAGGTCTCCATACCCGAAATGGAAAAGCCATAAACCTTTCACTGCATAAGCCATGTTGTTTGCATAGTTCGTACAGAAGTAAATTTAAAAGTAAACTATAGCTCATACAAAACAATAAATACCAAAAAATGGCGCTATCTAGTCAAATAAACGCGCCAAATTTTTTCTATCGCAAAATTTAATAATTAAAATTATGCAGTTTGGAAATTTAAAATCCGAATGCTTTTTATCAAAGAAAATACTTGGCATATCGCTTCTCAAGAGGAACCTACATTTTAAAAAGGGAAATGAGTTCGAAATACTCTACATAATGAACAGCATTGTACCAAAAACGAATTTTTCTAAGGGATCCTGAGAATCGAATGAACTCTTTCAAGCAGAGATATACCATAGCGCCCCCTGGGTTTGGAATGTCGAATGAGGGAAAAATAGAAAGTACGCTGAAATTATTCTTCACAGCAAAAGGAGAAAGAAATTCTTCCGATACGACTCTTAGAGGCACAGACAGCGAGAGAAAAAGATTTGGACATTACGCCACTTAGCGGGAAAATTGAATTATTTAAAGACAATAAGGTTCTCCATCTTTATTGTAGCGGATGACATGCAGGTCTAAAGGGAAATATTCAATGGGATTTTTAGAAACGGAGCTGCGGTTGCATACATAACTACACACCAACACCACCTAGCGCCAGAACCGTGAACTAAATCACCCACGAGTGAATGCAAATAAATGGGATCCGGCGTTAAAAGGAATTTTTAAATCGGACTTTTACTAGTAAATATATCATTATGTAGAGTATTTCGAACTCATTCCCTTTTTTAAAATGTAGGTTCCTCTTGAGAAGCGATATTCCAAGTATTTTCTTTGATAAAAGCATTCGGAGAGATAAGAAGAGGAACTCGTGGATCCGAAAAATGACAAGAGTGGAAGGCATCATGATCAGAGTTAAATCCCTGAAATAGCAATGGGCTGGACATACTGCCAGAAGGACAGACCATCGATGGACAGCCGAAATTTTAGATTGGATTCCAAGGGACAGGAAAAAACCCAGAAGAAGACCACATGGAAGATGGGTGGATGAAATTCGAAAGTATGCGGGAGTGACATGGAGGAGACTGGCACAAGACAGACCGTTGTGGAGGAAACTTGGGGAGACCTTCGTCCAGCAGTGGATTGATAATGGTTGACAATGATGATGATGATGATGATGATATCGAGAAAAACATATTAAACGTTTGCACCTCAAGCGGGGCGATCGTAACTGGAGATAAAGTCGTGAACATGGCACATGCATACGTCCTGAATAAATGGACGATTAAAATACTTCTTAAGACAAACAGGGAATTATAAGACATCACGATGGAGACAAAAATGATGATTGCAACGGGAGATAAGATCGTGAACGTGGTACATACATATGACATGAATAAACTGATAATTTAAATAATTGTAAAGACAAACACGGAATCATAAGACATAACGATGGAGACGAAAATGATGATCATAATTCAAAATAAGATCATGAACGTGGCACACGCATAAGGCTTCAATAAAGGGACGAATTAAATATTTGTAAAGGGCTAATAGGGATCAAAGGACATCAAGATGGAGACGAAAATGATAATCATAATTGAAGATAAGATCGGGAACGTGGCACACGCATAAGGCTTCAATAAAGGGACGAATTAAATATTTGTAAAGCGCTAATAGGGATCATAGGACATCAAGATGGAGACGAAAATGATGATCATAATTGAAGATAAGATCGTGAACGTGGCACACGCATAAGGCTTCAATAAAGGGACGAATTAAATATTTGTAAAGGGCTAATAGGGATCATAGGACATCAAGATGGAGACGAAAATGATGATCATAATTGAAGATAAGATCGTGAACGTGGCACACGCATAAGGCTTCAATAAAGGGGCGAATTAAATATTTGTAAAGGGCGAATAGGGATCATAGGACATCAAGATGGAGACGAAAATGATCATCGTAACTGGAAATAGGGTCATGAACATGGATTTGCCTCTACGGCCTGGTGCACGACCTCTGAATGCACTGTTCGCGATATACCTGATCTTGTCCGGTCGTCGAGGTTTCTGTCATCTGAGCGAAATTTCTAGAACCATTTATTAATAGTTGCGCTGCTGTGGTCCACGGAACCTTCCCCTTTCGCACGACAAATGTTTTGTGTTGCTTGAGTATCGTTATGGCCAAGTTCAAACTCGTAAAGCAAAAGTTCTCTAATTAGTCGTTTGTGGCTGTTCATCTTTTAGGCGTAAAAACCACTGACGGAACGATTACATGCAATGCTGTTCACAGTAACGACTGACACTTTGTATCATCTTCGACTGACTGCAGTGCGCGACTTGGACTAGTTTAAACACGTGACATGAACGCCGCAGCACATGCGTTTATGCAAATATCGCAAAACTTTCGATTCACCGTCGGTATTAGACCCACATGTATGTACAAGATGGAAAGTGTAAAACATTTTGCTCTGCTAACTGTCGCTGGAACAGTTCCAACTTCGATTGATAAGACGTCGGGTAAAAAAAAACTCATTGCGAGTTTTTCTTTCCTTTGCAAATTCAAATTGAGTTGATTGAGATGGTCAGCAACGGAATAACTGTTTCAGTTTCTGAGAAAATTGGAATGGTCTCGTTTTAGCGAAATTTTGGCGTTTTCGGCAGCCAAAGCAGCTTCCGAAACAAGGTACCGTCTTACTTTTCTCCGTAACGAATGGAAATTGGGAAACGATACTTGGGTAGTTTGTGAAGTTTGTAAACGTGCACAAAACTGTCCAGTTTATTCAGGAATAGCTGTTTTAGTTTTTGAGAAAATTGAGATGGTCTCCTTTTCAGCGAAATTTGGGGCGTTTTTGGCACGAAAACAGCTTCCACAAGATACCGTCTCAGTTTTCTACATAACTAATAGGAATTGGAAAACGATACTTGGCCAGTTTGTGTACGTTTGTAAACGTACACAACCAGGAGGCGTTACATCGGGCCGTATTTTGGTGACCTCTGATCTATAAAATTTATGATTACAGAACATGTGGTGTTTAGATAAAAAAAATAGCAACGTTTACTACAATCAAAGGTTTATTACACATCGACTACAGTTTCGCAGAGCGTTTTGTTCAGCATCATCAGGACGAATGGAGCGTAAACATTCAAATCATTGTGACATCATCAGAGTTCTGACGGTCACGGTTTTTGGTAAGTTGTTTCCACGCGCTTGAAAGAAATGGGGTAGATGTCATGTCGTTGACAAGCCGTGAAGAGTTCAGGTATATGTGGAAAGCTTCTAATGCATTAAGCTTGATAGTTGAATCAGGTATATCAATGAACATTTAGAATTAGAGTTTCCAAACGAAAATTTATCGTTATTTTCGTGACAATGTTGATCTATAGACGACCTCTTCTGCTCATCGTTCCGTACGTAATTCATGTGTTCCTTCATACGAAAACTTAAAGTCCTGCGAGTTGGTCCTATATATGAAAGTCCACATTCACAAGGTATCTGATAAATTCCCCAGAAGTTTATGTCTTCGACGTAGTCTTTTGATCCGTAAAAATTGACCTTGTTTATCGGCTTGAAAATAACTTTGAAATTAAAACTCTTGAGATATTTTAAAATTCCGAAGCAAATCTGAGGAGCAAATGGGATAACCGCCCAATTCTGTCGTATTGGGTGGTCTATCGGCGTGAGCGAGAAGAGTGGCTTCCGTTTCCTAAATTTTTGGACAGCTTTGTCTATAACGGAATGGGTATATCCTCTGTGTACTGAAACTCGTTTAAGAAAATCAAGCTCTTTCTGCAAGGAATTCTTAGTTGAACATATATGTATCTAGGTGAACAGCTGTCCCTTGCGCAGTAAGAAGAGGCAAGATAAGCCATCCTCTCAGCTAGGGCAGAGGGGTTCTGCACCCCAAATAACTGGAAGACCAGTAATCCTTGTGTGGGGCTAGAGTTCATGTACGAATGAAGAATGAATGAACGATATGTTTGTCGGAAGCTGCTGGCTCTGTCTTTGTTTTTTTCATACCAGTGGCCCTGAATTAGGGACGAGCCACTGCTTATGGCGTTCAAAATTGCTCCTGGTAATCGTAAACAAAAATAAAAAAAGGAATAGGGAACTTAAATAGTATAACTATACTAGTGATCCGAAATTTCTTGGCGTAGAATAGAAATAAAAGTTTCCAAGCTTTCGCACATCAACCAGATGGCTTTCTCAAGGAAGGTAGACAGCTAACTGCAAACTGAATAATTTGAAATGAACGTTTAGTCATTCCAATGTAGTATCCCCCGGACGGATCCGCGCGATACTACATTGGAATGACAAAACGTTTACTTAGAATTAGAGTTAAAGAACATAAAAGTGACATAAAGAAGGGCAAAGTAACCACGGCCCTATCCAGAGAAGTCAAGTTCAAGACCGCTGCTCCTATGTGGGATGACGTAAAGAAATTAGCTTCCTACTCCACCCCAAAATAAACTGCCTTTCGCGAAACTTAGGAAATCATAACCAACAGCGAGTCGTGCAATGATAGCGTCTCACTGGAGTTGCCACGAGTTTGGAACCAGTTCTTCAAATAGTGATTGCCTCTTGGTTTTGCTTCCATGATTCCGCGTGCTAAACGAGCATAACGCCTCGTGTATTTGAATACCTGATTACGTTCGCATCTATTCGTTATTGTCAAGTCAAATCACCACGCTCAAATTGTTGAACCCATAAAGGAAGGATCTATAGAGTGGAAACAGACATAGGAGCCCATGGAAACTCCTCCCATAGAAAGTGGCGCCCCCACGGACCTAAAACAGAAGCAAAATGAGACGTGACCCCGTGACGTCGGCAATAGTTGCTACGGCAACCCAGCGCAGGCGACAGCAGCGCCACCGCACCATCTTGGAAGACATGCCTTTACTTCAGAAATAACAAAAAAATTACGTATATGGAAAACAATTTTCACAAATGTTGGCCAATTATGAAAATACAGGCTACACAAATGCCGAGTAAAAAAAAAAGATAAGCCAAAAAGCTAACGAAGCCAATAACGTAGATGTCGAAGTAGATGACAATTGAATACAAATTAGAATTGAAAGTGAAGCAGAGTGGGTATGGAAGAAACAATCAAATGAACAACAGACACGTAAAAACCCAAAAGTTATGAATTCTGTAAGGAAAAGTATACGATCAGTAAGTAATAAGCAAAATAATACCACTTATTAGAACGCTAGAGGAAATGAAAACCAAAAAGAATCTTCAACACTGCCGGATCAACAGTCAAAGTAAAAAACATGACATTAACGGACAAAAATCACGTGGTTCGTGGGTGTTCCCTGGGAAACCAGCTGTCAATCAACTGTAGTTCTGTTTTAGGTCACTGGTGCGCTGCAGACGACTTCATGACGTCATGAGTTTCAGCTTAATACAGCCAGTGTCTTCTCTATATATCCTTTCTTCATGGTTGAACCGTTCTATTATTCAGTTTGCAGTTAGCTTCCTTGAGAAAGCCATCTGGTTGATGTGCGAAACTTTTATTTCTATTCAACGCCAAAAAATTCGGATCACTAGTATAGTTATACTATTTAAATAGAGTTGGTGTATTTTCCCTTGTTATTAATTAGGAATAGGAAGTTTCCGATCCAACTCTAATTAAGTTCGTAATATAGGGTGAGTACTGTATTTGTTACAATTTACTAGGATAAGGCTGTACGGCATGTCATAAGTCAAGGATGAATCGCTGAATTACTTAAAGAAACTGGTAATTGGCCAGTTTCTAGCAGCGTCTAAATCTCAGTTTATTTTATCATTAAAAAACTCATTTAATTGCGTTGTAGTCCCTTTTCGAGCTCAGATTTATAACGCTGAGCATGAAAAGTTAAATTACGTTTTGCAGCCAGCTACGGTAAACCAATTGAACAGAGAAAATGTTATTTCTAAAGAGAAACATTTCTCTCGTTAGTGAAGTACCTATCCCTGTATCGCCTTTTTAGTTCTTTACGGGAATTTTAAAACGGATGTCGACAGCTTTGATGAGCATGGATGTGTTGTGCATTTAAAGATTTTATTTTTCTCGATTAATAGATATAATTTATTTTTGTAAGTGTTTACGGAAAAAAAAATTCCCATGATTTATTATCTTTATCCGCTGCATAATAACCGTAAATACTTCTTTCCGATCTGGTTATGCATTTCGATAATTAAAATATATCTTCCTTTAGTACGCATCCACATAACGATGCTTTCGCTTTGGTATTCTATAAATAACCAGCTATCGAATTAGAATGAGCAGATATCTGCATTTTGTCATTTAAGATAATTTCATAAATGCATACGCTTCAGATTTCTTGTAACATCCTCCACGCTTTCTGATGATGTTTTTTTCCCCTCTCTCCTTCGTTTTAAATTTCACTTTTTTTTTTTTTGTCACGGTAAGAAATCATTTTTCAAACTCCCATCGTTTAATATCATTAACGTATTTTTTTTCGCGTGTATGAATAGCTGTTATGAAGTTTTTGCAAAAGCGTTTTCATAAATCAACTTAACAGTCTTACTTTGGTCGACAAAGTGCTGTTTTTTAGCACTACAAAGTTTCTGTATTTGTTTCGCTGAAAGCATCTCCTTCTTTTTTTACTTCCATTTCTCGAAGACATT
The DNA here is from genome assembly GCA_039090855.1 of Macrothele yani. Lineage (NCBI taxonomy): Eukaryota > Metazoa > Arthropoda > Arachnida > Araneae > Macrothelidae > Macrothele > Macrothele yani. The sequence continues at coordinate 25,094,727 of CM076991.1, read as the reverse complement.
ATTTCTAAACAGCTTGAAAAGAAGACGCTTAAGCCAACTATTAAAAAAAAGTATTACAGGCTTCTTAATCATTATCGTTACGGTAATTTAATCCGAAAGGTTGTGACGAATCAAATGAGAAAACAAACTTAACGAGCAGAATGCAGCGCCATCTAGCAAAACTGGACAAAATTAAAATAACTATTTTTCATGAATTATCAAAAACTGGTCGAGTGCAGAGTTCAGCTGTTCACCTTTCTCCAACAGAGAAGATAACCTTAATCAGGGCCGTATTTGCCAATGGGTTTAGGTGGGCTGCCGCCCAGGGTGGCATACTTTTGGGGACGGTAAAAGAACTCGAAGAAAGGTTCCAAAAAACGAAACAAGAAAAGGAAGGGAAGAGGCAGAATGTAAAAGAACAGGAAACATCCGCAACAGAACTCCGTGAATTCTACTAACATGATTTAACGGAGCAGGAACGCCGACTTCACCAAATTATTGAGTGGGCAGGCGTGAAGAGATCAGACTTCGGAGATCTGTTCCTTTGTCAGGAGGAAAATAAAAATTAAAAGAGGGGGAAGGGAGAGCAAACAGATAAATACGAGATTCGACGTCGTTAAACCCTCGACCCCCCCCCCCCAAAAAAAAAAAAAACACGAGAAGATGTCGAACAAAATACTGGGCTGGCAATCAAATTTCTTGTCAAATAAGCAATGCTTTATATTGGGGGAAAAGTCTACTTATTTTGTTATTTGCAAATTTGTCGGAAATAAATCGCTTTGGCCTCATATTGGTCCGCTTTATGAGGCCAAAGCGATTATTTAATTAAACAGGACCAAAAATATTCGGTGGGCACTGCCCCCTAGTAAAATTATTAGGGAGGTAAGATTCACTTTGCCCTCTATAGTCGGCGCCTATGTAACGGAGTAATATATGATCAAGTGACTTCATTATAGCGACTTTCTACTGAAATTGGAAAGTGTCCCCAAAGGCTATTCAGGTGAACTTGGGGAGCCAGTGGCAAAAAGTTTACCCTTATGTTGACATTGAATTTCTTTGTACGTAGGCTGCCAACAGCTAAGCCGATAGAACGTTCTCTGTATTGCTACGAGACCCATTCAAGAAAGACTTGCGCGGAAAATTATAAACATGTATGTACGAATCTGAACTGTCGGACAAGTCATGACTTATTTTGGCACCCGATGGCAGTTGGGCGGTGTTGGAAGTACTAGAAGAATGCGCAGCTCTGTTATCGCTATAACATTCGACAGGTGCTAGTTCTAGCTGCAGTCTAAAAGAAATAGTGAGCGATTTGGTTGATTTGCGGAGATTTGACATCAGGTTGAAGATGGAACACCAACCTGTGCATTTTCGCCATATTTTACTGTTTTACTTCCGTAAAGGAAAGAACGCGCGTCAAGCTTGTGAACAGTTGCGTAAAGTGTACGGTGATAATGCTCTACAAGAACGTCAGTGCCAGCGGTGATTCGCAAAATTCCGTGTTGGGGATTTTGGCCTCAACGATGCTCTCCGGTCCGGGAGGCCCACCGAGGTTGATGACGACCAAATCAAGGCATTGATCGAGTCAAACCCACGTTACACGACACGAGATATTGCAGACACATTGCACATCCATCATTCAAGCGTTCACGACCACCTGAAGAAGCTGGGATACGTAAGCAAGCTCGATGTGTGGGTTTCTCATGAACTTAAAGAAGCTCAACTGACGGCGCGTATAAACATCTGCGATATGCTCATTAAACGTGAGGAAGACGATCCTTCTTTGAAGCGACTGATAACTGGTGACGAAAAGTGGATTGTGTACAACAATGTCCTGTGCAAACGGTCTTGGTCCCGACGTGCTGCTTCGCCTCAAACTACATCCAAAGCAGACATTCATCAGCGGAATGTTCTGGTCTCAATGTGGTGGGATTTTAAAGGTGTCGTGTTTTTTGAGCTCCGACCACGGAACCAAACAATCAATTCGAATGTGTACTGTCGGCAATTGGACAGTATGAACGAATCCATCATCCAGAAACGTTCAGAGCTCGTTCATCGTAAAGGTGTTGTGTCCCGTTACGACAACGCGAGACCACACACAAGTTTGATGACCGGCTAAAAATGTTTGGAGTTTGGGTGGGATGTGTTGCAACACCCAGCATACTCGCCTGACCTTGCGCCGTCAGACGTCCACTTGTTTCGCTCTCTTCAACAGTCCTTGCGTGGTATAACGTTCAATTCAGACGAGGCTGTAAATCAGCACCTTGTACAGTTTTTCGCCACGAAAGACAGGTCCTTCTATGAACGAGGCATTCTGCAGCTCACTGAAAGATGTCAAAAGGTTATCGAACAAAACGGGCATTATATCATTGATTGATCTTTGTTCTTTCTATGAATAAATGACCTTTGCAAAACATGGCTAAAATAAGTCATGACTTTTCCGACAACCTAATACAAATGGCTGTGGTGCTTTTCAAAGTAATCTCCTACGTAGGCAATGCAGCTCTGCCCAAACGTCACTGCCACTCCTCAAAGACGTGCTGGAAGCCATTTTTTGCATCCCTTTCAGAGCCACCTCTGAAGCTTTGACGGCCTCTTCTGTTGACGCAAACCTACGTTCTCGCAAATTCTTTTTGATACTTAGGAAACGAAAAAGTCATAGGGTGCTAAATCTGGATTGTATGGAGCGTGTGGAACCATTCAAATGTCTTTTCTCAGCCAAGAAAGTAGTGACATGCTGCGCCACGTGAGGACAAGCGTTATCATTGCGGAGTTTTCAAGCATTTTGATGAATGTGTGGATGCAATTTACGGATGTGCGCGATCAGCTTTGTCAATACAGACACGTAATAATTCGGGTATTCGGCAGCCCGACACTATGGTATACAAAAAGTGATTACCATTACCATTACCTGATTACCATTACCTTCCCGGGAAACTTTTCACTTCTTGCTTTTGGAGGTGACGGAGTTTTCCATACAGAGCTCTGTTGTTTGCACTCTGGATCGCAGAGATAAAGAAAAATTTCAGTTTCTGTAATCTAAGACTTCAGGTATAGTCCTCGTTTGAAGCAATTTCTTGCATAGAAAATTCACGCATTTCAACATGCACTTGTTTTTTGTTCCGTCGTCAGTAACCGAGGAATCCATCTTGCACTGACTCGTTTTAGGTGTAGTTTCTCACTGAGTGTATTAGGCGCTTCCGACAGAAATTTGTAAATTTGTCGCACTGTGAGCGAACAATTCATGAATGATTGCGGCAGCAGTGCCAGAAATAATAGCTGTTGGTAAGACCCGCGGTATTTGGGAAATTCTTTTAACCACCGCTGTGCTGTACGATGTGGCATGACACTCTCACCATATGCCTGCACCAACATCTCATATGCTTCCGATGTCGTTTTCCCTAAACGAACGTATAACTTCAAAGTTGCACGCTGTTCTACTGTGATACCCATGACTTTATTGAGAGGCGGGCGCAAACAGACCATCCTTCGCAGTGTTCTAGTCAAGATCCCATGCAACACAACTGCTCTGAAAGGATCATTCACACGGAGATGAGTCGGGTGAGTTCTGTGATGATGTTTGATTTCAATACAGTATACACTATATTGACAAAAGTCATCGGCCACCTAGAACACAAACACAACATAGCATTTATTGACATACATTTCTACGGTGTCGGTCCGCCTTTGGCCTTAATGCATGAGGACCCTTCGAGACAGGCTTTCGACAAGGTTTTGGAACACAGCGATAGGTATGCGCTTCCATTCAGTACATAATGATGCCGCTAACTCTTGCTTAGTAGTAAGTCTTCGTTCCAAACTTCTTATGCGGTGCTCTAATTCATCCCATAGGTGAGCTACGGGATTAATATCAGGGCTCTGTTCTGGCCAGTCCCCACACGATACGGAATTATCGTCAAACCACGCACTAAAAGTCCTTACTTTATCGCTCGGTGCATTATCCTGCTGGTACCAACAAGGCTCGGTTCCACTGTGTTACCATAGAGTTGGTAGGGCATAATTGTCCAGAATATCGATTTAGACCTGCTGGTTACCAGGTTTGTCCACGATAATCAATGGGCCTGAACCGTACCACGGAAAACACCCCCACACGAGTACATTGCCAGCTCCAAACTTGATCGTAGCAGCAATACACTGTGGTAAATAGCGTACCCCAAGCTACCGCCATATTCACACACGGCCATCAGACTGATGGATCATTTAACTGTATTCATCAGTCCATAGGACCCGTTTCCATTGATCTACGGTCCACGATAAATGTTCTTTACACCGTGCTAAAAGACGAGTAGCATTCCGAGTGGAGATGAAAGGCATACGAGCAGCAGCACGACCACGGTAACCCATGGAATGAAGTTCTATGCGAATGGTACGTGTACATACAGATATTCCATCATTTTTATTCACCTGTATACTCAGGTCTTGTGCAGTACTCCGGTGATTAGCTGTAACGAATCTCCGGAGGCTTCGACGTCCTCTATCACTGATTTTCTTTGGTCTGCCGGTACGTTTTGCGGCTTCAGGAACGCCATGTGTCTTCCACTCATTCAGTACATCCAAAACAGTTGACTTAGGTATGTTTAAGCGCCTCTCGGTTTCTCTTATGGACGACCCAATAATATAACAACCAAGAATCTTTCCTTTCTCAAAGCCAGTTCTCTCCCGTCGCGACATTTTCACTCAATCTCACAGTGCGATATGATCGGGGTCAGCTGCAGTCTTGTTTTTATACCATTTGCAGTTGTACCGCGCATCTTAACAACGCAGCGTATCCGTTCATTTGCTTTTGAAGGGGGCTATCCGGTGACTTTTGTCAATATAGTGTATATATAGGTTAAAACGCGCACGTCTTTCTTGAACAGGCCTCGTATATTTTAAAACACCTCATATGTTCTGTGATGCTTAACCGTCGTCTCACCTCCTTAGCTACCATTCGTTTTTAATCTGCACTTATGGAAGCTATAGACTACGACGGCCTATAGAGTCTTATGTCCTTCGCCATTCCGCAGTCGCGTCGGAAATTTCTGTGAGAATCGGGTTTACTGCAGATGACAATTAATTTTCGTATAGGCCTACTCATATTTTCGCCATACAATATTTTTTAAAAGTAGAGTAATGCAATGTCAAGTATCGCATTTGATATTGTATTAGTGTGAGCATATTTACTTATACAGGGTGGCCCAAACAAAACTATACCCATGGTAGCCCAATTTAATGAAAACTTATTTGGTTACAGGTACTGACAATCTACAGTATTAACGGAACAGTTTGTTACTTGTTAATTATGACTTTTTTGGTTACAGATGCTGACAATTTATCGATCTACATACCAGTTTACTTGCGAAGAGTTTCCCAGCAGCAGAGAAGATGGTCTTGACTTTATAGCAAATAATTTTCATCGTCGAGGCTTTTATTGGAGCACATAAAAGCCACATCAATTTGTGGAGACCCCTGTACATGCGCAAAAACTTGGTGTGCGGTATGCTGTGTCAGCACGTAGGATTATCACCATTTTTTCCCCACGAAACCATAAACTCAGCTCGATATATTGTAAACATTTTCAACCCATTTGTCAATCGGCTTACCAACGAGGTGAAGACATGTTGTTGCTTTCAACAAGATGGAACTACAGCTCATACTGCCCACCATTCAATGAATGCGATTTTTGAGGTGTTTGAGGAAGACCGTGTTGTGAGTCGTGACTTTTGACCTGCTCGATCCCCTGATCTGTCTGTGTTTGACTTTTACTTGTGGGGTGCACTAAAGGGTCAGGTGTATTCCGATAACTCGAGAACTCTTGAAGAACTTCAAACCAACACCTCCGCTGAAATTGCTGAGATTACACCACAACATCTTCAAACAGTGTTCCAAACCATGCAGGATGAACCGACCTGCGCCTAAATAATGAGGGAGCTCATTTCCAACACCTGCTGTAGAAACTGTCTTGGACACTATAACATTAAATAAAACTTGTGCTTATTTGATTTGTTCATTTAATACAGTTTTGTTTGGGCCTGTAACATACTATATGTATAATTAATTAATTATGCTAAGTAAATTAATTATACATATTAATTTACTTCGCAGAATTACAAACTTCTGCTTATATCTAATATTGTTTCATCATTCAAAGATATTTCGTCCCCGTTAAATCTATTTTACTTTAGAATACCTAAAAAAGCTAATCCGCACAGGCGCCAAGATTTCCATTTTTGAATTTTTACTGAATTTCTGTTTATAAAACTACACCCAGTACAGCAAGTTTAACTAAAGTTTGAGGCGACCTGGAATTCCCAAACATTTGCCAGTTTTCTTAACTCGTTAGACTTTTTAATAAATCCTGTATATATCCAGCAGCTTTAAAACCGTTGCTGATTATTTATAATTTTTATTCTGATATACATGTTTTTCTAGACGACATGGTAAAGCAAGGTTAAAGAAAATATGCTGCGTGTGACTGATATGTCAAGTAAGTTTATTAAAGCATTGAATAGTTGGATTCAGCACCGAATACGCAGGGATGACCCGGAAGGAGCGATTTTTTTTATTCAAGTTATTTTTTCTTTAAACAGCTCACTTATTAGATTTTGTAATGAGTTATTGAAACGGTAGGAACTGAAACAATATTAAGGTAAGGGGCGTATTTGGCAATAATTGTGCCGTCTTGAGCACCTCTAAATTTGCAGTCTCTCTACTTCAAGTCATGGTACAGCAACTTATTTCGATGAAATGATATTAAGTGCAGTTGTTACCTATATCTCTGAAGCGGTGTTGAATCTAACACGGACACTTCGCAGCACGAGACATAACGCGCTCCGGAGCCGAATGCGTTCCGAATTAAGCTACGCCAGCAAGATCATATCATTGCTACTTGACATCTTGACATGTACGTCACCACTGAGGTAGGTCACGGGTTGTTTTCAATGTTGGCTGGCTGATTGGCGCACGAGCTATGAAGGATTTTGGTCAGACCAGCTGACTTTCGTTAACTATCTATTGTTTCACGCTATCGTGTGTGTGATAATAGTTCGATTTTATTAGAAATTGATTTTTATAACATTTAATTAATAACATGGAACTGTACACCAACTATACCCAAAATCGAATAACTATACTAGTAATCCGAATTTATTGGCGTAAAATAGAAGCTTTTACACATCAACCAGATAGCTTTTCCAAGGAAGGTAGACAGCAAACTTAACAAGTTAGTAAAATCATGCAATGCATTGATTATAATACGCTTTCCAACATACCAGAAATCATTACTCAAGTTATGTGGATAATGGCTGTGGAATAAATCTCGCTCCTGTGCCCTGACCTTTGACCCCATTTCGATTATATTCAACAGAACCGGTTCACTATACTTCAGGAATAACATACTAAAGTTTTGTCGCAATAGAAGCAGTTTTACGCAAGTTATGAGAATAATGGATGTGTAATAAATCTTGCCTTTGTACAATAACTTTTGACCCCATTTCGTTGATATTCAACAGAACCGGTTCAGTATACCTCCGGAACAACATGATAACGTTTTGTCGCAATCGAAGCATTTTTAGGTAAGTTATGATGCACAAGAGCAATGGAATGGATCCCACTCCAGTGTCCTGACCTTTGACCCCATTTCGCCCATGTTCAATAGGGTTCGTCCCCAGTGGCTCCTTACCACTTACTAAAATTTCATCGAAATCGAACCATTTTTACGCATGTTATGACGCATAAAGGCAATGGAATGGATCCCGCTTTTATGTCCTGACCTTTGACCCCATTCCGCCCATTTTCAATACGGTTCGTCCCCAGGCGGTTCCTTACCACATACTAAAGTTTCATCGAAATGGAACCATTTTTACGCAAGTTATGATGCATAAAGGCAATGGAATGGATCCCGCTCCTATGTCCTGACCTTTGATAGCATTTCATTTATTTTCAATAGAGGTCGTCCCCAGCTGGTTCCCTACCATATACTAAAATGTCATCGAAATCGAACCATTTTTACGCCAGTTATGTTGCATAAGGGCAATGGAATAAATCCCGCTCTTATGTCCTGCCTGACCTTTGACCTCATTTCGCCCATTTTCAATAGCGTTCGTGCCCAGGTGGTTCCCTATCACGTAGTATAATTTGATCGAAATGGAACCATTTGTACGCACGTAATGGCGCATAAGAGCAATGGAATAGATCTCGCTCCTATGTCCTGACCTTTGACCCTGTTTCGCCCATTTTCAATAGGATTCGTCCCCAGGTGGTCCCCTATCACATACGAAACTTTCTTCGAAATCGAAGCATTTTCTCTTGAGTTATCGTGCGTGCGGACGGACGGACAAAGCTGGAGAATATACGCTTCTTCAACCTACGGTTGGAAAGCGTAAAAAACCAATCCTTGAAAATGCCATCTGGTTGATGTGCGAAAGCTTGGACGTTTGCATCTATTATATGCTAATAAATTCGGATTACTAATATAGTTATGCTCGAAACGGGGCCGGTACACGCCGGTATGGCATACCGGCACTTTTCTTACCCGGAATTTACATAACGGCAGTACTTTTAGTAGTGGGAACTGAATAAATGGATTTTAATTTCTTTTGTCCCTGGCTATAACGAGTGCGTTTTCTGAAACATAGAAACCTAATGTGCCTCGTACCTTTGAGATAGGGGCTTATATATAATTTTTTTCGGGGAGGGGGGGAGTATAACGAAAAGTGGATTTTTTTTAAATCCACCAGAACAAAATTAAAGATAATGAGAAACGGAAGAAAAATAAATCAGTCTTTTCTAATATAAGTCGTATTTTAACCTAAAACTTACAATAAAAAAATGAAACACTTTCTGGGCGAGGGAGGGTGGTTACCCCCTCTAAATATTCCCGTGCCTTGAAAAAATAGCTGTGATGGGAGTGTAGAGGGCAGGAGAGTGGTGTACAGATGAGGTATAGGTTCAGCTCTTTAAAGGATGGAAATGAAACTATCCATATCACATGATCACAATTTGCCCAAGTCCCAGATAATCCCAATTTTTATTATATCATAAATTTAATATGTTCAATTTGAAGAGCTTCTTAACAGAATGGATAATTGAGAATAATAGATTAAACACAAATTTTTGTTCTGCAGCAATGAGTATATAAAATTTTTTTGCACTTCGGGTTATCTTTTTTTTTTTTTTTTTATTGAAGGCGGTGAGATTGCTAAAAATCTAAATTGAATGTTCATTCTGATTGCGGATGTTCTAATTGTCCGACTTTCTATTTCATGAAAGTCCCTATTGGAAGGGGACTGTCTTCTCGGCTCGGGACCTTAAAGTTCTGAGTTCAAGTCCAGCTGTAGGTCTGGGTTCGAATCACGGTGAGACATGGATCCTGTGTTTGTCTTACGGCACTGGCTCTCTCCCTTCCCTAGAACCAGTGGGTCCCAATTGAGGAACAGGCGACTATTTATAGCCCATTGAGTTGCTCGCGGTGGTTGTTAAACATCCAAGCATAAAAAAAAAAAAAGTGCCAGCTGAATTACTAATGATTAGCAGAGGTTCGGCATTCTCGTTAATCCGTTGGTCCCCGGGGTGCAGATAAGTCTAACCCGAGCGCTCGGTGCAGCATAAGTAGTGCCCACTGGATCCACAATCCAACCAATTGAAATCGACCGCCATTGTTTCTGACTTATGGTGCAATAAGTATTTCACTGAACTGTCTATTACATTTTCATACAAAAGAGTTTTTCTTCTAGGTTTTAACTTTTTCAGTTTTGGAGATTTTCTAGCAAAGGTATTTTTTCCACATGATTTTAAGCTAAATATCAGCATACCGGTACTTCAAAATCTCCATTACGAGCACTGGTTACAGCATTACCAACTTTGATATATGTGAAGAGCGTGTTACGCTACAAGCGATATGATAAACCGTGCTAACTAGTAACTGCAGGAATAAGTAAAGCGTTGAAGTTTGAGTAAGTACCGATTTATTTGCTTGTTAGTCAATCTATGCTTGATAAAGGATACTGAGCATTGAGCTCTCCGAGGTTTTATTAATCAAGCTACACATCATGTTGGTGTTTTTTTTTTTAGATAATACAGAGGTGAGTCGAAAGTTTTGCAATATTTGCATAAACGCATGCGCTGCGACGGGTATGTCACGTATTTAATTAAACTAGTTCAAGTAGCGCACTGGAGTCACCCAAAAGGGTAGTCGTTTTTTTTTTTTTTTTTTTTTTTTTTTTTTTTTTTTTGATTGGAGGTTTAACGACCAGCGTGAGCAACTCAATGGGCTATAAGCAGTCGCCCGTCCCTAATTTAGGGTCACTGGTTCCAGGGAAGGGGAGAACCAGGGCCGTAAGACAAACACAACATCCATGCCTCACCGGGATTCGAACCCGGACCCCGTTCGGACGAATGATCAGAGGCCATCGCTTCTATCACTGCGCCACCGGGGCGGCGGGTAGTCGTTGCTGTGAACAGCACTGCATGTCGTCGTTCTGCCTCTGGTTGGGGCGTCTAAAAGATGAACAGCCACAACCGGCAAATTAGAGAACGTTTGCTTTATGAGTTTGAACTTGGATGCTTATGCAACACGAAACATTTGTCATGCGAAAGGGAAAGGTTCTGTGGACCACAGCACCTCAACCAGATGGTTCAATAAATTTCGCTCAGATGACAGAAACCTCGACGATCAGCCAAGGACATGTAGGTCCCGAACCATGGACTGCGAAGCCGTGCGCCAGGCCGTAGAGGCAAATCCAACAATCAGCACCCGGAGATTATCAGGCGAGCTGTGCATATCACACACCACCGTGGTTCCTCACCTTCAGGACCACGGTAAAGTCTACAGGAGCTGCCGCATTGGCCAGCTGAAGCAAACCGCCGAGTAGAAGAGTGCACAAAACTCCTAGAAAACCCGCTTGATGTACGTTTCTTCAAGAGAATTGTTACGTGCGATGAAAAGTGGGTCTATTTCCGTAATCCTAAAAACCCAACGGTAGTGGTTGAGCTCGGTCCAGCTTCCTGAACCTGTTGCCAAACGTGGGCGCTTCGAGCACAAGGTGATGCTCTGCGTCTGGTGTTATTTCGAGGGGATAATTCATTACGAATTTGTTCCAGACGGCCGGACCATCAACGCCAACCTCTACTCTGAACAGCTGGAATGGATGTACGCCGTTTTGGAAAAGAAGTACCCGGCAATAGTGAACAGAAAGCTCGCTCTCTTACAGCAGGACAACGCTCGGCCTCATACCGTGCTAACGACCCTGGCAAAACTCCAGGAACTTATGGGCATAGCCAGATGCCACACCCTAGGGTGAACAAGTTCTGCGCCTCGAAGGACAAAATCTTGTCCCGCCGCGGAGCCGAAGACCTGGGAAACAGATTACTAAAAACGGTGCAACACGATGGCCTAAAGTATGAATTCTAGTCAGTTTTCTTCGTAAAGTTACGTATGAAGACATAAAATGATCTAAATTGCAAAACTTTCGACTCACCCTCAGTAATTCGATGTTTTGAGTCCCTTATTGTGAAGTTCGAATTCATTAGAAGTCAATTGCTACAGCATTTTACCTGTTGCAAAGTTAGATATATTTGAAGAGTGTGCTAACTAGTGCCTAAAGGACTAAATAAAACGTTGAAGTTTGAGTAAGTAAGTACCGACTTATTTGCTTATTAGTCAATCTATGCTTAATGAAGAACATTGAGTATTAAGCTATCCGTTGTTTACAATAATTAATCAAGCTTCACTTAATGTTGATGTTCTAGGTTAACTGACTTTGCATATACTTTGAGTGGCCACTTTATTATGACCATCTGACAGTTTTAACACAATGAGCTATGGCTGCACGCTGTTGCCGCCAGTAATCGAGGCTAGTATAAAAAGGGAAAGCTTAGTGCTTGCGACAGTACTAGAAGTGATTTTGGGGTGACGACATCGGTAAAAAATGCGATTTGACAGATTTTCAACGTGGGGTGATTGTAGGAGCTCGAAACCGCCGCATTCGTGAAATATTCCAGAGCAGCTGTTGTTAAAGTGTTTAAGAACTGGTCTGACAGCCAAAAAACTGGGTCTCTACGTGCAACGTGTGGTCGTCATCGACTAGTGACTGCTCAGGCGGAACGGAGAGTGTCCAGACAGGTAACAAACAACAGAAGGGCAATAGTGCAGCAAATTACAGACCATCTTAATCAAGGATCCCCTCAAATGATCTCTTCACGCACTGTTCGCCGTACACTGCATCGGATGGGATATGGCAGCCGAAGGACTGTTTGAACACCTTTGCTGTCTGCAGTTAACAAGAGAAAACGTCTCCAGTTCGCACAGGCGCACAAGGATTGAACAGTCGATAATTGTAAACAAATTATGTGGTCCAATGAACCACGTTTTCAGTTGCACCATGCCGATGGCCGAGTGAGAATTTGGCGGTAACAGCACGAAAGCATGGTCCACAAATGCATTGCTACAACGCTTCAAGTTGGTGGAGGCAAGTTTATAGTTTGGGGAATGTTTTCCTGGCATGCTCTGGGCCCTTTATTTCGTGTTGATCAAGGTCTGACTGGCACATCATATCTAAACATCGTTGCGGACCAAGTGTATCCTGTCACGTGGATGGCTTAACCCAATGGCGATGGCTACTTTCAACAGGATAATGCGTCCTGCCATAGTGCTCGTATTGAACAGGGTTGGTTTCAGGAACATTTCGGTGAGTTTACTTTGTTTAGGTGGCCCACACATTCTCCAGATCTCAACCCCATTGAGAATTTGTGGGACGAAGTTGAACGAGCCGTCATACAGATGGATCCATAACCATGCAATCTCACACTCCTGGAAAGTGCTATTCATCAAGCATGGTCTCAGATTTCACAAACCACCTATCAACATCTCGTAGAGTCCATGCCACGAAGAATCGACGCAGTATTAAAGGCAAAAGGTGACCCAACGAAGTACTGAGGGGGTGGTCATAATAAAGTGGTCACTCAGTGTATAAGTACACACCTTTAAGGTGGATCCACCTAAAAACTCTGCACTGTGTTTCCAATGGCAAAACTTTCTGTATACACTTTCTTCCCAAATAATGGCATCCCAGGGCTCAAAATGTGCACATAGGCAGAAATAACTTTATATTACAGCCTAGTATACCTAATATTTTCTAGAACTTAACCATGATTATACTAAAAATCAATAACTTTCCTTTGGTAGTCTAGAGAACTGCTAATAGGAGGCACCACCTGTACAGATCGTATGCAAATTATGAGCATGTAGCAATTTTTTGCAATAATTGTAACAATTTTCTGACTGGAATCGAAACTTGAGTCTGACCATGCGATCGTCCGAAATATTTAAAATTATTTGTGTCACTTAGATTAAATTTTCCGACAATAATTATGCTGAAAATGTCGCATAGTATGTTTGCCGACTTATTTCGGAATTGGAAATCAGCAGTAATTACAGTTCTTTTTAACGTTTTAAGCGAAATTATTGTCAGAAAATTTAATCTAAGTGACTCAAATCATTTTAAACATTCCAGACTATACCATGATCAGACTCAAATGTTGATTTCAGTCAGAAAATTCCTAAAATTTATTGCAAAAAGCTGCTGCATGACGATAATTAATAAGCTAGCTATATAGCACCATCTTTTCCAGTTCTCAATCAAAGGAAAAGTTATTGATTTTTAGTATAATTATGGTTGAGTTTTAGAAAATATCAGGTACACTAAGCTACACGATAAATATATTTCTATCAATGTGCAAATTTTCATCCTGGTGAATACATTAATTGTGAAGAAAATGTCTACAGAAGTTTTTACCATTGGAAACATAAGGCAGAGTTTTCAGGTGGATCCACCTTAATGCCTAAGAACATAACAAGGCTAGTTTGAGATGTTTAGGAACTAAGAGGAATTTTATTGATTAACAAGAGAAAGAGTCGATAAATTTTACTGCTTCAAATCCAACCTGACCAGTACAATTAAACAAACCATCATGAAATCTGGAAGATGCATATACAGATGTTGAATCACGTTTATAGTGACAAAGTTTGCAGGATCATGCAGTTATGAAATACCATGGCGCCAACTTCTGTTGTGTTCTTTGTGGTTACCATGTTCCTGTACTATCCTTCTGCAGCGCGACTTCCACGATAGTAGGCCCCTTTGCAGAGAGGCAAGATCAATTCCCTCCTACTGCTCATTGCAAATTTTCCAAAGACCGTCAATTGTTTTGGGTCGTGAACTTTTGAAGGCTCGTTTAAGTAACCCGAAGTCACAGAAATCCATGGAAAAGGCACTTAACAGGAATTGAGGAGAATGGTATAGCGTGAATTCCGGTCTCAGTTTCCATCTTCCGCATGTACGCCACTCTAGACTTAGCTTGGTGGATCCGTACATTTGAAGCCATATTACCGTATAAGGATGGAATTTCTTCGCGGTAAATTGAGTCAAGAATGTTTGTCTGACAATAAGCTGCATTACTTTTTGCGTTATTGGCAACTTTTCAACCGTAAATCCACGTGAAAAACTTCCTTTGCATTTACGTACCCATATTGGGTATGCCTTGGCACCTTTTTCTTGATAATATATTGCCTGGATTTTGTTTGTATCATTCATATATATCCATGTTTCATCCAAAGTGATCAAAACCTTCCACCTGTCCTTTTCTAGGGGTCTCTCATACACTTTCCTGCAGTTCGTCATCCGCTCCCACATGTTTTGCGGAAGGAGCTTTTGGACGTTTGACTTAAACCGCTTTTCTAAATGTAGCTCAGATTTGATAATGCTGTTAACAGTTGCCTGTGAGACACCTACATGCTGTGCAATTCTTCTTTGCGTTGCTGGATTATCTTTCTTTCTTTACAAAAGACATGACTTTTTGCACCACCTCGGCGATTCTCTTTGGTTTAGGGTGTTCTTTTTGTGGCGTTTGTGCTCTACTCGAGCAAGCTGTAAAGTTCTCTTTTGCACACTTAAGTACCTGTCATATTCCATTTTTAGAAACCACGCAACCATTTTCTTTGCACCTTTTTTGATTGCTGTATACGAATAACCTTCTTCGAAAAGGGCAACTATACATCCCTCCCAGAACGGAATCACTCATGCAGGCATCTTAATACAACCAAAGCAAAATTGCAAATGCTCTTAACGCGGAAGGCTGCTACGAGTACTGCACGATAAACGTGGATACGGAATCGTGACTCACACGATTTGCACACGACGCAGATTTTACTTTGTCTCTATAAACGTGAATCAACCTCTATATAATTCCCTGGTCGTAGTAATGTTCTTTCTCTAATGCGAAAAATACTTGAAGAATTTTACTGATAGATTTCAGCAAACAGAAATATTGTTAATACACACACACATATACGCACGCACAGAGAGAGAGAGAGCTGTAGCAACGATGGCTGGATGAATGAGCTTATAAACAATGCAAGCTGCAAATATTTAATCCCATTTTGGTTTCACCAGTTTACGGTTTGATAGCAAAGACGAAAACCGAATGAAAGGAGAAAACGTTTTCTATTTCGTATCTCGGCGAGCTCCAATTCAGTGAGTGAAGACTTATGACGTAACTTTCCTCTCAGAAATAGTCTCACTACGTGTCCTCATTAAAAATGTTTACTCTGCACGTTAGTTGTTACACCTTAGGAGTAGCCTGAGAGACGATTTTCCGTGTGTATTTGAAACACGAGTTTTCAGTACTTTGTTTGCATTATATATTTGCTGGTTTTTAAATATAAAATCCCGTCGTGGTGTGACGTGAGCGGCAGAAGAGCTTGAATAAATTGACGAGGTATCGAAATTACGCAAAACCTATTTTCTTTTAATGAGTTTTATAATGTTTTGTAATATTTACTTCCTTATTAAATTGATGCAGTTAAATAGCTAATTGTAAGTGCTAATGCGATACTACCTCTTTGAAAAATCGAGAAAGTACCCTGGAACTCTTTGTCGATAATTTATACTATGCGTCTTTCGCATGTCAAGATCTTTGCTGGTGTGAAATTTTAGTAGAACGAGCGATTAGACAGTATACATTTATTTACCTACAACACATTGTATTTATTCGCGTCACTCACGACCACACAGCGCCATAGTTCCGGTACATACTAACAAGGGAAGCCTTTCAACTGTCGCTCTCCAAAATTGACGAAACGTGGCCAGGAGATAGTACTAAGGGCAAAACCCAATGGGTGTATTTCCGTTTTGGCCCAAATGAACTGATAACGGTGAACGAGTGGTCTGAAAATGGCTTTGACCACAAGTGAAAAAATCATCGAACATGTGTTTTGGTACGTGATAGGTAACCCAAAATATCAGCTATGTCCCCATGATTCAAAATAAGCTCATGTCATACAAAAAGAAACAAAAACCTTTATTACAGGTGTAAATGAACATTTGTGGCATTGAACACATGACCGAAGCAAAGTAATTTGTAACAATGAGAACAACGCAAGATCCCAAAGCTATGACAGTACTGAAAATTGTCATTGATATCCGAAAAACAAATACGTTCAACATTATCAAATGAAGCGTCATCACTTTCACAGTATCCAATCTTTATCCGCGGATATAGCAACATGTTGTTGAATTTTTTTGACTGCCATTGATACGTTCGATGATTTTCTCCACTTGTGCTCTAAGTCCATTTCCAGACCACGTGTTCCCCTTTGTCAGTTCATTTGGGCCAAAACAGAAATACACCCATTGGTTTTTGCCCTTAGCTCTATCTGCTGGCCACGTTTCTTCACTTTTGGAGAGTGACAGTTGAAAGGCTTCCCATGTAAGTGGAATTAAATCATAACAACAAATAGTAGAGTTTACTAATTCCTGACATTCAGCGGTACTTAGGGAGATGGATTACTGAATATTATTGCCGTAAAACCAATGAAGCTATGTGAGTCAAAAGTAAATGTTTACTAAACTATGGCGGTGGCAAAAGTATTTTGATTGTTCAGTTTTTCAAAAATAATAATAATTGTTATTACTATTTATTATTACTATTTATTATCACTATTTATTATCACTATTTATTATTACTATTTATTATCACTATTTATTATCACTATTTATTATTACTATTTATTATTACTATTTATTATCACTATTTATTATTACTATTTATTATTACTATTTATTATCACTATTTATTATAATTATTTATTATTATGTTTTATTTTATTTTCTCATCTACAGCAATGGCATCTGTAGCATGGTCCACTTGTTAGTACGGACAGAAAACCAAGTAAAGACATAGTCACTCATGGTTTAAAAATCGTCGTACGATGTGGCACGCATCGAGAATTACTGCTTCTTGGATTTTGGGACTTAGGTGTTGTAGACCTAAAACATCAAGCTGAGTTATGAGAGCCTGAGGAATTATACCAGTTGCAGAGATAAACAATGGACGTATGTGAACTGTTTCGAGCTTCCATATCTGTTTAATCCCCGTAGTTAGTTCCACATACTTGTTGATTTTTGTTGCACAGGTATTCTGAATATTACGGTCCAACGGCACCTATATATCGACAACGACTGCTTCCTTCTACCTTTTGTCATATAGCACTATGTCTGGAAGATGGCAGAGATGGTTACGTCGGTTTTAAATCTCACGGTCCCAATATAATTTGTATTGTTTATTACGTAGTACCTCAATGGGTTGATATTTATAGTACGAAACTTGCTAATAGTTCTGTATCGTGCGGTAATTGTTAATGTATCATCTTAGCAAAATTATTATGTCGCTGCATATAATCAATGTTTGCTAGCTTGGTACATCCTCCACAGATGTGTTCAATGGTCTCACTGCACATACCACATCTTCTACATTTGTCACTTTGCAGATTCTCCTTTAAAATGTATTTGTTTTTTTTTAATTTCTGGTTGCAATCACATTGTCTTGAACAGCCATAAACCCAATACACTCTCCATATAATTTTCCTCGCTTCAACCACTTATTTGTGGCTTTCTTGTCACCTTCTGGTCTGTCTGACTGGTTTGGATGAGCCCCATCAAGTTACCTTTGCTTCTGTTTTCGAATCTGGTCTTCTGAAAACGGTTCTTCTATTTTAGCATCTGGTTTACTTAACATTAGTAGAGGGCTCTCTTTGTCTGCAGCACATATGATATCAAACATATTATTTTCATTATATTTCGAGTGAAAGTATTTCCGCAGTGAGCATCGTGAATGCGTATTGTATCAAGAATTTTATTATTATTATTATTATTATTATTATTATTATTATTATTATTATTATTATTATATTATTCAGAATTAGAAGAAAGTAAGAAACGACCCTGACACAGAGGCGTAACTAGCACAACGTGCGCCTCCCTTCCCTCTCGCAAGATTTCCTTCAGCACCCCTAAGCACAGTAATTTTCCAGGATTTCGAACACAAGGGAGGATGCATTTTTCGCGGTGTGTGTGTGTGTGTGTGTGTGTGTGTGTGTGTGGTGGTGGTTGAAGGTGGGGGGGGGGGGGTAGAAAATCAGGGAGAGTGTCTGCAAAAGTAATGGTGGTACCTAGAGCCTTGTAGCTTTAACTTTTTAAGTAATAGATTTGACAATACGTGTAATTGCTTTGTCCAAAACTAAAATAAATCAGTTGAAAGAAATCACCCTCTTACACATGGCAGATCTGCGGCTGCTGTGAATAAATGTTGACGCCTGTCGTGCACGTAATCCGAGGCAACTGACTGTTTTCCTACATCCTCCATGAGGAATCCCACTTAAGCCTTGCGCTTTTCGCCAGCAGCGTAGCGAGAGAGCGATTGGAGAGCGATCGTAGGATATTCAGTGTTTTAAAAGTGAAACTAGGCATCTATTTAGGCAAAGCTAAATATATCTTAAAGCAAAATATGAATTTTAGGGTTAATGCGTATTCGAATAATTCATAAAAGTGCGTGTTCGAATTTTTTCATAAAACTATAACTGGCAACTGCAGTACGCTCCTTCCTTACCTGCGCCTTCCCCCGCAGCGGCGGGGATGGTTGTTACCCCATTGCCCTGACACCGATGAAATGTGTTGTAGCTATGAAAATCCATCTGAGCATGCGCAAGCTATAGTCCGACCTCAAGACAGAAAGAAAAGCTGACTCGTAAATGTGTTAGTAAGAGATTGGTAACTTTTGGTCAAGAATAACTACAGGTTACACTTCATCGTGTTATACATCATTTTAAAGCTCTCGTTAATAGCAAGCAAAAAGGGAAAGCCAAATTTTGCTAGAACGCACAGGTTTCATCACATCAAAGACGCATTTTTATAATGGCATTTACCACATTCAACGTGGGGTTCTCGTAATTTACGCAGATTGCAATGAGATGTTGTTCATGAATGAAATACGGGAATACAATACAATACAATTATTTATTGCACACATTTAAAACTTACAGTTATATGAAAATGCAATACCCCAGGAGGAATCTGAACACATGCCCTCAGATAATTTGTTAACTTGTAGGTTGTAAATGTGGAAAATCTCCCGATCGGACCAGAAATGCTTTATATTTTACCTTTTTGGTATCCCCCCCCCCACCCGACAGGTTTGCTAAGTGGGCGCATGCCCTCAGATAATGTGCCCAGTTATAGCTTGTAAATGGTGAAAATCTTCCGATTGGACCAGAAATTATTTATATTGTATACGTTTGGTGTCCCCCCCCGGCACACATGCACCCAGATAATTTGTTGACTTGTACGTCCTATTGCGTTGTCGGAAAAGTCATGACGTATTTTAGCACCCGATGGGGGTTGGGCGGTTTTGGAAGTACTAAAGGCATGCGCAGCCCTATTATCGCTATGGCATTGGACATGTGCCAGTTCTAGCTGCAGTCTAAAAGGAATAGTGAGCGATTTAGTTGATTTGCGGAGATTTGACATCAGGTTGAAGATGTAACACCAACCTGTGAATTTTCGCCATATTTTACTTTTTTATTTCCGTAAAGGAAAGAACGCGCGTCAGGCTTGTGAAAAGTTGAGTAAAGTGTACGGGGACAATGCTCTACAAGAACGTCAGGGACAGCAGTGGTTCGCAAAATTCCCTGCTGGTGATTTTGACCTCAACGATGCTCCTCGGTAAGGGAGGCCCACCCAGGTTAATGACGACCAAATCAAGGCATTGATCGAGTCAAACCCACGTTACACGACACGAGAGATTGCAGACACATTGCACATCCATCATTCAAGCGTTCACGACCACCTGAAGAAGCTGGGATACGTAAGCAAGCTCGATGTGTGGGTTCCTCATGAACTCAAAGAAGCTCAATTGACGGCGCGTATAAACATCTGCGATATGCTCATTAAACGTGAGGAAGACGATCCTTTTTGAAGCGACTGATAACTGGTGACGAAAAGTGGATTGGGTACAACAATGTGCTGGACAAACGGTCTTGGTCCCGACATGTTGCTTCGCCTCAAACGACATCCAAAGCAGACATTCATCAGCGGAAGGTTCTGGTCTCAGTGTGGTGGGATTTTAAAGATGTCGTGTTTTTCGAGCTCCTACCACGGAACCAAACAATCAATTCGAATGTGTACTGTCGGCAATTATACAGTTTGAACAAATCCATCATCCAGAAAGGTTCAGAGCTCGTTCATCGTAAAAGGGTTGTGTTCCATCACGAAGACGCGAGACCACACACAAGTTTGATCACCCGCCAAAAATTACTGGAGCTTGGGTGGGATGTGTTGCCAAACACAGCATACTCGCCTGACTTTGCGCCGTTATACCTCTACTTGTTTCGCTGTCTTCAACAGTCCTTACGTGGTATAACGTTCAATTCAGATGAGGCTGTAAATCAGCACCTTGTACAGTTTTTTGCCACGAAAGACAGGTCTTTCCATGAACGAGGCATTCTGCAGCTTACTAAAAGATGGCATAAGATTATCGAACAAAACGGGCATTATATCATTGATTGATCTTTCTTCTTTCTGTCAAAAAATGACCTTTGCAAAACATGGCTAAAATACGTCATGACTTTTCCCACAACCCAGTAAATGCTGAAAACCATCCGATCGGACCAGAAATACTTTATATTTTACACTGTTGGTATTGACCCCCCCCCCCACCTCCCGACAAGTTTGCTGAGTAGGCACATGCCCTCAGATAATGTGTTGGCTTGTAGCTTGTAAATGCTGAAAATTTCCCGAATGGACCAGAAATCTTTGTATTTTACTTTTTTGGTATTACCCTCCCCTCTCCCTGACAGCTTTCCTGAGTCAGCACATGTCCTCAGAAAATTTGCAGACTTGTAGTTTCTGAAATCTTTTGTTGGGTTGTAGATCACAAACATTTTTTATAAAGAATTACATTAATAACCGCAATTAAGAAAAAACGAAATTACGGAAACTTTATATGACTCAGATAATAAACCTCTTGGGGTCGTGGAAACGAAGCGGTCAAAAGTGTAATTTTTTATACGGCCCCTTAAATTTTTTGTGGCCATTTCTCCGGTGGCCAGTTCTCCTACACCCAGCCAATTCGAGTACGACAGTATCACTAAAGAATATCCAAGTAACTCATGGAACGACTACGAGAGTGCTTCGGTGAAATGGCATACATGCGCATGCGCATCCAACGCCGTTGCCAAACCAAAAATCTTAAATATCGCTAAAATGTAACTTTGAGGTAGCAATTATGTGCAATGGAAACTATAAAGCAGTAGTATCGGTGAATGCTATTTTTAACATATCCGTAACGTACAAAGGGTTATGTCCCAAAATAGATGTTGCTGAAACGTGATTGTAAGATATCTCCGAAAGTGAAACGAAAATGAGAGATTTTAACATTACTGATACATATCTGAGACGTTTTGTGCTGTATGGGAAGGCTTAGACGTACGCGACGATTTTTATCAGTTGCGAGGTGTAATCTCGTGAGTCATGTTGAACAACCTCCAGTAGGATTATGTCATCCGGCCCAGGTGGTCCTAACTCGGTTAGAGGAGCATTTTGGACAGTTCCGATGGATGGTGTGACCACCACGTTCGCCCCAATAGAGCACTTATGGGATGTGGTAGGAAGGTCCATTTGCACCCGAGATCCTGCCTTTATAAGTACTAGAGACCTGGTGGCTGCTGTTCAGACGGCATGGCTCAACATCTCTCTAGAAGTCTTCCGGCCACTTGTTAAATCGATGCAACGTCCAGTTGATGCACTTCTCCGGGCTGGAAGAGGTCCTACATGATACTAGATACATATTCCATGACTTTTGGCACTTCAGTGTATGTGGATTCTGCTGCATAAGTTTCAGCTTCTAAGGTGTCGTCAACCCTAATTTAAGGCCACTGGTTCTAGAGATGGGTCAGAACCATCGTCATGGAAAAACAGACCACCAATGTGGGATTCGAACCCTGATAATTAGCCTGAAGTAAGGTGTCGTCAGCCCTAATTAAAGGCCACTGTTTCTATAGATGGGTCAGAACCATCGCCATGGAAAAACAGACCACCAATGTCGGATTCGAACCCTGACAATTAGCCTGAAGTAAGGTGTCGTCAGCCCAAATTAAAGGCCACTGATTCTAGAGATGGGTCAGAACCATCGCCATGGAAAAACAGACCACCAATGTGTAATTCGAACCCTGACAATTAGCCTGAAGTAAGGTGTCGTCAGCCCAAATTAAAAGCCACTGGTTCTAGAGATGGGTCAGAACAATCGCCATGGAAAAACAGACCACCAATGTGGGATTCGAACCCTGACAATTAGCTCGAAGTAAGGTGTCGTCAGCCCTAATTTAAGGCCACTGGTTCTAGAGATGGGTCAGAACCATCGCCATGTAAAAACAGACCACCAATGTGGGATTCGAACCCTGACAATTAGCCTGAAGTAAGGTGTCGTCAGCCCAAACTAAAGGCCACTGGTTCTAGAGATGGGTCAGAACCATCGCCATGTAAAAACAGACCACCAATGTGGGATTAGAACCCTGACAATTAGCCTGAAGTAAGAAGTCGTCAGCCCAAAATAAAGGCCACTGGTTCTAGAGATGGGTCAGAACCATCGCCATGGAAAAACAGACCACCAATGTGGGATTAGAACCCTGACAATTTAGCCTGAAGTAAGGTGTCGTCAGCCCAAATTAAAGGCCACTGGTTCTAGAGATGGGTCAGAACCATCGCCATGGAAAAACAGACCACCAATGTGGGATTCGAACCCTGACAATTAGCTTGAAGTAAGGCGTCGTCAGCCCTAATTTAAGGCCACTGGTTCTAGAGATGGGTCAGAACCATCGCCATGTAAAAACAGACCACCAATGTGGGATTCGAACCCTGACAATTAGCCTGAAGTAAGGTGTCGCCAGCCCAAACTAAAGGCCACTGGTTCTAGAGATGGGTCAGAACCATCGCCATGGAAAAACAGACCACCAATGTGGGATTAGAACCCTGACAATTAGCCTGAAGTAAGATGTCGTCAGCCCAAATTAAAGGCCACTGGTTCTAGAGATGGGTCAGAACCATCGCCATGGAAAAACAGACCACCAATGTGGGATTAGAACCCTGACAATTAGCCTGAAGTAAGGTGTCGTCAGCCCAAATTAAAGGCCACTGGTTCTAGAGATGGGTCAGAACCATCGCCATGGAAAAACAGACCACCAATGTGGGATTCGAACCCTGACAATTAGCTTGAAGTAAGGCGTCGTCAGCCCTAATTTAAGGCCACTGGTTCTAGAGATGGGTCAGAACCATCGCCATGGAAAAACAGACCACCAATGGGTAATTCGAACCCTGACAATTAGCCTGAAGCCCGTGAAGCTTTCCACTCTGCCACCGAGGAAGAACGTAGAACCTAAGCATGCTTTATTCTATTGACTAGTTTCTTAAAAGTTCACAAACTGTTTCTAATGGAGATTACATCTCAATTATTTATATTATGTGAAGAAATGTTTCCCTCTTTAAAGGTTTCTCGTCATTGTTTGAACCATTTTCCCGACTTTGCTTTCGGGAAGGAGTAATATTAGTTGTTCTCCGAAGAGTCAAACTTTAATCATTCAGGAATTACATCACTCGCTGAGGATCGCATATTCTGGAAGATTAAAACTTGGTCTTCTTTCTAACTCCGAAATTTCATTTGGTGAGTGTGTCAGTTTCGGAGCTCGAGTTTTACCTCGTTAACATCGGGGCATCAGGTGTTGAGAAAACTCCAGAGAAATCTCACCCGTATTAAAATTTCACTACTCATTTGCACAGTAACAAGAGAATTCCGTTCCCAGAATTCATTTGCGAGTCACTGCCCCGGACCAAAAACTTCCGTCTTTGAAAGCCCATAGTTTTAACTCTCTTGCTTCCTTCTTCTCCTCCTCCTCCAAGTCTCTAAATGCCAAGTGTTCATCCTCCCCCATCCTCTTTCCATCCTCCCACTGATTGCTCCCATCAGCTGAAGCACGCATCGCCGAAGGATTTATGACGTATGGGAACACTTGTTGTCATGGCAACGCTAATTATGGTGCTCTCAGACATAACCGAATGCTAAGGAAAGCGTGTGAGCTGGCTTGCTTCCCATGACGTGAACAGATGTCAGAAGCGTAAATACTGAGAAATGACCCGAAAATCATCGTATCGGAGGAAACATCTGACGAAAAATTGTGATGTTTGATAACAAACATGGGATGTCGTTTAGTAACATTATATCGGATGCAGGAAATAGTTTTGTTAAGAAACGTATGTTAGCAAACTGGAAAGGGAATACTAGGAAACCGAAGCCGGGCTAAAATTTATGAACATTAACAGCAATTAGTCGAATTCCATATTACCGTATTTATCGGCGTATAACACGCATCCTAATTTTAAAAAGGAAGTTTGAGTAAAGGAAATTTAAAATAAATGCCTTGGGAGCTCTGAACTTTTTTAAATAACTCAACACACGTGTTTATTAATATTTATACCACTTATAAGGCAAATCATATGAAATAAAAAAGCATCTGTTTCAACGAAAAAACCTGTTACAAGAATTTTAATCAGAATCACTGCTACCTTGGAAAGTGATGAGACACACTAAAAAAATTAAAAACAGACAGAAGTGTCGGTTCCTTAAACCGACCCCAGTTTAGGCTTAACGACACTTAGGCTTAACGCCGTTTAGGCTTAACAGGCGCTTAGGCTTAACGTGGCAGCTCACGTTCGCTACTGAGGCGAGTGAGGTTACTTTCGAGCTCTTAAAAAAAGTAAATCAGGTGTCTATCTTAAATGTTTTTGTGCGAATCTTTTTTCCAAAGAACTGAAGATTGTATTGATACCACTTTTAACAAAATACGGCCGAATACAGAAGAGATATGCATTAGAGCAGCGTTTGCAGTTACAGTAAAGCGAACCAAAGCGTTAGCATTTGGCAAGGTCGGGATGCGTCGTACTCTGCAGCAGTATTCATTTTACCTAAGTTTAAATAAAAGAAAAGTAGTATACGCGTATAACACACAGGTAGAATTTCAGCCGTAGATTTAAATTCTAGGGGGAAAAAGAGTTTTATATGTCGATAAATACGGTATAATACGGTATATCTGCTTCTGCAGTTTATCAACATTTTTCAACGTCTTTAGGAATTTAAATCTAATGATTATTATTACTAATAACTAAATCTAATGAATTTAAATCTAACAATGTCTTCAGGAATTTAAATCTTATTTAAAATGAACCTGTGTTAGGGAGCTGTAAGCAATGTGAAACCTAAATTTGCCGGCAGTGGAACTCGAACCAACGTCCTTCTGATCCGGAGCTAAATGCTTTCCCAATTAAGCTACGCCGGAGAGGGCTTTTTCTATGCTACTTGCTGTGTTGACATGTGCGTCAGCTTTGAGGTACGCACGTCATATATATCCCTCCGGTTTAAGATAGCGCTGGGACGGAATCGTAGGTTTCCGGGTCAGCCGGCAAACCATGCTTGAAGTAACTCTGTCTAGAAGAAGGAACTGTCATTAATCCAGACGATGTGTGGAAGGAACATCTCACATTTTCCGTGCTTGCCGTGTTGATATGTGCTTCACCTGTGAGGTGCTCACGTCATATTTATCTGTTCCTCTTAGGAAAGGGCTGAGACGGAATCGTAAGTTTCTGGGTCAGCCGGCAAACCATGCTTGAAGTAACTCTCTCTAAAGGAAGGAATTGTGATTAATCCAGACGATGTGTGGAAGGAACATCTCACATTTTTCGTGCTTGCCGTGTTGACATGTGCTTCACCTTTGATATACGCACGTCTTATGTATCTGTCTTTCTTAAGAAAGGGCTGGGATGGAATCGTAGGTTTCCGGGTCAGCCGGTTAAATATGCTTGAAGTCACTCTGTCTACATCAAACAGAAGCCATCGCTCTTTTCACCTTTTTATAAGTGAGTCACGAAAAAACTCTCATCGGCCGCCACCGGGAATCGAACTCAGTGTCTTCCAGTTATGCGAACGACATGCTTCCACTGCACCACAGCGACCTCGAATTCCTCCAGACTCACGCACGAGTTCTTTCCTATCTTTAAACAGCAACCTAATATGGGTATTCTCTGTGGTGAAACGACTACGAAGTAAATCGTAATCTGCAGTGGTTATGGAACCCTTAGCTATGCGTTGAAGTGTTTGTTTGAAAGGTATTTGATCCTCACCACTTTGTCTCATGACTTGCTTTAATTCAAAAACAACATCGAATTGTTTGTACGCTAATGACCCACGTTGACAACGGAACAGAACAAGAAAAGGCTCGATGCCTTAATTCGTGATGACAGACGTATGATGGTGAAGGAAATTGCGACGAACTTGTGCACAGGACACAGTTCAGTTCAGGAAATGATTAGTATCTTGGGATATCGGGAAATGTGTGCTCGCTGCGTCCTACGTTTACTGACCGACGACTACAAAGGCCAGAGCAAAATCAACATGTCACAACTCCTGGAGCTGCATTGAAATGAAGGAACCGATTTTTTGCACAGTATTATAACAGATGATGAAATTTGATTCACTATTTAGAACCTGAAACAAAACAACAGAGTATGCAATGGCATCATCTCCCTTCACTAAGCAGGAAGAAGCATAAGACAGTTCCGTCAGCTGCTAAACTTATGAGAACTGGGTTTTGGAACGCAGATGGGTGCATTCTGGTTGAAGTCTAAATCCGTAAGACCCTTTTCATTTGAGGGAAGTACCCTTATTCCAGCATTCCTCCCACTTTTCAGAAGCATGATCCAAGCAGAGGGTTTCTCCACGAATTTCAAACTGGAAGGGTAATGAAAACGTTCACGGGGAAGGGGGGAGACGGGTTTCAGGCTTTACTCCTCAAAATCTAAACTTAAAAAAAAAAGGATTAGACAGGGAGATAGATAGATAGATAGATAGATAGATAGATAGATAGATAGATAGATAGATAGATAGATAGATAGATAGATAGATAGACAGACAGACAGACAGACATAAATAGATAGGAGAGGTTCTCTAGAAAACAAGAGAGAGAGAGAAAGAGAGAGAATTCTGTTATTCGAAAAAAGCAATCCTGCACGTAAAGAGGAAGAAGGAAGGAAAGTTTTCCTACACAGGGAAAAAGATATTCTACACCAACAGAGAAGTTCTATGGTCCCGCAGAAGGCGAAATAGAGATAACGAATTTCTGCAGCAACGACAGAGAGAAATAAAATTATATTTCACGTATTGTGGTAAAAATGAGAAATTGTTACTGTATAGAAAAAAGACAGAGAAAGGTAAATTAATCCTGAATACTGAATGAAAGAATGATAAAGTGTTTCCTTTGCGAGAAAGTAATCCTGTAGGACGAAAAAGAGAAAGAAAGTATATATTTCTGTATATATATACTCTCGTAGAGTTTGCAGAGGCAGAAGGGTTTTTCATCTTGAACTCCTTTTTCAAGAAAAAGCCACACAGGAAATGGACATGGAGACATCCAAATGGGACGACAAGTGAAATTGATTTTATTATGTGTAACAAAAAATTCGTCATAGAAGACTGCAGTGTGCTAAACAAGTTCAACACAGGCAGTGACCATAGATTGGTGAGATGTAAGATGCACCTCAACACTAAACTCAAACGTAGCAAGCTCATAAGACAAACAAAGTGTATTGACATAACCAACCTTAAAAAACACCATAATACCTTCAAATTGGAACTGAAGAACAGATTATCTGCTTTAGAAGGCCTAACATCGGAAGAAGTGGATATTTCTGAAGTTAACAGAAAAGTAACCAAAGCTCTTATGGAAACAGCAACAAAATTAGCTGGGTCTAAGAACAAGTTGCATGTGAACAAATTATCAGGAAAAATCAAAATATTGATGCAAAAAAGAAGAGTGATGAGGACAACTAAAGAAGATGTGACTTCCAAAGTGGAATATATAGAGCTATGCAAGACAGTACGAAAAAGTATCACTGAAGACGTAAGGAAATTCAACTGTGGACTAGTAAGGAAAGCAATTGAAAACAACCAAAGCCCAAAGATAGCAAAGGGACATCTCAGTAAGGGGAAAAAACAGATTATGGCACTGAGAAAAGAAGATGGTTCTGTAACAAGAAATAGAGGCGAAATTTTGACAAGAGTGAAAGATTTCTACTCCAAATTATATGAAAGGGATGATACATGTACTCCAGACATCATGAAAGCTACCAGTAACAGAGTTCTTCCAGTCCTTCCAGCAGAAGTTGCACATGCAATCAAGAACATGAAGCGGGGAAAAACTCCAGGAGAAGATGGAATTACTGTAGACATCATACAAGAAGCAAGTGGAGAAATCGAAACAGTACTCGCCCAAATTTTCACTCGATGCCTTAATGAAGGGAAAATTCCTGAGGATTGGAACAACGCTACAATGATCTTGCTACATAAAAAAGGTGACATTGAGGATCTCAGGAACTACAGACCTATCAGCCTCCTATCAGTGGTTTATAAAATCTTCACTAAAGTTCTTTCACACCGCTTGAAGGTGACACTGAACATGGCTCAACCGAGAGAACAAGCTGGATTCAGGAGTGGCTACAGCACAATAGATCATATCCACGTAATGAGAGAACTAATTGAAAGAGCGAGGGAATATGAACTTCCATTGTGCATGGCTTTTATCGTTTATGAAAAAGCCTTTGATTCGGTGAAACCATCAGCAGTTGCAATGGCTCTGAAATCCCGCGGTATTGAAGATACATACATTAATATTATTAATAACATCTATGAAAATGCAAGTGCAAAGATTCGGCTGTTTGAAAATACAACACACATAAAAATTGGAAAAGGAGTGAGACAAGGTGACACCATATCTCCGAAGCTCTTTAATGCCACATTGGAAAATGTCTTTCAATCACTGAACTGGGAAAACAAAGGGATAAAGATTAATGGAGATTATCTAACCCACCTTCGTTTTGCTGATGACATAGTCATTTTTGCAACTACCCCATCAGAGCTACAGAGTATGATCCAGGAACTTACTGACAAGAGTAAAGAAGTGGGATTAAAAATGAACTTTCAGAAGACAAAAGTGATGTACAATGCTTTTACAAGAAATGAAGATTTATCGATTGATGGAGAAAAGCTGGAGATAACAGACACGTACGTTTATCTTGGACAGCAGATATCAAGTGAGGGTCGC
Organism: Macrothele yani; assembly: GCA_039090855.1. Classification (NCBI taxonomy): domain Eukaryota; kingdom Metazoa; phylum Arthropoda; class Arachnida; order Araneae; family Macrothelidae; genus Macrothele; species Macrothele yani. The sequence continues at coordinate 25,065,218 of CM076991.1, read as the reverse complement.
ATTGGTGAAGAAATTAATCGGCGTACAAAACTTGCCTGGAGAGCTTTTGGAAGAAACAGCATAATTTTCAAGAGCAATATGCCATTATGTCTTAAAAGAAAAGTGTTTGATCAATGCATCCTTCCAGTGCTTACGTATGGTGCAGAGACGTGGACCTTAGCTAAAAGAGACATACAAAGGCTGCAGACAACTCAAAGATGCATGGAGAGATGCATGCTTGGTGTAACCAGGAGAGATAAGAAGAGGAACACGTGGATCTGAAAAATGACAAGAGTGAAAGACATCATGATCAGAGTTAAATCCCTGAAATGGCAATGGGCTGGACATACTGCCAGAAGAACAGACCATCGATGGACAGCCGAAATTTTAGATTGGATTCCAAGGGACAGGAAAAGACCCAGAAGAACACCACATGGAAGATGGGTGGATGAAATTCGAAAGTATACGGGAGTGACATGGAGGAGACTGGCACAAGACAGACCGTTGTGGAGGAAACTTGGGGAGACCTTCGTCCAGCAGTGGATTGATAATGGTTGACAAATGATGATGATGATGATGATGATGATATAAAGAGAAAAAAATAACCATGTGAAAAAAAAGGGTAAGATAAAGCATCTTTGCAGAGAAAGAAAGAAAAAAGTTAGAGTGAAAGGATAAATTATTTCTGTGGCGTGATTGAAATAAAGAAATTTTCTAGAAAAAGAAGTAGAGTATTTTTATAGAGACCTAAAAAGAAAAAGGGTAATCTTGTGGAAACAGAAAAGGAAGTAAAGTTATTCCGTAAATAAAAAACAAAGTAATCCTATAGAACGAAGAAATGTTTCTTCAGAGGGAAATAAAGTAATCTTTCATAGACAGAGAAAGAAAGAGAAATAACCGTCAGCAGTAGTCTAAATGAAATGTCTAAGTCTTGTGCTCTGTATCCGCTGCCAATTACGTGCATCTACCCTTTTATATAATTTATGCAAGCAAAATGGGTTAGGTCGTCCTCGTATCGTCAGAGGTCCCAAATACTCGGAAGATACGCCGGTAAGGGTCATCCTGAAGTGCAAAGCTTTTCAATTAATCACATAATCAAATACCGTCGAAGTCTGAACTCAGTAATCATCCACTCGCACTATCACTCACGGAGGTCTAGCTTCCGACTTACTGGGTACATGCTCTCCCATCACTTTCGATTCCTCGTTCTGGCACGGAGAACTTTCATCACTGACGCTGTATAATGGGGAAAGGTTTGTGATGTAAGAGCACACCTGTCGTCACGGAAACGCTAATTATTATTCAGTCAAACATGGAAAATGCCCATGAAATCACCTACGCGTGCCGATTTGTTACGAGAGAGTCGTTACGACGGTCGGAAAAGAGATAAATGAAGAATGCATTGGATTGATCTCGATCACAGCTGATGGTTTAATAAATAATCTATTAGCATGTTCATACTTGCCATTTAAATGTTCTGAAATAAAGTAAGTAAAAGCACCACAAATTCTAGACGTATTGAGCTGTATAAATCAACGCAAAAATCATGAGCAAAACAACAAATCCGTTTCAGTGAAACAGAGTTGAAATACACCAACTCCAAAGCGAATACAATATACAACACAAGAGGAAGACATGAAGACTTTATGAGCAAATTTTAACAGCACTAATTCCTAAGAAAGTTAATAGTCTACGTCGGCGGATCAGAAAGCGTAGTTCGTGGACCCCTGGGAGTTCCCGAGACACGTTCAAGGGGTCGGCGTGGTCAAAAATATTTTCAAAAAAATATTAAGCCTCTCGGAGTATCTCACGAGTGTAGCATGGAGTTTCCTAGAGGCTAGTTTGAAAATAATACTAAAACGTTATTTCCTCTCTCAATTGCTCACCAGTGTACCATGGAGTACATTAGAGGCACGTTTGAAAACAATACTAAAACGTTATTTGTCGCTCTCATTCTCTCACCAGTGTAGCATGGAGTTTTATAGAGGCTAGTCTGATAATAATACAAAAATCTTTATTTACTTCTCTCATTCTTTCAGGAGTGTGCCATGGAGTTTCCTAGAGGCTATTTTGAAAATAATACTAAAACGTTACTTGTCTCTCTCTCATTCTCTCACGTGTGTACCATGGAGTTTTCTAGAAGCCAGTTTGAAAATATTATAATATTAAGACGTTGTTTGCCTCTTTCATTCTCTCAAGTGTATACCATGGAGTTTTCTAGAAGCCAGTTTGAAAATATTATAATATTAAGACTTTGTTTGCCTCTTTCATTCTCTCAAGTGTATACCATGGGGTTTTCTAGAGGCCAGTTTGAAAATAATACTAACACGTTATTTGCCACTCATACTCCCACGAATGTACCGTGGAGTTTTCAAGAGGCTAGTTTGAAAGCAACACTAAGACAAGTGAAACTTCGTGCTACATACAGTACATTGATACATACACCGTCTTTGCACGATATACAATACATTAATACATACACCGTCTTTGCACGATATACAATACATTAATACATACACCGTCATTATCGTGCAAAGACGGTGTATGTATCAATGTAACACTAAGACTTTATTTGCCTCTCTCATTCTCTCACGAGTGTACCATGGAGTTTTTGGAGGCTAGTTTGAAAATAATACTAAGACGTTAATTGCCTCTTTCATTCACTCACGTGTCCATGGTATTTTCTAGAGGCCAGTTTGAAAATAATGCTGACACGTTATTTGTCATTCATACTCTCACGAATGTACCATGGAGTTTTGTAGAGGCTAGTTTGAAAATAACACTAAGACATTATTTGCCTCTCTCATCTTCTAGTGTGTGTACCATTGAGTTTTCGAGAGGCTATTACCATAAAATACTAAGCTGTTATTTGCTTATCCGATTCCCTTACAAGTGTACGATACTTTTCAGAGGCTGTGTGACGTGTGATGATGTAATCGCTCTGATGGCTGATGTAATGTCTGCTTCTGTGTTCTTGCGTTTTCCTGAATTTCCTAAAATAGTAGGTTTAGGGTATAAATATGTGCATTTTCAGTCATTAATTCAGTCTGATGTCAGTTCTTTCACTGTGATCTTACCAGTGCAAGACAGACCGATGGATCCAGATTACGTCAAAAGTTTCTGCGCACTAACGCTACACATTTTACAACTACAAACATCTATACCAAAAGAGAGGCATTAACCCTTTAGCCCGACGTGCTAAAGGGTTAATGCCTACAACGCCCGACGTGCCCAGACATGCAGAAAAGCACAGGCGCCTGAGTCACCCGGATAGCATGAGTAGGATTTCTTACTCTAAATATTCTTTCAATTTGCACAGCATCCGAGGGATTAGCAGAAGTCACCCTCAGTCATCATTGTTGTCGCTAAACAAAGAAGTGCACCAGGAGTTCTCGCTTGCTATACGATTCTGTACTTCAAGTCTACCAAGTAAGAACATTAATATGATACATAATACCTTTCAAGTAACCTTATAGCTTAGTAAACATCACATGGTTTAATGTCTGGGGAACGAGGTGGCTATGATGTTCGGAATGAGTGACAAATCACTTTGTCCTCCATGAAACTTCGTTGCAGTAAATGCTGTACAGACACCACCCCGTGTGAGGAGTCACTCCATCTTACATAAAAATGTTTAAGCAACTCTCTTTGCGACAGTTGCAGAATGACAAAATCCGTTACATGTCCAGATAACCTTATGCTGCAACAGAGCACCAGTCGGATGATTTTTTGTCGACGAAGAGCGGGTAGATAAGAAAAGTTGTCCTATCCATAGTGAAAGTTTCCGTGAGTGTTAAGGAATTGGCTGACACAAATGCAGATTATTTGTATCTCTAATGCTGCAGTTGTGGTTGTTAATACTTCAACGACCAAAACCTTAAAATCTTGTGTAGTCCAGAATATCAAATGCTCACACTTGTCTGTTGCTACTTTTTGAATTCCCCTCTTTCCTTTTACAGGTTAAAAAACGAAAGATTCGTGCCGGGTCATCACACAAAACTTCCGATATGTAGGCTTGATACGCATTGACCCTCAAACGTTTCCCAGGGGCAGTCACTGCATTCTTCCATGGAGAAGAGATGCGATACCACGAGAGTGAATGATATGGCATCTGTTCAGAAACTAATCCTAGCTCACTCCTTCGTTCAGTGACTAAAACGGCGACTGGTGGTGATTTCTACTAATTCCGCAGAGATCGTGCAAATTCAAATGTGGGGGTAGGAAATTCTACTCACCCTAGGCAAGCGATTCGGACTGCTTTGGTCGTCTCCATGTACGAGCGTTATGAACTGTGAGGTCGCTAAATGATTTGCATTCCTTTTGGTATGTAAATAACCCAGAAAAAACACAGATGTTGGGAAATTACTGGCCACCAGCTGTCCGTGATGGGTCACTGCTGGTTGAAATCTGCCACTCAAGGTACGGTAGCGATGCGTTGGTGGCAGCACCATCAGTTGGCAGCCATTGATGGCCCTGCAGCATCGCCGTGAACTACGGGCCTCCTCGCAACTGCCACTAGTGGCCCGTAGCTAGCAACCTTAACAGGAGGTGGAAGCAGCGAGACTGCGCATGCGCTGAGGCAAAACGTGTACAGTCTTTCGTGGTACCAGTTAGTTGAAGACGACGCCCTCGCCATCGTATTGCTTTAGTGGATGTAAAAAAAGTCATATGTAGACAGTCGGATTAATTTCCGAATGAAATGCCGCGTCGACGAAAATTACCGCCGGAGGAAAGTTATGTAAATACACTATCTACCAACAAGTAATTGGACACTTGTGATAGCAAAGGAAAACGAAGTTTATTCACCTTCAATAGTTGGTGGAGCCTCCACGAGAGGGGATTACAGCTGCTACCCTCCGGGGCATACTTTCAACCAGGCGTTGTACGACGGCTAGCGGTATTTTCGTCCGCTCGGCTTGGAGAAGACAGGTCAGTTCCTTCACCGATTTCGGACGGTGGGGGCACCCCTTAAGTCGAAGCTCCAACTCGTCCCAGACGTGCTCGATAGGGTTAAGGTCCGAACTCTGCGCAGGTCAGTCCATTCGATTAACCCCATTGTAACCATACCAAGCCATGGAACATGACAAGTGGCATTGTCATCCTGAAAGTAACATGGGTCTACCCCGTAAAACTGCCACAACATAGGAGGCGCATGGTCATCCAAAATGGTGCAGTAGGTCTCGGCGTTCGTTGAGTTACCAGGAATTGCGAGCAAGGGCCCCGTGCCATGCCATGAGAAACACCCCCATAGCATAATTCCACCGCCACCGAACTTCACAGTTGGCACAATACATTCCGGCAGGAGGCGTTCTCCAGGCAGACGCCAAACCCTGACCCTGCCATCCGAACGGTAGAGGGTGAACCTTGATTCGTCGCTCCAGAGAACCTGTTTCCACTGTTCAACGGTTCACGGCGGCGGCTGTGACGTGTATCAGGACCGCAGATATCTTCGATTGCAGGGGTGTCCAAATACTTGTTGGTAGATAGTGTAATTAATGAACTGTATGAAATAATAAATTAATCTCATGTATTTATAGAAATTCATTTCGTAGCAAAATTTCTGCACTAACACACGAAGAATCGAGAATACAAACAGCCATGAAACACACTCACTCCATTTCCATGAATAACAAAAAACAATTTCTGTATAATCTTCATACACTAAACTGCTTCAAACGGAGGTCCCAAAAAGACATTAAAAAATCTTTGTGTTAGAAAAAAATAAGAATTATACGAGTACAAAATGGATATTTTCGTTACAAAATTATCTGGTATCTGAAAAAAAAAAAAAAGAAAAGCAACGCTATGGGAGTATAATGTACTGCGTTGAATACACAAGACTGGAGGAATTCGCTGCTGAAAATAACCGGAAGTAAAATGAAATATTCCTATTTAGAGCAAATGTAGGTTCGGACCGTGGAAAAAAGATACAACGTTCAAAATGTTACATGAATGTGTAAATATATTAATTAAACAATCGCCTTTCAAGACCACAAGGGCAGCACAAAACTTTGGAAAATGTCTTTAAGTTGGTAAACTCTTTGAAAGTGAGTGAAGTTCCCTTAAAGTGAATAAAAAAATTGTTACGTTGAAAAAATAAATTTATGAATTATATGTAACGTACATTTACAAAAACGAACTCGCAATATTGCGAAATTAAAAAGAAATTCCTTAGTTTCACATTGCGCAGCAGAGGTGCTCACCTCCAAGAGGACGGTCACGTGTGGCAAACTAGTGTAGTGTTTCTAGCATTCGCTTTGCAAACAAGCAGTCCTTGTTTTTGATGCCAGTCAGATCCATCGGGCGACTTGACGACCCTTTTGAGCAAATTTCCTCAGCACCGTGACATCAAGCAGGAGTTTCGTTAGGGAAAAAAGCAGTAGTGCGTGCCTTTTGGTGAACTGGGATTATGCATTTTTTTTACCACTGCCGGGACACTGACGGACCATAATAGGCTAGCAATCATTTGTGGCAGGTACATGCAGGGCCGCTTAAGGGCCGCTTGTGGCAGCCACAGCCTGTGATAGAGAACCAATTGACCTGTTCTGGCATATGACAACTGGTGGTGTGCTAATTGTTGGCCAGGTGCTCGCCTGAACTTCTGGCCCATTTAGTGGCCGGCGGGACATTTTATTGACGGTTCATGTAACGGCAACATAGTGCTGGGCCAGTGCTGGCCCAACAAGGTTACTTTTGCTGGGAATCTTTTTCATACCGCAGCATGTACACTGGTCAAGATTCGCCTATCCCATACGCACCAAAAAGGCCATCAGAAACGACATTAGACTGTCTGCGTCACTAGATTGTAACTGCTAGCTGAGGGAAAGTTCATAAGGATAAAAGTGCAACACTTTATAAAACATTCTCCACAGAGCTTATACAACAGGAAGCTATAGCATTACCGAGCGGTTGCATTACGATTGTAGTATAGCAGCTCCTACAATCTCTTGTGGGTGGATAGGTTTGCGTCGACTTTCTGGACTTTCTGTCAGGCACCCCGTGTCTTCAAATCGATGGGCAATGATTCGAAAAGGAATGGTGACAACGGTTCTCTTAAAATATTTTCACTGCCTATAAGCACGCTTCTGGCAAAATGAGAGACATCGTTTAAAAAAAAATTACGAAATGAAATTATGAATACCTATAAGGTTTAGTTTACTATTATTATCTTGCCTAGATGTTGTTTTCTGCCTCCTTTTTGAAGCGCTCTATCAGCTCTGAAACACTATCTACCAAAAAGTAATTGAGCACCCCTGCAATCGACGATATCTGCGGTCCTGATACACGTCATGGCCGCCGCCGTTAAATATCGTGTGGGGAAACAACAACGCAACCAGTCGCATGCAAGATGCAACGCAGTTCGGATATCTCTGATTTCGAGAAAGGTGTAATCGTCGGGTATCACAGAAATGGCCGTTCCATAAGTGACATATCCAGCGAGTTGAAGTAGCTACCCAAAATCGACAGTGGCCTACGTGATTGGCAAGTGGAAGATGAGAGGTAACTGTAGGAATGTGCCCCGGCCCGGCAGACCCACAAAACTGGCAGTTAGAGACCGACGGGTGCTGGCCAGAGAAATTTGGAAGAACCGCACCAAATCGATGGGCCACATCCGCGAGGAATTTCAACAGACATCCGGGAGTGTTCTTTCGATGAATACCATCCGTAAGGAAGCCCATCTGCTCGGTTATCATGGACGTGATGCCGCCCACAAGCCTTTGATCACCAAGTCCAATAGCGCTGCTCGTCTAACGTGGTGCAAAGAACGTCGACAGTGGACCGTTGAACAGTGGAAACAGATTCTCTGCAGCGACGAATGAAGGTTCGCCCTCTACCGTTCGGATGGTAGGGTCTGGGTTTGGCGTCTGCCTGGAGAACGCCTCCTACCGGAATGTATTGTGCCAACTGTGAAGTTCAGCGGCGGTGGAATTATGCTATGGGGGTGTTTCTCCTGATATGGCACGGGACCCTTGGTCGCAATTCCTGGTAGACTCAACGCCGAGACCTACTGCATCATTTTGGATGACCATGCGTTTCCTACGTTGTGGCAGTTTTACGGGGTGGACCCATGTTACTTTCAAGATGACAATGCCACCTGTCATGTTGTGAGGTCCACCATGGCTTGGTATGGTGACAATGGGGTTAATCGAATGGACTGGCCTGCGCAGAGCCCGGACCTTAACCATATCGAGCACCTCTGGGACGAGTTGAAGAGTCGACTTAAGGGGTGCCCCCATCGTCTGAAATCGGTGAAGAAACTGATCTGTCTTCTCCAAGCTGAGTGGAAAAAAATACCGCTAGTCGTCGTACAACGCCTGGATGCGAGTATGGCCCGGAGGGTCGCAGCTGTAATCGCCGCTTGTGGAGGCTCCACCAACTATTGAAGGTGAATGAACTTCGTTTTCCTTTGCTACCACAGGTGTCCAATTACTTGTTGGTAGATAGTGTATATTCTGGTGACTTTTATTGAAAACAGTGGTCAACTTTCTGTTCCCTCCTTCAACGGCATTATTTGTTCGATGTCGTTTCTTGTAACAGTTTCACATACAAACATTCACTAATGAAATTTCTAGCCACTGGTCACAAAATAATCGGGAAAATCTTAAAGTTTCGAATTTTCTGGTGTTTCCTCTTGCATGCAAAATGAAGCAAAAAAGCCAAGGAGGCACACATTCGAAACACCTAGCTACCTCAGCTCCACTACTGGGACGATTTCACCCATGTGAAGACGGCAAAGTTGCGGCGATAAATTCCGTTGGTGTAACTTAATTGGGAAAGCAATTAGCTCCGGAGAGGAAGGATGCTAGTTTGATCATGGACAAATTTGTGTTTACACAACTTTTCGGAATTTTCTCGTATATTCTGTGATTACAATAAATTTCCTTCCTAATAACTAGGTGATTAAAATAAGGTTAAAGGTAATTGCACTTGTGTCTTATGAATTATTTTTGCAATTAGCTTGAGGTATCGTTGAAACCAGCAAACCTCCTGCATTGTTTCATTAAAACTACAACCCGAACCTTAGGACTCTATTACGAAAGTAAAACCATCGCGCAGGCTGCTTTCGGTTATTAAATCCGTAATTCAGTTCGAGTCGGGTCTCGAAAGCACGAGTTTGGACATCTGATTTTTGTCACTTTTCTTGCAGTTCGAAGATCACCTTCGTCGCAGTCTTTCAAGAACGTCTCCTAGTTATTGGTTCTTCAGCGAACACCTTAATTGAAATTTTCCGTGGACAAACATCATTTTCAAGGATCTTGGGAAGCCGGGCGTCGAGAACTGGGGGTGATTGACACAAGGGCTTTTCTGACGTCTTATAACATCGCTTCGAATGTACTCGGTCGGAAGGTTTAAAGAAATAAAACGAACTCCCCGTGTATCTGTGTGTGTGGACTTGGTTAATACACCCCCAAGCTTTTACCGGCCTTCTATTCTCTACGTGTACGCATCTCATCTTTTTTCATCAAAAGATTGAGTGCCCGTTGGGAGTTGAACCATTTCGCAACACCTCGACAGCGTTGTTACCAAGGCAACGGGACAAAACCTGGTTCCCTGTCATAGAACACGCCTGAGAAGGGGGAAGGGAAATGTGAATTTATACGTATGCTTCCACTGAACAGAATTTAAGTCGCTTGGGAGGTCAGAAACTTGTAGTCATCTCACTATCAGAAGCGAGAAACCTTCACGTGAATCTGACAGCTGAGGATTTTGCTTCCATTCTCTGCTTTAAGTGGCGGTGATCCTTTAACAAAAGAAACGGTTCCCTGTTTCAGGATGAATACGACTCGAAGCAAGCGCAAATCCTCCTTCTATAAAGCAATGCGTTAAATTTTTATTTATGCATATGTTACGCAAGCAATGTACTTTTCGCTTTTTCGGTGATTTATGTCACCTTGTTTATTATTTTATTTTTAAAACAAAAACGGGGGAAGATTGCACTTAAATCCATCCTGAAGCTTCTTGCTGCTATTCAAAAGACAAGTTTGTAAAATCATGCAATGCACTGATTATGATACGCTTTCCAACATGCCAGAAATCATTATTTAATTTATTACTCAAGTTATGAGGATAATGGCTGTGGAATAAATCTTGCTCATATGCCCTGACCGTTGGCCTAATTCCGATTATATTCAACAAAACCTGTTCAGTATATCTCCGGAACAACATACCAAAGTTTTGTCTCAATAGAGGCATTTTTAGTCAAGTTATGAGAATAACAGCTGTGGAATAAATCTCGTTCCTGTGTCCTGACCTTTGACCCCATTTCAATTATATTGAAGAGAACTGGTTCAGTATTCCTCCGGAACAACATGTATGTTAAAGTTTTGTCGCAATCGAAGGATTTTTACGTAAGTTGTGACGCATAAGGGCAATGGAATGGATCCCACACCTATGTCCTGATCTTTGACCCCATTTCACCCATTTTCAATAGGGTTCGTCCCCAGGTGGTCCCTTACCACATACTAAAATTTCATCGAAATCGAACCATTTTTACGCGAGTTATCGTGCAGACGGACAGACGGACGAAGCTGGAGCATACACGCTTCTTCAACCTACGGTTGGAAAGCGTAAACAACAATTTTCCTAACTAACTGTTCTTCTACTCAGTCTGTTACTCTGTTCTTACACCACTAGAAGGTGTACGAAACATAATCCTTGTCCGCCCCTTTGTCCCGTGCCAGACCCGGAAAAAGAAGCGGACTGGGATTATCACCAATCGGCCAAGTTATTTTGAGTTTTATCAGCACTTAGGTTCCTCTCCTATAACAGAACTAGCGTATAGCCCGTCTGAGGGTGTTGTTTTTAAGCATTAAATAAATATTAATATATAGGGGATGTTGCCCGTGCTATGACGGAGTGAAATTTTAATTAAAGCAGATTGAAAACAAATCAAATAGAAGCCGGATTTTTCTAAGGAAATATAGTAAACACTTATTTAGTAAGAATTGTTAGAACTGAAAATTATATGCTATTTATTTCCGTTTTTCAAAAGACCTCGCGATAAATAACATTCTGTGTAAAATGTTTGTTGTTTAACAATTGTAGGTTAGAGCGTTTAGATAGATCGATATTTTGCAAAATGTGTAATATAATCAGAACTAAATTCGGAAAGTCGTTTTCGTGTACTCTTACCTTAGGAACGACCGGCCGTTTGTCAGAGGCTGGTTGAGTGAGTACTGTGCTATTGATTGCGAATCAAATCGACTGCAGTTCCGATAGACTCTGTTAGCAGAGCGAGGGGAGTTGTTTCTCGCCTCAAAAACTTGATTTTTCTTCTCTTTCGTTTTTCAAAACGAAGGGAAGAAAACATTTTTTTCATTAATTTGAAAAAAGTGTTTTGGTGCAGTCAGTTCGGACTTAGAAAAACTGTCCTTGTCAGGGCAAAGTCCGAGCTGCGATCAAAGCACGGTGCGCAACTCTGACATACGAGCGGGTACGTCGTCGTCGTGCCGGTCCCCCTGATCTACGGATCAGGCCAAATCCCGCACTCAACCAGGGTCAAGTGCAGGTAACAGCGGAAGAACCCTAGGGTACCGCTGAGCACTTGACTGTCGAACGTACTAAGTCTGACCGACCAGGGACACAGGTCCCAGGGCTTGCACTCGGTTAGCAACCCGAGTAGAGAGATGGCAGAGGACGCAGGGGCTCAAACCCCCGGTCCAAGTGAGCCCGTTGAGGCAGACTGCGGCTTGGCAATTCCGTCGGAATTCGCAAGCGCAGTCAACTCCTTCTTCCAAGAGTTGGAGAGAATTATTGAGAATCCAGCTAACAGGGTTCTGGTTAACACCAGGACCAAGATTAGAAAGATAGCGAACTCGCTACAAGAAGCTTGCACCAAGCAAGTAATAGAAATGAGTCTCGCCCAAGGGAGACTCCAAGAGAGAAGGGAGAGCGCTAGCGCGGCTCCAAAATCGTACGCAGATGCGGTACGAGCTAAGCCTACTAAGGGGAGCACGGCCCCAAGGCAAAAAGTGGCTAAGAAGCCAGCCGGGAAGAAGCACGAGAAGAAGCACGTACTTCTCGTGTACCCGGTATCAGACAAGGGCTCTCCCTCGTCTGAGGAGGTCAAGGTGGCACTGCAAACACAGATTTGCCCCGCCAAACTCCAAATTGGAGTGAAAAGCGTCAGGAAGGTGAACGGGGGAGGAGTGATGGTGGAGTGCTCCTCCGCCCGAGACATAGAGAAACTGGACTCGGAGCTTAAGAGCAACGAAGTGACCAAAGAAAACCTTCGGTCGCGGTTGCCAGAGAAAAGAAACCCGAGGTTCATTATCTATGGGATCAATGAAAACCTGTCAAGGCAACAGGTCGAGCAATGTCTCGTAGAACAGAACCCAGAGCTGGAGGAGAGCAGCCTCCAACTCAAGTTCTCTTTGAAGATGAAGGGTGGGAAACGCCACTGGGTAGTAGAGGCAGACCCACTAACCTTCAAAAAAGTAATGAAGCGAGGCAAGCTCGGGGTGGAATGGTCCGTCCACTCAGTAAGGGAATACTTGAGGGAGGTCCGTTGCTACAGGTGTAACGGGTTCGGGCACTTTAAGGCAAGGTGTCCCGAAGAGCAGGATAGGTGTGCCCGGTGTGGGGAAACCGGGCACAAGCGCCAGGAGTGCAGCAACAGCCCGGTCTGCACTAACTGCCTGGCAAGTAATAAAAAATTTAGGCGTCGAGTGGATATAGGCCACTCGAGCCTCGACAAGGAATGCCCAAGCCTTGTCAGAGAACTGGCTCTACTAAAAGAACGCACTCACTATTAATGAAAGACCAAAGAGAGGCGTTAAGGTGCTGCAAATCAATCTGCACCATGCAAGGGCAGCAACAACACAGGCCCTGGTGACAGCCACTGAGCAAAAAGCTCATCTACTGCTTCTGCAGGAACCGTTTGGACAGGGGGAAGAGTGGTGGACTTCCCTAACTCCTACCGGATCTACCACCCCAGGGTGGAGAAACCCAGGGTGGCCACGGTCGTGAAAGACCCGTCCCTAGCGGTTCTCGAGGTAAAATGCTCCGAGAACGTGGTCGCCCTGGGGGTGGAATGTGGAGTCGAGAAATTCTTAATGGTGAACGTATATAGTTCTCCAGCAGGCGATTTGAGAGAAACGCTGAATGAGCTAATGGCTCTATTAGGGGAATTCCCCAGTCATGAGATAATAATAGCAGGCGATTTCAACGCGAAGAGTCCTCTCTGGGGCCAACAAGAGGAGGATGAACGCGGCCAGCTACTAGTGGACTTTGCCAACGCGACAGACCTGAGAGTCTTGAACGATCCAGAGAGCACCCCGACCTTCCAAGGGGCGAGGGGCTCCTCTTGGATCGACGTGACTCTCGTCAGAGTCTCACAGCGCAGCCTCGTCCAGGATTGGCAAGTACTGGACGATGAAAGCTGCAGTGACCATCTAGCACTATCTTTCGTTTTGGGATCGGAAAAGCCCATCCGACCCAAGCGCAAAAGGTTCTTAATGAAGAACCTCGACTGGTGGGCTTTTAAAGCCAAACTAACTACCCTGTTGGGGGGTAGGAGGGCAAAAGAGGCCGGAGAAACATCGGACCTCAACTCCCTCTTTGATGAACTTACCAGTGAAGTCACAGCGCTATGCGAGAGTAGCAGGGGAAACAAAAGGGGAGCCAAGGATCCCCACCCCTGGTGGTCGGAGAAACTAAAAGCTCTAAGGGCGAGAGCTAGGCGGAGTAGGAAAGCTCTGCAAAGAGCGAAAGCTACACCGGAAGACAGGGAGTGCACAGAAGTGCACAAAAAGGCTCGTTCAGCATATAGGAGAGAACTGAATCTCTCGAAAATCTCTTACTGGAGAAAACTGTGTGAGTTCCAAACACCGGCAGACCCTTTCGGGATCCCCTATAAGATCTCGAGGGGATCCATCACCGAACCGCTAAAACTGGCAGCGGTCGAAAGGGCAGACGGTAGCCTATCAAAGACTCTTGATAGTACCATAGAGAGTCTCTTGGATTACCACTTGAAAGGAGACGAGGGAGAAGGGGACTCCCCACGACAAAAAGAAATAAGGGATGAATGTCGGATCCCACCGGACACTGGTGAGGACCCCCCTTCACAAGAGAGGAAGTGGAGAACGCCCTCTCCAGTCTTAACACTGGCAAAGCACCAGGCAAGGACGGGTTCGACCTCAGCATAGTCAGAGAAATCTACTATGCAAATCCCGGGTATTTTGTGGCGCTCCTAAACGAATGCCTCGGGAGGGGAATCTTCCCAGACTTGTGGAAAACAGCGGTGCTAGTTCTTTTCAACAAGACCGAAAAGAACAAAACTGACCCCGCAGCCTACAGGCCTATCTGTCTCCTCTCAGCGTGGAGCAAGGTGCTGGACAAGCTCATAACGAACAGAGCGCTTAGCTTTCTCATGGAGCAGGGAAAGCTAAACAGGAACCAGTTTGGTTTCCTTCCGGGGCGTTGCGCAACGCAGGCAATTCGCAGCCTCAGAGAGAGGGCAGAGAGGAACAAAGCGGTGGGGCTCCATACCTGCTTCATCTCACTAGACGTGAAGGGGGCATTCAACAGTGTCTGGTGGCCAATGGTTTTAACCAGACTGAAAGAACTTGGCTGTCCAAGGAACTTGTTCTCGTTGATCAGCAGCTACCTGTCTGATAGAAGGGTCGAGTTCGAAGCGGGGAATGGGCAAGCCTCGCGCTCGTACCACAGAGGGTGTCCGCAAGGATCCAACTCCGGACTCATTTGGTGGAATATAGTGGCAGACGCAGCTCTGAATCTAGACCTGGGTCCGGCAGTGGAAATTCAAGCCTATGCGGACGATTTCGTTCTCGTGGTCTCCGCCTCAGGGAGACACGTGATCGAAAGAGAAGCACATAGCGCCTTGGATGTGCTAGACAACTGGAGCAAAGAAAACAAACTTTGCTTTGCTCCTGAGAAGACCACTCTGCTAGCAATAGCTAAGCGTGGGGTAATGAAAACACCACCTCAGTGCAGATTCCAAGGGTGCACTATCAAGGCGGTGCGTGAAATGAAGTACTTGGGTGTGGTCCTGGATCAGAGTCTATCAGGGCTGCCACACCTGAGGCACCTTAGAACAAGGTGCACGGTGATTCTCAATAGATTGAATGGCATGAGGTTAACGGGCAAAACCAAGAAGGCCATCTATCAGAGAGGAATTGAAAGAATTCTGACGTATGCAAGCAGAGCATGGTGGACTCCCACAGTCAGAATGAAGAAGGGGATAAACCAAATCCAAAGGTTGGCGCTACTAGGGATAACCGGTTGTTTTCGCACAACGTCGACCCTAGCACTCCAAGTGCTGGCGGGGTGCGAGCCGGCAGACCTGGTAGTGGAAAGGGAGGCAGCAATGCACTGCCTTAGGTCAGGCGAGGACGCCTACCTACTCGGTGTCCCACATCGAGCCTCCAACATGGAGCAGGAAAGTGTGGATTGGCAGATCCACCCTGCCGAGGAGATTTGCCCACCGTGGGACAAGGAGAAACCCACGGGAGTTGGGCACGAGCTGTTCACGGACGGCTCAAAGTGGAAGGGACAAGTGGGGGCAGGCTTCTGTGCGTTCTCGGATGGGAACGAAGCCACTGCAGGATGCGTGAAATTATCGAGAATGCTTCTGTCTTCCAGGCAGAACTTCTGGCGATCGAAAAGGCACTCACCTGGGCACACCCCAGGCGTAGTGACGAAAGGATAAAACTCTACTCGGACAGTGAGGCAGCACTGCAGGCTCTGAGTAGATTCAGGGGAAAAAACCCCATCGTCCAGAGGATCAAATCCCTCTTGAGGGCAGAGGGAGATGGGGCAGTCAGTTTCCACTGGGTACGAAGCCATGTCGGAACCCAGGGAAACGAAAGGGCGGATCAGCTGGCGAGGGCAGCCACGCTGAAAGAGACGGTTGACGTGCAATGCAGAACGCCGCGAAGGAGTATTCGCGCAGCATTAGCACGACAGACCATGACCGAATGGCAGGTCAGATGGGACACGGGAGAGACAGGCCGGAAGACACATAGAGTGTTTCCAAAGGTCTCGACCAAACGTGCACAAACAAACAAGCTCCTGAATCAGGTACTCAGTGGCCATGGCATCAGCCCTGAATACCTGGACAGATTTGCCATCAGGAACTGCACTTGTCCCTGTGGAAATAGAGCGGTAAGCATAGAACACTGCGTGCTCGAATGCAGTGGCTTCGCCGAATGGAGAAACACACTGATCCCAGGTGTGCAAAGAACGCGAAGATTGGATCTGCTCATCCAATCCTCCGTTAACAGGAGGGGGATAATAGCCTTGGTTGAGAGGCTAACCCTCCAGCAACATACGATCTCCCCCAATCAAATGGGGACCGAAACGCAGGAGGTGAACGTGCACACCGAAAGCGATTCGGAAGATCAATGAGGGCGAAAGTCTGTGGGCAAGCAGACGAAGAGACCACCAATGTAAATATTCTGTAAATAAATTTTTTGCTATCTCTTGATGTTGTGAGTCCTAAGCATGAGGACAGTGTATACATGTGTGTAGATGTTTTGAAAAAAAGAAAATAAAGGGAAATTTTTCCCCCAAAAAAGTTCGAGGGCAAGGAATCTTCCAGTCAACGATAAAGTAATGAACGACCTATCCCGCCAGACAGAGCGGGAACCCAGACAAGGTATACTAGGTCGCCTGCCAGCACGTCACCACGGGCTGGTCTCTGGGCCATTGGGGTGGCCTAAGCATGAGGACAGTGTATACATGTGTGTAGATGTTTTGAAAAAGAAAATAAAGGGAAATTTTTCCCCCAAAAAAGTTCGAGGGCAAGGAATCTTCCAGTCAACGATAAAGTAATGAACGACCTATCCCGCCAGACAGAGCGGGAACCCAGACAAGGTATACTAGGTCGCCTGCCAGCACGTCACCACGGGCTGGTCTCTGGGCCATTGGGGTGGCCAGGGTCCGAACCGGCGTCTCAAGGCAGGATAATTGTCGCAACATGTCAAAATAACATCCAAGGTGCTCAATAAGTCCCCGTGGAGCCAAGACAGATTGGCGGAACGGGACAATGAAATCAGTATCTTACCTTAGGAACCAATTCGGTTTCCTTCCGGGGCGTTGCGCAACGCAGGCAATTCGCAGCCTCCGAGAGAGGGCAGAGAGGAACAAAGCGGAGGGGCTCCATACCTGCTTCATCTCACTAGACGTGAGGGGGGCATTCAACAGTGTCTGGTGGCCAATGGTTTTAACCAGACTTAAAGAACTTGGCCGTCCAAGGAACCTGTTCAAACTGATCAGCAGCTACCTGTCTGATAGAAGAGTCGAGTTCGAAGCGGGGAATGGGCAATCCTCGCGTTCGTACCATAGAGGGTGTCCGCAAGGATCCAACTCCGGGCCGCTCTGGTGGAATATAGTTGCTGATTCAGCACTGAACCTAGACCTGGGGCCCGCAGTGGAGATTCAAGCCTATGCGGACGATTTCGTTCTCGTGGTCTCCCCCTCAGGGAGACACGTGATCGAAAGAGAAGCACATAGCGCCTTGGATGTGCTAGAAAATTGGAGCAGAGAAAGCAAACTGTGCTTCGCTCCTGAGAAGACCACTCTGCTAGCAATAGCTAAGAGAGGAGTAATGAAAACACCACCTCAGTGCAGATTCCAAGGGTGCACTATCAAGGCGGTGCGTGAAATGAAATACTTGGGTGTGGTCCTGGATCAGAGTCTATCAGGGCTACCACACCTGAGGCACCTTAGAACAAGGTGCACGGTGATTCTCAATAGATTGAATGGCATGAGGTTAACGGGCAAAACCAAGAAGGCCATCTATCAGAGAGGAATTGAAAGAATTCTGACGTATGCAAGTGGAGCATGGTGGACTCCCACAGTCAGAATGAAGAAGGGGATAAACCAAATCCAAAGGTTGGCCCTACTAGGGATAACCGGTTGTTTTCGCACAACGTCGACCCTAGCACTCCAAGTGCTGGCGGGGTGCGAGCCGGCAGACCTAGTAGCGGAAAGGGAGGCAGCAATGCACTGCCTAAGGTCAGGCGAGGACGCCTACCTACTCGGTGCGCCGCATCGAGCCTCCGACATGGAGATGGAAAGCGTGGACTGGCAGATCCACCCTGCCGAGGAAATTTGCCCACCGTGGGACAAGGAGAAACCCACGGGAGTTGGGCATGAGCTGTTCACGGACGGCTCAAAGTTGAAAGGACAAGTGGGGGCAGGCTTCTGTGCGTTCTCGGACGGGAACGAAGCCACTGCAGAAAGCGTGAAATTATCGCAGAACGCTTCTGTCTTCCAGGCAGAACTTCTGGCGATAGAGACGGCACTCACCTGGGCACTCCCCAGGCGTAGTGACGAAAGAATAAAACTCTACTAGGACAGTGAGGCAGCACTGCAGGCTCTGAGTAGATTCAGGGGAAGAAACCCCATCGTCCAGAGGATCAAAACCCTCTTGAGGGCAGAGGGAGATGGGGCAGTTAGTTTCCACTGGGTACGAAGCCATGTCGGAACCCTAGGAAATGAAAGAGCAGATCAGCTGGCGAAGGCAGCCACGCTGAAAGAGACGGTCGACGTGCAATGCAGAACGCCGCGAAGGAGTATTCGCGCAGCATTAGCACGTCGGACCATGACCGAATGGCAGGTCAGATGGGACACGGGAGAGACAGGGTGGAAGACACGCAGAGTGTTTCCGAAGGTCTCGACCAAACGAGCACAGACAAATAAGTTCCTGAATCAAGTACTCAGTGGCCATGGCATCAGCCCTGAATACCTAGGCAGATTTGCCATCAGGAACTGCACTTGTCCCTGTGGAAAGAGAACGGCAAGCATAGAACACTGCGTACTTGAATGCAGTGGCTTCGCCGAATGGAGAAACACACTGATCCCAGGTGTGCAAAGAACGCGAAGATTGGATCTGCTCATCCAATCTTCCGTTAACAGGAGGGGGATAATAGCCTTGGTTGAAAGGCTAACCCTCCAGCAACATACCATCTTCCCCAATCAAACGGGGACCGAAACGCAATAGGTGAACGTGCACACCGAAAGCGATTCGGAAGAGGAATGAGGGCAGAAGTCTGTAGGAAAGCAGACAAAAATCCCTCCAGTGTACATACTATGTAAATACTCTTTAAATCTCTCAATGTTGTAAGTCCTAAGCATGAGGACAGTGTAATTGATGTGTGTAGGTGTTTTGAAAAATAATAAAGGGAAATTATTCCCCCAAAAAAGTTCGAGGGCAAGGAATCTCCCAGTCAATGCTAAATAAATGAACGACCTATCCTGCCAGACAGAGCGGGAACCCAGACAAGGTATACTAGGTCGCCTGCCAGCACGTCACCGCGGGCTGATCTCTGGGCCATTGGGGTGGCCAGGGTCCGAACCGGCGTCTCAAGGCAGGATAATTGTCGCAACATGTCAAAATAACATCCAAGGTGCTCAATAAGTCCCCGTGGAGCCAAGACAGATTGGCGGAACGGGACAATGAAATCAGTATCTTACCTTAATATATTTTACTTTAATTTTTCGCCTTAAATTACTTTATCTCCGGCTCTCTTGTTATTCTCTTCACGGCTTGTTTTAGACTGTCCTATTCGATGGTTAGTTTCAAACTTCATAACAAAGCTTTTTCCACAAAATAATGCGACATCTGGTATTACAAATCGGAACTATGTAAATTCTCGACAATGTGCTTTTGGGGCGACATCTGCTTTTAGATGCAATCTTGCTCACTTTGACATCTGAAAATTCCGTGTTTATTGTAGGTTACGGCGTTTAGATAAATCGATATTTTGTAAAATTTATAATATAATCAGCACTAAACTCGAAAAGTTAGTTAAATTAAAAAAGTAAAAAATAATTAAAGCCTACAAATTAATATTTAAATTGTGCTGAATTAAATTAATATACAAACGCAACTTACCGTGATATTAAGATTTTAATTCGAATTTTGTAGATCGGATAAATAGAATTCGAGTCATTGATAGTCCAATGTTTTAAATTAGCAGGAGATCACCTTGGCATTTCAATGTGATCGCGTGCAAACTCAACTTGCTGTGATATAAAAAATTCAATTCGAATTTTGTAGATAGGAAAAATAGAACTCGAGTCATTAATAATCCAATGTTTTTAATTTAGCACGCGATCACATTGACATCTAAAAGTGATCGCGTGCTTATATAGCAGGCTATCTTTTGGCATCGCGAGAGCACACACGAATTGTTCGATAAGTGATGGCGCAACATTGCAGACGTTGTTGTGACGTCAAGCGTTCAAGAGAGAACTACGGATTTGGGTGTTTATATATATTATGATGAGATGGAAATATCAAAAATACAAAATACACTGCTCGACATAGAAATTGACCCCCCCCCCCAGAAGGAGGTGTACTACAAAGATGCAAATCGCAGGGCTGCTGCATCCACTCGATATATGCAAATGATGTTAAACCGGAGCCGATGACGTCACACGGTCGTGAGATAAAGATGCCAGCAGCAACAGGGATGGTAACGGGTGGTCATTGGTGGAAGTGTGGCGGACGTTTCAGATTTGTTGTTTGTGTTGGGAAACTAATCAGTGAAGGCCGAAAATGCGGGGTACACGCCGTTGGCAGGTTTATCGCTATCTGGATGCGTTTCGGAGAGGAAGAATCGCAGGCCTGTCTGAAGCGGGCTGGCCTACACGTAGTACCGCTGCACATGTGCAACGAGATGCGCGAACTATTGGACCCTGTCGGCACCAATGGCTACAGGAAGGTTCGTACGTGCGTCGGACCGGCAAAGGTGCAATCCGACAGACGTCAGCGCGCCTGTACCTGCCGGTTGTTGGACACACTCGTTTGTCTCTAGAAAATACTGTAGCCGATATTCGACATGCTGTGACATCGGTCATGGAGGACGTAACCTACGGTTTACAGTTCGTAAACCGTAGGTTACGTTCAGCGCTCTCTGGCTTGATGCCGAAGTCATGCGAACGAGTTAACGAGTGGACCTCTGTGGTCTTCTGTAATGAGTCCCCGTCCAGCAGAAAAAATATTATGGTCGAAAAAGTATTTCGCTAAATACTTTTGTTCGCTACTGCAGATATATGATATTACCGGCTCCATTTTGATATAAAACTGGCCATCTGCACCATCACTACTTGTTGGAATCACAGCCTCTCAGCGATAAAAGAATAAAAAAAACAAAAAAAAACGCAGATCGTCAGACGGGAATCTTAAAAACGCTCCAAAATGAATTGCCACGTGCCAGACGCAACTCTGTGACGTAATTACACGTAGTTAACCTTGAAACGTCACGACGCGTGCATCTTACTCTCACGTGATCTGTGACGTAGGTGAAGTCGAGACTTGAGCCTTCTTCTAAAAACAGTGTTGTTGTTGTTGCCTTCTTTGCTTGCGTGAGAAAGGGTGTCTGTGACGTTCCGTCTATGTTCTGTAAAATAGAACTACTCCTTTTTTATTGGAACGAGAACTATTTTGCAAGATGTTTAATATCTGTAAATTATAGAACGCTTTATGCTGTTTCTACATAGATTCTGTCTACTTACAAAGAGTTTTGTGTGTGATAAACTGAAGGGTTTTTATGGCCAGTAAACATGGCGTCTGTTCGATTGATCTTCAGTTCCACTACTAGTGCATCAACTTGCTGATGTACTTTCATCAAATGAATAATCTTCTTGTCATCCTTTTATATTATAATCAAATTTCATTTTTTACTGCCACAACTCAGGTCTGTATAAGAGTTTATTATTGCTTGCATGAAGTCATTCATTTGTTCTATTTTTACTGTTAAGCATACATTTCTTTACCACGAATGAAGAATAGCAGAGAAGTATTTTTTCTACTGCGCACTGAGCAGTTGGGGAGTTGGTGTTCATTTTAATTTAATATTTCCACCTCTCTAAAAATCACAACACTACTGACCTGGTAAACACTCGTGGAATAAAACGGCATGAACTTATGCATCAACCCTTTCAACGTTTTCAGCTCAGAAACACTGATGTATCGCAATATCATCTCAGAATTGTTTTATCAGATGTTGCCCAAATATTCGCTGAAAGATCATGTGAAGATTGATGGTAATCGTAGACATCGCCATTTTTGTTATTTGCAAACTGGCGAACAACGGAAGGAGAGAACGCAAAATAATGCCGAATCGATTTCTGTTTGATGTGCCCGGAGCCATATGAAATAAGTTCATAATACGATAAGTTTTGTATATTTCTAATCCACCAGGGAAACGTTTTCTAGCAACGTCAGAAAGAAAATACACTAAATGTGAAAACCAGACGTCGAAATTGTTTATAATGGCTCCCCGAGATCATTGAATTTAGGAAAAAGAGAAGAAAAAGACAAAACTGGTGACTGTGTGTGTAAAAGAGAGAGAGAGAAAAAAAGAGGGGGAGGAGAGGGGTGCTTTGTACTCCAGAAGGTTTAGTCCATTTATTATGATTTTCCATGTCGGCGCTCAGGGAAAAACTAAATTGAGAAACTCGTTCTAAAAGACAGGAATAGATGTCTCTGCTATAGTAGCTGTGGCGTTTGAGATAACCACGCGTCCGTCGACGCCGAAGATTTTCAATTTGGCGACAACGCGTCTTGTCAATATTCTGTTTTCGAATTTCATTCTCAAAGACAACAACTACAACCCCAACCGAATCGTAGAAGGGAATTACATTGAAAGAGCATTACCCAATATTTCGCTTTTCGTCCTTTCCAGAAACAGAAAAAGAAATTTGACAGATGCTTCGCTGGAACTTCAAGCATAAATTCTATTACTCGCAGCAAAATGTCGTGTATATCAACTCCAAGATTTCGTGGCTAGTGGACGATATTTATTTAGCTTGAATAAATTGCAGCGTATTATGATTAAATCTGCATCGTAGACGGATACAGTACAAGGAAGGACGGTCTCATTTCGTACAGTTTTTCTAAATTCGGAAAGCTCTTTTTCAGAAAAAAAATTGTTTTATTATCAAAATATTTTCCAGTACAAGGAAGGAAGGTCTCATTTCATTCAACCTTTCTAAATTCAGAAAGCCTTTTATCGGAAAGAAATTTTCTATTATTAAAATATTTTCCAATATAAGGAAGGAAGGTCTCATTTCATTCAACTTTTCTAAACTCAGAAAGCTCTTTATCGGAAAGAAATTTTCTATTATTAAAATATTTTCCAGTACAAGGAAGAGGAAGGTGGTCTCATTTCATTCAACTTTTCTAAACTCAGAAAGCTCTTTATCGGAAAGAAATTTTCTATTATTAAAATATTTTCCAGTAGTACAAGGAAGAGGAAGGAAGGTCTCATTTCATTCAACTTTTATAAATTCAGAAAGCTCTTTATCGGAAAGAAATTTTCTATTACTAAAATATTTTCCAGTAGTACAAGGAAGAGGAAGGAAGGTCACATTTCATTCAACTTTTCTAAATTCAGAAAGCTCTTTATCGGAAAGAAATTTTCTATTATTAAAATATTTTCCAGTACAAGGAAGGAAGGTCTCATTTCATTCAACTTTTATAAATTCAGAAAGCTCTTTATCGGAAAGAAATTTTCTATTATTAAAATATTTTCCAGTACAAGGAAGGAAGGTCACATTTCATTCAACTTTTCTAAATTCAGAAAGCTCTTTATCGGAAAGAAATTTCCTATTATTAAAATATTTTCCAGTACAAGGAAGAGGAAGGTGGTCTCATTTCATTTAACTTTTCTAAATTCAGAAAGCTCTTTATCGGAAAGAAATTTTCTATTATTAAAATATTTTCCAGTACAAGGAAGAGGAAGGTGGTCTCATTTCATTTAACTTTTCTAAATTCAGAAAGCTCTTTATCGGAAAGAAATTTTCTATTATTAAAATATTTTCCAGTACAAGGAAGGAAGGTCACATTTTATTCAACTTTTCTAAATTCAGAAAGCTCTTTATCGGAAAGAAATTTTCTATTATTAAAATATTTTCCAGTACAAAGAAGAGGAAGTTGGTCTCATTTCATTCAACTTTTCTAAATTCAGAAAGCTCTTTATCGGAAAAAAATTGTCCTAATATTAAGATATTTTCCATTTATACCTATGTAACAAAAATCAACTTAATGTACAACGACCGTAACACTCTAAAATATTAGGCTATTCTAATAAAAAAATACGCAGCTTTTCTTAAGTACTCCAAAGCTATGACAGTATCAGTTATTAACAGGATCCGCAATGTGTCTACTCACTTGGAGATGATTACCTACACTTGTGGGGCGTCTCGAAACGGACACTAAATTATCAAAAGTATTCGGACACTATCAAATATTTGCAGAAGTGCAAGGAACGGTTGCGCAGGAAGATGCGCTGTGAGTGGGGATGCACATACACTATATTGACAAACGTAACCGGACGCCTAGCAGAGAAACACAACATAGCATTTATTGACATACATTAGCACGGTGCTGGTCCACCTTTGGCCTTAATGCATGCACTGAGTCTTCGAGACATGCTTTCGATAAGGTTTTGGAACACAGCGATTGGTATGCGCTTCCATTCAGTACATAATGCTGTCGCTAACTGTTGCTCAGTGGTAGGCCTTGGTTCCAAACTTCTTATGCGGCGCTCTAATTCAAACCATAGGTGCTCTATATGATTAAGATCAGGGCTCAATGCTGGCCAGTCCACACACGATACGGAATTATCGTCAAACCACGCCGTAACAGTCCTTGCTTTGTGGCTCGGTGCGTTATCCTGCTGTTACCAACAAGGCTCGGTTCCATAGTATTGCCGCAGAGTTGGTAGGGCATAATTGTCCAAAATATCATGGTAGACGTGCTGGTTAACATGTTTCTCCACAATAATCAATGGACCGGGACCATACCACGAAAAACGTCCCCACAAGAGTACACTGCCAGCTCCAAACTTGACCGTAAGAACAGTACACTGTGGCAAATAGCGTTCCCCCGGCCGCCGCCATACCCACACACGATCATCAGACTGATGGATCGTGTATCTGGATTCATCAGTCTATAGGACCCGTTTCCATTGATCTACGGTCCACAATAAATGTTCTTTGCACCATGCTAAACAACGAGCAGCATTCCGAGTGGAGATGAAAGGCTAATGAGCAGCCGCACGACCACGGCAACCCATGGAATGAAGTTCTCTAAGAATGATACCTGTACATACCGAGGTTCCAGCATTTTTACTCACCTGTTCACCGAGGTCTTGTGCAGTACTCCGACAGTTAGCTGTAACAACTCTCCTAAAGCTTCGACGTCCTCTGTTACTGATTTTCTTTGGTCTGCGTGTACGTTTTGCTGCTTCAGGCACGCCATGTGTCTTCCAGTACATCCAAAACAATTGACTTGGGTATGTTTAAACGCCTCTCGGTTTCTCTTATGGACAACCCTCTAATATAACACCCAGCAATCTTTCCTTTCTCAAAGTCAGTTCTCACCCGCCACGACATTTTTAATCAACCTCACAGTCCCATGTGATCGCGGTCAGCTGCAGGATTGTTTTTATACCGTTCGCAGCTGTACCGCGCATCTTAACAACGCAGCGGATCCATTCATTTGGCTTTGAAGGTATGTCCGGTTACTTTTGTCAATACAGTGTATATGAAGCTGAAGTGTTCTGCCATGTATCAGTAACACTGAACAGATATGCCGCGTGGATATGAACTTTCCGAGTTGCAGCGTAGCCTGGTCATAGGATGTTATTTAAGAAATGCGGAACATTGCAGCTAAATCAACCATACCAAAATCGACTGTAAGCGATGTCGTGAAGAGGTGCAAGCAAGACGGTGCAAATGCAACAACAACAACAAAAATGAAAAAAAACGTTCAAGAAGGCCGCCCAAACTGACGGTACGTGACAGAAGAGCCATGGTAAGAAATGTTAGTAAATCCTGTAATTCCTCTGCTGTTTCCATCTCTGCTGAAGTAGAAAATGCTTGTAGTGGCTCGGTTAGTACCATAACTGTCAGCAGAAAGTTGAAGAGTGTGAGTTATTATCGTAGAACAGCAGCACATAAGCCACACGTCATTATCTCGAATACGGAGCGCCGTTTGGAGGGGTGTGTTTCAGAGATGCAAAAACGGGTCTCTGGTAAACGGGTCGACAATTTCTCGCGGGTCCAACGGGTCGGGTCAAGGTATTCCTGACCCAATTTTGACCCGGTTTTATTTTTGAAAAGATAAAAATATACTCCTAAGTGAAATGCGCGTTGTAGAATTCTGTATTCGATACTCGTGCCCACGGAGTGAATAATGATTTGCCATGCAAAAATATTGTCGTCTCTTTCTTAAAGCAACGAAGATTTCCACCGACCGACGTCAGACACAACGACATTATATCGTAAAAAGATACTTCCTTTGCATTTTTTTACAGTGCGATTGTCCAGGGCAAGGTACAAGAAAACGCCATTCGCCTGCTTCTCATCTGATTCACTCTCTCCGTTCGAAGTTCACCGTAAGACTAAGAGTTACTTTTCACATCGCATCTTTTACATTGAGCATTCAGAGGTTTTCGATTGATGTGTTAACATCCCGTTCCCATGACATGTCATATCGAAATTATCTCCTTATTTCTTAATATGGATGGATTTAATATTAAGCAGGTTGAGAATGGCGTCGAGGCCAACAAATACGTGCTTCTTGAAAACCATAGGGGGAAGAGTGAATGCTGGAAATTGCTTCGTCTCATTAATGAACCGGTTAATATTTCTGTGTTGTTTGGGGTGCTTGTTGTTCAAAATGTGGAAAGTGCGAAATTACAAAAAATTATGTCGACCGTGTAATAAAATATTATGGAATCAAAATTCTAACGGACCATATCGAAGTATGCACACCTCCATCAAAATGTGGAAAGAGTGAGCAATCTAAATACATTTAAAAAAATACATTTGTGTAATTGTAAATAAAGATTCCCATTTGTAATATACTCCATGGTCACGGTCAGCTATTACTTTTGGATTACGCAAAATAGTGGCACTAAAAATGGCACTAAAATTTAGCAAGTAACCAAATTTTATTATTAAAAAAGGATTTCAGTTATTAATATCAAACAGTTATTGGGATTAATATATACATGTATATTACGTCTGATATATGTATATATATGATTTGATTTTTTTCTTTATTGGAAAGCGTTTTTTGTAAGAAATGGTTTGCATGTAATGTACTATTTTTTTCTTGCACAAGTGTGCCCACAGAAGGCATAAGTTTACGTTTCAGCATATAGCATATTTCCAGCAATATCTACAGGACCAAAATCCGATTGAAGTTTTTTTTCGGTCAGGTACTATAAACTATAAAACCCTTTTTTGTATATTTTCGTACCAAAATAATGCTCACTTCCGCTGTTAGAGGAAGCAAATGTTTAATCTGTTTTTCTCGCTATCTCTGCTTCTAAATGTCGGATTTAAAAAGTTTCTTTATAACCTTGTGAAGCACTTCCAGTTTGTTCTTGAGGAGTTTTCTGTAGTTCGCAGCTCTGTCACTAGATGGTGTTTATGTTGTTGTTGTTTTTTTTGAGGTTTAACGACCACCGTGAGTAACTTAATGGGCTGTAAGCAGTCGTCCTTCCCTAATTTAGGGCCACTGGTTCCAGGGAAGGGAGATAGCCAATGCCGTAAGACAAGCACAACATTCATACCTCACCCGGATTTGAACCCGGACGCCTTTCGGACGAATGATCAGAAGCCATCCTTTAGACCACTGGTTTTTTTTTTGGTTTTTTTTATTTATTTTTTTATTTGAGGTTTAACGACCACCGTGAGCAACTCAATGGGCGATAAGCAGTCGCCCGTCCCTAATTTAGGGTCACTGGTTCCAGGGAAGGGAGAGAGCCAGTGCCGTAAGACAAACACAACATCCATGCCTGACCGGGATTCGCACCCGGACCACGTTCGGACAAATGATCAGAGGCTATCGCTTAGACCACTGCGCCACCGGGGCCGCCCTTTAGACCACTGTGTCACTCCTGTTTGCAGGCTTTGTGTACTTCTGTTTGCAGTTGTATCTCCGGTTCTAAAGACTCTACTGAAAAATCTCTTTTTATTTACGCCTTCCAAATGTAGATTGAAGAAGTGTATATGCTCCAGCTTTGTCTGTCTCTCTGTTTGTCTGTCTGTGTATCCTCACAATAACTCGCGTAAAAATGGTTCGATTTCGATGAAATTTTAGTATATGATACGGGACAACCTGAGGACGAACCTTTTTGAAACTGGGAGAAATGGGGTCAAAGGTCAGGACATAGGAGTGGGATCCATTCCATCGCCTTTATGTGTCATAGCTTACGTAAAAATGCTTTGATTGCAACAAAACTTTATCGTGTTGTTCCGAACGTATACTGAACCGCTTCTTTTGAATATCAGCGAAATGGGGTCAAAGGTCAGGGCACAGGAGCGAGATTTATTCCACAGCCATTGTCCTCATAACTTGACTAAAAATTCTTCTATTGCGACACAACTTTGGTATATTGTTCCGGGAGTATACTGAACCAATTCTGTTTAATATGATCGAAATGTGGCCAAAGGTCAGGACACAGGAGCGATATTTATTGCACAGCCATTATCCTCATAACTTGAGTAATGATTTCTGGCATGTTGGAAAGCGTATCATAATCAATGCATTGCATGATTTTACTAACTTTATTTTATTAACCAGTTCCATTGAATATGAATAACTTTGAAAATTCTTATTCGTGTCGGAAAAGATTCAAAAGTTGTGGTCATTACAACTGAAAATTCGAAGTTATGTTTCTTGTTGTAAATGTTCGCCGACATTTCCCGCTTATTCTGAGTTCACTGGAGTAACCAGTGTAGCTTTGTTTATTGGAAGATCTCTTCTTCCATGCACCCGACGACCGAATTCGTTCCAGAGATTTCCTATAGACTTCCGCTTGGCAGGCCAAATTTTGACAGTTTGTGGTCTCAAATCAATTTGTAATTCAATTCAGTTTATTTAGCTGTTACATGAAAACCAAAAATACAATGTAATAGAACAACAGTGTGAGTAATTGTAAGAGCAAGGGAAATCTAGGAAAAGGCCACAAAAGTCCTGACAAGGCCCTGATCTCCATTTTACAAATGTAGGCTACTCAGGGTTACACCTGAAAGCATGGCGCATAACATTCAAAGGTGTTAGTAGAAATTAGTATTTAAAATTGCTTCCTATCCCTTTTTTTCTCCACCCTCCTCCCAACTTTTCCCACTTACCTACTACTTTGCCCTCTTGTACCCATTTTCCTAATGTATCCCTTTGACCTTTTGGTCCCTTCATCCCCCCCCATTTGTTTTTTTACATTTTCCGTTTCATTTCTCCTTAATCCTTTTTTTCCCTTTTTCATATTCTTGGTAGTCCCAGAATGTAACATTTTAATTTTTTTTAAATAAATTGAAATTATTTATGATTGTAAGATCATGAGGTAGAGAATTCCAAAACTGAGGCCCAGTATAACTTCGTGACTGTTTAACATACTGAGAACTGAAAAAATTGTTATCAGTTGAGATCCACCTCTAGTATCATAGACAAGGGTATGTAATGAAATTTCAATTAATGTATGATCTATATCATTCTTTAATCTCCTGTACATGGCTTTTCCCAAATTATAATAATCATCATCATCATCATTGTCAACCATTATCAATCCACTGCTGGACGAAGGTCTCCCCAAGTTTCCTCCACAACGGTCTGTCTTGTGCCAGTCTCCTCCATGTCACCCCTGCATACTTTCGAATTTCATTCACCCATCTCCTATGTGGTCTTCTTCTGGGTCTTTTCCTGTCCCTTGGAATCCAATCTAAAATTTCGGCTGTCCATCGATGATCTGTCCTTCTGGCAGTATGTCCAGCCCATTGCCATTTCAGGGATTTAACTCTGATCATGATGTCTTCCACTCTTGTCATTTTTCGGATCCACGAGTTCCTCTTCTTATCTCTCCTGGTTACACCAAGCATGCACCTCTCCATGCACCTTTGAGTTGTCTGCAGCCTTTGTATGTCTCTTTTAGTTAAGGTCCACGTCTCTGCACCATACGTAAGCACTGGAAGGATGCATTGATCAAACACTTTTCTTTTAAGACATAATGGCATATTGCTCTTGAAAATTATGCTGTTTCTTCCAAAAGCTCTCCAGGCAAGTTTTGTACGCCGATTAATTTCTTCATCAATGTGACCCTCACTTGATATCTGCTGTCCAAGATAAACGTACGTGTCTGTTATCTCCAGCTTTTCTCCATCAATCGATAAATCTTCATTTCTTGTAAAAGCATTGAACATCACTTTTGTCTTCTGAAAGTTCATTTTTAATCCCACTTCTTTACTCTTGTCAGCAAGTTCCTGGATCATACTCTGCAGCTCTGATGGGGTAGTTGCAAAAATGACTACGTCATCAGCAAAACGAAGGTGGGTTAGATAATCTCCATTAATCTTTATCCCCTTGTTTTCCCAGCTCAGCGACTGAAAAACACCCTCCAATGTGGCATTAAAGAGCTTCGGAGATATGGTGTCACCTTGTCTCACTCCCTTTCCAATTTTTACGTGTGTTGTATTTTCAAACAGCCTAATCTTTGCACTTGCATTTTCATAGATGTTATTAATAATATTAATGTATGCATCTTCAATACCGCAGGTTTTCAGAGCCATTGTAACTGCTGATGGTTTCACCGAATCAAAGGCTTTTTCATAATCGATAAAAGCCATGCACAATGGAAGTTCATATTCCCTCGCTCTTTCAATTAGTTCTCTCAGCACGTGGATATGATCTATTGTGCTGTAGCCACTCCTGAATCCAGCTTGTTCTCTCGGTTGAGCCATGTCTAGTGCTACCTTCAAGCGGTGTGAAAGAACTTTAGTGAAGATTTTATAAACTACTGATAGGAGGCTGATAGGTCTGTAGTTTCCGAGATCCTCAATGTCACCTTTCTTATGTAGCAGGATCATTGTAGCGGTGTTCCAATCCTCAGGAATCTTTCCTTCATTAAGGCATCGAGTGAAAATTTGGGCGAGTACTGTTTCGATTTCTCCACTTGCTTCTTGTATGATGTCTACAGTAATTCCATCTTCTCCTGGAGCTTTTCCTCGCTTCATGTTCTTGATTGCATGTGCAACTTCTGCTGGAAGGACTGGAGGAACTCTGGTACTGGTATCTTTCATGATGTCTGGTGTGCATATATCATCCCTTTCATATAATTTGGAGTAGAAATCTTTCACTCTTGTCAAAATTTCGCCTCTATTTCTTGTTACAGAACCATCTTCTTTTCTCAGTGCCATAATCTGTTTTCTTCCCTTACTGAGATGTCCCTTTGCTATCTTTAGGCTTTGGTTGTTTTCAATTGCTTCCCTCACTAGTTCACAGTTGAATTTCCTTACGTCTTCAGTGATATTATATTATTATAATAATATAATTGCTTTAATGTTAATATGTTATATTTATTTGGGTCAACGCGTATATACACTGCTGGACAATTGATAAGGACGGATCATAAACGGCTATATAGCGCATAAAAAAGTAAGTGTGGTTGGATGTCAAGTGAAATAAAATAATGTCAGAATGCCAGGACATTACAAGAAAGACAATTTATTGTGCTCTGAAATCCAGAAGGCTTTGGAACGTGTTCAAGGGACAAGCAGGCCATTTTGTGTAGAATGCGTAAACGTGAAAAAAATGCAATTACCGTCCGCAGGCGTTCCGGCGTAAGATGTCAATATGGGATATGGCCACCATGGCCACCATGGAGGGCGATGCAAGATTCCACACGTCGTGTCATGCTTTGCACAACATTATCAAGCAGCTGTTGGGGTAATTTATCCCATTCCTCTGCCAGTGCACGGATGAGGGTGTTCTTGTTTATTGGAGGGCATTGGCGACCAGCAAGACTCCTCCCCAAAGCATCCCACACATTTTCAATGGGATTCAGATCTGGAGAACGTGCTGGCCATACGAGGCGTTGAATATCCTCGCTCTCAAGACACTCCTGGACAGCGACTGTTTGATGACATGTTGCGTTGTCGTCCATGAAAATGAATCTATCACCGACAGCACCACGGAACATGCGAACATGAGGAAGCAGAACATCATTAATGTATCGTTGGTCAGTCATAGTCCCAGTTGGAAGCACATAGAGGGACTTACGGCCATTGATCATGATGCCAGCCCATACCATGACACTACATGTCGGATATCGGTACCTTTCCTGTATGTTTGCTGGACAATATGCAGTACCACTATCACGCCAGATCAGTTGTCGTCGACAATCAGACGATAGACTGTATCTACTCTCATCTGAGAAGAGGACAGCAGACCAGTCGTTATCAGTCCAATTGCGATGTTGATGGCACCATTGCAAACGGGCGGTACGGTGACGTCTGGACAATGGGATGCACACAACAGGATGGCGGACGTATAGTCCTCCTTCATGCAAACGTCTGGCGACAGTTTTTCGGGATATCCGCTTGCCAGTAGCAGCCATAAACTGATTTGCTACATCACTAGCTGTGCTGCGCCGGTGTCTTTTTGTTGATAGCACTATGTACCGATCTTCTGCAGGTGTCATACTGCGAGCACGACCTCCCCCGTGACGTTTGCTACACTCTCCATTTGTTTGAAATGATTTCCAAAGCCTTGAAACAACACTGTGGCTGACGACGAACTCCCTGGCAACATCTGTTATTTTTCGCCCTTCTTCAATCTTGCCAATAATACGGCCACGCGTAAAATCATCTAGGTGATGTCGGGAAGACATACTGAAAATTGCAAGTTCGTCAATTGATTCTTTCCCTTTCAACTTCGCGTTTGAACAACAACGGTCAATACGCGTCAAATCCTTTATATCTCTTATCAGCGCTATGACGTCACGAACAAATTCGGCAATCCAAAATTTGCATACGCACAACACGTCTTACTGTATCCCGCACTTATGCTAATTTCCACATTTTCCTGCCTTCCATTTTATGGTTGCTATCGTTGCTATTGTCATCCGTCCTTAGCAATTGCCCGGCAGTGTATATAGGTGAGTTTATTAGTGAAAATTGATTCATATCAGAGTTTTGTTTTAATTCTAAGAGTCTAATATATTTATTTTTTAATGTCTGAAGTTTCCTAAAATTAGAGTTAGTTCGAGCAGAAAGTTATGGTGCGTTGCACTTCTGCTAAAGGTAGGGAACTTCCCAAAGTAAAAAAGTGACTTCCCAAAACTAAGACTGACAGGGGACTTCGCCAAAAAAGTAGGTGGGAGATTTGTCCCAAGTAAAAAAACTAGGGGACTTCCCCAAAGTAAGAAAGGTAGGGGACTTCCCCAAAGTGAACAATGAGGTAGTACTTTGGGAAAGTCCCCTACCTTTTTCACTTTGGAAAAGACCGCTACCAATTGCACTTTGCAAAAGCTAGTTTTTTTACTATGGGGGACGTCCCTTACCTTTTTGCTTTTGGCAAACCCCCCACCCTTTCTGCTGTGGGGAAGTTCTCTACCTTTTTCACTTTGCGGAAGTCTCCTACCTATTTCACTTTGGGAACCCTAGCTTTTTTACTATGATAAAATTCCCTACCTTTTTTACTTTGGGTAAATCCTCCACCTTTTTTTTACTTTTGGACTTTTTTTTCACCAAAGTAAAAAAAAAATAGGGAACTTCCCCAAAGTGAAAATCCTAGCTTTTTACTATGGTGAAATAACTTTGGGAACCCAGCTTCTTTACTATGGTGAAATCTCCTACCTTTTTGACTTGGGGTAAATCCTCCACCATTTTTTAATGCTGGGAAATTCTGACTTTTTTTAATTTTGGGAAGTCCCCTACTTTTTCACTTTCCCAAAATAGAAAAAAAGTACGGAACTTCCCCAAAGCGAAAAAGCAGGAGATTTTCCCAAAGTAAAAAAGGTAGAAACTTTACCACAGTAAAAATGGTACGGAACTTCCCCAAAGTATTGCCTCAATGTTGGTAGTGCATAACTGTCCCGGATGTTTAGGTAGAGATTAACATTCATGATTTTGTTCAAAACTGCTACTGAGCCAAAGTCCAACCACAAAAAACTGCTCCATACCATCATGCTGCTTCCACCAAACTTTAATTATGGGACGATGGTGTCAGGAAGGCTCCTTTTACGTGGCATCCGCCATATCAAGGCACGTCCATCAGACTGGAGGACTGTGTACTGTTACTCGTCAGTCGAAACCATTGTTTTCTATTTGTCTGCAGTCCAAGATGGACGTCCTTACACCACAGTAACCTATGGCATTAGTCGAAGTGATTAGCTACTCGTGGATGGCTATTGTACCATGGCCATTCATGCTGCGCATCGTTTTGACCTCTGAACTGGTGCTAACATCACTCCCCATTGTCTCACAAAGAATTTGAGGGATTTGATAGAATACTGATTTACATTCAGAGCGGCGATTCTTTTGAAGATGATCTCTCCTAACACGTACTTTTAGCTTCGGAGGTATACCGGTTCTTTCTCGGCAGATGCAGTCAAAGTACACTTCCATGTGCATATGATAACAACAACCGTGGACCTAGGGATCTTCAATATCACTAAAATGTTTCGAACGGATTGACTGCTTATGTGACAACCAATTACGAATCCCGGCTAGTATACAGTTAAATCTGTCGATCAAGGCATTTTACTTACGCAGTTGTGCTATTAGCGCTACGAACGTATTTGTAGTTTGGTGTGTGACGTGGTACTTGGGTAGGTCCGATTTCACTATCAATAGAAGGGATGAAGACCTAGAAAGTAAATATATGTACAAGGAATGCGTTAGCCAGCCAGATTTTCAGAACTTAACTCAAGCGAACGCGCTCGAATGCTTTAGGAAGGAAAGTTGCAAGTCTTCAACAACCTTCAAGAGCAGCCTGTGAGCTGAAAGCTACTCTCGTAGAGAAAGAGGAACTGAGCTCCGGAACTATACCTTCTCGAACGCATGACGGATCGTTGTGAGGCCTGTACAGATCTTGGTGGTGACCATACACTTTGTTAATCCCCAGCGGCCTCCGAAACACTAATGTCTGAATGTGGATATTCACATGCCTGCAATTTTTATCATGATCAAATGCATATTATTTTGCATTTTACAAAATTTTGAGAAATTATGTCGAAATAGAACATATACACAGTGCGTCAAAGAATTTTTAAGACTGGCGCTAGATTTCAGCCTACGGTGACGACACCAGTGTAATTGCGAATGTCTTATAAACCGTGACCATCTGCTTGCTTTCTGCCAAAAGTACTGCGCAGTTGTTAAAGTAACTAAACGAAACGGGCGTTCATTAGAGAAGTAAAATTTTTTTCATGTTGAATTATTAAGATGGAACGAAGGGCTGTTATTAAATTTAACGCAAAACTTGGTAAAAGTACCTCGGAAACGTACCAAATGATGAAACCCGTTTACGGTAAGTTTTTTTTAAGTACATCAAATGTTTTCCTGTGGCACAAACGTTTTTTGGACGGAAGAGAGACGCTAGAAAATGATAAGCACACCGGAAGATCAAGTTCCTCTAGGTCACCTGAGATTATTGAAAAAGTGCGTGATTTCGTGGCAAACAAACGATGCGCGTCAGTAAGAATGATGGAAGAGTCTTTAAACATCAACAAAGGAACGATTCGAACCATCCTGCATGAAGATTTGGGCAACACAAAAGTCTGTGCTAAATTTGTTCCACACACGTTAACCAATGAACAAAAATTAAGGAGAAGTGCACATTGCAGAGACATCATTTCAGCCGCTGAAAATGATCCAAACTTATTAAAATCGATTGTTACTGGTGATGAAACATGGTGTTTTCAATATGATCCTAAAACAAAGCGACAAAGTGCGGAATGGAATTCAAAAAACTCGCCACAAGCCAAAAAAAAACAAGAAAAGTTCCATCAAAAATCAAAACAATGCTCATTACTTTCTTCGATAATAAGGGTATATCCACAAAGAATTTGTTCCAAGTGGACAAACAATTACTGTGGAGTTTTATTTAAATGTTTTGAGGCGTTTGATGGGCAGAATTCGTCTCATTCGTCCAGAATATCGAGATGAAAACAGTTGGTGTTTGTTGCACGATAATGCACTAAGTCACACCTCACTTCTTGTTCGTAGATTTTTGCCGAAAAATAAAGTCTGTGTGTTGAATCATCCACCGTATTCGCTTGATTTAGCACCCCGCGACTTTTCTTTGTTCCCAAAACTTAAAATGACGTTAAATGGGTGTTTTTTTTATGATACTTCGACCATACAAACAGCTTCGACGCGTGCTTTGGAGGCAATTCCGCAAAGTGAACTGGAACAGGCATTTGAATCATTATTAAATCGCTGTAACAAGTGTATTGAAGCCGGAGGGACTTATTTTGAATAGCAAACCAAAACAAATTATAATTTCTTATTTCTATTTCATTTTACAGACCCAGTCTTAAAAATTATTTGACGCACTTGTATGTCACCACAAAGTTGTACGAAATTCTACGTATATTTCATTGAAACAAGTAATTTAATTACCTTTACTTCCTTAATTTATGCACACCAATGTATACTTGGCTAGATGGGAACCACATGGTTGACAGGAAATTTCACTTTCTTTAAGAATGCCTGATGCACCCTAAATCATTACAAGAGCCAAAGAGGATAATATGAGTATGTGGTTCAGTAATTATGAAATACGGCCAACGGAGTTTGACTCAAGGGGGTTGAGAAGGTTCTAACTAAACTAATAATTGAACGAGTTAGTCATTCTTAAAGAAAAATTTGAGTAAACTCATTTTGAACGAGTTAATTATTCTTTTAGAAAATCTCGAGTAAACTCATAATTGAACGAGTTGACTAACTCGTTCAAATTGTAAAAAGTATAAATTAAACTCATAACTGAATGAGTCAGTCATTCTTGTAGAAAATCTTGAGTAAACTCATTTTGAGCGAGTTGGTCATTCTTGTAGAAAATATCGAGTAAACCCATAGTTGAACGAGTAAGTCATTCTTGTAGGAAATGTTGAGTAAACTCATAATTCAACGAGTTAGTCATTATTGTAGAAAATCTCAAGTACGCTTGTTCGGCAGTCAGCCATTGAGAACGAATTTATTCTCATATTTAAGGTAATAATCTCATATTTGCTTAAGAAGTTCTCATTAAACCCACTGATTTTGAATATTCATATTCCTCTAACAGAAAATCTGAGGTATGTTTGTGAACAAGCTTTTGAATTACATTGCATATTTATATGGCGAAAGCCTTCTAAGCAATGTACCTTCTTTTTCTGGAACTACCGCTGTTTCAAATATTACTTCTCTCTCCTTTTCCCAATGCGGTCGATTTTCTTTCAGTACGACAGAGGGTATTTTCATTTCTTTATTTCATTATGTTTTAAACGAAAACGTGAAACGAAAAAGGAGGAAGAAGGTATAGAAAAAACTGACTTGCTTTCAGTTTAACGCATAATTTAAGCTCACTATGATCTCATTAGTAGAGCGAAACATTCTTATTTGCTCAAAAAACCCGTCGCTAAGAAAGGCACTGAATTTAGCGATGTTTAATTTTCATTCTTGCGTGCGGACACAGCTGGGGGAAAACAAGAAGTCTAAAAGAAATACGAAAAACCTACCAAAATAAGTCGGAAATGCAAGCAAGGTATTTCCAGAAGTCTTTCCTTCCGTGGGTAAACATGGAATCTTTGCTTTTTTATACAGTGGCATAGTAACGATATTTAATGCACACAAAGGATATAGCTCAGCTGCTTTGAGGAATGGTAATGGGATTTTTTTTCTCTTGAAACGAAACTACGCCCAATTCGTAATTCCCTCAGGAACCTGGAATATCGGAAGAGGATGTATTTATGTAGTGGTGATTCAATTTTTATCTGTTCTTTGAATTGTAAGCATCGTATTTTCCATTGCAGTGATTGTGCTGTCTGAATTTATTGTGCAATTGTAAACATTTCTTTTGTTTTGCATGCGAGAAATTGATAGCAATTTAACTCGGGAATTAACAAGAATGCAGTAGCCACTTTAGTGAACCGATTTTACTCTGCGTTGTATTCTTCCTTCGTTTCTTTATTCCTATCTATCTATCTGTCTATCTATCTGTGTCTGTCTGCGACATTTCCAAAAGTAGCTACCGTGGCCACTGTAGTAACCCGCCTTTACTTTCTGTCTATGAGACCAAAACTGAAATGACAAATTATTAGGAACATCTGCTTAATAATGTGTGTAGCCGCGCTTGGCCTTCAAACCATCCTCGATTCGATGTAACATCAATCGGTTTGAGACGCGCTTGGCTTTCAAACTATTCTCGATTCGATGTAGCATCATTGGGTTGAGCTGCGCTTTGCTTTCATACCAGACTTGATTCGATGTAACATCAATGGGCTAAGTAGCGCTTGGCTTTCAAACCATCCTCGATTCGATGTAACATCAATAGGTTGAGCCGCGCTGGGCCTTCAAACCAGACACAATTCGATGTAGCATGAATGGGTTAAGTAGCGCTTGGCCGTCAACCCAGACTCGATTCGATGTGGCATGGATTCAACGAAGAGTTGATATCTTTCTACGGGTATGTTCAGCCAAGCGGATGTGAGGGCGTCCGCCAGCTGCCGAACGATCGCTGGAGGGGGATCTGTATTACGAATAGTTATCTCAATCTCATCCCACAGATGTTCAAGTGGGTGAAGTTCTGATGACCGTAAAGACAGTTTTAGCATTTGGAAGTCATTGTGGTGCTTCAAGAACCGCTGTTGTGACGATCGGAACCTTGTGCATGGCTCATTGTCTTCTGGAAGTAGCCTTCTCTATCAGGACATCATACATATGTACACGAGCGCCTGGTCCACAATGATTTTAAGGTACCTCATGGTATCCAGATGTTGTCCCAGAGGTATAATAGAATCCCATGCCCTCCGTGAAAGGAAACCACAGAGAAATTTATGGCCTCCACTTGTGCAGTTAACGCCAGGCAGCTGGGATCTATCGATTTATGCTGTTAACGCCATATTCTGTTGAGTCTGTGAGCGTGTATCAACGGAAAGCTTGATTTGTCGGTCCAAGAGACACTTTTCCAGTCCTTAGAGGTCCAGTTTCGGATCTCCTGATCCCAATGCAGACAGATTTGTCGGTTTTTAACGGTGACAAATGCTACATGAAGCTCTTATACTCCATTCGAGCCATTCCATCCAAGTACCGCTTTTGTATTAAATGCTTACACGGTACTCAAGTTGTATTCATGGCTGCGTATAATAGATCGTATGCTTCCCCACCGTACGCGCGCGCTTGTGTGTGTGCCTGCATCTTTCCCCGCTGCTTTCCAACCATCGGAAGCTATATTTTTGCTGCGACAACAAGAATCGGCTTCCGAAAAGATAGCGTTTCCAGCCTTCAAATCACCTCTTCCGTTTCTATAATGCATAATTTCTTACTAATTCGTTGATGCTCGACAAGTTTCTAATTCATTTTTCCCTGTATATCTCACAGTTTCCGAGATAGGTGTGCCAAGTTACTAATTTTACTACTAGGTGCGCTGCCATCAATCTCATCTGATAGCGCATGGTTATCTTACTATACCTAACTTCCATTGCTGGGGCTATCTTCATGCCAGAGGTATGTCGGTGACTTAAGACTTTTGTCAGCCATGACGAAGTAAATTTCTCCATCATCTTTGTCTACTCCGAGCATCGAACCCGGGTACCCTCACTCCGGAGTAAGTCGCTCTCCCAACTGAGCTACGCGGACATATGCTCTCGCTGCTGCCTGCCTTTATCTCATGTGCGTCCTGCGGTGCAGGCACATCACACAGCATCCTGTATAGCACTGTGATGTTTCATTTTCAGGTTTTTCTTTTTTAAAGCATATGTCTAAATTCAGTAAATGCAACCACAAAATGTATGCATGTAGGCATCCCTTCATTTTAGTTTGTTATAAACATTGCACATGTACGTCCGAATCGTCTCAGCATGCACAGGATTTGCAAAAATATCAATACCTACTGTTGCAGCAACCCATGTTACCATGTATTAGTTGCTTTTGCATTGTTCAGGGAAGAATTTAGACACGAGTAACACAAGATAAAAACAACATAAAAATAAAATCACAGTGTGTAGCTTTGGAAACCAGATTCCCAGATTTAACTATATTTAGTTATGAAAAAAACTCAACAGTTCTCAATTTCTTGAAGTTTTCCAATTTTTAATCCTAGATTTAAAGCCCAATTATTTCACTCCAAAAATCATCGGCCTTCAAATAATTTGATTTCATCCAACAAGCCCCAAATTTTTCAACACCTCGAATTCGAAATTCTCGAATAAATTCTGTAGTGTCTTTCGCAAGAAATTCTGAAATTTAGGAAAGTGAACAACAACCCAATAGTACGCAGGTTAGGGTGAAGTTAAAAACACTTCTTTTTTTTTAATTTGAAACGTCACCATGAGCAATAGTTGCGATTTTATTACTGAAATGACCCCCCTTCCCTCGAAATATAGATGTCATTATTTGATATCTTAGGCTTCCCCAAGAAACTCGAAGTTTGAAAGTTATAGGGGAAAATGCTTTTAAAGCACCTGCTTTCTCCATTTTGGAAATATAAAAAAATACTGTGTCACCATGTTATTTAATATCCCCTTTCAGTGAATAAACACTGTTAAAAATTCAGCAGACGTGAGTTAATTTCTTAGGGTTCTCCAAAGAGCTCAGAGTTTGTCATATTTCTCTGAAAATGGCATCATACGTTATGTAAATATGATAGACATCAGTCTTATCTAGTAGCATAACTTAAGGAGTGAGTTTATTTTACTTGGAAATCAGATTGGAGCAACGGTTCGTGCGTGGCGGAGCGGCAAAATTCCCATATAACGTCTATGGGAAAAGCGTGCTACCCTTATCTACATCAGGCGCTCAGTTCAGTGTCAGACTTGGTGTGTGCATGGTGTTCTACGATCAATCCTAAAGTAAGTAAATACTTTATTGCATACTTACCCTTAACAGAATGTCTCTCCCGCAGAAAAAATAAATAAAGAAAACGTAAGAGCCTTACTGGAAGGCGTGAGCGATCAATGGGTCGCAACTATATGTCTCAGACAAGAGAGAATGAAAAGTATTCGCAACGCGAATCTCATTCCAACAACATTTACAAACACACTTTTGACTGAAGATGAGAGTGAAAGAGTGCGCTATCCGGTTTAAATTTTGCACACGATCGACATGAGTGGACTTCCACCTCACATTCTACGACTGAAAAAGGGTGCAGTCGTGATGCTCATCACGAACCTGGCCGCCCCGGTGGCGCAGTGGTCTAAGCGCTGGCTTATGAACATTCTCTCGCGAAGGGTCCGAGTTCGAATCTCGGTGAGGCATGGCTGTTGTGTTTGTCTTACGGCACTGGCTCTCTCCCTTCCCTGGAATCAGTGACCCTAAATTAAGGACGGGCGACTGCTTATATCCCATTGAGTTGCTCACGGAGGTCGTTAAAACTTCAGTCGATAAAAAAAATAATCACGAACCTGGACACAAGGAAATGTTTAGTCGATGGCACACGTATGATCGTAAAGTCGCTCTTCCAAAATACCATTTCTGTTGAAATATTGTGCGGAGAACACAAGAGGTCGTTGCACACCTTGCCACGCAATCCGCTGACTCGACAGCACTTTCCCTTTAGCTTTTTAGCCACAGCACTTTCCCTTTTACGATCAAACGGATTTAATTTTCGATCAGATTGTTCGTTGCGATGACAATAAGAGACAAGGACAGACACTTTCTAAAATCGGAATATACCTGCCAGAACAAGTAATCTCACATGGCCCTATCTCGAGCAAGATGAAAGGATTCTGTTGCAGCAAAGATCACTCACGAAGATGCCCCTGGATTACCTGTCGAAAATGGATGGACTCAAAATATTGTCTTTACTGAAGTGTTTGAATGAGTTTGTACTATTTTTTCGTCAATCAAATAAAGTTTACATTTGTTGCTTCACATGAGTTTATTCTTTAAAAAAAAAAACTAACCGTCGTTTTCGACGGGTTTCGTCTAGTAAATATTGTAAAATAATAAAAGAATGAAAGTGGATATGAGCTGGACATGTTGGCAGACTGGAAGATGAAAGACTGATATGATTAAAACAAAATGGCGACAGAGAGATGGAACAAGGCGAAGAAAGCGCCGGAAAATAAGATGGAGGGATGACCTTCAGAAAATTAGAGGTGCTAAATGGTTGACTGAGGCTAAGAATCGAGGAAGTTGGAAAAGACTGGGGGAGGCCGATACCCTGCAGTGGGTGCCAACAGGCTATGAAGAAAAAAAGTAGTGTTTGAAATATTGCTATTTATTTCGTACTGGAGCAGATATGAGGTTATTAAAGTTCCCTATTTATTTTCTCTCTAAATTAAACAACTATTTTAAGTATTCCGACTCGTTTTTTTTCTTCAAATAAATGTGTGTCAATTACGAATCAACACGTACTATTTAAACTTTCCATATTTACTTTCTCCCTGAATCTATATACACCCTGATTCATAAAGAAGTATACAGTTTCTAGATCCTGTAAAACAGTAACAGTTGAAGACACGGACCACAACTGCACATCGTTAGATGTACTCATAAAGTTTGTGTCCCGCTACTGAGGGAAGTGACATAGGCGATAAC
Organism: Macrothele yani; assembly: GCA_039090855.1. Taxonomy (NCBI): domain Eukaryota; kingdom Metazoa; phylum Arthropoda; class Arachnida; order Araneae; family Macrothelidae; genus Macrothele; species Macrothele yani. The sequence goes on along the minus strand of CM076991.1, from coordinate 25,022,735 downwards.
GCGCGTGTCACGTGACTAGTCAGTCAAAATGGCAGCGTCTGCAGTGGAGAAGGCGTTTTGTGTTCTCGATTTGAGCAAAAAGGAATCTGTAACTGTTGCGCAACGGCATTTTCGATCACGATTCGGAAAAGAACCTACAACCAGAAAATCTATCTACGATTGGCATAAAAATTTTGAAACCACGGGCTGTTTGTGCAAACTTAAAAGCCCTGAACGACCGCGTGTATCGGAAGAAGTCGTCGATAGTGTTTGCACCGCCATTCAACGAAGCCCGGGAAAATCAACGTGGAGGGTGAGTCGCGAAGTGCAGATTTCACAGCCCACTGTCTGGAGAATTTTGAGTTGAGAAAAGCTGAAAATGATTCCAAAGTGCAGATGTTGCAAAATCTCACTGACCTTGACAAGACAAAGCGCTTTGAATTTTGTGTGGAAATGCAGCGCAGTTTTGAAAATGACGATTTTGCCGATCACTTAGTTTTCACCGATGAAGCTACATTTCACGTGAGTGGTCAGGTAAACAAGCACAATGTTCGCTTTTGGGGAAGATATCTTACCTCACTGCACTTGATTCAGATATATATATTTTTTTATTGGAAGTTTAACGACCACCGTGAGCAACTTAATGGGCTATAAACAGTCGCCCTTCCCCAATTTAGGGTCACTGGTTCCAAGGAAGGGAGAGAGCCAGTGCCGTAAAACAAACACAACATTCATGCCTCACCGGGATTCGAACCCGGACCCCTTTCGGACGAATGATCAGAGGCCATCGCTTAGACCACTGTGCCACCGGGGCGGCATTCAAATATCTTACTGCGCGTTTGGGTAGAAATAAATTACCGGCTCGATGTGTGTCGTGTGGCTAAGGGTGCACACATAGAACATCTGCGACTGTCTCTAAAAAAACTTGAAACATTCCCCTATAATTATGTTACAAGTAACATAAAATATCTTACATTGTTCTTGTTTTATAGTGCGTTGAAACTGTATACTTTTTTATGTATCACCCTGTATTTTAATTGAAGCATTAGTACTTTCTTTCTTTGGAACCACTGGTAAGCACAGTTTTTGTCCTATGAGAGATTTATTGTGTTTCTAGCGTAACCTTTTGCGCTTAATTCAAAAGTGAAATCAGACTATTTCTATGATCCACAGTTTTTATGTGACAACGTTCTTTTTCAGCATTGGTTATTGAATTTTTATGTATTACATCAACAGAAAATATGTGCATAAAACGTGTTTTTAAAATATTGTTTATTGTATTTTATTTCGAATTCAGGATGGGAAAAAACAATCTATCATTATAAATGCACTAGTGTATGTGTTCAGCCATAATCAGGGATCATTTTTATGCACCAACGTGCTTTTATTTTTTGGATCCAGTTTAAAAATAATGGATTATTCTCCACAGAGATAATAAAGCATATTTGTTAGTTCTTTCGGAACTTTCCGTCAGGTTGAATTTAAAACTTTCTTTTCACAAGAAAGAAAGTTAATATTTTTGAAGATGTTTTGCTCTATAACTGACGCACTGGGTGATAAAGATGATACACCACAGTGGCATGTGTTCACTGACTTCTCTAAAGTTTGCTTGAAAGCTTCACAACGGAAATAAATTTCTGTCGGTGCCATTAGCTGATGCAACTCAAATGAAAGAGTCAAAAAATACTTTTAGAAAAAATTCAGTATGAAAAATGCTTGGAACATATGTGATGATTTTTTTTTTGAGTGAAGGTTTAACGACCACCGTGAACAACTCAATGGGCTATAAAGCAGTCGCTCGTCCTAATTGAAAGCCACCGATTCCAGGGAAGGGAAAGAGCCAGTGCCGTAAGACAAACACGACATCCATGCCTCACCGGGACTCGAACCTGGACCTATCTCGGACGAGTAACCAAAAGCCATCGCTTAGACCACTGCGCGATCGGGGGCGACCGTGATGATTTGAAAGTCTTTGCTCTTTTGCTTGGTTTGCAGCTTCGATGCACAAAATTTAGATGTTTCCAGTGTGAGTCGGATAGAAGAAATAGAAGTCATAATACGAGAAGGGGCAGATGGAAACAAGAATTACTATCTCCAGGGAAGAATGATGGTGTACACCCTTAACGGGTTAAGCCCGAAAATGTTTAGTTACCCCGTCCCCCTACACTTTGAACTAGGACTTGTGAAAACTTTGTGAAAGCAATGACTGAGATATAAAATTTACTATTGATAGCTATACTAGCTTTTCTCTCAAGGGTTTCACAGAATGATATATAGACATCATGGAATCAGCTGTACAATAATTTAAGTACCCAGTTTCTTACGGCAACACAATATACAATAAATACATAGCTGGTGTACTAAATGGGGTATAGGGGAAGGAATATCCAGTGCCACAATTACCAAAATTTTATTCAATACGCTATCCACAATATCCGATCTTTCTACGGAACTTCGCAATGAGGTACTCCGACAGTTACTCAACTTTAACAGTTAAAAAACTCTTAAGTTCAATCGTGGCCAAAAGTCTTGCACCGGTAGATCGAAAGTCAATTATTGATGTTTGATGTCAGCTTATACCGCGTACTGGTAAAGTCAGGAATACATATTATACATCACTGTAAAGGAAAAGTTCATGCTGAATTCAAATATTTTTTACAAAATGTGATTACCAATAATAGAGGTGAAGTTACAAGACAAATTACAGCGTTTAGTCATAAAAAGCAAAAAATAATGGAATTTGTGAAATTAATGTACATTTAACGTAAAATTCCTGTACAGTACATTATTGAAACTTGCAGGACACTTGAAATAACTGACCAACAAGCAAAATACGCTTTAATATTTAATTGGATCACCACGGTTACTTAGTAACAAAGTGCACCTTCTTGGCATGGAACTAATGAACTTCTCTAGTTGTCCATTGGTGATAACACGGTGCCAAAATTGCTGTTAAATGTGGCTGTGATCATCTCACTGTCTTGCGCACAATTAAAAGTTGCAGAAACTCGATCTGTGGGAAACAGAAAATGAACAGGTCGACCAAGGCTGTGTACTGAACGTGATGATCGCATGTTGATTCGTCGTTCCTTAAAATCAAGGTTTAAAACAGCCACTGATTTAAGAAATGAGTGGGAAAATGAAGTAGGCATTATTGCAACTGCACGTACAGTTGGTCGTAGGCTACAAGAAAATGGACTGACTGCACAAAAACCTTTTCTTACTGAACAACAAGGGCTCAAAAGAATTGCTTGGGCCAAGGTACACAAGAATTGGACAGTTGATGAATAGAAAAATGTTATTTTCAGCGATGAAACAACTGTTACTATTTCCGCTAATAATGGAAATAATTATGTACGTTGCCGCGCTGGTGAAAGATATAAGGCATACTGCACCCAGCCAACAATAAAGCATCCACATTCGGTGGTGTTATGGTCCTGTATTTCAGCCAGGGGTGTTGGCAGTCTGCGCATTGTTGATGGCACATTGAAGGGATCGAAATATGTGGATATTTTGGAGTCCAATCTGCTACCATCCGCAAAAGACACTGGTTAGTGAAATTTTATCTTTCTGGATGATAACACGCCATGTCATCTGTCAAAGTTGGTTGACGAGTGGTTTAATCGAAAATTTATAAGAAAACGTCGGTGGCCGGCACAATCACCGGATCCTTGGCCCAAGCAATTCTTTTGAGCCGTTGTTGTTTCCATAGAGAATCTGTGGGTGAGATTGAAGCAAAAGATCTGCCAACAAGGACCCACATCTAAAACAGCATTGATTGAGTCTGTAAGGGCCGTATGGCACAATGTTATGAGCAATGGACAACTAGAGAAGCTCATTAGTTCCATGCCAAGAAGGGGCATTTTGTTTCTAAGAAACCGTGATTATCCAATTAAATATTAAAGCGTATTTTGCTTGTTGACAAGTTATTTCAAGTGTCGTGCTAGTTTCAATAATGTACCGTACAGCAATTTTACGTTCAATGCATTGTACACTAATTTCACAAATTCCACAATTTTTTTGCTTTTTATGACTAGACGCTGCACTTTTGCTTGTAACTTCACTTCTCTTAATGGTAATAACATACTGTAAAAAATTTGAATTCAGCGCAAAATTCCTTTAAAATGATGTATAATATGTATTCCTGACTTTAACATTACGCTGTGTAAGTTGACTTCAAACATCAAAAATTGACTTTCGGTCTACCGATGCAGGACGTTTGGCCAAGACTTTATTCTCTCGAATCGCTCCTATTACCGGAAACTTTCCGTCATATAAATACGAAAAAAGTAAGAACAGAAGTTTCCTTTTAATATAAGAAAGGAATTGCTGAAAAGTTTCTGAAAATTCAGAATGTTCCCGGCTTATTCAGAATGTTCCCATCCGTGAAATTGATTAATTCTTCCCGTCATCTCGCGGATGATTTTGTATGAGAAATATACTTCGTTAATTCACGAAATAAATCACAGAAAAATGGCTCCTGAATTTCATAAAAGCTTTTACAGTGTGTGGAAGGAATTAAGTGGAGAGAGAGAGAGAGAGAGAGAGAGGGGGATGAAGGGAGAGGGAGAGAGAGAGATCCACCACCAATCTGCCCAAATTCATTTTTTGAGAGTTTCGAAAGGTCAAATAAGAAAGATTTCTTTGCAATGAAGAAGTTGATCAAACAAGATGTTAAGTGTTTTGCGCAAATAATAGGTAAAAAGAAGTGCAAAGGGAAGTACATTATATGTTGAAGAAGAAATCAAAAAGTTATCTAACAGGTTTCAACTCAGTGAAAGAAATTTGATTCGTGTTTTTATTAAAAACATACATCTTGAAGAAAAAGAAACATCAAAGCAATCTTTACAGCTGAAGCGAACTTAGCAAAGCATTGCGGCGTCTTCTAGTGATTGCGAAAGGTTTTTTTTTTTTTATGAATTTGATAACAACCTCAGCTATATCTTCTCTTTCAATCACAATAGTAACCTCATTATTATTCACAAAAACAATTGGGTCTCCGCTAACGCAGTTTGATCCTACAAAATGCATCGTATTTCCTTCCAGGAAACCATTCGTCAGGGGATATGAAAATCAAAGAACATACGAGACGCAAAGAAAATCTCACGATATGAAAAAATATTGGCTTATATTTTAGGAACAAAATGCAGCTCCCTTCTTTTCCTCAGTGCAATATAATTTTTGGTAAAATTTAATTCTCATTTGAGGGTAATCTTGACAGAAATGTTAATTTTAATATTTGCTATGTATTATAAAACTGCTACTATCCATTATAAAACTTCTATTATGTGTTATAAAACTGCTACTATGTATTATAAAACTGCTACTATCCATTACAAAACTACTACTATATGCTATAAAACTGCTACTATAATATAAAATTGCTACTATGTAATAAAAAACTGCTACTTTCTATACATAGAACAGCTACTATGCATTGCAAACTGCTACTATGCATTATAAAACTGCTACTATGTGTTACAAAACTGCTGCTATGTAACATAAAATTGCTACTATGCACTATAAAACTGCTACTATGTAGTATGTAACTGCTACTTTGTATTATAAAATTGTTACGGAATACTTGCTTTCCAAATATTGCACTTTAAGACAATACAACATAAAGTATGTTTTCGCATTTTGTACCGTGTAACAATAATAAGCTTAAAGAACAATGTTGAGCTGTTTTTAGTGGGTGAAACCCCGCCCCTCCTTCCTTTTGCAGTACTTAAGAGTTCCGACACCTTTCTCTCCAGAAACAGCCGGATATATATTTTTATTAAAAGTGTCCTTACATACTTTCATCTTGAATAAAGTCGTATTACTTTATCTATATATATTTACTCTTGGCCTGAACCAACATATTATATCCAAAATATATCTATTATTTCTGAAACAATATGTACTATTTGAAGAATGTATATAAAATTTTTCCTCAGCCAACATAAAATGTTTCAAGAAACTACAATTAATTTCTTCGAGAACCAACACATCGTTTTCGCAGCACGTTAACATATTTTCTTTCTGAAAAGTGTAACTGAGTTGCAATAAAGAAAACTCCATTGTTTCGGACAACAGGATTCAATCTTGTTCTAAATATAGGTCACAATGGCATTTACTCACCTTTCTGAGGACTAGGGTAGATGACATTCATAATTCTTTCCTCGCATATCAGAAGAATTGATGATGTTGGACCAAATATTTTTGTGTTATGCCACGCGGAAAGGAGCTAAACATTGCAAACAGACTGCTTTTTTCTTTAGTAGGAGCGGCGAACCAGTTTGTAGCAGCTTATCAGATTTAGACAGATTCCCGACTACTTGTACGCGAATCATCATCGAAAAGCGGGTTTAACTCGTTTCCATTTAAGTAACACAGGAGGAGTTAAATTGCTACCTTCGTTCGCCTCAGCTTACAGGAGTGAGAGGGCATATCCAGCCAGTTATGATTTCAAAAAGAAAAAAAAAAAAAAGGAGAAAGCTAGACAGAGAAGCATCGATTGGATATGGCACCAACAACACAAAGTCTCTGTCTCCAACTACAATCAATAGGCTTGTCACTCTATGCCAAGTACCAAATCAACGATGAAAATAACAGCCAAGATACACCCAAAAGCCAAAAGTAATTTATTTTCCATTAAAATATTCAGATATCTATTGGACACGGAATGAATATTTTCCCAACTAAAATCTGCACTAAATTCCCCTACGTGTGCTTGAAATTCGCCCAAAATCCATTCCGACGGAAATTATAAAACGTTTGAAAACAGAATCGTTTTGAAAACAAGAAAATAACTAACTGCGCAATTTAAGTGGCATGAACTGATATAACTGAGCCGATAGATAGGGAAAGTTACGCCAAAATAAGTCCGTTATGTAGAATGCGAGGCAGCTGACATTTTCATTGTTCAGTCGTTTCGTTTGAGGAAGCAGAAGTTTCAATTTCGCAAATGTTATTTCTCAGTTGCACGTGGACATGCAAAAGAAAAGCTATTCAATTTTGTATGATCTTATAAGTACGGAAACGGTTCAAGAAAACTTTATATAACTAAAATGATAAGGATGATTAAGGCAAATAGACGTCCGTCATGTAAAATGCGAGGCAGCTGATATTTTCTACAGTGACGTAATTAGCACAACGTGCGCCCCCCGGTGTCAGCTGCCCCTGATTAGAGCGATATGCAGAAGCGTAACAAGGGCGGGGCAGGCGAGCTGCTGCTCCGGCCGCAGCTAAAGAGAGGGCGCAAAAATCACTGCATATAATCTGATTAAAATCGGAATTGAAACTTTTGCACCAAGAATAATAGAATTTGCCTGTAATTTCCTTTGCCAGTTGTAGTAACATGGCAGCTTAAAATTCACATTTCTTCCTCAAAATGCGCAGGGCATGCGAATTGCTCACAATCAGAAATCGTAGTGCGCATGTTCTTACATTGCAAGATAAGGATGTCGTTCATTTTTTTTTAAGATCCTTTGGGGTCAATTCGATCATTACTGTCACTAATTTAAGTTGCATGTTCGGTCCGTTTACTGTGTTACTACATATCGGAACTCCGCAGCAAATTGGAATTATAACACCTCTCTTCACATTTCGTATTTTACAGCGCCAAATGGTGTTCTGCGTCCAGTTCATCTTCACCACCCAAAACATCCTCTCCTAATTTTTTCCGACGCTATCAATGAGGTTGAAATGACGTACCCGTTTCGGATAAAAAATGACACCTAGTTCCGTAATATTCTATTTGCAGCATCATACCCTAACAAAAAATATTGGGTTGGTACGAATGAAATCTCCGGCAAAGGACCAGCACACGTCAACGGCGAGAACGGAAAAGTAGGACAACTTGCCTAGGAAAATCACTCACCGTCGGCATCGACACATAGTTGCCATCTGTCTTGCAAGACCATGATCTCGGAACGAAAAACGTCTTGTGGCTGGGACTCGAAGAAGTCATTAACTGCACGTTGAACCTCGTTGTCTGTCGTGAATTGTTTCCCGGACAGGAAGTGTTCCAGGAGAAGAAACAGATGACAGTCTGTAGGAGATAAGTCCAGGATAATAGGCAGGATAAGGCAGTACTTCATAGCCCAGGGCACTTAGTGTCAGCATCGTTCGTTGTCCTGGAGCAGAAGAACACCATTTCTGTTGACCAAAGCCGGTTGTTTCCGCGGCAATTTCCGGTGCATCTGCTGTAATTCAGCACAATAACGTTCTGCAGTAATGGTTTGGCCTCTTGCCAAGAAATCCCGATGAATTATCCCGGCTGTGGACCACCAGACAAGAAGCATCATCTTCTTCGTGTGTAGAGGTGGCTTCGGATATCATCCAGCAGGTTGTGCGTTGCTTAACCATTGTGCAGATCGTCTCCGATTATCATAATAGACCCACTTCTCGTCTCAGGTGACGATTCGATACAGTAGAGGTTCCTGTTCATTCCGGACAAGCTGCGACGTGCAGGCTTCCAAACTTCTAGTCTTGTAGGCAGTTGTCAACTCGTGCGGTAGCCACATGTCCAGCTTTTTGACCTTACCCAGCGCAGCCAGACGCCGAACAACTGTCGTGTGGTGGACACCTTCCTCTGCCGCTATCTCACGACACGTTTTTCGGGGTCCGCTACAACCACACGTAACCGAACATCGTCAGAAACAGCAACAGGTCAGTGACCACGTGGTTCGTTTTGAAGCCCGTATCTCCGCTTCGAAACTTCACAAACCAGCGCCGAATGGTTCGTTCGCTGGATGCATTCTTCCCAAACGACTTGTTAACGTTTCGAGCGTCAATTCTTGCAGAAATGCCTAGTTTAAATTCATACAGGAAGATAACTCTCAAATCCGACGTCTGCATGTTTCCTTTGCAAGCCACGTTACTTCCAAACAAACCACTGCTGAACCTTGTTCTTCAGATCATATGTAGGGGATTTTAGGAAGGGAGTGTCTGACCCCAGGTCTTAAAAAACCCTTAGAAATAGGAAGCTAAGAGTTTGGGGCTAGAGTGCCCAATAGGAAAGTGACACAGAAGCGAGGTAAAAAGGGGTAGCAAGTCGTCCTTATTTATTACCGGGGGGGGGGGTTAATACCCGGGGTTCAACGGCTTAGCGTGCCCATTTGACGTACGGCAGATATTTAGTGGTTGTTCGGGTGTTCATACCTACCGGGATCAAACCTGAGGTTCCACCACGGCAGTTACGAACGCTGACCACTTGGCCATCGGCGGCCCACCTTGTTCTTCACACTTGTGCTAGCTATTTATAGTAGCTCTGTGACGTAATACCCGTAACACCTTTGGGTGGTTCTATTCCGCTGTGGGTCCTTTCTCCAATGTTCGTTCGCGCCGGACATTTCATTCGCACCTACCCAATATTTAAAATTTTATGTTGTTAAACTTCAATTAAAATGGTAATGAGAGGAGAGGTAACTTCGCAAAGGTGTTCCTTTCGTCCGGTGAAAAACTAGCCCTTACTTAAACTCTATTGCACAACTACGTATTAGTGATTATTAGTTACACTTTACTACAACAAAATACCATAAAAAAAGGAAAATATACAAATGAAACGCTGAAATCGGTTTTTATCGGTATAATATTACAAAACTAGGTCAAAATGCTAGCTTTCGCCACCACGGGTGGTTTCTTCAGGCAGAAGTATTATTCAAGTGCAAAAGCAACAAGAAAGATGACACCGAATTTTCGGATGTAATAAGCACATCTTTTGAATCCGTTCTGACGCAAATTAAATTTATCAAAGCTATTTAAAGTCAATGGAACCGGTATGGAAAACAATAGCATCTGACGGAAGAAAGAAGTTTTTCAGTCGGGTCTTTAATTCCTCAGATATTGCTGAAAACGGAATCGCGAGCTTACGGACTCTTAGAAACAGAGTTATCGACAAAAATAAGATGTGACTTTACGTCCCCTGGTAGAAAAACCATGCATTACTTTAAGAAGAAAGTTTTCTCAAAAGGTTTATCCATATGAGCGGTATCGGTCCAAGAAAAAAAAAATTTGTCGAGTTTTAAGGAGCCCAGATTTTGCTACAAATACATCAGAAGCAGAAATTAACACTTATGACCCCTAGTGGCCAAACCATTCTTTACCAAACATTAGAAATTATGTGAAAAATATTTTTCATGAGGTCTTGTATGCGATACAGGAAGAATTCTTCAAATCGGAGTTTTAGGAGCAGAAATCGCAATTTACCTTTGTGCGACCAAGCGGAAAGTCTATGATTTACTTGAAAATTTTGAATTTATAGGAAAAACATTTCGCATCGGAAACACTATCCAAAAAAAGAAGGAATTTTTCAAATCGGACTTTTAGAAGAAAAGATATTGACCAAAATAAGATATATAACCACGCCGCCTGGCGTAGAAACCATGCATTATTTCAAGAAGAAAATGTTCCTAAAAGGTTTGTCGACATGAGTAGTATCGGTCAACGAACGACTTTTTTTCCAATCGAGAGTTTAAAAGTTCATATTTTGCTGCAAATACATCAGAAGCGGAAATTAAGACTTACGCCACCTGCTGGTCAAACAATTTTTTACAAAAATTAGAAATTATGTGCAAACGATTTCCCATCAGGAGCTGTATCCGGTGCAGAAAGAATTTTTCAAATCAGAGATTTAGAAGCAGAGCTATATACGAGGAAATGCAATTTACCTTTACGCCCCCTAGCGGAAAGTCTATGAATTACTTGAAATTTTTGAAATTGTATGAAACACATGCCACACTGGAAACACTATCCAAGAAAGAAGTAATTTTTCAAATCGGACCCCTAGAAGTAGAGATATTGATAAAATTAAGATATACATCTACGCACCCTGGCGTAGAAACCATGCACTATTTTAAGAAGAAAATGTTTCTCAAATGTTTGTCGACATCAGTAGTATCGGTCTAAAAACGACGTTATTTTTAATCGAGAATTTAGAAGCTCATATTTTGCTGCAAATACATCAGAAGCGGAAATTAAGATTTACGTCCCCTGGTGGCCAAACCATTTTTTTACAAAAATCAGAAATTATGTGCAAACGATTTCCCATCAAGAGTTGTATCCGGTGCAGAAAGAATTTTTCAAATCGGAGATTTAGAAGCAGAGATATAGGGAGAAACACAATTTACCTTTACGCCCCATAGCGGAAAGTCTATGAATTACTTGAAAATTTTGAAATCATATGAAAAACATGTCACACGAAAAACACTATCCAACAAAGAAGGAATTTTTCAAATCGGACTCCTAGAAGTAGGGATATTGGCAAAAATAAGATATACATCTATGCCCCCTGGCGGAGAAACTGTGGAATATTTTAGAAAGAAAATATTCCGAAAAGGTTTATCTATGTGAGTGGCATCAGTCCATGAAAGAATTTTTTCAATCGATATTTTAGAAGCTCAGATTTTATGGCAAATACATCAGAAGCAAAAATTAACTCTTACGCCCTCTGGTGGCCAAACCATTCTTTACCAAAAATTCGAAATTATATGCAAAATATTTTTTATCAGGAGATGTATCCGCTGAAAAAAAAAATTCAAATCGGAGTTTTAGAAGAAAAGTTATCGCGAAAAATGTTATTTACTTTTACGCCCCCTAGCGGTAAATCTATGCGTAATTTGAAAACGAAACTATATCTAAAATACTCTTCGCCATAAATGGAATCGAAAGATAAAATAATATTTTCAATCGGGTGTTTAGAAGCAAATATGTGGAATAAAACGTAATTTTGAATTCGACATCATCTGCATTTACGCCGTCTAGCGGCGAAATTATACATCGTAAAAAAACAAACGAAATGAAGGATCATCATTCTCATACTTCAAGCTTCCGAATGCAAAAAGAATTTTTCAAGTCGGACTAATAGTTGCAGAGATACCGTGGGTACAGATGGACGGACGGACAAACCGATAACATAAGCACGATCTTTTTTACGCTTTCCAACCGTAGATTGAAGAAGCGTATATGCTCCAGCTTTGTCCGTCCGTCCGCACGATAACTCATGTGAAAATCGCTCGATTTTGACGAAATTTTAGTATGTGATAGAGAACCACCTGCGAACGAATCCTATTGAAAATGGGCGAAGCAGGGTCAAAATTCAGGAGATAGGAGCGGGATCCATTCCATTTCTCTTATGCGTCATAACGTGCGTAAAGATGGTTCGATTTCGAAGAAATTTTAGTATGTGGTAGGGAACCACCTGGGCACAAACCCTATTGAAAATAGGCGAAATGGGGTCAAAGGTCAGGCAGGGCATAAGAATGGGATATATTCCATTGCCCTTATGCGTCATAACTTGCGCAAAAATGGTTCGATTTCGATGGAATTTTAGTATGTGGTAGGGAGCCACTGGGGACGAATCCTATTGAAAATGGGCGAAATGGGGTCAAAGGTCAGGACACTCGAGTGTGATCCATTCCATTACCCTTGTGCATCATAACTTACCTAAAATGCTTGGATTGCGACAAAACTTTATCACGTTGTTCCGGAGGTATGGCGAACCGGTTCTGTTGAATACCAACGAAATGGGGTCAAAGGTCATTGCACAAAAGCCAGATTTATTCCACAGCCATTATTCTCATAACTTGCGTAAAACTGCTTCTATGGCAACAAAACTTTATCATGTTGTTCCGGAGGTATAGTGAACCGGTTCTGTTGAATATCATCGAAATGGGGTCAAAGGTCAGGATAGAGGAGAGAGATTTATTCCACAGCCATTATCCACATAACTTGAGTAATAATTTCTGGTATGTTGGAAAGCGTGTCATAATCAATGCATTGCATGATTTTACTAACTTGTTTTACAAAATACCTGCTAAAAACATAGTTCCAGTTATTAATTAAAAAATAGACTTTTGCTATAGACATTATAGAACGTCCGCGTCATATTCAAGATGTGTGATTAAAGGCGCGCGTATTCATGAGCATGCGCCATACATGTGTGAGGTCCACTGATGTTTCCTCGTTGCATATCCCGTGACTGGATAGGATTTCTATAGTTTCTCTGAGGAGGGTGGCACTGGCGGTTGTGTATCGTGCGATTTTCTTTATATGTCCCCACAAACTTGTTCCAGAGTTGTTGGCGACTTCACGCGCTAGTACCGTAGTGAGAAGTCCTCTTTTGACATCTCTTTGGTGTTCCCGGAGTCTTAGTCTTAGAGACCTCTTGGTCATGCCCACGTAGTTTTTGGTTGTTACGTCTGGGTACAAAAGGGGTGTAGTGTATACTCCCTCATCTTTCAGGTCCACGGCGGCGTTTTTTTTGTTTTTTTTTTTGTTGATGCGAGACAAGACGCGATTGTCCTAGGGGCTGTAATTCTTATGCCGAAACCAAGTTTTTTTAGGGAATTTTTTTAAGAAATATGAAGCCTGGTACGCACTGGCATGAGCCGATGTATTGTAGTTTTTGGCTGGGGCATCCGGTGCCACAGGACGCTAGCTTAGACCTCGTCTAGGGTATGATACCTAGTATCCTATCCAGTCACGGGATATGCAACGAGGAAACATCAATGGACCTCCCACATGTATGGCGCACGCTCATGAATACGCGCGCCCTTAATCACGCATCTTGAATATGACGCGCACGTTCTATAATATCTATAGCAAACGTCTATTTTTGAATTCATAACTGGAACTCTGTTTTTGTTTTTGCATTTGAATAATACTTTTTCATGAAGAAGCCACCCGTGGTGGCGAAAGCTAGCGTTTTAACCTAGTTTTGTATTATTACACCAATAAAAATGGATTTCAGCGTTTTATTAGTATTACTGGTGTACACTCAAAAGCAATTGAATTAGAGATACCTACGTGTAGCACCACCTTTCGTCCTGATGACGGCGGCGATTCGTCTCGGCGTGGACTCGACAAGACACCGGAAGTGTTGGGAAGCCATACGGGTCCACCACCCCTGAACAAGCTCCCACAGTTCACGAAGATTTGATGGAGGGGGGTCAGAGCCTCGAACATTTCTCTCGATGGCATCCCAGATGTGCTCGATGAGATTGAGGTCAGGTGACCTAGCTGGCCAAGGAAGCGAGGTCACGTCGGTGGAGTGTTCATCCAACCATTCGGATACAATTCGGGAGCGATGGCACGGTGCATTGTCTTATTGCAGGATGAGGTCCTTAGTGGGAAGTTGAAGACGCAGAAACGGGAGCAAATGGTCGTCCAGGATATCCCGGTAACGTTTACCTGTGAAGGACGATGTCACACGTACCAGGGGTCCCACTTCAGTCCACGTAAACAGTCCCCAGACGAGAATGCCACCCCCACCAACTTGAAGAGTACCCTGCTGGCAAGAAGGATCCGTCGCTTCATGTGGTTTGCGCCGTACTCGTATCCTGCCATCCGCATGTACCAACGTGAATCTCGACTCATCAGTTCAGGCAACATTTTTCCACATGTCTAGGGTCCAGTGGCGATGTTCCCGCGCCCATGCTAATCTTTGCACCCTGTGATGTGCGCTCAGCAGCGGTACTCTCGTGGGACGATGGCTTCTGTACCCCATAGCTAGGAGATGGTTCTGGATGGTGTGGCTGCTTACACGTTTTTGTGTGGCAGCGTTAAATTGCCGAGTGATTTCTTGCACTGTGGCGCGTCTATCCGCTGTTACAATGCAAGCTAGCCGACGATGACACCGCTCATCCACACGCTGTTGTCGACGGCAGTTGGCCCTAGCAGGGATGGTTTTACCGGATTCGATGTACTCATGGTGCACCCGTGACACAGTGGCTCGTAAAAATCCCAGTGCCTGCTCAACTTCCGAGATGGAATAACACGTTCGTCAGGGCCCGACAATTTGCCCACGATCAAATGCGCTTAGATCCTTCGTTTTACCCATACTGCGTCCGACTCTTACTGTTTCCCGTCGCAGCACTCCTTATATTGTCGGATCCCTGCATGCGTCATGTCGTTTCCGTTTACAGGGCCGCCAACAGCGCTACATTTGCATAACGCCAGCTGTCTCTAATACAATTGTTCTTCAGTGTATATCTACCCAATTTTCTTGCGTGAAAATATACAACTCAGTGTGAAGCTAAATGTCAGAAGCCACTCTCGGTGGTGAGTATTAGGTTTTCTAAAAAATTGAAATTGCACATGAGTGTGGGTACTAAATAATGGAAACATGTGCACAATTAACACCCAAACAGCACAAGTTTCATTGTGAATTGAATAGGGGATTACACCATGCAATGCAAATTTCGAAGATGCGAATCCGTTTTGTGGTGCAAATATGACAAGCATGCTAAGTCAGATAATATCCGAAAACTTGAAAACTTCGTTGACCTGAAGCGGGAATCGAACTTGAGACTTGTTCGTTCTGGGTGGTATAGTGGTTAGCATACTCGGGCGGTATCCGGGAGACGCGGGTTCGATTCCCGCTCCAGGACGACGAAATTTTCGCGTTTTCGGATATTATCTGACTTACCATCCTTGTCATATTTACACCAAAAACACGGACTCGCATCTTCAAAACAATTTTCATTATCCAAAAAACTCATGCAACAAGTAGAATAACTATATTTTAACTGGTTAAGCTTTTTTGCCTTCACGATTTGAGGGTAAGGGGGGCGTAATACTTTATTTGTTCGCCCTGGCCGCAGAAATGCCTAGTTACGCCTACGACGATGTGAAACTAATGGAACCTTCTAATAGGTTCAGGGGGTACGATGATTAGGTTGACAACCTAAATTGTGACTAGATCCAGCGGATATACCGAAGGGCTATTCAACTGAGGTACCTGTTACCCGGTACGCAACATTAAGTATGCGCGGCCATTTCGTGTGAGATTTTTCCAGTTTAATTTCATTTGTTGTTAAGGTGGACGTTTTTGCTTCCTATACTTCCAATGGGCAAACTGCTGTACACATTTTCTTCACAATTAATGCGTTCGAAAGGATGAAAATTTGAACATCGATTAAAATAACTTCATATTGTAGCCTATTAGGTGCTTGAATTAATTCCCACTGTTTTTTTTCCACACAAACACCTGTGTGTTGCCACAGAACGGTACAGGATATTCTATTCAAAGTAGTGTCCGTTGGTAGCTACGGCTCTTTCCCACCGTTGGAATAAGAAATGGATACCGCGGTAGAAAAATGCAGGTTTTTTCAGGGCGAACCATTTATTGAGCAATTTTTGAATATCCCCGACAGAAAGGAAGTGCTGCTCTGACAGGCCATGTTGTAGCGACCGAAAGAAATGGAAGTCCGAGGGGAAAATATCCGGGGAATAAGGCGGGTGGTGTAAGAAGTCCCAGCCAAGTGCCTCCAAGAGTTCTTTCGCGGATTTGACGACATGTGGTCTAGCGTTGTCATGGAGAAGAATAATCTTGTCATTTGGGATCCAGTTTCCGAGCTTCTGGATATCATTCCCATTGCCTTTAAACGTTTGCTAACTGTTAACTGATCGACCCGTAGTGTTTCAGACAACTCGTGGAGCGTCTGACATGAGTC
Organism: Macrothele yani; assembly: GCA_039090855.1. Classification (NCBI taxonomy): domain Eukaryota; kingdom Metazoa; phylum Arthropoda; class Arachnida; order Araneae; family Macrothelidae; genus Macrothele; species Macrothele yani. Next base: position 25,006,317 of record CM076991.1, on the reverse strand, counting down.
CTCGACCAATAAAGCCTCCAATGCGCCATCTTCGACCTTTTTCGGCTGCCCAGGACGCTCTTTGGCCTTCACGTCATATTCGTTGGCTTTGAAGCGTCGGAACCACACTCTGCATGTTGTTTCCGATAGGGCATGTTCCACATAGGCCTGCACTAGCAAACGATGACTTTCCGCTGCAGATTTCTTGAGATGAAAGCAGAAGAGTAATGCTTCCCGCAAATGCTCCTGTTTTGGTACGAAACTCGACATCGTGAATGCGATACAAACTCGTGTTCTGTGCCCTCCTACCGCGTGTCACACACTGCTTCGCCCAGACTACGGACGGTACGTGCGTGCGCAAGGGAGGTCACGTGTTGTCCGGATCACAGCGCACCACTGCTGCGCTCTATTGGGCAACAGCGGGAATCAATTCAAGCACCTAATACTATACTTAATATTTTCTAAAATTTAACCATAATTATATTAAAAATCAATAACTTTTCCTTTGGTTGTGTTGAGATCAGAAAATAGATGGCGCGATCTGTACATTGATGGCGTCAGTAGACGAACAAATGTTGGATTGCTTAATTATGGTTATATTTTAGATAATATTAAGTATACTAGGCTATAATATGAAGTTATTTTAATCCATGTTAAAATTTTTATCCTTGGGAATGCATTAATTGTGAAGAAAATGTGTACAGAAGTTGGCCCATAATAGAAAGCAAAATCACTAGACGACCACCTTAAATCTTTTCGATTTTAAATTTAACCTTCTGCTGTAGTGTAAGTCATCAAGTTTATCGCCTTGAAAAAGACTCCCCGAGAAAGCTCGTAATTTGACTTTATTTTCTCAGTAAACTCAACTTAACAACAGCTGTTCTCTATCCACTAAGAGAGACACGCCCTCATGCGTTAAATACTTAGCCGGGAATACTTATCATTGAGTGACCATCCCAATACTGGGAGGAGAATGAACCACAGGAACAACATTCGTGTAAATGGCTTATGTTACCGCGAGTTACTTAGTGGTTTCAGCAACCACTTTCCGACCAGACAGTAGCGGGATCGATTCTAAGTTGCCTGAGCTGTTCCGAACTGCCGAATGCCACTCATGCGTAGGATGGTTACTGTAAGCCGTCGGTTCCGGTGTGTTGGACCCCCTCTAAAGATGAGATCGTCCGAACTGTTGAACATAATGATATGTACTCGAACAATTGAACATAATGACATGTACTTTGAAATTTAGTTCGGATGCTTCCGAGGTTCTGGATAAGTGAAGTTGTTGTATCAAAAACTTCGTTTTTTACGCTTTCCAACCATAGGTTGAAGGAACGTATATATGCTCCAGCTTTGCTCGTCTCTCTGTTTGCACGTCCGCACGATAACTCGCGTAAAAATGGTTCGATTTCGATAAAATTTTAGTATGTGGTAAGGGACAGCTTAGAAACGAACCCTATTGAACATGCGTGAAATTGGGTCAAGGGTCAAAGGTCAGGACATAGGAGCGCGATCCATTCCATTGCACTTATGCGTCATAACTTGCGTAAAGATGGTTCGATTTCGATAAAATTTTAGTATGTGGTAGGGGACAGCTTAGAAACGAACCCTATTGAAAATGGGTGAAATTGGGTTAAGGGTCAAAGGTCAGGACATAGGAGCGGGATCCATTCCATTGCTCTTATGCGTCATAACTTGCGTCCAAATGATTGGTTTCGATGAAATTTTAATATGTAGTAGGTCGCCACCTGAGGATAAACTCTATTGAAAATGGGCGAAATCGGGAAAAAGGTCAGGACATAGGAGCGGGATCCATTTCATTGCTCTTATGCGTCATAACTTACGTAAAAATGCTTCGCTTGCGACATAACTTTATCATGTTGTTCCGAAGGTATACTGAAATAATTGTGTTTAATATAATCGAAATGGGGTCAAAGGTCAGGGCACAGGTGCGAGATTTATTCTACAGCAGTTATCCTCATAACTTGAGTAATCACTTGAGTAAGGATTTCTGGTATATTGGAAAGCATATCATAATCAATGCATTGCACGATTTTAGTAACTGGTTTACGCTTTTCAACCGTAAGTTGAAGAAGCGTAAGTGCTCCAGATTTGTCCGTCCGTCCGCACGATAACTCGCGTAAAAATAGTTCGATTCCGATGAAATTTTAGTATGTGGCAGGGGACCACCTGGGGACGAACCCTATTGGAAATGGGTGAAATGGGTTCAAAGGTCACGACATAGGTGTGGGATCCGTTTCATTGCCTTTATGCGTCACAACTGACGTAAAAATGCTTCGATTGCGACAAAACTTTAACATACATGTTGTTCCGGATATATACTGAACCAATTCTGTTTAATATCATCGAAATGGGGTCAAAGGTCAGGACACAGGGGTGAGATTTATTCCACAGCTATTATCATCATAACTTGAGTAATGATTTCTGGTACGTTGGAAAGCGTATCATAATCAATGCATTGCGTGATTTTACTAACTTGTTTTCTTTTCCGAATATCCAATTATAGTAATGGAAATTTTTCCTGGAGATCCGAAAACGGAAATACATTTTTGAAAGATTTCAGTGAGAATCCCGCCTAATAATATATGATGTTCACAAGAAACCTTTAAAAAAAACCCTTGTAACTTCTCGAGAAACAACTGCAAAAACAATAACTTACAGTTCTAACGGGAAATTTTTGAATAGTGAAAATCATTGCTATTCACATGGCATGAATTGTTTCTTTAGTTCTTTAAAATAAAAAATTCCGCTTTTAGCTCAGAACTCCAGGTCAATACAGCGCTTGTATTCCATTTTTATATCATCGGTACGGATTCCTTCCCCTCGCAGAGCTATTTATGAAAACTTATCAAATGGGAAGGAAAATAAAACGAAAAAAAGAAATCCCTCAGATTTTCCTGCTTTCTATGTAATTCATCGTGACACACACAAAAAAAAAATATTTCTTGGGAAACATTGTTTCGTCTATTTTCCATTACAAAAGGAAGATTCTTCTTAGTAATAGCTTATAACATTTTCTGTATCCGGCATTTCTTGTTCTTTGTTGATAATATGATATCCTCGGGGGTCTTCAAAAAGTCTCTAACGTCGGCAAAACAGCAAAGAACTTTTCATTCACTTTCACGACTCTTGTCTTCATTGAACTCGTTTCTATTTAGATAGAATTTATTTGTCGGAATTTCGTCGCGTTTATTAATTTCGAAGAACCCACAGGGTTTCTAAAACAGAATGTTTTTTTAACATCCATCTCGTAAGATGGAACTTTCTGTTTCCGGTAATGGAGTAATTCCATTTGCGTTTTCTGAAATTCTTTTGCCCTCGCTTCGAAATCTGCCCAGATTGAGGATTCGATCCTCCAGGGCAGAGGGACATCTTAATTACAGAAGAGAATGCGTTAAGGCCCCCTTAGAAAATACGTGCTGTTGCACTAATTTGAACATTATAATGAAGCTGTAGAGAAGCTGTTGCCTTCAAGTGTTTCGGCGCTGCAGAAAATTGGATTTTCAGAGAAGACAGTGATTGTCTCAACACACTCGTGCAGTCGTTAACCTGAAGAAACAGAGATATCTTAGATGAACGATTCTGTGAAAGTTGCATGTGAAGGGAAGGAAAAATAATTCAGTCGTTAAATGTCTTGCGCAAAGAAATAAATTTCCGCTCTACTTATTTCAAATTGTGTTCCAACCCTCAGAGGACAGCGCAAACACCCAAAAATAGCTATACGCCGAAAGAAAACGCTCCCAACTGCAGCGCATAAGGTAATTACGTGTGCAAATGGAACAGATTTTCAAGTGATGGCTTTGGATTAAAAATACCAACAAACAATAAACAGAGAATATAGATTATATTGGCAAAAGTCACCGGACACCTTGAAGAGAAAAACAACATAGCATTTATTGACATACTATAGTACCGTGTCGGTCCATCTTTGGCCTTAATGCATGCACTGACCCTTCGATAGGATTTTCAGCAATAGGTATGCGCTTCCATTCAGTACATAATGCTGCCGCTAACTGTTGCTTAGTACTAGGCTTTAGTTACAAACTTCTTATACGGCGCCCTAATGCATCCCATAGGTGCACTATGGGATTAAGATCAGGGCACTGTGCTGGCCAGTCCACACACGATACGGAATTATCGTCAAACTACACCGTACCAGTCCTTGCTTTATGGCTCGGTGCATTATCCTGCTGGTACCAACCAGGCTTGGTTCCATAGTATTGTCGCAGAGTTGGTAGGGCATAATTGTCCAGAACATGGAGGTAGACGTGCTGGTTATCAGGTTTGTCCACGATAACCAATGGGCCGGGATCATACCACGCAAAACACCCCCACACACGAGTACACTGCCAGCTCCACACTTGGCCGTAGGAACAGTGCACTGTGGTAAATAGCATTCCCACCCGGCTGCCGCCATGCCGACACACTGCCATCAGACTGATGGATCGTGTATCTGGATTCGTCAGCCCAATGGACTCATTTCCATTGATCTACGGTCCACGATAAATCTTCTTTACACCATGATAAACGTCGAGTAGCATTCCGAGTGGAGATGAAAGGCTTATGAGCAGCCGCATGACCACGGTAACCCATGGAATGAATTTTTTTCTGCGAGTGGTACGTGTACATATCGAGGTTCCAGCATTTTTACTCACCTGTACACTGAGGTCTTGTGCAGTACTCCGTCGATTAGCTGCAACGACTCTCTTGAGGCTTCGACGTCCTCTATCACTGATTTTCTTTGGTCTGCAGGTACGTTTTGCTGCTTCAGACACGCCATGTGTCTTTCACTTATTCAGTACATCCAAAACAGTTGACTTCGGTATGTTTAAACGCCTCTCGGTTTCTCTTATGGAAACACCCAACAATCTTTCCTTTATCAAAGTCAGTTCTCTCCCGCCGCGACATTTTCTCTCAACCTCACGGTGCGATGTGATTTCGGTCAGCTGCAGGCTTGTTTTTATACCGTTTGCAGCTGTATCGCGCATTTTAACAGCGCAGCAGAACCGTTCATTTGCTTTTGAAGAGGGTGTACGGTGACTTTTTTTAATGTAGTGTACATAGCTTATCCAAAAACAACTGAGGATGTTTCTATAAAAAATGTGTAACACTGTGCTCGACTTTGGCCAAGTCTTGAAAAAACGGTAGTCGTTGTTGTAACCATAGCACCCGGCGCCACATCCGGCGCCACACCCGCTTATCACGCATGCGTCGTCGGTAGTGCGCAGTTGAATAAGCGTTGTTTCGTGTAATCCTAACTAGCGTTTTCCCGCTCTGATTTTTTTGAAAAGATGGATGTGTAAGCGGAACAAAGATGCGCCATTAAATTTTGTTGTCCACTTTAGAAGTCTGTCGAAGAGACATTCCATCTTATGCAAGAGGCTTATAAAGACATTTATAACGAAGTAAATTTCTCCGTCATTTTCGTCCACGCCGGGGCTCGAACCCGGGTCCCCTCATTTCGGGAATAAGTCGCTCTACCAACTGAGCTACGCGGATGTTCGTTTTGACTGCTATCTGCCATTATGTCGTGTGCGTTCTGCTGGCAGGTACGTCACACATTCAATTTTATGCAAGAGGCTTATAAAGACATTCCATCTTATGCAAGAGGCTTATAAAGACATTCAATCTTATGCAAGAGGCTTATCAAGACATTCCATTTTATGCAAGATGCTTATAAAGATGAATGTCTAGGAAAATCAACAGTTTACAGATGGCATAAAGAATATATCGATGGTCGTAAGTCGGCGGCTTTAATTGCGCATGGAAAGAGACCCTTTAACGAGTGTTGAATATCAACACGATAGAGGTATATAGAGATGTTTACTTGTGTAACCCTGCGCAGCTGTAATAAGTTGTTGATCACTTTCAAATTGTCGTTCCCGTAAGGTCTTATTTAACATTACGAACAACTAGACGCCACATGGTGACAAGTCTGGACTATGTGCGGGTTGGGGCATTAACTTAATATTCATTTATTCTATTAGCGATATCGAAGATATACTTCATCGATTTACTAAATTTTAACCGAGCATTTGGGCATGAAACGAGTTTGTTCACTTTGGGTTCCCCATTTTTCTTCATGTGCAGAAGATTACAAGGCAGCACACGTTCAGTTCTGTCGTTTCTCATTTGGAGAAAATGAATATTAAGTTGATGCCCCAACCCGCGATTAGCCCAGATTTATCGCCATCTGACTCCTGGTTGTTCTCCATTTTAAACATGTTAGTAAAATCATGCAATGCGTTGATTATGATACGCTTTCCAACATACCAGAAAACATTACTCAAGTTATGAGGAAAATGTCTGTGGAATAAATCTCACTCCTGTGCCCTGACCTTTGACCCCATTTCGATGATATTAAACAGAACCGGTTCAGTATACCTCTGAAACAACATGATAAAGTTTTGTCGCAATCGAAGCATTTTTACATAAGTTATGACGTACAAAAGCAATGGAATGGATCCCGCTCCTGTGTCCTGACTGTTGACCCCATTTCGTCGATTCTCAATAGGGTTCGTCCCCAGGTGGTTCCCTACCACATACTTAAATTCCATCAAAATCAAACCATTTTTACGCGAGTTATCGGACAGACGGACAAAGCTGGAGCATATACGCTTCTTCAACCTACCGTTGGAAAGCGTAAAAAAGAAATTACGGGAACGAAAATTTGAAACTGATTAACAACTTATTACAGCTCAGCACGAGTGCTTCTACAGAATTTTAGAAGAGTTCAGGAAGACATTCAAAAAGTGGGAGTAACGTTTGGTTACATGTATTCGATGCAATGGACAATATTTCGAAAATGATAACCACTTCCTTGATAATTAAGGTTCGCACATTTTTTACGCTTTCGAACCGTAGGTTGAAGAAGCGTATATGCTCCAGCTTTGTCCGTCCGTCCGCACGACAACTCACGTGAAAATGGTTCCATTTCGAAAAGTTTAGTATATGGTAAGGGATCACCTGGGGACGAACCCTGTTGAAAATGGACGAAATGGAGTCAAAGTTCAGGACATAAAATCGAGATCCAGTTCATTGCCTTTATGCGTCATAACATGCGTAAATATGGTTCGATTTCGATTAAAATTCAGTATGTGGTAGGGAACCACCTGGACACGAACCCTATTGGAAATAGGCGAAATGGGGTTAAAGGTCAGGCAGGGCATAAGAGCGTGATTTATTTCATTGCCCTTATGCGTCATAACTTGCGTAAAAATGGTTCGATTTCGATGAAATTTTAGTATGTGGTAAAGAACCACATAGGGACAGACCCTATTGAAAATGGGCGAAATGGGGTCAAAGGTCAGAACACCGGAGTGGGATCCATTCCATTTCCCTTGTGCATCATAACTTACCTAAAATGCTTGGATTGCGACAAAACTTTATCATGTTGTTCCGGGGTATAGTGAACCGGTTCTGTTGAATATCAACGAAATGGGATCAAAGGTCATTGCACAAAAGCCAGATTTATTCCACAGCCATTATTCTCATAACTTGCGTAAGACTGTTTCTACTGCAACAAAACTTTATCATGTTGTTCCGGAGGTATAGTGAACCGGTTCTGTTGAATATCATCGAAATGGGGTCAATGGTCAGGACACAGGAGCGAGAATTATTCCACAGCCATTATCCACATAACTTGAGTAATAGTTTCTGGTATGTTGGAAAGCGTATCATAATCAATGCATTGCATGATTTTTCTAACTTGTTTTTATTAAAAAAACTCTCAGGTGTTTTTTTAACAACTCTTGTACATATTTTCAAAGCAATTAGTAACTGTGAATAAAAGAAACGACTTTTTTTGGCGGTTTAACGACCACCGTGTGCAACTCAATGGACTATAAACAGTCGCCCGTCCGTAGTTTAGGGGCATTGGCTCCAGAGAAGGGAGAGAGCCAGTGCCGTAAAGCAAACACAGCACCGATGCCTCATCGGGGTTCGAAACCAGACCCATCTCAGACGATCACCAGCGCTAGACCACTGCGTCACTGGAGCCGCAAACAATTTGTTATAGGAATGCATTTGGAAGATAGCTAACCTGTATTATCATGCAGATTGTAAGATAGTTACGTTAGGATTATTTACAGGCCGGACTCAGCATTTTCTTTCATCAGTAAACTGTAAAAGCCCGGGTTTTGTTTGGGTATATATTGGGAGGTTTAACACTCTGCTCCTGGATTAAAAAAAACAAAAAACTTTCGTCTCGCAAAACGAAGATTCAATTGTTACGTAATGAAATGGCGAAGGTTACTTAGTGAACGAAAGACCCATCCGCCACAGGATGCATTGATTACAGCTGAAACCAAAAAGCAGGGAGATAAAGAATTTGAAATGGGACGGTTTTATTTCTTTAAAGATTCAAACCAAATTCCGTTGTTGTTGTTTTTCAGTTCGTTGGTTTTACCGACCAAAACACGTGGCTTTTGTTTTTTCCCGAGAAACACGTTTACAGAAATAGAGTTTTCAGCTTCACGAAACCAAACCCAAAACGAGCTTCTGGCGTGACTCGTTGCCACAACAAAGAAATATCTTCGTATTCCGTTACTTTTATTGCTACAACAGAAATGAGGAAGATTTCGCTTTGTTGATTTAGCTACTAAAACACGCCCCCCCCCTTTTTCTTTTTCGTTTCCGAGAAATGTCTACATAACAAGAGTTATTAAGCCCATAGGAAGACTGTTATTTTATTGTTTCTATATCATTTATTATGCACTGCCTGACAGACAAAATGTCACACCATGAAGGAATGTTAGAAAACAGACCAAACTGTACACACAGATAGCCAAGTAAGTCCTGAACGAATGATTTAATTGTAACATACAGACGAGGCTCCAGTGTCTCGATGGGCTAGAGATCCGGGGATCTTGCTGGCCACGGAAGCCTCCCCACACCGTGTAAAGCATTCAGGCTGATCGAGCGGTATGTGGCTGGGCGTTATCCTGTTGATAAACGGCGTTTGGGATACCCTGCAGATATGGTAGTACCACGGGCAGGAGCACCTCGTCAACACAGCGGCGTGACGTCAATGTGCCCGTAATGCGTACCAGCGGTGAGCGGCGGTTGGTGCTGATAGCACCCCACACCATTATTCCACGTTGCCGGGCCGTGTGGCACTCTAAAATGGCGGAGGAATCCGCCCGTTGGCCACGTCGCCTCCAGATTCTAGCACGGCAATCATCGATAGTGATACAGAACAGCGATTCGTCGCTGAACACCACACTGTTCCTTTCGGCATCCGAAGCATCTCTGGAGCGACACCACGCCAAGCGATGACGACGATGGCTCGCTATTAAGGGTAGCCTTCGCAACAGATGGCTGGACAGCAAACCAGACCCAGCCAATCGGTGCGACACTGTCCGCGTCGATACTGGAGTATCCAAACCTCCCCGTGCACTCCGTAAAATGTCACCCGTTGTGGTCTGGGTCCGTTACGGCATGACGTCGGATGCGACGACCGGTGACTCGGACGTCCGTCTCCGTGCTCCGGTCCCCCTACGACGTTGCACAGATCCTTCCTGCGACCACTGTCTCCAAATGCGACCGACGGTTGTGGCATCACTTTGCGTTTCTTCCGCAATACGACGCAAGGACCATCCGGTGGTACGAAGGCTTACGATGACATCTCTCATGAACTCATCCGTTTGACGAAATCGCGTACAGCGGCATCTCAACGGCATTGGCACCCCTTGTTCGTTCTCCAGACACGGTTACAGCAGAACCACTCACTTCTCGCGGCCGTGACGACGTCTCGACTGATGGCCTCACGAGCTGCTTGTCCGCTTATATCCCGCATGCCATTCGTGCGATTGGCCTGCAGATCCGATCATTTGCATAACTTGCACGTGTGCGACTCAACCTGCAAGTTGCATGGCGCTGATTTAACGTCTTCGTGGTGTGGCATTTTCACTGTCTGGCGGTGTACATCCTCGAAGCAGTTATTCTTGCGTAGCCAAGAACGGTTGCTGTTTCCGAAACGATTGCGCACAAAGCATCCATTATCATGCGTCCTTCTAAGTCTCCTAAATCACGTGTCTTTGCAGCGAGCTATTTTATAAAGCTTTCTGAATAACATTGTTGCGTACAAAAGTGAGGATTACACGTGTCTGATTGCTATCAGGCGTTTAATCGCACAAACCGGATAGCGCATTTGAAAAGAAATCTACACTAAAATACTCAAATATATGAAGGGCGAAAGAGAAATATCGTGATTTATTTCCTCGACGACAGATGGAAAAACATATCCATTTGTTTGCATTTCTATTATACGTTTAATTGTCAAAACATTAGAGATACCTACACGTGTTGGTCCTCTTTTAGCATGAACAACAGCCATCTGGTACAGTCGACGAGGCATCAACTCTACCAGATGCCCAAGGGTTTCCTGAAGTAATGCCAACCATGCCTCTTGCAGCATTGTCCACAACTCCGACCGAGACATTGATACAGTATCCACAGATCTGACGTTCCTCTCAACCCCAGAGAGCTTCCACGGGGTTTAAAATCCAGGAATTTTGGATTCCACTGGATGGTTCCAAACTCAGATGAGTGTTTCTCGTGCCAAACTTGGATTGTTGCGGCCCGGTGAGGTGGTGCATTGTCTTTCTGAAACAGACCATCGGCCGCAGGATACGCAAAGCGCACATGAAAGAATTTAGGTAATCGGCTAGCACATGCGGGTAGCACGCAGCGGTTAAGGCTGTCTTTGAATGAGTGTTAGGGTTCATCTTGGGCGTGGCATTTACGTCTTGAGTGACTGTCCCAGAAGTTGGCGTCATCGAATCACTGCAGACCTCACCATTATCAAAATGGAAGCGGTCTCTCGTTGGATCCCTCAATCAAAAGTCAACGTTTTAAACAATGACGTTATTTGGGGTGGAACTCAGTATATAGGAGGAGTTTCTATAGCTCAATTTCAGAGATTCTCTGCTAATGTGCATATTTTCTCTTCAAAAAATGAATTTACAGTAGGATTTAGGATGATCTATAGAAGACAAGATTCTAATCTCACTTTTGCTCCTATTCATTGATTTCTATTTGGCTCAGATAATTGGAAAATCGGGCAGAAATAAGAATTTCGTTGCTTCCAGACGGAAACACTGCTATGCTAACTTATAGCGCCATCTAGCGTAAAATTGGAATACTTTCGAGTCAGATGAATTGAATTTAAAAAAATTGGAACACATTTTTCGGAATAATAACTGTGGCATATATTAGCTATGGGTCGTTTTCATTTGTTCTCAAAATTTCAAACACTAAAAAACATTAGTCTTCGAAAAAAAATGTGTACAAAATAATTTACATTGCAGATATAGGGCAGAAGATTAACCCTAAGGGTACGTTTGTGCTGAAGGCTCGCTGCTGGCACATCGCCGAACTGTGCACATGGATGCCTGGCGGTGACGAAACAAAACCATGCATCTTTACAGGATCATTTATCGTGGAACAGCGATACTATCTGCGCTGCTTGCTGTGATCATCGCCACAACGATGATATCAAACTGGTTTGTTTTCCGAGCCTCGACCATCGCCAGGCATCCTCAAACTTACGCTGTGATTGGTTCTTTCAAGACCACTCTTCCCGTCCACTGACCCACTTTCCGAATCGAGTGTAAAACTTCTCAGTCATCTCTTTCCTATCTCTAAAAACCGTGTTGTGCTTTTATAGAAGCAAGTTTTACTTGTGGAGTTTTCCTGTGATTTGAACTTTTATTTTTTTTAACTTCTCCTTGGATTGACCAAGAGATTTCCTAGCATAAGGCTTCATCATGTGTTTCAGTAAGGGATAGGCTTCATCACCTATGAACACAGAGGGTGCTTGGATGTCAGCACTTGGTAGGAAGTTATCCTCATTCTGTCATACAAGGCAGACGTTCTAAAAGTGCCCCCATCACTTTGTTTTCCATAGGCTCCGACCTCAACGAAAATAAATTCACAGTGTGCATCACTGACGTCCTGCAGAACTATTGAAAAGTAGCTTTTACAATTAAAGAACATGGAGCCTGACCATTGAGGGCGAAGTATTCGGATGTGCTTTCCCATCGATAGAACCAAGACAGTTAGGGAATCCCAATTTCTTGTAAAACATATCAGCGATTTCTTTTAATTCTTCTGCAGTTGGTGGCTTCATATGCAGTGATTGTAAAACTTGCCATAACACTGGTAAAGTCTGTTTGACAATAAGAGATACAGTCGTGATTCCTATAATATTAAAAGCGATGTAAACAGCTGCAGGGTAAATGCTCCATGGCGAGCATCGCAGCTAAATGCAAGCAGCGAGGTGCCTGAGCGAACATCTATGTGCCAGCAGCGAGACTGCAGCATAAACGTACCCTAACACTAATTCAAAGACAGACTTGAGAGCCTTTCGAGACACTCTAAGAGACCTAATGTGTATCATGAGAAGGCTCCCCAAACTATCAAGCAGCCACTAGCAACTTGAACAAAGTCGATCTGGCACAACCGTGCCATGGCTTCATGCTGTCGACGCTGCACACGCATGCACCCATTCAGCTCGATACATCTGTAAACAAGCTTTATCAGACCACATGATGCAGCGACACTCTGTTAAGGTCCATTTTTAATGTTCCCGGCACGAAGCGATGCGTTATTTTCGATGATGGGTACTTAACAGTGGCACACAAGTAGCGCTTGGTCTCCTGTAGCCCATGGTATGCAGCATACGCCGTATTATCCACTCGTTGACGCTGCCTGAGCCTCCGAAATTTAACTTGGATGTGATTTGCGACGACGCTGTCAAGCGGTCGATCTGTATGACCTGGAGAGTCTACGTCGACCCCGGTCATCAATGGCGTATGGACGGCTTCCGCCTGCAGTCTGGGTGCTGATACGTCCGTCGATGGTATACAAGCTGTACCCCCTTGATACGGTTTCCCTCAGGAACCTTAGGGTTCTTACCACTTGGGATCTGTCTTGCGCCGGCAAAGCGTCCGCGATCAAAGTCACTCAGTTCGCCCCTTTTACTCATGTTCGTCGATTGCGATAGTTTGGAAGCCCTGCTGTCCGATTTATTTGTCGCCTGTGCTGGTTTTGGAACTGTTCTATTCTGCGCGGGGGATGCTCATGGAGACTGCTCATCACCCCTATCTCTAATGCTTTATCAACTGAGTGTACACCGATGAAACATTACAATATGACCACCCCCATCCTGGAGAAATGAGCGCGCCTGGAGACCGAACGGTGGCGCAAGTGAAGTTCCCATAGCAGTATATGTACAACACGAAGACCGGCTTTCTGTTAGTAGAGTGTTTGGAGTCAAAATGGGAAAAGCCGGCGATTTATCGAAGTTTGATAAAGGACAAATTGTGATGGCTCGGAGCTACGATTTCGGAAACGGCGCGCCTTGTGGGTTGTTCATGTGCCGCTGTAGTTAGTACGTATCAAAAGTGGTGCACAGATGGCCAAACGACGAACCGACGACCAGCCGTGTGTCGTCCGCAGCTTATTGATCCCAGAGGGGAGCGGAGACTGTCGCGCATTATTCACAGCAACCGCAGGGCCACAGTGTAACAAATCACCTTCAGCTACAATAGTGGTGATTAAAGCAATGTGTCACAGTACACAATTCATCGCAGTCTTCTGCGCATGCGCCTGCGTAGCCGAAGACCCGCACGGATCCTCATGCTTACTGCACATCATCGCCAACAACGTTTGAAATGGGCCTAAGATCATTGAGATTGGACCGTGGATGATTGGAAGAAAGAGACCTGGTCTGACGTATCAAGATTCCTGGTCATCACGTAGACGGCCGAGTGGGGATACGCCGATTACCAACGGAGGCAATGGCACCTGTATGCACTGTTGGACGGAAACATGTCGGCGGCGGCAGTGTTATGGTGTAGGCGATGTTTTCTTAGGACACCATTATCCCAATAGCACAATGGCTGACAGCTGTCAGGTATCTGAACATCGTTGCGGACCAAGTTCACCCATTCACGGCAATTGTGTTCCCTGCTGATGATGGCCATTACCAACAGGATAATGCAGCACACCACATTCCCAGAATCGTTAAGGAGTGGTTCGAGGAACATGCTGGTGACTTTCTGTTAATGCCATGGCCTCCAAATTCGCCTGACATGAACGCAATCGAACATTTGTAGTTCCACTTGGAAAAGCGGGTTCTCGCTAAATCGCCACAACCACGAAATGTACAAGAACTGGATGACCTGCTGTTGATATTATGGTACCAGATGCCCCAGGATACCTATCGCCACCTCATCGAATCGATGCCTCGCCAAGTAGCTACTGTTTTGCAGGCTAAAGAAGGTGCTACAGCTTAATATTATGTTGTCGGAAAAGTCATGACGTAGTTTAGCCATGGTTTGCAAAGGTCATTTATTGATAGAAAGAACAAAGATCAATAAGTGATATAATGCCCGTTTTGTTCGAAAACCTTTTGCCATCTTTCAGTTAGCTGCAGAATGCCTCGTTCATAGAAGGACCTGTCTTTCGTGGCGAAAAACTGTACAAGGTGCTGATTTACAGCCTCATCTGACTTGAACGTTATACCAAGCAAGGACTGTTGAAAAGAGCAAAACAAGTGGAAGTCCGACGGTGCCAGTTCAGGCGAGTATGCTGGATGGGGCAACACATCCCACTCAAGCTCCAATAATTTTTAGCGGGTGATCAAACTTGTGTGTGGTTCGCGTTGTCGTGATGGAACACAACACTTTTAGGATGAACGAGCTCTGGACGTTTCTGGATGATGGATTCGTTCAAACTGTCCAATTACCGACAGTACACATTCGAATCTATTGTTTGGTTCCGTAGTAGGAGCTCGAAAAACACGACACCTTTAAAATCCCACCACACTGAGAGCAGAACCTTCCGCTGATGAATGTCTGCTTTGGATGTCGTTTGAGGCAAAGCGGCGCGTCAGGACCAAGACCGTTTGCGCAGCACATTGTTGTACACAATCCACTTTTCGTCACCAGGTAACAGTCACTTCAAAAAAGGATCGTTTTCCTCACGTTTAATGAGCATATGGCAGATGTTTGTACGCGCCGTCAATTGAGCTTCTTTGAGTTCATCAGGAACACACACATTGAGCTTGCTTACGTATCCCAGCTTCTTCAGGTGGTCGTGAACGCTTGAATGCTGGATGTGTAATGTGTCTGCAAACTTTCGTGTCGTGTAACGTGGGCTTGACTCGATCAATGCCTTGATTTGGTCCACATCAACCTCGGTACGCCTCCCGGACCGAGGAGTATCGTTGAGGTCAAAATCACCAGCACGGAATTTTGCGAACCACCGCTGGCACTGACGTTCTTGTGGAGCATTATTGCCGTACACTTTACGCAACTTTTCCCAAGCTTGACGCGCGTTCTTCCCTTTACGGAAGTAAAAGAGTAAAATATGGGGAAAATACATAGTTTGGTCTCCCATCTTCAACTTGATGTCAAATCTCCGCTAATCAACCAACTCGCTCACTATTCCGTTTAGACTGCAGCTAGAACTGGCACTTGTCTAATGCCATGGCGATAGCAGAGCTGCGCATGACTGTAGTACTTCCAAAACCGTCCAACCGCCATCGGGTGCCAAAATACGTCATGACTTTTCCGACATCCCAATAGATAGGTGATCATAATATAATGGCTCATAGTTGTATATGATCCACTGGTTCCCAATAAACAATACGTCCTGCACACCAACTTAAAATTTCGTACTTAAAAAATTATAATTCCCTGCGATAGAAAATGAAAGCTTTTGGTAAATCCTCTTGCGGGATACAATTAAAAACTCTAATTTTTACGAAGCTAAATGCAGTGATGCTGATTTGCATTAGAGACAAACAGAAAAAGGAGTTATGCTTTATGTTAGTTATATCACAGAAAAAAATACAAAGCTGATGTTTTATGAAGGTTCGTAATGGAATCTGTTTCTGCCTTTTAAACATAGAATAATGAGCTAACCAAAAGAGAAAAAGAAAACATAATCGAAATTATCATGAGTCCTCATATCTCATTTTGTCTTTATAATTTGACCATGTAATGAATTGTTTGATGCGAATAAATTCTCTTCAAATTCTACAAAAACTAAGTAAGATAGAGCAAAACAGAAACAACGAGGATTAACGTGTAGATCCAGAGGGGTGTTTTTGCTTTTTAATCAGGTATGTTTTACTTTTATTAATGATGAATGTTTAACGAAAAATGAAAAGGCTTTGTTCACAAAGCTGGAAGTCAATAGGATTAAGAAGTTCAAAAATCCCTTACGGGCAAGCAATGTTGCATTTTGCAACAGAGTAATGAGCCTAAGTAATGAACTTGTGTTTTTGTTGTTGATATTCTGCAAAACCTAACCGAAGCGTGAGTGTGTGCCCGGGAACCTCTTATTATAAGCATAAACATGTTGACTTATGGAACAACACAAGTACTTTCGATATCTAATAAAATTTACCCAAGACCGCGTCAGATGAGTAAATCTTAGATATCCTTTGCGCTGCACGCACACTTTGCATTTATTTATTTACATATTCATTTCTGGGATGATCATGGAGCAACAGAAGTTATACACTGGTGTGCAAAAATTAAAGACGAAGAGGAGAAATTAGCATAACAGCGGAACGAGCAGGCGGAACGGACCGAAAGACCACTCAGGAGATAGACTAGGCTCCGGTACGGTAGGGCATGCGCATGTATGCAGCATGACGTTGGAGGGGGGAGTGTCAGAAGGCTACAAAGCACACGGGCGGTGTACGCTCAGCAATTCAGTGAAGCTATATATCGGTTTGAACGACGTCGCATTGCTGCCACCGTGCGATATGGCCAACAGGCAATCCAGTAGACGACATCTGGATGACTTTACCCGAGGTCGCGTCATTCGGAAGATGGAAGAAATTTGAAGTGTGACTAGTGTGGCCGAGGAGTTCGGGATCGCTCACACAGCATCATTTCACGAGCTTGGAGGGCATTTCAAACGACAGGAACAGCTGTCCGAGAGTTTAGCAGTGGTCGCCCACGAGCAACCACGGCGGGGGACGATCGGTATATTGTCCTACAGGCGAGAAGAGACAGACGGCAGTCAGCGGGAGAAATTGCAAGGCACATTCAACAGACAACTGGACGCCCGTTATTGCATTTTACCGTGCAAATAGACCACAAAGGTGGTCTATTTGCACAACGTCCAGTACGGTGTATGCGATTAAAGCCTGCTCATCGGAGACGGAGGTTTCTGTGGTGCCAGTAACACAAGAACTGGACACATCAGCAATGGGGTCGAGTTCTCTTTACGGATGAGAGCCGATTTAGTCTGCCGAGCGATTCTGGACGTATACAAATCTAGAGAGAGCAGGGAACACGCAATCACACCTCCAACATCATCGAAAGGGACCGGTTTGGAGATGGCGGAGTTCTCGTTTGGGGCGGTATCATGCTTAGTAGCCGAAATGAATAACACATCTTCCCAGAAGGTTCCGTCACTGGTGTCAGCTATTGTACCGAGGTTTTGCTGCCACACGTGCGTCTGTTTAGAGGGGTTGTGGGTCCTGAGTTCCTCTTCATGGATGACAACGCTACACCTCATCGTGCAGTGACTGTCGCAGAGCTGTTGGAGAGTGAAGATATTCAACGCATGGATTGGCCCGCAAGGTCCCCGGACCTAAATCTAATCAAACATGTGTGGGACCTCCTCGGGAGTCGCTTGGAAGCACGTCACCAGCCACCAGCAACGATAACGCAGCTGCGATTGGCGCTACAAGAGGAATAGGCCGCGATGCCACAACAGCTCCTTGACAACCACGTCCTCAGCATGGACAGATGTTGTAAATCCTGCAACGCAGTCAGGGGTGATCATTTCCCTTAATAAAGACTGGATTTTTCTTGGCAGCCGCCTGTCACATGGACGTTTCTGTCTTCTGTCCAGTTGTGCTCGAAGCTACCTTTTCAATAAAGTGCCTTTGTATCCTTTGGATTCCTTGTTTGCACGGTTTTGCTCCCTTCTCCCATATTCTTACATCTTGGAGATCTTATGGTATAATTTGAGTCGATGTGGAGCACTTCTGCACGACGTTACATTCGAAAAACCGTCTCGTCCTTAATTTTTGCAAGCCAGTGTATTTAGTATAGACATTCTAAAACTCTCGAATCTGAGATAATCTGCATAGAGGTCCTCACTGCTATGCAGAATAAGAAATCTACGAAAAAAGTCATATGAAGATGAGTTCTCCAAATACAACTCGGTCAAAAACATCGAAACCGATTCGCACACGTATGTTGCTTCCGCTGTGACGTATTCCTCTGATTTAAGCTTCCTTTTGAGTTTGTGTGTTCTCGTGTAACTTGGCTTTCTCCTGGTTAAATATTTTCCGACTTCCCACACATTATTTTGCCCGCAGAGTTTTTTAAGTTTGACATACCGACAGTGGGTCAAAATACAGTCAGTAGGTAAATACACTATCTACCAACAAGTAATTGGACACCTGTGATAGCAAAGGAAAACGAAGTTTATTCACCTTCAATAGTTGGTGGAGCCTCCACGAGCGGCGATTACAGCTGTGATCCTCTGGGGCATACTCTCAACCAGGCGTTGTACGACGGCTAGCGGTAATTTCTTCCACTCGGCTTGGAGAAGACAGGTCAGTTCCTTCGCCGATTTCGGATTGTCGGGGCACCCCTTAAGTCGACGCTCCAACTCGTCCCAGAGGTGCTCGATAGGGTTAAGGTCCGGGCTCTGCGCAGGCCAGTCCATTCGATTAACCCCATTGTCACCATACCAAGCCATGGTGGACCTCGCAACATGACAGGTGGCATTGTCATCCTGAAAGTAACATGGGTCCACCCCGTAAAACTGCCACAACATAAGAAGCGCATGTTCATCCAAAATGGTGCAGTAGGTCTCGGCGTTGAGTCTACAAGAAATTGCGACCAAGGGTCCCATGCCATACCAGGAAAAACACCCTAATATCATAATTCCACCGCCGCCGAACTTCACAGTTGGCACAATACATTCCGGCAGGAGGCGTTCTCCAGGCAGACGCCAAAACCAGACCCTGCCATTCGAATGGTAGAGGGTGAACCTTGATTCGCCGCTCCAGAGAACCTGTTTCCATTGTTCAACGGTCCACTGTCGGCGTTCTTTGCACCACGTTAGCCGAGCAGCGTTATTGGGCTTGGTGATCAAAGGCTTGTTGGCGGCAGCACGTCCATGATAACCGAGCAGATGGTCTTCCTTACGGAAGGTATTCATCGAAAGAACACTCCCGGATGCCTGTTGAAACTCCTCGCGGATGTGGCCCATCGATGTGGTGCGGTTCTTCCGAATTTTTCTGGCCAGCACCCGTCGGTCTCTAACTCCCAGTTTTCTGAGTCTGCCGGGTCGGGGCACATCCCGACAGTCACCTCTCATCTTCCTCTTGCAAATCGCGTGAGCCACAGTCGATTTTTGGTACTTCAACTCGCTGGATATGTCACGTATGGATCGGCCATTTCTGTGATACCTGACGATTACACCTTTCTCGAAATCAGAGAGCTCCGAACTGCGTGGCATCTTGCATGCGACTAGTTGCGTTGTTTTTCCCACACTATATTTAACCGCGGCGGCCGTGACGTGTTTAAAGACCGCAGATATCGTCGATTGCAGGGGTGTCCACTTCTTTATTGGTAGATAGTGTAGTTTAGAGAGAGAGAGAGAGAGAGAAGAGGTGTTTACAGCTGATATTCTGTGAACTATGTTTGGAAACTGATAATGCTATGTCCTCAGACTAAAAGCTGTGTTCTGAGAGTTTGAACAATGTTTAGATCTGATGATGATCAGAGAGCTATGTTTGGAACGTAAGAATCATGTGTTCAGAGACTGAGGGCCAATGTTCTGAGAGATATACTGTGCTTAGAGACTGAGGGCTGATTTTGTTGGGAGATACACCCACGGACAATGAAATTTGCGCTCCTAGAAGAAACCATGCTACAATCGCAAAATTTTTAAAATAGCTAGAGTGCGTGCTGGTATGAAAATGATTCACGTTTGGTGCGAGTGCGCATGATTGCACACCCTGTGTTGGTCCTGCAAGGACGAACCGGCAGCCTTAGAAACAGGCGTGTAGTCAATACTCCATGGTAGCGATAAGCACCGACCGACGCAAGCAAGTGTACAGAGTGTCAAAAATGCCGGGTAGACGTCAGAGACGTCGATTTACGTTACTTACGGACTTTGAGAAAGGTCTCATCATCGGGTTCAAAACCGCAGTTTGGTCGGCGCGCCTTATAGCCCGCCACGTGGATCGTTCTGACCATTCCGTCCGACTGTGCTGGGAGCAGTGGTCACGTGACGGCATTGCCACGCGGCGGAGCAGCTCCGGACTGACCACAAAGACCACCGGTAGAGAGGACGAACGGATCGTGCGCCAGGCACTAACGGTTCGTCCTCTCCACCGGTGAAAATCTTCTCTCTCTTTTCTTAACTTCGTTGACATTGTAATAGTTTCGTAACTAGAAATCAGTTAGAAAGGATTAGTGTCAATCATTCCCCTCAAATCAGTGCTTTGAAAAACAATACTAAGAAGGAAAGAAACGCTTTCTTATGAGCGGGCTCACTCATTCAGACCGCGTTCGGTTCACTTCTTAGCTAGTGAATATATTTGTCCGAACTGATTTCAGCCCATTTCGCTAACCCGGGGTTAATTCGTTCCAGCAGATTAAAGGGTTAAGATAGATAAAAGATATTATGGCTATGAACTGCAAGTTTTATATTTAGAAGTTGTTTTAAAATAACACTATAAAACCAAACATTTCAGCACTTATGAAAGGCAATTTAAAGTCATTGTGAGTTTAAGAAGATCTAAAGTTCCAAAGTATTCTGTTGCTTCGAAAAATCACGATGAAAAAGTACTTAATTTGTGGTACGTCGTCCTGCAGGAAATATAAAACTATTACAAATATATTCAAAAATAAAACAATAGGCACCAACAGAAAATAAAATGACTAAATCACTATCATTAGTGACAAAAAAAAAATCTTCACCACTGAGCAGTTAGTTTTACCTTAAACGTGAGTGTGATTTCTGAGTCTTTGTGGCTCAGTGGTTAAGAGGCGCGGTTTCTCTTGAGCCAACCCAAAAGCTATCGGCACGAAAGGAGTCTCTGGCGTAAGAGCTGTCCTCGATTTTGCGAAATTTCTGTATAAATACGGAAAAACCTGAAACGTACCTTTCTAAAATAAACGGCATTACTAAGAAAGGAAAATCTGTGGAATTACCGGTTTAGAAAAAAACGGAAATTTTAAAAAACGGAAATTTCGATGAAAAGAGAAACTACAGGCAACTTTGCATTGCATTATTTTCAGAAATTTTCCGTAAATTCGCACACCTTTCGTAAAAAAAGATCGTGCTTATGTTATAGTTTTGTCCGTCCGTTCGTCAGTGGACAATATATCTCAGCAACTAGTGGCTCGATTGAAAAAAATCTTTTGCATTGTGAAACTTATAACGAAGTAAATTTCTCCGTAATTTTTGTCCATGCCGGGGCCCGAACTCGGGACCCCTCATTCCGGAATAAGTCACTCTACCAATTGAGCTACTCGGACGTTCGTTCTGATTGCTATCTGCCTTTATGTCGTGAGCGTCCTGCTGGCAGGTACGTCACATCTCACCCCCCTTCCCGAAAGAGGACCGGGGACATAGCCCACGGGTCAGCCGTGACCATGAGTCGTTGCAGGCAGCCATCCGCTGCAGAACGTGCACCTGAGAACTCCCAGTCAATCTGGTGTGTGGAATGCAACGTCACACACATTTATTTTTTTAAGCGCTCGAGAAGGGATTCTCTTATTTTTCCTATCTCGCGGTGTGGAAAGAACATCACACCATTGCGAGATTTTGAACGGCCAGGTCATCCGGAAAGTTCGGGCGCCATTATAACGAAGTAAATTTCTCCGTCATTTTTGTCCACGCAGGGGCTCGAACCCGGGTCGCAGGGGTTCGAACCTGGGTGTCATTCCGGAACAAGTCACTCTACCAATTGAGCTATGCGGACGTTCGTTCTGACTGCTATCTGCCTTTATGTCGTGTGCGTCCTGCTGGCAGGTACGTCACAAACTTGAAATGTGAAAATGATGATCCTGGCACTCCAGTTTTATTCTGATGCATAACTTTGCCGCTAGACGGCGTAAATGTAGATGATATCGAATTCAAAATATATTTTGTTCCACATATTTGCTTCTAAATATCCGATGGAAAAAATTATTTCTTCCTTTCGATGCCATTTGTAGTGAAGACTATATTAGGCACAGTTTCTTTTTTCAAGTAATGCATAGATTTTTTGCTAGGAGGCGTAAAGGTAAATTGCGTTTCCCTTGATACCTCTGCTTCTAAAAGTCCGATTTGAAAAATTCTTCCTGCATCGGAAACAGCTCTTTATGGGAAATGTTTTGCATATAATTCCTAATTTTTGATAAAAAATGGTTTGTCCTCCAGGTGTCAAAAGTGTTTATTTCTGTTTGTGGAGTATTTGCGGAGCTTCTGAAAACTCGTTTGAAAAAATAATTTCGTAAGCTGATACCTCAAAAATCTTTTCGGAATACTTTCTTCCTAAAATAATGCACACTTTTTCTGCCAGCGGGCGTAGACATATATCTTATTCTCTGAAAACACAAATTTGTCCGTGAGGGGGTTCCTCCTCACTCCGGAGTAAAATGCTCTCCCGACTAAGCTACACGGACGGAATGTATTGCTGCAGGTTTATCGTCTTGACACGTGCTTTACCTCTGTAGGACGTCACATCATCTCCCTCTTACTTATTTTCTTTTTTTTTTTTTTTTTCCTTTTTCAAGCGAAGAACGAATTTTCATTCATTCTGGGCGATCTGTGGAACAAACATCACATATTTTTTCGAAGAACCCAAAGACCAGCACATCCGTTTTTACTTTCGGGCGCCAATGTGAGAGTACAAATTTGTACGTGACGGGGATCCTCCTCACACCGGAGTAAGTTGCTCTCCCAACTGAGCTACTCGGACGGAATGTATCCCTGCAGATTTGTCGTCTTCATACGTGCTTTACCTCTCTAGTACGTCACAATTCTTTTTTTGCAGTGTAGGCAGCTGGGATCCACTCATTTCTGCTGTTGACGCGGTAGTCGGCCCGATCGATTGGCGTTAGGAAAAGGTAAACGGGATTTACCGGACCAGGTGTCCTTTTTTCAGTTCCCAAGAGTCCTGTTATGGTACTCCCATGCATTCTGCAGCCGAATTTGTTGGTGTTTAGTAAGGACGAGCGGTACATGAACGGGGCACAGTTTCGCCCATTCCCGGCAATATGTGGAGGGCGTTTCATACTGAATTCCTCCCGATATCTCTACTGTAATAAGCGGTTACGTAACGCAATATAGCTCGTCTGTTACCTCGTACGAAACTCAAGCAGCCCGCGTTGCTTTCGGATATCGAAGAGTCATTTTGACCTATATAGCTGACTGTTTGTTTTGTTGTACTTTCAGAGCCGAGAAGGTTTGCCGTTTCTGGCACCTGACCTTCTAGCACCAACTACCGTCACTCTTTTAAAGTCGCTTGAGTCACGAGACTTTCTCATATTGCCGCTATGATCGGTTCCAACACATCTGAATACTTTGCGGTGTGAGCTGCTTATAATGCTTGTAACGTACCAGGAGATGTGACGTACCTGCCAGAAGGACGCACACGACATAAAGGCAGATAGGAATCAGAATAAAATGTCTGCGTAGCTCAGTTGGTAGAGCAACTTGTTCCGGAATAAGCGGCCTCGGGTTCGAATCCCGGCGTAGACCAAAAATGACGGAGAAATTTACTTCGTTATATGCTATCTTAATGTCATAATTTCGTGCGTACAAATTTGTAACTGAGGATGGGACGTGTCTGATGAGTGTTCCTAATAATTTGCAACTGTAGTAATTAATAGCAAGTAAGGTGTCACTAAATTTTCCGTTATAATAAGCACATGTTTTGAATCCTATGCGACCCGAATAAAATATTTAAAAGTTATTCATAATCAAAGGAACCGAATACAAAAAAAAAAAAAAAAAAAACGAATTTCTACAATCGATAAAACATCAAGAAATCAGAGGATTATAACGAAGTAAATTTCTCCGTCATTTTTGGTCTACGCCGGGATTCGAACCCGAGTCCGCTTATTCCGGAACAAGTCACTCTACCAACTGAGCTACGCAGACGTTCATTCTGACTCCTATCTGCCTTAATGTCGTGTGCGTCCTGCTGGCAGGTACGTCACATCTCCATTCCCCGAAAGAGGGCCGGGGGCATGGCCCACGGGTCAGCCGTGACCATGAATCGTTGCAGGCAGCCATCCGCTGTAAAACGTGCACTTGAGAACTCCCAATCAATCTGGTGTGTGGAATGCAACGTCACACACATTATTTTTTGAAGCGCTGGAGAAGGGATTCTCTGATTTTTCCTATCTCGCGGTGTGGAAATAACATCACACCATTGCGAGATTTTGAACGGTCGGGTCATCCGGATAGTTCGGGCGCCATTATAACGAAGTAAATTTCTCCGTCATTTTTGGTCTACGCCGGGATTCGAACACGAGCCCGCTTATTCCGAAACAAGTCGCTCTACCAACTGAGCTACGCAGACGTTCATTCTGACTCCTATCTGCCTTAATGTCGTGTGCGTCCTGCTGGCAGGTACGTCACATCTCCATTCCCCGAAAGAGGGCCGGGGGCATGGCCCACGGGTCAGCCGTGACCATGAATCGTTGCAGGCAGCCATCCGCTGTAAAACGTGCACTTGAGAACTCCCAATCAATCTGGTGTGTGGAATGCAACGTCACACACATTATTTTTCGAAGCGCTGGAGAAGGGATTCTCTGATTTTTCCTATCTCGCGGTGTGGAAATAACATCACACCACTGCGAGATTTTGAACGGTCGGGTCATCCGGATAGTTCGGGCGCCATTATAACCAAGTAAATTTCTCCGTCATTTTTGGTCTACGCCGGGATTCGAACACGAGCCTGCTTATTCCGAAACAAGTCGCTCTACCAACTGAGCTACGCAGACGTTCATTCTGACTCCTATCTGCCTTTATGTCGAGTGCGTCCTGCTGGCAGGTACGTCACAGGATTTTCAGCCATTTTTAGAACGTCTCTGATAAGAAATTACAGAAAACAAAAGACGTTCAAGGAATTGAAACTGGCAACAGCGTGTTAGATGAACTCGAAAGATACGGTTAAATATCGTCTGCTAAGAAAATGGCGCACGTACAGAAGCTGTAAACAGAAGGTTATGTTTTCGCTCTTTACGAAGAGAGATATTCGTAGGCTGTAATTAAACAAGTTAGTAAAATCATGCAATGCATTGATTATGATACGCTTTCCAACATACCAGAAATCATTACTCACGTTATTACTCAAGTTATGAGGATAATGGCTGTAGAATACATCTCGCTCCTATAACCGGAACTTTGACCCTATTTCGATGTTATTCAACAGAACTGGTAAAGTATACTTCGGGAACAACATGATAAAGTTCTGTCTCAATCGAAGCATTTTTATGTAAGTTATAACGCATAAGGGCAATGGAATGGATACCGATCCTACGTCCTGACCTTTGACCCCATTTCGTCCATTTTCAATAAGGTTTATCCCCAGGTGGTTCCCTACCCACATACTAAAATTTCATTGAAATCGAACTATATTTACGCAAGTTATGACGCATAGGGGCAATGGAATGGATCCCGCTCCTGTGTCGTGACCTTTGAACCCATTTCGTCCATTTTCAAGAGGGTTCGTTCCCAGGTGGTCCCCTACCACATACTATAATTTCATCAAAATCGAACAATTTTAACTCCAGTTATCGTGCGGACAGACGGACAAAGCTGGAACATATACGCTTCTTCAACCTTCGGTTGGAAAGCGTAAAAGACGCTGTAAAAATTTTGGAATTTGAATTTCTAAATGAAAAATGAGCAATTATTGCTCATAATAGCGCTGGAAATCGGCAAGAGTTGCATTTAACAGGAAAAAAGAACACCAAATGAATATCCAAAGAAGGAACGTACTTTTACGACTGTTTCAAGAGTAAGGACTGTGGTCTTAAAAGAAAAACTACAGACCCAAAGAACAATCGCTAAATCGTTAACAATCTCTGTATCAACTGTAAATAAAGTAATAAACAAAGATTTGAATCTGAAAAAAATAAAAACCATAATGTTCCACGTCTTTTCACTAGGCACGTGCTTGAGCGCAGAACACGGCGTAGCCTGCTTTATGAAAATCACTTAGCCGGAGACAGATGGAAATGTATTGTGACTATGAATGAAACATGGATCAACGTAAACAACTGTAACATAAAAGGGTCGATTTATGATCGCAAAAGAGCAGAAAGAGATTTTCAAACTTAGTTCCAAGAGTCCAAAGAAAGTTTCAGTAAAGGATTCGAGATTACTGCTGTTTTCTGGTACAATTAGGAAATAAAAGTTAAGAAAAGTTGAAAAGAATGTTATCAATTCCACATACACAGTGTGGCAAAGAAGTTTTAAGACTGGGTCTGTAAAAGAAAATAGAAACAAGAAATTATAATTTGTTTTGGTTTGTTATTCAAAATAAGTCCCTCCGGCTTCAATACACTTGTTACAGTGATTTAATAATGACTCGAATGCCTGTTCCAGTTCACTTTGCGGAACTGCCTCCAAAGCACGCGTCAAAGTTGTTTTTATGGTCAAAATTTCATCAAATAACATCCTTTTAACGTCATTTCAAGTTTTGGGAATAAAGAAAGTAGCAGGGTGCTAACTCAGGCGAATACGGTGGATGATTCAACACACTGACGTTATTTTTCGCCAAAAATCTACAAACAAGAAGTGAGGTGTGACTGGGTGCATTATCGTGCAACAAACACCAACTGTTTTCATCCCGATATTCTGGACGAATGCGACGAATTCGGCCGATCAAACGCCTCAAAACATTTAAATAAAACTCACCAGTAATTGTTTGTCCATTTGGAACAAATTCTTTGTGGATAATAACCTTACTATCGAAGAATGTAATGAGATTTTTTTATTTTCGATGGAACTTTTCTGTTTTTTTGGGCTTGTGGTGAGTTTTTTTACTTCCATTCCGCACTTTGTCGCTTTGTTTTAGGATCATATTGAAAACACCATGTTTCATCACCTGTAACAATCGATTTTAAGAAGTTTGGATCATTTTCAGCGGCTGAAATGATGTCTCTGCAATGTGCACTTCTCCTTGATTTTTGTTCATTGGTTAACGTGTGTGGAACAAATTCAGCACAGACTTTTGTTTTGCCCAAATCTTCATGCAGGATGGTTCGAATCGTTTCTTTGTTTGATGTTTAAAGACTCTTCCATCATTCTTAGTGACGCACATCGATTGTTTGCTACCAGATCACGCACTTTTTTAATAAGCTCAGGTGCCCTAGATGAACTTGGTCTTCCGGTATGCTTATCATCTTCTAGCGTCTGTCTTCCGTCCAAATAAACGTCTGTGCCACAGGAAAACATTTGATCTACTTAAACAAAGCTCACCGTAAACTTGTTTCATCATTTGGTACGTTTCCGAGGCAATTTTACCAAGTTTTGCGTTAAATTTAATAACAGCCCTTTGTTCCATCTTAATAATTCAACATGAAAAAATTTTTATTTCTCTAATGAACGGCCGTTTCGTTTGAGTTACTTTAACAACTGCGCAGTACTTTTGGCGGAAAGCAAGCAAATGATCACGGTTTATAACGCATTCGCGATTACACTGGTGGCGCGACCATAGGCCGAAATCTAGCGCCCGTCTTAAAAATTCTTTGACCCATTGTGTATTACCAAAATAATGTTTTAACTCCCATATTTGAAGAAGAAATACCATTTCTTTATGCGCCTTCAAATAGTTGAACTCCATCAGAACAAGGTTATCAGTCATATATCCAAATCTACTACTCTATTTCTTGAAAAAAAAATGGAAAAAATAGTCTAAAACACGTAGTCGTGGTACACACGAGCGTTGGTCTGACGTGGAGATCTCAACAATTCAGCAGTTGAAGTGATTAAATGGTTGGCCTTCCTCTCAGCTACTATCTGTCCGCGGTCAAACTCACTTACGTCGCTACATTTACCCATGATCACTTTTCCGTTACAGGTTTTTCACTGGGTTGGGACCTGCTCTATTTAGACATAAAATGATCCTGTTATGAGGCGTCGATAGCGCATTTAGATTATTGAGTCATTCATACAAGTTTTTAAAATTTCCATCATGTTGCTCTCATTGAAAGTTCATACAATAAAACGTTACACAATAAATATCAAAATAAAGAAAACTACGTGATATCTCTATTGCAACAACCTTGATAAAACGGCGTTGTTCACAACTAAAACGTCTTCTGCTGAGAGCAAAACACTATGCACGAGGGCTGTATCGAATGTAATGCAAAAGTGGGCATAACTTTTTTATTAACTGACAGTTGAAATTGCAGATGTTGGTAGAGGACCTCTTCCTCCATACAAAGATACTACTCAACATAGTCACCATCGCAAGTGATGTATTTGCGCCATCGTTAAACCCAACTCCCGAATCTTATTTGAAAGTATTCAGGTGTGGACTATTGTACTCACTTCTTCACAGCCACTTTCACCTCATCTGTGTCCTCAAATCGTTGTCCACGGAGACTGTTCTTCATTGGATCAAACAGTTGGAAGTCAACGGACGCCAAATCTGAGCTGTACGGTTGATGGGAACCACCGAACAACCTAATTTGCCGATGGCCTGATTTGTTGCCAAAGATGTGTGTGGTCTCGCATTGTCATTGTGAAAGTAGATCCTTTACGCTTTCCAACCGTAGGTTAAAGAAGCGTATAGGCTCCAGCTTTGTCCGTCCGTCTGTCCGAACGATAACTGCCGTAAATATGGGTCGATTTCGATGAAATTTTAGTATGTGGTAGGGGACCACCCGGGAACGAACCCTATTGAAAATGGGACAAATGGGGTCAAAGGTCACGACGTAGAAGCGGGATCATTCCATTACCCTTATGCGTCATAACTTGCGTAAACATGGTTCGATTTCAATGAAAGTTTACTATGTGGTAGGAGACCGCCTGGGGACGAACCCTATTCAAAATGGGTGAAGTGAGGTCAAAGGTCAGGACATAAAGTCGGGATGCATTCCATTGGCCCTTATGCGTCATAACGTGCGTAAAAATGGTTCGATTTCGATGAAATTTCAGTATGTAGTACGGGACCACCTGGGGACGAATTCTATTGAAAATGGACGAAATGTGGTCAAAGGTCAGGACATATGATTGCGATCCATTTCATTGTCCTTATCCCATATTATTAAGGTGGACGTCAAGTAATTTTGCTTCCTATACTTCCAATGGAAAAATTTTGTACACATTTCCTTCACAATTAATGTGTTCCCAAGGATGAAAATTTGAACATCGATTAAAATAACTTCGTATTATAACTTGGAAAACTTAATATTTTCTAAAACATAACTATAATTATATTAAAAATCAATAACTTTTCCTTTGGTGGTGTTGAAACCAGAGAAAAGGTGGCGCGACCTGTACTTTGATGACGTCAGTGGACAAAAAAACTGTTGGATTGCATAATAACGGTTATGGTTTAGAAAATATTAAGTATTCCAAGTTATGAAATGAAACTATTTTAATCGATGTTCAAATTTTCATCCTTGTGAACGCATTAATTGTCCAGAAAAAAGATGGCGCGACCTGTATTTTCATGACGTCAGTAGACAAACAAATGTTGAATTTCATAATTATGGCTATGTTTTAGAAAATATTAAGTATTGCAAGTTATAAAATGAAGATATTTTAATCGATGTTCGAATTTTCATCCTTGGGAGCGCATTAATTGCGAAGAAAATGTGTACAAAAGTTTTTTCCGTTGGAAGTATAGGAAGCAAAGTTACTTGACGTCCACCTTAAAGTAGCAATTCTTGTATGTATGTATGTACATTTTATTTTGAAAACGGCTCTAAGAATTTTGATGAAAGTCGTTAACCTACCGTTTTCTGGTTCTAGAAATCGATTTAGCTTGATCTCGACTTTAGAAGAATTCGTTTAGTGGGTTAAATAACCACCCGGAATTATAACGTTTTTAGTGATGGCGTTGTTCCATTAATGTTAAAAATGCTTAGAAATCTTATGACGTCACAACTCGCGTTTTAAGAATGTCGGCGCGCGGTCACGCCATCTGTCTCTTTGCGTCACGCATTGTGTGTGGATCCTATTAAAGATTTATGACGCCATCCTCTAGCGGCGGGCAGATGGTCGCGATTCCCATCTGCTTCATTACGTCACGCGTTGTGTGCGTATGTCCGTCAGCACGATAACTTGCGTAACAACGGTTGGATTTCGATGAAATTTTAGTATCTGGTAGGGGATCACCTGGGAAGAAACCCTATTTAAAGTGAACGAAATGGGGTCAAAGGTCAGTACATAGGAGGGGATCCATTCCACTGCTCTTATGTGCCATAACAAACGTAAAAAAGGTTCGATTTCGATGAAATTTTAGTATGTGGTAGGGGACCACCTGGCGACAAACCTTATTGAAAATGGGCGAAATGAGATCAAAGGTTAGGACACAGGAGCGGAATCTGTTCCATAGCCCTTATGCATCATAACTTACGTAAAAATGCTTCGATTGCGACAAAACGTTATCATGTTATTTCGGAGGTATACCAAGCCGGTTCTGTTGAATATCATTGAAATGGGATCAAACGTCAGGGCACAGGACCGAGATTTATTCCACAGATATTATTCTCATAACTTGAGGGATAACTTGAGTAATGATTTCCTGGTAATGTTGGAAAGCGTATTATAATCAATGCATTGCATAATTTTACTAACTTGTTTTTAAATTCTTGTTCGATCTCTTCCTCCTTATGGCTTCTCTAAGCTTCCTGAGTGTCTCAGTTAAACTCTTGCTGGTTACGGTATGGCGATGTTTCAGAAAATCCCGGAGAAGGAAAAGGTCACCATGACTTTCTGTGCTGATCGCTGGCTCTTGAACTTCTTAGCCTTTGGTGAAGAGGTGTGACGTCATTCCGTGGATTGATTCTTCGTTTCCGGATCGTAAAGATGCACCCACGTTTCATCCCCTGCCACCAGATCGAAAAAAGTGTCTTCATTGGCTTCAAACGCTTCCAGCACATCAGAGCAGACCTCCACCATTCTCTCCTTCAAATCGGGTGTCAACTTCCGAGGTACCTACTTTGCACACACTTTCCTATATCATAAGTCTTCCACCATCTTCTGTATGGCATTGTGACCACAGTCCAGTTGTGCAAAAAGCTCATGGAATGCGCCTCGTCTTTCCGTGCGAATTTATTCATTCACTCGCTGACGATTCCTATCAGTGTTTGCAGATGTTGGTCTCCCACTGCGTAGTTTGTCTTCAATGCTGGTTTGACCTTTTTTAAACCTTCTTCATCTATATGTGCACATTGATCTTGTGCATGGTGTCATCTACGTAAACATTCTGTAGCCCTCTGTGGATGTAGGAAAGCCTGCACCCTTCCTTCGTCAAGAACTCGATGATGGCATGTTACTTCAGCTTCGGAACCATTATTTATCTGCAATGAAGAAGAAGGATTGCTATACAGGAAGAGTTTCTCTACCAACATGTGCAATCTGAACGACCTCTGTCAGTTAAAGAATTTATGAACATTTTCCCATTACGTTCGGTACAACCCTCTTATAAGCAAACATAAGTCACTTAGCATTTTGACTTCGACTTTTTAAATTAACACCAGGGCCAGTTTCAGGGCCCAAGTAACCGGACACGATACTTCTATGTTGCTATCACCTCACCAACTCGCTGGGCCAGCGTGGTGAGTTATGGCCAAACCCTTCCAAAATTACTCCACAACTTAAATCTTGGCGTCTCCAGCAGCTGGAATGTACCTGGGCAAGGCAGCGGCCAGTGCGACATGAAGGCAGAGGGTGCTAAGAATCACCGGAGGACCGGACTAGGCTGCCATCTAATGCTGACCTTGGCTATGTACAATGGACGCTCTCTATCTTCTGATTCAAGGCTCCTTGAATTGGAAGAGGGACTACAAAGGATCAAGTGTGGCATCGTCGGGCTAAGTTAGGTAAGGAAAAAAGGAGAAGATCTCATTGAACTGAAAAGTGGACATCTCTTCTACTATCGTGGGACAGATACTGGCAGAACTAGTGGTGTTGGATTTATAATAAACAAGAAACTGAAGGATAAAGTTGTAGAATTTGAAAGTTATTCTGACAGAGCTGGAACGACTTGTTATCCAACTCTCGAGAAGATACCAGTCTCAGATTAATTATTCAAGCTTATGCCCTCACCACAATTCATCCTGAAGAAGAAATTGAAGAATTTTATGAGGAAATTCGTCATGTAAATAATAAAGGCAAGCAGCACTTGAAGATCATTATGGGAGATTTCAATGCGAAAGTAGGGCAACGGCAACAGAACGAAACTTCACTAGGCAAATTCGGCCATGGTAACAGAAACCAGAGTGGAAATACCCTTGTACAGTTTGCAGAGGCAGAAGGGTTTTCATCATGAACTCCTTTTTCAAGAAAAAGCCGAACAGGAAATGGACATGGAAGGCATCCCAATGGATTGACAAAGTGAAATTGATTTTATTATGTGTAACAAGAAATTTGTCATGGAAGACTGCAGTGTACTGAACAAGTTCAACACGGGTAGAAACCATAGAATGGTAAAATGTAAGATGCACCTCAATGCTAAACTCCAGCGTGGCAAGCTCATAAAACAAACAAAGTGTATTGACACGACCAACCTTAAAACACATCATAATACCTTCAAATTGGAACTGAGGAACAGATTCTCTGCTCTAGAAGGTCTAATGTCAGAAGAAGTGAACATCTCTGAAGTTAACAGAAAACTAACCATATCTGTTACGGAAACAGCAACAAAAATAGCTAGTACTAAGAACAAGTTGGAGATGAACAAATTATCAGGAAAATCCAAACTTCTGATGCAAAAAAGAAGAGAGATGATGACAACTAAATGAGATGTTACTTCCAAAGTGGAAGATATAGAGTTATGCAAGACAGTACGAAAAAGTATCACTGAAGACGTAAGGAAATTCAACTGTGAACTACTGAGAAAAGCAATTGAAAACAACCAAAGCCTGAAGAGAGCAAAGGGACATCTGAGTAAAGGAAGAAAACAGATTATGATTCTGAGAAAAGAAGATGGTTCTGTAACAAGAAATAGAGGCGAACGTTTTACAAGAGTGAAAGATTTCTACTCAAAACTATGTGTACAAGACTGAAAGATTTCTACTCAAAACTATGTGAAAGGGATGATACATGTACTCCAGATATTACGAAAGGTACCAGTACCAGATTTCTTCCAGTCCTCCCCGAAGAAGTTGCACATGCAATCAATAACTTGAAAAGGGGAAAAGCTCCCGGAGAAGATGGAATTACCATAGACATCATACAAGAAGCAAGTGGAGAAATTGAAACGATACTCGCCCAAGTTTTCACTCGGTGCCTTAATGAAGGGAAGGTTCCTGAGGATTGGAACAATACTACAATGATCCTGCGACATACAAAAGGTGACATTGAGGATCTCAGTAACTACAGACCAATCAGCCTCCTATCAGTGGTTTATAAAATCTTCACTAAAGTTCTTTCACACCGCTTGAAGGTAACACTGGACATGACTCAACCGAGAGAACAAGCTGGATTCAGGAGTGGCTACAGCACTATAGATCATATCCATGTACTGAGAAAACTAATTGAAAGAGCGAAGGAATATGAACTTCAGTTATGCATGGCTTTTATCGATTATGAAAAAGATTTTGATTCGGCGAAACCTATCAGCAGTCACAATGGCTTTGATATCCTGCGATACTGAAGATGCATACATTAATATTATTAATAACATCTATGAAAATGCAACTGCAAAGATTCGACTGTTGGAGAATACAGCACACATAAAAATTGGAAAGAGAGTGAGACAAGACGACACTATATCTCCCAAACTCTTTAATGCCACTTTGGAAAATATCTTTCAATCGCTGAACTGGGAAAACAAAGGGATAAAGATTAATGGAGATTATCTAACTCAACTTCGTTTTGCTGATGACGTAGTCATTTTTGCAACTACCCCTTCCTGCAGTGTATGATTCAGGAACTTGCTGACAAGAGTAAAGAAGTGGGATTAAAAATGAACTTTCAGAAGACAAAAGTGATGTACAATGCTTTACAAGAAATGAAGATTTATTCGATTGATGGGGAAAAGCTGGAGATAAAAAATAGCTACATTTACCTTGGACAGCAGATAACAAGTGAGCGTCACATTGATGAAGAAATTAATCGGCGTATAAAACTTGCCTGGAGAGCTTTCGGAAGGAACAGTATAATTTTCAAGAGCGATATGTCATTATGTCTTAAAAGAAAAGTGTTTGATCAATGCATCCTTTCAGTGCTTACGTATGGTGCACAGACGTGGATCTTAACTAAAAGAAACATACAGAGACTGCAGACAACTCAAAGATGCATGGAGAGGTGCATGCTTGGTGCAACCAGGAGAGATAAGAAGAGGAACTCGTTGATCAGAAAAATGACGGGAGTGGAAGACATCATGATCAGAGTAAAATCCCTGAAATGGCAATGGGCTGGACATATTGCCAGAAGGACAGACCATCGATGGACAGCGGAAATTTTAGACTGAATTCCAAGGAACAGGAAAAGACCCAGAAGACGACCACATGGGAGATGGGTGGATGAAATTCGAAAGTATGCGGTAGTAACTAGGGCGAGACTGGCATAAGACAGACCGTTGTGGAAGAAATTTGAGGAGACCTTCGTCCAGCAGTGGATTGATAATGGTTGACGATGATGATGATCGCCGTATGTATAAAACATTTTCCATACAGTTTACAACCACGAAGTTTTTTCAGACTTGTTACTCCATTTAGAAAATTAGCTCCAAAAGTAAATGAAAAACACCTCGCATTCACAAACGCTCCAGTCAAACTTCAGTGACTGGTATGCGTTTTTCGAATTCTGCAACTTATGTTCAGTATGTCAAAGTGCGTTATCATAAATTACTGGACTCTTATGGTTTAATTTTTGGTAGAAGAAATGGGGATGGTTCTTACTTTCGATCATCAATGCATTTACCAAAAGGTATGAAATTAAATGCTTTTCTACTAACAGTTTTCGAACGAAAGAGCAGCGGAAATAGCAATTTTTTTCTTTCTCGCAAGAAAACCGGTGTAAAATGAAAAAAATCGGTTTCTGAAAAAGGAAACTTCTCTAAATGGACTTAAGACAAAAACGCTGTAGGTGCTAGAGTTTATTAAAATCTTGAGAATTCTCCATTACTTGATTTCGCTTTTGCTAGCAGAGGCTGCGAATTTTGAGCCTAATGGTTCTAGTCACGAAAGCTGAGTACGATAAATGTTCTCCCGAAAAACATTTCTTCTCAACTTTCTGGTTATTCTTAGGCTCGTGCGCAATGCTTCGAAGCAAACTGGAAGGAGAAAGCGAGCAACTCATAAATTGTTTATTCAGCAAGCTGTTACAATTCCCTTGACGTTCGAAACGTTTTTATTTCTAGCTAGTTTTAAGTAAATAAGACTTACTAGTTTACGGCAGAAGGGAAATTTTCGCCACGAAACTAACTCGGAGGTACTTAGTTTAAATGGAGCAAAGTTTTTTTTTTTTTTTTTTTTTTTTGCGTACATGTGACATTTCCTAAGGACACCGAGGAAAACTTTTAGTTAAGTAACGATTCTTGTTAAATGCGTAGAGTCCCTGTAAAAGCAAGTATTATCTTGTTGTTGTTGTTATTCATAATTTGTAGTTTATCTGATTCACTCTCGTGCAAATATTTTAACAGAAGTTCGTCTTTCAGATTACCAAGAGGTATAATGAATTAGCTTTGTAATCTTTTCGCTAAGCTAATTATTATGAATGATAATAATTCTTCTTACCAGCGAGCTAATGATAACTAGCTCTAAGCTTCAAAATAATGAATTCCCAAAAGGGTGTTGTTACTCGTTAATTATGAACTTAAACAAAGTCTCAACGCTGGTTATTTATATTAAGTAATCAAAGTCATAAACCTAACAGCCAGACAGAGGTCTGACAAAAACTATGAATTGAGAAAGACTGAACTTACTGAAAAACTTGTTTATTTCCAAGACTCTTGGTCAACTAAGGCACTCATATATCTTGTACATAATAATGAATAAACTTTCCTCTTATAGTACACACACTCTCATAACAACACCTCGCAACGCCAACACATCAACCAACGCTCTCTCCAACGCAACACAACTCCACACTCTCAAGTCTCGATGAACGCGCCTATATACTAGCTACCACCACGTCATGACTTACACTCATTGCCAGATCTCATTCAGCGGGTGAAATAATATTTCGTTCAGTAGGAAGATAATTTACATAGTAAAATAAAATAACCAGAGATAGTAAAATCAAAAGGAAAGTGAATATAGAGTATACGTTACATCATCTCCCCCTTAATTTTTTTTTCTTTTTTTTTTTTTTTTTTTTTTTATGTCCGAAAAACCTATCAATTTTGGAGTGTAAGTCTTACATTTCGATGATTGACGTTTCTCGATCTTTTTTTTGATTTGTTGTTTGGTGGTAGCCGTATTTACATTATCAACTTGGCATGACAATTTACGAATCTGTATTCGACTGTGAAATTTGTAGTGTAGAACAAACCAAACCTGCATCGGCATACTTTCCTTTTATTCTGCCTAGCAGGAATCACTTTTTTAATTTCAAATTACGTTCGCCTCATTCGTTGAAATACATAACAACTGTATCAGCAGCGAAGATTGCCTGAAGCTGCCTAACAGTAACAATTTTATTATTTTCATTTCAAATTACGTTCGCCTCATTCGTTGAAATACATAACAACTGTATCAGCAGCGAAGATTGCCTGAAGCTGCCTAACAGTAACAATTTTATTATTTTCATTTCAAATTACGTTCGCCTCATTCGTTGAAATACATAACAACTGTATCAGCAGCGAAATTTACCTGGAGCTGCCTAACAGTAACAATTTTATTATTTTACCCCTAAGCACATAGATATATACAAAAAAAAGGTGGATTAGTAGATGGACGTAGAAGAAATATATAAAAAAAAAAAAACACACATATATACACAAAAAAGAATGCATAGGCCCACACGAAAAAAAGAAATTCTGACACGCCAACTGGTCGTGCAGAAAAAACAACAAACTGAGAAAAGAACCTGTCCACGAGAACTTACTTATCTCGAGGACGCATAAAAATTCTAGTGCGGTAACGTTTTCCAGGCCTAATGGGACTGGTGAAATCAGGGGGCTTGGATCTCTTCCGGGACGGTAATGGAACTGAAACATCGGTCTGCTGTCGGTCAGGAGTCTGGCGGTCTGGAAATCCCTGCGGCTGAGAAGAACGGTCAGAAGTCTGGCGGTCTGGAATCCCTTGCGGCTGAGAAGAACGGTCAGGAGTCTGGCGGTCTGGAATCCCTTGCGGCTGAGAAGAACGGTCAGGAACATCAGAAGTCTGGCGGTCCGGAAATCCCTGCGGCTGAGAAGAACGGTCAGGAACGTCAGAAGTCTGGCGGTCCGGAAATCCCTGCTGCGGCTGATAGGAACGGGCTCCCCAGGCTTTGGATATGAAGTCCCTTGGTGCTGGGGCCCGTTGTGTCCTTCCAGTATCTTTTTGGACGGACGTGTCTCCGGCCACATCGCTTGCTTTCGTTTACGCCCACGGGGCATGATAGTAGTAGCAGGCATCGGCCCTGTTTGCCCTGAACGTAGGTTCCAGGGGCGAAACCCGGGTGGATGCAAAGATTTCTGCCTTCGTCGCTGTTGCGGCGAAGCAGATTGGGGAGACAAGTCACGTTTGCGCCCAGCTTTTGGTGGTGCTGGACGGTGTGGAATATGAAATGTTGGATTCATAACTGATAAATCAGAAATGTCCGACGCCTCTGAGTCGCTGCTGTAATTCAGCGGTCGTGCAGGGCGATGTTTAGATTTGCCTATAGGAATACTTTCCGATGAGGTATTCAAAGAAGAAGTATCCCGCGTTGGTGCAGAGTTAGCCGGAAACGGCGCAGCAATAGTCTTGGCAATGGTTGGAGGGAAAGGAACGATACTAGTATTCGACGAACTCGATTCGAGCCTTGGTCTCATGGGAGAATCAGGTTGCGTGTGTAGAAACTCGGCTGGAGGAGGGTGAAGGAAAAATCACTGGTGATTCTTCAAAAATGTTCGGTGGTTCGTCCACAATTTCTGGCGGTTGAACATGAGATATAGATTCTTGAGTCTGTGGAACAGAAGGTTGAGTAGGATTGATAATGAAATCGATATTCCGTTCGTGATACTTGCGACATTGATCAACATGTACATATTGAAAATGGTTGCTCGGTTTCTCCAGAACAATATTATTTTCAAAGACATTTGCCACCCGATATGGACCTTCGTAGCTGGGTGCAAATTTCTTCACTAAAGTATGCGAAACAGAAGACTGGAAGTGCGTTTCCACGAGAGTGAGATCTCCAACGACAAGATCTGGTTCCCTACGCCAAGAATTATAATATCGTGCTTGAGCCGCTTGTGCTCCTAGCATTGCAACACGAGCTTTTTCTGCCATAATGTGTACTGATTGCGGAGTTGGTCGCTGATTTAGTTCGTCGATCATCCCCGTTAAATTTTCAAAAGGGGTTTTAATTTTGCGACCCAGAAAAAGTTCTGCAGGAGTAATTTTAGTAGACTCGTGGACAGACGAGCGGAGGGCGAACGCAAAAAGTTCTAAATGGTCATCCCATCTTTCATGGTGATCCATTACAAAAGTCGCAATCATTTTCACTAACGTTCGGTTAACACGTTCCGCAGGATTACTCTGGGGATGATATGGGGAAATGAATTTATGTTTAATATGTAATCTCGCACACATTCTTTCAAAAATGTCAGAAATAAATTGAGGACCATTATCCGAAACTACTTTATTAGGTGCACCATATCTAGAAAATACTTCATTAACTAAGACATTACAAATAATCTCAGCCGTAGCGGCTTTAATGGGAAAAACTTCAACCCATTTAGAAAAATTATCAGTTAGTACTAAAACATAACGAGCTTTATTTTTAACAGATAATGGATAAGGTCCCAATAAATCTATGGAAATAATATCAAATACATGAGAACTTGAACTAGATTTCAAGTGACCGGCCGGTCTTATATTACGGTAATTATTAATCTGACACAAGTGACATGATTGAACGTATGCGAGCACACTTTGGTACATGCCAGGCCAATAGGCAACATCCCGCAATTTACAACGGGTCTTGCGAATACCTAAATGGCCTGCAAGAGGTTTGTCATGAAATTCATTTAAAAGAGCCATTCTAAGGGTTCGCGGAATACATGGGCGAAACTCTGCCCTAGTAGTCCGAGACTTTGTATAATAAAGAAGACCCTCTATTACTTCAAAATGTTGTGACCTTCCAGCCAGAGAAGGATCACTTGGTAGGGGCGAACCCGCAAGCAAAAAATTGTAAATATCCCCAAAATCTGGATCATTTATTAATTCTGCCATTATCTGCTCTCTGGATGTGATATCAGCTATCAGAAGTAAAGGCTGACATCCAGGAGTAGTTTCGGTGGGGACCCCACTAATCGGAACGCGAGATAATGCGTCCGGTAATTGATTCTTATTACCTGGCTGATACGAAATTTTGATATTGCTCTCTTGTAACTTCAGAGCCCACTTCATAAGTCTTTGAGATAGGTGCTTAGCAGAATTCAAATACTGAAGGGCAGAATGATCCGTAATTATGTTAACTGTCAATTCGTTAAGATAACATTGAAATTTATTCAGTGCATACACAACAGCAAGACATTCACGTTCCGTAGCTGAATAATTGCGTTCAGCTTTGGCTAAAGTACGAGACGCAAAAGCTATTGGATGCCCAGCTTGTGACAAAACGCAACAAAGACCAACTCCGGATGCATCAGTATAAATATCAAATTCTTTAGTATGATCCGGGAAAGCCAACACCGGAGGCTGAGTCAATGCAGACTTCAGTGTTTCGAATGCAGCGTTAGCTTCAGGTGTCCAAATAAACCTCTTGTATTTACGCTTTAAAGCATACAACGGCTCACATATTGTAGCATAAGCGGGGACGAACTGCTGATACCAACCGGTCATTCCCAGAAAGCGGGATAGTTCTTTTGCTGTTTTAGGCCGAGGAAAGTCAACAATAGGCCTAATTTTTCATTATCAGTGAATAAACCGTGGGGAGTAATTTTCAACCCCAGATATACAATCTCGTCCCGCGCTATCTGGCATTTACTAGGTTTTAACGTCAAGCCAGCATTGTATATAAGTTGGAACACCTGTTTGAGCAGAGAAAGGTGCTCGTCAAAAGTCTCTGATGTGATAATAATGTCATCCAAATAGACATGCACATGGGGACCCAGGACAGGTCTGAGAACCGTGTCCATAAGCTTTTGGAAAGTAGCAGGTGCAGAAGCTAAACCAAAAGGCATACGTAAATATTCATAGGCCCCAAAAGGAGTCACAAAGCCTGTTTTATCGACAGAGTCCGGATGTACTGCCACCTGCCAATATCCACTCGCCAAATCCAAAGTTGACATCCATTTGGTTGACGACAAGTCATTTAGAATATGTGACATGACAGGTAGGGGATAATTGATTGTTTTTGTGACTTGGTTGAGCTTGCGAAAATCTGTCACAAAACGAAATTCATTTGGTTGTTTCTTTGGAACCAAGAACGCAGGGGCCGCCCAGGCGCTTGTTGATTCCCTGATTATGCCTTGCTTAATCATTTCCGCAATTTGACGTTGCATTTTCTGTTTTTTATGTGGAGCACAAGGGTAAGGTTTCGTCGCAATGGGTTTCGAACCATCAGTGTCAATAACATGATAAACCACCTGTGTGAAACCAGGTTGATCCGAAAATAAACCAGGGCTTTCCTGTAAAAGTAGAGAAAGCTAGTCTCGTTGCCCCTCATTCAATTGGTCACTCAACAATAAACTCGTAATATCTACAGGAACCGTCGGAATCATTTCGACAGGTTCCGGAAAGGAAATCACATGTTGTACAAAATTCAAAGTTATTTGAAACTTGTTAATAAAGTCCATACCCATGAGACATTTCACGGGTAGCTCGTCTATAAACAGGAAAGAATGTGTAAAACGAGCTTTTCCCAGCCCTAAAGATAATGTGACAGTTCCTGCGATACTGAAGATTTCATTATTGGCACCTCGCAAATACTGCGTTGCAGGCTGAACGTGTATTGCAGAAAAAACGTCATTGCAAAACTTTGTATTTAGGGCTGATATCTTAGACCCAGTGTCGAACTTTGTCTCGACAATAACGTCTTCAAGTGTCAAGAATACATCAGGCAACTGAGGAGTTTGAACAGTCACTAATACTCTTTTAGGGTCAGAATGTTTGGTATCAGGAAGCAGGACCGACCCTTCGTCTACTTCCTGTGGAAGTTTAAAGGAATTCTGGTGGTGGTATCATGTGGTCGGAAACCTCGACCCTGCCGGGTATCGGGAAAATTTTCACGATAAGGAAAATTGCGTGAACCCTGCGTCGGGAACTCCGCGTGTCTGTTGACAGTTTCATATTCGTTACGTCTGCCCTCAGCACGGGCAGAAAAATTATTATTGCCCTGGGCATGAGAACGTTCCGAATGCTGCTGAGTGAAGCGGGGTCGAGCATACTGTGCATTATGACGATATCCCGAAGCTTGCTCAGAAACTCGCTGTTGGTTCGCCACTCTTCTGTGTGGTGGAACGTATGAAGCTTGGGTGGGCTCTTGTGTATGCTCGCGCTGAAAGTTTTGTCTATTATGCCGCTGAGGGTTTTCGGAATAAGTCTCGCGGGGTGCCCGAGCATGGTGAGTTGAAGCATGTTTGCCATGTCGCTCTTCATACGTGCGTATGAGGCGAAGGCATTCATGAATAGTGGTAGGGTGTCGAACCTCAAGAAAATCTTGTAAGAATGGGTCGAGCTGCTGTACGAGGGTATCCAACACGTCAACATGACTGGCATGTGGATCCCATAGGTTATATAGGCGTGTAGTTTCCAATGCAAATGCAACAGGGCTATCATTGGGACCTTGTTGACGTGAAAAAAGCTGTTGAGCAAGGCTAGCTCGACTGAGGCCGAAAGGAAAGACCTCCAAGAATTCTGCACGGAAATTCTCATAATGAGAATCCGGGTTCGACCCTCGCCACTGCCGATACCAGGTCTTGGCGGTATCCCTCAAGCAAGTGCCGGCAATTTGGACCTTGCAGTCTTCCGGAATATTATAGAGATCAAAATGATCTTCCAGATCTTCGAGGAACTTTAAAGACCCCTCCAAACCATTGAAATAAATTGTTCCTGCATGCGGCACGAAATGAGCAAGCATTCTGCTTCGCTGAGAGGATTGAATTCCCTCAGGTACGACCCGCGACTCAGAGTAATAAGAAGCTGGTGCATTACGAGATGGTGAAGAATGCTTGGGTATGTGCAGATCATTCATATCAAAGTCAGAGCCACAGGCTTCGCGCAAATTGTCCAAACAAACACCATTACCCTCGAGACTTGCCGGAAGGTGGAAATTTGCAGTTGTCTCAGGTAAGGAAGCCATGGGTAATAATAGTCAGGATCTCGTGTTCGAGAAAAGTTCGGGCGCCAATTATAATGAATTAGCTTTGTAATCTTTTCGCTAAGCTAATTATTATGAATGATAATAATTCTTCTTACCAGCGAGCTAATGATAACTAGCTCTAAGCTTCAAAATAATGAATTCCCAAAAGGGTGTTGTTACTCGTTAATTATGAACTTAAACAAAGTCTCAACGCTGGTTATTTATATTAAGTAATCAAAGTCATAAACCTAACAGCCAGACAGAGGTCTGACAAAAACTATGAATTGAGAAAGACTGAACTTACTGAAAAACTTGTTTATTTCCAAGACTCTTGGTCAACTAAGGCACTCATATATCTTGTACATAATAATGAATAAACTTTCCTCTTATAGTACACACACTCTCATAACAACACCTCGCAACGCCAACACATCAACCAACGCTCTCTCCAACGCAACACAACTCCACACTCTCAAGTCTCGATGAACGCGCCTATATACTAGCTACCACCACGTCATGACTTACACTCATTGCCAGATCTCATTCAGCGGGTGAAATAATATTTCGTTCAGTAGGAAGATAATTTACATAGTAAAATAAAATAACCAGAGATAGTAAAATCAAAAGGAAAGTGAATATAGAGTATACGTTACAGAGGAAGGGCTTCGATTTTTTAATCTCTTAGAAGATATCACCCACTAATAAATCCCAAGGCAAGCTTAGATGAAATCTTCCACTAAGAAATCCTAAGGCAAGTTTAGAAGAAACCTTCTCTCACTATAAAATCTGATGAAAACATTGGAAGAAATCTTTTCTGAGAAATTTAGGAAGGCAAACTTAGAAGAAATCTTTTCTCTCTAGGAATTCCTTTGAGCAGTCTTATTCCACTAAGCGGTGGCTGTTGAGTGTACTGGCGATGCGTTCCAGAAGGGTGCGGGTGTTATATCAAATTGCGCCCCAAACCATAAAGCCAGGAGACGGACCGGTATGGCGATGCGTAATGCAGGCGTCATACAGTCTCTCGCCGCTGTGCCGCCACACGCTGATCCGACCATCGTGGTGTTGCAGGCAGAAGCGGGATTCGTCGGAGAAGACAATGTCGTGCCATTCCGTAGTCCAAGTGCGGGCTTCAACGGCCCACTGCCGCCGCACTCGCTGGTGGTGTAGCGTCAATGGTAATCGGAGCAATGGGCGCCGTGCGACAAGTCCCCGCTCCAGCAGACAACGTCGAACGGTGCGTGCTGACACAGGTTGTTGCGCAACACACCCTAATTCCTGCGCTAACGTTCGTGATGTTATGATGCGATCCGTCAATGCCCGCCGCACAGCATGCCGGTCCTCTCGTTCGGTGGTGTGCCGCGGCTACGGCAATCGCTCACGTCGGTCCGTCCGTCCCTCCTGCACCCACCGAATCCATACTCGCCTCACTGTGGCTGGATGTCATCCCACACGGGCGCTGATGTCTCGGTACGATAAACCGCTGTCGCGGTAAGCCACTATTCGCCCTCTATCGAACTCCGAATCGTGCTGGAATGACTGCCGTATTCTGCGACGAGGCATCAGGAAGCGTCCCACGCACAGGTTCGGCAGCACAACACACTTCCACTACATACACCCCGCTTTCTGTGCACCCTTCTTATAGTGCTTCTCGGTGGCGTACCGGGCGCACATAATTTGCATATGCCCTGCAATTCTAATCGTTTGCATGTCTTCTCGCGGGCGACGCATGTTGCGAATTTCTGGCCAATCGGATGCTTCCTTCTTGGTGTTGCATTTTGGGTGGCCAACAGTGCATTTTTAGCAACAGCAAAGTATTTTAACCTTTTAGGTGGAACCCCCGAAAACATTTGCCCTATATTTCCAATGCTAAAATCTTCTGTACACATTTTCTTCGCAATTACTGTATTCCCAAAGGAAGAAAATTTGCACATCGATAAAAATAACTTTATACACTGGCGGAAAGTGAAAAAAGAACACCGAGAAGGAATTAGCGGATGATCATGAAATTTATATATGTTTATGGGGTCGAGTTTACGTAGGTGTGATGTTAATTTCGGGACCAACCGGTGAGCGCTTACGCCACAGCACGGCATAATATGCAAATTATCGTCGGTGGTATTTAAGGAGTACGGCGAAGTGAATGTAATCAGTCG
Source organism: Macrothele yani (assembly GCA_039090855.1). Lineage (NCBI taxonomy): Eukaryota > Metazoa > Arthropoda > Arachnida > Araneae > Macrothelidae > Macrothele > Macrothele yani. The sequence goes on along the minus strand of CM076991.1, from coordinate 24,961,546 downwards.
TCGGCGTACGGGCACGAGCTAACACCCTGAAGAAGCTGCAATGCCTAGACATGGAAGACGTGTACGATTTCACCAGTTATCGGACTTGGAGCGAGGTCATCTAGTCGGACTCCACGAGGCCGGGTGGTCGTATTGTCGTATTGCGGAGCGAATTGGACGGGAAGTATCGATGGTGGTACGATGGCGGCGTAGATGGTCCGAGGAACATTCCCACACGAGAAGACGTGGAACCGGGAGTCACAGACGGACTAATGAGCGGACCGATCGACGCATAAAAAGAGCGGCGTTGTGAAGCAGAACATCCACTGCGACGCAAATCCGAGCTGCCGTTGCACTTGAGGTGACTGTGCGAACAATCCGCAACCGTCTACTGGATGCAGGACTACGTGCACGTGTGCCTCTGGCATGTGTACCTCTGACTCCAGCCCACCGTCAGGAGCGGCTGCAGTCGTGTCGCGAACTTCTGCACTGGAGAACGCAATGGCGATCTGTCGTGTTCAGCGGTGAAAGCAGATTCTGCTTGGGAGCCTCCGATGGCCGTATGCGTGTTCGCAGACTCACAGGAGAGCGTCTCCACCCTTCTTACATTCACCAGCGATACACAGGGCCTATACCAGGTCTCCTGATATGGGGAGCGATCAGCTATTACTGCCGTACACAACTAGTGTTTGTACCGGGTACGATAAACAGCACCTCCTACATCAACAACATCATTAAGGCCGTTGTTGTGCCATTTGTAAGGTCGTTACATCGTGGTGTTTTCCAGCAAGATAACGCACACCCACACACGGCACGTGCAACGCAGCATGCACTTCAGGGTGTGAGACAACTTCCATGGCCTGCACGTTCACCGGGTTTGTTCTCCATTGAGCACGTGTGGGATTTCATGCGACAACGACTTATTTGGTCTCCACGGCCAGCCACGACCATCCCCGATTTGCGCGTCCAGGTTGAGGATGCTTGGAACTCAATACCCCAAACTTACATCCAACATCTGTACGACAGACTCCATGGCAGAATTGCACAGTGTGACGCAGCTCATGGCGGTTCAACCTCGTACTAACTATGTCACATGAAAATGTTATTTTTCAGGTTACCAGCAAATACAGCTGTATTTTGCCATAATGTTTTGATAACGTTATCTTCTGTATTCCGTTATTATGCTGTATAAATTTCGTTGTTATCAAACGTCTCCTTCTTGGAGTTCTTTTTTCACTTTCCGCCAGTGTATTATAGTCCAGTATCCTGCATATTTTCTAAAACTTAACCGTAATTATATACTATCTACCAACAAGTAATTGGACACCTGTGATAGCAAAGGAAAACGAAGTTCATTCACCTTCAATAGTTGGTGGAGCCTCCACCAGCGACGATTACAGCTGCGACCCTCCGGGGCATACTCTCAACCAGGCGTTGTACGACGGCTAGCGGTATTTTCTTCCACTCGGCTTGGAGAAGACAGGTCTGTTCCTTCACCGATTTCGGACGGTGGGGGCACTCCTTAAATCGACGCTCCAACTCGTCCTAAAGGTACTCGATAGGGTTAAGGGTCGGGCTCTGCGCAGGCCAGTCCATTCGATTAACCCCATTGTCACCATACCAAACCATGGTGGAACTCGCAACATGACAGGTGGCATTGTCATCCTGAAAGTAACATGGGTCTACCCCGTAAAACTGGCATAACGTAGGAAGCGCATGGTCATCCAAAATGGTGCAGTAGGTCTCGGCGTTGAGTCTACCAGGAATTGCGACCAAGGGTCCCGTGCCATACCAGGAGAAACACCCCCATAACATAATTCCACCGCCGCCGAACTTCACAGTTGGCACAATAAATTCCGGCAGGAGAGGTTCTTCAGGCAGACGCCAAACACAAATCCTGCCATCCGAACGGTAGAGGGTGAACCTTGATTCGTCGCTCCAGAGAAACTGTTTCCACTGTTCAACGGTCCACTGTCGACGTTCTTTGCAATACGCTAGCCGAACAGCGCTATTGGACTTGGTGATCAAAGGCTTGTGGGCGGCAGCACGTCCATGATAACCGAGCAGATGGGCTTCTTTACGAATGGTATCCATAGAAAGAATACTCCCGGATGCCTGTTGAAACTCCTCGCGGATGTGGTCCGTCGATTTGGTGCGGTTCTTCCGAATTTCTCTGGCGAGCACCCGTCGGTATCTAACTCCCAGTTTTGTGGGTCTGCCGGGTCCAGGCACATTCCGACAGTGACCTCTCATCTTCCACTTGCCAATCACGTAGGCCACTGTCGATTTTGGGTATTTCAACTCGCTGGATATGTTACGTATGGAACGGCCATTTCTGTGATACCCGAAGATTACACCTTTCTCGAAATCAGATAAGTCCGAACTGCGTGGCATCTTGCATGCGACTGGTTGCGTTGTTGTTTTCCACACGATATTTAGCGGCGGCTGCCGTGACGTGTATCAGGACCGCAGATATCGTCGATTGCAGGGGTGTCCAATTACTTGTTGGTAGATAGTGTACTTTAAAAAAAGCAATAACTTTTCCTTTGGTAGTATTGAGAACTGATAATAGATGGCACCACCTGTAAAAATAGCAAACTAGTTGTCATGATGTAGCGCTTTTTGTAATAATTTTATTAATTTTCCGACTGGAATCAACATTTGAGTCTAACCATGCGATAGTATGAAAAGTTTAGAATGATTCGAATCACTTAGAATAAATTTTGTGGCTGAACACGTAGAACAGTACGTTTTCTGCCTTATTACGGGATTAAAAATCAGCAGTTCCTACAGTTCTTTTAACATTTTCAGCTAACTTATAGTCAGAAATTTTAATCTAAGTGGCCCAAATCATTCTAAACAGTCCAAACTATTGCATGGTTAGGCTCAAGTGTTGATTTCAGTCCAAAAATTAATAAACTTATTGAAAAAAATGATACATGGTGATAATTAGTAGACGAAATGTACAGGTGGCGCCATATATTAGCAGTTCTCAACACTACCAAAGGAAAAGCTATTGATTTTTAATATAATTATGGTTAAGTTTTAGAAAATATTAAGCATACTAGGCTATAATATAAAAGTTATTTTTATAGATGTGCAAATTTTCATCTTTGGGAATATATTAATTGCGAAGAAAATATTAGTTTTTATCACTGGAAACATAGGGCACGGCTTTTGGGTGGATCCATCTTAAGCAGTCGACTTACCTTAACCAAATTGTGCTCAAAGTTTTCGTCGCTCCCCAAACAGACATATTCACATATAGAATGGGTTTTACGGAAGCTACGGCAAATCTGTCCCTTTCTCCTTTCCCATCTCAGCAGTACAGATTATATATCTGTAACAGGTGATCAAAGCTTCGTACTCGTCTTTTATTCTCTGCTCCATGACCCAAGCCACGATGGTGGTCTAGTCGCCCTGACGTAAACACCATGCCGCTGGGTACAAATATGTGACTCAAACATCTTCTAGTGTCTGCAGTACGGACTATATACACTGAGAGCCAGAAAAACTGGTACAGACGAGCTTATGCAAACTACATAGCAACGTCACCTATGCGCGTACTCGGCTGAGTTCGCCAGTGCGTATATAAAGCGATAGACATCCTTGAAAGCTATCAGAGCTGTTTTCGGCATGAGAATGACAAGTAATAACGATTTAAGCGATTTTCAACGCGGTGTCATAGTTGGCGCTCGTGAGATGGGCCATAGTATTTCGGAGGTAGAAACGAAGTTTGGATTTTCACAGACAACCATTGCAAGGGTGTATTACAACCATTGAAAGAATTCCGGCAAAAACCTCCAACCTACGATACCAGTGTGGCCGTAAAAAGACATTGGGTGAACGTGACCATCGTCGGCTATCAAGAATCGTTTCACGCGACACTCTCGCAGGTAGCATCGGAATTCAATGCTGGAGCCTCAACAAGCATCAGCGTCCGAACTGTGCAACGTACCGTGCACGATATGGGATTGGGAGCCGATGCCCAACTCGAGTCCCCTTGATGGGTGCACGGCACAGAGCTATGCGCCTCGCTTGGGCACGGCAACACCGCCACTGGACACTTGATGACTGGAAACAAGTAGCCTGGTGTGGTCGCGTTTCCAACTGTATCGGGCAGATGGAATGATTCGTGTGTGTGGCGTAAACCCCATGAAACCATGGATCCCGTCTGTCAACAGGGAACTATACCGGCTGGTGGGGTTTTCCGTATTGGTATTGTATGTGTTTAGCTGGACTTCACTGGGATCCCTGGTACATCTACAAACGCCTGTGACCGGTCAACGCTACGTGCGCAACCTTTCTGACAAGGTACACCCGTTCTTGTCCTGCATTCATGCTGATGGGTTGGGCCTGTCCCAACAGGACAATGCACCTCCACACAAGTGTCGAGGCACCACATTATGGTTATAGAGGGGCATTCATCTGAGTTTGGGGTGTCGCCATTCCCACCCAAGTCCCCAGATCTGAACGTGATAGAGCACATTTGGGATGCCACGCAACACGCTATCGAACACGGGAATCCAAGACCTCGGAATACACCCGAATTGTTGAACGCTCTGTAGGAAGTATGGTGTGCATTGCCTACAGCATATATCCAGGAGCTAGTGGAGTCCATACCCCGTCGTATTTCTGCCGTCATGCGCTCCCTTTGGGAACCTACCTAGTATTAGACTGGTGTACCAGTGTTTCTGGCACTTCAGTGTACCTCTGTCAGGTGATCAGTGCTCCCTTCGTGTCTTTTATTCACTGATCCATGACCCAAGACATGATGGGGAAGGTCTAGTCCCCCTGACACGGACATTATGTAGCTAGGTAGAAACAAGTGACTCAAACATCTTCTATAGTCAGCAGTACTGATTATACACCTCCTCTGTCAGGTGGTCAGTACTCCCAATTGTGGTCCTTTATTCTCTACTGCATGGGCCAAGCCACGATGGGGAAGGTCTAGTTCCCCTGACATGAACATCATGCCGCTGAGCAGAAACAAGTAGCTTAATCATCTTCAATAGTCAGCAGAACCGACTATATATATGTGATAGGTGACCAGCGCTCCATTTTCCTTTATAATCTACTCCATGACCCAAGACACGATGGGAAAGGTCTAGTTCCCCTGACACGGACATCATGCCGCTGTGTAGAAACATGTGGCCTAATCATCTTCAATAGTCAGCAGTACCGACAATATACCTCTGTCAGGTGATCCGTGCAGCCTTCTTGTCCTTTATTCTCGGTTCCATGACCCAAGACATGATGGGAAAAGTCTAGTACTTTTGACACTGACATCATGGCGCTGGACACAAACAAGTGACTCAAACATCTTTTCTTTCCTTCCTTATGTTCGTCGTAATAGTATTATCACTTTAAGCTGGTAATCAGCCAAAAATGATTAGTGTCAATATCCCCCTAAATGACTACTTTGAATAACAAAGCTAAAGAAGAAACACCGCTTTCTGATGCGCACATTTACTCGTTCCAATCGCGTTCACCCCCTTCTTAGACAGCGAATATATTCGTTCGAGCTGATATCAGTGCATTTTATTAACCTCGAGTTAATTGGCTCCAGTTGGTAAAAGGGTTTAAACTCCTCTTGCCTAGGGTAAATTAATTAATATAAAATGATATTTTGACATCTTACTAAATAATGTAGTTAGAAACACTGTTAAGTCTTAAAATAGAATTATATATTTCACACGTAACCGCCTAGGACGTCACTACTAATAAGAACATTTTTTACCTTCTTGGATGAGGTTAACTTAATTTTCGGAAACATAACATTGAGCAACTGAGGCGGACGTAAATGGCTATGACACTCAAATCCATTAACAATGAAAGAACTTAATAGCACCAGGTATCATATTACATGCATGATAAATTAAGGGAAATTTACAATTAAAAAAGGGCACACACAAAAAAGAAGAATAAAAATAAGATTCTATCCATAATTGATTTGGGCCGAAGATTCTTTTTATTTTCTGAAGGAGTGTATCTCATACCTGTCGCACTCTATTCACGTTATCGGCGAGACATCGAACCCATTTTTTTTCACAGGAATAATTAAAAAATATCAACGTCTTTTCTTCAGCCTGCCTTTTGCTGCACTCATAATTGATAGGTTAGAAACGAGGGTGTTTTTTAATTAGTGGATATAGGACACCCACGTAAAGAACTCCCAGTCAATGCCTGAATGAAGTAAGCACTGCAGCGGAAAGGTTTTTTTATCCTTTACCTTGTTATGTGAAATAAAGCTTTTAAAATAAATATCAGGACTGACGTGTCTTGGTTAGAGGATATCATTTTATAATTACCTCACGTACTGTAATTAATGTCTTTCTTACGGAAAACAAAAGGTCTCCTCACCCTTATTCTAAATAAATGTACAAGTAAAAAAACAACTGCATCTGCTGCTTAGAAGACATTTCTTTTCCGGAATTTCCTTTATGCCATTCTATGGGGTAATTAAGAAAAGGGTATCACTTTAGAAAGGGTATCAAGAGTTGTTAAAAGTAGAAAATTTATTTTCTAAAACGTCACAAAAGCGGTATTTATTTCTAAAATAATTTCTTCATAATACCGTAATCAAAAAAAAAAAAAAATACTGTATAAACTCGTGTATATGTCGATTTCCGTTTTATCTGTGCCAATGCGTTCAAGGTCTTAAATATGTTTCTTTTCTTGTCAATATTAAGTTTAGTAACAAAGCAGTGCTGAATTTCGATATTTTTGATCGATTTCTTGGTGTTCTAAACCTTTTGGTGACTATTGTTTTGAGAGGAAAGTGGAAAAACCTTTTTGTAATAAGTGTAGTCCACAATCTGTCCACTTGGATCGAATTCATATGATTTGGACTTCATGGAATGAATTGTATGATTAGGATACAATTTCAGGGTCATGTCTATAGACCCAGGATTAGTCACTGTGTTAATACTTTCTACAAAGTGTGGGTTCATTACTGCATGATTTTTAAAGAACAGACAAACTAATGCGTTCTACTTTTGATCATGTGCAAGGAACATTGGTACAGAATTTACTGCCGCTCTTCTCACCTTCCAATTCTGTGTAAAAATCGCATCACGTGAGAGCAGAAGTTACAGACCTCTCCCTAACAGTGAGTTGTCTGTAACTTCTGCTTACTTCAATAAGACTGGAGACAAAGCTGTTAAGATATTGTATATTCAAATTTAACCTTTTTTCTTAGTTCCTGTCTTCTTACATAAATTTGGATTTATTCTCGTTAAAGGTTTCCAACCTGAACGCCAAGTTTTCTCTCTCGACGAATTTTTGTTTGGCAACCCTGACAACAGGTAAAGGAGTCATGACGTATGCTAAAACTGATTATACGAGTTGCTGTTTTAAAATGCATGGGAGGATTGGATTTCGAGGCGATTTTACTTGATTTGAGGATATTCACCATTTCACTCTGACTTGAGTAGTCATTCACTCAATGTTTCCTCTTCCTTGTCTTAGAGTCTGACTTGTTGGTCGGAAGTTTCGATTTTCGGACGATTTGATTTGAGGATATTCACCAATTCACTCTGACTTGAGCAGTCACTCACTCAGTGTTTACGCTTCCTTGTCTTACAATCTGACTTGTTTGTTGGAAGTTTCGATTTTGCGACGATTTAATTTGAGGGAATTCATAATTTCAGTCATTCATCAATGTTTCCGCTTCCTTGTCTTTGAGTCTGACTTGTTTGTCAGAAGTTTCGATTTTGGGACGATTTGATTTGAGGGTATTCACCAATTCACGCTGACTTGAGTAGTTTCTCAGTCAGTGTTTACGCTTCTTTGTCTTAGAGTCTGACTTGTTTGTCGGAAGTTTCGATTTTCAGACGATTTAATTTGAGGGAATTCAGCATTTCACGCTGACTTGAGTAGTCTCTCTCTCAGTATTTGCGCCACCTTGTCTTAGAATCAGACTTGTTTGTCGGAAGTTTCGATTTTGAGATGATTTGATTTGAGGGTATTCACCAATTCACGCTGACTTGAGTAGTCACTCAGTCAGTGTTTACGCTTCTTTGTCTCAGAGTCTGATTTGTTTGTCGAAAGTTGGCGATATTTTACGATAATGCTGTTTTAGGCATGACATTGTGAAGTGTGATAATTACGAATACATCAAGCAAACTCAGTATTTTATTTCTCTAGGAAGTAGAGATAGGACTGCATCTAAGGTGATATGTTCTGTTATCAAGCTATTTGATTAAGCAGAGTATTTGCCATGATACCTATTCGTGACGTACGTGAATAAAAGAGTGGGCTCTGTAAGAACGATTTATTTATCTGGAAATCATTATTGCTAGTGCTTAATTAATTTATTCATTTTCAATTACGTATGTAGTTGCAACGAAGTGAAGCTATACGGGTTTCGTCTAAAATAATTCAGTAAGCGTTACAGAGAGGCAAGTTTACTGCGGCAAGTATAGCCTTTCTCTTTGATCTCAGGAGTGCTTTACAGCGAAGTTTCATATAAGGGTAATAATTAAAAACATAAATATATTCCGTAAGACAACCATTATCCCACATCGTTTGTTCGCGAATTTGATGGTTGTCCAAAACGAGGGTCATCTTCATTCGACATTCTTCAAATCGCTTAAAGGGTTCAAAAGTTTTTGAAAAACTTAGATTCTCTAAATGCTTTTTCTACCTTTTTTAAATATTTCCAAGATGGTTCTCCTAATTCATATCTCTCATTACATAATCTGTCAAACCACTAAAAATGCAACAACACTCAACAGGGAAAGTATAAATGCAGGTGCAGGCTTGAAAATCAGTATGACCTTGGTTTAGCCAGACGCTGTCATATCTGCAAAGAGAACTGGCGTCTCATACTCAGCTCAGTAACTACAGCTGTAGTCCCCGTACTTTTTAAACATACATATTGCATTAATTACAGTGGCGGTTGGTGCTATGGAGCTGCAGATCTCCTCCCAACTTTGTATCCAAAGCTGTTGTTTGCCCTCATGCTGTACCGAAGTTTTCTCAACTCAGATGGTAGTTTTTCCTGCATAACACCACTGAAAATTGAACCGTGGCTATGCTGCTCGAGTAATAGCTTGGAATATACGGAAAACAACTCATGCGGGAATCTCAGCGTATTCTAGCATCAGTTAGTTTTCTTTGAATAAAACGTCCCTGGGGGGGGGCTATCTTCATGACAATAGCTGACTGATACATCATATTTGAATGGTCCTCGGAGTAACTCGCCCGTGACATTGCTAGAACGCATAGCGGTGCGCTACACTGTGGGCTTTGTTGATATATGTACAATTGTGGTAAAATAAAATGGTGAAATGAATTAAAAAACAAATGGAGTAATGAATAATGCATTTCTTGATAGGCTTGCCCTGTTCTACATATTTTTTAAGTTTTGGTTTATTCCTGCTTTTATCCTTTGTAATAATTCCAACAACCATAAAACTAGAGAAAATTATTCATGTTTACTAATAACAAAATCTCAGTTGCCATGAATTTTGTGAACATTTTTGATAATTTTATCTTCTAATCAAAACTGACACGTGAATAAATTGCGATTAAGAATGAACCTCGTTGCTAAATTAATTGCAAACGAAACAAAATATAACTACTTTCTGCAGTAAAATACTTGCATAAAATGATTTTTTCGCTTGTCTAGTATAGAAAATTTCGCTTTCCAACTCATGAAAAATTTTTATTCATCAAAAATCCTTAAAGTTACTCCATTGGGAACATTTTGTTTCTCAGTCCCTCTTTTTTTATTTCAAAACAAGATGCGCGTTTCAGTTTCGACAGCGAATTGTACTTAATTCCTTAAGAAACAACATTTAATAAAAAAATGATTAGGAATTTCACAAATAAATTTTGAAAACAGGGTTTTCCAAAGGGTATACTCGGTTGCGCTGAGCACGATTCAGTTAGTTAAACATAAGCCCAAAAATTAATTTTGTTGATGAAAGAGAAGTAAAAGAATCGGTAGGTCTATAGAATAAAGCAATGCCGGTACTTTTTAATAGCTTGGACTTTATATATCACAATTTCACTTGGCCAACCTGTGACTTACCTGCCAGAAGGACGCACACGACATAAAGGCAGATAGGAATCAGAATAAACGTCTGCGTAGCTCAGTTGGTAGAGCGACTTGTTCCGGAATAAGCGGCCTCGGGTTCGAATCCCGGCGTAGACCAAAAATGACGGAGAAATTAACTTCGTTATAATGCGCCCGAACTATCCGGATGATCCGGCCGTTCAGGATCTCGCATTGGTGTGATGTTATTTCCACACCGCGAGACGGGAAAAATCAGAGAATCCCTTCTCCAGCGCTTCGAGGGATAAAGGTGTGTGATGTTGCATTCCACACAGCAGATTGACTGGGAGTTCTCAAGTGCACGTTCTACAGTGGATGGCTGCATGCGGCGATTCATGGTCACGGCTGACCCGTGGGCCATGCCCCCGGCCCTCTTTCGGGGGGGGAGATGTGACGTGCCAGCCAGCAGGGCGCACACGACATAAAGGCAGATAGGAATCAGAATAAACGTCTGCGTAGCTCAGTTGGTAGAGCGACTTGTTCCGGAATAAGCGGCCTCGGGTTCGAATCCCGGCGTAGACCAAAAATGACGGAGAAATTTACTTCGTTATAAACCCTTCCTGCCTATCTTTCTATCTATCCATCCATCCATCGAGTACGTACGCACCCTTCCAGTTCTTACATACAAAGCAGAGGCATGGACCTTAACTAAAGAAGGCATACAAAGCTGCAGAGAATTGAAAGAACCGCTTGGTGTAACCAGGAAAGATAACAAGAAGAATTCGTGGATAAGAAAAATGACAAGAGTGGAAGCCATCCATCATGATCAGAGTAAAATCCCTGAAATGGCAATGGACGGGAAATGTTGCCAGAAGAACGGACCACCGATAGATAACAGAAATTCTAGACTGGTTTCCAAGGGACAGGAAAATACCCAGAAGAAAACGACATGGCAGGTGGGTGGATGAAATTCGAAAACATGCGGAAGAAACATTGAGGAGAGTGGCTCAAGATAGACAGCCGTGGAAGAAACGTGGGTAGGCCTTCATCCAGCAGTGGATTGATAGTGGTTGACAATAATGATGATATACACTATTAAAATACAACAACCTTAAAACACTGGAAGGGTTACAATAATTTAATTTTAGAAGTGATATCTAGAAAACTGGGTTGCAGCCCTTCCATCTCAGCTTACCACAAGCCGCTACTGATTCATACGGATAATTATTTGGCCGTCATTTTCGCATTTCAACCAAATTCTTGAGCAGGTTCTTGAAATTAGGTTTTGTGTGATTCAGCTTTCCTTAAAGAAAACCCTTTCATTCCAAAGTTGCTTCAGTAACTTTGCCTAAGACGTAACATGAAGGTGTACCCAATAATGCGTACGCAATCTACACTGTGTTAAGAAATTATAGATACTGTTACGACCTTTGGGCCTTAGATGTCAGGATGCCCAATTATTTCCGGACTGCGATGGGATCACTGGATCCGCAAATATGCCTCGTTAGCCAATTAGCCGACACTGTACACCAATAAACCAATGGACGCACAGTATAACAATTAAAAAAGGGATTTAATAGATACAGGCATAATTTACACCGGATTCTTCATGTAATTATAAAAGCTATATTTTCCAGCCAGCTTTGTCCCTCTTCGGTGTTTCAGAAAAATATGTCCTAACGAAAAGTCTGTTCGCTCACAATGGGCCGCAAAGAAAATACTGATAAAAGTACTTACATATGTCCTGGAGTATCCAAAGTATTGATGACACCAACAAACACAATCACTCACACGGGTAGTTTGATCTTAACTTCCATTTTTGCTCTTTCCATGCTGTGGCCAAAACGACGTTCTTCCTCGGTCACTGGAGGTACGCACTCAGACGCACACACACACAAGAGTTTTCTCCCCTCTTTGAACACGAAGAAGCTAGCGGTTACTGCAGACGCTCTCTCTCTCTCTCTCTCTCTCTCTCTCTCTCTCTCTGCAGGTGGTTCCTCCGTGGTTCCTGGTGCTGATTATTTCTCTCTCTCTCTGGGTGAGCGAGGCAATGCCGTGATTATTTATCTCTCTTTGCATTTCACCTGAAATGGCTCATTTTTCCGACAGGTATCGGTGGTCCGGCAAGGTAATGAATGAAAGTTTCCAGGCAAAGTTCGTGCTGGTTATTCATCAGCTTATGTTTTTAGCTGGTTTCCCATCTTATGCTCAGAACGCAGGAGCGGTAGCAGACAGCAATGAACTTCGTGCTGGTTATTCATCAGCTTATATTTTTAGCTGGTTTCCTTTCTTATGCTCAGAACGCAAGAGCGGCAGCAGACAGCAACGAAATCGAGCTCGAGGAAAATCAAGGCCTAGTTCTCTCGGCTACCAAACGGATTCTGCTACTCCACAAAAATCTCCCGTCTCCAAAAGCTGGTAAGCGCTGAATTCTACCACTTGAAACCGCGACATACTTATTAGTAAACCGCTCTTCAAGTCCAAGAGCTTTCCCATTGTTTCGCGCGCGGCACAGACAAAAGCTTCAAAAGCTTTTGCCGTTTAACAACTTTTGAGGTATGGGAAAAGCTCTTAAACTCTGACCTGCCCCATTTCCGTTTATGGGCTCTTTGTTCTCGGGGCAAACACCTGCAACTCGCTACTTGAATTCAAAGTGCTAGAAGATCTTTTCTTTATATACCGCCCCTCGCAAGTGTTTAAGTTAGAACTCTCTGTTAATTAAAACCCCCAATCAAGTTTCAATTACCGTTAACTAGCCACGCCTCTCGCCAATTAATTATGCGAGGGGGCGGGTCGTCACAATACACAGAATAATTCCTGCTATGTTTTGATTATCTGCTATATAATGATAGTCGCGATGCAAAAAACATCTCATACATAATTAATTTGTATTATAGAAGAATGTTAGGCGGTACTATAAAGTGTTTCAAGATGTTTATTATATCATTAAGCATAAGTGAAAAGTGAAGCTAACAAGCACATTTTGCTGTAAAGAAATTATTAATACACATCAGATATTACAAAGCAGAAAATAATATTTCCTGAATTTATAATTTATTGCACTTCCATTTTCCCGAATTAGTGGATAAATTCTGTTTGGCATTGCTGCCACCAAGTATTGTAACGTCAAAAATTTTGATTTTGTCCCAACAGCGATATATTGCGATTAATATTATTATTTGCTTGTTCATTTTGAGGATTTTTAGTTTAAATACGGAAAAACCTGAAAAGGACTTTTCTGAAATAAACGGAATTTCTGTCTATGGAAATATCTGTGAAAATGCGGAAGTTAAAATGAACGGGCACTTTTAAAAATGGGAATTTCTGAAAGAGACGGATACTTACCGGCAACTTTGTTGCACGTTATTTTCAAACAATTTCCGTGAATTCACACCACTTTTTTTCTCCAGTGCATTTTGCATGGCACCTAAAGATCTTTCGATTAGTTTGGTAATTTCTCTATAAGATTTGTTTTGCCCAAGATAAAATAATACTTTTCGGAACTCTTCCTCACGTAACTTCGTACTCCTCCGCTTGTTAACGTAGAATGTAATAGATGGCTGTTTACTTGAAACAAAATGAATGAAGATCTGTGTAGTATGAGTAACATAAGCTACGTAATAAATGAGGATCTGTGTAGTATCAGTAACATAAGCTACGTAATGAATGAGGATTTGTGTAGTATGAGTAACATAAGCTACGTAAGCAAGATTTGCATGTGCTGTTCTTCAATGCTGTTTTCTGAATTATATTTTCAACGGCCGTTCCATAAAAACTGAGAGTAAAATCACACAAAATTAAACAAATATAGGAACAAGAAATTATATGTTATTCTTTCTCAAAGTACCTTTCCTCAGATGATATGCAACGGTCCCATCGTTCAGCCTAATTTTCAAAGCATCTGGCGAAGGCATTTTGTGGAAGCTGCTTTAGCGACCCATATACAAATTGAATAACGTCAGCATATGTGTTGAATGTTGAGCCACGGAATTTTTCTTTCATTGTTGCGAAAAACCAGGAATAGCACGGGGCGAGGTCAGGACTATCATGGCGTAGGGTCCACTTGCCCACCAGTTCCAGTCGTTTCATCAATATGTGTCGTCGCAGACGCTTCAGGACTGAAATATAATACCCAGCATTCGCAGTAATTCGTGGAAAAACAACATGCTGGTAGACTATACCTTTATGATCAAAGAAAATTATCATCATTAACTCCCCAGCCGATTTGGTTTGGCGGACTTTTGGCGGAGGAAGTGAGCCTTGTGTGTTTTCAAACACTCGTTGGGTGCTTCGTGAGGGTGTCAAAATAGTGGACCCATGTTTCATCAGAAGTTATTACTGTGTTTAGAAAGCTTGGATCCTTTGCAATCATTTGTTTCCACCCATGACACACCGGAACTCTGGCTAACAATTGTTCTCTCGTCAGGTGAGGAGGTACCCATCTGGAACACACACGATGCAGCAGTAATTTGTCGCGTAGAATGCGGAATGCTGATGTTTTTGAAATATTAGTTGACGCCGCTATGTCTTCACACGTCATTCGTCGATCTTCTTGAAGGATTGCCCAAACAGTGTTAACAATACGCTCCGTAAAACACTTGCAGTTCGACCACGCTTAGGAGCGAGTTCTTCCGACAAACGCCCTTTTTTGAAACCGTGCTGCCTTCTAAAAATCGTTTACTAAACCAAAAATTTATCTTCGTAAGCTTTTCTCATAAAATCAGCTGTTTCTGGAGCCGTTTTGCCCAAACGATAGCAAAATTTCATCGCACAACGCATATCACTTCTTAACTCTGAATCACTCACCTACATAGCTGTATGGTAAAATGTAGACGTATCTTAAAAAACTGCGCAATAACAAAACCAGAATCGTCTGCCACGGCTATTACTTGTTACCATAGATACCTCCTTAATTCAGTTAGTCGTCTGAGTTGTTCTTCTTCCCCTTCACACTGCTGCTAACTCAAAAAAACTTACTCTCAGTGTTTACGGAACGGCCTCTGTATTATTATTTTGCATTAACTCTGGACTTGATTTTCTATTTTTTAAACTTATGTAGATTTTTTAGCTTTATTTGTTTTCAGTTATTGAACATTTGTTTTGTAATTAAAATAAAAAAAGCTCGCTCTGTTCTTTTTTTTTCTACTAACGACTTTTTATTCGCAGATCGGAAAACGTCACAGCATTTATAATTTGTTTACACATTGTATGTATGCTCATGCAGTGTCTCTTAAGGAGTCGTTATTTGACCGAAGTACAGTCTTTATATCTGCAATTTCTTTCATGGAGTCGTGACTGGACTTCGTGAAATATGCTGCCCCAGTGGCCGGGCGATCAGAAGCGTAACAAGCCTCATCCGGTACTGGGATCCAGGCCCCACTCAGACTAGAGTCTGAGTGGGGCCTGGATCCCAGGCCTCATCCGTAACTGGATCCCAGGCCTCACCCGTAACTGGATCCCAGGCCTCACCCGTAACTTGAACCCGGGCCCCACTCAGACTAGAGTCTGAATGGGGCCCGGGTTCCAGTTACGGGTGAGGCCTGTTTTTTACGTGTCTCTGAGACTCTACAATCTCCCTAGCACCAATGGCCCAAATTCGAAATGGGCGACTGCTTACAGCCACAGATCTCCTCATCTGCTTCTTCTTCTTCTTGGTTACTCAGTCCAAGGACTGGTTGTTCAGTAGTTGTACTCTGTTTCTCCATTCTTCTCTATTCTCCGCCGTTCTATTCAAGTCAGAGTATGTCCTAATTTTAGTGTCTTGGAGTAATTATGCCACAAAACCATTCCTTGGCCGTCCTCTTCCTCTCTTGCCCTTAATTTTCCCTTCCAAAACTTTTAGAATCGGGCCTCCGTGGCGAAATGTGTGTCCCATCCATAACATTCTTCTTTTTTTTAGCATGTTGATCAGATTCCTGGGTTCTCCCACTCTTTCCAGGACCTCCTCATTAGTCTTTCTATCGAGCCAGCCTATTCTCTCCATTCTTCTATAGCTCCACATCTCAAATGCCTTTAGCCTTTTCACTTCCCTCTTTGTCAATGTCCATGTCTCAGAACCGTAAAAAGCTACTGGCCAAACAGATGCCTTTAAAATTCTCTTCTTCAGTTTTTAGCACGTCTTTTGTAAAAAAAGATCGTGCTTCTGCTATCGGTTTGTCCGTCCGTCTGTACCCACGATATCTCTGCAACTATTAGTCCGATTTGAAAAATTCTTTTTGCATTCGGAAGCTTGAAATATGCAAATGATGATCCTTTATTTCGTTGTTTTTTTTACGATGTATAATTTCGCCGGTAGAGGGCGCAAATGCAGATGATGTCGAATTCAAAGATACGTTTTATTCCACATATTTGCTTCTAAACATCCGATTGAAATTTTTTTTTATCTTTCGATTCCATTTATATCGAAGAGTATTTTAAATGTAGTTACTTTTTCAAATTACGCATAGATCTTCCGATAGGGGGCGTAAAAGTAAGTTACATTTTTCCCGATTACTCTTTTTCTAAATCTCCGATTTGAAAAATATTTTCTTCAGCGGATATATCTGATGGAAAATCTTTTGGATAAAATTTCAAAATTTTGATAAAGAATACTTTGGCCACTAGAGGGCGTAAGTGTTAATTTTTGCTTCTGATGTATTTGCCATAAAATCGGAACTTCTAAAATATCGATTGAAAAAATTCTTTCCTGGACTGATGCCACTCACATCAATAAACCTTTTCGAAATATATTCTTCTTAAAATATTGCACAGTTTCTCCGCCAGGGGGCGTAGATGTACATCTTATTTTTGTCAATATCTCTACTTCTAGGAGTCCGATTTGAAAATTTCCTTCTTTGTTGGATCTTGTTTTCCGTGTGACATGTTTTTCATACAATTTAAAAATTTTCAAGTAATTCATAGACTTTCTGCTAGGGGCGTAGCAGTAAATTGCGTTTCCCGCTATATGTCTGCTTCTAAATCTCCGATTTGAAAAATTCTTTCTGAACCGGATACAGCTCCTGATGGGAAATTGTTTGCACCTAATTTCTAATTTTTGTAAAAAAAAAATAGTTTGGCCACCAGGGGACGTAAATCTTAATTCCCGCTTCTGTTGTATTTGCAACAAAATGCGAGCTTCTAAATTCTCGATTGAAAAAAACGTCGTTTGCTGACCGATACTAGTCATGTCGACAAACCTTTTAGAAACATTTTCTTCTTAAAATAGTGCATGGTTTCTACGCCACGGCGCGTAGATGTATATCTTATTTTTGTCAATATCTCTACTTGTAGGAGTCCGATTTGAAAAATTCCATCTTTGTGGGATAGTGTTTCTAGTGTGACATGTGGTTCATATAATTTCAAAATTTTCAAGTAATTCATAGACTTTCCGCTAGGGGGCGTAAATGTAAATTACGTTTCCCCTTATATCTCTGCTTCTAAATCTCCGATTTGAAAAAATTTTCTGCACCGCATACAGCTCCTGATGGGAAATTGTTTGCACATAATTTCTAATTTTTGTAACAAATGGTTTGGCCACCAGGTGGCGTAAGTCTTAATTTTCGCTTCTGTTGTATTTGCAGCAAAATATGAGCTTCTAAAATCTCGATTGAAAACAAATTCGTTTGTTGACCGATGCTCCTCATGTCGACAAACCTTTCAGGAACACTTTCTTCTTGAAATAATGCATGGTTTCTACGCCAGGGGGCGAAGATGTATATCTTATTTTTGTCAATATCTCTACTTCTAGAAGTCCAATTTGAAAAATTCCTTCGTTGTTAGATAGTGTTTCCGATGCGAAATGTTTCTCCTATAATTTCAAAATTTTCACGTAAATCATTTAGACTTTCCGCTAGGGCGCATAAAGGTAAATTGCGTTTTCTGCTCCTAAAACCCCGATTTGAAAAAATTCTTCCTGTATCGCATACAAGACCTGGTGGAAAATATTTTTCATATAATTTCTAATGTTTTGTAAAGAATGGTATGGCCACCAGGGGTCATAGGTGTTAATTTCTGCTTCTGATGTATTTGTAGCAAAATTTGGGCTCCTGAAAACTCGACTAAATTTTTTTTCTTGGACCGATACTGCTCATATGGATAAACCTTTTGCGAATATTTTCTTCCTAAAATAATGCATGGTTTTCCCACCAGCGGACGTAAAGTCACATTTTATTTTTGTCGATAACTCTGTTTCTAAGAATTCGTAAGCTCAAGATTCCGTTTACAGCAATATCAGAGGGTTTAAAGATCCGATTGAAAAACTTCTTTCTTCCGTCAGATACTATTGTTTCCCATACCGGTTCCATTGCCTTTGAATAGCTTTGATAAATTTAATTTGCGTCAGAATGGATTCAAAAGACGTGCTCATTACACCCGAAAATTCGGTGTCATCTTTCATGTTAGATCTGTCAGTAGTCTTTGATTCTCCGATCTCCTCATGGTGATCGTTAAACCTCCCACAAAGAACACACACACACACACAAAATAAAACTTACGTGGTTTTACTTTGTTTTATAGGTTCGAGCTTTAACGACCACCGTGAGCAACTCTAAGGGCCAAAAGCAGTCAGCCGCCACTAATTTAAGATAACTGGTTCCGTGGAAGGAAGAGATCTTGTGCCTCAAAAAAAAAAAACATGCCATCCATGTTTCATCCGGGACTCGAACTCGGGCCTACTTAGACGAACGGTCGGAGGCAACTGCTCACCCAAGGCGGCTATATAGTTTTATCCTTTTATTCTCTACTGAAAATAATATTTACTCCTTTAACGGTTTGTGATTCAGAACGTACATGTAATACGAAGTGTAAGATACTGCTATATCATATTATAAATTCTGCTCCTTCCAACTCATTGCCTCTGTGACATGAAATTTCAGAATTCAAGCAGAAAAAATGCCTTCGTGTAAAAAACAAAATACAAAACATTATGACATCCCTAAGATTGTTTTAAAGGATTTCCCCCTTTTCGTTTTACAGAATGTTGTCACTTATATTGTCCAAGGCGAACCTCGCTACAAAACTATTGTGCTTTTGTCATCACTGGCTTTTGGTATCTAGAAAAATTCTCAAAAAAGAAGCCTCAAAGCGCCAACTTTAATCTACGGACCAACAAAAATATGCGCTGTCTATGTAAAAATTGTGTCTTCTCCTTCTAACTGGAGAGAGAAAGAGAGAGAGAGAGAGAGAGAGAGCGCGCGCGAGACAGAGAGAGAGAGAAAGGGAGAGAGAACCCGCGAGAGCGAGAGAGAGAGAGAGCGTCTTATAATTTCTAATGGATGGCACTGTCCAGTTATCTGTTCCGAGGCAGTCAACCGAGCATCCGGTCGCAGTTGCACATCACAGATGGGAAGTTTCAGTTCCTTGGGTTCCAGTAGCAAACATACAAAGATAAATGGGGCACTTCGTTTTTTTTTTCTTGTTACGAATCATCTTTCGGAGCTGTACATACATATATTTCTTAAAAGAACTTTTGCGACAATTGTAGCCGCCGTTGTCTGCTCTTTCAATGGCTGGCATCACGTAACAAGCTATGCCCCTGTGACATGACAACCCCACAGAAGGTCGCTCAGCCACTCCTTGATGGACGCAAGGAGATGCTGAGTTGCTTTTGGGATTGTTCGAGGTGTGATTCACTATGAACTCTTACACTGTCGAGTTAGGATGAAAACATCCGCTGTGATGGTTTATGGAACAATACCATCACAGCGGATGCTTACATCCCACAGTTGGACCGTTTCCATGCTGGCCTTCAAGAAAAGTTCCCAGTGTTGATTAATCGCCATGGACTTGGTTTTCACCAGGATAACGCTCGTCAAAATGCCGCTTTACGGACCGAGCAGAAATTGCACCAGCTGGAATGGGAAACATTGTCGCACCACTCTTTAGGGACCGAGCAGAAATTGCACCAGCTGAAATGGGAAACATTGTCGCACCACTCTTTAAGGACCGAGCAGAAATTCCACCAGCTGGAAGGGGAAACATTGTCTCACCACTTTTACGGACACAGCAGAAATTGCACCAGCTCGAATGGGAAACATTGTCGCACCAATCTTTACGGACCGAGCACAAATTGCACCAGCTGGAATGGGAAACATTGTCGCACCACTCTCACGGACCGAGCAGAAATTGCACCAGCTGAAATAGAAAACATTGTCGCACCACTCTTTACGGACCGAGCAGAAATTGCACCAGCTGGAATGGGAAACATTGTCGCACCACTCTTTACGAACCGAGCAGAAATTGCACCAGCTGGAATGGGAAACATTGTCGCACCACTCTTTACGAACCGAGCAGAAATTGCACCAGCTGGAATGGGAAACATCGTCGCACCACTCTTACAGACCGAGCACAATTTGCATCAGCTGGAATGGGAAACATTGTCGCACCACACTTTACGGACTGAGTAGAAATTGCACCAGGTGGAATGGGAAACATTGTCGCACCACTCTTATGGACCGAGCAGAAATTGTACCAGCTGGAATGGGAAACATTGTCGCACCACTCTTTACCGACCGAGCAGAAATTGCACCAGCTGGAATGGGAAACATTGTCGCACCACTCTTTACGGACCGAACAGAAATTGCACCAGCTGGAATGGGAAACATTGTCGCACGAATCTTTACGGACCGAGCAGAAATTGCACCAGCTGGAATGGGAAACATTGTCGCCCCCCTCTTACGGACCGAGCAGAAGTTGCACCAGCTGGAATGGGAAACATTGTCGCACCACTCTTATTCCTCGGACCTTTCCCCCTTCCGACTTTTAAGCCTTCCGGTCTTTGTCGAATTTTCTTAAAAACTTTGCTAATGACGGTGATGTAAACCGACGTTGCATGGATGACTTCTTCAACTTCCGCTCTCCAGACTTCTATCGCAATGGGATATTTCAACTCTTAGATCGGTGGAACAAAGTCATCAGTTCCAATGGGGACTACCTGGACGACTAGGGGCCGTCCATAAAGTACGCCCTAGATTACAGAGGGAGGAGGGGTTCCTGACAACCTGACCAAATGGGAGGTTTAGTAATTTGGACGTCCAGCGGCAAAAATATAGTGGATGGCGTTTCTTCATTTTGTTTTCCCTTTTCTCCTTCTTTTAATAGTTAAAAAATGGTATGAAATATTTCAGATGTCTGATTATATTTAGCTAAATCAGAATATTAATATTAAGCTCTCGTACCTGTACTACCAAATCTATCGTGTTTTGTAGATGGTATAATCGGGAGTGTCGCAACCTTGAATGCGTGCGTTCATTTGTAGATCTTTATTTCACAATGATAAAGTTCGGGTAGTATTTGAAAATAAATTAATGCCTAAGTAATAAATGTTTCCTGAAGCAAACGTGAAAATATATGGAAGATTCCTTTAAACAATTACATGTTTTCCTTCTTTTTCTCAACGGACTACTAAAAGCAGTCGTCAAAAATAAAGGGGGTTGTGTAAATTATGGCGTACTTTTAGAGGGGGAGGTGATCAACAATCTGACAAAATGTGACATGGAGTCTAAAAATAGTAAAAAATCACGGACGTATTTTATGGACGGCCCTTTAGGTTAAATGTTTTGTACGATGTTTTAAGCTTAGACACATGCTTCTCTATTTCCAGGATACTTGCTTTACAACCTGATAATAATAAATTTACGACTCTGTAACAGATTTTTGAAAGGCCTGAATCTCTAAGGAATATAATATTCTAGAGCCAACCCGAACAAATAGAATATTCCAGAGCCAACCCGAACAAATAGAATATTCCAGAGCCAACCCGAACAAATAGAATATTCTAACAATTCAGCAACTCTTTCATTTAGGCAAAATTATGTACAGACGAATTAAATTGAACCTTGGACAGGAGCTCGTAGGAATTAATAATGTTACGTACTGTAATAATATTCGTAACCAAGCTTTGTTGAGACTAACTACACCTATAGCACAAACTACTAAACAAAGCTTAGAGTTTTGTAACCCTTTACCTGCAGAATTAATATCTATTAATAACTTACATTTGTTTTAAAAGAAATTAAAACACTACTTACTTAACAACATACATCATTTATTAGTACTAGATGGGAGGTTGATTGACAGGGATTATTCGACTGAGGGGGAATGCCAGTGACTTACCATGTGAAGATTGAGTAACCAAGGGACTGGGGATCTATGCAATGAGGATTAGGTGGGGGGAGACAACTCATGTTTTTCATTACTTTAACATTATTTTCCCCTTGACATGCTGTTAATTTAATATTATGATTAGATGTTTAATTTGATATTTGCTTCCTTTTTTGACTCTGTTGCTGTTATATCGATGTTCTTGTCTTGACTTAAACCTAGGGAGATCAAGGCTGGTCAGGTCTCCTCGAGGCCTTTTACATATCAATGTTCTTGTCTTGACTTAAACCTAGGGAGATCAAGGCTGGTCAGGTCTCCTCGAGGCCTTTTACATATCAATGTTCTTGTCTTGACTTAAAGCTAGGGAGATCAAGGCTGGTCAGGTCTCCTCGAGGCCTTTTACATATCAATGTTCTTGTCTTGACTTAAACCTAGGGAGATCAAGGCTGGTCAGTTCTCCTCGAGGCCTTTTACATATCAATGTTCTTGTCTTGACTTAAACGTAGGGAGATCAAGGCTGGTCAGGTCTCCTCGAGGCCTTTTACATATCAATGTTCTTATCTTGACTTAAACCTAGGGAGATCAAGGCTGGTCAGGTCCCCTCGAGGCCTTTTACATATCAATGTTCTTGTCCTGACTTAAACCTAGGGAGATCAAGGCTGGTCAGGTCCCCTCGAGGCCTTTTACATATCAATGTTCTTGTTTTGACTTAAACCTAGGGAGATCAAGGCTGGTCAGGTCTCCTCGAGGCCTTTTACATATCAATGTTCTTGTCTTGACTTAAACCTAGGGAGATCAAGGCTGGTCAGGTCTCCTCGAGGCCTTTTACATATCAATGTTCTTGTCTTGACTTAAACCTAGGGAGATCAAGGCTGGTCAGGTCTCCTCGAGGCCTTTTACATATCAATGTTCTTGTCTTGACTTAAACCTAGGGAGATCAAGGCTGGTCGGGTCTCCTCGAGGCCTTTTCCTTGATCTTCCCTGCTGTTATTTTTATGTTTATGCTTAACTAATCAAAATGATTAATTTTAATATGTAACAGGAAGATCAATAAATGAAATGAAATGAATAAAAAGAAAAAATAACGTTTCTCCTGTCACGTTATGGAAAGTTTATTACGAATGCAATTTCAATATGTGAACAATTGTCTTTCCTTCATCGTACACAGAAGCAACTATTGAAGTCACATTAAAATGAGCTCTAGCTCTCTTAAGGAAGATAAAGTCAATTTATGGTCCTTAAGTTCTGCGTCTAGATTGTCGAAAGGTACATTACGATCCACATATCTTTTTTGACTCAAGTGAAATATCTGTCGGTACCACGTCTGGATTTATTTCATGTTTCAGTCAACCAAATGGAATCAGTTATGCAACAATGGAAAGCGATCAGCAGTAATAATGATAGTAATTTTAAAAACAAGATGAAACATCTTAGCCTAAAGAGGAGCGCTATCTTTTCGTACAGGAGTTCTATACATATATATATATATAAATGGGAGCAACTCTGCAGAGACTGAATGTTTCCATTTATTTATTGTTAATGAACAAAACTTCGGATACTAATTTATGGATTGCAATAATGAAACAGGACGGTTTATCGTCGCGATGTGGGAATAATCCGCTGAATGATAAACGAAAACAGAATAGGTGCTACGGTTTACCTCCTGTGAAGAGGCAATTTCATTTAGGTGGCGTTCGGAGGTATTAACGGCGGGAGAGAAAATATTCTAAACAGAACGAATGTTAGGAGTGTATTATCTCGGATTTGGAAGCGCAAATTGATTCTGCACGAGACCGAATAATTCTGCATCCAAGATGAAAATACGGTGATAATGGAACACGAAAGTGAGGGGAAGTGAATATAATTTAATTTAGAAGGGAATGTGCTTCGGAAAACGTGGCAATAATAATGCCGCTCGGTTTGTAGAACGGTAAGATAGTATGCTGCTATTTTTTTCATTACAAGGAAGTTTAATCTGATTTACTGCCTTTAAAGGATTATGCTCGGTTTTCGAAGAATCAGTTTTAAAAAGGCACACGCTATCAAAAATAAAATACCCTCTTCGAAAATGTGACATAAGAGTAAATGGTGAAGAACATGAAAGAAAATGAAACTTTTCCTATCATACAAGGTGTGTTCATAAAGTTTCCGTGAAAAGGAAAGGTTGTGAAAGGTGCGGTAACTTTCACGACGCTATTCAGTAAACATGTCCGTAACCTTCACACAACTATGAGAAGGGGTGGTACTTAGAGCGGTTACTGCAGCTCACATAGAGGGTGTCTACAAATCCGTTTACAAGTTTCAAATTATACAAAGGCCACCCTGAAAGTAATGCCTCGTCTCTCATAAGATTTTTATTTGTAGCAGCAAAAATGTGAAACTAAGTGGCAAAATACATGGACATGTTATTCATAATGCTAGCCTATTCAAAGTATTGTGTATCACTTTCTATACATTTTCGTAATCTTTGAACCCATTGGTAAAATCTATTTTGGAAAAATTCCTGAGGCTGTCGTTTCACCCATGAGTTCACAGTCAGTTTAACACATCGTCGAAACGTTCCCCACAAACAGTGTTTTTCAAAAAGGCCAACAGGAAAAGTCTGATGGAGCCAAATCAGGGCTGTAGGGTGGTTGGGGCATCACCGTCCATCCCATTTTGGCAATAGTCTGTGAAGTATCTATTCTGGTGTGGGGACGTGCATTATCATGGTGTAAAACAACACTGTGAAGTGGAATGTCACGTCTTCACTTTCTGTTAACTTCCTTTAGCTTCTCCAATGTCTGCACATAGTGAGCATTGTTTATTGTTGCAACTCCTGGATGGTGACACGACGATCAGCTGTAATGAGGTCTTTCCCTCGTTGGCATCTGTCACTGCAGTTGCTGGTTTTCCAGTCCCTTGCTTTTCCGACACTGAACTTTCTCCCCCTCGAAACCTCTTCATCCATCCTGGGACATTACTGATATCGATTGTGGCAGCTCCATACACCAACAGGAGTCTTTTGTGGATTTCTGGAGCCTCACATCCATCTTTTTCCAGGAATTCAATTACGGCTCGCTGCTTTCTGTGTCATTCACGATATTTAATTTCGATTATGAAAACAATTTGTTCCCGCATTAGTAACATATCATAGTACATGTCAGTGCAGTTTCATTAAAAACACTTCAAAATTTCAAAAGTTATTAAGGAGGAGGCATTACTTTCAGGATGCCCTTTATATTACCCTAGCGAAGATACCCGGCGTTGCATTGGATGGACATAAAGTTTGTTTTCAACTAACAATGTAAATCGCACTGTATAAAAAAATCCTACCATGATGAACAACGCTCAAGTTAGGCCTCGCGCTGTTCCAAGGTCTCTGCCGCCCTAGATACACTGGTTCTTTCCCGCTGATCCATAAGTCTTCGATCATGTTGTTCGGTTGTCTCACTCTCTCGAAGTAATTTTACTTCTGTTGCTTTCGGCTGAACTTGTCCGATGGGTTTGCGGTTTTTTTTGGAGGCCTTTCACCACACTAGATAAAAATTTTATTGTAAAAATCACAATTTGTAATGGCCGTTCTGAGTCCTAAAAACTCGAAATAGCAAACATTCACAATAATGCACTCCCTGCATTCCGCATTCAGCTTTCTAGAGTGTAGATATACAAACTAATCACACCCAACGTGAAAGAAAGTAGTTCACGATAACATATGGATTTTTTTATTAATCTCGAAAACTAAACCGATTCGGATAATTCTTTCACCGTTGGGAAGCTTTCCGGAGGACATAGGTTATTTCGTTTATTTTTTAGTATTTTTTTATTATGTTGTTATTATGTTTTATTATTTTCGGCTGTACTACCGAATAACATCGCTTTTAAGTAGTTTCCAATTTCCCGTGTATCGTTCCGCTTTGTTTACATACAACCTGATCACACCCAACATGAAAGAAAGTAGTTCACGATAATATACTGATTTTGTTTACTAATCTCGAAAACTAATAATTCTTTCACCGTTGGGAAGCTTACTTCTTTCCGGTGGACATAGGCTATTTCTTTTTATCTATACTAATACCAATACTAATCTTGTATTTAAATTTCATGCATGAAGAAGACCGTCTGTTTTAACTTCAAATTAACCTTGATCTTATTTCAGAGGACCACGCCTATTAGTGGGAATCTGTAGCTCCACCCATATTTGAGACTCATGCGCCAATTGTTGGGAGACTAATGAAACCGAATCCTTACAAAGAAAATGCGATGGTAACATAAACAAAAAAATACTTATGACAATATGTTCCGACTATGCGTTGTGTTTTCAAAACCGCGGAAGCTTGCGAGGAGTAAGGCGTCACCTAACGACCGTTGCTCTGACGCGCGGAGTAATACCGCAGCAGTTGACTTGCACCCAATCTATAGAGGACCCCGTAAAAACACCTTTGACCCCCTTAGGGATGGAATTTCCAAAAATCGTCCCGCCTGTATTTTATTCTGGGTGATGAAGAGTATGTATGCCAATTTTGGTGCAAATCCATCAAACCGTTTAGGAACGTATGCGGAACAAACATACAAACTTTCACTTTTATATATACACTGAGTGGCCACTTTATTATCCCCACCTGACAGTTTTAGGCAAATGAGCTATGGCTGCACGCTGTTGCCACCAGAGGGCGAGGTTAGTATAAAAAGGGAAAGCTTAGTGCTTGCGACAGTAGCAGAAGTGATTTTTGGGTGACGAGATGGGTAAAAATGCGATTTGACGGACTTTCAACTGGGGATGATTGTAGGAGCTCGGAGCCATGGAGCGAGTATCACCGAAACCGCCGCATTCGTGAAATGTTCCAGAGCAGCTGTTGTTAAAGTGTTTAAAGACTGGACTGTCAGCCAAAAAACTGGGTCTCTACGTGCAACGCGTGGTCGTCATCGACTAGTGACTGCTCGGGCCGAACGGAGAGTGTCCAGACTGGCAACAGACAACAGAAGGGCAACAGTGCAGCAAATTTCAGACCATCTTAATCAAGGATCCCCTCAAAGGATCTCTGCATGCACTGTTCACCGTATACTGCATCGGATGGGATATGGCGGCGGAAGGCCTGTTCGAACACCTTTGCTGCCTGCAGTTAACAAGAGAAAACGTCTCCAGTTCGCACAGGAGCACAAGGATTAGACAGTCGATAATTGGAAACAAATTATGCGGTCCGATGAATCACGTTTTCAGTTGCACCATGCCGATGGCTGAGTGAGATAATTTAACTGAAACAGCACGGAAGCATGGACCCCAAATGCATTGCTACAACCCTTCAAGCTGGTGGAGGTAACGTTATGGTTTGGGGAATGTTTTCCTGGCATGCTTTGGGCCCTTTAATTCGTGTTGATCAACGTCTGACTGGCACATCATATCTAAACATCGTTGCGGACCAAGTGCATCCTGTCATGTGGATGGTTTATTCCAATGGCGATGGCTACTTTCAACAAGATAATGCGTACTGCCATAGTTCTCGTATTGCACAGGATTGGTTTCAGGAACATGCCGGTGAGTTTAATTTGCTTAGGTGGCCAGCACAATCTCCAGATCTCAGAGTCATTGAGAATTTGTGGGATGAAGTTGAACGAGCCATCAGACAGCTGGATCCATAACCCTGCAATCTCACACTCCTGGAAAGTGCTATTCATCAAGCATGGTCTCAGATTCCACCAACCACCTATCAACATCTCGTGGAGTCCATGCCACGAAGAATCGACGCAGTGTTAAAGGCAAAAGGTAGCCCAACGAAATACTGAGCTGGTGGTCATAATAAAGTGGCCACTCAGTGTATAGAGAGATGTACAACTGATTAGATAATTTGATCATATTGGTTGAATCCAGTGATTATCGAAATTTTTATTGAGATTTTATTTGTATAATTTCAGGTACCCCGTTGTGTGACAATTTTTGTTAAATAAAACGAATGGCTACTCCTTGAGAAACAGCGCAACGCATAGCCTGATTTATTAGAACAAAATTGGATACGCAGGCTCAGCAAAATTACAGGACTAAGTATAGAAAAGTTCCACCGTCACGTCCGTCGATTTGCAAATGGCACAATAATGTTATTGATATAGGGCCAGTGTTCGATAAAGGGAGAACTGGTCTACCAAGAACATTTGATGAAAACACAATAGTGTGCTTGAACCATTTGCTCGTAGCTCGAGAAAGCCCATCCGTGCAGCTGCCAGACAATTACAACTACCAAGTTCAACAGTGCACAATGTCCTACACAAGCATGTCCGACTATACGCGTAGAAATTGCAACTCTTGCAGGTATCTGAACCAAATGATAAACTAAGACAAAAAGAGTTAGCAGTTCACATGCTGGAACGAACATCTGTAGATCAAATGATCATATGCAGAGGATTTTAGGAAAGGAGTGTCTGCCCCCAGGTCTTAAACAACCCTTAGAAATAGGAAGTTAGGAGATTTGGGCTAGAGTGCCCGATAGGAAAGTGACACAGAAGCGAAGTAGAAAGGGGAGGAAGACGCCCTCATTTATTACCGGGGGCCAGTACCCGGGTTCCGACGGCTTAACGTGCCCGTCCAACGCACGGCGGATATTTAGTGGATAGAGCGTTCGTACCTGCTGGGAACGAACCTGAGGCCCTTCCCGTGGTAGTCACGAACGTTGCCCACTAGGCTACCCGCGGGAAGATGCAGACCCGTGTTTGTTTTATAGATGGAACAAACTTTCATCTTTCTGAGAAGCTGAACAGACACAATGGAGATCAGCCAATCTCTCAGAACCAAAAAACGTAACACTCAGATAGAAAAATCCTAACACGACGCGTACTGAAGATTTTTGAAGTCTATTTCTGCTATATAAATTCTTGATGATGAGAATGTAGGGATTTTTCCCTACATCAAAATTGTATTGAGAAACTAATTAAATCTAATCAGCAAACACTTTTATTTTGTTAATTATTAGAAAAAATATTACGATTACGGAAGAAATCCTCACTCCGCCTTACTTCCGTTTTCGGAAATTTTGGGAGGCGGAAAACTTGCATCTCAGGAGGTCTGCAAGATGGTTTAATCAGGTTCTGGGGATGTCGTTTTTGTCTGCAGGACCAAAATGCAGTATATATGCGATGCGCGTATGCCGTCGCAGCGATTCTTCTACGAGAGTGGGTACAAAATAAATCTGCGAGCAGAATCGTCGGCCACCGCCGCGATTCTGCTACGGGGATGAGTAAAAAATAAACCTACAGTGTTTGTCACCCGTTAACCGCAATTCTGCTACGGGGATGAGTACAAAACAAACCTGCGATGTACGTCACCGCGATTCTTCTACGGGGGTGAGTACAAAATAAATTTGTGATGTACTTCGGCCGACGACGCAATTCTGGTACTTACGGAGATAAGTACAAAATAATTCTGCGACGTACACGGTCCTTTGCAAGAAAAAAAATTACGATTACGGAAGAAATCCGCACTACGCGTAACTTCCGTTTCCGAAAATTTTGAAAGGCAGAAAACTTGCTTCTTAGGAGGTCTGCAAGGTGGTTTAATCAGGTTATCGGGATGTCGTTTTTGTCTGCAGGACCAAAATATATCTGCGACGTAAGTCGCCGGTCGCCGCGATTCTGCTACAAGGCTTCTGTCTGAAAAGGGGGAAAAAGTGGGAAAACATGATTATTAAAAAAAAATCGTATTTTTGGCTGCAAAATCGTATGAGCTTACTGCAGCATCATTTATCGTACTAAATACGATAAAATCGTTGCAGTTGGCAGGTCTGACAATGTAAGGATTTGGGGATCAGAAAAAGCTCCATGTGACTTGGGAGATTCAACGGGATAGTCCAAAGGTCAGGTGAATGTGTGATATAGGATCATGTGCAAACGAATTATTGGGCCCTTTTTCTTCGTAGAAAACGAGTTTCTGCAGATCTTGATGCTTTGACCGAATATATGGTACCACAGCTGGGAGACCTTCAACAACCAACATCTTTCACCAAGATGGTGCACCTACTCATTGTGTACTGCGTGTTCGTGAGTTTCTAAACCACACAATTCTAGACCGGTGGACTGGAAAGGATGGCCCCAATATCTGGCGTCCTCATTGCCCAGATATCACTCTCATGGACATCTTCCTATGGGGCGATGTGAAAGTCATCGTGTATAAAACCCAAGTACACTGTAAAAAATAAGTGGTGTGAATTCAAGAAAAATTTCTGAAAATTGCGTGCAACAAAGTTGCCGGTAGGTGTCCGTGTTTTTCAGAAATTTTCGTTTTTAAAAGTGCCCGTTTGTTTTAACTTCCGTATTTTCACTGGTTCCTCGCAGTCAGAAATTCCGTTTATTTCAGAAAAATCCATTTCAGGTTTTTCCGTATTTAAACTAAAATTCCGAAAAACCGACGCCCCTATATTTTTCAGTCTTTTCCCCAGATACTTCTTCCTCTCTAGTCAGGATCCAACCCGCGCCGTTTGTGTTAGTTCAACAGGCAACGCACGCATTTAATAACTGAGCCACAGACACTCGGAAATTTGAGTCAAACGTACATCGTAAAACAAATTGCGCGACAATGAATTTTTTCTTGTCATTAATACGAGTGATTTAGTCATTTTATTTGCTGTTGGAGCTTATTATTTTTATGAATAGGTTTGTAAAAAAAGATTTCTGTAAGACGACTTTTCACAAATTAAACATTTTTCATCCTGTTTTTCCGAAGCAACAAGAAGCTTTGCAACTTGATTTTTGAAAACTAACAATGACTTTCCGTTATCTTTAAAAAATGTGAAATGCACTTTTTTATAGTATTATTTCATAAAAAAACCGCCAGATGTAAAATTTACTCTTGATAGCTATATAGCTTTTTCTTAAGTTGTCCAAAGACTGAAACATATACATCGTATAACCATCTGTACAATAAGTTAAGTACCCGGTTTCTTACAGTAACACAATATAAATATTAAATAGCTGATGCACAAAATAGGGGAGAGGAGAAAAAATATTCTGTACCACAATAAACAAAATCCACGAGATATGCTATCCACAATATCCGATCTCGCTACGGAGCTTCAAAATTCGGCAGACAATTGAAATTTAAAAGTTAAACAAACCTTAAGTATTTTCACCAATCGCTCCTATTACCGGTAATTTCTCGTCATACGGATACGAAAGAAGTGAGAACGCAGTTTTTTCCGTTAATATACAAAAGGAATTGCGGAAAATTTTCTGAAAATTCAGATTTTCCGTTAACGCATCTTAAAAACGGAAATTTACCTTCCATATAAGAAAGGGATCGCGGAAAGGTAAGACAGAATTTTCCCGGGGTACGAAAAATCCGTGAAATTCAGGTTTCTTGCCGTCATTTCACGGAAAGAGTTGTATTAGAAATACGCTTCGTTAAGGTGGACGTCAAGTAATTTTGCTTTCTATACTTCCAATGGAAAAACTTTTGTACACATTTCCTTCACAATAAGTGTGTTCCCAAGGATGGCAATTTGAACAACAATTCAAATAACTTCAAATTATAACTTCGAATACTTAATATTTCCTAAAACATAACCATAATTATATTAAAAATCAAAAACTTTTCCTTTGGTGGTGTTGAAACCAGAAAAAAGAAGGCGTGACCTGTACGTAGATGACGTCAGTAGGACAAACAATTGTTGGATTGCATAATTATGGTTATGTTTCAGAAAATATTAAGTATTCCAAGTTATAAAATGAAGCTATTTTAATCGATGTGCAAATTTTCATCCTTGGGAACGCATTAATTGTGAAGAAACTGTGTACTGAAATTTTTCCAGTAGAAGTATAAGAAGCAAAATTACTGGACGTCCACCTTAATTCACGAAAGAAATGATGCAAAGTGGCTCGTGAATTTCAGAAGTGTAGTTTCATTTGCCCCCACCGTGTGGGCAAATGAGTGTACGAAACATCAACGATCTGAAACACAGAATCGATTACGCCATTGCCATCCTTGATGAAGCTACGTTACAGCAAACATGGTGAGAAATCGATTACCGTCTTGATGTGCTTTCTGTAACAAATAGTGTCTGTGTAGAAGGAGGAGGGTGAAAAGTTCATTGGCAGAATTGTGGCCAATGATGAAACGTGGTGTCGTCCCTTTGAACAAGCCATCCATCGCATGAGCTTGCAGTGGAAGCACTCGTCATCGCCGCCTCATCGCAAACCAGGCATCATCATTATAGCTAGTAAAGTGATGCTCACCGTAGTTTTTGATCACCGCGGTCCAATACTGCTGGACTGGCCACCACGCGCTGAAACTGTGAATAAGGAACCATACTGCGCAACGATAGAAACCCTGAGACAGGCGATCAAGTCAAAATGACATGTAAACTTAACGCAAGGTGTGGTTCTATTGCAGGATAACGCAACGCCGCATACCTCCAACGTTACATGCCCTAAACTTGCCAAACTGCGATGCGATGTCCTGCCGCATCCGCACTGCAGTCTATACATATGTCACCTTGCGACTACCACATTTTTGGCCCCTTAGAACACTTGCAAGGACGCCGCTTTACAAACGACGGCGAGGTCAAACTGATAGTCATGGATTGGTTCTCTCAGCAGCAGTCTTCATTCTTCGATCACGTCATCCAT
Organism: Macrothele yani; assembly: GCA_039090855.1. Classification (NCBI taxonomy): domain Eukaryota; kingdom Metazoa; phylum Arthropoda; class Arachnida; order Araneae; family Macrothelidae; genus Macrothele; species Macrothele yani. The sequence goes on along the minus strand of CM076991.1, from coordinate 24,928,899 downwards.
TCACTAGTGTCAAGATGGGACGCTTGCCTAAACGCTTATTTCGGTTTTAGCTTATCCCCGTAAGTACCCATGTTCATTGCCACTTTTATTTGAACGAACCAAATATACTCTTATTATGTGCCGTTTACTTTAATCTAGGAACAGATAGAGGGAAGCCAATTCGTTCGCCATTCACACGAAAAAAGTTGGATTCAGCTGGCCAATGATTTTCTGCTCCTCCACCGAGGGAAAATCCTAGTTATTTCATTGGTTGTTTCCCTCTCCCGGTTGAATTGTAAATAAGGGAACGGAACAAGATATATGAAATTATTTGCAACGGCTATGTGACGAAAGATAATATTTTAATACGTCTTCTACTGTATATACAGAGACAGCGAGGAAAAAAAAACACATTCTTACATTCACTCTCATAGAGGTAAAAACAGTGCACTATTGAAAGCAGATATTACATTCGCAATCCTTTCCGTAGCAAATGCAATACCCCGAAAGAATTTTATCGACAAGATTTTTAAAAGCGTGCGTATCCGTTATCTCCAGCTTTTCTCCATCAATCGATAAATCTTCATTTCTTGTAAAAGCATTGAACATCACTTTTGTCTTCTGAAAGTTCATTTTTAGTCCCACTTATTTACTGAAAAGGGTAAAGAAGTGGGATTAAAAACGAACTTTCAGAAGACAAAAGTGATGTTCAATGCTTTTACAAGAAATGAAGATTTATCGATTGATGGAGAAAAGCTGGAGATAACAGATACGTACGTTTATCTTTGACAGCAGATATCAAGTGAGGGTCACATTGATGAATAAATTAATCGGCGTACAAAACTTGCCTGGAGAGCTTTTGGAAGAAACAGCATAGTTTTCAAGAGCAATATGCCATTTTGTCTTAAAAGAAAAGTGTTTGATCAATGCATCCTTCCAGTGCTTACGTATGGTGCAGAGACGTGGACCTTAACTAAAAGAGACATACAAAGGCTGCAGACAACTCAAAGAAGTATGCAGAGGTGCATGCTTGGTGTAACCAAGAGAGATAAGAAGAGAAACTCGTGGATCAGAAAAATGACAAGAGTGGAAGACATCATGATCAGAGTAAAATCCCTGAAATGGCAATGGGATGGGCATACTGCCAGAAGGACAGACCATCGATGGACAGCCGAAATTTTAGATTGGATTCCAAAAGACAGGAAAAGACCCAGAAGAAGACCACATGGGAGATGGGTGGATGAAATTCGAAAGTATGTGGGAGTAACATGGAGGAGACTGGCACAAGACAGACCGTTGTGGAAGAAGCTTGGGGAGACCTTCGTCCAGCAGTGGATTGATAATGTTTGACAATGATGATGATGATACAGCTGCGAACAGGAAGATGCACAAACTGCAAGCAAGATGGGAAACATGAACGGTAAAAATCAAACAATACATGCAAAATGTTCCTCAAAGTGATTTGAATCTGGTGTTATCAAAATTTTCAAATCGGATAATTTCGAAGTAGTGATGCCGAAAAATAAATTATGTATTTACGAATCCCTGTGGATAAATTTTGTATTATTTGAGGCACGTAATGCGCGAATAATGTTTATGTAGTTATTGGTATCTGATCGAAAAAGAATTGTTTTCATTGGGATGTTTAGATACTCAGATTTTGTTGCAAAAATGCTTTAAGCAGAAATATGCACTTTCTCCATGCAGTAACAAACTTGCGCGTTAATCAAAAAAAAAAAAAAAAATACAGGTAGGCTCAGTTCTGATTGAGTCGTCAATTTTTAACCGTAGATACGACTTGCAGATCGGAGAGTTGAAATGAGCTAGTCGAGTATGGTTTCAAAGCCCTTATTTAATTTGTTATAACTAACACAGGTCTAAGATATGAAAAGCAGCTTACATATGTTTTTACAAATAATGCTAGATACATTGCGAACACAAAACAGATCGATACACAAATTACCCAAAGTGGCGTTCTGTCTTCTTGGGTTTCTTAGGTTCCTCATCACTTGCTCTTGCCTCTCGTTTTGATTTTCTTCACTTTTGTTTGCGGTCATTCTGCGAATTCCGCGGCATTGTCAAAAATGACAACCCGTTCACACGAAATCAATTTTTTTTATTTTATTTTAAACCACTGCTATATGTTCTTAATATAATTGAATAGATCTCGTCGAGAGCTTTAAAACGATACCACGCAAAGTCGTTTTGCACTGACGGTTGTCCACCAGATAGACAGCGATATTGTCAAAAGTTTTCACCGGTTCACAAGAAAACAATTTTTTAAATGTTCAGTTCAAACCACTGCGAAATGTTCTTCGTATATTTGAATAGATCTCGTCGAGAGCTTTAAAACGATGCCATACACAGTCGTGTTGCACTCACGGTTGCCGAGATAGACTGAGTCAAACGCGGCGGCTCACCCCAAAATATTGCGTAATCTACCTCGCGCACAGGAAGCTAATGGAGCGTCGCGCGCACGATGTATTGCGCAGTACGCGAATTGGACACCATGCAGTTTACGAATATGCTAACGCGACTATTGTGCGGCACGTATTTTTAACGCTATAATGATTTCAATTGGGAAATATTTTTGTCCCAGGCGTTGGGCCGTAAGTCGTCCCATACTATCCGCGAAGTTAGACGCAGTCCTACGTCAAAAAAGAACATTATATGCGAATATATACCAGAAAACATTAAAAACACTATATACATATATACCAGATATGCTGTCCTATAAAGAAAGAAATGTTACAATTGGGTTATGAGAAGCAGAAATATTAAGAAAAATAAAATATGCCACTGCGCCCCCTGGAGAAAAAACTACGCTTTAATATAATCAGAAAATATGCGCAAAATGTTTCCGTAATGAGCGTTATCTAAGCGATAAAGATCTTTTTTCCATCTAGTTTCCAATGTAGTTGTGTTTCTGATGCATTTGTGCTGAAATTAATAAGGAAACAGAAAAATGCTTTTACGGTCGTAGTGAAAAGGTGAATAGACAAAGTATCGCTCTTTCCACGTTTAGCCACGCACAGCAATCGAAAAAATTGTTATTTGGCCGCCGCCGGGGAGTTGAATCCCCGGATCTCTCGATATCTAGCCGAGCCACCGTTGTGTAAGGTTAACGCGCTCGGCTAGATATCGAGAGATCCGGGACTTCAACTCCCGGCGGCGGCCAAATAACAATTTTTTCGATTGCTGTGCGTTGCTAAACGTGGAAAGAGCGATGTTTTTGTTAATTCACTGACGACACGTATTTGGAGGATTTTCACCTAGTGAAAAGGTGTTCGTTACGAAAACTGAAGTTCCATGCAAAACACATCTCTCCTCGATCTATCAGTTTTTCAAATACATCTTTTAGAAGTAGAGATATCGGGAAAAATACAGTACATGTTTACATTCTTTGGCGGGAGAACCGTTCGTTTGCTGAAGGAGAAGCTGTGTGGGTAAGATGGTCTTTGTAATAAAAGGTATAGAAGGAAAACAGGTTTGTTTCAGGGGATTTTTAGACACACTGGTGTGGAGTAAAATATGCAGAGTGTCCAAAAAATAACTGTGCGCTAAAAGTAACACTTACCATGTCGAACTGATTCCTACAGGAGGTGTTGGAAATCGCCCCACCGACGTTCAAACATGTCTGCACACGCCTCTGCATGCTGGCGAAGATCTTCCTCAGGGTATGTGGTGAGATTTGTGGGATGTGAAGCGTTATCGCAGCCTGTACCTCTTGAAGTGTATGCGTATTACCTGCGTACACCTTCCCCTTCAGTGCTCCCCCAGGAAAAAGTCAGGCAGTGTCAGATCCGGTGATTGGGCAGGCCACAGTCTCCGGTAGATACGATTTCTGAAGAACTCCTCTAGAAGCTGTATTGATGCGTCAGCGGTGTGAGCAGTTGCACTGTCTTGCTGGAACCATCCTTAGTTTATTTTCCGTTCCGTGAGTTCGGATATGAATGATTGGAGAATCTGGGCACGCTACCGTTCTGAGCTATTGGTTTCACTGAAGAAAATGGGCCTAATAATACGCGTACGAGTCATGGCTCACCAAACACCGACCCTTCTGGTTGTGGAGATACACTTCCTTAAATTCGTGGAGATTTTAAGTACCCCACAAACGGGTATTTTGGCTGTTGATGTACCTGGACAGGTGGAACCATACCTCATCTGTAACGAAAGTCACGTTCAGAATGCCCTAATCTTTTTCAGACAGGAACCCTTGGTTCCACCTGCATTACCAAACACGGGCTTCTTGGTCTGTTTCAGCCGATGCACGACAGACACGGGTGGAAACGCAACTTCCTATTCCGAAAATCGTAGGCTGTACTGTTTCGCACATTAGTTCGTTGTGACAGCCGCCTCACGGACTTATGCGGATTCCTCTGTATTTTATCCTGGATATCCTGTACTGTCTCATCTGCCGTGGATGGTCTAACGGGACAGGGGGGCATCCAGAACACAGCCAGTTTCCAGAAACTTCGCTATGAGTTGACGTACAGAATTACGGTGAGGGAAGTCTACATCACGAAATTTCTTAGCGAACTCTTTTTATACTTCGCCCGTGTACTTGTCGTCACAGCAACAGACATTGTGACGTGCCTTCACCGCAGGACGCACTTGAGATAAAGGCAGATAGCAGCGAGAGCATCAGTTGGAAGAGCGACTTATTCCAGAATGAGGGGACCCGGGTTCGATGCCCGGCGGGCACCAAAAAATGACGGAGAAATTTACTTCGTTATATTGGCGCCCGAACTTCAAGAATGACCGGGCCGTTAAAGTTCTCGCAATGGTGTGATGTTCTTTCCACACCACGAGACAGGAAAAATAAGGGAATCCCTTCTTCAGCGCTTCGAAAAATAAATGTGTGTGATGTTACGTTCCACACACACCAAATTGACTGGGATTTCTCCAATGTACGTTCTTCAGCGGATGACTGCCTACAGCGACACATGGTCCAGAGGCTGACCCGTGGGTCATGCCCCCGGCCCTCTTTCGGGGGGGGGGGGGAGCTGTGACGGGCCTGCACCGGAGGACTCACATGAGATAAAGACAGATGGCAGAGAGAGCATACGCACGAGTAGCTCAGTTGGAAGAGCGACTTATTCCGGAATGAGGGGACCGGGTTCGATGCCCGGCGTGGACAAAAAAATGACGGAATAATTTACTTCGTTATAACATGTTCCACCAAAAAAACAAAGCTCAACCCTTAACGTCCTTATGGTGAGACGAGTGATCAAACGACACGTCTGCCTCTGTCGACTAAGCGCTCGGGAATGACCTTTGTCGTGAATGACCTAATTGTATTTTGAACTGAACTGTATTTGTGAACTCAATTAAAGTAAACTGCATAAAAAAAGATTCGAAGAGATTGTAACGGCTTCACGATATATATTGATACGAACGTGCCGAGCGGTATAATTTATAAGCACTCATCACCAATTGATACCGCCACTGGCACCATTTGATAAGAACTCGGCCGCTTTACCAATCGTTGCGGTCTCATGGCACCATTTGATACGACAGTGGGTCGTTATCCCACCGCTGTCAATCATTTGATACGGTACCATGCCTAGCTACCAATAATTGATACGAACGAGACTTGTAGGTTCTTGTAGTTCGGGAGCTGGTATAAATGGGCGAGAACGTGATGCTATGGAACGAATAGAGTAAGACTAACAATTAAACATCTTTATTTGTAGGAGGAAATTCTATCCCGGGGCATTGCCCACGGGGATACAAACACATGTTATGCTCCCTATTCGGAGCAAATATCATCTTCCTCGGGATTCCGAGATCAGATTTCCGCCTCAAAAGGGCGTATAAAAGTTCTAATTTAGAGTCTGGTATTAGTTAAAGTTCTCAGTTCCTCCTCTCAGTTACAGGATAACAATAGACAAAAAAAGTACTCACGTATTGTTGACTGCTGGTTTTATAATCCGGGGTATACGAAGCACTATTCAAATTATTATGGGGTCCCGTTCACACCGCTCACACTATTGCGCTACATTTTTTTTGTTTGATAGTCCTTTCACCTGTGTGATTTAAGCACCGGAGGATTCTTTTTACTTCCTTTGATGAATACCGAAACAGTGGCGATTTCACCTGTGTGTAACAGAGGGTCTCCACTAATTTGTTGGTTTTCCCCTCGTTTTTTCGAAGTCGCTGAGAATTTATCCGCTCTTCCCCGACCGCTCGTAGGAGGGTACAAAGTAACAATCAGCGCTGACCCCTCTTCGCCCAGCAGGCAGGGGGGCTGTAGAATGGACAGGGGTATCTCTTGCGAACTCCGTGATGAAAGTCTGGCGACATCAAGGAAGCAACGTTTACGTACCGCTCCGGAAAAATCAGCGACCTCCACACTTGGGCTAGAGACTGTGTTTTAGGAAGGCTGGTTCGCTAGTCATGCTTTACTGCTTGTTAGTTGACATTCTCAATTTGGCATTTTTGAGGGTTCTTACGTGGTCGCCTAATTATTGTTAAGCTCTCTCTTTTTCATTGTACTCGTGTGGCTTACAGCTGCGCTCTCAGTACCGTATAAATCTTAGGTAAGCGTCGGACATCAGGTTGCGCACATAGCAGTCTAGCTACGTCTGACCGCTGTATAGAGCCATATTACGTCGTTCTCCTCGTAGCCATTTCTCGGCCCGACTTACAACAGCGTACCGAGTCAATTCCTTGCGAGTTTCTCTCCGTCCGTCTTACCGCAGCGTACCGAGATAACTAGCTATGTCTCTTCATCTCCTCTTTTCGGTTATTCTCTGTCACGTGGGTTTCATCTGCTTCTTTTCAGTCGACACTTGAGATTTCTCCCATGCCTTTCGTTCGGAGCGCCGTTGCTCCTGCAAGAATGGTGCCGACTGACTCTCGCCCCTCATAATCGTAATTTTCAGCGTTCCCTACAGATTTCTGGCACTAACGGTACACTTGAAACCGTATTTATGAGAGTCTGTGTGCCTCTCAGTTGCCTACTGGGTAGTCCCTTTGTTGCTAAGCGGAACCCCAGAAGCGATATCCTTAATTGCTTTGTGCCCACCCAGACAAAGCGAATTACACGACTCCCCAATTAAAATGAGTTAGTTTTCCAAATAATTTGCAATAGGTCAAATACTTAATTTAATTATCAACATAATTTAACCACGCCTATCAAGTCTGTCCCCCTTTTTAATAGTAATTAATTTAGACCGAACTTTCGCATCAATATATGCAGCGTTTTGGTTCTGTTGGAAGTGTGTGTGTGTCCTGTGATGTTGATAGTTGTAATTAAAGTATGTTTTACATAACTGCATCTCTTTCATTGCACGAACGTTAGTCTAGCCGAGGATATCTAGTGTCATCTCAAGGTATGAAGTTTCCCTTAATGCTTTGAAATTGAACCCAAAAACCTTCGCTCGGAATGACAGGTGAGCGCTCCTTATGGTGAGGAGCCATGAAGGTTACCAGGTATGGAGTACTTCCACGTTGCTGGTCACTTCTACTGCAATTCCGTTCAAAATGTCTTTATTATTACATTACTGCAGTTCGTACATTCAGTTAACAGTCATAATTCGGACACCCTGTACATAGATCGACATAGAAAATGCCCCACTATGAAAAAATGCATAAAATAACACCCTTGCCGCACATCTAGGCGGTAAGTAGGAGAGTGCGGCTAGACGTCGTTTTGTTGAAACTAGGCATCATTTATGACATGGATGTACGGCAATAAAATGGGCATATCATCATGCCGTGATTGCACTCACTACGCGTACCAGACAAGAAGGGCTGTTGAAATTGATAAAGCCGCAAGCCATGACATCAGGCTAAGGATCCGTATGACGCTCACAGATGGCAGCAAGATCATACAGGTGATCGCACGATCTCCAGACCTTCCGGTGGTCGTAGACCCTTAGATACGGTTCAGGAATTTTTTGACTCCAATCGTGGTCCAAAGTCCTGCTCCAATAGACCGAAAGTTAAATTTTTGATGTTTCAAGTCAACTTTATACAGCGTAATAGTAAAGTTAGGAATACATATTTATATAACATTTTAAAATTTTACGCTAAATTTAAATATTTTTACAGAATGTTATTACCAGTAATAGAAGTGAAGTTATAAGCAAAAGTACAGTGTCTAGTCATAAAAAGCAACAAATAGTGGAATTTGTGAAATTAGTGTACAATGCATTTAACGCACAATTACTGTATGATACATTATTGAAACTTGCAGGACACTTTAAATAACTTATAAACAAGCAAAATACGCTTTAATATTTAATTGGATAATCACGGTTTCTTAGTAACAAAATGCACCTTCTTGGCATGGAAATAATGAGCTTCTGTAGTTGTCCATTGGCGATAGATAACACGGTGCCAAAATTGCTGTTAAATGTGTCTGTGATCATTCCACTATCTTGTGCACCATTAAAAGAGTTGCAGAAACTGGATGTGTGGGAAACAGAAAAAGAACAGGTCGACCAAGGCTGTGTACTGAACGTGATGATCGCATGTTGATTCGTCGTTCCTTTAAATCGAGGTTTAAAACAGCCACTAATTTAAGAAATGAGTGGGAAAATGAAGTAGGCATTATTGCATCTGCACGTACAGTTCGTCGTAGGCTACAAGAAAATGGACTGACTGCACGAAAAGCTGCACGAAAACCTTTCCTTTCTGAACAACAACGGTTCAAAAGAATTGGACTGTTGATAAATGGAAAATGTTATTTTTAGTGATGAAACAACAGTTACTATTTCCACTAATAATAGAAATAATTATGCACGTCGTCGGGGTGGGGAAAGATATAAGGAATGCTGCACCCAGCCAATGATCAAGCACCCACATTCGGTGATGTATTTCAGCCAGTGGTGTTGCCCGTCTGCACATTGTTGATGTAACACTGAATGGATCAAAATATGTGGGTATTTTGGAATCCAAACTGCTACCATCTTCGGAATTTTATGTTTCAGGACGATAACGCGCCATGTCATCGGTCAAAGTTGGTTCACGAGTGGTTCAATCGAAAAGTTATAAGAAAACTTTAGTGGCCGGCACAGTCACCAGATCTTAATCCCATAGAGAATCTGTGGGTGAGATTGAAGCAAAAGGTCCATCAATAAGGACCTGCATCAAAAACAGCATTAGCGGAGTCTGGCGTGCGCAAAGAAATCTTACGTCCGGGCCTTTCGTCATTTTCAAATCTTCCCGCCCATCCTTAAAACGTGCAAACCCTGTGAATATTTGTGCACGAGATATGCAATTAGCCCCATACAAATCACGCAACAATTCAACTGTCTCAGATGCAGTGTTACCGATTTTCAAACACAACCGGGTATTTGCGCTCTCCTCCATGACATAACTGTGACGTCATTCTTCCACCGAATGACGTCATGCACAGGCGTAAATAATCATCTGCGCAATTCTCACGCAAACACTGCTGCCACAACATAGCTGATAAATGACATCAAAAAACCACGGCTTTCCGATCCATGTGTTTTACCAGAAGTTAAAACAAAATCAGTCTCATTGCTTAATTGCAGCATTGTATATGTACAAAGGCCGTTCCATGAAAACTAAGAATAATTTTATATTGAGTTGGCAACAGTGCGAAGGGGGAAAATAACCACGCAGACGATTAACCGAATTAAGGAAGTATCTATGGCAACAGTTATTAGCTGTGGCAGACGGTTCCGGTTTTGTTATTGTGCAGTTGTTTAAGGTACGTATGCATTTCGCCACACAGTTATGGAGGAGAGTGATTCATCAGAGTTAAGAAGTGCAATGCGCTGTGCGATAAAATTTGGTTATCGTTTGGGTAAAACGGCTCCAGAAAACAGTTGATTTCATGAAAAAAGCTTACAAAGATAAATGCTTGGGGGAGTCAATGATTTTTAGATGGCACCGTATTTCAAAAAAGGACATTTGTCGCAGAACTCTCTCCTAGGCCTGGTCGACCTGAAAGTGTTGTTACTGATCACATTGCTAACACTAATTGGACAATCCTTCAAGAAGATCATCGAATGACGTGTGAACACATTGCGGCGTCAACTAATACTTCAAAAACGCCGGTATTCCACATTCTACTGTGTGTGTGTTCCAGATGGGTACCTCATCACCTGACGAGAGAACAATTGTTAGCCAGAGTTTAGGTGTGCCATGAGTGGAAACAAATGATTACAAAGGATCCAGACTTTTTAAACATAGTAATAACTGCCGATGAAACACGGGTCCACTATTTCGACCCCCTCAAGAAGAGCGCAACGAGTGTCTGGAAACACACAGGTTCGCCTCCTCTGAAAAAAGTCCGCCAAACCAAATCAGCTGCGAAGGTGAAGTTGATAATTATCTTTGGTGATAAAAGTATAGTCTACCAGCATGCCGTTTCTCCACAAATTACTGTCAATGCTGAGTATTACATTTCAGTCTTGAAGCGTCTGCGACGACACGCATATCGATTAAGCGACCAGAACTGGTGAGCAAGTGGATTCTACAGCATGATAACGCCCGTCCACATGTAGCTGCTTATGTTCAACAGTTTCTTGTGAAACGCAGCATTGAAATCATGCCACAGCCTGCCGACAGTCCTGATCTTTCCCCGTGGGATTTCTCGTTGTTACGAACAATGAAGGAGAAGTTCCGTGGCGCAACATTCAACACAGATGCTGACGTTATTCAAGCTTTTATTTCACGAATGTTATCGCTAAAGCAGCTTCCACAAAATGCCTTCGCCACATGCTTTGAAAAGTGGACTGAACGATGGGACCGTTGCATATCATCCGAGGGAAAATACTTTGAGAAAGAATAACAAATATTTTGCTGTACCTATGCTTCTTCCTTTTGTGTTATTCTACTCAGTTTTTATGGAACGGCTGTTATACGTATGTATGTTTTTCTTAAAAATCATATTAGTACAACTGTTATTCTTATCCATTGGAGTTCGTTATTTCTTCTTTAAGGAGTAAAATATTCGTGGATTTAAAATCCCGCGCACTTACAGTTGATATATTCAAAAACCGTTAATATTTTCTGTATCTGCTATTTGTTTAGTTAAAGCTCTTTTTTGGTAAAAGTAAAACTAATAAATAAAACGCGTATTCTCAGAACGTAAATTTTCGTAAACGATCCTACCATATTTTTTTCTTTTGTTTTTGCTTAGGGCCCCATTTTAAATTATTTGTATTGCAGAATATATGAGAAAGCAAAAACTGATGGCTGTTTGGGTATGGAAATGAAACCGTTTCGTGGCAGTGAGATATTTTAAACGAATCACAATATTTCTTCATGCTTGGTAGAAATAGCAGTCGCCAAACAGAAATGCATTTCCTGCATCTGCGTAGTGATGCATTTTTTTTCACCTCACATGAGCACGACAACTGATAATAACCGCAAAAACATGCGATGAAAAACACGAACACGCGGAGAAATGATAAGAAGCAAGCGAGAGAAAGCGTCTCCCACCACAGCGTAAAAAAAAAAAGAAAAAAAAAGTAAAGGAATGAAAACGACAAAGTCTAGGAAAGAGATTCAACGAGAGCTGAGCTGCCAGCATTGGTGCAGTTTCATCCCGCGGGGGAATCTGGAAATAATCCCACAGTAACGGATATCATGATATGAAGGGGGGAGGGTGGCCCCAGACGCGTATTGACGAAAAACAAGAAAACTACTGTCTGAGTTTTCTGCAACGATAGGCAGATATCGCTGATCTGCGTCAGGTGGAGTATGAAAATAAATTCTTTCCATAAGGCGGATTACAACAAAATCTGTCCATCTCCGTTTTGAGGGGAAGAATATCGGTAACATAAAATTCACACGGAATTAACTCCGGTTTTTTTTTTTTCGTGGTATCCAAAAACGATGTGTCCTAAAATAGGGCTGTGAGATCCAGGAATGAAAACCTGATCCAGACTATATCACATCTCCAACTTCGCTTTCTATCTTTTGCAAACACGGCTGATAGAGTGGTATTGCGTGTGAGAGGGAGGCATAGACAAAAATGATAAGAGAAAGAGGCAAACTGAGGGTGCGGGAAGGAGCGGAAAAGAAAGAGACAAACAAACAGAGATGGGGGGGATACACAAAAAGATAAAAGGAGGAAAACGCACCGAAAGAGCGCTGCAATAGCCAAAGGACATAGAGAGACAGAGGAAGAGAGTAAATTACAGATTCATACAGAATCAATGTTAATTTTTACAGAATCTAATAATGAATTATCTTAAAATTGGCAGTAATATCTACAACTAAAAACTTAATTCAGACTATCACACCTCCCTATTCTCTTCTTATAGTTTGCTAACACAAGTGAAACAGAAAAAATTGTATTCTGTATGAGAAAGAGAGAGAAAGAGAGAGAGAGGGGGAGGCAGACACAAAGACGACGAAAGAAAGAGGCAGACAAAGAGGGATAGTGCGACAGACAAGAAAAAGGCAGAGACAGGTAAAGTAAAATAGGAAAACACACACACAAGCTCAAACTTACGGAAAGAGAGGAAGAAAGACATATAAGGACTTTGAAAGACAGGCACAGAGAGCTAGAAGAGGAGTCAGAAAAAGAGAGTGGGAATACAGAGGGACATAGGGAACAGTATAATAGAAATAAGAGGCAGAGAGAAAGGTATAACAGATATAGTAGGACAAAAGAAGAAAAAGCAGAGATGGACAAAGAGAGATAGAAAGGCACACACACAAATGTACAGAAGAACAAACTCACAGAAAATGAGGAAGAAAGACAAAAGAAACATAAAAACAGACAAGATAGATAAGACAGAAAATAAGAGTGGGAATATACAGGAGTTAAAGGAACAGTATAATAGAAAGAGAGAGAGAGAGAAATAAGAGATAGAGAGACAAGGGTATAATCGATATTGTGGGACAGACGTAGAAAAGGCAGAGACAGGCAAAGATAAATAAGGCACACACCCAAAGGTACAGAAGAAAAAATTCACGAAAAGAGCAGAAGAAAGACAGGCACATAGAGCTAGAAGGACAGATAGAAAAGGTAAGAATAGAGAGGCGTAATCGAAAGAGAAAGAATACAGTATAATACAGATAAAAGGTAAATGTAAAGAGAGACATGGAAAGGCAAAAAGCAAGAGAAGGGCAGAGAAAGGAAGAAGAAACAAAAAGGAAATGAAAGATGGTGAAAAACAAAGTCAGTTAAAGGAAGATAAATACTGAGAAAAGGCAAAGAAACAGGAAATATAAAGAGAATGAATGACAGAAAAGGAGGAAAGGGGACTCAGAAAGAGAGAGGAGTGCAGAGAGCGAGGACGGTAAAAAAGGAAAAACTGAAGGAGTAAGAAATTATATGGGAAACGGAGAGACATGCAGATCGAAAGGAAGAAAGACAAGCAGACGGAGAGTACACCTAAAGCAATACTAAAGTTTCACTTCAAACTCAGACTCGAAAGCAACAAATAAGAATATGCTCAAATACTTCGTCACAAGCAATCCCTTACATGCTATGCCTGTGGATTGACACTTGAAGAGAGGCTGGAACTTTTGAAATAAGCTTTATAATAATGATATCTTCTTTTTTTTCTTTTTCAGTTTGACTCTCTAACGCTTGAATTTTACTGAATTCTCACTAAACTAAGTCATAGCCCGTGTCATGCACGGGTGAAAAAGCTGTGACTGAAATATTTATAACACGAATCGTAAAATACATATAAATAACTATAATAAAGGGTTGAATTATTAATGGACAGTCTATAAGATAGGTCACCAACAACACAATCTTCGTAATATTCCCATACAATATTTCCATAACAGAAGCCTATTACATAGGTTAATAGATTTTAACCTATCATATGATGGTCACAGAACGTTAAAAAACATATAATGTAAAAATTTAGGTAATAAAAATAATATTAATACCTACGTAAGAAAACAAACTTCGCAGAAATTTGTTCAAGCACGTGCTTGTTGCCACAGGAGAAGTCGTTTGTCTTACTAACTTTATTTTATTTTCCGGTGTTTCTCCTTGATTTTCCGTATCGTGCGATGACGGTGAGCTTAGTTCCGATTTTGGCCACGAGTTAAAACAGATAGCAGATGGCGCTGCAAGTACTGAATGACGTCAGAGCGTTAGAAACAGACGTAGCCTATTATATAGGTTTTATTACGACCATCTACTTAATAACTCGCGGGGCCTGCTTTCTTTTGGAGTACGACAGTCGACTACACGAGGTGTCCGTACAACGGTATGGGAATCTGCAACCAAACTGTTTGAATTGCAGTCCATAGTTCTGTTATGGAACGGGGTGGTGTGTCCAGCTGCCTCACCTATAGTTCCACGACGTCATTTAGATGATAAATTGAGATAAGACCAGCCATACGGATCTCATCATCATCATCAACCATAACCAATCCCCTGCTGGATGAAGGTCTCCCCAAATTTCTTCCACAATTGTCTGTCTTGGGCCTGTCTCCTCCAAGTCACTCCAGCATACTTTCGAATTTCATCCATCCTTCTCCCATGGGATCTTTTCCTGTCCCTCGGAATCCAGTCTAAAATTTCGGTTGTCCATCGGTGGTGAGTTTTTCTGGCAACATGTCCAGGCCATTGCCATTTCAGTGATTTCACTCTGGTCATGATGTTGTCAACTCCTGTCATTTTCCTTACCCACAAGTTCCTCTTCTTATCTTTCCTGGTTACACCAAGTATGCATTTCTCCATGCTTCTTTGAGTTGTCTGCAGTCTTTGCATGTCTTTTTTAGTTAAGGTCCATGCCCCTGCTCCATACGTAAGCACTAGCAGGATGCATTGATTAAACACTTTTCTTTTGAGACATAATAGCAGACTGCTTTTAAAAATTGTACTGTTTCTTTCAAAAGCTCTCCAGGCAAGTTTTATACGCCGATTAATTTCTTCATCAATGTGACCCACACTTGATATCTGCTGCCCAAGATAAATGTAGTAATCGTTCTCAATCTTTTCTCCATTAATCGATAAATCTTTGTTTCTTGTAAAAGCATTGTACATCGTTTAGACTCCTGAAAGTTAATTTTTAATCCCACTTCTTTACTCTTGTCAGCAAGTTCTTGGATCATACTCTGCAGCTCTGAAGGGGTAGTTGCAAAGATGACTACGTCATCAGCAAAACGAAGGTGAGTTAAGTAATCCCCATTAATCTTTATCCCTTTGTTTGTTTTCCCAGTTCAATGATTGAAAGACATTTTGCAATGTGGCGTTAAAGAGCTTGGGAGATATGGTGTCACCTTGTCTCACTCCCCTTTCCAATTCTTATTGGTGCTGTATCCTCAAATATCCGAACCTTTGCATTTGCATTTTCATAGATGTTATTAATAATGCGAATGTATGCATCTTCAATACCGCAGGATTTCAAAGCCATTGTTACTGCTGCTGGTTTCAAGGAATCGAAGGCCTTCTCATAGTCAATAAAAGTGATGCATAATGGGAGTTCATATTCTGTTGTTCTTTCAATTAGTTGTCTCAGTACATGGATATGATCTATAGTACTTGTACATGGATATGATCTATAGTACCCAGCTTGTTCTCTTGGTTGGGCCATGTCTAGTGTTACTTTCGAGAGATGTGAGAGAACCTTAGTGAAGATTTTATAAACCACTGATAGGAGGCTGATGGGCTTGTAGTTCCTGAGATCTTCATCGTCACCGTTTTTATGGAGTAGGATCTTTGTAGCATTGTTTCAATCCTCAGGAATCTTCCCTTCATTAAGACATCTGGTGAAAACTTGGGCGAGTGTAGTTTCAATTTTTCCACTTGCTTCTTGTATAATGTCCACGGTATTTCCATCTTCTCTTAGAGGTCTTCCCTGTTTCATGTTCTTAATTGCTTTCGTAACTTCTGCAGGGAGGACTGGAGGGACTTTGGCACTGGTACCTGTCGTAATGTATGGAATAAAGGTATCATCCCTTTCACATAAATTGAGTTACGACCAGCCATACGGATCTATAATGTTTTAAGTCAATGGCACTTTAGAATGTTCTAAGTTTAATTCGGTGACTTGTACTGTTTGGTTAATTTTGCTTCTCTACAGCACACTAACATATTAGCTTAACTTTGTAAATTGGTATAAGCGTGAAAGCTCGGATTTCTTCTCAGTTGTAGGCGCTGACACTATCATCCTTCTTTCAAACTTTCTTAACTCACGACATTTAGCCAAAATGACATTGAATTATCCTTTACGTGAATGCAGTGCTGTCCTCCTACCTACATACCTGCCAAGCAGTGTGTTCGCCCTCAAGCGAGAGGGGTGATAGCGTCGCGTTTCCTAAAAGCCAGGTATCTCATAATTTCTGTTCTCTCAGTGTACATTTTTGTCATCGTTCGCTATACCATGGCTCGATTTAAGCAGCATTTCATCGCAAACTGCGAATCAAATCAACCGCATCACTCCGCAGATATGACTTTGCTTTACATACATTGTGGTACATTTTATTTTGAACTTCCATTACGCTGACCATCAGTGAACTTTTCGAGCATTTATGGTGGTTGCAGTGTGCCTTATGCCAATATTACCTTTTCCCCCAAAGATGATTTCCTCTTCTTTTTAAAGTGTTTCGGCTGACAGAAGTTGTTCAAGGTTAATTGCTGTTAATAGGTGAACCTCAAAGACCCGAAGGAGGGAATCAGTCATAGATTTCCAAACATGTCTCGAGTTCTCATCACCGGGCTGCGGTGTACACTGATTCTTTGAGTGTTGTACAGGCTTTGTCATCGTTGGACTGCTGTGACCACCCTTTTCTTTTTACCGTACGAAGGCTTCTTTGTTCTTTGCTCGAGGCCGGTGTCCAGATACAATTTTGTTGGATTCCCGGGCATGTTGGAATCTCGGGTAACGAGTGTGCTGATGGTGCTGCTAGATCTGCTTCCTCTTTGGTCGTCACACCCTTGCCACTGTTTCACCTGGATTTCCGCTTTCTTGTTCGCGACCATATCAAGTGAACGTGGCAAGGTCTGTAGGACCAAGAGGTGGAAAATAAACTGCATCGTATTAAAACTAATCTTGAAATTTGGAAATCCTCATATCGTCGGAACCGTAGGGAGGAAGTGGTGCTTGCGTGTCTCCGCATTGGGCATTGTCGTTTCACTCACCGCTTTTTGCTGTGTGGCGACACTGCGCCGATGTGTGAGACGTGCAATTGCCGACTCGCTGTCACTCATCTTCTGTGTACCTGTGTTCGTTTTCATGATGACTTTTTCATTTCTTTCATTCTCATTTGTTGAACGAGGACGCCGCTACACTGCAGCGGCTCCTAAATGACCACTGCAATACTGTTGCTTTTTTTCATTTTTTAAACAAATTGACTATTTTAAACATATCTAGATTTTAGCCCTATCATCTTACTCATTTCTCAGTTTCACTGAATCAGCTAGATTTTAATCATTGTATCATGTTTTTAATACTGTTTGTTTCATTATCTTTTTTAGCCCTTCCATCGTTCTCATTTTTCAGTTTTACATGATCAGTCAGATTTTAAGCTTTTTACCACGTTTTTAATACTGTTTGTTTGTCTGTCTTGTATCTGGCGCTCTTTGGCCAATCATGGCCCTTGCGCCATAAAAATCAAAAAACCAACCAATCAACCAAACATGACAAGTGATACAGTGAAGTGTCTGAAGGTTTTAGATGTGGTCTTATAGCCAAAAGATCGCGTTTCCATTAAAAGATTTGAACAGGATGAAATTAGACACATGATTCAACATTTTGCCTTATTGCTGCAAGCCAAAAATGAGGGGAGCTTAAGGAATTCTGGCTCCAGAATGCGGTCACTTCATCAAGGAAAAACTTGTGGTCCTTCATGTTAAAAATCCAAAAGAAATATCTAATGTAATATTTCTCATCTTTTTGAAATTTTATGACTGGATAACCACTAATGAACTATTAGTCAACACTAACAAATCTAAGGCTGTGATATTTAAAAGGCAGCTCATAAATAGAGATCAAGACTTATCGATATATTATGGTAATAAAAAATTGATATTTCTGATAACTTTACATATTGGAGAATTTACCTGCAGAATGATTCAAAATGAAATAAACACGTTGCTCTAACCTGTAATAAACTTTCTAGAAATATTGGAAATGTTAATCACATATTTTCTAACCTTTCTTTTAAAACGTTAATTCTATTATGTTATACACTAGTTCAAACGCATTTAATTTATTGTCTTTCATCATGCGGACAAACAACGAAATCCAATATTAGAAAATTACAAATTCTACAAAATAAATATATCAGACTAATGGATCTTAAATATAATTCTAACACTAATATGGCATATCATGCTGATCTTCACATTCATACGCGCACGTTAATCCCAATAAATATGGATTAAACAACTAATTAAGTATAACCTTGGACAAAATATGTATAAAAGAATAAATAATAATATCAATTGTGAAATAATCGATATCCATAATGTTACACATAAATACGATACCAGAAAAAAAGACTCTTATTAAAACATGTAAGCCAAAACTTGAACTGATTAAGCAAAGCATAAATTATCAGGGCCCACATTATTCGAATCATTTACTTTCTGAAATATCTATAATTAACAATTATAATATATTTAAAAAGAAACTAAAAAGCTACTTACTTGCACACTAATAATCTTATTATTTAAAAAGGGGAGGGATGGGAGTAAACAACAAGCCCGAAAGGAGTGGGTGAATAATGTAAAATGAACATTTCCTTCCTAATCCTGATACTTCGATTTTCTTCTCATGATCTGTCAAACGCTGGCCTCTCTTTGACTATTTGACTATGACTTCGGGGTTTCAAATTTAAGTCAGGTCACTATGTAGACCTTTTCCTTGATTCTCGTTACTGTTTCATCATTTCCTAGATTGATATGTTAATAATTGAATTAATTTTAATAATATTTCATGTAACATCTACAAATGGAAATAAAATAAATAATAAATAAATACTTCTAGTTTTGTCAATGTCTAATGCCATTTTAGAGAGGGGTTTTTCCTACATGTATCGTATAAAGAGTGACTATCACAGCAGTCTTAGTGAATCTTCGTTAGAAAATGTAATGCGCATATCTGTTAAAGGGCCATCTATGGACAGATTTCTACTTGATGAGGCTGTAAATGTTTTTCCAAACCACGTAGGCACGCACAGCCATATGGCAAAAGACAGATTTGGGACGTTGAAGAGGAGCAGCATTAAAAAAGGTAATAAGTAAATGTATCTAAAATTTGTTTCTAGTTTGTTTTCGAGCAAGTACTGGGGCTTCTATCGTAGTGTAATATCTTAGTGCTAACCAAACGTTTCTCATTGTTACACAAACTTAATTTGTATAGCAAATGTTGCTACACATTTATCTTTTCGTAAATCAAGCCTTACATTCGAATTTAACGCCACGTCGAAACACGAACCACTTTCTTTTTTTAGGAATCGACAGGGAGTCAGTCAAATCAGAAGAAAAGAAAAACACATATTGTATATACAACTTTGCAGCTAAGTATAAAGAGTATGGTCGAATGATCTGCAGTCGTCGAACCAATCGTTGACACGGAGCTAAGTCGTTGACTTAGATTTACCAGTGAGTTGTTCTACTATTGGGTTTTAATTCTCAAGTTCAGTTTGACGTTAACCTTACTAAGTAATTTCCCGTTATCTGTTTTTCTGTTAATCCAAGTTTTAAAATTGGTGCCGTCGTTCTTTATGTTATTTTTTTGTCTGAAGTTTCGTCCTTTCCGTTTGAATAAAGGACTTTCAAAGAGAGCTGTAGTGATTTCATGAAAATCAGGCTGCTCTAGTAACATTTTATTGAACCCCGAGGAATAATATAAAGGCGTATGTGCCATCATAATCCGTGTCCATGGATTAGAAGTTTCTATTCTGTGATGTCTGATTCTTAAAATATCTCAAAGAGGTCTCAGTTATTATCATCCACTTTCACTCCTTGATTCAAATATATGAATCTTAACTTGCCATATATGATGTTCCAGTTATTCATTCGATGAAACGGATTGCCTGACTCAAGTGATTCACTCATTTTGTTTACTTGGATCTCCAGCCTCGAATCACTCGCTTCGATTACTCTGATCGTCTTTCACGAGATAATCCTTCATTTCGACGACTTCTTTAACCAGAAAATCTGTCACCTGGAAACAGTTTCTCACTCATTTCGATGGCTCAGATCGCGTTACTCGAACCATTTATTTGTTCTGTTGATCAACATTTCTGACTGAAATCATCCGACATCAATAAAATAAGGGCTGCATTCCTCAAATTGATCATTCATTACGATGATTCAGATCACATGACTCGAATATGTCATGTATTTCAATAACTCGAATCATTAATGCATTTGGATAACTCTGATCACCTGACTTGAATATTCATGCATTTGGGTAATGAGTATCACCTGACTCGAACCGTTCATGCATTTGGATAACTCAGATCACTTATTTTTATTATTCGGATCATCTGAATCGAGTTACTCACTCCTTTTGGTGGCTGGGATAACGCGTAGCCGTCTTGAAAATTCAAGGTCATAACATTAGACAGATGAGATCTCTCCGTCTGTGACGTCACTAACGTTACACTGCCTGATACGTGGGTGTCGTGTTTGAGGTCATTCACGACAGTGTTAGAAGCCAATAGGAAACCTTCGTTTCCGTGTGATGTCACTAAAACAGGGAACTCGTCTCCCTAATGTATTTCTGGACATCTTTGGATAATGCAACTGTCTTTCTTACTTACTTTGATGATTCGGATCATCTTATTCGAGACAGTTACTCATTTTGATGAATACAATTACCTGTCACTCATTCATTTCGACGGACGGATGAATCTGATGATAGTTAATCGCTCCTTAAGATAAATCTGTCGCCTGACTTGAGTCAATCACCTATATCGATGACTTTGATCTCCTGATTCGAATGACTCACTCATTTTGATTATCCTGATCAACCTGACTCTAGCTATTTACATCTTACCATGATCTAATCACCTGACTGGAGTCTGTCATTCATTACAGTGACTGGATTATCTTACCAAAATGACACCCTCGTTTCGACTGCGTTGATCAACCTGACTTTATTAGGTGTGCAACTTAATTCTCGGCCCCTAACCGCAACCGATCATAAAACGTCAGCAAATGCAAATAGCTGCGTGCGGATAATGGCTGATTGCAGCACCATCCAACAGCTTTCTAAGCAACCATAACCGCTCACAGCTGTAGTGACAGAAGGGACAAAAATTGACGGTGAAAGCAATGTCGTTAGAGAAGCAACATTTGAGGCACTACCTCCTGTTCGCGTCTGAAAGAAAGTGCCGCGGAAACCCAGCAAATGATCTGCGCTGCTTTGGCTGAGGCTGCTGTGTCCTACAGTACGTGTAAGAAGTGGTTTCAGCGGTTTGATCAGGGAAATGTCGATTTCTGTGAAGCAGAACGTCCGGGACAGCCACAGAAAGTTGACGATGAGGAACTGGAACAACTGTTGGACGCGGATCCCTGTCGCACACAGTCAGAGCTCGTCCAGGAACTCGGAGTAACACGGCAAGCCATTGCAAAGCGCCTGTACAAGCTTGGACGGATTCACGAGGAGTGCCGTTGGGTGCTCCCCCCCCAACTCACAGCTGCGAACAAGTCCAGGCGCTACGATGTTGCCGTGTCCTTGCTGTCCAGATTCAAGAAGAAGGATTTCCTCCACAATATTTTGGCCTGTGATGAGAAGTGGATCCTCAACGATAATCCTACGCGGCCGAAATCGTGGGGTTATCGAGGTCAGCATATCACCAGTACCGCCAAACCGAATGTCCATGTCAGGAAGTAGTTGCTGTGTATATGGTGGGATCAGCGCGCTGTCGTACACTATGAGTTGCTGAAACTTGGTGAAACGGTCAATGCTGAGCGTTATTGTCAGCAACTGATTCGTGTGAGTGACGCAATGGAGGCGAAATGGCCATACACCGTCAAGGGCAGAAGGTAGGTCCTGTTGCTGGATAATGCGCGTCCTCACACCCCGAAAACGACTTTAAACACGATCACAGACCTGGGATGGGAGATTTTATCCCACCTGGCGTATTCTCCGGACTTCGCCCCGTCGGATTATCACCTCTTTCGCTCCATGCAGCATCACCTGAGTGATACTTACTTCACTTCTGTTGAGGAGGTCCACACAAGTATTGATGACTTTATCAACTCGAAACAGCCATCTTTTCTCCGCAGTGGCATTCTGCAGCTCCCTGACCGATGGCTCAAATGTATCCAACACGACGAGGATTATTTCCCTGGTTAGGTACGTATTCGGTTTGCTATAATTTGCTGTCAACGTGTCGTGCCTGTAGCCGAGAATTAAGTTTCACACCTAATATTTCCTCACTATTACGCTGACGGTTTGACTCATGCACGCAGTTCGGGAGATCTCTTGATGCGAATCACTCTCATTTCGACGCTTCTCAATCATGACTGAATCACCCACTCATTTCAAGGACTCTCAATCATGAGTGAATCACTCACTCATTTCAATTACTCTGATCGCCTGATTACAGTCGGTCATTCATTTTTGATGACTGGGATCACTGCACTACAAAAATTCACTAATTTGATTACTCGGGTTGATCTGACTTAAGTTGCTCTATAATGAATTAGCTTTATTTATCTTTTTGCTAAGCTAATTATTATGAATGAATAATGCTCTAAGCTTCAAAATAATGAATTCCCAAAAGGGTGTTGTTACTCGTTAATTATGAACTTAAACAAAGTCTCAACGCTGGTTATTTATATTAAGTAATCAAAGTCATAAACCTAACAGCCAGACAGAGGTCTGACAAAAACTATGAATTGAGAAAGACTGAACTTACTGAAAAACTTGTTTATTTCCAAGACTCTTGGTCAACTAAGGCACTCATATATCTTGTACATAATAATGAATAAACTCTCCTCTTATAGTACACACACTCTCATAACAACACCTCGCAACGCCAACACATCAACCAACGCTACTCAACGCAACGCTCACCCAACGCAACACAACTCCAACGCAACACAACTCAACACAACAACAACTCAACAGGTCTCGATGAACGCGCCTATATACTAGCTACCACCACGTCATGACTTACACTCATTGCCAGATCTCATTCAGCGGGTGAAATAATATTTCGTTCAGTAGGAAGATAATTTACATAGTAAAATAAAATAACCAGAGATAGTAAAATCAAAAGGAAAGTGAATATAGAGTATACGTTACAGCTCACATGACTCTGATCGTCAGACTCCAGTAACGTAGTCGATGACTCGGATCTCTAGAATCGTATCACTCAGTCACTTCAATTACTCAGACAGCCTGAATGGAGTCATTCAGTCGAAGACTCAGATTTTCCGATTTAGTGACGTGGTAAGTACATATTAATGTACCTAACCCATATTTTTAACTCTTATGCTGCATGTCTCCCATTTTATGCTTTTGTGTCCTCAAAATATGTGGTTAAAATGTTCTGGTTTGAATCATCAAGTTATTCCTTCACCAAATTCTTCTGATGATGGAATAGTTTGATGATTCATTACTTTGTTGGTGCCAGGCCTAATGTTCTAAAATGAAGTTGATTAAATACATTTGAATAAACGAAATCATAACCTTTAAGAAGCCATGAAATCGATTATCATAATTTTTTAGAGTAGAGCTGAGTTAAAATGAAGATCTCTAAATGAAGGTGAAATAAATAAACTTAAAACGGTTCCAGCCCCAAGTAAATTTAGGAATATCGAACTACGAGCTGAAAAGATACCTGTAGCCAAAAAGAGTAGGAATTCGTGTCAGAAATAATGTGCATACAAGCATCAGGTGTAAATGTATTGCACAGGTATTTAAAAAAGCTTCTTAATTGTATTTGCACAGGTATTTAAAAAAGTTTCTTAATTGTATTTGCACAAGTATTTAAAAAAGCTTCTTAATTGTATTTGCACAGGTATTTAAAAAAGCTTCTTAATTGTATTTGCACAGGTATTTAAAAAAGCTTCTTAATTGTATTTGCACAGGTATTTAAAAAAGCTTCTTAATTGTATTTGCACAGGTATTTAAAAAAAGCTTCTTGACAATGAATTGGACAAATACTCGAAGCTGTAAACTGGAAAGGTAGTCTAAATTTGTATTTGCACAGGTATTTAAAAAAGCTTCTTAATTGTATTTGCACAGGTATTTAAAAAAAGCTTCTTAATTGTATTTGCACAGGTATTTAAAAAAGCTTCTTAATTGTATTTGCACAGGTATTTAAAAAAGCTTCTTAATTGTATTTGCACAGGTATTTAATAACAGCTTCTTAATTGTATTTGCACAGGTATTTAAAAAAGCTTCTTAATTGTATTTGCACAGGTATTTAAAAAAGCTTCTTAATTGTATTTGCACAGGTATTTAAAAAGCTTCTTAATTGTATTTGCACAGGTATTTAAGAACACTTCTTAATTGTATTTGCACAGGTATTTAAAAAAGCTTCTTAATTGTATTTGCACAGGTATTTAAAAAAGCTTCTTGACAAGGAATTGGACAAATACTCGAAGCTGTAAACTGGAAAGGTAGTCTAAATTTGTATTTTCACAGGTATTTAAAAAAGCTTCTTAATTGTATTTGCACAGGTATTTAAAAAAGCTTTTTGACAAGGAATTTGACTAATACTCCAAGCCGTAAACTGGAAAGGTAATTTAACTTTGCGTTTGCTCGGGTATTTAAGAACAGTTCTTAATTGTATTTGCACAGGTATTTAAAAAAAGCTTCTTAACTGTATTTGCACAGGTATTTAAAAAACTTCTTGACAAGGAATTTGACTAATACTCGAAGCTGGAAACTGGAAAGGTAGTCTAACTTTGTATTTTCTCAGGCATTTAAGAACACTTCTTAATTGTATTTGCACAGGTATTTAAAAAAGCTTCTTAATTGTATTTGCACAGGTATTTAAAAAAACTTCTTGACAAGGAATTGGACGAATTACTCGAAGCTGTAAACTGGAAAGGTAATCTAAATTTGTATTTGCACAGGTATTTAAAAAACCTTCTTAATTGTATTTGCATAGGTATTTAAAAAAAGCTTCTGGACAAGGAATTTGACTAATACTCGAAGCTGTAAACTGGAAAGATAGTCTTACTTTGTATTTTCTCAGGCATTTAAGAACACTTCTTAATTGTATTTGCACAGGTATTTAAAAAAGCTTCTTAATTGTATTTTACACAGGTATTAAAAAAAAAGCTTCTTGACAAGGAATTGGACGAATTACTCGAAGCTGTAAACTGGAAAGGTAGTCAAATTTGTATTTGCACAGGTATTTAAAAAAGCTTCTTAATTGTATTTGCACAGGTATTTAAAAAAGCTTCTTGACAAGGAATTTGACTAATACTCCAAGCCGTAAACTGGAAGGTAATCTAACTTTGCGTTTGCTCGGGTATTTAAGAACACTTCTTAATTGTATTTGCACAGGTATTTAAAAAAAGCTTCTTAACTGTATTTGCACAGCTATTTAAAAAAACTTCTTGACCAGGAATTTGACTAATACTCGAAGCTGTAAACTGGAAAGGTAGTCTAACTTTGTATTTTCTCAGGCATTTAAGAACACTTCTTAATTGTATTTGCACAAGTATTTAAAAAAGCTTCTTCATTGTATTTGCACAGGTATTTAAAAAAAGCTTCTTGACAAGGAATTGGACAAATACTCGAAGCTGTAAACTGGAAAGGTAGTCTAAATTTGTATTTGCACAGGTATTTAAAAAGCTTCTTAATTGTATTTGCACAGGTATTTAAAAAAGCTTCTTAATTGTATTTGCACAGGTATTTAAAAAAAGCTTCTTGACAAGGAATTGGACAAATACTCGAAGCTGTAAACTGGAAAGGTAGTCTAAATTTGTATTTGCCCAGGTATTTAAAAAAGCTTCTTAATTGTATTTGCACAGGTATTTAAGAAAAGCTTCTTGGCAAGGAATTTGACTAATACTCCAAGCCGTAAACTTGAAAGGTAATCTAACTTTGCGTTTGCTCGGGTATTTAAGAACACTTCTTAATTGTATTTACACAGGTATTTAAAAAAGCTTCTTAACTGTATTTGCACAGGTATTTAAAAAAACTTCTTGACAAGGAATTTGACTAATACTCGAAGCTGTAAACTGGAAAGGTAGTCTAACTTTGTATTTTCTCAGGCATTTAAGAACACTTCTTAATTGTATTTGCACAGGTATTTAAAAAAGCTTCTTCATTGTATTTGCACAGGTATTTAAGAAAAGCTTCTTGACAAGGAATTGGACAAATACTCGAAGCTGTAAACTAGAAAGGTAGTCTGAATTTGTATTTGCACAGGTATTTAAGAAAAGCTTCTTAATTGTATTTCCACAGGTATTTAAAAAAGCTTTTTTATTGTATTTGCACAGGTATTTTAAAAAAGCTTCTTAACTGTATTTGCACAGGTATTTAAAATAGCTTCTTGACAAGGAATTTGACTAATACTCGAAGCTGTAAACTGGAAAGGTAGTCTAACTTTGTATTTGCACAGGTGTTTGAAAAATGCTTCTTAACAAGGAATTGGACTGATACTGGAAGCTGTAAACTGGGAAGGTTGTCTAATTTTGCATCTTGAAAAAGTACAGTTTGCAAATCAATTATCTAATGGCAATTACTTTCTTTTTTGACTTTCTCGCGACACACCTTCATTTCCAGATGCTACCAGTCAATAATTTACATAAATATTTTTTGGGGGAACGAAAAACAGCAGAGTGTTTTCCGTGATACCTATCTCATGAAATATTTCTAAAACCCCAATTCCTATGAGGAAGGCAGCTTCCAAAGAAGAACCTAATGTACGCGTTTTACCAGAAAACATAACTACATTAACCTTTCCTGCAAATGCACTCAACCAATTTTCTGTCTCGATTCCACTAATGGATATATGCATTAATAAAGTGATCTCGCGTAAAAAAAAAACAGGAGCCGGATGTAAGTGCTTTCATTATATATGCACGTCATTGATGAAACCGTAGGTATTACGTATTAATGCGTCCTTGGAGGATATCGGGAAAAGGTGAAGAAAACACGGAACTTTCTAAAGAATATTTTACAAAGCATGTTCTTTTCAAAAAAGTCTTTTAAAATTCTATGTTTTCTTTCCAAATGGATTCAGAAAACACAAATATATTTGCGGAACAACTTAAAACACTTTCGAGTTGTGCATATATTTATTTCTGAATCGCGCTTTCCGTACTAGTCTCAAAGAACTTTAACTCCATTTTGTAAACAAGTATCCCGAGGGCATTTACGATATTTATGACTTATTCACTCAAACTGAAAATATTCTTGAGGAAACTTTAAGTAACATAAATGCTGTCTTAGGATACACTACACCATTACGTTAATGTTTAATTTCATTATAAAAAACAAATATTTTAATGCATATTATTCAGCGTCACTGTCTGTAGACTGGATATTTAATGAAACTTTTATGGGCGTTATTTTTTCTTTATTAAAATGCCAAAGTGCCTTTTCGGTTTCGAAGTAGTGTCTTTCATATTGTATGGTCCCTAAATATTAAAAATCTCTAAAAACCCATGCTCTATCATACTGAGATTAATAGATTTATGTAGCTAATAAAGCGACTCAAATGTATCGTGCTTTTGTTGAAAGAAGATGTTGTTCAACCAGAAAAAAATAAAAACACCCTAAAATACACCAAACGTCGGCCAAATTCATTTAGCATTCGAATTTTAAATGCTGCGTGTGGGTCTACTTGAAAGAAATCCATAATGAAAGTCATTGGTTAGCTCAGCATGAAGAAATTAAATGGCGTATCAAACTATATGTCTTTGACCAATATTACGCTAACCAATGAAAGTCATTGTAAAAAAGGAAGCATCCGATTGGCTTGAAATTCGCAGTTACTATAGGCTGTATGACGCCTGCATCTGGAAGCTGGGCTAACCAATGAAAGTCATTGGTTAGCCCAGCTTCCAGATTTCACAACAGCTGTTCGTTAATTTCCTTCAAAACTTTGGGAAAAATTATATTGTGATAGTTTAAGGAGAAGAGGATTCGATCTTTTCCGAAATACGAGTAGGCTTAACAACAGCAAATTGACAGCCTTTCAAAAGATGCTCGTTGTAAGCGACGTTTGGGATAGGCGACGTAAAAGAAGTGCTACTTCCAGTGCATGAGATAGCAGAACAATAATGTGTAATTTTAGGTATCATTCGGATCTCTTGGTGGCATAAAACAGCTAAAGGAACAGGGACAGATCAATAGTAGAATCTACACATAAACACACACATATTGTTTTCATCTAGATTTATGACTCTGATAAATAGACAAAGGCATCGCTCTTTCCACGTTTTACTTTAATTAACACACAGCAACCAAAAATTGTATTTCGACTCCGCTGGGATCGAACCCCAGATCTCTCTTTAACTAGCCGAGTGCGTTCGCCTTGCGCTACAGTGCCAAGAATCCACGGCGCTATGTGTGTTTATCTGTCAGCATCTGACTTCACAACTCTGTAGGGGTGGGCTGAGCAACTGAGACGTCTCCATCTGGTGGGGCTTAATGCACAATTGATTAATTACGGCTAATAGATCCAAAGGGTGAGAGAAATGATGAAAATCTTCCATGTCGCCATTATTTTAGCCATTTTATAAGGTAATCAGTCAGAAAGGAGTAGTGCCAATTATCTTCCTAAATGACAACTTTGGATAAAAAAAGCTACGGAGGAAAGCAACGCTTTCTTATGTGCAGGTTCACTTGTTCCAGCCTCTTTGGGTACACGTTTTAGAAAGCTAATATATTCGTTGAAGCTGCTTTCAGCCTATTTTGCTAACCCCGAGTTAATTCATTCTAGCCGGTTAAAGAGTTAAAACTGTTCTTTTTTGGGAGCTAGGGTTAAAGAGTTAACACCCTTATTATTTTTAATTTACGCTAATGTTTTTTTTTTTTTATGTTCGTTTCATTGCAGATATGCATTCTTTTGGTGATCACACGAGTATTCATTTTCGGTCACACTGTGTCGATACCTCGTATGAAACACGCTTTGCACGAATATCAGACCTGGTTTCGTAGTAAACACTGTAACGTACACTGAAGTGCCAGAAAAACTGGTACACCAGTCTAATGCATGGTAGGTCCCCCACGGGAGCGCAGAACTGCAGAAATGCGACGGGGCATGGACTCCACTAGCTTCTGGAAATATGCTGTAAGCCAACGCACACCATAATTCCTGTAGAGCGTTCCACAATTCGGGTGTATTCCGAGATCTCGGATTCCTGTGTTCGATAGCGCGTTGCATGGCATCCCAAAAGTGTTCTATCACGTTAAGATCTGGGGACTTGGGTGGTTATGGCGACACCCCAAACTCAAATGAATGCTCCTCTACCCATAATGTGTCATCCCGACACTTGTGTGGAGGTGCATTGTCCGGTTGGAACAGGCCCAACCCATCAGCGTGAATGCAGGACATGAACAGGTGTACCTCGTCAGAAAGGATGCGCACATTTGACCGGTCACAAACGTTTGTGGACGTACCAGGGGTCCCCGTGAAGTCCAGCTAAACACACCCCACCATACCATTACGGACAACCCCACCAGCCGGTACAGTTCCCTGCTGGCAGGCGGGATCCATGGCTTCATGGAGTTTGCGCCACACACGAATCCTTCCATCTGCCCGATACAGTTGAAAACGCGACTCGTCAGACCAAGCTACTTATTTCCAGTCATCAAGTGTCCAGTGGCGGTGTTGCCGTGCCCAAGCGAGGCGCATAGCTCTGTGTCGTGCACCCATCAAGGTGACTCGAGTTGGGCGTCGGCTCCCTAAGCCCATATCGTTCAGGGTACGTTGCACAGTCCGGACGCTGAAGTTTGTTGAGGCTCCAGCATTGAATTCCGACGATACCTGCGAGAGTGTTGTACGCCTATCGCGCGAAACGATTCTTGACAGCCGACGATGGTCACGTTCACCCAATGTCTTTTTATGGCCACACTGGTATCGTAGGTTGGAGGTTTTACCGGACTTCTTGTAGTCATGGTACACCCTTGCAATGGTCGTCCGTGAAAATCCGAACTTCGTTTCTACCTCCGAAATACTATGGCCCATCTCACGAGCGCCATCCACGACAACGCGTTGAAAATCGCTTAAATCGTTATTACTTGTCATTTACATGCCGAAAACAGCTCTGACGCTGGCAAAGATGTCTATCGCTTTATATACGCACTGACGGACGCAACCGAGTACGCGCATAGGTGACGTTGCTGTGTATTTTGCATAAGCTCGTCTGTACCAGTTTTTCAGGTACTTCAGTGCATATTCTAATTTAACTTTCATTTTTAATTCCTTTTCGTATGTAAATTTGAGTTTGTTCTCTTTTGCACTTTCCAAACTTAACGTGATATCTTCCCTATCACATGAATGAGGTTGGCAACACTTTTGAGATCAGAGAGAGTGACTTATGAATG
The DNA here is from genome assembly GCA_039090855.1 of Macrothele yani. Lineage (NCBI taxonomy): Eukaryota > Metazoa > Arthropoda > Arachnida > Araneae > Macrothelidae > Macrothele > Macrothele yani. Next base: position 24,898,531 of record CM076991.1, on the reverse strand, counting down.
TGATAAGAACTACAGATAAAAAGGACGATACAGCAGTTATTATGTGTATGTGTGGAGATGTTCGCTCTGTGTAAGAGCTAGATCACACGGTATTATATGTGGCTATATTGTGGATTTCTTCTATTTGCTGGACCAATAAATGGTTATCGTAAGTTGACTTCTGTTTATGTTTCGTCTGGCCATAAGCTATTGGCACCGTATTCTTATTTAGTTCAACATTCCTTAGTCATGGTTTTAGACATGGCGTAACACCAATCTCGCACACGAAAAAGGGTTGTAACGTACCAGGAGATGTGACGTACCTGCCATAAGGACGCACACGACATAAAGGCAGATAGGAATCAGAATAAAACGTCCACGTAGCTTAATTGGTAGAGCAACTTATTCCGGAATGAGTGGACCCGGGTTCGAACCCCGGCGCGGATAAAAATGACGGAGAAATTCACTTCGTTATAGGGTTGCGTCATAACACTCAACATTACGAAATCAAAAAGTATGTATTTTGTACAGACATTTAATGTGGACCAGGAACATCAAAGAAAGATCTTCGCTCTTTCCACGTTTGTAAGTGAGTCACGGAAAAATTCTCATTGGCCGCCACGGGAGTCGAACCCAGGGTCTTCCAGTTACGCGCCGGATGTAAAAAAACGTGTAGCGGAAGCATATCCGGCGCGTAACTGGAAGACCCTGGGTTCGACTCCCGGTGGCGGCCAATGAGAATTTTTCCGTGACTCACTTATAAACGTGGAAAGAGCGAAGATCTTTGTTTGATGTATTTTCTAGTTGAAAGGCTCGAGGTGAGGCTCCTCCTGAAGCGATTCAAAATTGCATGCATGAACGGACCTCTCGAGACATGCTTTCGACAAAGTTTTGGAACACAGCGATAGGTATGCGCTTCCATTCAGTACATAATGCTGCCGGTAACTGTTGCTTAGTAGTAGGCCTCAGTTTCAAACTTCTTATGCGGAGCTATAATTCATCCCATATAGGTGCTCTATCGGATTAAGATCAGGGCTAAGTGCTGACCAGTCCACACCGATACGGAATTATCGTAAAAGCACGCCGTAACAGTCCTTGCTGTATGGCTCGGGGCATTATCCTGCAAGTACCAACAGGGCTTGGTTCCATAGTATTGCCACAGAATTGGTAGTGCATAATTGTTTAGAATATCTAGGTAGACGTGCTGTTTCACAGGTTTGTCCAAGATAACCAATGGACCGGGACCATACCACGAAAAAATCCCGCACGAGTGCACTGCCAGCTCCAAACGTGACGTAGAAACAGTACATTGTGTTAAATAGCGTCGCCCCGGTTGACGTCATACCCACACGCGGCCATCAGACTGATAGATCGTGTATCTGAATGCATCAGTTCATCGGATCCGTTTCCATTGATTTACGGTCCACGATAAATGTCCTTTACGCCATGCTAATTGACGAGTAGCATTCCGAGTGGAGATGAAAAGCTTATGAGTAGCCGCACGCCCACGGTTACCCATGGAATGAAGTTATCTGCGAATGGTACGTGTACATACCGAGGTTCCAGCATTTTTACTCACCTGTACACTGAGGTCTTGTGCAGTACTCCGTCGATGAGCTGTAACGACTCTCCTAAGGCTTCGACGTCCTCTATCCCTGATTTTCTTTGATCTGCCGGTACGTTTTGCTGCTTCAGGCACGCCATGTGTCTTCCACGTATTCAGTACATCCAAAACAGTTGACTTGGGTATGTTTAAACGCCTCTCGGTTTATTTTATGGACAACCCACTAATATAACACCCAACAATCTTTCCTTTCTCAAAGTTATAAGTCCCTAACACCCTAGCCCTGTGGAACTCCTTTTGCGACATCTTCACTCAACCTCACAGTGCGATATGATCGCGGTCAGTCACAGGCTTGTTTTTATACCATTTGTAGCTATACCGCGCGTCCTAACAGCGCGGCGCAGCGGATCCCTTCCTTTTCTTTTGAAATAGTGTCCGGTGATTTTTGTCAATATAGTGTATATGTTACTTCAATAGTACGGCAAGTGTTCAGAGAAAACGAGGTTACTTACGACCCCAGTTTTTTTAGTAGTCTCAGTCACCACCCCTCAATTTAAACTTCCTTTGGAGTTGATGTTTTCTTATGTAAATCGAGTTACTTCCGGGCGAATTATTCTCCCACTTAACGGCACTTTACTTCCCCGAACAGCTATTAGGTGGGACCGGAACGTAATGTCGTATTGTAGGGAGGTAAGTTTGGGGAGAAGTTGAGAGGTGTTTTTTGCGTTCAACGTAAAGTAAGGGTATGTACAAGTGAATGAAAACAGTAAATTCCGTTTAGTGCCTTTAACTTGCGTAGGTGTTTTTGACTTCCAGATTTGCAGAACAAAATCAGTGACATAAAACCCGAAGAGAGCCATGTTCGTCATTTTACGCAGTATGAATTTTCACACGCGGAACTATGCAACCGTGACCACCAATAACATTTGCGCTGTTTAGCGGAATGCGTTAAATGTGCGCAAGTTCCAGTGTTGGTTCGCCCAGTTCCGGTAGAGCAATTTTGACCTCTCTGATGCACCTCGTGCAGGAAGGCCCATGGAGCTGGGCAATGACCTGCTGCGTGCAGCCGTTGAGGCAGATCCTCGTCAAACCATTAACGAAATATCCCAACGACTTAATGCATCATGGTCTATTGTCCAAGAGTGCCTGCTACAGATAGGGAAGGTCTATAGACAAGGAGTTGGATCCCACACCAACTTTCTCATGACAACAAAGCCGAGCGTTCCACCATCAGCAACTCTTTGCTCAGCAGACAGGAAAAGGATCCACTTCTTCATCGAGTTGTCACTAAAGATGAAAAGAGGGTTCTCTACGTGAACAACAAAAGGAAAAAACCAGTGGCTTTCTTCAGGTCAGACACCAGTTCCTACGCCAAAACCAAGCCTACACCCAAAAAGGTTTGACTATGTATTTGGTGGACTACCGCGGGCATAGCTCACTTTGAGCTATTGGAACCCAGATAGATCTTAACGGCAGACTTCTATTGTCAACGACTAGACCGTTTGAAGTAAGCTCTTACTGTAAAACATCCAGCACTGGTCAACATAAAAAATGTCATCCTCCAGCACTGGTCAACATAAAAGGTGTCATCCTCCAGCACTGGTCAACATAAAAGGTGTCATCCTCCAGCACTGGTCAACATAAAAGGTGTCATCCTCCAGCACTGGTCAACATAAAAGAGGTTATCCTCCAGCACTGGTCAACAGAAAAGGTGTCATCCTCCAGCACTGGTCAACATAAAAGGTGCCATCCTCGAGCACTGGTCAACATAAAAGGTGTCATCCTCCGGCACTGGTCAACAGAAAAGTTGTCATCCTCCAGCACTGGTCAACAGAAAAGGTGTCATCCTCCAGCACTGGTCAACATCAAAGGTGTCATCCTCCAGCACTGGTCAACATCAAAGGTGTCATCCTCCAGCACTGGTCAACATCAAAGGTGTTATCATCCAGCACTGGTCAACAGAAAAGGTGTCATCCTCCAGCACTGGTCAACAGAAAATGTGTCATCCTCCAGCACTGGTCAACATCAAAGGTGTCATCCTCCAGCACTGGTCAACATCAAAGGTGTCATCCTCCAGCACTGGTCAACATCAAAGGTGTCATCATCCAGCACTGGTCAACATCAAAGGTGTCATCCTCCAGCACTGGTCAACAGAAAAGGTGTCATCCTCCAGCACTGGTCAACAGAAAAGGTGTCCTCCTCCAGCACTGGTCGACATAAAAGGTGTCATCCTCCAGCACTGGTCAACATAAAAGTTGTCATCCTCCAGCACTGGTCAACATCAAAGGTGTCATCCTCCAGCACTGGTCAACAGAAAAGGTGCCATCCTCCAGCACTGGTCAACAGAAAAGGTGTCATCCTCCAGCACTGGTCAACAGAAAAGTTGTCATCCTCCAGGACTGGTCAACAGAAAAGGTGTCCTCCTCCAGCACTGGTCGACATAAAAGGTGTCATCCTCAAGCACTGGTCAACATAAAAAGTGTCATCCTCCAGCACTGGTCAACATAAAAAGTGTCATCCTCCAGCACTGGTCAACATAAAAGGTGTCATCCTCGAGCACTGGTCAACATAAAAGGTGTCATCCTCAAGCACTGGTCAACAAAAAAGATGTCATCCTCCAGCACTGGTCAACAGAAAAAGTGTCATCCTCCAGCACTGGTTAACATAAAAGGTGTCATCCTCCAGCACAGGTCAACACAAAAGGTGTCATCCTCCAGCACTGGTCAACATAAAAGTTGCCATCCTCCAGCACTGGTCAGCATAAAAGGTGTCATCCTCCAGCACTGGTCGACATAAAAGATGTCATCCTCCAGCACTGGTCAACATAAAAGGTGTCATCCTCCAGCACTGGTCGACATAAAAGGTGTCATCCTCCAGCACTGGTCAACATAAAAGGTGTCATCCTCCAGCACTGGTCAACATAAAAGGTGTCATCCTCCACCACTGGTCAATAGGAAAGGTGTCATCCTCCACCACTGGTCAACATAAAAAGTGTCATCCTCGAGCACTGGTCAACATAAAAGGTGTCATCCTCGAGCACTGGTCAACATAAAAGGTGTCATCCTCGAGCACTGGTCAACAAAAAAGGTGTCATCCTCCAGCACTGGTCAACAGAAAAAGTGTCATCCTCCAGCACTGGTTAACATAAAAGGTGTCATCCTCCACCACTGGTCAACATAAAAGGTGTCATCCTCCAGCACTGGTCAACATAAAAGTTTTCATCCTCCAGCACTGGTCAACATAAAAGGTGTCATCCTCCAGCACTGGTCAACGTAAAAAGGTGTCATCCTCCAGCACAGGTCAACATAAAAGGTGTCATCCTCCAGCACTGGTCAACATAAAAAGTGTCATCCTCCAGCACTGGTCAACATAAAAGGTGTCATCCTCGAGCACTGCTCAACATGAAAGGTGTCATCCTCCAGCACTGGTCAACAAAAAAGTTGTCATCCTCCAGCACTGGTCAACAGAAAAAGTGTCATCCTCCAGCACAGGTCAACATAAAAGGTGTCATCCTCTAGCACTGGTCAACATAAAAGTCGTCATCCTCTAGCACTGGTCAACATAAAAGGTGTCATCCTCCAGCACTGGTCAACATAAAAGGTGTCATCCTCCAGTACTGGTCAACGTAAAAAGGTGTCATCCTCCAGCACAGGTCAACATAAAAGGTGTCATCCTCCAGCACAGGTCAACATAAAAGGTGTCATCCTCTAGCACTGGTCAACATAAAAGTTGTCATCCTTTAGCACTGGTCAACATAAAAGGTGTCATCCTCCAGCACTGGTCAACAGAAAAGGTGTCATCCTCCAGCACTGGTCATCATAAAAGGTGTCATCCTCCAGCACTGGTCAACAGAAAAGGTGTCAACCTCCAGCACTGGTCAACAAAAAAGGTGTCATCCTCCAGCACTGGTCAACAGGAAGGGTGTCATCCTCCAGCACTGGTCAACAGAAAAGGTGTCGTCCTCCAGCACTGGTTAACAGAAAAGGTATGATTCTCCAGCACGACAACGCAAGACCTCACACGGCACGACGGACCCAGCAAACAATCAGAGATTTTGGCTGGGAAGTTCTGCACTATCTCACTTATTCTCCTGACATTGCACCATCTAGTTACCATTTGTTCAGATCTCTACAGCACTTTCTTAATGGAAAGCGATTCCACAATACTGATGATGTCAAAACGGGGCTCTGAACGAAACCAAACTTTCAAAACATCTTTTTATAAAGACGGCATTGAAAGTTTGGTTTCACGATGGGCAAGTGTGATCGATAATGATGGTGATTATATAATTGATTAAGAAATAACTTTTTCCTGTTACAGTGTTTCCCTTCTTTTCCAAAAACGACATTACTTTCTGTTCCCTCCCAATATTACAATTTGGCAAGACTGAGAGTGAATCAGGACAAACTACACTGAATGTACCGAGATGAATGGAGTTACTAGATTTATACAGATATCAAGAAATTACGAGTAAATTGTTAATCGTTGATACGAAGCCTGTTTAGATAAACACTATATGAGCAGATGTATCAGGACACCACTTTTGAGTAGTGCAGTGTTTCGCTTACATCATAGCCATGACCCATAAAAGCATATGAAGACGCACTTGGCCTGGCAAACATCATACACGCGGGTAAATTAAAAAGTAAGGTCAATCTTGTCGTATATTACAGAAACTAAGTGACATAAACGTAAATATTACCTTATATCTCCACGTTGTCTCCCTGTCGTTCAACGCATAATTTATATCTGCCGACAAGCTTCTGAATTCCTGAAGAGATGAATGTTCTGGGTTGCTCCTGCAGCCACGAATGCATCGCTTCCTGTATCTGGACATCACTTTCAAAACGGCGGCCTCGCAATGCGTCTTTTAGAAGCCCGAAGACATGAAATTCGCACGGCACCATATAAGGGCTACAAGCAGGATGTGATAACACCTCAAACTTCAACTCGGAGATCGCTTGTCCAATGCAGTATGTGGACAAGCATCGTCATGCAGAAACAGCACTTTTTGTGATAACATTCCCTGTCGTTTTGCAACAATTGCTGGTTTCAATTTGTCTTTCAGCAAGTCACAATATGACCGACTGTTAATTGAGTTACCCTGTGCTTGATATATGTTTAACGATGGGTCCTTTCATGTCAGAAAAGCGAATCAGCATTAAATTTTGTGCCAAAGGGACAACTTTGAACTTCTTTTTGCATTAGAATCTCAGATTTTTCCACTCCATGCTTTGCCTTTTGCTCCCGGGCGTCGTAATGATGAACCCACGTTTCGTCCACAGTAACAACCCTCTCCTGAATACTAGGATCTGGCTCATACCGCTTCAAAGAATTACCAATTCCAGGATACTTGTGCGCATCAGACAGCTGCAGTGGCACCCATCTGGCACACACTTTATGATATCCGAAATCGTCATGACTATTGAGAACGCAGAACCATAGCTAATGTTTACCTTTTGGGCGATCACAGACAGGGTAACTCGGCGATCTTCCATAATGAGCGCATCGATGCGATCCAGATGGTCCTTTGGGCGAGAGGTCGACAGACGACCCGAGCGAGCTTCATCAAACACATTCGTTCAACCGGTTTGATACTTTTCTATCCACTTGTACACATGTCTCTAGCTCACACACCTGTCCTCTCCATAGTACACAAGTATCTTTCGATGAATTTAAACGTGTTGCACACCCTCGCCCCATAGGAACCTCAATACATTTCGCTGCTCGACGTTGGAGCATATAGACAAGCGAGCGGATGTTTACGCCCTTACAACTGCTGTGTAAGTGCGGTTAAAATATTAGCGATTGCATCTGCCGCGTGTCAAGGTTACGTGCTCTCCCCTGCCCAAATAGCAATCTGCCGCAACTCTGCTTGCGGACGTAACGACAGCATTGACCTTACTTTTTGATTCAGCCTCGTACAAGACTTAAAAGCAGACAGGGATTAGCGACTTTCAACGTGGCATGCTCATTGGATGACATCTTTGCAACAGGCCAGTTCGGGACATCTCTGCTCTGCAATGGCTGCCCGGATCAACTAAGTGATGTCGTTATGAAGTGGAAACGCGTCGCAGTAACAGTGGGACCATTGAGACCACGTAGGCCAAGTCAAAGCAGAGAGGTACGTCCGAATGCTGAAGCAGGTGGGGAGAAAATATTGCCTTTCCTCGACTGTGACACTCACTGCCGAGTTCCGAAATGCATCTGAAAGCAACGCCAGCATCACAGCGGCTCTTCGTGAGCTACAAGGAATGGGTCTTCATCAGGGCCGGATTAAGGTGTCAATGAGCTCCTAGGCTAAGACATTTGAGTGGGACCCCCCCCCCCAAAGGACTTATAACGGGGAATTATTATGTAGTCCGTTAAAACACGAAAATGTAGCTGCTAAATTATCAGTAGAGTTTTCATAATAAGTCACTGTATTTTACCTAATTCTTATACAAGCACATGAGTTAAAAGCTTACGATTCCTAGATTTTGTCTTGGATTTTCTAATGATTTAGTATTGCATACTTTTCTTAGTGCATATGTTTTACTATGCACGCTGAAGCCACAGGGGACTTCGATCATCAACGGTTTCCAATAGCGAATTGGGAGGTGTGGGTGGATGGTAGTGTAAAAGCTGAAACTGTCTCTCCGACCCCGATGTACACAGCGACATGAAACCTTTACCCTTGGTGAGTCACTACCTTGAAATCTATTTGTTCTCCAGCCTCTGTTTCTGACCAAGTGGAAATCCTACGAGGCAAAGGTAAAATTACGAATTTTATAAACCTCTCTCTCTCTCTCTCTCTCTCTCTCTCTTTACCGACCCATCAATTATTTGCCCAGGCATGCTTCACCCTAAGTCCCCCCTTAATCGGGCCCTGGTGTTCATGGTCGAGCAGTCGCACACAAAGATTGCATCAGCAAGATCAACGCCAAGTGTAGGTTGTAGTGGTGTAAAACTCGGAGCCAGTGGAATCCGGATCCGTAGAAATATGTTCCCTGGAGAAATGAATCATGGTTCACCACTTGGCAGTCGGACGGACGTGTCTGGGTGCAGAAGATGCCAGGTGAGTTCTACATTCCGGACAGTGTTGTGTCATGTGTGAAGTTTGATGGAGCATGCATCATATTCTGGAGTTGTTTTCATGGTTTGGGCAGCAGCGGCGACCTCTAGTTTCAGGTCTCGGGAATCTTAACATTGAGGTCTAAAATGGCATTCTCGACAATTCTGTGCTTCCAACATTTTGGCAACAGTTTGGTGAAAGCTCTTTCTTTTAGCAGCAACACAATGATCCTATCCACAAAGCAAGGCCCGTTTAGGAATGCTTTGATGAGATAGATCCGTGCAGGAATGGTTTGATTGATGACATTGGGGTGCAAGAACTTAACTGGCGTGCAAAACGTCCCATCTGAACCTCATGTAAAGCCTTTGGGGTGAATAGAAACGCCGACTGCGAGCCAGACTGAACAGCCCACCGCGAGCCAGACCGGACCGCCAACTGCGAGCCAGCCCGGACCGCCAACTGCGATCCAGACCAAACAGCCCACTGCGATCCAGACCGAACAGCCCACTGCGATCCAGACCGAACAGCCCAACGCGTGCCAGACCGAACCCCTCACTGCGAGCCAGACCGAACCGATCACTGCGAGCCAGACCGAACCACCGACTGCGAGCCAGACCAAACCACCGATTGCGAATCAGACCGGACCTCCCACTGCGAGCCAGACCGAACCCCTCACTGCGAGCCAGACCGAACCACCGACTGCGAGCTAGACCAAACCACCGACTGCGAATCAGACCGAACCTCCCACTGCGAGCCAGACCGAACCTCCCACTGCGAGCAAGACCAAACTGCCGACTGCGAGCCAGACCGAACCGCGGACGGCGAGCCAGACCGAACCGCCGACTGCGAGCCAGACCGAACCGCCGACTGCGAGCCACACCGAACCACCGACTGCAAGCTAGACCAAACCTCCCACTGCGAGCCAAACCGAAACGCCGACTGTAAGCTAAACCTAACCTCCCACTGCGAGCCAGACTGAACCGCCCACTGCGAGCCAGACCGAACCGTCTACTGCGAGCCAGACCGAACCGCCGACTGCGAGCCAGACCGAACCGCCGACTGCCGGCCAGACCAAACCTCCCACTGCGAGCCACACCGAACCGCAGACTGCAAGCTAGACCAAACCTCCCACTGCGAGCCAGACCGAACCACCTACTGCGAGCCAGACCGAACCGCCGACTGCGAGCCACACCGAACCGCCCACTGCGAGCCACACCGAACCGCCGACTGCAAGCCAGACCGAACCGCCCACTGCGAGCCAGACCGAACCGCCCACTGGGAGCCAGACTGAACCGCCCACTGCCGGCCAGACCAAACCGCCGACTGCGAGCCACACCGAACCGCCGACTGCAAGCTAGACCAAACCTCCCACTGCGAGCCACACCGAACCGCCCACTGCGAGCCACACCGAACCGTCTACTGCGAGCCAGACCGAACCGCCGACTGCGAGCCACACCGAACCGCCGACTGCCGGCCAGACCAAACCGCCGACTGCGAGCCACACCGAACCGCCGACTGCAAGCTAGACCAAACCTCCCACTGCGAGCCAGACCGAACCGCCCACTGCGAGCCACACCGAACCGCCCACTGCGAGCCAGACTGAACCGCCCACTGCGAGCCAGACTGAACCGCCCACTGCTGGCCAGACCGAACCGTCCACTGCGAGCCAGACCGAACCGCCCACTGCGAGCCAGACCGAACCGCCCACTGCGGGCCAAACCGAACCGTCCACTGCGAGCCAGACCGAACCGCCCACTGTGAGCCAGACTAAACCTCCGACTGCAAGCCAGACCGAACCGCCGACTGTGAACCAGACCGAACCGCCGACTGCAAGCCAGACCGAACCGCCGAGGTCGAGCCAGACAGAACCGCCGACTCCTTTCAATCTTTTTCTTTTTTTATTGGGGGTTTAACGACCACGGCGTGCAACTCAATGGGGTATTATATGCAGTTGCCCGTCCCTAATTTAGGGCCAATGGTTCCAGAGTAGGGAGAGAGCCAGTGTGGTAAGTCAAACGCAGCATCCATGTCTCATCGTGATTCGATCCCGGACACATCTCGGACGAAAGCCATCGCATTAACCACTGCGCTACCGGGCTTCGAACCGCCGACTTTGTAATGTACCAGGAGATGTGACGTACGCCAGAAGGACGCACACGACATAAAGGCAGATAGGAATCAGAATAAAACGTCCGCGTAGCTCAATTGGTAGAGCAACTTATTCCGGAATGAGGGGACCCGGGTTCGAATCCTGGCGCGGATAGAAATGACGGAGAAATTTACTTCGTTATAATGGCGCCCGAACTATCCGGATGACCGGACCGTTCAAAATCTCGCAATGGTGTGATGTTCTTTCCTCACCGCGAGATAGGAAAAATCAGAGCATCCCTTCTCCAGCACTTAAAAAAAAAAATAAGTAAATAAGGGGGAGATGATGTAACGTAACAGGAGATGTGACGTACGCCAGAAGGACGCACACGACATAAAAGCAGATAGGAATCAGAATAAAACGTCCGCGTAGCTCAATTGGTAGAGCAACTTATTCCGGAATGAGGGGACCCGGGTTGGAATCCTGGCGCGGATAGAAATGACGGAGAAATTTACTTCGTTATAACTTCTGTGACTGACCTGACTAATGCTCTTGTAGCATAATGGAAGGTGATTTCTGCAGCAATGTACCAAAATCTAATGGAAATCCGCCCCATCGGAGTGATGGTCGCGATAGAAACAAATGGTGGATCAACACTATATTAGTTCTTTCCTATTGCAGGGAGTTTGTGGATAGGCAAGACACCGCTTACTTTTGACCAAATAGTGCATGTGACCGGCAAAAAGTGTCCTTATTATAAGATTGCTGTCTGAGTTGAAGCCGGCGAGATTATATTCTGGCTGTTGGATTATGTTTATTTCGATTGGAATTTCCCATGAGTGGAATAAATAGAAGAATTCGCTGAACAGTAAAATCGAATTCCTTTCCCCAGGCATTTTAATCCTTATTCGCGTAATTACTACTGAAGTAAAATATATTTTCAACGTTCACTACGAAAATTAACCGGCACAGACGTATAAATAAAATAAGCTCTTAAGCTAATGCGCTTTAAAGCTTAAACTCATACCTCTCTTTTTCCAATAGCTCGACACACGATCTGTTGTCACACACGTTTTTCGCTTTTAGGATTATTTTGCCTTTTGTTCCTTGACTAAATAGGCACAAAAAATGATTCCTGTCTCACTCTGTACACGTGTGTTCTTATATCTTTTTTATGTGCACGATCGATCTTCAAGATTTTTAGCTACAAGTACAACCCCTCTCTAATTCTCTCTGTCAAGTATTTTCGTGAACCATACTTCATTTTCCAGGTCTGTCAGATAATTCTTTCTCCATATTGTCCTTCCACGGTCTTTGAGAAAGTTGTTTTCGTCTTGTACAATCGTTTACCACTGCTCTATATTCAGTTATGTTAAATTTCCCCTTACACATCTTACTGGGGACCGTCCCCTTGGGGTTGTGCAGTTATGGACCATTCTTCTACACTCACCTCCGTTGGATTCTCCTTCGATATTGTTTCTTCGTCGTCCCAGAGATTGTCCTCTTGGGGTTGTACAGTCACGGACTACTCTTTTATATTCATTTCCATTGGATCTCCTTTCACATCGTCTCTCCCTCTTCCTTGAGACCGTCGTCTTCGTAATGTACAGTCATGGACCACTCTTCTATACTCAGTTCTGTTGCATCTCCTTCGATATTGTTTCTTGGTCTTCCCACAGATTGTCCTCTTGGGGTTGTACAGTAACGGACTACTCTTTTATATTCATTTCCGTTGGATCTTCTTTCACATCGTCTCTCCCTCTTCCTCGAGACCGTCGCCTTCGTAATGTGCAGTCATAGACCACTCTTCTATACACAGTTCTGTTGCATCTCCTTCGATATTGTTTCACCGTCTTCCCACAGATTGTCCTCTTGAGGTTGTACAGTCACGGACTACCCTTTTATATTCATTTCCGTTGGATCTCCTTTCACATCGTCTCTCCATCTTTCTCGAGACCGTTGCCTTCGTACTGTAGAGTCATGGGTCACTCCTCTATACTCAGTTCTGTTGCATCTCCTTCGATATTGTTTCTTCGTCGTTTCCACAGATTGTCCTCTTGGGGTTGTACAGTCACGGACTACTCTTTTATATTCATTTCCGTTGGATCTCCTTTCACATCGTCTCTTCATCTTCCTCGAGACCGTCGCCTTCGTAATGTACAGTCATGGACCACTCTTCCATACTCAGTTCTGTTGCATCTCCTTCGATATTGTTTCTTCGTCTTCTCTGAGACCGTTCTCTTGGTGATGTACACTGTACAGTCATGAACTACTCTTCTACAGGGTAATTTAGCTAAGCGTGTGCAAACTTCTGTTAGCAGTAGGTTGCACAAAGACAAATCGGAATCACTTAGCAATGCAGGGTCCGAAATGCCATCTTCATGTGGTAGATGGCGTTGTCCGGCCGCTAGACTGTTTATACGTTCTTTCAGGATACCGTCATTTGTAAACCGCCAGCAGAGGTAATAGGATGGGTGAGTTCACGAACGTGGAAATGGCTGACATGCACCTCACATATGGAGCAGCGGACCACAACGGACGAGCCGCAGTGAGACTGTAGCAGCAACGGGACCCGACGAGACGAGTGCCAAACTACCAAGTGTTTGCACGGTGTCACGTCAATTCGTCGCGTGCGTCAATTCGTCGACTGCGACGGTTCGTCGCGCGTCAATTCGTCGACTACGACAATTCGTCGCGCGTCAATTCGTCGCGCGTCAATTCGTCGCCTGCGTCAGTTCGTCGCGCGTCAATTCGTCGCGGACAAATTCGTCGACTACGTCTATTCGTCGCGTTTACAGATTTTGGTTACATACTAAACAAATGCAGGAAAACGTACGATTTAAAATTTTCGTGAAATCTAGTTTTCATTTCAGAACCATCAAATTTGGTATCATGAAACTATAACTTAGACGCTAGACGGTTTTTGGAAGGGGTTGTAGCCCGGGGGTCAGAGCCCCCCCCCCTCATAAAAAATTTCGTAAAATCTACAGTTTTCATTTTAGAACCACAAAATTTGGTATACTATCTCATGGTACTCTACCTTAGACGGTACACCGTTTTTGGAACGGGTCAAGGCCCGGGGGTCAGAGCCCCCACATACAAAATTTTCTTAAAAACTACAGTTTTCAATTCAGAACCACCAATTTTGGTATACTATCTCATGGTACTCTAACTTAGACGCTAGACGATTTTTTGAAGGGGTTGCAGCCCGGGGGGTAAGGGCCCCTTTCATAAAAAAAAAAATCGCAAAATCTACAGTTTTCAATTTAGAACCACATAATTTGGTATACTACCTCATGGTACTCTAACTTAGACGCTAGACCGTTTTTGGAAGGGGTTGGAGCCCGGGGGGTAAGAGCCCCCTCGGTCATAAAAAAAAGCCGTAAAATCTACAGTAATCAATTTAGAACCACCAAATTTGGTATACTATCTCATGGTACTCTAACTTAGACGGTATACCGTTTTTGGAAGGGGTTGCAGCCCGGGGGTAACGGCCCCCTTCATAAAAAAATCGCAAAATCTAGTTTTCAATTTAGAACCACCAAATTTGGTGTCATGAAACTTTAACTTAGCGGAAGACCGTTTTTGGAACGGATCGGGGGCCGGGAGGTCAGAACTCCCCTCACCCCCGGTACAAAATTATCGTAAAATCTACAGTTTTCAATTTAGAACCACCAAATTTGGTATATTATCCCATGGTACTCTAACTTAGACGGTAGACGGTTTTTGGAACGGGTCGGGGGTCTGGGGTTTAGAGCCCCCGCGATACAAAATTTTTGTAAAATCTACACTTCAAAATTGCCTTTATTCTTCAGTAAAATAACATTTCTATGTACATGACAATGGAATCTGCCAATAAATACAGTGGTATATACATCAGCTGGAAAGTTCCAGTGAAACGTAAAACAAAATATTGTTAAAATCATAAAATTATTTCGCCACGTAGAGCGAAGGAGAGGCAGACAATAAAGCACGAGCGATACAAATGAAAATGTTTACCTACAGTATTGTAGACAGGGAAAGACATGATTCTATACTACGCATAAATTCCAATTAAGCATTACTACCATACTAAAGATTAAACATGCACAAGGTACTAATTCACATAAAAGACCAGGGGTGAGAAGGAACTAACAGGTGCAACAGTATTTGGAGATATGACAGTAATGGTAGAAACAAATAAGCAGAAATACTAATCATATGTACAGAATATATCAGTGACAAGAGAGAAATATGCTAAACGGACCCAGGAGAGCAACTTTACAAAAAACAGAAATCGAACAGTAATGCAATGCACAAGTTTCATATCATATGTTCAGAACAATACAGTGACAAGGAAGAAAGCCGCTAAACATACCCAGAAGGGCAGCTTCTCATGACACAGAAATGCAACACTGATGCTACATTCAAAATTTACAACATATGTACAGAAGTATTCAGTGACAAGGGGAAATAACGCTAAATGTACTCAGAAGGGCATCTTGTAACAATAAATTATACACACAGTGACTAATATTTTAAAAATGTATTCAACATAATGAAGGAGACATTGCGTGGGCAGTAAACTGTGCAGAAGGAAGAATTATATACAACAACATAAAATCCAACATTATCGAAGAGAACATGGGAAACATGGTGAGCTATCTCCAATGGCACATAAAACAGAATAATCACAAATAGCGAAGCACCAAAATTAATACGAAAAACATGATTTGTTACAGTGAACGTGGGCGACAACAAAAATCCCACTTATATGTTGATATGTAACTGCAAATTGTGGATATGGAACCACCCAGCCGATTGGGTCCAGGTGGATTGAAAAACGCTATCGGTGTTTGTTAAGGCAGCACGAGAGTGCTCCATTTGGAGGCGAGAGGTTAACCGTGCTAGGAAGCGTCTCCGAATGATAGCATTTGCCTCCTGAGGAGGTGGAATAAGAGCAGGGAAGCGTTGTTGAAGATGGAAAGCATAGACAGTGAACTTCACAAGAAGAAAAATGTAACGACACACAGGAGGCAAGTGAGTAGGTGGATGCTCTGTTTGGAGTAGCCAAGCATATGCAAGAAATGGTAACGATCGAGCACAAATTCGATCAGCAAGACGAAATGCTGTGTTTAGGACTGGCAGGAGAACGGGGCAGAATAGGTATTGATGTTGGACGTCGCCGACTTCAGGGCAAAAGGAGCATTGTGGAGAGGTGAGAAGAGTCATGCGAAATAGTACTGATGGGGCGGGGAGACGAAGGTGAAGAAATTGCCAATGGACATTGAGTTCAAGAGGGGAGGAAAGGGGAGAGGTAGAGGCTGTCCAGATGGCGGGGAGAAGAGAAGGAGGAGCAGAATGCACGGAAAGTGGAAGTGCGGGAGGGGAAAGAAGAAACCAATAAAGAGAAGAGGAGGAGATAGAAGTAACTAGAACCGGGGAGCTACGAATGAGGAGAAAGAACGGTAGAGAAAGAAGAGCGGAGGTGACCGAGAAGAGACCATCAGGTGAAGCGAGGAGGGGAAAGAGGCTCCAAAGCGCTGTGCGAAGGAGAAGATATTCGTTAGCAAGAGTAATGGTTGGAGATAGAAATAGGGAAGAAAGAGGTCTCCAGGTTAGATCAGAAGTTACGAGAGAACGGACAGTTAGTTTTCAATATAGAACCACCAAATTTGGTATACTATCTCATGGTACTCTAACTTAGACGGTAGATGGTTTTTGAAACAGGTCGATCACGGGGTCAGAGCCCCCCCCCCCCATAAAATTTTTCGTAAAAACTACAGTTTTCAATTTAGAACCACCAAATTTGGTACACTATCTCACGAAACTCTAACTTAGACAGTAGACGGTTTTTGCAAGCGGTTGGAGCCAGTGGGGACAGAGCCACCCCCTTCCATACAAAAATGTTCGTAAAATCTACAGTTTTCAATTTAGAACCGCCAAATTTGGTATACTATCTCATGGTACTCGAACTTCGACGGCAGACGGTTTTCGGAATAGGTCAAGGCGCGGGGGTAAGAGCCCCCTACATGCAAACTTTTCGTAAAATCTATAGTGTTCAATTTAGAACCACCAAATTTGGTATCATTAAACTCTAACTTAGACGGGAGCCGGTTTTTGGAACGGGTCGGGGCCCGGGGGTTAGAGCCCTCCCCCCGAACAAAAGTTTCTTAGAATATGCCGTTTTCAATTTAGAACCACCAAACTTGGTATACTATCTGATGGTATTTTAACTTCGACTGTAGATGGTTTCTTGGAAAGGGTTGGAGCTCGGGGTTCAGAGCCCCCCCCCCCCCATAAAAATTTTCGTGAAATCTACAGTTTTCAATTTAGAACCACCAAATTTGGTATACTACATCATGGTACTCTAACTTAGACGGTAGGCGGTTTTCAGAACGGGTCGGGGCACGGGTGGTTAGAACCCCACACACACACACAAATTTCGTAAAATCTATAGTTTTCAATTTAAAACCACCAAATTTGGTATACTTATATCATGGTAATCTAAATTAGACTGTTTTTGGAACGGGTCGGGGCACGGGGTGTTTCATCCCCCCCCCATCTACAAAATTTTCGTGAAATCTACAGTTTTCAATTAAAAACCACCAAATTCGGTATACTATATCATGGTAATCTAACTTAGACGGTTTTCGAAACGGGTCGGGGCACGGGTGGTTTCATCCCCCAAAAAACAATTTTCGTGAAATCTACAATTTTCAATTTAGAACCACCAAATTTGGTATACTATCTCATGGTAGTCTAACTTAGACGGCAGACGGTTTTTGGAACGGGACGGGCAGTGGGTCAGAGCCCACCTCATAAAACATTTTGTAAAATCTACAGTTTTCAATTTAGAACCACCAAATTTGGTATGCTACCTCATGGTGCTCTAACTTAAACGGCAGACGGTTTTTTTGGAACGGGTCAAAGCCCGGGGGTAAGTGCCTCCACATACAAAATTCTTCTTGACAAGTGGTCAGAAGCCAGCCCCTAGATCACTCCGCCGCCGTAGCGGCACACGTTGAAATGTATTTTTCATACGGCCCCAAACCGCTCTTATGGACATACTAGATTGAACTGGACGCAAATAAATCATTAATATAATTTGTACTAGCAGGGATACCAGTTATTTGCCAGGTACATATTACTATTTGTGGAATCAACAAGTTCAGCGGGTGAAAATTAATGAATGAAAAAGATATTCCTGCAATTTTCCAGTAAACTTATTTTAATTTTTTTGATTTAGTTAATTTAATTTTGCGAAACAAAAAAGAAAGAAAACTATATTGATTTGTGTTTTTAATACACCATTAAACGCATATTTTTGCACTTTATTGTTATCTACAGTCCTTAACTTAGACCGTAGGTTGGTTAGTTGGTTGGTTGATGGTTTATGTTGCAAGGCCCTCAAAGGGCAAAAGAGCGCCTTAGAACGTAGATAGGGTATTCTTAAGAGTAAAAAACGGAACTTTTTACGAAAAATTTGTATGGGGCTCCCTTGACCCGGCCCCCAACCCCTTCCAAAAACCGTTTACCGTCTAAGTTAGATAACCATGAGTAGTATACCAAATTTGGTTGTTCTAAATGGAAAACTGTAGATTTTACGAAATTTTTATGAGGAGGGGGCTCTCACTCCCCGGGTTCCAACCCCTTCCAAAAATCGTCGAGCGTCTAAGTTAGAGTTTCATGATACTAAATTTGGTGGTTCTGAATTGAAAACTGTAGTTTTTAAGAAAATGTTGTATGTGTGTGTGTGTGTGCGGGGTAGGGCTCTGACCCCCGGGCCTTGACCCGTTCCAAAAACCATCGACCGTCTAAGTTAAAGTACCATGAGATAGTATACCAAATTTGGTGGTTCTAATTTAAACGTAGATTTTAAGATTTTTTTATGAAAGGGTCCTTACCCCTTCATAAAAAAATCTGCAACCCCTTCCAAAATCGTCTAGCGTCTAAGTTAGAGTACCATGAGATAGCATACCAAATTTGGTGGCTCTAAATTGAAAACTCCCCAAGTACAATTACTGACATGGACTGCCCTACTGCTAGTGACTATTCTGGCAATGACTCTGACCCTACAACTACCAGCAAGCCTGCTCAACGGGAGTCCTGGAGTGCTCCGCAGTCTCCGCTCCCTCCTCGCACCGGTGCTGCAAGAGGTCGTTCTGTTGACTCATCTTCCCGCTCCTGCTCTCAACGACGTACTTCGCCACGAATAAGTCGACATCCTGCTGTGATTCCAGGTGCTAAGACTCCACCTCCAGTGCTTTCCCTAGATTCTTTTCTCCGATACCTAGCTGAAGCGAAGGCGGATATACCGGTAGGTCCGCTTTCTCTTCATAAAATATATGAAGTATTATGCTCTCATAAACATCCTAGATTCTTTAATCAGTTTGTTGCACGTCATATGCTTGATCTTCCTACTGTTCTAACCCAAGTTTCTAGTGTGACATCTGTGTTTCGAAATCTTGTGCTTTCCTATCCCGATCTCAAATTTAGTGTTGACAGAATGAAGAAGCAAGCGAAGAAAATAACAGATTCCAGTGCACGTGCGTGTCGACCTGGGAAGGACCTACCGATTCAAGGTGGTCACACTTAACTGCAGAGGGTTCTCTGCTTCTCCTAGAAATGCCCTAGTGTATGAGGACTTGGCGCCTCTACACGCAGATCTTCTCTTGCTCCAAGAGACCAATTGCTCTGCTACCACTTTGTTCTCTCGTTGGCGGGCTTGGCCCTACGATTTTCACCATGCTTATCGAGTTGGACGGAATGGTGGCCTTGCAATTGGGATCCATCACCACCTACTCCCTCTGATTTCGACGCCAGTGATTCGTGCATTATATGTGGACAACCTCCAGGTCGTTGTCTTTTGCATTGAAAACGTGACCTATCATGTTTTTAACATATATGTCCCGTGTGATGAGCGTCTGTTACCTGATCTTCTCTCCACACTCCGTACAGAGCTGTCATGCATCCCACCGTCTGAATATATTCTCATCGGTGGAGATTTCAATTGTACGTTGTTGCCGGCCCTTGACCGCAATTCAACCGTTGGCGAATACCGCAGGCAACGTGTATTACAGATTTCTCAGCTAGTTGATGATTTTCAATTGGTTGATGCGTTCCGGCATCTACACCCGTCGGAAATCTCTTTTACCTGGCGCTCCTCCATCCATGGCAGCACTACGGCAGCACGGCTGGATAAATTTTATGTTTCGACTGCTCTTCTTCCGTCGATCGCAGCTGCTGCCCATCATCCTTCCGCCGCTTCAGACCACAGTGTTGTCAGTCTGTCGGTGTGTGTTTCTCCTTCACCTTCAAGGACTCGACGAGTATGGACTTTTCCGGACTCGCTCCTGGATGATCAACAATTTTGTGTTGCTGTACGTGAGTTCCTCCGTAGTCGTCAGCCCCTTCTTGATACTACGTCAGACGCGATGCAACTGTGGCTCAGTGTAAAACACGACTTGGTCCTTTTTGTACGGCGCTTCTCCCATGCCTCTCGGAATGAGAGCGATATGAAAATTTCGAATCTACGTGCTCTACTGTCGATGCTCTCTCTTGATAATCCGCAATACCCCGGCTATCTGGCAGATCTTCACGCCGTGCTTCTTCCTCGCGCATCCGATGCAGCCTGCAGGATGCATTTCTTGCATCTCTCCCCTACAGCTGATTCTCACGATTACTTAACCGCCTTGGAATCTCAACATCGCTCTGCTACATCTTTGCGTCATCTTCGCCTCCAGGATGGTTCCATCACTTCGAACCCATCGAAGCTATGCACTTTCACTAATCAGTATTTCACCGCCAAGTACAGTGCAGTAACGCAGTCTTCATTCTCATTAGCTTCTCCTCTTCTCTTCTCTCTTCCTCAGGTCCCCTCTACTTTATCTACTTCTTTACTTTCCCCTTTCTCTCTTCGCGAACTCCGTGAGGCGTTCGGTACTCTCAATCCTCATGCTGCTCCTGGACCTGACGGCCTTCCTCTGTCCTTTTATCGTGCTTTTCTACCGTGCCTTCTGCCTTTTCTGTCTGCGTGTTTCTCGTCTGCTTTTTCCTCTCCTGCGTTACCGCCCGACTTTACTTTGGCACACATAATCCTCCTTCCTAAGAAGGGTGACCTCTTGGATCTGGGAAACTGGCGCCCTATCTCCATCCTAAACACTGACTATACGTTCTATACAAAACTCTTATCCCGTCGCCTTAATTCTGTTATCTCTTTCGTTATTTCTCCCGACCAGACATACACTGTGCCTGGTCGGACTATTTCCACTAACGTTTCTCTTCTCCTTCATCTTCACTTCCTCGCTCGCTCTTTTGATGAACCTCTTGCCTTTCTCAATCTGGATCAAAAGTCCGCTTTTGATAACGTGTCTCACTTTTATCTCTCTGCTGTCCTTTCACGATTTGGCTTTCCTGCTGCCTTTTCTTCCGCTCTTTTGGCCCTTTATCAGGGCGCCAGTTTCCATGTTCGAGCGGCCACATTTCTAACCGCTCCAATTCCGTTTAAGCGAGGCATCCGGCAAGGATGTCCGCTCTCCGGCCAGCTATTCGCTCTTGCTTTTGAGCCTTTCCTGTTAGCAGCCCAAAGATCACTCCTGGATGTCCTACCGCCGACAGTGGCTAGTACTCGTCATCATCGGATAATTTTCACCGCCTATGCTGATGATGTGACCTTTTGTGTCCGGGATGAATCTCAATTTGATCGCCTGTATTCTGTATATCAACAGTATGTTGCAATATCTGGAGCTGCGCTGAATGCCACTAAAAGTACTGGCTTATGGTGCGGGGCATGGGCTGTCCGCACCGATGCTCCTTGGGGTGCGCAGTGGACAGCCACTACACAGAAGATCCTTGGTGCGTATGTCGGTTTGCCCTTGGCTTCTGCATCTGCCACCTGGACTGCTCTTCTTCCCCGGATACAGCGGGCTGCTGCCTACTGGAGTAAGGCCCGCCCTTTCACATCGTTCCGTCAACGAGCAGCCATTGTTCGTCGACAACTTATCTCCCTATGTGAATACTCTTGGATGTCGACGGTTGTTCCCGTGTCACAAATGATGACCATCACTCGCCTCTCAACTTCCGTCATCTGGTCTTCACATCACTGGGTTAAACCTGCCGCGCTTCATCTACCAGCCTCATTAGGTGGCATCCAGCTTCCTGATCCAGCAGTCCTTTATAAAACACATCGCATTATTCATTTCATTCGTCTTGCCACTTCAACTGTTCCGTCCCTTACCGCTACCTTGAATGTTCTTGCTTCTTCTCGTGACCCATCTTTCACCTTCTCACTGTTTCTGAAGATGGATTCATACTCTCTTCTTCCGTCCCACCTCCCTTCTGTCCTGCGAGAGGGCCTTTCTCTCTTTCGTTCGCTTCCTCTTCTCCGTTCATCTCCTTCTTCAACTCTTGATCTTCTAGATGAACCTCTCTTCTTCTCTTCTCTTATTCACCCTCCTAACCTCCCTTACTTTTACTTTCCTCATTGGATCCGCTCTGGTGTGATAACTGTCCGTTCCCTCGTAACTTCTGATCTAACCTGGAGACCTCTTTCTTCCCTGTTTCTATCTCCAACCATTACTCTTGCTAACGAATATCTTCTCCTTCGCACAGCGCTTTGGAGCCTCTTTCCACTCCTCGCTTCCCCTGATGGTCTCTTCTCGGTCCCTTCCGCCCCTCTTTCTCTACCGTTCTTTCTCCTCATTCGTAGCTCCCCGGTTCTAGTTACTTCTATCTCCTCCTCTTCTCTTTATTGGCTCCTTCTTTCCCCTCCCGCACTTCCACTTTCTGTTCATTCTGCTTCTCCTTCTCTTCTCCCCGCCATCTGGACAGCCTCTACCTCTCCCCTTTCCTCCCCTCTTGAACTCAATGTCCATTGGCAATTTCTTCACCTTCGTCTCCCCGCCCCATCAGTACTATTTCACATGACCCTTCTCACCTCTCCACATTGTTCCTTTTGCCCTGAAGTCAGCGACGTCCAACATCAATACCTCTTCTGCCCCGTACTCCTGCCAGTCCTAAACACAGCATTTCGTCTTGCTGATCGAATTTGTGCTCGATCGTTACCATTTCTTGCATATGCTTGGCTACTCCAAACTAAGCATCCACCTACTCACTTGCCTCCTGTGTGCCGTTACATTTTTCTTCTTGTGAAGTTCACTGTATATGCTTTCCATCTTGAACAACGCCTCCCTGCTCTTACTCCACCTCCTCAGGAGGCAAGTGCTATCATTCGGAGACGCTTCCTAGCACGGTTAACCACTCGTCTCCGAATGGAGCACTCTCGTGCTGCCTCAACAAACACCGATAACGTTTTTCAATCCACCTGGGCCCAATCGGCTGGGTGGTTCCATATCCACAATTTGCAGCTACGTCTCAACTTGTAGGTGGGATTTTTGTTGTCGCCCACATTCACTGTCACAACTCATGATTTTACGTATTAATTTTGGTGGTATGAGGCTCCTAGGTGGAGTCTCCTTTTTCACCCACATGATTCGCTATTTGTGATTATTCTGTTTTATGTGCTATTGGAGATAGCTCACCATGTTTCCCATGTTCTCTTCGATTTTGTTGTGTTTTATGTTGTATATAATTCTTTCTTCTGCACAGTTTACTGCACACACAATGTCCCCTACATTATGTTGAATATATTTTGAAATTTTATTGTCCCTGTGTATATAATTTAATGTAAGAAGATGCTCTTCTGAGTAATTTTAGCGATTCTCCCCCTTGTCACTAAATACTTATGTACATATGATGCAAATTTTGAGTGTAGCACCACTGTTACATTTCTGTTTTATGAGAAGCTGCCCTTCTGGGTATGCTTAGCGGCTTTCTTTTTTGTCACTGTATTGTTCTGTACATATGATATGACACTTATGAATTGAATTACTGTTCGATTTCTGTTTTTTTTTGTAAAGTTACCCTCCTGGGTCCGTTTAGCGTATTTCTCTCTTGTCACTGCATAATTCTGTGCATATAATGAGTATTTGTGCTTAATTGTTTCTACCATTTCTGTCATATTTCTAAATACTGTTGCACCTGTTAGTTCCCTCTCACCCATGGTCTTTTATGTGAATTAGTACCTTGTGCATATTTAATCTTGAGTATGGTAGTAATACTTAATTGGAATTTGTGAATAGTATAGCATCATGTCTTTTCTTGTCTACAATACTGTAGTATACATTTTCATTTGCATCGCTCGTGCTTTATTGTCTGCCTCTCCATCGCCCTTCGGGGCGAAAATAATTTTATGATTTTAACAATATTTTGTTTTACGTTTCACTGGAACTTTCCAGTTGTTGTATATACCACTGTATTTATTGGCAGAATTCTACTGTCATGTACATAGAAATGCTATTTTTATTTGAAGAATAAAGACAATTTTGAAATGTAGACTTTACGAAATTTTTTATGAGGGGGGCTCTGACCCCCGGGCCTTAACCCGTTCCGAAAACGGCCTACCGTCTAAGTTAGAGTGCCATGAGATAGTATACCAAATTTGGTGGCTCTAAATTGAAAACTGTAGATTTTACGAAATTTTTATTAGGGGGTCACTGATCCCCCGGTCTTTAACCCCTTCCAAAAACCGTCTATCGTTTCAGAACCATCAAATTTGATGGTTCTGAAATAAAAACTAGATTTTACGAAAATTTTGAATGCATGTGGAGGGGGAAGGCTCCGACCCCCGGGCCTTGACCCATTCCAAAGACCGTAGACCGTCTAAGTTAGAGTACCATGATATAGTATACCAAATTTGGTGGTTCTAAATTGAAAACTAGATTTTGCGATTTTTTTATGAAGGCCCCCACCCGGTCTGCAACCCCTTGCAAAAACGGTCTACCGTCTAAGTTAGAGTACCATGAGATAGTATATACCAAATTTGGTGGTTCTAAATTGAAACTGTAGATTTTACGAAAAAAAAATTTATGAGGAGGGCCCTTACCCCCGGGCTCCAACCCCTTCCAAAAACCGTCTAGCGTCTAAGTTAGAGTACCATGAGATAGTATACCAGATTAGGTGGTTCTGAATTGAAAACTGTAGTTTTTAAGAAAATTTTGTATGTGGGAGGCTCTGACCCCCCGGGCCTTGACCCGTTCCAAAAACGGTCTGCCGTCTAAGTTAGAGTACCATGAGATAGTATACCAAATTCGGTGGTTCTAAATTGAAAGCTGTAGATTTTGCGAATTGCGAATTGTTTTTATGAGGGGGCCCCTTCCCCCGGGCTGCAACCCCTTCAAAAAATCGTCTAGCATCTAAGTTAAAGTACCATGAGATAGTATACCAGATTTGGTGGTTCTGAATTGAAAACTGTAGTTTTTAAGAAAATTTTGTATGTGGGGGGCTCTGACCCCCAGGGCCTTGACCCATTCCAAAAACTGTCTACTGTCTAGGTTAGAGTACCATGAGATAGTATACCAGATTAGGTGGTTCTGAATTGAAAACTGTAGTTTTTAAGAAAATTTTGTATGTGGGAGGCTCTGACCCCCGGGCCTTGACCCGTTCCAAAAACGGTCTGCCGTCTAAGTTAGAGTACCATGAGATAGTATACCAAATTCGGTGGTTCTAAATTGAAAGCTGTAGATTTTGCGAATTGCGAATTGTTTTTATGAGGGGGCCCCTTCCCCGGGCTGCAACCCCTTCAAAAAATCGTCTAGCATCTAAGTTAAAGTACCATGAGATAGTATACCAGATTTGGTGGTTCTGAATTGAAAACTGTAGTTTTTAAGAAAATTTTGTATGTGGGGGGCTCTGACCCCCAGGGCCTTGACCCGTTCCAAAAACTGTCTACTGTCTAAGTTAGAGTACCATGAGATAGTATACCAGATTAGGTGGTTCTGAATTGAAAACTGTAGTTTTTAAGAAAATTTTGTATGTGGGAGGCTCTGACCCCCGGGCCTTGACCCGTTCCAAAAACGGTCTGCCGTCTAAGTTAGAGTACCATGAGATAGTATACCAAATTCGGTGGTTCTAAATTGAAAGCTGTAGATTTTGCGAATTGCGAATTGTTTTTATGAGGGGGACCCTTCCCCCGGGCTGCAACCCCTTCAAAAAATCGTCTAGCATCTAAGTTAAAGTACCATGAGATAGTATACCAGATTTGGTGGTTCTGAATTGAAAACTGTAGTTTTTAAGAAAATTTTGTATGTGGGGGCTCTGACCCCCAGGGCCTTGACCCGTTCCAAAAACTGTCTACTGTCTAAGTTAGAGTACCATGAGATAGTATACCAAATTTGGTGCTTCTAAGATGAAAACTGTAGATTTTACGAAATTTTTATGAGGGGGGGGGGCTCCGACACCCCGGGCTCCAACCCCTTCTAAAATCCGTCTAGCGTCGAAGTTAGAGTTTCATGATACCAAATTTGATGGTTCTGAAATGAAAACTAGATTTTACGAAAATTTTGTATGTATGTGCGGGGGGGGGGGCTCTGACTCCCTGGGCCTTGACCTGTTCCAAAAACCGACAAACGTCTAAGTTAGAGTACCATGAGATAAGATACCTGATTTGGTGGTTCTGAATTGAAAACTGTAGATTTTACGAATATTTTGTGTATGGGGGTTCTGACCAACCAGGCCTCTGACCCGTTCCAAAAACCGTCTTCTGTCTAATATTTTTAGTGCCAAAGAAAAAGCGTAATATTCCTATCCTGTCTGAGTATCCAAACTTTATAAATTTGATCAGAGAGGAAGACGTTCGAAATCGTACGTTTTCCTGCATTCGTTTTGTATGTAACCAAAATCTGTAAACGCGACGAATTGACGTAGTCGACGAATTTGTCCGCGACGAATTGACGCTAGACGAATCGTCGTGGTCGACGAATTGAAGCGCGACGAATTGACGTAGAACCGTGTTTGCACGGTTGCATCAGAGGTTATGAGACACAGGTTCTTTCCAAGGGCCTACCGGGTGTCGGGAACAATGAGTACGAACTCCTGCAATCGAAAGGAATGTATTAAGTCATGCAGCAGACACCCCAAGTGACAATACACGAGCAACTGCCTATCGGTTCGGTCTGTCCCATTCCACCGTATGGAGGTTTCTGCACGAAGACCAATCGCCTCCATATCATGTGCAGCGCGTTGACACTTAGCCCTGAGGATTACCGTCAGCGCATTGCATTTGCGCAATGGTACCTGCAGAAGAGTGCGGCAGAACCCCAATTTCCTGCTTCCGTGCTGTTCGCAGACGAAGCGTGCTTTACACGGGAAAGTTGCTTCAATACATATAACAAGCATGCATGGGCGGTGGAGAACCCCCATGCTATACGACAACGAGCAGCACAAAGCCGTTTTGCTGTTAATGTTTGGGCCAGCATTATTGGGGACCACTTAATTGGCCCATACCTCATGCCTCCTCGTCTGGACGGAAGGAGTAACCGGGTATTTCTAGAGGACGTCTTGCCAGAGCTATTGAACGAACAACAGGTCCCTCAGTTGCTTTGCCGGCGCCGTCCAATGTGGTTCCAGCACGATGGAGCCCCCCCCCTCCAATTTCAGCAATGACGTTCGTCATCACTTAAACATGGCATTAGCCTGCAAGATTGCCGGACTTAACATGCCTTGATTACTTCTTCTGGGGTTACATCAAAGGACTGGTTCACGACACCCACGTTTAAAGTGATGAGGACCTTGTAGCACGCTTCCCTGTTGCTGCTTCGGAAGTCAGAGACACGCTAGGAATTTTCCAAAATGTACGTGATTCCATGCGCCGACGATGTCAAGCGTGTTTTACAGCTCATGGTCGCAAATTTGAACACCTTCTGTGACCTCAATGCATTTCGCAAATGTCTTTTGAGTAATAAAAGGCATTTTGTTCTTTTACGTGCTGCTCTTTCATTTCTCGTCCTCTCTGTACACTAGCACATGAAGATGGCGTTTCCGACCCTGCATTGCTATGTGATTCCGATTTGGCTTTGTGCAACCTATCCCTCCCAGAAGTTTGTACACGCTTAGCTGAATCACCATGTAAATTTAGTTCTGTTGGGACATAATTCCACATTGTCTCTCCATCTTCGTTGAAGCCGTCTCTTCGGGGTTCTACAGTCATGAACCACTATTATAGATTATATCTATAATAGTGGTTCATGACTCCACATTGTCTCTCCATCTTCCTCGAAGCTGTCTCTTTGGGGTTCTACAGTCATGAACCACTATTATAGATTACATCTATAATAGTGGTTGATGACTCCACATTGTCTCTCCATCTTCCTCGAAGCCGTCTCTTTGGGGTTCTACAGTCATGAACCACTATTATACATTACATCCATAATAGTGGTTCATGACAACTATTATAGATTACATCTATAATAGTGGTTCATGACTCCACATTTTCTTTCCATCTTCCTCGAAGCCGTCTCTTTGGGGTTCTACAATCATGAACCGCTATTATAGATTATATCTATAATAGTAATTCATGACTCCACATTGTCTCTCCATCTTCCTCGAAGCTGCCTCTTTGGGGTTCTACAGTCATGAACCACTATAATAGATTACATCTATAATAGTGGTTCATGACTCCACATTTTCTTTCCATCTTCCTCGAAGCCGTCTCTTTGGGGTTCTACAGTCATGAACCGCTATTATAGATTATATCTATAATAGTAGTTCATGACTCCACATTGTCTCTCCATCTTCCTCGAAGCTGCCTCTTTGGGGTTCTACAGTCATGAACCACTATTATAGATTACATCTATAATAGTGGTTCATGACTCCACATTTTCTCTCCATCTTCCTCGAAGCCGTCTCTTTGGGGTTCTACAGTCATGAACCGCTATTATAGATTATATCTATAATAGTAGTTCATGACTCCACATTGTCTCTCCATCTTCCTCGAAGCTGTCTCTTTGGGGTTCTACAGTCATGAACCACTATTACAGATTACATCTATAATAGTGGTTCATGACTCCACATTTTCTCTCCATCTTCCTCGAAGCCGTCTCTTTGGGGTTCTACAGTCATGAACCGCTATTATAGATTATATCTATAATAGTCTTCCTCGAAGCCGTCTCTTTGGGGTTCTACAGTCATGAACCGCTATTATAGATTATATCTATAATAGTAGTTCATGACTCCACATTGTCTCTCCATCTTCCTCGAAGCTGTCTCTTTGGGGTTCTACAGTCATGAACCACTATTACAGATTACATCTATAATAGTGGTTCATGACTCCACATTTTCTCTCCATCTTCCTCGAAGCCGTCTCTTTGGGGTTCTACAGTCATGAACCGCTATTATAGATTATATCTATAATAGTCTTCCTCGAAGCCGTCTCTTTGGGGTTCTACAGTCATGAACCGCTATTACAGATTATATCTATAATAGTAGTTCATGACTTAAGAGCAAAACTGAAGACTAAGGAAAAACTTTAGAATTTAAAACGAAAGTTGCAAAATAACCTGAAGATCAAAACGCGCAACGCAGCAGTTTTGAAAATTCAGAATTCACATTCTATTAAGAAGATACCTAAGCAAAAAAATACATATATAATTTTGACTCACACCAAGTACAACATAGAAAAGGTTATGTATCTACCTGTGTGAGTAAAAGGAGAAAAGGTATAAAAAAATAAAATAAAACATCTGAATGTAGAAGGTGTCGAGAATACTGAGCCTTGGCTTTATCAAGGACCAGCAAAAACTCTGCATTTTCTCACTTCCACAAAGACCTAGTTGGAAATGGGTTTCTGCAAGGCCATAGATGCAAGTAACATTCCCACCTAAAATTGTTTTAAAAAATATATATATGTCATGTCCTCCGCAGAGTTGTATGACCTAGCACTAGTTAACAATTTCGCTTGCATCCATTAACCTTCCTGGCCCGACCCATGCTCTTCATCTGTTACTATTAAACAGAGAGAAGAAGATTAAAGAGAACTCAAGCTGTGAGAGTGACATAATAATTAGAAATAATTTTCAGCTATAACGAAATGCCAAGTTCGTTTGAGAGAGAATTTAAACCTGAAAATCAATGCAAAAGAAATCCAAATTTTTACATTGCAATTAAAAAAGGAAATATTAATTTTTAAAAAACAGATTTTTGAAACAAAACTTCAGTCTGAAACCCCCTACTCTACAACTTATGACAGCACGAAAACGAGAATAAGTTAAAGACAATAATTTACTAAAGAAAACTTTGTGAAAGTTATATGACTTAAACAGTTAGTTGCATTATGTACAAAGTATTTCAGCAGTGCTTTAAGTGCATAATTAATTAGTTATTAAGAACTTAACTACTTTGAAAACACAGCGCATAGAAAAGGAACAAGCTTAGCCATCTTCTGTTCCTAGGTACCCCAAAAGACGCGCAAAGTTATAAAGAAAAGAAAGAGTTAAAACCCGCAAAAATGTTAACAGACAAGCCAGTGCCTAAAAGCTGAAAGGCTAAAAATCAACAGAGAAAAAGTACATGAAGTACAAACATTGAACTTATAAAACCTAAAACCCAAATACAAGGAAGAGAGCTTACCTCTTGTGTGACAAAACTTTCTCCTCACAATAGCAAAACATGGCTGACCTCTTCCGCCACTCCCTAGTCGCTGGGGGCAGTGAGGGAGGGGCTGATGGCCTCCTCATACAGAAAGAAACCAACTCGCGGAGATTTTAACCAGAGAAAAAAATATATAAACTTAAGACTGTGGATCTGTATGATCAGAAAGAGCAGAATTAACTCTCCAGAATACATGAGAAATATTATAAAATACACGAGTAGTGTATTTAATAATCTTTGCATGTAATAAATCACCTTAGTGAGCTTCTATAGATTAATCAGAATCTTATTAATTTTAATGTTGGTTTTACTATTTTTAGTATAGCTATCCTAGTGATGAATAACTAGTTTTCTTTTTTATTTGTTTTTATTTTCTTTTATAAACAGATTTTTAAGCTTTTTTTGTGATTTTGTTTATATTATTTAATTTTTTGTTTTAATAGGACCTTCATATCCATAGCACTAAGGTTCCTTTAGGTAGTTAATAGGCATCCTCTAGCCAACTTCCTTACGGCTTTGATTGGTCAGAATCATATTATTAACTGTGTAGAAAATTAAAGCAGATCTGCCAACCTTACTCTATTATTCAGAATAATTTTTCTTAAAGTTCTTTTGATGAAAGAAGAAGGAATTTCGTTCTCTAGAAAACTATCTAATAGTATATTAATGTGGTAATTGAAGTCCAAATTTTTGCTGCAAATTCTTGAAATTCTTAGGACCTGAGAAATTAGTACATTCTCAATTACTTTGGTTGAAATGTTATTATTCCAGTGTAGATATTTAATTACTTTGAAAGGAAAATTAACTCTTTTATCAAAGAGGCTAATAGATGGGTTACCTCTGTTGAGCTTAATGCTTAAGTCTAGGAACTCAAGTTCCTGCTTACAGTGGTTGGTTTTACATAAGTTAAGAGAGCTAGGATAGATATTATCAAAATCACTCTCTATAACTTCTGAATTATTGATACACAGCAGATCATCTATATATCTAAAAGTGTAAAGGTAGTTATCTGAGCAGGTGGGGTGATTTTTAATGAATTTATATTCCTTAAAGAACAGGAATAGATTAGCGATATTCGTGGACGTTGATGTTCCCATGGGAATACCGTTCACTTGCTTAAAGAGAGTATTATTATATAAGATATGGTTATTTTTTATGCAGCAATTGAGATAAGAGTTCCAAGTTCCTACATTAACAAATTGGTTAACTCCATCTTCCTCGAAGCCGTCTCTTTGGGGTTCTACAGTCATGAACCGCTATTATAGATTATATCTATAATAGTAGTTCATGACTCCACATTGTCACCCCATCTTCCTCGAAGCCGTCACTTTGGGGTTCTACAGTCATGAACCACTATTATAGATTATATCTATAATAGTAGTTCATGACTCCACATTGTCTCTCCATCTTCCTCGAAGCCGTCACTTTGGGGTTCTACAGTCATGAACCACTATTATAGATTATATCTATAATAGTGGTTCATGACTCCACATTGTCTCTCCATTTTCCTCGAAGCCGTCTCTTTGGGGTTCTACAGTCATGAACCACTATTATAGATTATATCTATAACAGTGGTTCATGACTCCACATTGTCTCTCCATCTTCCTCGAAGCCGTCTCTTTGTGGTTCTACAGTCATGAACCACTATTATAGATTATATCCACATTGTCTCTCCAACTTTGTCGAGACAACCCTCTAGGAGATGTTCTGTCATGATCACTCCTCTATAATCAGTCATGTTTCTATACTTTGCCACATTGTATCTCCTACACTACAGAAATAAGTGGTGTGAATTCACGGAAAATTCCGGGAACTAAAGTGCATCAAATCTGCCGGCAGATCTCCTATTTTTAACAAATTTTCCATATTGAAAAGTTGCTATTCCTAATAACGGAAACTACAGTGTTTTGACAATTTTCCGTTATCACTAATTCCATTTATTTTTAAAAAGAAATGTCAGTTTTGGGATTTCCACATTTTATGCAGAAAACTCCCGAGTTACCGAAACTTTCGATTTTGACTTTTTCAATCTCTTTTACAGAAGAGATTCTTCTTTTTCACTATTTTTTAAAGCCGAACGCATGGCAAGATTTCTTTCTAACATATGAAGTAAAGGAAAAGAAGTAAATAAAATAACTTAAAAGGTAGATCATATTTTTCATAACTTAAATGCGTTTTTCTTAATTTCAATTTTGCGTCACTAAAGAAAAAAATACAACACAAATCTCACGACAAACAGATGTTTAACGATAAAAATTATTCTAGTTTTACAGTCAAGAACACTATTAGAGCCACCAAGTCAATCTTTGCCTAGTACAATCGTATTACTAGCACTGGGTCTGAAAAAATATATGTTGTAGTGAGAATTAAAATGCTTTAAATGAATTTTCCTAATCCAACTTTTTGAAGTATCGCTGAGAACAAAATTCAAATTTGTTATCTTGGATAGAAATTTGCACCAAGAAAGTTTGGAAACCTTAAAAAAGAATATAAAGATCATCCCGTATTCTTCTGTAAAATATACAGAAAAACCCGCTTATAAAGAGCCCGTATTTAGCGATATCTCGGATTTAACGAACAAAACAGGAACTGTTGTTTGGTATAATGTTAACACAAATAAAATTTGATCGTTTTTAACGAACAAATTTCGATGAAGTCCTCGGATTTAAAGAGGGAAAGAAAAGTTAAAATGATCACTTTCAACAAACAAAAATAAAAAAAGAAATAATGAAATTCCATATTTACTGAGGCTGAGAACATGTGTTGCGCACTGTCCTGGAATGGAAAAAGAGAAATGGTGGTACACAGGACGAAATTGCATAAACGTAGGTGACTGCGGGTGAGCTGGTGGAAGAATGTTGATAGGAAAGCAATTGGGAAGGAGTACATCAAATACTCAACAAATGGTGGTATACAGGACGAAATTGCAACAGCGTAAGTGATTCCTGGAGAGCTGCTGGAAGAATGCTAATAAGTAAGCAGTGGGAAAGGACTACATCAAATGCTCCACAAATAGTAACTGTATTTTAAATACACCAGACTTGAATAATCATGGAATGTACATAAGCGTTTTAAGGTTAGCCATTCGCCTGCGAATCTTTGTGCTGACTACACCACAAAAATAAACAGATTTAATACGCTTATATGCGTTCCATTATTATTCAACAAATAGTGTTGTACAGGACGAAATTGCAACAGCGTAGGGGACTCCTGGTGAGCTGGTAGAAGAATGTTGATGGGAAAGCAATGGGGTAGGACTACAGAAAAAAAAAGATGAGGATCACGCACATTGAAGTGGATTTTTACAGGACAGTTCCAGAGAGTGATAAAATGGGGATGTCGCCGAAGATCAAACAGGGGATAACAATTAATGGAGACCAGTCGCTTAGCAACCATGCCCCGGGCATATTCTATCGGGTACATATCCGGCAAACGTGCAGGCTAGGAAAGAAGGGTATCTACCGTGCATGGAAGATGTCTTGAACATTCCGAGCCACATGTGGCGGAGAATTATCCTGCTGGAATATAGCGCTAGGGCAACTTTGAAGAAAGGGTATCATCTCTGTCTCTAAAACAACCCTGATCTATCGCTGGCTGTTGAAGGTTCCCTCATTTTGTATCAAGAGAGATTTTGAATTGAACCCAATAGCACTCCAAACCATGAAGCTTGGCGTTGTGCCGGTATGACGCTGCAAGGTACCGTTCACCATGACGTCCTCGAACACGTATGCGACCATCATGATGCATTAAGACTGAATCGGGAGTCGCCAGAAATCATGACTTGCTGCCAATGAGCGCGGTAATATTTGTGTTTGACACCCTATTTGCAGCATGAGGCGTCTGTGGTTGAGGATCAAAGGAATGCGTTGCAATAGGCTGCTAACAACCAGTCCTCTGTTAGGCAGGTAACGTATAACTCTACTGGAGGACAAAGCCTGACCTGTGACACATATCAGTGTGCGATCGGTCACTGCCATGCGATAGAGATGCTGGTCATCCCGTGCAGTCGTTCGGTTTTGCGATCCATTTCCTAGATTTCTGTACATCCAAGTCTCATCTGTCTACTAACGCCACGTTCCCATCATTATACTGGCATTTCGTCCCGTACGAGTTGCAATTTCGCGGTAGGAAAATCAAGCTTCTCATCATCCCAACAACCCTTAATCGCTCAAAGTCCGTCAGGTGTTCATAATGCGACTGTTTTCGACGACTTGGAATGGTGAGACACAAGAAACAGCCTTTCGACTCAATGTCGGCTCATCACTGATCGCAACATCTCGTTTGAGCCAACTCTTACAAAGTAGCCTTCTTCGGCGAAGGGTCATAGTGAGACACAAGAAACATCCTTTCGAATCAATGTCGGCTCTTCACTGATTGCAACATCTCGTTTGAGCCAGCTCTTACAACGTAGCCTTCTTCGGCGAAGTGTCATAGTGAGACACAAGAAACATCCTTTCGAATCAATGTCGGCTCTTCACTGATTGCAACATCTCGTTTGAGCCATCTTTTTATATCCAAGACCGGACAGTTGAAAGGGCGCTGCTCCGAAACCGCATGCGCATTTTCAATGACATTAAACTCATTTACATGTGTCCCAACGTGTTGTACATGGATTCTAAGTTTCAAGCTAATACGCGCAGTCCTTTATGGTGTTGCAGTTTTCACAAACTGTAGTGTAAGTTCCTCGTAGTTCTTCATCCCTTTAGCGTATTGGGAGAGGATGCGGAGTCATTTAAAAAAGTTGCCGTCGTACACGATTGATTATATTACACGTATATACACACATATTAAAACGTTTAATTACTTAAAATAGATAAAATACAAGATCTTTCAGAGTGCCCGGCACTCCATCCTCAGGTAAAAAGACCAGCGGATCGACCAGACGCACGAAATATACGCACACAAAATCACAGATATCAATGACGTAACGAGGTGAGTGTACGTAGGCGTGAATAAAAGTCTCATAATCGATAACGGTATTGAATTGGTACAAACAAGAATATAGTCTTAATCGGATGAGTGCAAAAGGAAAAGAAGGAAAAAAACATGTGTTTTTGCTTTTGCACTTAACCGATTAAGACTATATTCTTGTTTGTACCAATTCAGTACCGTTATTGATTATGAGACTTTGATTCACCCCTGCGTACACTCACCTCGTTACGTCATTGACATCTATGATTTTGTGCATATGATACACCCTGATTCATAAAGAAGTATTCAGTTTCCAGATGCTGTAAAACAGTAACAGTTGAAGACACGGACCACAACTGCGAACCGTTAGGTAGATGTACTCATAAAGTTTGTGTCCCGCTACTGAGGAAAGTGATGCAGGCGATAGCGCGTTTGCCACGTAACTAGTCTGTCAAAATGACAGTGTGTGCAGTGGAGAAGACGTTTTGTGTTCTTGAACTGAGCAAAACGGAATCTGTAACTGTTGTGCAACGGCATTTTCTATCACGATTCGGAAAAGAACCTCCAACCAGAAAATCTGTCTACGATTGGCATAAAAAACTCGAAACTACGGGCTGTTTGTGCAAACTTAAAAGTCCTGGACGACCGCGTGAATCGGGAGAAGCCGTCGATAGTGTTTGCACCGCCATTCAATTCAACGAAGCCCGGGAAATTCAACGCGGAGGGTGAGTCGTGAAGTGCAGATTTCACAGCCCACTGTCTGGAGAATTTTGATAAAGAAGCTGAAAATGATTCCATACAAATCACTGCACTTGATTGAGATATCACTGCACTTGATTCAGATACTTACCTCGCGTTTGGGTGGAAATGGATTACCGGCTCGATGTGCGTCATATGACTAAAGGTGCCCTCATAGGACATCTGTCACTGAAAAAACTTGAAACATTCCCCTACAATTCTGTTACAGGTAACAAAATATCTTACATTGTTCTTATTTTATAGTGCGTTGAAACTGCATACTTCTTTATGAATCACCCTGTGTAATTTTATATAATTCGTGCGTCTGGTCCTACCGCTGGTATTTTTACCTGAGGATGGAGCGCTGGGCACTCTGAAATATCTTGTATTTTATCTATTTTAATTAATTAAACGTTTTAATCTGTGTGTTGATACGTGTAATATCGTCAAACGTGTAAGACGGTATCTTTTTTCAATTAGAGGATAGCATGATAATTTTTACTTTCATCAAGGATGCGGAGGTTACTCGTATCCGAATATTGTTTTGTATGCCTCTTTTCACTGTCTCGGACAATTCCTTTCTTGGATATGAGGATCCGTACCTCACAGAATAGGTTACTCTGCGTCGTGGGTAGGTGCACGTCATACTACATGAGGCTAACTAGTCTTTAAAAAAGAAAACACAAAATTGCATAACTTTACTTTTTCAGAAAATTTACTAACGGGCTGTGGATATCTACGTGTTTTAACATCCCTCAGAGCACGAATTTACGCCTTTAGTATAACTGTTCCACCCACCTCTCGCCCTCCCGTTAGATATGGCCTAGGAGTCGATGCTTCGGGGGCAATCTCTGAAGAAGATTGTGGACCGTTACAAAAAGCAGTGAAACTGCAAGGAGTCTACATTGAAAAACAATATTACAGGCTTATACACGTATCTGCTACTGCACAAGAAACTTTTATTCAATACTGGGTGGTGCCTCCTTTAACCCGAGCTACAGCACGTATGCGATTTGGCATAGATTCCACAAGGGGCTGGATTGCATCCACGTCTACAGTATACCAAACGTAAACATCAGAGTTATCATAGGTGATGTTATAACGACGAAGAAGTCTTCTCTTACTTCTACGTTGTTTTAACACATCAACATACTAAGAAATAGTTCCTAAATGAAAGAAACCTTAACGGCCAGACGAAACATGTAGATAACAGAAGTCAACGTACGGAAAAAGATGCTTTATTCAGGATGTAGCACACACATCGTAACATAGCACATTGTAGTGAACGCTCCACACACCACACAGTATCACAACACTCCTATTAATAATCAGTTTACAACCCAACGTTCTCTCTTACAACGCTCTCAAGCAATAGATCAGTCGTCGTTTTTGTCTCTCGTTCTTATCAAAACTCAGGCATACGTCACGCTCATTCAACCTTAATTGTGTTGCCCAACGTATCCGTTTGAGAGAAAGATATCACGTTAATAAGAGTGAAGAATAACAGAATAAACTCAAGATTTACATAGGGAAAGAAACTAAAAAGGAAAGTTAATTTACAATATACGTCACAATGTCAATTGTCCCTTAACCGGCTCAGATTTGACGGAAGAGGACTTTGCTCCCCGGTGTGGTTTTCTGATATGTCCCATACATTCTCATTGGGGTTCAGATCCAGGTTTTGTGGTGGCCGGGGAAGATGGTGGAAGTCACAGTCATGCTTGCTGAACCCGTCTTGCGCGAGGGATAGTAAACGACCACCGTGAGCAACTCAATCGGCTATAAGCAGTCACCCGTCCCTAATTTAGGGCCACTTGTTCCAAAAAAGAGAGAGGGCCAGTGCCGTAAGACAAACGCAACATCCATGCCTCAGCGGGATTCGAACTCGGACCCATCTCGGACGAATGGTGAGAAGCCGTTGTGTCGTAAGTAAGGTAAGCAATAAATCTCCTTTTAAAATCTCAGGTCTTTCGTGGTGTTGCATTTTCAGCAGACAGCAGTATATGTACCGGCTTTTGCAAGCCTACGATCGCTAATAAAACGTTTAAAGGAAAGTAAACGTCAAAGTTTTCTTCAGAAACGTGTTTTAAATCTGTGAATCTTTTCCTTGGACAAAATGACTTTTGCTTGCAGAGAAAATCAAGAGCCCGCATTATTTCCACTAATGGGATTTTCAATTTCGGCAGTGCAGGATACCGCCCTATGCTGCTTCTGATGGGAAGTGTTTTCTGCAACGCTAACTTCGCTTCATTTTATTTCTCAGACTGAGAAAGTAGAGTGAAATAGTTCCTACCCCCCCCCCCCCCCGCACACATACTGAAAAGTGCATCTCATTTCAAACGAGTAATTCTTCCAGTTTCCGGACAAATATCTAAGCGAACAGCAAAATGAACTATTTGTATTCCACCATTTGAAAGGCATTTACTGCCACTAAGAAGAAGCATTTATCGGCATTCCAAATCCTCTTTCATTCACATTCCATCGTAACAGGAGAGAAGATTTAAAATTTCATTAAATGTCTCCCTCAAGAAATTACGAAGTGTACTTACTGACTTCGGTAAAGTTGGAATCAGTAAAAATTTATTGCCTCATTATCTACACACACACACACACACATCGTATCACTGCTTTACCGACCTATGATAACGAATCGATATTCCCGTTTGAGTACCTTGGCTACGTGCCAAACCCAAAGCTTTTAAAATACTGTCGTCTTCTAAACTGATGAAACAGAACTACTTTTAAGAAGCAATTTTTCTTCGAGCAATAGATACATGCAATTAAAGCACGTTACTTAACTTGACATTTACTTTCCTTTAAGGCTGTCTTTGAATGAGTATTAGTGTTACTTAAAAGAGTTCCTTGACATTTACTTTTCTTTAAGGCTGTCTTTGAATGAGTGTTAGGGTTACTTAAAAGAGTTCCTTGACATTTACTTTCCTTTAAGGCTGTCTTTGAATGAGTATTAGTGTTACTTAAAAGAGTTCCTTGACATTTACTTTCCTTTAAGGCTGTCTTTGAATGAGTATTAGTGTTACTTAAAAGAGTTCCTTGACATTTACTTTCCTTTAAGGCTGTCTTTGAATGAGTGTTAGGGTTACTTAAAATAGTTCCTTGACATTTACTTTCCTTTAAGGCTGTCTTTGAATGAGTGTTAGGGTTACTTAAAATAGTTCCTTGACATTTACTTTCCTTTAAGGCTGTCTTTGAATGAGTGTTAGGGTTACTTAAAATAGTTCCTTGACATTTACTTTCCTTTAAGGCTGTCTTTGAATGAGTGTTAGGGTTACTTAAAAGAGTTCCTTGACATTTACTTTCCTTTAAAGCTTTAAAGCTGTCTTTGAATGAGTGTTAGGGCTGATCTCCTACCCTATATATGCAATGTAAATTCATTTGCGAACATTTTCTCGAAGACAATTACTTTGTAGTGTTTGAAATTTTGAGCACAAATAAAAACGACCCATAGCTATTATTCCAAAAAATGTGTTAGAATTTTTTTTAATTGAATTTATCTGACTCAAAAACATTCTAATTTGGCGCTTGATGGTGCGATAAGTTAGCATAGTAGTTTTTCTGTTTGGAAGCAACGAAATCTCTTATTTCTGCCCGATTTTTCTACTTATCTCAGCCAAATAGAAATCAATGAATAGGGGCAAAAGTGAGATTGGAATTTCTCTTCTATAGATCATCTTAAATCCTACTGCACGTTCATTTTTGAAGAGAAAATGTATTATTTATGTACACATTCTGATCCTTACACTCTCGCCGCCGGATCCTACCCAGGCATTATTCATGAACACACTCTCCCCGCCGGATCCTTCCCAGGCATTATTTATGAACACACTCTCGCCGCCGCATCAAACCCAGCGCATGATTTATGAACACAATCTCGCCGCGGAATCCTACTGAGGCAATATTTCTAAACACACCCTCGCCACCGAATCCTACCCAGGCATTATTTATGAACACACTCTACCCGCAGGATCCAACCCAGGCATTATTTATGAACCCATTCTGATCCTTACACTCTCGCCGCCGGATCCTACTAAGGCATTATTCATGAACACACTCATGCCGCCGGATCCAACCCAGAGCATGATTTATGAACACAGTCTTGTCGCGGAATCCTTCCGAGGCAATGTTTCTAAACACATCATCGCCGCCGAATTCTACCCAGGGATTATTTATGAACACACTCTCACCGCAGGATCCTACAGAGGCGTTATTTATGAACACACACCCGCAGTCGGATCCTACCCAAGCGTTATTTATGAACCCATTCTGATCCTTACACTCTCGCCCCCGGATCCTACCTAGGCATTATTCATGAACACACTCTCTCAGCCCAGGAATTATTTCGGACTAAGTGTTGTCGTATCTGGTGATCGAATGAAGATAAGCTTTGGGATCTATGACGTCCTAACGGACATTCTTTCATATCTTTAGTTACGCAAAACAAAAGGAAGGAAGTGAGCTAATTAGAACTTATACCCGTTGTACCTACGGGGGTCATAAAAAAAGTTCTGCGCACTGTCAATTTTTGAGAAAAGTGTGAAGTAACGGAGAAAATTTACCTTATTGCCGTTCAATGTAATCCCTTCCGCTGCTAATGACAGCTTGCCAGCGGTGGGGTAGGTCCTGGAAGTCCTGTAGTACCCCATCTTTGTTCAGCTGTCGTATTACTCCGGTCATGTCCGTTGACAGTTCGTGAAGCGATTCGTAACGAATCCCACGGAGCTGAAATTTTAACTTTGGGAAAAGATCAAAATCGGGTGAGCTGAGATCAAGGCGGTATCGCGGGTGGAATAAAATTTCCCAGCCATATTTCGACAAAAGTCCCCGTACCGACGCTGCACCATGACACGAAGCTTTGTCATGCAGCAAGATCCGCTCCCGGTTCCAACAAGTTGGGGCCATTTTGACGAATTTTCGGTCTCAACTTTGTCCTCAGAAAGAAATTGTGCTTCGATCAAGAGTTCCTTCCCCATAATCTTCTTGGGAGTCAGTGTGGAGTTTTTCCCCCACATAATTTTTGTTTTCAAGTACGAGCGCTGGTCTAACGCTGTAACTCGACCTGAGGAGCTGCACGCTTCCATTTCCAAACCCTCCCACGATCACACAGCAAATGATAGTGCGTCGTTCTGACACCAATGCGTTGAAGAGAGTCTGACCTTGACGTGATGCAGTCATTTTCCCGTTTGCATCATCCGATCCGTTTAAGATTAACGTGGGCAGAACTTTTGTTATGGCACTCATATCTTTATCATTATGCCAAAATACACGCAACGTAAACACTCGTAGTTGCAGGCACAAACAGATGAGTTCAGCGGAGAATTATTAGCAACTAAACAAAATTCGTAACCAACACTTCTCTGCCAGCAATAACTCTGCTACGAATGAATTACAACTTGCAGTCAAGGCACAAGTTCGATAGTTGTAGTGTACATGTCACAGCCTTTTGTCCAAACAACAGGCTTCTACCTACGCCTTACTGACTTAACCGCCTGCCAGGAGTTTCGGGAAAAGTAAGCTCGTGGAAAATATGACCTTAAGAAAGAAGAGTTAATGAGAATTGGCATAATTTAATAACAACTATTGATAAGTCACAAGTTCGGTTGCTGTATTGCATATCACCCACAGTTTTGCCCAAACAATGGACTTTTATCTACGCCTTACTGACTTCACTGCTTACCAGGAGTTTCCGGAAAAGTAAGCTCCTGGAAGATAGTAAGAATAGATAATGAGAATTCGCAGAATTTAAATAACAACTGAAACTGAAAGTTAATCAGAGCATATACACTATCTACCAACAAGTAATTGGACACCTGTGATAGCAAAGGAAAACGAAGTTTATTCACCTTCAATAGTTGGCGGAGCCTCCACGAGCGGCGATTACAGCTGCGACCCTCCGGGCCATACTCTCAACCAGGCGTTGTACGACGGGTAGCAGTATTTTCTTCCACTCGGCTTGGAGAAGACAGGTCAGTTCCTTCACCAATTTTGGACGGTGGGGACACCCCTTAAGTCGACGCTCCAACTCGTCCCAGAGGTGCTCGATAGGGTTAAAAGGTCAGGGCGCTGAGCATGCCAGTTCATTCGATTAACCCCATCGTCACCATACCAAGCCATGGTGGACCTCGCAACATGACAGGATGGCATTGTCATCCTGAAATTAACATGGGTTCACCCCGTAAAACTGCCACAACGTAGGAAGCGCATGGTCATCCAAAATGGTGCAGTAGGTCTCGGCGTTGAGTCTACGAGGAATTGCGACCAAGGGTTCCGTGCCATACCAGGAGAAACACCCCCATAGCATAATTCCACCGCCGCTGAACTTCACAGTTGGCAAAATACATTCCGGCAGGAGGCGTTCTCCAGGCAGTCGCCAAACCCAGACCCTGCCATCCGAATGGTAGAGGGTGAACCTTGATTCGTAGCTCAAGAGAACCTGTTTCCAGTGTTCAACGGTCCACTGTCGACGTTCTTTGCACCACGTTAGCCAAGCTGCGCTATTGGACTTGGTGATCAAAGGCTTGTGGGCGGCAGCACGTCCATGATAACCGAGCAGATGGGCTTCCTTACGGATGGTATTCATCGAAAGAACACTCCCGGATGCCTTTTGAAACTCCACGCGGATGTGACCCATCGATTTGGTGCGGTTCTTCCGAATTTCTCTGGCCAGCACCCGTCGGTCTCTAACTCCCAGTTTTGTGGGTCTGCCGGGTCGGGGCACATTCCGTCAGTCACCTCTCATCTTCCACTTGCCAATCACGTAGGCCACTGTCGATTTTGGGTACTTCAACTCGCTGGATATGTCACGTATGGATCGGCCATTTCTGTGATACCCGACGATTACACCTTTCTCGAAATCAGAGAGCTCCGAACTGCGTTGCATCTTGTATGCGACTGGTTGCGTTGTTGTTTCCTACACGATATTTGACGGCGGCGGCCGTGACGTGTATCAGGAGCGCAGATATCGTCGATTGCAGGGGTGTCCAATTACTTGTTGTTAGATAATGTATATCCCAGCACTTTCAGAATGGCAACGCCTAGTAAAAAAGAAAAATTCTAATTGTCCAAAAATGATTCGTTGGTCATTTAGCATCGTTGATCATGTCAAAAAATTTCATGTGATCATCTGGTAGTCAAATTCCATAAGTAAGGCGCACTAGAATGAAGCATTCACCGGTTCACGCTAGTGTCCCGGTCATACCCTAAATTCCGAAACCACATTCCGTCCTACTAGTTTACAGAATACCGGAGGTCACCACTCGCTGTCTAGTATAGTCGTTACCAAATCGGGTGCGGGCTGGCAACGCTGCCACAAGTAATCTAACGCGCTGATCATAAATACATCGTTCGTAAGTGTAAAAATAACAAACGCTATGGGAAGTAAAAAAAATTTAAAAGTGGGTACAATTAGATAATTCAGTAAATACCAGAATACTGAAAATTCTGCTGTTAAGCAAGAAAAATTGTGGATAAATGGATGATAAATGTCCTTGCACCTAAATAAATATTATCTTTCCCTTGAGCAGTTTTACTATTCCTCAATTCAATTCCAACAGAATCTAATACGGCATAAAATTGGCTATGAGCAAAACAGTCTTTTTCAACATAGAATCCGACTAATGTTTGTGTTTGCTTTTCGCTAATTGCTGTCGCAAATGAAGCAACTCTATGAAAACTATTTTCTTTTCCGAGTTAATGGGAAGTCAGAGTCTTTAAGGTGCGATTCAATTCCCAGAAGCGCTGTTTGCTTTGCTTTGGTTTCTTTTATTAGCACTTCCGTACGAAAATATCGGTGGTTTAGCTGTCGAAATGTAAACCTTATAACATTTCAGTAACTGATCTTTGCTAAGCGTTAAGCTGTCCATAAAAGCGCAAAGGCAGAGACGAGCGTGATGTTTTGCTTTGTTTTGCTTCTTGCTTGCTTCAAGCGATA
Organism: Macrothele yani; assembly: GCA_039090855.1. Taxonomy (NCBI): domain Eukaryota; kingdom Metazoa; phylum Arthropoda; class Arachnida; order Araneae; family Macrothelidae; genus Macrothele; species Macrothele yani. The sequence goes on along the minus strand of CM076991.1, from coordinate 24,854,787 downwards.
GTTTACGAAAATAATATTGTCTTTCAAATATTGTAAAGTATTTTTATCTGATGTCAACGCGACTCTATATTGCAATTCTATCTACCAGGGGGAACCTCTTTACTTCCTTTTGTATAATGATGTGTTAATGAAGACATGCATAGAACCGTGCACATTAAAGAATGCTGTTAAGAAAACAACCATTTGGAATAATAATTCCTCCTTCGTATTTAATTCAGCTGAGACGCTAACTAAAACAGCTGTTGCGATGGTGACTCCACTCCGCATTATACTGTATGCTGGATTTGGATTCGAGAGTGGCAACAGCACTATAGATGACATCCCTGTATTAATAGAACAAATTCAAAGAATGAGGTATAACATATAACCTTATCCCGATTGTGGAATTCGACCCCCCTCTTTTTTTCCTACTCCGGAGCAGCTATTCTCCCAAATGAACTATGCTGGCAGGCTTATCACTGCTTCATTGTCGATTCGACTCAACCGTCACCTTGGTAGTGCACTCCCCAAAAGGCAAAGGCTTGAAATCGCAGACGTAGACGGCGCCACGGATCTACCCAGGTAACACAGCCTTGCAATTTAACGTAAGCCCAACACTGAGCCGTGCTACGTACGGTTCAGTATTGGGCCTACGTTAAATTGCAAGGCTCTGATACTTGGGAACGTTACGAAAGGCGGAGCCACGTAATCTACGTAGCACGTTACGAAGGCGAGGCCACGTCGTGTGCGTAGTGCGTTACGAAAGCCTGGGGCCACGTCATGTACGTAGTACGCTATGAAAGACGGGGCCACGTCATCTACATAGTGCGTTACGAAAAGCGGGGTCACGTCATCTACGTAGAACGCTACCAAGGCGGGACCACATCACCTGCGCAGTATGTTAGGAAAATCGGGGCCACGCCATATACGTAGTACGTTACGAAAGGCGGGCCACGTCATATACGTTAGACGCTACGAAGGCGGTGCCACGTCATTTGCGTAGTACGTAATGAAAGCCGGGGCCACCTCATCTACGTAGTACGTTACGTACGCGAGGGCACGTCGTGTACGTAGTGCGTTACGAAAGCCGGGGCCACGTCATGTACTTAGTACGCTATGAAAGCCGGGGCGACGTCATGTACGTAGTACGCTATGAAAGACGAGGCCACGTCATCTACGTAGTGAGTTACGAAAGGCGGGGCCACATCATCTACGTAGAACGCTACGAAGGCGGGACCACATCACCTGCGCAATATGTATAAAGCGGGTCACGTCACCTGCGTAGTATGTTAGGAAAGGTGGGGCCACGTAATCTACGCTACGAAGTCGGTGCCACGTCATGTACGTAGTACGTTACGAAAGGCGGGCCACGTCATATACGTAGTACGTTACGAAGGCGGGGCCACGTAATTTATGCAGTACGTTATGGAAGGCTGGGCCACGTCATCTACGTAGTACGTTACGAAAGGCGGGCCCACGTCACATACGTAGTACGTTACGAAGGCGGGGCCACGTCATCTACACAGTACCTTTGGAAAGGCGGGGCCACGTCATCTACACAGTACCTTAGGCAAGGCGGGGCTACGTCATCTACGCTGTACCTTAGGAAAGGCGGGGCCACGTCATGTACGTAGTACGTTAGGAAAGGCGGAGCCACATCATGTACGTAGTACGTTATGAAAGTCGGGCCCACGGAATCCCAGCGACAACCATGCTTGAAGAACTACCTCATTGTAGAAGCATTAATTTTATTTGATTATGTGCGTTATGTGGAAAACTCCTTACACGTATTTATCAAACCTAACGCGATGGAGATTCATTTTCGTTCGGGCGTCAATATAACATACATCCTTTTGCCAGTGGTAAGATTCTAACACACGTCTTCTTATTCCGGAGTGTTTGTACTATCAATCAGGCGTGACGCTACGGGTACGTTTTATGCCACCCTTTAGTTTCAACCCCAAACGTATATTTGAGTTGTCAAAAAATCATGGCGAGCGCAAACATCTAGGGCTTGAGGGCACTTGGATAATAGTATGGGAATTTTTCCAATACACAGAAGTTTTGTAATATAAAACAAATGCTTTTTGTTAAATTTAGTATTGCATTAATTTGTGAAGTGGACGGAGTCCTTTGAGTGAATGTCTGAGAAAGTAGTAGAAAGGCACCATTTTCGTAATTATAGTTTAAGAATGATGAAAGAAATTCCTTGTAAGGCTATAAACTAAAATTCACACACAGCCTCAAGACAACAAATAAAAACAAGAAAGATGACACCAAATTTTCGAGTGTAATAAGCACGTCTTTTGAATCCGTTCTGACGCAAATTAATTTTATCAAAGCTATTCAAAGAAAATGGAGCCGGTATGAAAAACAATAGTATCTGACGGAAGAAAGAAGTTCTTCAATCGGGTTTTTAATCACTCAGTATTGCTGTAAACGTAATCGTGAGCTTATGTCCTTTGGTTGCAGACTTGTATGTTAAGAAAAACATGAATAAGAAACATTTCGCACCGGAAATGTTCTCCAACACAGAAATAATTTTTCAAATCAGACTCTTAGAAACAGAGATATCGACAAAAATAAGATGTGACTTTACGTCCCCTGGTGGGAAAACCATTGCCTTTATTTTAGGAAGAAAGTATTATTAAAAGGATTTTTCGTATGAGCGGAATCGGTCCAAGAAAAAAAAGAAAAAATAGTCGAGTTTTCAGGAATCCAGATTTTGCTACAAATACATTAGAAGCAGAAATTAACACTTACGCCCCCTGGTGGCCAAACCATTCTTTACCGAACATCAGAAATTATGTGAAAAATATTTTCCATCAGGTCTTGTATGCGATACAGGATGAATTTTTCAAATCGGAGATTTAGAAGCAGAAATAACGCAGAAAACGCAATTTGCTTTTGTGCCCCCTAGCGGAAAGTCTAGGTTTTACTTGAAAATTTTGAATTTATAGGAAAAACATTTCGCATCGGAAACACTATCCAACAGAGAAGGAATTTTCCAAATCGGACTCCTAGAAGTAGAGGTATTGACAAAAATAAGATATACGTCGACGCCCCTGGCGAAGAAACCATGCATTATTTCAAGAAGAAAATGTTCCTAAAAGGTTTGTCAACATGAGTGGTATCGGTCAACAAAGGACTTTTTTCAATCGAGATTTTAGAAGCGCATATTTTGTTGCAAATAAATCCGAAGCGGAAATTAAGACTTACGCCACCTGGTGGCCAAACAATTTTTTACAAAAATTAGAAATTATGTACAAAGGATTTCCCATCAGGAGCTATCCGGTGCAGAAAGAATTTTTCAAATCGGTGATTTAGAATCAGAGATATAGGGGGAAAGCAATTTACCTTTACGCCCCCTAACGGAAAGTCTGTGAATTACTTGAAAGTTTTCAAATTATATGAAAAACATGTCACACTAGGAAACGCTATTCAACAAAGAAAGAATTTTTCAAATCGGACTCCTAGAAATAGAGATATTGACAAAAATAAGATATACATCTACGCCACCTGGCGTAGAAACCATGCATTATTTTAAGAAGAAAATGTTTCTAAACGGTTTGTCGACATGAGTACTATCGGTCTACAAACGACGTTTTTTTCAATCGAGATTTTAGAAGCTCATATTTTGCTGCAAATACATCAGAAGCGGAAATTAAGATTTACGCCCCCTGTTGGCCAAACCATTTTTCACAAAAATTAGAAATTATGTGGAAACAATGTCCCATCAGGAGCTGTATCCGGTGCAAAAAGAACTTTTCAAATCGCAGATTTAGAAGCAGAGATATAGGAGGAAACGCAATTTACCACTACGCCCCCTAGCGGAAAGTCTATGAACTACTTGAAAATTTTGAAATTATATGAAAAACATGTCACACTGAAAACACTATCCAATAAAGAAGAAATTTTTCAAATCGGACCTTTTAGGGGTAGAGATATTGACGAAAGTAAGATGTACATCTACGCCCCCTGACGGAGAAACTGTTTAATATTTTAAGAAGAAAATATTCCGAAAAGATTTATCGATGTAGTGGCATCAGTTCACGAAATAATTTTTTCAATCGATATTTTAAAAACTCAGATTTTATGGCAAATACATCAGAAGCAAAAATTAACACTTACGCCCCCTGGTGGCCAAATTATTCTTTACCAAAAATTTGAAATTATATGCAAAAGATTTTCCATCTGGAGGTGTATCCGCTGAAGAAACAATTCTTCCAATCGGAGTTTTAGACGAAGAGTTATCGGGAAAAATGTAATTTACTTTACGCCCCCTAGCGGAAAATCTATGCGTAATTTGAAAAAGTAACTATATTTAAAATACTCTTCAACATAAATGGAATCGAAACGTAAAGATTTTTTCAATCGGATGTTTAGAAGCAAATGTGTGGATTAAAACGTATTTTTGAATTCGACATCATCTGCATTTACGCCCTCTAGAGGCGAAATTATACATCGTAAAAAAAAACGAAATAAAGGATCATCATTTGCATATTTCAAGCTTCCCAATGCAGAAAGATTTTTTTCAAATCGGACTAATAGTTGCAGAGATATCGTGGGTTTCAAGCGGGCGGACGGACGGACAAACGTATAACTAAGCACGATCTTTTTTTACAAAAGACGTGCTAAAATATATGAAGTAAGTAAATTAAAATTGCAAAGAAATAGTACTTTTCAAAGGCCTTAGATTTGGTATTTATGGTGCCCAGTAGCATTTAGCCTAAATAAATAGCACTTATATTATATACCTGAATTTTCTTTTTCTTTTCCTTTACCTCCTAAAAACCCACCCAGTTTTGAGCTGCTGGCGTCGCCATGAACTACTTACTCCTTTAGGCTTATCTCTGTTCCATTGTCGCGTCGCCTTAACAGTACATCATTGACTTTGCACATTGCAGAGCAAAAATGAACTTTCACTATGTATGATTTTTATTGATTATGAAAAGGCCCTTTAATTTCCTAAAACAGTTATGATGTCTTCCCAAGATTTTCCAGAACAGTTCTGTCTTGAGCCAGCTTCCTCCATGTCAACCCAGCACGTTTTGGGATTGTCTCCAAACCATATCCCACGTGCTCTTCTTCCGAGTCTTGTTCTGTCCCTTTGTGTACAATTTAATATTTCAGTTGTTCTTCAGTGGTATGTATATTAAAAATGTTTGCTGCAACATATTTTCTCTGTCCTTTTCTTGATACGTTATTAAAGTAACTAAGTGAAAGTCCGTCAACCATGTCGGGGGAAAATAAGGTATGTAGAGTAATTTCTCAATAACCAGGTATTTTCGTTTTGTTTCTGAACTTAGAATTGCGCAGTTACAAATGTTATGGTAGTAAACGCGCAGAAGCAGAAACAGTATTTTTTTTCTTTTCTATTTTCTTTCTTTTTCATTTCTTTTACAGATATAAATAAAAGATTGTCTGGTTACATTCTGCGAAAAAAATTTAGTTATATTCTGAAAATTTCCTAGTTTCATTGAAAAAGAAAAGTTCCTAAATCATATTTCTTCAGCATACGCATGAAATAATAATAACCCACTGTTACCTACTGAATTAGAACTCTCACTCTTTAGAGTTAAATGAGAAAAGAAACTGGTTTGATTACCTAAAACAATCATTTTAGGTTCGCAAGAGGATTCTTAAAATTAAATGCCATACGATAGGATTCTAAATGAAACATTCTATATGCCGTTTTCGAACGATAACGTAGAACCAAAATTTCTGACGTAACGTTTTCCTGCTTTTAAAGAGTTGCTGAAACGGTTTTAATCGTATGACGTAACGTATCTCTGACGTCATGTCGGAATGATTTGGATGAGATGACGTCTTACCAGCAGCTGTGAAAAATCGGGTTTTCTATGTATGACAACAAAGCAAAGTGGTATACGTGTCAACTGTGTTGATTGGCTATATTTTATTGTTGTAAGAATCTTATATTGATGTGGAATGTTACACAAATTCACGAAACAATATTTCGTCAAAGTGAAACAGATGTGTTTCAAATATGAAAAAATGAGCATTACAACAGTAAAAAAAAGTATATTGTGTGAAAACACAAATTTGTCCGTGACGGAGTCGAAACCGTGACCCCCTCACTCCGGAACAAGTTGCTCTCCCAACTAAGCTGCACGGACGGAATGTATCGCCGCAGATTTGTCGTCTTGACAAGCGCTTTATCTCTGTAGTACGTAACAATTGTTTGAGGCAGAGACTCATCAATAATTAAAATAAGCAAGCACCAGGAGGTGCCCAAAAAACGGGACAAACGTTCATACAAAGGAAATTATATATATTTAGATGGCGCAATCAGAAAATTCAGGTAACCCTGCGTAAAAATCGCAAACACACACGCACGCGCGCCACCACACACTGAGGTAACGAATTATTAGGAACACGTACCTTACAGGTTGTGGGACAGCCCTTGGCTTTCAAAAACTGCGTGTATTTCTTGTGACATGGATTCAGATAGACGCTGATATGGTACTACTAGCACGTTCAACTAAGCAGAGCCTCCCTGTAGGGACCTGGCGATTCAGATCTCCTGTATTTCCTGCTATCTAGCTCTCCCTAACTTTCGAATATTCTGATACAAGGAGGCCAGAAATATCAGTACCGCATATACACACATTTGCAGCAGTTTAATCCCACCTGTTGGTATTAGATTTCTCCAGATTGTGTCAGCTACTGTCTGTATTACTCAAATTCCAGTCTGTGATGCATCATCCTACAGCGACAGATGTTGATAGAGTTTGAGGAAGCGTGTGAGCGTCAGTTTGCATCTGGTTTTCATGCTGAGAGGTTTTGTACGTACAGCACTGGACAGAGAAAATGCCACACCATGAAGGAATTCTCAAAACAGACCAAACTGCACATACAGATAGACAAGTAGGTGACAAATAAATGATATAATTATCACATACAGACTAGGCTCAATACAGGATAATCAAAAAAGCGTGTGGGCCCCATTTTGGGCGATACAGCGTTGAATCCGACGTGGCATCGAGGCAATGAGAGTCCGAATAGAGTCCTGGGGTATCGTGGACCATGTGGTGTTCATCCCACAGTTCATCATCATCTTGCAGGGATGGGAGGGTACTCAACCAACATCCAATCGTGTCCCACAGATGCTCAATGGGCGAGAGGTCAGAGAATCGTGCTGGCCACGGAAACATCCGCACACCGGGTAGAGCGGTATGCGACCGGGCGTTATCCTGCTGAAAAACGGCGTTTGGGATGCCCTGAAGATACGATAGTGCCACGGTCCACAGCACCTCGTCAACATAGCGGCTTGCCGTCAATGTGCCAGTAATACGAATCAGCGGTGAGCGGCTGTTAGTGCTGATAGCACCCCACACCCTGATTCCACGTTGCTTGCCCGTGTGGCGCTCCACAATGGCGGAGGAATTCGCTAGGCGGACACGTCGCCACAGACTCTCACACGGCGATCATCCGTGGGGCGACAGAACCGCGATTCGTCGCTGAACACCACATTGTTCCATTTGGCAACCCAAGCATCTGTGGAGCGACACCACGCCAAACAGTGACTACGATGTCTCGCTGTTTAGGGTAGTCTCCGCAATGGACAGCTGTAGAGTAGCAAACCAGACGCAGCCAATCGGCAAGCCACAATCCGCGTCGATATCGGAGCAGGCAAGCCCCTCCGTACACTCTGCAAAACGTCGCCCGTTGTGGTCTGTAGGTCCGCTACGGCATCACGTCGGATGCGACGGTCGGTAATCTTGGACGTCCGTCTCCGTGCTCCGGTCTCCCTACAACGTTGCACGGAACCTTCCTGGGACCATTGTCTTCAAATGCGATCGATGGTATGTAGCATTACGTTGCGTTTCTTCCGCAATGCGACGCAAAGACCATCCCTGGTGGTACGTAGGCCTGCGATGACACCTCGTTAAGACGCCGTCGCGTACGACGGCGTCTTAACGGCATTGGCACCCCTTGTTTGTTCTTCATACATGGTTAACGCAGAACCACTAACTTCTCGTGGCAGTGACGACGTCTAAACTTATACCCTCACGTGCTGGTTGTCTGCTTATATTCCGCGCACCATTCGTGCGATTGATCTGCAAACGCAGTAATTTGCATAACTTGTACGTGTGCACTCACCCTGCAATTTTCATGGTGTTGCGTTCACGTCTTCGGGGTGTGACATTTCCTCTGTCAGGCAGTTTATTTTCTATATACCGAAAAATGGCGAAAAGCGTCATTAAGTGTTACTCAGAGAGTATAAATAGTGACTTTATATCTCCGTACGTGACATAAGCAGAAAGGTGAATGTGAGCAAGACTGCTATTCATAATACAATCACGAAATATCGAGATGCAGATAAACTTAGCGACCGGAAGAGAAGTGGACGTCCAAGGGAAACAACCAGACGGGATGACAATACTATAAGGCGAATAGTTATGTGTCCTCCGAGGAGTTCGTGCAATAAAATCCAAGGCCTTCCTACATTCGAAAGGGTCTGGACAATGTTTTGGGGCTCCAGGATTTCACAATGGAAGGCCGAAAATATTGAATATACGAAATAAAATACCTCGGAGAAAACATTCCCAAAACATGCAGAAGCCATAAAATATAGCCACGCCATCTTGAAGTGTGTATCCATGATTCATGGATAAATCAATGTTAAAAAGAAAATGTAAAAATGCATGGTCGTAAAATGGACAAGAGTTCAGTTTTGCTTTAACTCCCCAAATGCTCGGCTTGTTGAAATTATATCATTGGACAACAATATGAATCAAATATCGGGATTCAATCGAATTCTTAATGTATGAAAATTTCCCCCAATTACAGATTTGTACAAAGCATCTGAAATGCTTTTGAAAGACTTGTTGGGGCGACTGTACGTTTTGCGGATTCCTAAAAAATGGGAAAGAAATAGAAATTTTTTTTACAAGGCAGTTTCTTATGGTTTTTGCTGTGCTGTCTGCACAAAAATTGTAGAAATCTGTCAATTCTTCGATCATTCTGTATAATTAATGCTAAGAGCCTATCGTACGAAAAGTCACTATAAAATATTCACCGATGCTGTCGCACGTACGGTCATTCGCAAACATAATTTCCTATTTGCAAATCAAGATTAAAACCCTTTATTTACAACAAAAAATTAATATTTACAAGCGAGATCTCTCGTGGCTGAACATAGCACCAATCATCAGGCTCCAAGCGCCACGTAACACAGAAGCAGACATCATACATTGTCAACTCGACCCCCAATTCACTCGGTTTTCTCAATCACCGGTGATGCCATTGACGGGGGCCCTAAAATTATACATTCTGTATAATTTTGGGGCCCCCGTCGATGGCAATTATACATTCTGTATAATTTTGGGGCCCAAATAAGCTTCACAAGTCGACAACCGCTGCACATGCAGATGATACACTTTCTTTCGACTATACAGTAGATTCTCATGAACAGGAAACACTACACCAAATTCACGGGTGGTAACAACGACCTTTTTAACAAGATGTGAATCCAACTACGCTAAAGGTATTTCAAGATTCTTTTTTCTTAATTTTAAACAGTTCAAATCAGAGATAATCTAACTAAAAAATCTTAACGTGTAGATTGGAAAGCTCGCAATGGTAGAGCACGTAAATACGTGAGAAACATGCGGTCACTATGACAGCAATCGAATAAATAATTTAAAAGTATAGTAGCTCTAAAAGAAGATAAATATTATCAAAGGCACATATAGGGATAGACAACGAAACTGAAACACCTGCGCAGATAGCACCCCACGTGTGACGCCGCTGTACGCGCTGCTTGGCGGCCATCTTTCATCTACATGTATTTCGTAATCAATCAACGAGAGCGGAAGTTGCATTAGCAGAGCAGTAGTATAGCTGGACGTCAAGAAGTGCGATCCACACAACGTAATAGGAGACACATCCGAGTTTCAAAGAGGACAGATTGTTGGTGCGAGTCACGCCGGTGCATCTGTGTCCAACACGGCAAGTCTTTGGAGTGTATCGCCAGCCACGATATCCAGGGTCATGTCGGCATACCAGCAAGAGGGAAGAACCACATCCAATAGGAGTTACAGTCGAGGTAAGAGGAAGCTGTCTGACAGGGACGTCTGGGTGCTAACACGGATGGTAGGCAAGTAAACATAAAACCAGAGCTTCCGAAATGACCGCAGAGTTGAATACGCACCGCGATCCACTTTTGTTTCCATCAAAATTGTTCGTCAAGAGCTTCACCGGGTCGACATTCACGGTCGTGTTGCTATCGCCAAACCCTGGATCACCAGAGTGAATGCCAAACGTCGGTTGCAATCGTGCCAGCAGCTCAAATCGTGGACGTTGGACAACATGAAATGTGTATCGTTCTCCCATGAATCGTCCTTCACTGCCTTTTCCACATCCGGGAGAGTTTAGATATAGAAACGTCCCTCACAGGCTTACCACCCGGACATTTTATTGCTCACAGTGAAGCATGGAGGTGGATCGGTGATGGTTTGGGCAGCAATATCGTTGCAGTCCGTCTTCCCGCTGATTGTTCCGTGAGGGGTACATCACTGCCAATGGCTATCGGACAATTTTTCAAGGACCAGGTGCAACCAATTGTTCAAACATTGCAAACACGATGGTGCAGTGTATCAAGATGATAACACACCAATACACAGAGCCAAACTGGTGGAAGAGTGGTTCACTGAGAATGAAAGGGAGGTTGAACATCTGTCATGGCCTGCACAGCCACCAGACTTAAACATTATTTAGCCACTCTCGGCTGTTCTGGAGGAGCGAGTCAGGAAACGTTTTCCTCCACCAGCATCACGTCGTGAACTAGCCACTTTTCTGCAAGAGGAATGGCTTCACATACCTCTGGGCACTGTACAGGACTTGTATTGGGAGTGTTCTGGAGGAACGAGTCAGGAAACGTTTTCCTCCACCAGCATCACGTCGTGAACTAGCCACTTTTCTGCAAGAGGAATGGCTTCACATACCTCTGGGCACTGTACAGGACTTGTATTGGGAGTGTTCTGGAGGAACGAGTCAGGAAACGTTTTCCTACAACAGCATCACGTCGTGAACTAGCCACTTTTCTGCAAGAGGAATGGTTTCAAATCCCCCTGGCCACTCTACAGGACTAGTATTTGGAGTGTTCTGGAAGAACGAGTCAGGAAACGTTTTCCTCCACCAGCATCACGTCGTGAACTAGTCACTTTTCTGCAAGAGGAATGGCTTCACATACCTCTGGGCACTGTACAGGACTTGTATTGGGAGTGTTCTGGAGGAACGAGTCAGGAAACGTTTTCCTACAACAGCATCACGTCGTGAACTAGCCACTTTTCTGCAAGAGGAATGGTTTCAAATCCCCCTGGCCACTCTACAGGACTAGTATTTGGAGTGTTCTGAAAGAACGAGTCAGGAAACGTTTTCCTCCACCAGCATCACGTCGTGAACTAGTCACTTTTCTGCAAGAGGAATGGCTTCACATACCTCTGGGCACTGTACAGGACTTGTATTGGGAGTGTTCTGGAGGAACGAATGAGGAAACGTTTTCCTCCAACAGCATCACGTCGTGAACTAGCCACTTTTCTACAAGAGGAATGGTTTCAAATCCCCTGGCCACTGTACAGGACTTGTATTGGGAGTGTTCTGGAGGAACGAGTCAGGAAACGTTTTCCTCCACCAGCATCACGTCGTGAACTAGTCACTTTTCTGCAAGAGGAATGGTTTCAAATCCCCCTGGCCACTCTACAGGACTAGTATTTGGAGTGTTCTGGAAGAACGAGTCAGGAAACGTTTTCCTCCACCAGCATCACGTCGTGAACTAGTCACTTTTCTGCAAGAGGAATGGTTTCAAATCCCCCTGGCCACTCTACAGGACTAGTATTTGGAGTGTTCTGGAAGAACGAGTCAGGAAACGTTTTCCTCCACCAGCATCACGTCGTGAACTAGTCACTTTTCTGCAAGAGGAATGGTTTCAAATCTTCCTGGCCACTCTACAGGACTAGTATTTGGAGTGTTCTGGAAGAACGAGTCAGGAAACGTTTTCCTCCACCAGCATCACGTCGTGAACTAGTCACTTTTCTGCAAGAGGAATGGTTTCAAATCCCCCTGGCCACTCTACAGGACTAGTATTTGGAGTGTTCTGGAAGAACGAGTCAGGAAACGTTTTCCTCCACCAGCATCACGTCGTGAACTAGTCACTTTTCTGCAAGAGGAATGGTTTCAAATCCCTCTGGCCACTCTACAGGACTAGTATTTGGAGTGTTCTGGAAGAACGAGTCAGGAAACGTTTTCGTCCACCAGCATCACGTCGTAAACTAGCCACTTTTCTGCAAGAGGAATGGTTTCAAGTCCCCCTGGCCACTCTACAGGACTAGTATTTGGAGTGTTCTGGAAGAACGAGTCAGGAAACGTTTTCCTCCACCAGTATCACGTCGTGAACTAGTCACTTTTCTGCAAGAGGAATGGCTTCACATACCTCTGGGCACTGTACAGGACTTGTATTAGGAGTGTTCTGGAGGAACGAATGAGGAAACGTTTTCCTCCAACAGCATCACGTCGTGAACTAGCCACTTTTCTACAAGAGGAATGGTTTCAAATCCCTCTGGCCACTGTACAGGACTTGTATTGGGAGTGTTCTGGAGGAACGAGTCAGGAAACGTTTTCCTCCACCAGCATCACGTCGTAAACTAGCCACTTTTCTGCAAGAGGCATGGCTTCAAATCCCTCTGGCCACTGACTGGTATTTGGAGTGTACAGGACTGGTATTTGGAGTGTTCTGGAAGAACGAGTCAGGAAACGTTTTCGTCCACCAGCATCACGTCGTGAACTAGCCACTTTTCTGCAAGAGGAATGGCTTCACATACCTCTGGGAACTGTACAGGACTTACATTGGGAGTGTTCTGGAGGAACGAGTCAGGAAACGTTTTCGTCCACTAGCATCACGTCGTGAACTAGCCACTTTTCTGTAAAAGGAATGGCTTCACATACCTCTGGGCACTGTACAGGACTGGTATTGGGAGTGTTCTGGAGGAACGAGTCAGGAAACGTTTTCCTGCACCAGCATCACGTCTTTTATGCAAGAAGAATGGCTTCGAATTCCTCTGGCAACTGTATAGGACTTGTATGGGACCTTTCCACGACAAATTGCAGCTGTATTGGCCTCAAAAACAGGCCCTAAAGCGTACTAATAAATTGTTGTGTACTAAATCCATGTGCTTCAGTTCCGTTGCCCACCCCATTCGTATTATTACGCCCCTTAGTGAAAAAACAGTAAATGCAGAGATTCCAAATGTGACTGGAAGTTTTCAGTAGCAAACACTAAACATATCCGTAGTTTTCAGCGTTTTTCAGTAGTAATGAATAAAATTTTATTACACATTCGATAAGAAAACACGTTGCCAGAGCAGCAAAATGAGAGCATAAATTCATAAAAAGGTGAATTTTTGCTTAAAAAGTTGTTCATAAATTGAAGGCATTTTGTGAGAAATACTAAACGGCTCCAATATTTTTTTTTATTTCACGTCAAATATCTATTGACAACTTCCAAATAAAAACCTTACAGTAAACAAAGTGCCTACACAGACCGGAAGTTGCTCACGGTCATCTTCGAACCCACCAAAAAATGAAAAAAAACTTTTTTTTTCCTGCAATGAACAAAAGGAAAGTGTTTTTTTTTTCGTAGCATAGCTTAATGCTTTCAGGTATTTTTAAGGTCTTTAGAATTTCCAAATACCGCCATGATATTGCGAATGCGTTCGTCTACTTGTATATACATTTTCTTTCTTTTTGAACCAAGTTCTCCTAATTCTTTTAATTGTTGTTTGTGCACCACACGTCAAATTTGGAAATTCTAAAGACCTTGAAAAATGACTGAAAGCATTAAGCTATGTTACCAAGTTGGACTAAGGACAAAAGGTACAAAATTCAGAAGATGCAATTAGATGTAAACAATTTTACTACGATTTGTAAATATACAGGGTGCATAGGAAAGTCCGTTTAGCCTGGAATAATTTGCAAACGAAGAGAGGTACAGTTATGCACGTGACATAACGGTATAGTAAAGCGACTACGCCCGATCGAATGCAACCAATAGCAGCGCGAAATGCGGAAGTTAGCCATTGCAAATCGAAAACGAAAAGAGATACAGCAAAATTTCCAATTACAAAGTTGTAGAACATCAATAATTAGTACAAAACAACATTTGTTTCACACGGATAAGATAAATTGTCGCCTGAATACCCTAAAATGTCCGAAATCGATGTGTCACGATTCAAATCTGCATATTAACATTTCGCAAATGTAGCCGCATGCAAATACAGATTGTGACGTTGTACCGTACCTACGATGTAAAAACCAGTAGCAGGATGTACCCTGATCAGACGTTTTGGTCTACGTACGCTGTGTGAGAATGGCGAGCTTGGATTTCTGGGTTTACGTAAAAAATCAGGTGTATGCAACAGCGCCTACAAGTCTGCTGGCTCTACGTCGTCGTGTTACAGATGCTTGCAATAGTGTGACACCTTCCATGCTGAGGAATCTGCATGCATAGTTACTTTGACAAATACAAATGTGTATCGTGGGCAATGGCGAACTCTTCCAATATACTCGACATTAACTTTTTATCACTGTGCGCCAGTTTGCCTATTTTGTTTTTGTGTTTTGTCTGACGTCATCAAATTGTATTGACATAAGTATGCATTTATGCAATAAATTGTGTGTATTTGCTCATACCTATGCTTGTTTCCTTCAAACGTTCAGTAAAAGGTCGCGCATCGATTTCAAACATTTTAGGGTATTCAGACGACAATTTACCTTATCCGTGTGAAACAAATGTTGTTTTGTACTAATTAATGGATGCTCTACAACTTTGTAATTGGAAATGTTGCTCTATCTCTTTTCGTTTTCGATTTGCAATGGCTAACTTCCGCATTTCGCCACTAGGTGCGCTGCTATCAGTTGCATTAGATCAGGCGCAGTCGCTTTACTATACCGTTATCTCACTTGCATAACTGTACCTCTCTCCGTTCGCAAGTCATTTCAGGCTAAAGGGACTTTCCTATGGACCCTGTATATAAAATAATATCAAAAACTGGATGTAAGTAATTAATTAATTATATGTAAATAATTTGACTACAATTTGCATATATACATATACGTAAAATGATTGGATTAGCAGGGTCGCTTCGTCCACGAAGGAATGTAACAGGGTCGCTTCGCCACGATTTCCAAAGAGTCACTTGGTGCACGACACCGTAATAACTCTGCATGTGGCCAGAGACACTCAGCCATCCAAAACATATTGAAAAATCATGAAACAACTGCAACGATATTGAAAATTCTCAAGAAACACTCTCAAAAATGTTTAATCAATGTTAGAATCTAGATATGAAAATAAACTTTACACACATTGTTAAAAAGGTCATTTCACTGAGATTTCCGGTTCCCGTAGTATATCCGATTCTTTCGGTAATCAGTAACGAACCAACGATTTCCATAGTCACTACGGAGAATCAGCAGTAGTTGGAATCTCTGCAAATGGGGAACATTTTGGTGGCATATGAATGACACTGATGACAGAATTCTACAGTAAGAAAGAATTTGTGCAACATTACCTTTCGGACGCACACGGAGAATTTGGCTGCCAAGGTGGCCGAGTGGTCAGAGGATTAGATCTCTAACTAGTCGTCCGCACTGTTCCAAGGTTCGAATCCGGGATACAGCGTCAGTGGAGTGCTTGTCACATGGAGCTGGCTGTCTCCCTGGAAAGAGAAGCCTTAAATTAGAGTCGGACTACTGCTTATAGCTTTTAGAGGTGCTCAGTTGAACCTTTCAAAAACAAACAAACAAGAAACTGAAAATTTACGCTACCATACCAGGCTACTCTCTCACAATACCCTGTGTACTCTACCAATACCAGAATACTCTCTCATTTTTTCTCAGAAAAAAGAAAAAGAAAAAAGTACCCTGGTACTGTTTGTAGATAATTTATGCTATACAACATTCGCATGCCAAGATCTTTGTGCATCTGAAATGAAGCGGGTGATTCGAGAGTATACATTTACTCGTATTTACGTACAACGCGTTGTATTTATTTGTCTCACACACACGACATCGCGGAGCCACAGTACAGTGCATAATAAGTGGAGTTAAATTATAAACAAACAAGAAGGTTTACTAATTCCGTGGATTAATGAATTTTCCTGTCGTAAAACTAATGAAAGTATACAAGGGTATATCAAAAGTTCTGCACTCATTAATATAAAACAGAAGCAGATGGTGCAATCGGGAAAATGATTGCGTCACGTTAAGGTCAGACTCTCAGCAACGCAGTGGTGTCAGAACGACGCGCTATCATTAGCAGTGTGGAAGTGGGAGGGTTTGGAAATGGAAGCGTGCAGCTCCTCTGGTCGAGTCACGGCGTTAGACCAGCGCTCGTACGTGAAAATAGAAACTCTGCGGGGAAAAAAAAACTTCAACACAGATCCATACAGCCTTGCAAGAAGTTTGTGGGGAAGGAACTTTTCATCGAAGCACAATTTCTTTCTGATGACAAAGTTGAGACAGAAAATCGTCAAAATCGCCCCGACTTGTTGGAACGGGAGCGATCTTGCTGCATGACAACTCATCGTGCAGCGTCGGTGCGGGGACTTTTGTCGAAATATGGCTGGGAAACTTTATCCCACCCACCATACAGACCTGATCTCAGTCCACCCGACTTTGATCTTTTCCCAAAGTTACAAAAGTCGGCTCCGGGGCTGCTGTGAATCGCTGGACGAACTGCCATTGTACGTGACCGGATACGACAGCTGAACAAAGATGGCGTACTACGGGGCACCCTAGACTTACCTTCACCGCTAGCAAGCTGTCATTAGCAGCTGAGAGGAGTACAATAAACGGCAATCAGGTAAGTTTTCTCCGTTACTTCACACTCTCAAAAATGGACAGTGTGTAGAACTTTTATTATGATCCCCGTATATGTGAGTCACAAAAGTAAATATTCACTAAACTATGACAGCGACAGTTTTTCTACTCTTTAATGTTTCAAAAACAACGTTTATATTTATTATTATTATTACATACCACCAGCATGGTGCAGTTAGTTAACGCCGTGTGGGATGCGGCCGTTTCTGACGGGTGTTCGAATCCCTGTCTTGCCGGAAATCTAGTCTGTCGTTTTTCCGGGGGTTTCCGCTGGCTCAATGTGGTTGGGAAAGCGAATGCGTAGATGGTTTTCTGTGAAGTCGGACCCGGACGCACTTTGTCCCTTGTTCGTATGCCGCAGAGAAATGGCTGAATTAATTTGTCAGTAACCCTCAAGGCCGCATAGTCGTCTTTGCGGGACTCAACCAGCCGTGGGCGGACGAGAAACATGGATGGATGGATATTTATCCGAACAGACTACATTCAAGTTATAGTGATTGTATCCAAGACATATTTACCTGAACAGACTATATCCAAATTATAATAATTATATCCAAGACATATGTACCCGAACAAACTACACCGGTGTGCAAAAATTAAGGACGAAGAGGAGAAATTAGCATAACAGCGGAACGAGCAGGCAGAACGGACCGAAAGACCACTCAAGAGATAGACTAGGGTCCGGTACGGTAGCGCATGCGCATATATGCAGCATGACGTAGGGGGGGTGTCGAAAGGGTATAAAGCACACGGGCGGTGTACGCTCAGCAATTCAGTGAAAGCTATCGCACGGTGTACATCGGTTTGAACGACGTCTAGTTGCTGCCACCGTGTGATATGGCCAACAGGCAATCCAGTAGACGACATCTGGATGACTTTAGCCGAGGTCGCGTCATTGGAAAGTTGGAAGAAGGTCGAAGTGTGACTAGTGTGGCCGAGGAGTTCGGGATCGCTCACAGCATCGTTTTACGAGCTTGGAGAACATTTCAAACGAGAGGAACAGCTGTCCGAAAAATTAGCAGTGGTCGTCCACGAGCAACCACGACGGCGGACGACCGGTATATTGTCCTACAGGCGAGAAGAGACAGACGGCAGACAGCGGGAGAAATCGCAAGGCACATGCAACAGACAACTGGACGTCCATTATCGCGTTTTACCGTAGCCAGGAGGTTGCACGAAGGTGGTCTATTTGCTCGAAGACCAGTACAGTGTGTGCCATTAAAGCCTGCTCATCGGAGACGGCGGTTTCTGTGATGCCAGGAACACAAGAACGGGACACATCAGCAATGGGGTCGAGTTCTCTTTACGGATGAGAGCCGATTTAGTCTGACGAGCTATTATGGATGTATACACATCTGAAGAGAGCAGGGAATACTCAATCACACCTCCAACATCATCGAAAGGGACCGGTTTGGAGGTCGCGGAGTTCTCGTTTGGAGCGGTATCATGTTTGGTAGCCGTACTGACCTCCACATCTTCCAAGGAGGATCAGTCACTGGTGTCCGCTATTGTACCGAGGTTCTCCTGCCTCACGTGCGTCTGTTTAGAAGGGCTGTGAATCCTGAGTTCCTCTTCATGGACGACAACGCTACACCTCATCGTACAGTGGCTGTCGCAGAGCTGTTGGAGAGTGAAGATATTCTACGTATGGATTGGCCCGCAAGGTCCCCGGACCTAAATTCAATCGAACACGTGTTGGGACCTTCTCGGGAGACGCTTGGCAGCACGTCACCAGCCGCCAGCATCGATTCCGCAACTGCGATTGGCGCTACAAGAGGAATAGGCAGCGATGCCTCAACAGCTCCTTGACAACCTCGTCCTCAGCAGGGACAGACGTTGTAAATCCTGCAACGCAGTCAGGGGTGATCATATCCCCTACTAAAGACTGGATTTTTCTTGGCAGCCGCCTGTCACATGGACGTTTCTGTCTTCTGTCCAGTTGTGCTCGGAGCTACCTTTTCAATAAAGTGCCTTTGTATCCTTTGGATTCCTTGTTTGGACGGTTTTGCTCACTTGTCCCATATTCTTACATCTTGGGGATCTTATGGTATGGCTTGAGTCGATGTGGAGCACTTCTGCACGATGTTGCATTCGAAAAACAACCTCGTCCTTAATTTTTGCATGCCAGTGTAATTTAAATTATAATTACGATATAATTACTAGTCATTGTATTTACCCGAACAGTCTATACTCAAGTTATAAGTATTATATCAAAGTCACATTTACCTATTTCCCGCAGCCTCTCTGCGGTTGGCCACACGAATACGTAGATGGCTCCATGTGAAATCTGACCTGGACGCACTTTGTCCCTTATTCGTATGCAGAAGAGGAATGGCAAGCTGGCTACATTAATTTGCCAGCAACCCTCAAGGGCGCATAGTCTCCTTTGCGGAACTCAACCCGCCGTGGGCGGATGAGATCGATTGATGTATGGATATTTACCCGGACATACTATATCGAAATTATAATTACTGTATGCAAGTCATAATTATCCGAACAGTCTATATTAAAGTTATAATTATTATATCCAAGTCATCTTTACTCGTTTTCCACAATATCCCTGCGGTTGGGGACGCGAATCGTAGATGGATACCTGTGAAATCGGCCCCGGACGCACTTTGTCCCTTTTCCGTATGCAGCAGAAGATTGGAAGTATTAATTTGCCAGTAACCCTCCAGGACGCAGTCGTCTTTGTGGAACACAACGCGCCGTGGGTGGACGAGATAGATGGATGGATGGATTATTAGATATTATTCAGATTTAGACGAACACAAGAAAGGATGAAATGGGATGTACCTACAAACGTTCATCAGCACATGCGCAAGCTAAAATATGACCTAAAGATACAAAGAAAAGTTCAGAAGTGTTTTAATGTAGGGTTTGGCAACTTTTGGTCCAGGATATCTACGGATTGCTCACCATAGTGTTATACATCACTTTAAAGTTCTCGTCAACAGCAGGTACCATCGCGAGGAAGTCAAATTTCGCTACGATGCACGGTTTTCACAGAATCAAAAATGCATTTCTGTAATGGTCTTTATCACATACAGCATCCGGCTTCGCAATTTAAGGATGTCTTCGAATGAGTGTTAGTGTTCCTTTTCTGCGATAGATGGGGCGAAAAATCACTCCTTGGGCGTGGCTTTTACGTCTTAAGGGTCTGGCTCAGAAGTTGGCGTCACCGAATCACTGCAGACGTCGCCATATCCAGAATGAAAGGGGTCTCTCGTTGGCTCCTCGATGAAAAGACAAAATATGCGCTGTTACGTTTTAACCAATAACGTTGTTTGGGGTCCAGTTTAGTAGGTAGGCGGAGTTTCTATAGCTCAAAATCAAGGGTTCTATCCTAATGTACACATTTTCTCTTCAAAAAATGAAAGTACTGTAGAATTTAAGATAATTTATGGGAGACAAGATTGTAGTCTCATTTTTGGCCGCATTCAATTATTTCCATTTTACCTAGATAAATAAAAAAAATCAGACAGAAGTGTGAGATTTCGTTTCTTCCAGACAGAAACACTGCTAAGATAACTTATCCCGCCATCTAGCGCCCGAATTGGAATACTTTCCAGTCAGATAAATTGAATTTAAAAAAAATCTAACATTTTTTTCGGAATAATATCTGTGACACATATTCGCCATAGGTCGTTTTTATTTGCACTCAAAATTTCAGATACAACAAAGTAATAGTCTTCGAGAAAAGGTGTACAAAATGATTTACATTACATATATAGAATAGAATTTCTCTTGCACTCATTCAAAGACGGCCTTAAGCAGATTGCAATGAGATCTTGTTACGTTTTCGCAAAGCGTGATGAAAAAATGTTTGGAGATTGTGTAGTAAATAAAATATATTGTTGAGCAACAATGAAATTAACTATTGTTGCGTCACTTCATGGAACAGCTCTCAAAAATTCAATTTCAACAATGGTTTTCATTACTCCCGTTACCATTGGAGGTAGGAATAAGAGGAGACGCCTTAAGCGCGGATTTCTGAAGCCGATCTGTTGTAATATCCCTCCGCGTGTTTGGCTCCCTACAGAGCGTTGGTTACCCTCATGGTCATGTCTGCCATAGGAAAGCATTGAAAATTTGTGATGTATAGATGCTCATATTTGTTGTTAAAGTGGTTTACCAGCGTATATTTTGTGTGTGTGTTTGACAGCATACTTCAGTGTACTCATAGTTAGTTTCGGTGGGATGTTGCGTGGCATTTGGCTGTGCAAATAAATGTAAAAGAAAACACCTGGTATCACTTTCCACCGGTTAATATGACTTTATTTTATGTTTTCTACAATGTAGGCATACATTCTTAGGTTATTTGGGATTCAATCGTTTATTGCAATTGATTGTGATAGTTACCGCATAATTTTCTGAGATTTTCTCGTTTTTAGCTTGTTATGTAGTTTTCTGAATTTGTGGCAAAGTTAGGAAGTTGATGTGTTTGCGTACATAGTGTAACGTATACTCTAGATTCAGTTTCTTTTTGATTTTACTATCTCTTGTTATTTTATTTTCCTATGCAAATTATCTTCTCACTTAACGAGATGTTGTTTCTCCCGCTGAATTATATGTGGCAACGAGTGTAAGTCATGACGTGGTGGTATGCAGTATATATAGGCGCGCTCAAGTATACCAAAGGGGGTTCGTTTTATATGTGATAGGTTCTTCCTGATTATTGATATGCGATTTACCTACGTTTCTACGATATTATGATAGTACGAAAGTTCGGGCTATCAGTAGTTGTGTTATTTTGGAGTGTGTATTTGAGTAATACCAGGAGCTCCCCAATAAAAGGTTGAAAGTAAGTACGTTTTCTTAGTTCATTTTATTGTCAGACCTCTGTCTGGCCGTTAAGTCTATTTCATTGAGTGTTTTCGTTACGTTCAGGGTATATTGTGTTTACCGCTCTAATAAGGAGCCTTCAAGGTACTAATGTACTAAAACCGAAGTTATATTACTGATATTCAAGATAATGAGGAACTCTGAGTAAAAATAAATTCCATATTCTTGGAATTTATTGCACGTGCGTGTCTTACCTAAACAAACTCTAGCACTTTGAATATTAAGCACACTTCAGCTACGTCAAGTAACCTTTCAATAACCCTAACGTGACTTAACGTAAGCTTTCCTGCACTACAAGTCCAGCCGGAGAATTTTATTCATTATAATAGGTTGTAGAAAACTGTTTACGAAGGTTGTAGCACATTTTTCGGGAGTAGTGTAGGTTATGTAATCGGATTAATATTCACAACTACACGTTTTAAATGATTTTCAATATTACTATAGCATAAAGATAATCGTCTTTGAATTATTAGCAACACACCTAGAATCATGACTGTGTTCATTTCCAAAAACTTCACATCACATTGACAATGATAGGGGTTAGGAATTAACTGCATATACCAAAAGTTCATCTGTCTGAGTTTTGTTTTCCTGTTTTAGTGCTTGGTAAGTATACTAGATTATAGAATTGATCGTATCCAATAAAAAATACTCATTATAAAGTAATAGCCAAGGTGTGTTGGATAAGAACAGTTAAGTAATAGCACAGGAGCTCCCTTTAATGAAAATTAAATTTCACAGTACATATACAGATTTTCTGGAGTAGCAGAGTGCATTAAAACAGTGACTTTTGCATGCCAGTCACTGCACTCACAGTTTCTTGGAATTATGTGACAGTGAAAAGCATCACTGTTAATATCTCCTAATCGACAACAGAGCTATTTTGTATATGAAACAAAAAGTTATTTTGATACTAAAAACAGCGGATGAAAAGGCGAAACACAAAGTGGGCACAGCTATTTAAAACATTAAAAAAGAACGGAAGTAAGAGACAAATGAACAAGGAAACACTTCTAAAGTGACCAAACATGAGTGTTTTACAGTGAAGTTTTATGCTTCTGGCCCCAAGAGAGCTATAACTTTGTAAACATATTTTTGAGCATTATGATTTTGTATGTAAATGTATATTGAACATGTATTAAAAACCTCTCAACATTCCATTGTACACCCACCCCCTCCAAGTATCTGCTGAAAATCTCAAAAATCACGTTTCTAACTTTTCTCACAGTTTATGAAATGTATTCGTATAAAGCCTTTCAATTGTTAAAATTGACTTAAGGTACTGTTTATATTTCACTTGGTTTTTTATGTATGCACAAAACATATCTTCCATTTCAACAAATGCTTATGAGTTTTGAATTATATTTATATACAGGTTTCCAAGCAATGAAGAATAAAGAGCTGCGTGGATACAAGCCATATGAAGAAAATACTGGAAACCTTCAAAGTTCGGCAGAATTTGTTCAGAACATTTTAAAGAACATATGTTTCAGAGAAAATCACAGAAGGTGTGTTTGAAAGAAAATGTCATTCCAACTATATTCAAAGCATTTCCAAGTTATCTGCAACATGTATGAAATATTTTTTTCTACTCCATTTTATTTACTCTTTTTATGTGGGCAAGATAGCAATTTATTCTATACGGTGCTTGACAGGAGTTTATCCAGAAAATTAAAATGGGAGATTGTGATGAAAGAGTCGGGGGAGATGTTGGATGAAAGCAATGTTTTTTGAAGGCTGAAAAGTTTTGTACTGAAATATTTAGGCTTTAAACCTGTAATTAAAAATAGGAAAATTTTTAATGCTGGAATTAACTAGTCACACAGTTAACTCCTTTTCAATTACAGATTATATTGTTACCAATAAATGTCATGATGAAAATAAAGAGTGCATATTATTTTCAATGAGCATTAAATCATGTTAATTTTTATAGTTAGATATTTACTGTATTTTATTTGCTCATCATTCATGTTCTAATTAGCTCAATGTAATTAGGCTGTATTGTTTTGTATTGTCAGTGCCACATTACTTATGGGGAGTTTGTGGCAAGGCACGCTATGATCATGTGGGGAATGAAAGTGTTGGAGTTGTGTACTGTGAGGCAAAATGTTAATAAGGTGAAGACTAATATACTTAGATGGTT
Source organism: Macrothele yani (assembly GCA_039090855.1). Taxonomy (NCBI): domain Eukaryota; kingdom Metazoa; phylum Arthropoda; class Arachnida; order Araneae; family Macrothelidae; genus Macrothele; species Macrothele yani. The sequence goes on along the minus strand of CM076991.1, from coordinate 24,830,918 downwards.
TTGTCACGTTGAAAGAATGAGTGATGAGGTGCTGACTAAAAGAATGTTTTCAGCCCAAGTGGCAGGAAAGAAAGGTGGATAAAGGCCAAGGAAATCGTGGGATGACCAGATTCAGGAATGTATGCTTAACAAAAACGATGAGTATTAAGTACAAAAAGTCTCGTGAGTGACATGATTAAGCTCAAGCTGTGTGCTGAGATCATTGTAAATAGAGAAATTTGATACACCAACAGTAAGTAAATTCTAGTTCCATCTGTTAAATATTTACTTGCCAGACGGTCTTTCTTTGAGGAGATAACTTTTGAATCTCGGAGAATAGCTTAATGATATATATGTATGCAAATCTCTTGTACCCAATGCTTTGGTAGTTGTTACAGATTTCCTGTATTTTATGACTTTATTTTATATTGTGTGGTATTTTCCTTGTTGTGTATCCATACTTCCTCCACCCTTCTTTTTAAGTCTTCCCATCACAACTGAAAGACTAGGCCTAGCATTTCCTCTTCTTATCTCTCCTGGTTACACCAAGTATGCACCTCTCCATGCTTCTTTGAGTTGTCTGCAGCCTTTGTATGTTTTTTTTAGTTAAGGTCCACGTCTCTGCACCATACGTAAGCACTGGAAGGATGCATTGATCAAACACTTTTCTTTTAAGACATAATGGCATATTGCTCTTGAAAATTATGCTGTTTCTTCCAAAAGCTCTCCAGGCAAGTTTTGTACGCCGATTAATTTCTTCATCAATGTGACCCTCACTTGATATCTGCTGTCCAAGATAAACGTACGTATCTGTTATCTCCAGCTTTTCTCCATCAATCGATAAATCTTCATTTCTTGTAAAAGCATTGAACATCACTTTTGTCTTCTGAAAGTTCATTTTTAATCCCACTTCTTTACTCTTGTCAGCAAGTTCCTGGATCATACTCTGCAGCTCTGATGGGCTAGTTGCAAAAATGACTACGTCATCAGCAAAACGAAGGTGGGTTAGATAATCTCCATTAATCTTTATCCCCTTGTTTTCCCAGCTCAGTGACTGAAAATCACCCTCCAATGTGGCATTAAAGAGCTTCGGAGATATGGTGTCACCTTGTCTCATTCCCTTTCCAATTTTTATGTGTGTTGTATTTTCAAACAGCCTAATCTTTGCACTTGCATTTTCATAGATATTATTAATAATATTAATGTATGCATCTTCAATACCGCAGGTTTTCAGAGCCATTGTAACTGCTGATGGTTTCACAGAATCAAAGGCTTTTTCATAATCGATAAAAGCCATGCACAATGGAAGTTCATATTCCCTCGCTCTTTCAATTAGTTCTCTCAGCACATGGATATGATCTATTGTGCTGTAGCCACCCCTGAATCCAGCTTGTTCTCTCGGTTGAGCCATGTCCAGTGTTACCTTCAAGCGGTGTGAAAGAACTTTAGTGAAGATTTTATAAACTACTGATAGGAGGCTGATAGGTCTGTAGTTTCCGAGATCCTCAATGTCACCTTTCTTATGTAGCAGGATCATTGTAGCGGTGTTCCAATCCTCAGGAATCTTTCCTTCATTAAGGCATCGAGTGAAAATTTGGGCGAGTACTGTTTCGATTTCTCCACTTGCTTCTTGTATGATATCTACAGTAATTCCATCTTCTCCTGGAGCTTTTCCCCGCTTCATGTTCTTGATTGCATGTGCAACTTCTGCTGGAAGGACTGGAGGAACTCTGGTACTGCTATCTTTCATGATGTCTGGAGTGCGTGTATCATCCCTTTCATATAATTTGGAGTAGAAATCTTTCACTCTTGTCAAAATTTCGCCTCTATTTCTTGTTACAGAACCATCTTCTTTTCTCAGTGCCATAATCTGTTTTCTTCCCTTACTGAGATGTCCCTTTGCTATCTTTAGGCTTTGGTTGTTTTCAATTTCTTTCCTCACTAGTTCACAGTTGAATTTTCTTACGTCTTCAGTGATACTTTTTCGTACTGTCTTGCATAGCTCTATATATTCCACTTTGGAAGTCACATCTTCTTTAGTTGCCCTCATCTCTCTTCTTTTTGCATCAACATTTTCGTTTTTTCTGATAATTTGTTTACATGCAACTTGTTCTTAGACCCAGCTAATTTTGTTGCTGTTTCCATAAGAGCTTTGGTTATTTTTCTGTTAACTTCAGAGATGTCCACTTCTTCCGATGTTAGGCCTTCTAAAGCAGAGAACCTGTTCTTCAGTTCCAATTTGAAGGTATTATGGTGTTTTTTAAGGTTGGTTATGTCAATACATTTTGTTTGTTTTATGAGCTTGCCACGTTCGAGTTTAGTGTTGAGGTGCATCTTACATCTCACCAATCTATGGTCACTACCTGTGTTGAACTTGTTTAGCACACTGCAGTCTTCTATGACGAATTTTTTGTTACACATAATAAAATCAATTTCACTTGTCGTCCCATTTGGATGTCTCCATGTCCATTTCCTGTGTGGCTTTTTCTTGAAAAAGGAGTTCAAGATGAAAAACCCTTCTGCCTCTGCAAACTCAATGAGAGTATTTCCACGCTGGTTTCTGTTGCCGTGACCGAATTTACCTACTGAAGTTTCATTCTGTTGCCGTTGCCCTATTTTTGCATTGAAATCTCCCATAATTATTTTCAAGTGCTGCTTACCTTTATTATTTAGATGACAAATTTCCTCATAAAGTTCTTCAATTTCTTCTTCAGGATGACTTGTGGTGGGTGCATAAGTTTGAATAATCTGAGCCTGGTATCTTCTCGATAGTTGGATAACGAGTCGTGCAGCTCTGTCAGAGGAACTTTCAACTTCTACCACTTTATCCTTCAGTTTCTTGTTTATTATAAATCCAACACCACTAGTTCTGCCAGTATCTTTCCCACGATAGTAGAAGAGATGTCCACTTTTCAGTTCGATGAGATCTTCTGCTTTTCTCCTTCCCTCACTTAGCCCCACGATGTCCCACTTGATCCTTTGTAGTTCCTCTTCCAATTCAAGAAGCCTTGAATCAGAAGATAGGGAGCGTCCATTGTACGTTGCCAAGGTCAGCATCAGATGGCAGCCTAGTCCGGTCCTCCGGGGATTCTTAGCACTCTCTGCCTTCATGTCGCACTGGCCGCTGCCTTGGCCAGGTACATTCCAGCTGCCGGAGACTGAGGGCCAAGATTTAAGTTGTGGAGTCATTTTGGAGGGGTTTGGCCATAACTCACCACGCTGGCCAAGCGGGTTGGTGAGTGTGGGATAGAATATTAACTACTATATCTACATATGTAGAAATAATTACTATATATATAGTACAGGGGAGTGTTTAGAAAGGCCTTCCCCTCCCCCCGAAAGTGTTTCATCTTTTTGATTTTGGTTAAAATGCGACTTATATTAGAAAAAAAATGCCTTAATTTAACAGAAATGCATCAACTTACATTATAAAAAATGCTGTATTATTTTTTTATTTTTCGTTAACTTTAATTTTGTTCTGGTGAATTTCAAAAACATCCATTTTTCGTTGCCTCCGCCCCCTCCCCCAAAAAATCCTATATACGCTCCTGATATAGTAATTACTTCTTCAAACATTTCAAGAACAAACTTCTTCAGCTAAACGAGAGGGGGGAGTCGAATCACGGTGGGGGTGTTTGTTTAGGCAGGCTTGAAATTTTTATCTATTAAAATGTATTCAACACACTTCTGATCCTGAATTGCGCTTCCCTGACTACGAGGTATGATTAGTTTACTTATTATATTTTGTAGAATGGCATGCGTCTTAATACACTTTTTAGCAAAAGAAACTATATTACTTGAACAAATATTAAAAAAAATTATAATTGGAAAAAAATTTGTAGCATCAAAAGAAACGAAACTTCCTATTTCATTATACCCTGAATTTATTAATATTTGGCTTGATAAGATAAAATGTCTCTAGGGGGGGGGGCGAATGGTCGCTTACGGGAGGGCTTCGTCTCCCCGGATGTATGCCTGAAAGAAACACTGGCTGCTGTTAGCAATGTTCTCTGTCATTAGAGCTATAATGAATCACCTTGTTGTGTTGATTAACCACATCTTATGTGAGCAGATTTTCCTATTCCTAAACATATGTTGTGCTAGCAACAAACTGCAGGATTTGTTCTCCATGAATTCTTTATTAATAAGCATAACCTTGCTCATAAAGGGTATATATATATATTTCAGAAATCAAATTAAAAATCCTTATTATATACACGCTTCTGTTTCATTTACTACCTAAAAGCTATTAGCTTATTACATTATGAATGTGTCTCTGTTAATAGTGATGTGTATTAGAAGTATAATATTTTTAATGCAGTTGGATTTATTTTTAAAGCGATCTACAATAGAAATTATTTCTGCTGCTTTTGAAAATCTGGTTTTACCAAGACATTTTATCAACTCAAATTTCCTTTACTATTAGCAGGATTTGTAAATCCTATTTCCACAAACTAATAAATTGTATATTTCCTTGCTATATTTTGAAACTTCACCCTTTCAAAAAGATACCCCCCCCTCGAAAAAAGTTCCTTCCTATTAAGGCTATTGCATTCCTTGTAGTTTTAAAATTATTTGCATTTATATCTTTTGAAGCCTACCTCAGTTCTAACCAAACCAGTAGGAATTTCCTACCTCCATTAGGAAGAAACTAAAATCAGTCAAGTGCTTAAAGCAGTTATAAAAAATAAAATAAAAGTACAGTAACGTCATATTTTGCGTCTGATGTTTTTTAATTTCTTTCAACAAGCTCGCAGATTCTCCATTTGTTCTATAAAGGCTTGGAAATAAAATCTAGATATTACACGAACTTTTTTTTTTTTTTATAATAATGTTCAATGAGAATATTCTCCCCCCCTTGTTTATTTGCTTAAAAGCACTCGCAATTGCTCTTAAAGTAAAACGTACGTGGAGTGTCGTTGTTTACTTTAATTTTCCTCCTGACAAGAGAGCAAAAGTGTTCCCTCCCTTTAAAACGCGATCTTTTAAAAAATTCACTCATAATACAAATTATCTGAAGTTCAACCGTTACTATTTCTATGATAAATAATATTTTACGATAATCCGCTGAGACAGAGAAAGATTTTAAACGCTTTATAAAATTACATTTAATCTAAACACATTTTAAACCGTCAGTTCATATACGTCTCAGTCGTTACGAAGACGCTTTTTTAGAACTCTTCTCCTACATGAAACTCTAAGTTTTTGTACTAAAATTCCTTTCGTGTAAGCCTAAGAGTTTATTAAACCTATTCCACTGCTTTTCCATTTCGCTTATACTTTAAGACAATATAAAATCTTAAGAAAACGAACAGGGTCTCGCTAATGCTTTCCTACGGAAAATCGTCTGCTTTTGCATCTTGAGGGTAATCACGCCAAAGCTGGCGGTACTACTTTCACCGCGGAAGCGTACAAACTCGGCTTCACTTTGCTAGCATGGCAAAAAGTTGGAGACAGCGTCTCCTCTTATTCCTACCTCCATGCCCGTTACCCATTTTCGTTTAATCGAAATCCTTTACATGAGATTTACTTTACTCCCGTCAGAAGAGATGCGTAGTATTAAAATTGAAAACAAGAATAAAAAATGGCTACAGCAATCTGCCGCAAAAAGAATGTTTGCTTTTTTATTGAAGGTTTAACGAATAGGCAGCAGTCGCCCGACGCTAATTTAGGGGCTGTAAGCAGTCGCCCGTCCCTAAAATTTAGAGTCACTGGTTCCAGGAAAGGGAGAGAGCCAGTGCCGTAAGACGAACGCAACATCCATGCTCCACTGGGATTCGAACCCAGACCTTTCTCTGACGAATGGTCATAAACCAGCGCTTAGACCATTGCGCCACCAGGCGACAAGAGAATTTTTCAAAGCGAACTTTTGAATCGCAGAACAATTTCCAATAGCATGTATTTAAGCAGGGAGAAAACTGTTGCATATGAAAAAAATCATATGCTCTGTTCCACTGATCAGGTTAAAGCCAGCAAATATAGTAAAAAATTTGTTTATTCGACAGTTGGAAATCTGAGAACTGAAATGCTACAGCCGTGCCTACTAGTGGGAACAATTTGCATCATAAAAAGTTCAGAAAAGCATTGGTATCTCTCGAGTGCAGCAGCAGCTGTGAGATTCGAAACAAACAAAAAACGAACATTTATAATACATCGCAGAAATGTATGGATACGACCGTCATATCCTACCTCGCTCGCGGCCATCGTTTCAAACGTGTCGGGAGGGTTTATTTAGTCAACGAGGCGCCAAATCTTGACCTATTTGCGAAGACTGTAGATGTGAGTCTAATTACGAGCGCTAATCGACGGGGCATGCACAGCCCATTGTCTACGTGCAGATCCAAGCAGAGAATGCTGATCTTTTGACATATACACACATACATATTTATTCAGAATAAACATGATAACATGCGATGCTAGTTTCTAACTAAAATAAAATAAGTAGGATATTGAATTCACTTCTCTGCCTCAGCTCGCGGAGTCTAAATTCCGTGCAACTGAAAGGAGTTGGGACTTAGCAATTCAATCGAGTGCGCTTAAGAATGCACTATTGTTCGATCAGTGCCAGTTTTATATGCGAGATGAGTGTCCCTTCCAAAATCTTACTAGTCGGCATGATAGGAATTTAAGAAGTACTTACAAGGAATGTCCACTTCAGGGATGGATAGATAATCCTGGTTTTATTGGGCCACTACACGTGAACCCACTCGCTGCAGGCCCACGGTAAATTAAGCAGATGCACACATAAACTGCTGGTGATTAAAAGTGCAACGCCACGAAAAGCAACAGATATCAAAGCCATATTTATTTTACGGAAAGCAGATTATACAAGAGTGAATGGATAATAAATACAGCACGGTAAGGTCAGGGGAACATACACTGAAGAGCAATTGAATTAGAGACAGCTGGCGTTATGCAAATGTGGCGCTGTGGGAGGCTCTGTAAACGGAAACGACATGAGGTATGCAGCGATCCGACAATATAAGGAGTGATGCGACGGGAATCAGTAAGAGTCTGACGCAGAATGGGTAAGACGAAGAATCAAAGCGCATTTGATCGTGGGCAAATTGTCGGGGCCCCGACGAATGGGTCACTTCATCTCGGAAGTCGTGCATGCAGTGGGATTTTTCACGAGCCACTGTGTCACGGATGCACCGTGAGTACATCGAATCCGGTAAAACCATCCTTGCAAGGGCCAACTGCCGTGGAAAACAGCGTGTTGATGAGCAGGGTCATCATCGGCTAGCTCGCATTGTAACAGCGGATAGATGGGCCACAGTGCAAGAAATCACTCGGTAATTTAACGCTGGTGCACAAAAACGTTTAAGCAGCCACACCATCCAGAACCATCTCCTTGCTGTGGGGTACAGAAGCCATCGTCCCACGAGGGTACCGCTGCTGACCGCACATCACAGGGTGCAAAGATTAGCATGGGCGCGGGAACATCGCCACTGGACCCTAGACATGTGGGAAAATGTTACCTGGACTGATGTGTCGAGATTCACGTTCGCACATGCGGTTGGCAGGATACGAGTACGGCGCAAACCACATGAAGCGATGGATCCTTCTTGCCAGGAGGGTACTCTTCAAGCTGGTGGGTGTGGTATTCTCGTCTGGGGACTGTTTACGTGGACTGAAATGGGACCCCTAATACGTGGGACATCGTCCCTCACAGGTCAACGTTACCGGGATATCCTGGACGACCATTTTCTCCCGTTTGTGCGTCTTCAACTTCCCACTAAGGACCTCATCCTGCAATAAGACAATGCACCGTGCCATGGCTCCCGAATTGTATCCGCTTGGTTAGATGAACACTGCACCGACGTGACTTCGCTTCCTTGGCCAGCTAGGTCACCTGACCTCAATCCCATCGAGCACATCTGGGATGCCATCGAGAGAGATGTTCGAGGCTCTGACCCCCTCCATCAAATCTTCGTGAACTATGGGAGTTTGTTCTGGTGTCGTGGATCCGTACGGCTTCCCAACGCTTCCGGTGTCTTGTCGAGTCCATGACGAGACAAATCGCCACCGTCATCAGAGCGAAAGGTGGTGCTACACGTTACTAGACAGGTATCTCTAATTCAATTGCTCTTCAGTGTATAACAATCATTATCTGGTGCAGCAACATTGGACAGCAATTGCATTTGCTACACGACCCTGCGTCGCGAGGAAGAAATGTCGCATGTGTATTTGAGGAATGTTCCTCCACGCAGCTTCGATACGATGATCATCCGTTGTTGCCGGCGGTGGTCGTTGGCGTGCCAGTCGTCGGGCGATCATGGACTACAGGTCTTTAATAGGCGACTTATCCGGCGGCTGCGCTGGCCAAGGAAGACGTGTCACATGCTAGCGATCCAGGAAGTCTTGGACGTTACGCGCCACTTGCGGTCGCGCATTACCCTGTTGCTAAATGGCACCAGACAGTTCCTGAAGGTATGGTACGACAACAAGCTCTAGCACCTCATTGATGCGATATTCAACGTACCTGTAATGCGGACGAGGTGAGTGCGGGGTGGAATCCAATGGCAGGGCATACCGCAAGCCGGGTGCCGGACCAGTATGGCGCAGCATAATGCAGGACTCACTCAGCAGGTCGCAGCGGTACCACCAGACACGGATTTGTCCATCACGGCACTGCAAACTGAAGCGGGATTCGTCGGGAAACAGGATGCATTGCTATTCGCTGCTCCGCGCGCGACGTTTTTGGCACCATCGCAGATGCCAGTGTTGTACAATCAAAGGTAGCCGAAGCAATGAGCGCAGTGCAAAAATGCCCCGCTGCTGCAAACAGCGTCCGCCCGAGAGGAAACTAGGTGTTTTGCCACACATCCGAACTCTTGAGCTATGGTGGTCCATGTGGCTGGGCGATATATCAGAGCCATGTGCACCAGATGTCAGTCTTCTCGTTAGGTGGTATCACGGGGCCATTCGGATCGCTCACGTCGGTGTGTTCGTTCTTCCGCTACACACTGACGCCATATTCTACCCACCGGGATCCCAGGCCATCCTACACGCGCACCGATGTTTCGGAGTGATAATCCGCAATTTAGATATGTCACAGTTCTCCCACGATGGAAGTCGGAAACCTGCTGGTAGGGCTGCGGTTGTCTTCGACGGGGCATGCTGCAGCTGTCCGTGGCCAGGAACGGGAAGCAAACACACTTCGAGTGCGTAACATTAGCTCCGTGTTCACCCCTCTAATACGAATTCCGGGGTGTGCGTTTCACATGATTTCCATGTGTGCTGCCCGGTTAATCATTTAAATGTGGGAACGTGTTTTGCTCTTCTGCCAACTTTTGAGCCCCTGGGATGCGATCTTCCTGGTGTTGCACTTTTAATGATTAGCAGAGTATTTACCCATAGGTGAGGTTGGATAGCTAGAAAAAAGTCTTCCGATGATGCCTCGTATTAGAGCACCGTGTGTCACCACTGTGTTTTAGTTTTCCTTAACCGCCCCGGTGGCGCAGTGGTCTAAGCGATGGCTACTGATCATTCGTCCGAAAGGGGTCCGGGTTCGTATCCCGGTGAGGCATGGATGTTGTGTTTGTCTTACGACACTGGCTCTCTCCCTTCCCTGGAACCAGTGGCTCTAAATTAGCGACGAGCGGCTGCCCATTGAGTTGCTCACGGCGGTCGTTAACCCTTTAACGACCATTACCCAAAAATCTTGTATCCCTTCAAATACCATAACGCCCGAAACTGTTTGCTGATTCACTTCTTTGTTTACTAACAACAATAGTGACTGCAGCTGATCCGTCATAGTTCGTAAAAATTTGAAGAACGGGTAAGGATAGGAAATCTAACTCATTTTAGACAGGCGTTTCGGGCGGCTATGGTCGTTTGTATGTACGGGCGTTTTGGCGTTATGGTCGTTAAAGGGTTAAACCTCCAATAAAAAAATTTCCTTAGGTGATGCTCCACGAACACTCCGTTCACAGAAAGGAAACTCACCTTCTCCTCTCCTTTCTTCCGGCTGGGTATTGGTGACAATCAGCGGCTACCGACACAATATACGTAAGGGTGTTGACATTTTTCGGTTCCAGGATCTTTCACTTTCTCCCTTTCGCTCCACTTGCGACGGTCTCATCCTGAGGTTACAAAAGCCATGACATTTCATTAGCGTTCCTTTTCCAACAATTTCTATGTCGTTTGACTTAACTCTAGCCCTACAGCCGTTCTAGTAGATCTCTAATCGTTTTACTCCTCATCCATAGGCGCCGACTATAGGGGGGCAAGGCGAATCTTGCCCCTCCAATAATTTTTATTGGGGAGAGCAGTGCCCACCCAATATTTTTGGTTCCGTTTAAATCAATAATCGCTTTGGCCTCCAAGCTCCACCTTATGAGGCCAAAGCAATTTATTTCCAAAATATTAATGAAAAACAAAATAAATAAAAAAAAATTTCCCATTCTCAGCATTGCTCATTTGATAAGAAACTGGATTGCCAGGCTAGTATTAATAGTGTTTAACATGTTCTCGTGATATGTGGCAAATGATTAAAACAATTTTATCATAAATAAAATTTAGCGCCTTTATTTAACTATTTATTTTTTGCCCTTCTTGTTCTTCGTTTCAGTAACTCAGCTAACTTTTCACATTTTTTACTAAACTTTGGAAATAAAATCTCCTTGGATATTTTTATAAAATCACAGGCTGAATTTTATCTTTAAAAATATTAATATTCAGCAAAAGAATAATTCAATTTTCTTGTTCATTTGCTGAGGAGCAATTACCATTCCGTTTTAAAATATACGTCGAATCTCGTAGTTTAACGTTTTGTGCCCCCGTCTTTTTATTTTCCTTCTGACAATGAAAGAGACATGCCCCTCCCTAGTCTGAACTTTTCACGCCTGCCCCAGTGGCGGATCCAGGGGGACCCTCCCCCCCAGTACCAAGGAAAACTTTCGATTTGTTAGGTTTTAATAACAAATTCAAACATTTTTTGTGAAAGAAAGTATTACTTAAAAGTATATTACTTCCTTAAATAAATTGGAATAATTCATAGACATACAGGGGACTTATAAAGAAGTATATAGTTTCAACGCACTATGAAACAAGAACAATGTAAGATATTTTATATTACCTGTAACAGAATTGTAGGGGAATGTTTCAAGCTTTTCTAGAGACAGTCACAGATGTTCTATGAGTGAACCCTTAGCCACACGACACACATCGAGCCGGTAATCCATTTCCGCCCAAACGCGAGGTAAGATATCTTAATCAAGTGCAATGATAGTGGCTGTGATCATTTTCGGTGATCATCTTGTACCGAATCATTTTCAGCTTCTTTCTCAAAATTCTCCAGACAGTGGGCTGTGAAATCTGCACTTCACGACTCACCCTCCGCGTTGATTTTTCCGGGCTTCGTTGAATGGCGGTGCAAACACTATCGACGACTTCTTCCGATTCACGCGGTCGTTCAGAACTTTTAAGTTTGCACAAACAGCCCGTAGTTTCAATTTTTTTATGCCAATCGTACATAGATTTTCTAGTTGGAGGTTCTTTTCCGAATCGACACTGGAGAAGCAACATTGGAGAATCAAATTTATAAGAAAACAAATGATGATTCCAGGGCTCTTCTTTCTAAGTGTCGCATAAAATTACGAAATTGCAGTTTTTACTCCTTGAAAAAAACTACATAGCAAAAATTAAAAACCACAACGGCCATTCCATAAAAACTGCGAGTAAAATCACACCAAATGAAGAAATATAGGTACAGCAAAATATATGTTATTCTTTCTCAAAGTATCTTCCCTCGGATGATATGCAACGGTCCCATCGTTCAGTCCACTTTTCAAACCATGTGGCGAAGACATTTTGTGGAAGCTGCTTCAGCGACCCCTGTACAGCTTGAATAACGTCAGCATCTGTGTTGAATGTTGCACCACGGAACTTCTACTTCATTGTTGGAAACAACCAGAAATCGCACGGGGGAGTTCAGGACTTTAGGCAGGCTGTGGCATGATTTTAGTACTGCATTTCGTAAGAAACTGTTGGACACAAACAGCCATATGTGGGCGGGCATTATCATTGTGTAGGGTCCACTTGCCCAGAAGTTCCGGTCGCTTAGTCGATATGTGTCGTCGCAGACGCTTCAAGACTGAAGTGTAATACTGAGCATTGCCTGTAATTTCTGGAGTAACGGCATGCTGGTAGATTACACCTTTATGGTCAAAGAAAATTATCATCATCACCTTCCCACCTCATTTGGTTTGACGGATTTTTTCGGAGGAGCCGAACCTGTGTTTACAGACACTCGTTGCGTGCTTCGCGAGGGTTTTGAAACAGTGGACCCATGTTTCATCGGAAGTCATTACTGTGTTTAGAAAGTTTAGACCATTTGTAATAATTTTTTCCACTCATGACACACCTGAACTCTGTCTAACAACTGTTCTATCGTCAGGTGATGAGGTACCCATCTGGAACACACACGATGCAGCAGTAGTTTCTCGCGTAGAATGCGAAATGCCGACGTTTTTTAAATATTAGTTGACGCCGCTATGTCTCCACACGTCATTCGTCGATCTTGCAGGATTCCCCAAGCAGTGTTAAAAATACGCTCCGTAACAGCACTTTCAGGTCGACCAGGCGTATAAGCGAGTTATGCCGACAAACTCCCTTTTTTAAAATCATGGTGCCATGTAAAATTATTCGATTCACCCAAACATTTATCTATGTAAGCTTTTTTCATTAAATCAACTGTTTCTTTAGCCGTTTTAACCAAACGATAGCAAAATTTCATCGCACAACGCATTTCACTTCTTAACTCTGAATCACTCACTTCCATAGCTGCATGGCGAAATGCAGACGTACCTTAAACAACTGCGCAATTACAAAACCAGAATTGTCTGGCAGGTCTAATAATCTGCTGACATAGGTACTTCCTTAATTCAGTTAGTCATCTGCGTGGTTGTTTTTCCCGTTTGCACTGTTGCCAACTGAAAAAAAAATTACTTTCATTTTTTATGGAACGGCCTTTATAAATGAACCATCATCCCAATCGTTAATGCTGTCCGATGCAAAAAGAATTTTTCAAATCCAATTTACAGCTACGGAGATATAGTGTAAAATAGACGGACAGACACTGTGATGCTCTAAGCAGTATCGTTGCTATTCGGAAAACTTTCTGAGAATAACAGGGAGGGAAAGAGAATGCCAGGGTTGCATATGAATGGTGAGAGTTTGTAATGCAAGTGTTGATGGAGTTTATCGAAAAATGAGGAAGTCTTAATTCTAAAATGTCATTGCACCTTGGAAAATTGAGGGACGTGAGGAGAATTAACTGTAATAAGGACGATTTTGCTCAAAGCGCACATTTACATGAAATCATCTTGACAGTTGTGACGATAGAAATATCCGAAGGCGATACCAAGAAACCCAAAGGAGGCGGTGATATAAAACAACAACACATTAGGACGAGAGAAAGAGCTTCTGCAGCTCATAATAGTTATCACTGTGCGAAATAATTAGATTTCCACCACCAAGAGAGATTCAGGGGGCAGTTGCCTCTCAACAAGCGCACAAATCTCGTTTGCCTGAGTTTCCAAACAACGACTGCAAAGAAATTGACTTATCTTTAGTTCTAGATGCTTCAGAATGTTTCCGCATGCTCTGAGTGCGATAGGTTTCCAGATGGATCGCGTTAGAACTGGTACACGCAGTTGTGCACCCCAAAGTTTTCTGGAAGCCCACGAATCTTAAAATGAATAGGGCAGACTTACCCGTCACGAGATTTTCATGGGAATTCGTGCCATGGTGGAAGACATTTCCACGTAGACTCGCGAAGAATTCGCATTTACGGACATAACGAAGTTAATTAAATTGCATTTCTGCGTCCTACAAGCAATTCGTTTCTGAAATTCAAGCAACTATTAGCTGAAGAAGTGAGGAAAATGTCAGTTGAGTACATCAAAACTATGAAAGTTCAGTAAGCTTATAGCGTGGTATAAATTTGCTTATTTTGTTGCGCAATATACAGGGGATGATCATACGTTTTTACCCATAGAACGATTCTGCAGCAGTACAATTAGTGTTAAAAAAAAAATTATTTCTCATCTCTATCTGACAGACCTTTCGCTGGGTATGCAAGATAACAGGGCATTTTTAAAAATTGGTAGTAGTAATTTATTCCACTTCTCTTCCACTGCTTTCCATCGTCCAACCATTGTTTCAGGACTGCGTTTAGAAAGCGCTCTTTTTAATATTCCGAAGTCGATAGTTCATTTGTAGCACATCAGGGGATTTTGAGGGAATACCAGCAAAAGGTACAGACTTCATACCCGTCTCATATGTTTCCAGAAATAGAGTGGTAGATTTGGATGTGCTACTGGTAGCCTTCTGATGGAGGTCTACTCTTTGAAGGCTCTCTGGATAGAAGAATGGTATTTCTTCTTTAAATGTAGGAGTTAAAACATTATTTTGGTAATATGTAGAATTGATTTCAACATTCTTTTCATCTTTTCCTAATTTGAATTTTCCCGTTGTACGAGAGACCAGCAATAATCGCTAATGTTTTACTAAAACTTCCTTTGGATTCCTGGAACCAAGATTATAATTCTTTTTTTTTTTTTTTGCTTTTTTCCGATAGTAAATCGGCCTAGTTTTGTTAGTCATTTACAGTAGTGGCCAAAACTGTGGAAACCTTTTGGAAAAAGTGTATTTTTGAGGTTTGATGGCTCACAACACCCCTTTGTTTTGCAGTAATACCATAAAATTATATATGAACGAAAAATAATTTTATCAAAAATGTAATGCAACAAAGTTTGTTCAATTATCTGTATTCTGTGAGACGTTGTAGGTAAATAACCAGAAAAAGGAAGCACAGCTTGCTTAGGTTGATATGAAGTAGCTTTCTTACATTTGAATGCAGCCAATGAGCATGAGTGTTTAGAGAGCCAATAAAGTGGTCTCTTGTTTTGGCAATGAGCCAATCAGGTCACAGTAGGATTCAGCTATTGATGTCATGTATTGGAGTTGAGAGGAGAACATTTGTCAGAGTGTTATGTGATTTCTATCAAGTTTTTTTGTGTGTGTGTGTGCGTGTGTGTGTGTTCTTTCATTTAGTTAGCTTGTAAAACGTAATAAAATTAAATAAATGGCGCAAAGAGTTGACTGGTCACCCAGAAAGCGATGTAAAATAGTACTATTAAGTGAACAAAGCTTCAGTTATGAAGAATTTAGAAGAAAAATTGGTGGAAACGTATCCAAAGGTGGCATTTCTAAATTTTTGAAGAGGTATAAGAAGACAACAAGCCCAAACTGGTAAACCCAGACTGGACTAAGGCAGGAAACTACAAAACCTGACTGGTAAAGGCTCGAAAAGATGCACAACAGCAAGTATTGATAGAAAAATTAAGAGACTGGCCATATGTGACAGAAGAAAATCATCTGTGTGTATACAAGATGAAATGGCGCAATGCAATGTGAAGTTGAGTGCAAGGACTGTTCGGCGCAAACTGCAGGAATGTGGTCTAAAAGCTAGAATTCCACGAAAAAAGCCATTTTTATCTCTCAAACAAAGGTAGAAAAGATTAAACTGGGCTAAAACCCATGTTAAATGGACGGCGTAACAATGGGACAGTGTTATTTGGAGTGATGATACCAAAATCTCCCTGTTTGGTAGTGATGGCATAAAATACGTAAGGAGAAGAATCGGAGAAGATTTGCATCCTGATTGCATTACATGTACCGTGAAACACCCAGTTAGTGTTATGATCTGGGGTTGTATGACATCAAAAGGTGTGGGCAAAATTTCCTTGATTAATGGGAATATAAATGGCCAAAAATACATTAATGAAATACTTGAGCCCAAACAGAAGCCCCCACAAGTGATCTTTCCCAAGATAATGAAGCATTTATATTTCAACAGGATTCAGCTCCATGTCATGTTGCTGCTGTGTGCAAAACGTGGTTTCAAGATAATCATATTCCACTGCTGGAATAGCCAGAAAATAGCCCAGACCCCATTGAAAATCTATGGAGCAGACTAAAGAAACTTGTTAGTCAGAAGCAACCCAGCAATAAAACCCAATTAATAGAAGCAATAATTCAATCTTGGTTTCACATTATAACAGCTGCAGAACTAAAAAACTTGGTTCACTCTATGAGAAGGCGTTGTAAGGCCGTAGTTAACGCTAAAGGTTACCCAACTAAGTATTAACTAACATGGTGAGAATTTTTGTATATCTCATTTTTTCTATTTATTTCACTTTTGTCCTTTATAACTGCTGTTCTAATAAAAAAATCCTTCATAAACGTTATTGCATTGCATGTTTGATGAAATTATCTTTCCATTGATATATAATTTTATGGTATTACTCCAAAAATAAGTGGCGTTATGAGCCATCAAACCTCAAAAATACATAATTTCCAAAACGCATCCACAATTTTGGCCTCTACTGTAGGTAGATCCATGCTTTATCAATCGTCACAATAAATTTCCATCTGTGTCCGGCTGAGTGATTGTCATAAAGAACTCTATCTACCCCGTGTTGCCACATCCCTAAGCAAAAAGCGGCGAAACATCGTTTTTTTTTTTTTTTTTTTTCAAATTCACATTTTTGTGTCTACAATTAATTTATTTAGAGATTTTTAAGAGCTTAGCGATTGCTCTTTGGGACGGCGGTTTTTTTAAGACCAGAGACATTACTTTTGAAATAGTCGTGAAAGTACGTACGTTCTTCAAATATTCGTTTGGTGTTCTTTTTTCGGTTAAAAGCAATGATTGACGATTGTTTCCTCTATTATTAATAATATTGCTTATTTTACATTTAGAAATGCTAATTTCATGATTTTCACAGAGTTTTTTATGCTTTCCACCCGTAGGTTGAAGAAGTGTATATGCTCCTGTTTTGTCTGACTGTCTGTCAGTTAGCACGATAACTAGCGTACAGTTGGTTCTATTTTGAGGAAAGTTCAGTATGTGGTAGGGGATAATCTGGGGACGAAACCTTTTGAAAATGGGCGAAATAGGGTCAAAGGTCAGGACATAGGAGCGAGATCATTTCCATAGCCCTTATGCGCCATAGCTTATGTAAATAAATCTTCGATTGCGACAAAACATTTAGTATGTTGTTCCGGTGGTATGCTGAACCAATTCTGTTTAATATAATCGAAATGGGGTCAAAGGTCAGGACACAGGAGCAGGATCCATTCCATTGCCTTTATGCGTCATAACTACCCTAAAAAAACTTCTATTGCGACAAAACTTTAGTATATTGTTCCGGAGATATACTGAACTGGTTCTGTTGAATATCATCGAAATTGGGTCAAAGGTCAGGGCACAGGAGCGAGATTTATTCCACAGCCGTTATCCTCATAACTTGAGTAATTATTTCTGTTATGTTGGAAAGCGAATCATAATCAATTCATTGCACGATTTTACTAACTTGTTTAGTTAAAGAACACGAATAAATATTTTCCTTAAAGAGAAAAATCATAACGTTCTATCCACATCTTGTTTACGTGTGCCATTTTCTTAGCAGACGATATTTAACTGCTGCAGATGTTTCCTTCGCGTTCATCTAAAACACTGTTGCCAGTTCCAATTCTTTGAACTTAATTAATTTTCTGTAATTTCTAATCAAAAACCTTCTGAAGATGTGTGAACATCCTCTGTAATCAGTGATTTGAAAGCTACTTTTTAAAAGTAGCTAGCTATTACTACAACTACGTTCTTGAAAAAGTAGCTTGCTGCAGCTACAACTACTTTTTCCGAAAAGTAGCTAGCTTAACTACTTTTCCTTCATTTAGTATTAAACTAAAAATGCAGTTTCTGAAGATGATCTTTACATGGTATCTTCGTTCTTATATATGGTATTCAGAGCTAAATACCAAGATAAATTACACAAATAATGTATCTTTGTACTCTGTATGTATCTCAGCTCTGATGTAACACATTTGATGAAATACAAATACAAAAAGTGTTTGCGAATTCATATCCTTTAGTAACAGAATCGTCTCGCTATCAAATGTCATTAACAAAATCGCTAGCTCGATCATCTCCTAAAAGCGCTTGTGACGTGCCTGCCCAGCAGGGCGCACACGACATAAAGGCAGATAGCAGCGATACGGAACGTCCGCGTAGCTCAATTGGTAGAGCGACTTATTCCGGAATGAGGGGACCCGGTTCGTGCCCCGACGTGGACAAAAATGACGGAGAAATTTACTTCGTTATACGCTGTTTCGTCAGGAAGACTAAAAAATCTACCCTGTATATAGAGTAAATTAAGGAAGATAATACACGGTCTAGTCACATTATTGCGACCACAAGCTAATATCCAGACTAACCACCGTATGCAGCGCGGAGAGCAGCTAGATGGGATGGGGTGACTCGATACGGTGCTGGAAGGTGTTCACATATATGTGGAACCATGCTGACTGCAGTGCATCTGACAGCTGCTGGAGGGTGCGTGGTGAATGATCCAGAAGAGGAACAAAATGATCGAGGTGGTCTCACAAATGCACAATTAGGTTTAGGTCTGGGAAATTAAGGGGTCAAGGAAGTACTTTGAAGTCTTCATCGTGCCCTTCCAACACTCTCTGGCATTTCTAGCTGTGTGACACGTCGCATTTTCGTGCCGGGAGGCCCAACCAGTCCCAGGGAAGACAATCTGTATGTATGGGTGTACGTGGCCTCCAAGGATGGATTCATAACGTATTCGGTCCATAGTGCCTACCACATGTATGCGTGTACCCAGAGAATGTCACGAAAACATTCCCCAGACAAAAACGCTGTACCCACCAGCTTGCGTTCTGCCAGCAATGGTTGAAGAGTGTTTGTTCTCCGATGTTTCTCGCCTTACACGCCAACGTCCATCCGTTGGATGAAGCAGAAAACGTGACTCATCGAAGAAGGCAATCCTTTGCCAATCAGCGGAGGTTAACACTGCCAGTCGCGCACAGGCGACAACGTCTCTGCGCGACTGGTACTCGCCTCAACTTGTCGAAGCTGCCTCATCCTCAGCATTCGTTCTGCTGCTGTCATAGGGGCCTTTTTGTATTCCTCATTTATTCTTCTTTCACTTTGTAAGAGCTTACAATCGGCATTTATCTTCTTGTTTTGAAGATATTTCGACATTTCTGAAATTTTAACGAAAATCTGTCTAAGTTCAACACTTTGTCACTGCATATTTTTCAAGTTATGTCACTATTGCCACTATGAGTGTTTTATTTTATAGTACTCGTCGAGCTTTGTTAAACGACAACTCACACAACGTCCTAAGCGTACGCGTTCCCGAGCTATACTAATTTTGCCGAGCGTAGAACCGGTAATTTTCCACTCCAACTTGGCAACCATCTTGTGGCGGCGTGTGATGTCACGCGCTCAAGGCTAATGTCGCGTGACATTCTTTCATCCTTGCTCTTTTAAACCCTGTATTGCTTATTTCGATATGCGTTATAGTTTTAAAGCTATTAATATTTGTCTAGTATACACAAAATCGTAGCATCGACTTTCACATAGTTTCCCCCCGTACCGGACCTGCGGGGTAAGACGCTTTCCGTCAAAAACACGAACCACCGGCAAAGTGTGGGTCGACCACGGCTCGTCAATGCTAAAGGCGAGCGAAGGGTATCCCGTATAGGAGGAGCCAACAGAAGGGATTCTATGGCGTAAGTCACCGGTAATTTGAATACTGGTGGCGAGAGTAATGTGTCGCAACAGAAAGTGTATCAAGACCTACTGGAAATGGGCTTCGTAGCCGAAGGCCACTCCGGGTGTCCATGCTAACTACGGTTCATCATCGAAAGTGCCTACGATTGACACACGAGAATCAAAATAACGCCTTGAATGATTTGAAGAATGTCGTTTATTTTGATGAATCTCGTTTCCTGTGGTACCATGTGGACTGCCTGGTAGCATGCTAGTCGTTACACCACCCAGGTCCTTTTTCTTCTTAGCCTGTTGACTGCCACTGCAGGGTGTAGCCCCCCCCCAGTCTTTTCCAGCTTCCTCGATCCTTAGCCTCAGCCCACCATTTAGCACTTGTAAATTTCTGAAGGTCATCTCTCTTATTCTCTGATGCCTTCTTGGTCTCTTTCCATCTCTTGGTTGTCATTCTGTTACTCAGTCTTCAACGTGTCCAACCCATCTGAACTTCGATTCTTTTTTTATTTTTCTAATATCTGTTATTCCTGTTCTTTCTCTTATAATTTCATTTCTAATTCTATCTCTTCCTGTTATTCCTAACATTCTTCTCTCCAGCTTTCTTACCGATACTCTTATTTTTTTCTTTTTTTGTTTTTTCTTTGTCGCTCTGTGACACACGATGTTTCACTTTCAAAAGTAAATACGGGGTCAATACATACATTGAAGATTTTTCTTTTTCAACGCAATAAAAGATGACCTGTTAAATAGTCTATAAGTATCCAAAAGGCTCTATTACCTTGGATACTTCTTCTATTGATTTCATTTTCTTCTCTTTCTTTAAAACTGATTACTTGACCTAAATACACTGCTGGCCATCCTAAATGCAACACCAAGAAGGACACGAGATAGCCAAGCCAGATTTACTGGACACATAACAACAGATACAAAGATGAAACGATTGAGCTTATATGCCCATGCGACTTGCGGGACACGCAGACATCAATAGTTCGTGTGGCCCCCATGGCTGGCATTAACGGCCGCTACACGCCGCGGCATCGAACGAAAGAGATTTTGGATGTGGGCTTAGGGTGTGTCGGTCCAGGCTGCTTCCACACGTTGCCGCAGTTCATCAGGCGTAGCCGCGGGTGGTGCTTGCCGGGCCACTCGGTTGCCGATCAGCGACCAGACGTGTTCGATGGGCGACATATAGGAAGAACAGGCGGGCCACGGCAGCAGTGACACCTGGTGAGCCGTGAAGAATTGTTGCACGATGCGCGCCGGGTGCGCATTGTCCTGTTGAAACGTGGCCGCTGGCAGATCCTGCAGGTAAGAGAGGACTGCAGGCTCCAAAACGTCGGAGATGTAGCGGTGGCTGTTGAGTGTACCAGCGATGCGTACCAGAGGAGTGCGGGTGTCATATCCAATTGCGCCCCAAACCATAACGCCAGGCGACGGACCGGTATGGCGATGCATGATGCAGGCGTCATACAGTTTCTCGCCACAAGTGCCGCCACACGCGGATCCGACCATCGTGGTGTTGCAGGCAGAAGCGGGATTCGTCGGAGAAGACAATGTCGTGCCATTCCGTAGTCCAGGTGCGGCGTTCAACTGCCCACTGCCGCCACACTCGCCGGTGGTGTAACGTCAATGGTAATCGGAGCAATGGGCGCCGTGCGACAAGTCCTCGCTCCTGCAGACGACATCGAACGGTACGAGCTGACACAGGTTGTTGCGCAACACACCCTAATTCCTGCGCTAACGTTCGTGATTTGGTTGTGCGAGCCGTCAATGCCCGCCGCACAACATGCCGGTTCTTTCGTCCGGTAGTGTGCCACGGCTGCGGGAATCGCTCACGTCCGTCCGTCCGTCCGTCCCTCCTGCAACCACCGATTCCATACTCGCCTCACTGTGGCTGGATGTCGTCCCACACGGGCGCCGATGTCTCGGTACGATAAACCGCTGTCGCGATTATCCACTATTCGTCCTCTGTCGAACTCCAAAACGTTCTGGAATGACTGCCGTATTCTGCGACGAGGCATCAGGAAGCTTCCCACGCACAGGTCCGACAGCACAACACACTTCCACTACTTACACTCCGCCTTCTGTGCAACCTTCTTAAAGTGCTTCTCGGTGGCGTGCCGGGCGCACATGATTTGCATATGCCCTGCAATGCTAATCGTTTGCGTGTCCTCTCGCGGGCGACGCATGCTGCGAATTTCAGGATAATCGGACGCTTCCTTCTTGGTGTTGCATTTTGGGTGGCCAGCAGTGTAGATGCATTCGTCTAATTTTTCAATTTCTTTTACTTCTATCAAAATCTTTTCTTTAACGTTTTCTGTATTGTTCATATATTTAACTTTTGCTGGTTAACGGAGCTCAGTATCTGATGATTCAGAATCTGAACAACCTGAGTTTAGCGATTTTAACGTTTCCCCGCGGTTATACTGTACCTTCCAAGGTTGCGAAGTACATTGTATTAATGGGTTCAGCTATTCTGAAATCAGTAATACCTTTGTAGCGTAGCTAACGTTTTGTTTGGAGACCGTTACTTCTAAAACCGTAAAGATAGTTGGAACAGTCTAAATAACTCACTTCGTGTTTGATGATAATTGGGCGAATAAACAAACAGCGGAAATGATAGCAATATGTTTCCCGTTCTCCTGCTATGAGCTGGAAGCCATTTTAAGTTACCTGCCATTGATAATCGCGTAAACATCCTGAAGGGAGAGTGTGCTAATGGTGTTGGCTAAATCGAGGAACAGGAGGATAGAATAAACATCAGGAAACATTTTTCACCAAGTCGCAATAAATTTACCATTTTTTTCATTTTCCCAGTGCACAGAAACACCGACAAAGTATTCTATTCATTTACATGGATCTGACATTGTGGAAAAAATTTAAATACAAAATGAAATCAATAATGAAAAAGAAATAGGTAAATAAGCAGATTTAGTAGTCAGTCTAATAAAACCGTAATAAATCGCAGAGAAATTTTGTTACTCTGCCGTCTTGATGATGTAGGAGGAAATAATACTTTTTTAAGGAATACACCTATTCGGATTACCAAAATAAAAAAGGACTATTTCAAGTATAGTTATTTATTTAATTTTTTACCTACGTCCAAAGTGGGCGAACATATTATAAACGTGAACAGAAAAAAGCATTTGAAAAACATTTTAACATCCGCTGCGCAAAGTAACTGACGTCTGTAATTGGTAAAATCGAAAACGTTGGATTTCCAAAATACAGTAGGGTTCCGGTTAATTGGCACACACCGGCTAGAACACTTTGGTCCAAATAAGCGTCTGCCCCATTTATGCAAAGTTTTATCTCAAGAAGCAAACTTGGCATGTTCTTCAATAACTGTTCCAGATAAACCCCTACCTAACCTGATCAACAGATGGCGGCAAATAACCAGATTCTACTGTATCACGAATATTTTAAAATGAAACCATACGAATTCGACCCTTTTTAGAAAGGCTAAGTTTTTACGCTCTAGGTTATGGACACAGAGACCGTTTACCTTTCTGTTGATCCTAATGGAACCTAGAAACTGAATTTCGGAGGAAAATTATTTTTCGGATTATCTGCCTTAAGCGTATTTTGGATTCTTAATACGAAATTAGTTTGTGACGTACCTGCCAGCAGGACGCACACGACATAAAGGCAGATAGGAATCAGAATAAAACGTCTGCGTAGCTCAGTTGGTAGAGCGACTTGTTCCGGAATAAGCGGCCTCGGGTTCGAATCCCGGCGTAGACCAAAAATGACGGAGAAATTTACTTCGTTATAATGGCGCCCGAACTATCCGGATGACCCGGCCGTTCAAAATCTCGCATTGGTGTGATGTTATTTCCACACCGCGAGACAGGAAAAATCAGAGAATTCCTTCTCCAGCGCTTCGAAAAATAAAAATGTGTGATGTTGCATTCCACACAGCAGATTGACTGGGAGTTCTCAAGTGCACGTTCTACAGTGGATGGCTGCCTGCAACGATTCATGGTCACGGCTGACCCGTGGGCCATGCCCCCGGCCCTCTTTCGGGGGGGGGGGAGATGTGACGTACCTGCCAGCAGGACGCACACGACATAAAGGCAGATAGGAATCAGAATAAAACGTCTGCGTAGCTCAGTTGGTAGAGCGACTTGTTCCGGAATAAGCGGCCTCGGGTTCGAATCCCGGCGTAGACCAAAAATGAAGGAGAAATTTACTATGTTATAAGTTAAAAAAGACACAACGTTTATTATACGGATCTTCCAAATGAATACAGTTGCTTTTTCTAATTTCATTTTTATGTATCGCAATCACTGGAATTCAAATAAAACTTACTTGAAATCTGAAACGCTAGGTACGGTCACGGTTTCTAAATGACATCGGAATTTCGTGAAACAACTGATTGTGATGAAACCTTCAACCATATATAGGCTACTGATAAACTGCGCATGGCATCAAAATCTTTGGCTCCAACACCGAAAGCCACGAAATCACGTGACATGTGTCAAAAACATGGGTCACACATGCTAGAAACGCATTAAATACCTAAATAGATTCTTTCAATTCTTCATAATAATTTCACTATAGCACTTCTCTGTCGTTATCTTAAAATTTAAAGCTAAAAGCCTTTTTTTTTAAGATGAACAGAAGGTGTGAGACACAATATAGTTTCAGTTTTTGATGTATTTATAGCATGAATTTTGTGTTTTACTTTATGATTTCTCCTTTAACAGTTTTCCGAAAGACGAAGCACTGAGAAAATTATGGAAATTTTAAATGTCAGCCACATATTTTTTTTTTTTTGAGTGGAGGTTTAACTACCACCATGAACAACTCAGGGAAAACTTCACCACCATGAACAACTCTGGAACCAGTGACCCTAAATTAGGGACAGCAGTCGTCTGTCCCTAATTTAGGGCCACTGGTTCCAGTAAAGTGTGACAGCCAGCGCTGTAAGACAAACACAATATCCATGCCTCACCGGGATTCGAACCCTGACCCATCTCGGTCAAAGACTAAATATTTAAACAGGAAGCTTGTCCATAAAAACATGATAATACTTATAACATGACATGCTAGTCTAAGCTCTTGTTGCCTTGCTAAACTTTAGTTTTATGCTAGGCATCATGCATGTACATCTGATTCCGAAATATGAAAATTATGGAAAGGTGTTTACTTAACAAGTATAGTATTTGGCACAACGCGGTTTCAGTAAATATAATGTTTTTAGTTCATCAGAAAACGTGTCGGTTTCATGTTTGCATAAGTTTTCATTAGAGTAACAAGTGCAACCATTCCACTTTTTGGGCCTATTTTTCATATTTCCAATAATTAATACGGTGAAACAGAAATAGTCAATAAGGTTCAATTACTTAACCAAAAAACTTGTGGCTATTGACATAAAAATATAGTAACTTAAGAAAAAAACAAAAAACCGGAATGCATGTTCCAAATTTTTCGCAAATGTTCATCCCATTATAAATAACGAAATGTAAACAACCCGATCTGTGCATGCATATATCTCATACGTAAACTCACCTGAAGAGTTTTCACTATATATGAGGAGTTTTCATATAATGCACTAAAAATACTGAAGTTCTGCAGCGTAAATTAGTAAACATAACATCATTTTTACACGGAATTTCGGGTACAAACAAACGAATTCGCGTTAAAACACACACGAAGCTGACGACCACTTTTGGATCTAATTACTTCTAAACAATTGCAATAAAATCTTGATTGAGGTAGTTTTCTCAACGAGTATATCCTTATATACAATATTCCTAAACCCCACAGTTCAAATATACACAATTTACTAATTCCTAATGCTTTAAAGGGGCTTATCTGCTTATAGGAAAACGTTGGAATTAAAAGGCATGCGACCATTTCTGACTCATGTCACGTGATCTGATGCCCTCTCATGTTGGGACCACGGCGGCTCTGATGCAGCTATTGCCAGTGCGCAGTACACTAGTATATACACTGAAGAGCAATTGAATGAGAGACAGCTGGTGTTATCCAAATATGGCGCTGTGGGCGGCCCTGTAAACGGAAACGACATGACGTATGCAGCGATCCAACAATATGAGGAGTGATGCGACGGGAATCAGTAAGAGTCGGACGCAGTATGAGTAAGACGAAGGATCTAAGCGCATTTGATCGTGGGTAAATTGTCGGGGCCCGACGAATGGGTCACTCCATCTCGGAAGTCGTGCAAGCACTGGGATTTTCACGAGCCACTGTGTCACGGGTGCATCGTGAGTACATCGAATCCGGTAAAACCATCCCTGCAAGGGCCAACCTGCCGTGGACAACAGCATGTGGATGAGCGGGGTCATCGTCGGCTAGCTCGCATTGTAACAGCGGATAGACGGGCGACAGTGCAAGAAATATCTCGGCAATTTAACGCTGGTACACAAAAACGTGTCAGCAGGCACACCATCCAGAACCATCTCCTCGCTATGGGGTACAGAAGCCATTGTCCCACGAGGGTACCGCTGCTGACCGCACATCACACGGTGCAAAGATTAGCATGGGCGCGGACACATCGCCACTGGACCCTAGACCTGTGACAAAATGTTGCCTGAGCTGATGAGTCGAGATTCACGTTGGTACATGCGGATGGCAGGGTACGAGTACGGCGCAAACCCCATGAAGCGATGGATCCATCTTGCCAGCAGGGTACTCTTCAAGCTGGTGGGGGTGGCATTCTCGTCTGCGAACTGTTTACGTGGACTGAAAAGGGAACCCTGGTACGTGTGACATCGTCCCTCACAGGTCAACGTTACCGGAATATTCTAGACGACCATTTGCTCCCGTTTGCGCGTCTTCAACATCCCACTGGGGACCTGATCTTGCAACAAGACAATGCAACGTGCCATCACTCCCGAATTGTATCCGAATAGTTGGATGAACACTCCACCGACGTGACCTCGCTTCCTTGGCCAGCTAGGTCACCTGACCTCAATTCCATCGAACACATCTGGGATGCCATCGAGTGAGAGATGTTCGAAGCTCTGACCCACTCCATCAAATCTTCGTAAACTGTGGGAGCTTGTTCAGGGGTCGTGGATCCGAATGGCTTCCCAACGCTTCCGGTGTCTTGTCGAGTCCATGCCGAGACGAATCGCCGCCGTCATCAGGGAGAAATGTGGTGCTACACGTTACTAGGCAGGTATCTCTAATTCAATTGCTCTTCAGTGTATGGTCGAAGGGTGAAACGACTTTCTTCAGCCAGAGTTGGAAACGGGTCAAACATTTTAGACCTGGACATCACATAATTGTATAATGCATGTTATAAAAAATCTGTTGCAGTGTTTCAATTTATTTAAAACTAAAAGATTATAGTGCTACTTTGGTGCACTGTAATTATTATTTACTTTGGTGCACTGTAATTATTATTTACTTTGGTTATGCTCCCTGTATTGAGAGTTTTGATGTATTGGCTACGAAATGTTCGCATCTTCTTCTTGCCAGTTTGTGTGACTTAATTATTGATCTTAGTATGTAACATTTTGAAAATGTTACTTTCGTTAGTATATTTTCATCATGTGTATGTCTTAATGAAAATATCATGTTATTCGCAAAATTTGAATTATATGGAAATAGTTATATTTTTGAAGTTTACTAATAGTTATATTTTTGAAGTTTACTAATAGTTATACTTTTGAAGTGTTGCACTTTTTTAGTTACTTTGGTTGCATTGCATGCTGCGTGCAACCGTTGATTTCTATGAAATAAAAAGCAGGAGTTCATTAATTTTGTTTTCACATTTATATTACTATTGGTATTACTGTAGTCTTGGACTTTTGTTGTTTATTATGATTGTAGATGTAGTCCCGGGTGTGCATGGACTAAATTATGTTTTGTTGTGGTGTGGTATGAAATTGTAGTTAAATAAATAAATAAATAAATATACTCACTTACTTACAGAAACTGTTGAAACTGCCGTACTTCACATAACCTAATTGTTGTGCACATGTTTTCAAATACATCTACGAGAGTCAAAAAATCCTTCCGCAGTAATGTTAAGGCTGTTTCACATAATTTTGATGGTGCTACAGTAAAAAAAAATTAATTAAGTTACTTGTATGTTGAATTTCAGTTTTTGCTATTTTCTTGATAACGCATCAAGCTTCAGAATATGTTTCACAGCAAGACCAATTTTTTTTTTGATTGAGGGTTTAACGACTACCGTAAGCAACTCAATGGGCTATCATCATCATCATCATTGTCAACCATTATCAATCCACTGCTGGACGAAGGTCTCCCCAAGTTTCCTCCACAACGGTCTGTCTTGTGCCAGTCTCCTCCATGTCACTCCCGCATATTTACGAATTTCATCCACCCATCTCCCATGTGGTCTTTTTTCTGGGTCTTTTCCTGTCCCTTGGAATCCAATCTAAAATTTCGGCTGTCCATCTATGGTCTGTCCTTCTGGCAGTATGTCCAGCCCATTGCCATTTCAGGGATTTAACTCTGATCATGATGTCTTCCACTCTCGTCATTTTTCGGATCCACGAGTTCCTCTTCTTATCTCTCCTGGTTATACCAAGCATGCACCTCTCCATACTTCTTTGAGTTGTCTGCAGCCTTTGTATGTCTCTTTTAGTTAAGGTCCACGTCTCTGCACCATACGTAAGCACTGGAAGGATGCATTGATCAAACACTTTTCTTTTAAGACATAACGGCATATTGCTCTTGAAAATTATGCTGTTTCTTCCAAAAGCTCTCCAGGCAAGTTTTGTACGCCGATTAATTTCTTCATCAATGTGACCCTCACTTGATATCTGCTGTCCAAGATAAACATATGTATCTGTTATCTCCAGTTTTTCTCCATCAATCGATAAATCTTCATTTCTTGTAAAAGCATTGAACATCACTTTTGTCTTCTGAAAGTTCATTTTTAATCCCACTTCTTTACTCTTGTCAGCAAGTTCCTGGGTCATACTCTGCAGCTCTGATGGGGTAGTTGCAAAAATGACTACGTCATCAGCAAAACGAAGGTGGGTTAGATAATCTCCATTAATCTTTATCCCTTTGTTTTCCCAGTTCAGTGATTGAAAGACATTTTCCAATGTGGCATTAAAGAGCTTCGGAGATATGGTGTCACCTTGTCTCACAAAAAAAAAAAAAAAAAAAAAAAAAAATACAATGTGCTATAAGCAGTCGCAAGTCCCTAATTTAGGTTCACTGGTTCCAGGGAATAGAGAGAGCCAGCGCCATAAGACAAACACAACATCCATGCCTCAGTGGGATTCGAAACCGGACCCAACTCCGACGAATGATCATAAGCCACCGCTCATACCACTGCGCCACCGGGGCGGTAACCAATTATCACGAGATTCTGACAAGCTGAATGCTTCCAAAATGTAGAAATTGATTTCATCATGTCCCCTCAGAAGAAAGGGACACTCATGAAGTTAACCTAAACATTTTGGAAACTTTCAACTTATCACAAGCATGTGAAAATTGGTGTTGCTGTGAAATATATTCTGGTTTTGTTAATTAGACGAAACAATTTCCAGCATTCACTCTTCTTTTTGTTTTTAACATGCACGTATTTGCTGGCCTCAACGCCTTTTTCAATCTCTTTATTATTAAATTCATCCATATATTAACAAATAAGGCATTAATTCTGACACGACATGCGATGGAACTGGATGTTAGCACGTCAAACGAAAAACTCTGAATGTTCAATGCAAAAGATTCGACGTAAAAAGTAATTCTCAGTCTTACCATGTGACACGATGGATGTCAAAACATGAATCACCAGAGAAGCCGGCGACATGTGTTTTCCTGTATTTTGCTCCGCACATTGAAAACAAAAGCAAAGAAAGTATCGTTTTACGATACTTAACTTTGAAATCTTCTTTGTTTAAAGAAGGAGACGGCAATATATTTGTATGACAAATCATTTTTCACTCCGCTGGCACCCGCAACGAGAAGAATGTTTCATTAAGAAGAAGATTTAATCGAGAAGAAGATTTCATTTCATTTTATTTAGTTGAGAAGATTTCATTTCATTTCATTGAGAAGCCGATTTCATTTCATTTAAAGAAGATTTCATTTCATTTAAAGAAGATTTCATTTCATTTCAAAGAATATTTCATAATTTTCGAAATTAATTTGCGACTTAATGGAGTTCATAGGATCTAATATATAAAGAAAGTAATTATATATAAATGAATTTAACAAGGGCTGGACATACTGCCAGAAGGACAGATCATCGATGGACAGCTGAAATTTTAGATTGGATTCCAAGGGACAGGAAAAGACCCAGAAGAAGACCACATGGGAGATGGGTGGATGAAATTCGTAAATATGCGGGAGTGACATGGAGGAGACTGGCACAAGACAGACCGTTGTGGAGGAAACTTGGGGAGACCTTCGTCCAGCAGTGGATTGATAATGGTTGACAATGATGATATATATATGGTGTACAATACCACGATGCAAAAACCTGGACAAATAAACAAAGAACAAATACTGAAACATAAAAGGATGTACCGTGAACTGTCATCATCAGGAAAGAACAGTTCATGGTACATCGTTTTATGTTTCTTTATTTGTTCTTTGTTTATTTGTCTAGGTTTCTTGCATCGTGGTATTGTACACTTCATATGTTGCTTCACCGTTTGACCAGTTGCTGCATGCGCTACCTTTGGACGTAAACTATTTTATCGTTTAGTGTGTCTCGATTCTGTTCAGTTTCTGGCCTTTATAGTTTTGACTCGTTCTTATGCTATATATATCATCATCATCATCATTGTCAACATTTATCAATCCACTGCTGGACGAAGGTCTCCCCAAGTTTCCTCCACAACGGTCTGTCTTGTGCCAGTCTCCTCCATGTCACTCCCGCATATTTACGAATTTCATCCACCCATCTCCCATGTGGTCTTTTTCTGGGTCTTTTCCTGTCCCTTGGAATCCAATCTAAAATTTCGGCTGTCCATCTATGGTCTGTCCTTCTGGCAGTTTGTCCAGCCCATTGCCATTTCAGGGATTTAACTCTGATCATGATGTCTTCCACTCTCGTCATTTTTCGGATCCACGTGTTCCTCTTCTTATCTCTCCTGGTTATACCAAGCATGCACCTCTCCATGCTGCTTTGAGTTGTCTGCAGCCTTTGTATGTCTCTTTTAGTTAAGGTCCACGTCTCTGCACCATACGTAAGCACTGGAAGGATGCATTGATCAAACACTTTTCTTTTAAGACATAATGGCATATTGCTCTTGAAAATTATGCTGTTTCTTCCAAAAGCTCTCCAGGCAAGTTTTGTACGCCGATTAATTTCTTCATCAATGTGACCCTCACTTGATATCTGCTGTCCAAGATAAACATACGTATCTGTTATCTCCAGTTTTTCTCCATCAATCGATAAATCTTCATTTCTTGTAAAAGCATTGAACATCACTTTTGTCTTCTGAAAGTTCATTTTTAATCCCACTTCTTTACTCTTGTCAGCAAGTTCCTGGATCATACTCTGCAGCTCTGATGGGGTAGTTGCAAAAATGACTACGTCATCAGCAAAACGAAGGTGGGTTAGATAATCTCCATTAATCTTTATCCCTTTGTTTTCCCAGTTCAGTGATTGAAAGACATTTTCCAATGTGGCATTAAAGAGCTTCGGAGATATGGTGTCACCTTGTCTCACTCCCTTTCCAATTTTTATGTGTGTTGTATTTTCAAACAGCCGAATCTTTGCACTTGCATTTTCATAGATGTTATTAATAATATTAATGTATGCATCTTCAATACCGCAGGATTTCAGAGCCGTGGTAACTGCTGATGGTTTCACCGAATCAAAGGCTTTTTCATAATCGATAAAAGCCATGCACAATGGAAGTTCATATTCCCTCGCTCTTTCAATTAGTTCTCTCAGTACATGGATATGATCTATTGTGCTGTAGCCACTCCTGAATCCAGTTTTTATATATATAAATTTTGTCCGCAACTATATACAGGGTCTTTATAAAAAAAGTTACACTTTGAAATGGCCATAAAAGGAAAACTACTGGACAAAATGTTACCAAACTTGGTAATAGTTAACAGGAGGTCATGGGATTTTATTTCCCGCAAAACAAAAAAATTAGTTCCAAAACTCACCACCAGCGTGGAATGGCGCTGTATGCAATATTGGGAAACGAAAGAAGACATGACGACATCAGTTGCAAATGTGTGTAATCGTGTCGAACACGAAACAGGGTGCGGTGTTATGCAAATACGCAAAGCCTCGTCAACGGCTGAAGGCATGAGGAATGCAAATTAGAAGTACGCAAATGCGCTGTACACGTCATTGGATTTTCCACCCTAAAAGGGAGCCTCCCCGTCGGAGCTGTCACTGTTACGAGTCGACGATGTCGGTAACCATGCAAGATCGTGCTTTTCTCGTGAAGTGTTATTATGAATGCGATAGCAATGCGCGGCGTGCTTTGCAGAAGTATCGTACCGTCAGACGACTACGCCGAGGCCCAATGACACCGCAGGGTTTGAGGAAACTGATGGCAAAGTTTGAAGCCACAGGTTTGTTATCTGTTGCACCTGGGCGGGGACGAAAGACGGTTGCTGTGGAAACCGAGAAGGCTGTTGCATTAGCAGTAGAGGAAGCAACTATGGAAAGCACACACGGGATTTGCAGCGTAAGGGCTGTTGCACGTCGCATGGACTTACCATTGAGTACGGTGTACAAAATCGTTCTTAAAGTGCTGCTGTACAAAATCAAACGTGCTCAACAACTGGAACAGAACGATCCTCCAGTAAGAGAATCTTTCGCGTTGGAATTCCTTGCACGGATGGCGGTGGATGAACAGTGGCCATGGAACATTTTGTGGACAGATGAGGCCCATTTTTACCTCAATGTGGATGTGAACACCCATAATTGCAGGATTTGGGCCAAACAAATCCCTCATGCTATCCACCCAGTTCCATTGCATTCTCCGAAAGTCACCGTTTGGTGTGGTATGACACCTCGTGTCATAATTGGACCGTTCTTCTTTGAAGAGCAATCGCCAGCTGGGCCCGTGACTACCACTGTGACTGCTGTTCGCTTAGAGTCGATGTTACGACGTTTCGTGATATCGGAACTTCAGGAACGTGGCATTTTAGACACCACGATTTTTATGCAGGACGGGGCTCCACCGCACATTGGTACATGTGTGAAACAGTTACTTCAGCAACATTTCACGGATTACCGGATTATCAGCCGCCACTTCTCCATGGCTTGGCCACCCCGGTCACCAGATCTCAAACCCAGTGACTTCTGGCTATGGGGTTACCTCAAAGCCACTGTTTATGGTGATAACATCCAGAATTTGGCGGAATTGAAAACTGCCCTACACCGACATGTCCGTAACATTCCTTTTGATATGCTACCAGCTACTGTTGAGAACGCAGTACTGCGATTTCACTTGCTTTCTGAAAATGGTGGCCGCCACATTGAACATGAGTTGTAACACGTGTTCGACACGATTTATGTGTATACACGTAAATGTGTTCGACACATTTTGTATTACACACATTTGCAACTGATGTCGTCATGTCTTCTGTCGTTTCCCAATATTGCATACAGTGCCATTTCACGCTGGTGGTGAGTTTTGGAACTATTTTTTTTGTTTTGCGGGAAATGAAATCCCATGACCTCCTGTTAACTATTATCAAGTTTGGTAACATTTCGTCCCGTAGTTTTCCTTTTATGGCCATTTCAAAGTGGAACTTTAATTATAAAGAGCCTGTATATATATTAAAAACCTTCCATAATGTATATGAAATTACACATTATGGGAATATATAATTATTATGGAAGGTGTGTCTATATATATTATTATGGAAGGTTTCTATATATATTATTATAGAAGGTTTCTATATATATTAGAAACCTTCCATAATCTATATCGTCGCTCGTCTGCCTGGAGTGACGATATATGTATTTATATAGATTTGGTCCACAACGATATATATTTATATATCTACTAATATCATGATCATCATCATCATTGTCAACCATTATCAATTCACTGCTGGACGAAGGTCTCCCCAAGTTTCCTCCACAACGGTCTGTCTTGTGCCAGTCTCCTCCATGTCACTCCCGCATACTTTCGAATTTCATCCACCCATCTTCCATGTGGTCTTCTTCTGGGTCTTTTCCTGCCCCTTGGAATCCAATCCAAAATTTCGGCTGTCCATCGATGGTCTGTTCTTCTGGCAGTATGTCCAGCCCATTGCC
The DNA here is from genome assembly GCA_039090855.1 of Macrothele yani. NCBI lineage: Eukaryota > Metazoa > Arthropoda > Arachnida > Araneae > Macrothelidae > Macrothele > Macrothele yani. The sequence continues at coordinate 24,797,130 of CM076991.1, read as the reverse complement.
ATTTCAGGGATTTAACTCTAATCATGATGTCTTCAACTCTTGTCATTTTTCGGATCCACGTGTTCCTCTTCTTATCTCTCCTGGTTACACCAAGCATGCACCTCTCCATGCTTCTTTGAGTTGTCTGCAGCCTTTGTATGTCTCTTTTAGCTAAGGTCCACGTCTCTGCACCATACGTAAGCACTGGAAGGATGCATTGATCAAACACTTTTCTTTTAAGACATAATGGCATATTGCTCTTGAAAATTATGCTGTTTCTTCCAAAAGCTCTCCAGGCAAGTTTTGTACGCCGATTAATTTCTTCACCAGTGTGACCCTCACTTGATATCTGCTGTCCAAGATAAAACGTACGTGTCTGTTATCTCCAGCTTTTCTCCATCAATCGATAAATCTTCATTTCTTGTAAAAGCATTGTACATCAATTTTGTCTTCTGAAAGTTCATTTTTAATCCCACTTCTTTACTCTTGTCAGCAAGTTCCTGGATCATATTCTGCAGCTCTGATGGGGTAGTTGCAAAAATGACTATGTCATCAGCAAAACGAAGGTGGGTTAGATAATCTCCATTAATCTTTATCCCAAAGGGATAAAGAACTACTAATATATATATATATATATATATATATATTAACTGATTTCCTACTTAATGGAGCTCCGTGAATGATTTCAAGAAGATTTCATTTCATTTCAAAGAAGATTTCATTTCATTTCAAAGAAGATTTCATTTCATTTCACTAAGAAGAAGATTTCTTTTCATTAAGAAGAAGATTTCATTCGAGAAGAAGATTTCATCGAGAAGAAGATTTCATCGAGAAGAAGATTTCGTATCTTCGGTCGGTGGAAATCTTTCTTTCCTTAAGAAAGCGACGGCAACATTTTTGTGTGACGAATCATTTTTCACTCCGCTGGTACCCGCATCGACCACAAAATTCCACAGCACGCATTTTTCTTTGATTTTTTTCATTTTCAAAAATAAAGCAGAAATAAAACCGGGTCCAAATCGAGTCAGGAACACATTGACTCGACCCGTTTGAGCCGCAAGAAATTTCATCCCTTTGACCTGTGACCCGTTTCCATCCCAGCACGACTTCATAAATGAACAACATTTAGATCACCGTCAGGAAAATCTAAAACTTAAAATAAAAAGAACTAACGTTATCAATGATTACCTTTTTGGAGACTGGTTATATCTGAGCACAATTCCTTTATGTCGTTGAAAATTATCTTTTCGAAATAACTTCTAAACGTTAAATTGTGCGCTGTTTCAATCAATAAATTTATTCAGACATCGAAGAACAAATGTTAATCCTAATACGATTTAAAGTCTCAAGAAATAACTTATCAACGAATTAAATTGAATTCTCCATTTCAAACAGAAATGAAAAAACAAATACTGATCTTAAAGCTGTAACTTCTCTCCTCAGATTCAGTTGTAACACCTTCAAGAATGTCAAAAGTGTCGCTTTTCATATCCGATCGTGCCATATTTCCTAATGTCGCTTTCAGGAAAATGTTTAGAAAAGAACAGTAGGAACACGATAATTATCCTGCGTGCTTAATATGAAATTTTCTTCAATGTAATTAAAATCAGCTGCTTATTAAAATTGTGTTAGTTATTTTAATAACTATGGAAATGCGGTACGTTTTTGCTTAAGATTTTGCCGAATTAGTTCGTTTCCCTATCCCCAAATTGGATGATAATACAATTAAGTTTGTCTCAAATGATAACTGTATAACAGAACAACAGAGCGGGGAAAATAATAAAAGGCAGAAGAAAACAAGGGCCGCCCCGGTGGCGCAGTAGTCTAAGCGATGGCCTCTGATCATTCCTCCAAAGAGGTGTCCGGGTTCGAATCCCGGTGAGGCATGGATGTTGCGTTTGTCTTACGGCACTGGCTCTCTCCCTTCCCTGGAACCAGTGACCCTAAATTACGGACGGACGATTGCTTATATCCCATTGAGTTGCTCACGGTGGTCGTTAACATTCCAATAAAAAAAAACAAAAAAAAAACAAGGAAGATTACACCGAATTTTTGGTTGCAATGAAGCTTGTCTTTTAAATTCATTCCTACGCGAATAAGATTTTTCAAAGTTATTCTGAGTCAATGGAACCGGTTAGAAAATAGAAATCCACCGGATATCTACAATCAATAAAACTTCCAGAACTATTTACTCCCATCTGCGGCTAAAATATACGTTACAAAAACTAACAAGCGATGCACAAAAAGTTTCTCACAACTTGAGGAAGATATCAGAGACAAAGAGATTATCAAATCGAACATTAAAAGATATACAGAAGGAAGCTTGGTATAACTCTACGCCCCTTAGCAGAAGAATTTTGCATAATGGAAAAGTTAAAAACATGGAAAAGCTCTGCTGAGGAAAATGAATTTTTCAAATAAGCCTTCCGGAAACAGAGATAGCCAGAAAAAGGTTTTGACCTGTAGACCCATAGCAGGAAATTTTTAACTATTTAACCCTTTAACCGGATGGAACGAATTAACTAGGGGTTGGCCAAACTGTTTGAAATCAGCTCTAACTGTTATACACTAAATTCACAAAAGTCACCGGACACCCCTTCAAAAGCAAATGAACGGATCCGCTGCAATTTTAAGATGCGGGTCACAGCTGCAAATGGTATAAAAACAAGCCTGCAGTTGACTGCGATTTTAGCCGCGGATGGCTTAGTGGTTAGTGTTTCAGGCTATCGATGCTGGGTCCCCAGGTTCAAGCCTGGGCTGATCTTTCAGAGATGGCGTGATTTACTAACAATCGCTGAATATCCGCCGTGCATCGGACGAGCACGTAAAGTGACGGCCCCCAGGCTGGACCCACTGGTTAAATGGGTATCCTTTCCTATGTCCTCCCTGAAATTCTCTCATCCATCTATGTGCAATATCGTACTTGTACGGTGGCGCCATCTACTGTACTCTAATCTCACTACAAACTGTTCTGTCAAAAGTCGCTAGACTTGCTCTCATTCCTTCCGTTTCTGTGTCCTGCCCAAAAGGCGATCTCGCTGTAGGTGGCTGGGACCTAAACTCTACTCCCTGTGGACGTAAGTCCTACAAGAAAATGACGCTGAGCCCCTACCCACGTCAGACCGTGAGGTTGAGTGAAAATCTCGCAGCGGGAGAGAACTGACTTTGAGAAAAGAAAGACTGGTGGGTGTTATATTAGGGTGTTGTCCATAAGAGAAACCGAGAGGCGTTTAAACATACCCATGTCAACTGTTTTGGATGTACTGAGTAAGTGGAAGACACATGGCGTGCCTGAAGCAGCAAAACGTACCGGCAGACCGAAGAAATTCAGTGACAGAGGACGTCGAAGCCTCAGCAAAGTCGTTACAGCTAAGACGAAGTACTGCACAAGACCTCAGTGTACAGGGGAGTAACAACGCTGGAACCTCGGTATGTACACGTACCATTCGCAGAGAACTTCATTCCATGGGTTACGTTGGTCGTGAGGCTGCTCATAAGCCTTTCATCTCCACTCGGAATGCTACTCGTCGTTTAGCATGGTGTAAAGAACATGTATCGTGGACCGTAGATCAATGGAAACGGGTCCTATGGACTGATGAATCCAGATACACGATTCATCAATCTGATGGCCGCGTGTAGGTATGGCGGCAGCCGGGGAACGCTCTTTACTACAGTGTACTACTGTTCCTACGATCAAGTTTGGAGCTGGCAGTGTACTTGTGTGTGGGTGTTTTTCGTGGTATGGTCCCGGTCCATTGGTTATCGTGGACAAACCTGTTAACCAGCACGTCTACCTCGATATTCTTGACAATTATGCCCTACCAACTCTGTGGAAGTACTATGGAACCGAGCCTTGTTGGTACCAGCAGGATAAGCAAGAACTGTTACGACGTGGTTTGACGATAATTCCGTAACGTGTGTCCACTGGGCAGCACAGAGCCCTTATATTAATTCCATAGAGTACCTATGGAACGAATTAGAGTGCCGCATAAGAAGTTTGGAACCAAGGCCTACTACTAAGCAACAGTTAGCAGCAGTATTATGTACTTAATGGAAGCGCATACCTATCGCTGTGTTCCAAACCTTGTCGAAAGCATGTCGCGAAGCGTCAGTGCATGCATTAAGGCCAAAAATGGACCGACACCGTACTAATGTATGTCAATAAATGCTATGTTGTGTTTCTCTTCTAGCTGTCCGGTGACTTTTGTCGATATAGTGTATATATGCCGAAGTAGTTTATGTGTGTGTGTGTGTGTGTTTGTTTTCTTAATTTAGCTTTAGTGTTTTCTTTATCAATCCTATCGTCCTCCTCCCGTTCTGTTATTCTGGATCAACCTTTGTACTCCCTACCCTCAAATGAGAAAGGCGGGGGCACGAAATCGCCGGTTTTCGATCTGCCGACAAGCCATGCTTCAAAGCGCTCACTGTAAAAGAAGGAATTTTATATTAATTCCACATTACATGTGGAAGAATGAACACCCATTTTTTTTTTTTTTTTTTTTTGCGGACCTCACGACCAGAAGATTAATTTTACGTTCTGGCGGCAGTGTGAAGAAATGCCCCTCTTTTTGCCGGTGGTGAGATTCGAAATCGCATCACCCTATTCTGGACCGGCTATTCTACCGATTGAACTACGCCGAAAAGGCTTATCACTGCCACTTTCCGTTTTGACTTACGTCATCTGAGTAGTACGTCCCGTCTATTCGTATTATATTATACACATAAACCAAAAGTGTTGCTAGATATAAAGAGCGGCAGTCTGGGATCGCTTATTAAACGGTTTTGAACTGTTTTCAACACGCTGCTATATTTTGTATGCCTTTTCTGGTTACATATTTGTACGACCTTTGAGATAATCAGCTAGAGGGCACAGTACAGACTGAACTTTGTACCCGAATAAACATTAGATATATCTGCAGTTGAGGGCCAACATCCCCCCCCGCCTCTTCCCCCCAAAATTTGGAAACCTTCGAGATTTCAAAAATGTTAATTTAAAAGGCAAAGTTTTGTTAGAATTGGAAATTGTTTTTATGCCTCATGGTAATAACTGAACGTATTTTCTCCATGAAGACGAAGAAGCGGCAAGGAGCCAAGTACCAGAATGCCCCATTGCAATGAAAAGTCAATACGTGGGATCATGGGCGTCAGCTGCAACTTTTCGAGAGGAGGGGACAAACGGGTATACTCCCACTTATAACGAATTAATTTCTCAGTCATTTCTGTCCACGCCAGGATTCGAACCCGGATCCCCTCATTCCGAAACAAGTCACTCTACTAATTGAGCTACGCGGACGTTTTTTATTCTGATTCCTATCTGCCTTTATGTCGTGTGCGTCCTTCTGGCAGATACGTCACATCTTCTGGTACGTTACATCATCTCCCCTTACTTATTTTTTTATTCGAAGTGCTGGAGAAGGGATTCTCTTATTTTTCCTATCTCGCGGTGTGGAAATAACATCACACCATTGCGAGATTTTGAACGGTCGGGTCATCCGGATAGTTCGGGCGCCATTATAACGAAGTTAATTTCTCCGTCATTTCTGTCCACGCCAGGATTCGAACCCGGATCCCCTCATTCCGGAATAAGTCACTCTACCAATTGAGCTACGCGGACGTTTTATTCTGACTCCTATCTGCCTTTATGTCGTGTGCGTCCTTCTGGCAGGTACGTCACATCTCCTGGTACGTTACACACTACCATAATTATTGTTGCTTAAATTTATCGTACTCCTGCGCCCTTATATGGCATAGTGGGGGTTGGGTCAGGCGATTGCGGCGAGCTCCTACAGTTAGCGGGTGGGTTCGGAGCACTGTTAGCCCTCCCCCCCCCTTCCCGAATTTTCTTTGAAATTACACCAATTTCAAAAGGAGTTTTGATGCGATATCATGAAATGGAAACTTGGACACATCTTTCTGTCTATAGTCAATATTTAGTATTGAAATAACGGACAATATAATAAATATGTCATTTCCCAATTAGTGGCCACTATACTTATATCTGAGTCAAAAGTTCAACCTCATTGCAGGCTCCTTGCTAATATTTAATAATCAACTCAGTACAGTCTTTTTGTTTGAAAACGTTAACTTGGGGTTACATAAAACAATTTTACTGCTCCATTGTCCTTTATTGAGAACTAGCCTGTTGCACCCGTCGTTGACGGGCTAGTGATAGTATAAAGTAAAAGCTATATCGGCAATAAAATTAGGACTGGTAAATAAAGGTTTATACAACTTAGTAGTACAACTTCCCGGAATAGAAAATTAGGATCAAAAAATGTATTTGAATTATTAAGTAGTTGTCACGTCCAATGTAAATAATTCAAAAAGTTTGAAAACGGAAGGCTTATGCAATGAAATTGATTAAGATGAAAAGTACCTTATTCTTGTAGAGCCTTGGGATAAATAATATTAACAGTCCTTCCATTCGGAGCAAAGATGTAAAGATTTTCCCCATTTCCGACTCTGGAACAACCAACGTACAGTTGACCATGGGAAAAACATCGACTTTGTAGATCCAGTCTAACAACTTTTAGAGACTGCCCTTGTGCCTTATTGATGCTCATGGCGAAACTCAAACGAATCGGGAATTGAAGACGTTTAAATTGAAACGGGACCTCAGATGGGATGATCGGGATCCTTGGAATAAAAACGTTTTTGCCTGCTGCATGTCCAATCATTATAGTAGCTTCAATAACATTCTTCATTAGTTTCTTGACAGATAATCTCGTGCCGTTGCAAAGTGAAGGCGGATCCAAATTTCTCAGAAGCATAATAGATGCATCAATCTTCAACTCTAAAATATGTGAAGGTACTCCAGGTGGCTCCAAAGAGTTAAGAAACTCAGTTGGGTAGTTGACTGCATCGTCTGTATTCTGTATATTTACCGCTTTCTTTACATGCAACCTGATCACACCCAACGCGAAGGCGCGAAGATAAGTAGTTCACGATAAATTTGAGCCATTTCTTTTTTAGAATTACGTTAAAACAACGTTATATTTTCTAGCTCACAATGTCGTCACAGTAGTGATGACCTTCTGACGTATGAAACTTTTGAATTAATAACGCAGATTGAAAAACTACTTTCTATTTTCTTTTTTTCTTTTCCGCCCTCAAGGTCATAATACAATCGGCAAACAATGCTTACGAAAAAGGGTGTAATAAATGTATTTACGAATGAAAATAGTCGTAACGGAATTCTAAAAAAGGAACGCCTAAAATTTATGGTGAACTACTTTTCTGCAGGCCTTAACGTTCGGTGTGATCAGGTTGATGTCAACAAAGCGGAAAGACACACTCAGATTGGGTATAAACGCGTAATATTAAATAACTAAAAATCAAATTCAAATTTGAAAATAAATCGCTTCGCGGTGCACCAGTTGTCTACAGGTACCTTCATAACAAATTTCGTCGCTCTAGGTCGCCTAATTCTACGTGAAATCCGACCGACAGACACACACAGAGTCTGTTTTATATATAGAGAGAGATAAGTGAACCCTTTTTTCTTTCTTTTTTTGTTTTGGTAGACATTGATCTTTTTATACCCTCTTCAATTTATTTTCTGTTTCTTTCACTTTAGAAGAGCTACTATGAAATAAAAACTGCAAACGTCTTGGGTTTTGTCCAAATCTATAAATCACATTTTGAATGAGTTCATGTTTATTCTTGTTATGATCTTCTATATGCATAATTAATACTCAAAATACACTACATGCGAGGGCATAACATTTAATCATTTTCTACTCGTACATCACTACGTAACTAGGAACACAGCTGGTCAGCCGAACGGCTATAAGCATAATACATACATAAACTTCAGCCTGACAGCAAGATACGTCTGCCTATTCCGTTGTGGCTGAACTCTCTACTGTTCTACTGTTGTTTTTGAAACATTACGTGCCTCAAAGCACGCGGCAATCTTGTGCGCTACATGCCGTATTATTACACGCGACATCATAGACAATTACGTAACTACAACAATTCTCAAAAACCTTTTCTCGATGAACACTCATCATGCACAGTCCAGATAAACGTTCATTAGCCGGTGTTGACCTTAACAAGGTTTTTACCCTTCTCATAATGCTGAAGAACCTCTCCACTCTGAAGGTTGTTACTGGTATTGTTGGAGCAATACGAATATCCTATTGAGCAGAAGGAAATAGTCAGTGTGTTTGAGCAAGCCTTGAAGTACGTCTTCACATCCATCATCCTGTTTCTTCCTTCCTGACCACATTTCAAACCGGGTGACTGCGTCAGCTTCTAAGTTCTCAATTTCATATAGGTTAATGATCTTTGCAAGATGCTTTATGAATTCGTCCTTTGTAAGCTTCGCCATTTGTAGTGGATGAACTGAAAAGGGGCTAAAAGTTTTCAAATTTTCCGCAGTAAATCGGCTTTCCAATGATGATATGATTGAGTGCAAATATGGCAAATAGACTGATCTACGAAAATATTCTTCTATTGTTGAGACACGAACATTAGAACGAAACTTTTGTTGGCCACACTGTCTGGGAAGGATTAGCTGAATATCCAATTTTTCTGCCAGTTATTTGACTTTCAAAAACATTTCCTTGAATTGTTGTTCTGCTTTTTGTCTGTGGCCATGGAATACACTTAATTGTTCCTGGACATGATTATAAACTTTCATTACATCAGGCTGAATAGCTTGGAGAGCTTATGATACAGATTCTAGTCGTGCTGAATAGGTTGAAATTATAATCAGACAGACGATAAATGCTGCTGTACTTGAAGCAGATTTCAAATCATGAGCTTCTCGGCGTGCTTTACCTGAAGCTGTTGTGGCCAGTATACATAACTGATCAAAAATCTATTCAAAGTTATTGGAAAAAACTTTAGTACTTTTATATTTTGCAGTTCAGCGTATTTCACATAGTAACGACACACTTGGAATAAGTTTTCCCTTTGTACTCTCACGAAAAAACTTCTAGAGTTGAGGAAAAATTCTCCAGAGCTGAATTGGTAGCTATAGGGAATTTTCCACTAACACTGACACCACCGTCGCCAACACACACATGCACATCTTGACATTTGAACGAAATTCGTAACTTTTTCTTGACATTCGTGACTATCTTCTGATTTCGGGACTTTTTCGTGACATTCACTCTGTTACAGTGGCCTGATCCAGTGGGGTCAAGTGACCCGTTTGCCCCCTTCCCCCAGCGGACGCCCATGCATGGGATGCTGAAGATTTCTGTAGAAACGAGGCAATCCCAAATTTGAGTTCCATCATTTATTACTCTAAAGCACGCTGAAAAACAAGGAGTTTTGATTAAAATACCAAGAATCACATAAACAAAAAAACAGCGCTGTAACATAAACCCAGAAGACTTTCAGTTTATGCACCATTTTTACACATGTTTATTAGTGCTTTGGAAAGTAGATGTCTCGCACACAAATCGGTCTTATCAGGATTCTAGTCACTTTTTCGAACGAATCTCAATGTGCTACCATCTTCTCAAGATACTGATGGTTTCAAAACTTTAATTGAATTTTACACAGGTGACTGGAATGGCTCGCAAGAAGAACTAATCGCAGAATCGAAACAGTGGTACCGTAGGATCGTCCACAAAGAAAAGAGGCACTGGCCAAAAGATGTATTAAGTTCTTTAAAACTGTGCTACAGTGAGGTGTTATCCAATATATAAAACATTGTTTCACATATTAAGTACCCTACCAGTGACAGCTTTAGAGAATGAGCGTTCGTTTTCAACACTGCGTCTCTTAAAATCATATAGTGCGTCGCATAAATATAGAGACAGAACAAATTCTCGAATAAAAAAGAAACAGCAACAAGTTGAAATATACACCTCATATTTATAGCAGAAATAGCATAGGACACGCAGCTGAACTATAGTTTGACGGAAACATAACAATTCCAACGCCAAGTACAAGAGGAAAAAACAACAGAAATACGCTGTTTCAAAAATATGAAGACTTACTAGTTATGAGACCCTCCGGTACGAATAGTGGAGCCGTTGTTCCGAATAACACTGAAACCCCGATTGGGCATGCTGTCCACCAAGTGATGTAAGTGTTCTGGACGGAGTGCGTACCAGCTCCGTTCAATCTGCTCTTGCACTGCCACCACACTTGATAACTGCCGTCCATTCGCATACACATCACGTGCTAGGATACCCCAGAGGTTCTCGATAGGGTTCAGATCTAGACTGAGTGCTGGCCAATCCATTACGGTCACATGATGAGTGTTAAACCAACATTTCGTTGATGCCGACCGATGGATAGAGGCATGGTCTTGATGGAACAGATAATCAACACCCGCTAGAGTTTCGGCAAACGGTAGAAGGTGGCTACTGAGTATGTCCTGATACGCTTTGGAGTTTTACCTGCCTTGAAGAAATGCGATATCCGTTGTCCCATTGAACGCAAAAGCTCCCCAGACCATCACAGATCCCCATCCTTTCTGTCTGCTGAAGAAGGTGCGTGACTTGCGTCGTAAATCATGCCAATAGCAGTTCCAACCGTCAGGGCCGTCCAGGTTGAACTTTTTCTCATCGGAGAAAATAGTTGTGATCCACTCGGCTGTCCAGTGCATGTGGCTGCTTGCCCATAACAATCTAGCTTCCTTGTGGCGCGGCGTGAGGTGTGGCAGACGGCGCATTTTACTGAGCACAATGTTGCGACTTTCCTTAATTCGTCGATGAACTGTGTCCTTTAAGACGGTGACACCAACAGTCCGAGAAACTTGACGTAGTGATAACCTTTGGGATGGAACTAAACGCATGATGGCACGATCATCTCGTTTGGTTGTTATTCGATGCCTTCCAGGACGTTTTCTGGCAGTTAACGCACCGCGTTTCGATAAAGTCTTATAAAGTACCGCCCTACTCCTCCCAATGGGTTTACAAATTTTCGCTACAGGCAATCCAATTGCTCTCAGTCTCCAAATCTTCTGCACCTAATCACCAGAAAGTTGACTGTTGCGTGGCATTTCGGCAAATGAATGTCTGACGGCAGGTCCGCTGTCGTTTGTAGGCAGGACCGAATTACGGCCCATGCGCGTGCGTACAACATGCTAAATTGTACATCGCATTTGCATTAGGCTACTTTACATAGTTGTCTTTATATTTAGGAGACACCTAAAATTACACTATTTCACTTTGTGGTGTTCTTTTTACACCATCCGGTCATCTCGACGTATCGAAACGTTTGTTGTAGGGTTATGTCTAATTAGGTACCACTTCAACTTCCTACCTATATTCGCATTGCGTTCACGGTGAAAAGTCGACCGTCTCTATATTTATGCGACGCACCTTATCTACGTAATACCATATCAGAATTCAGACCTAATGTGTTAGCATTACTTCACATAACAGCGCCACACCAAAAGCTGAAGGAGTTTTAGATGAACTAGCAACAAACCCTGGAAGCTAGAAATAAGACTCAACTCATAGCAAGTAAAAGTAACGTAGGAGTTGAATCAAATAAAAAACTATTTATCGAAATGGGTGTCGTCAACGTCAGAGATTGTTAGTCTTTCTGTACAATGAAAAAAGCGTCATTATAAATGAAAAATATTTCACTAGAAGGTTAATTTTTATTTCGTTCTAGAATTGCTTCTATTTTTTTTAAACCATTTAACAGTAAGTAGGGTAGTATTCCTGCTTTCTACGCAGATAAATAGCAAAATATTAGTGCTCAGGGATGTAAGGTCAGGTGATGCGTAACATCACAGCCTCTCCTTGACAAATGTCAACCCCGCCTTCTCGTGGTACATCCTGTTCCCACTAAAGGGGCTCTGACGACCGCCAATAGCGGTATAACTATACCATCGGGATTAGAGGAAATACTATCCCACACTCACCAACCCGCTTGGCCAGGGTGGTGAGTTATGGCCAAACCCTCCAAAATGACTCCACAACTTAAATCTTGGCAATCAGTCTCCGGCAGCTGGAATGTACCTGGCCAAGGCAGCGGCCAGTGCGACATGAAGGCAGAGGGTGCTAAGAATCCCCGGAGGACCGGACTAGGCTGCCATCTGATGCTGACCTTGGCTACGTACAACGGACGCTCCCTATCTTCTGATTCAAGGCTTCTTGAATTGGAAGAGGAACTACAAAGGATCAAGTGGGACATCGTCGGGCTAAGTGAGGTAAGGAGAAAAGGAGAAGATCTCATTGAACTGAAAAGTGGACATCTCTTCTACTATCGTGGGACAGATACTGGCAGAACTAGTGGTGTTGGATTTATAATAAACAAGAAACTGAAGGATAAAGTTGCAGAAGTTGAAAGTTCCTCTGACAGAGCTGCACGACTCGTTCTCCAACTCTCGAGAAGATACCAGGCTCAGATTATTCAAACTTATGCACCCACCACAAGTCATGCTGAAGAAGAAATTGAAGAATTTTATGAGGAAATTCGTGACCTAAATAATAAAGGTAAGCAGCACTTGAAGATAATTATGGGAGATTTCAATGCAAAAATAGGGCAACGGCAACAGAATGAAACTTCAGTAGGTAAATTCGGTCACGGCAACAGAAACCAGCGTGGAAATACTCTCGTAGAGTTTGCAGAGGCAGAAGGGTTTTTCATCTTGAACTCCTTTTTCAAGAAAAAGCCACACAGGAAATGGACATGGAGACATCCAAATGGGACGACAAGTGAAATTGATTTTATCGTGTGTAACAAAAAATTCGTCATAGAAGACTGCAGTGTGCTAAACAAGTTCAACACGGGCAGTGACCATAGATTGGTGAGATGTAAGATGCACCTCAACACTAAACTCGAACGTAGCAAGCTCATAAGACAAACAAAATGTATTGACATAACCAACCTTAAAAACACCATAATACCTTCAAATTGGAACTGAAAAACAGATTCTCTGCTTTAGAAGGCCTAAGATCGGAAGAAGTGGATATTTCTGAAGTTAACAGAAAAGTAACCAAAGCTCTTATGGAAACAGCAACAAAATTAGCTGGGTCTAAGAACAAATTGCATGTGAACAAATTTTCAGGAAAAACCAAAATGTTGATGCAAAAAAGAAGAGTGATGAGGACAACTAAAGAAGATGTGACTTCCAAAGTGGAATATATAGAGCTATGCAAGACAGTACGAAAAAGTATCACTGAAGACGTAAGGAAATTCAACTGTGAACTAGTAAGGAAAGCAATTGAAAACAACCAAAGCCTAAAGATAGCAAAGGGACATCTCAGTAAGGGGAAAAAACAGATTATGGCACTGAGAAAAGAAGATGGTTCTGTAACAAGAAATAGAGGCGAAATTTTGACAAGAGTGAAAGATTTCTACTCCAAATTATATGAAAGGGATGATACATGTACTCCAGACATCATGAAAGGTACCAGTACCAGAGTTCTTCCAGTCCTTCCAGCAGAAGTTGGACATGCAATCAAGAACATGAAGCGGGGAAAAGCTCCAGGAGAAGATGGAATTACTGTAGACATCATACAAGAAGCAAGTGGAGAAATCGAAACAGTACTCGCCCAAATTTTCACTCGATGCCTTAATGAAGGGAAAATTCCTGAGATTGGAACAACGCTACAATGATCTTGCTACATAAAAAAGGTGACATTGAGGATCTCAGGAACTACAGACCTATCAGCCTCCTATCAGTGGTTTATAAAATCTTCACTAAAGTTCTTTCACACCGCTTGAAGGTGACACTGGACATGGCTCAACCGAGAGAACAAGCTGGATTCAGGAGTGGCTACAGCACAATAGATCATATCCACGTACTGAGAGAACTAATTGAAAGAGCGAGGAATATGAGCTTCCATTGTGCATGGCTTTTATCGATTATGAAAAAGCCTTTGATTCGGTGAAACCATCAGCAGTTGCAATGGCTCTGAAATCCTGCGGTATTGAAGATGCATACATTAATATTATTAATAACATCTATGAAAATGCAAGTGCAAAGATTCGGCTGTTTGAAAATACAACACACATAAAAATTGTAAAAGGAGTGAGACAAGGTGACACCATATCTCCGAAGCTCTTTAATGCCACATTGGAAAATGTCTTTCAATCACTGAACTGGGAAAACAAAGGGATAAAGATTAATGGAGATTATCTAACCCACCTTCGTTTTGCTGATGACATAGTCATTTTTGCAACTACCCCATCAGAGCTACATAGTATGATCCAGGAACTTGCTGACAAGAGTAAAGAAGTGGGATTAAAAATGAACTTTCAGAAAACAAAAGTGATGTACAATGCTTTTACAAGAAATGAAGATTTATCGATTGATGAAGAAAAGCTGGAGATAACAGACACGTACGTTTATCTTGGACAGCAGATATCAAGTGAGGGTCACATTGGTGAAGAAATTAATCGGCGTACAAAACTTGCCTGGAGAGCTTTTGGAAGAAACAGCATAATTTTCAAGAGCAATATGCCATTATGTCTTAAAAGAAAAGTGTTTGATCAATGCATCCTTCCAGTGCTTACGTATGGTGCAGAGACGTGGACCTTAGCTAAAAGAGACATACAAAGGCTGCAGACAACTCAAAGCAGCATGGAGAGGTGCATGCTTGGTGTAACCAGGAGAGATAAGAAGAGGAACACGTGGATCCGAAAAATGACAAGAGTGGAAGACATCATGATCAGAGTTAAATCCCTGAAATGGCAATTGGCTGGACATACTGCCAGAAGAACAGACCATCAATGGACAGCCGAAATTTTAGATTGGATTCCAAGGGACAGGAAAAGACCCAGAAGACCACATGGAAGATGGGTGGATGAAATTCGAAAGTATGCGGGAGTGACATGGAGGAGACTGGCACAAGACAGACCGTTGTGGAGGAAACTTGGAGACCTTCATCCAGCAGTGGATTGATAATGGTTGACAATGATGATGATGATGATGATTAGTGCTCAACCATTATGTGGTGATAAGAATATAGGTAATAAGAATATTAATAGTAATTTCCAGAAATATCTTTTTGAATATTTTTGCGCGGATGATGCATCATACATTTTAAAAATGTACTCATAACACATCTAGTTGTATAAAAAAAATTAAAAAAAATTATGGGCAGATCACTATACATCTGTATATAAGAAAAGCATATTTCTTAAATATGATGTTGAGGGAAGGTTCATTTTTTACTTTGCTTAGAAAAGTTTGCTTCCCTCTGTGTTTAAAATTGAAATTGTAAAAATCCTCCCCTCCCTACACTGAAAATTTTCTGGAGCTGCCGCTGCGCTACCTGAAGCTAAGATTATATTCATAATTAATACCTAGGTTGCTTTGGAATAATTGAAGGTATTTTCTTTATGTTCGTGGGCTTAGCAATCACCGTGAGTAACTGGATGGGCTATTTGTTACCAGGTGCCCGTCCCTAATTTAGGGTCACTGGTTCCAGGGAAAGGAGGGGGCAGGTGCCTTAAAGACAGACACACCACCCATCAGGGACGTAGGGTGCTAGGAGGGCCTTGACATCGCAAAAAAGTTTCATTTTCTTAAGTTTTTGGTAAAAATGAGACTTACATTGGAAAAAAATTGCTTTAATAAAAAATGCATCAACTTACACTAGAAAAAATTGCTTTAATTTTTTCTTCTATTCTTTATTAACTTTAATTTTGCTCTGGTGGATTTCAAAAACTTCGATTTTTCGTCCCCTCCCGAAAAAAAATTTCTGTATACGTTCTTGCCACCTGTCGGCATGCGGTGCTTCAATCGAGACGTACTCAGACGAACGGTCAAGTCAGTGCTTGTACCCCGGCGCTGCCGTGGTGGTAATTATAATATGTGTGGTGGGGGGAGGGGCATAATATGTGTGTAGTAGGGGTGAGGGGGTGGGGGTGAAGACTCAATAAAGGCCACATTAAAAAAGAAAAACATCTTCAGGGAGTTCATAATTTCCCAGAATACGAAACATGTTACTTACACTTCTCATATTAATTCTCGCAACAAACGAAACGCACAATTAATTTTGAAAATCTGGACTTACTTTCCGTTTTACAGTGACTGCGAAAATATGTTGTTAGTCCCATTTTTTCCCGCACTTTCCGTATCCGCAGTTCAGTTGCGCCGAAAGACACGCGACAGAGAAACGCCGGAAAGCTTTTCTTTTTTTATTTTTGGACTGGAAGAGTTCACTGAGGGGAACCTATCGTGACGTAATGCGTGACGTAACACTTCCTGTGAATTAGGAGTACCCACAGTTTCTAATGATTATTATTGGCCATCGCCCTTATGACGTCACCGTCAGCACATGAGGATTGGTGATGATAAGCTACCACGTGATGGGGCCAAGAATTCAAAATGTTTTGGCTAGGTGAGGACGATTTGAAATAACTCCAAGGGCAAGCTAATTTCGCTAGTACCACACATCCGGAATCTACAGACAAACATAAGATGAAACATTTTGAATCAAGCTTCATTAACATTCAGAAATTTTCAGCCCCTAGAGTAAGTTCCTCTTCGTGCCCATGCTGAATGCCAAGTTCGTATCTGTCATGTGTTGCTGCTGTCTGGCAGGCTTTTGTTATCTACAGTAGCAAGTAGTTCAGGAAAACAGTGCGTGATTTACAAAGATAGAAACCGCGATTGCCGTATGTACGTACCATCACTATTCTTAAACAAGAAAATGAAAGAATGAAAGAAAGCAGATGTAGATGAAATCTGGCAAGTGCTGAACAGCAACTATCAGTAAGGCTATTAGAATGAATTCCAAAAGGACTAAAATAAATATTTAATGGCATTTCACGCTTATTATCGACACATTAAATACACTGGCAGGAATTATTGCTGCTTCTTGTGATAGCAGTATTTAGATAAGTGGCGTTTCTTGAGTCCGAGAACTGGGCTATCTCACCCTTTCCCCACCCCCGAGTACTTTTTTTTTTTTTTATTGCGAAGTTTGTTTTTCCATTGTTCAGTAATAGAAGTAACTTTTTTTACTAAATTTTACGTACATGCTATTGCTAACATGATACCAAATAATTATGAGGAATAGGATTTGAACGCGTACGTGAACTCCATTCTTCTTCTGAATACTTTATTTGTACATGAACCGCACTCTTTTTCTGAATGCTTTATTTGTACATGAATTCCATTCTTCTTCTGAATACTTTATTTATACACGAACTCCACTCTTCTTCTCAATACTTTATTTGTACATGAATTTCATTCTTCTTCTGAATACTTTATTTATACATGAGCCCCACTCTTCTTCTAAATATTTTATTTGTACATAATTTCCATTCTTCTTCTGAATACTTTATTTATACATGAGCCCCACTCTTCTTCTAAATATTTTATTTGTACATGATTTCCATTCTTCCTCTGAATACTTTATTTATACATGAACCCCACACTTTTTCTGAATACGTTATTTTCACATGAATTTCATTCTTCTTCGGAATACTTTATTTATACATGAACTCCATACTTCTTTCCTTTTGTATGAACTGGAGTGTTGTGTTTTCATAATAAGTTTTTTTCCGAGTACTTTTTCATATTTAAAAAGAATGTTTTTCTCAGTTGAGAAAAGAGCCAAGTTTCTCAAGTGTACATATTCTTGTGAATCTCTAAGATATGTCTCGATTCTTTTTAATGCTGAAAAACTTCTTTCGGCAGTTGTTGATGGAAACTTTAATATTAGTTCTGCCGATTTGTACACCTCACTAAACACAACGCCCACTTTATTCAATTTCATATAACAAGTAATGTCCCTTAACAATTTTTTTTGTATTCATTAATGGAATAGAACACCTTCAGTTCATTTTTGAGACGAACTGTTTCTAAATTTGAAGCATAGATTCTTCAACAGTAGATCTTCAGAAAAACTTTCACAAAACTTATCAAAACTGTTCGAATCCAACAAAGTCACGACTTTAATGTATAATTTCACTGATTTTAATTCATTGACACTTCACATAACTGAAACAATTCTCGCAAAACACGTGCTGGTACGTGCCGGAGCATGCAAGTGACTAATGCAGTCCTACGTCTGAGTCTTCTCTTTTCGAACCGATACCTTTGACCAAAGCAATGATCCATTCACCATTCCCCCGCTCCTTCGTGTTGTCATGGAAACGCTAGCTGGCGATCTTATGGAAAGTCTTCGAATCTCAAAGCTAAGACTGGTAGAGCTGGTTACGTTACGATGACAAAATCCCTCCACTTGGAGCCCCATTGGTCTTTGCTCGCCAGACTAATTCTCTTAGTCAAAAGAAGCCAAACCGCACGTGTATTTTTTTTTAATTTTCGCAGCAAAAGCATCGACATATCTTAATACCGTTGGTAATACACTTTTATTTGCGTATATCTAATTGACTTTTATTTGTGCATTCTCTGGGCTTCGCTACTAGCCTAGCTGGCCTTGAATACACGCCACTGGTGTTTGTCGTACGGACCATCACTATTCTTTAAACAAGAAAACAAAAGAATGAAAGAAAGCAGAGGTAGATGAAATCAGGCAAGAATGCTGAACAGCAACTATCAGTATGGCTATTAGAAATAATTTTAACAAGACTAAAATAAGTATTTAATGGCATTTTACGCTACATATCGCCACATTAAATACACTGACAAAACTTATTGCTGCTTCTTGCGGTAACAATATTTAGATGCTGTTGAAGCAAGTGAAAAATACTGCGAATTTAACCTTCCTTTTGAGTTTCTGAGATCTCATGTAAATTTGGTTTCTTCTCGTTAAATATTTTCTCACTTAACGTCACATTATTTATCTCAACGAGCTTTTCGAAGTAGCCATTCTGACAGTGGAAATTTAAGTTCAATGTTTGGAGAAAGAAAAGAGCCATGTTATGGATGAGTGGAGGGAGATGGCATATCCTAATCAGAACATAGCCTATGTGTTAGGTGAAGAGAGAATGTTAAGATTATACGATTAGATATCTATGTGGATTACGTTTGCTTTACTGCGAAGTAGCGGCTGGTAATGTTATCTTTTCTTGAAGTTGATATTTTCTCACTTAACGCCAAATTATTTCTCTCAAGGAGCTTTTTATTGTTGCTATCTTGACAGTGTTCAAAGTTCATTCAGACGAAAATAAAAGTTAAATGCTCGTAGCAAGGAAGGAAAGAG
Source organism: Macrothele yani (assembly GCA_039090855.1). Classification (NCBI taxonomy): domain Eukaryota; kingdom Metazoa; phylum Arthropoda; class Arachnida; order Araneae; family Macrothelidae; genus Macrothele; species Macrothele yani. Next base: position 24,778,105 of record CM076991.1, on the reverse strand, counting down.
ACATGTTATGAATGAGTGGAGAGAGTTCTGATTAAGATATGCAATGTGTTAGGTGGAAACAGAATGTTAAGATTACAAGATTTGATATCTATTTGGATTTCATTCGTTATATAGGGGACTACAAGCTGTGAATGTTAGGTCTTGTTGAAGTGCACAGTGCGTTAAATAATTTTTAAGACGGGCGCTAGATTTCAGCCTACGGTGGCGCTACCAGTGTAATCGCGAATGCGTTATAAACCGTGACCATCTGCTTGCTTTCTGCCAAAGGTACTGCGCAGTTGTTAAAGTAACTCAAACGAAACGGGCGTTCATTAGAGAAGTAAAATTTTTTTCATGTAGAATTATTAAGATGGAACAAAGGGCTGTTATTAAATTTAACGCAAAACTTGGTAAAGGTGCCTCGGAAACGTACCAAATGATGAAACAAGTTTACGGTGAGTTTTTTTAAGTAGATCAAATGTTTCCCTGTGGCACAAACGTTTTTTGGACGAAAGAGATACGCTAGAAGATGATAAGCATACCGGAAGATCAAGTTCATTTAGGACACCTGAGATTATTGAAAAAGTGCGTGATTTCATGGCAAACAATCGATGTGCGTCGCTAAGAATGGTGGAAAAGTCTTTAAACATCAACAAAGAAACGATTCGAACCATCCTGCATGAAGATTTGGGCAAAACAAAAGTCTGTGCTAAATTTATTCCACACACGTTAACCAATGAACAAAAATCAAGGAGAAGTGCACATTGCAGAGACATCATTTCAGCCGCTGAAAACGATCCAAACTACTTAAAATCGATTGTTACAGGTGATGAAACATGGTGTTTTCAATATGATCCTTAAACAAAGCGACAAAGTGCGGAATGGAAGTCTAAAAACTCACCACAAGCCAATAAAACCAGAAAAGTTCCATCGAAAATCAAAACAATGCTCATTACATTCTTCGATAGTAAGGGTATGATATATCCACAAAGAATTTGTTCCAAGTGGACAAACAATTACTGGTGAGTTTTATTTAAATGTTTTGAGGCGTTTGATGGGCAGAATTCGTCGCATTCGTCCAGAATATCGAGATGAAAACAGTTGGTGTTTGTTGCTCGATAATGCACCCAGTCACACCTCACTTCTTGTTCGTAGATTTTTGGCGAAAAATAACGTCTGTGTGTTGAATCATCCACCGTATTCGCCTGATTTAGCACCCTGCGACTTTTCTTTATTCCCAAAACTTAAAATGACGTTAAAAGGGTGTTATTTTGATAATATTTCGACCATACAAACAGCTTCGACGCGTGCCTTGGAGGCAATTCCGCAAAGTGAACTGGAACAGGCATTCGAATCATTATTAAATCGCTGTAACAAGTGTATTGAAGCCGGAGGGACTTGTTTTGAATAACAAACCCAAACAAATTATACTTTCTTGTTTCTATTTCATTTTAAAGACCCAGTCTAAAAACTTCTTTGCCACACTGTGTATTTATTTCAGGCAGCTTCCTTCATTGCACGATACTTTAAAACCTTAAAAACTTAAAACAGTTAAAACCCTCACTATGCCAAAAGGATTTTATTTGATTGTTAAAAATTAAAATATGAGACCTTTCGGGCTTCCCTAAGTCCATCTTCAGATGAATGAAACAGTAGCACAAATGGGGAAGACATATAAGTGCGCAATTGTCGGTGTAACTGATGACGTAGTAAAACGGGCAGGTTTTGGGTGCGTCACAATTTACTACGTCATGAGCTGAAAAATGTATACTTATATGTCTTCAGAATGTGTTTCATTCATCTGAAGATGGGCTTAGTGGAAGCCCGAAAGGTCTCATATTTTAATGTTTTAATCTTCAACAATCAAATAAAATCCTTTTGGATTCGTGAGGGTTTTAACTCTTAAGTTTTTAAGGTTTTAGAGTATCGTGCAATGAAGGAAGCTGCCTGAAGTATAAACTTTATGTCACGCACGAAAAAATAAGGTCTTATATACTAAATAAATTCTTGCAGCAAACGTATAAGCTAATCTTTTTGCAGCGCAAATATTTTTGCGCACCCACAGGTTTCTGTCAATGTATATCGTCTCTATACATGCGGCTCCATCTTTTACACGAATGTTCATACATCTGATGACGGGTCGAAGGTGGACCAGAAAGATCTAATGTGTTTTATATGTTCCTAATATATCATCTAGTTTTAACTTGTGTAGTTTATGAATAAACCTACTGTGCTTCATAGTTCACGAGTTCATCTAGACTATGGTCATCTTTTATGTTATATCGTGCATCAAAGATGACTACCTTGGAATTTGCTTATATTAGGTGTGCAAATAAGTTTTAAAGCGTTTTAAGACAACGCAACATGTAATTTGAGAGTAAACAACAATATCTCTACGAATGAAACTATGCGCAGTCATTATCTATCACCTTCCGCCATCGGCCGGGCAGCTGACAGATTCCAGCCATGAAGAATACTTCGTCGTATGACGCGATGAAGTCGCCAACCCATTTTTGCACTTCGTCACATGTCCGGAACCGTACAGCTGACAAATCATGTTGCATCGATCGGAACAAATGATAGTCTGAAGGGGCTATATTGGGACTATACGCCGGGTGCTTCAAAACTTCCCATCCAAGCGTCAATAACGTTTCCTTGACCGATTTTGCAGCATACGGCCTAGCGTTGTCATGCAGTAATCTCCCGGGACGCAATCTTTTGCCTGTGAATGGACGTTTCCGACAGATTTCCTGGTTCAATCGCAGCAGTTGTTGCTTGTAGCGATCAGCAGTAACACTTTGACCCTGTTCCAATACTTCATAATACACTATCTACCAACAAGCAATTATACACCCCTCAATCGACGATATCTGCGGTCCTGATACACGTCACGGCCGCCGCCTTTAAATATCGTATAGGAAACAACAACGCAACCAGTCGCATGCAAGATGCCACGCAGTTCGGAGTTCTCTGATTTCGAGAAAGGTGTAATCGTCGGGTATCACAGAAATGGCCGATCCATACGTGACATATCCAGCGAATTGAAGTACCCAAAATCGACAGTGGCCTACGTGATTGGCAAGTGGAAGATGAGAGGTGACTGTCGGAATGTGCCCTGACCCGACGGACCCACAAAACTGGGAGTTAGAGACCGACGGGTGCTGGCCAGAGAAATTCGGAAGAACCACGCCAAATCGATGGGCCACATCCGCGAGCAGTTTCAACAGGCATCTAGGAGTGTTCTTTCAGTGAATACCATTCGTAAGGAAGCCATCTGCTCGGTTATCATGGACATGCTGCCGCCCACAAGCCTTTGATCACCAAGTCCAATAGCGCAGCTCGGCTAACGTGGTGCAAAGAACGTCGACAGTGGATCGTTGAACAGTGGAAACAGGTTCTCTGAAGCGTCGAATCAAGGTTCATCCTCCACCGTTTGAATGGCATGGTCTGGGTTTGGCGTCAGCCTGGAGAACGCCTCCTGCCAAAATGTATTGTGCCAACTGTGAAGTTCGGCGGCGGTGGAATTATGCTATGGAGGTGTTTCTCCTGGTATGGCACGGGACCCTTGGTCGCAATTCCTGGTAGACTCAACGGCGAGACCTGCTGCACCATTTTGGATGACCCTGCGCTTCCTATGTTGTGGCAGTTTTACGGGGTGGACCCATGTTACTTTCAGGATGACAATGCTACCTGTCATGTTTCGTGGTCCACATTGCTTGGTATGGTGACAATGGAGTTAATCGAATGGACTGGCCTGCGCAGAACCCGGACCTTAACCCCATCGAGTACCTCTGGGACGAGTTGGAGCGTCGACTTAAGGGGTGCCCCCAACGTCCGAAATCGGTGAAAGAACTGACCTGTCTTCTCCAAGCCGAGTGGAAGAAAATACCGCTAGCCGTCGTAAAGCGCCTGGTTGAGAGTATGCGCCGGAGGGTCGCAGCTGTAATCGCCGCTCGTGGAGGCTCTACCAACTATTAAAGGTGAATAAACTTCGTTTTCCTTTGCTATCACAGGTGTCCAATTACTTCTTGATAGATAGTGTAGAACACACCCTTCCTACCCTACCAGATGCATAGCAGAACTTTCTTGGAGTGAATATTGCGTTTCGGTGTCGAAGTCGTTGCATCACCGGGGTCTACCCAGTGTTTTTTGCGTTTGAGATTGTCGTACCATATCCACTTTTCATCACCCGTAAGGATTTTCCACAGGAAAGACTTTCTGTGTTGTTTATAAAATAGATTCAAACACTTCATGACACGCTCATCCTTGTTCCTCTGGATCAGGTCACGTGGCACCCATTTTCCTTCCTTTTGAATCATTCCCATTGCGCGTAAATGATTGGAAATGATTTGTTGAGTTACCCCCAGTTGTTCAGCTAGTTCGTTTTGCGTTTGAGACGAATATTCATCCAGCAATGCTTGCACTTCTTCATGTGCAACCTTCTGCGGGGCGCCGCTAAGTTCTTGATCGCTAACATCAAAATCACGTGATTTAAACCGTCTAAACCAAGACTCACACGTGCTTTTCGATACAATATTCTCCCCCAGAATAGAACAGATCAGTGCACATGCTTTTGCAGTACATTTTCCCTGATGAAATTCGTAACGAATGCAATGTCTAATAAATGCAGTATTGCCTGCCATCTTTCACTTACCGATGTGCACGTGCGTTTGACTGTTGGGCAAACTTCTGTGTCACATTTTATACTCTGGACCAGTTACGGTTGTAACGTACCAGGATGTGACGTACCTGCCCGAAGGACGCACACGACATAAAGGTAGATAGGAATCAGAATAAAACGTCCGCGTAGCTCAATTGGTAGAGTGACTTATTCCGGAATGAGGGGATCCGGGTTCGAATCCTGGTGTGGATAAAAATGACGGAGAAATTTACTTCGTTATAATGGCGCCCGAACTATCCGGATGACCCGACCGTTCAAAATCTCGCATTGGTGTGATGTTATTTCCACACCGCGAGATAGGAAAAATAAGAGAATCCTTTCTCCAGCACTTCGAGTAAAAAAAATTAAAAAAAATAAATAAGGGGGAGATGTTGTAACGTACCAGGATGTGACGTACCTGCCCGAAGGACGCACACGACATAAAGGCAGATAGGAATCAGAATAAAACGTCCGCGTAGCTCAATTGGTAGAGTGACTTATTCCGGAATGAGGGGATCCGGGTTCGAATCCTGGCGCGGATAAAAATGACGGAGAAATTTACTTCGTTATACGGTCACATGACAATAACGCGGTTGAATGTCGGATACGTAAATGAGCGGTATACATCACACAAAAAACGCTTTAAAACTTATTTGTATATAGCTAATAACTTCAAGGTCTTGTTGAGATTGATAGTTTGAAATTCGAAGTGTTTAATTTCCGTAAGCAGTTAATATTTACTAAATTGCAGTGTTTGTCAGGCTATTCATCTTGATGTGCGTTTCTGATCCAATAAAATTGAATAATGAACTAGTAAATGCTGAATTATGTGATTTTTTAAACCTGCACCGTGCCGACTTAAAGTATCTACTGCATTGCGTAATTAAGTTTTTCAGCTTACCAACACTGTCACAAATAAGTGCTGTGAATTCACCGAAAATTTCTGAAAATAACGAGCAGCAGATTTGCCGGTAGGTTTCCGTCTTTTAACGGAATTTCAGTTTTTAAAAGCTCCAGTTTTTTTTTGTTTTTTTTTTAACTTTCTATTTTCACAGATTTCCCGTAGTCAGTAACTCCTTTTATTTCAGAAGAGCCCGCTTCAAGTTTTCGCTATTTCGACAGAAATTTTTCAAAGTACAACACGCCGAATATTTTTTTGTTGTTGTTGTTGTTGATTGGAGGTTTAACGACCACCGTCATTAACTCAATGGGCTATAAGCAGTCACCCGTCCCTAATTTAGGGCAACTGTCTCCAGGGAAGGGAGAAAGCCAGAGCCATAAGACAAATACAACATCCATGCCTCACTGGGATTCGAACCCGGACCCCTTTCGGACCAATGATCAGAGGGCCGAATATTTCAGCGGATACGCGAGAGAAAACTATTGCGCAGGTAGTGAGGATCGAGCTCGCTCCGTTTAGGTTGAAGCCACGCGTCTTAACCACTATGACAGAATGCTACAGTAACCAGGCTCACGTTCAAGGTGAAACTTAATTGCGCGATGGTGATTTTTTTCATTAATGCGAGTGATTTAATCACCTGATTTTATACTAAAGCTAGTTATTTTTTTAATAGGTTTCTAATAAATTAATTTCTTCTCTAGGAGGTCTTATTACAAATTACGTATTTTTTTCATCGTGATTTTTCGAAGCAACCGAATGATTTGTAGTTTGAGATCCTTTTTTCAACGGACAATAGCTTTCAATTACTTTTAAAAGAAGGTGCAATGTACTGGTTTATAATATTATTTCTCAAAACTCCGAAATATAAAATTTACTATTGATAGCTACAATAGCTTTTGTCTTAAGGACACCACAGCCTGATACATAGACATCGTACAATCACATGCGCAATAAATTAAGTACCCGGTTTCTTACGGTAACGCATTATATAATACAGAGGGTGAATCAAATGTTTTGCAATATTTGAATCACTTTATGTCTTCATACGTACCTTTAAGACGAAAGCTGACTAGTATTCAAAGTATACGCCAACGTGTTGCACAGTCTTTAGCCATCCCTTTGCTAGTTCTTCGATTCTGTGGCGGTACCAGTTCCTGTCCTTCACCCCAACTGCCACCTCCTCCAGGTTGTTGAAGTGCCGCCCGCGAAGGAAGTGGGCCATGGACCTCAACAAGAAATAATCCGACGGGGCAAGGTCCGGACTATATGATGGGTGTGGCATCAGTTCGATGCCCTCAAGTTCCTGGAGTTTCCCCGGGTCGTTCGCGCGATATGAGGCCGAACGTTATCCTGCTGTAGGAGAACCCGCTTTCTGTCCACCAGTTCTTGGTACTTTTCCTCCAAACGGCATACATCCGCTCCAGCTGTTCACAGTAGCGGTTGATGTTGATGATCCGACCGTCTGGAACAAATTCTTAAAGGATTATACTCTCGACATTTCACCAGATGCAGAGCACCTCCTTGTGCACGAAGAGCCGACGTTCGGAAAAAGGATCAGGAAGCCGGCCCGGGTTCAACCACTGCCATTGTGTGTTAGGATTACGGAAACAGACCCACTTTTCATCGCACGTAATAATTCTCTTGACGAAACGCACTTCGCGCTGGTTTTTTAGGAGTTTCGTGCACACTTCCACTCGGCGGTTTGCTTCAGCTGGCGTCAGGTCGTGAGGAACAATGCGGCAGCTCCTGTAGACCTTGATGGGGTCCTGAAGGTGACGAACCACGGTGGTCTGTGTTATGCCCAGCTCGCCTGATAATCTCAGAGTGTTGGTTGTCGGATTTGCCTCTACGGCCTGGACCTCCGAATCCACGGTTCGCTGCCTACCTAACCTTGGCTGATCGTCGAGGTTTCTGTCACCTAAGCGAAATGTCTTGAACCATCTGGTTGCGGAGCTGTGGTTCACGGACCCCTATTTTTTTCGCAGGACAAATGTTTCGTGTTGCTTGAGCAGCGTTATTGCAGAGTTAAAACTCATAAAGCAAAAGTTCCCTAATTAGCCTGTTGTGGCTGTTCACCTTTCAAGCGTCCCAACCACAGACAGAACGACGACACGCAATGCTGTTCACAGCAACGACTACCAATTTATATGACTTTCGACTGACTGCAGTGCGCGACTTGAACTAGTTTAAACACGTGACATACCTGAAACAGCACATGCGTACAAGCAAATATTACAAAACTTTCGCCTCACCCTCTGTAGCAGGGGCACAAAATGGGAGAAAGGAAAAGAAATATCCTCTTACACAGTAACAAAAATTCACGCGATATACTATCAATAATAACCGTTATCCCTTACAGAACTTCAAAATCAAACACTTCGACATACTATGGAAATTTAACAGTTAATCAAACCTCAAACTATTTCCCTGATCTGTCCTATTACCAGAATGTTTTCGTCATATGGATACGGAAAAAGTGAGAACGGAGTTTTCCCGTTAATATAAGAAAGGAATTGCTGAAAGGTTTCTGAAAATTCAGAATTTTCCGTTAACACCTTTTGGAAACGGTACTTTACCGTCAATATCAGAAAGAGATTGCTGAAAGGTTTCTGAAATTCAGAATTTTCAGTTAACACCTCTTGAAAACTGTTATTTACCGTCAATAAAAGAAAGAAATTGCTGAAAGATTTCAAGATTTCTGAATTTTCAGAATTTTTCTGGCGTACGAAAAATCCGTGAAATTCGACATTTTCCCGTCATTTCACGGAAAAAGTATTATCACAAACATGCTTCGTTAATTCATGAAAGAAATAACAAAAAGTAGCTTCGTGAATTTCAGATTTTTTTTTTACAGTGAACAAATGAATTAGAATATAAGGATTCAGCAAAATTTAGTTAAGCCTCCAAGTAACTTTTATTCGTTTCATAACTTTAAACGTTCAAGTTCTAAAATCATGAAACTACTATAATATAAGCACACCGGACAAAAAATTAGTCAACCCTATCAGAAATGACCTAATAACGGGTGTACGGCTCCTCTTGCCTTAATAACAGCACGATTCCGATGTGGTAGAGACTTCCACGAATTTGTGGATGTATTGAACATCGATTTGCAGCCAGTCGTGCGTCGATTGGTCCTGAAGTTCCGCCAGAGTACGTGGGTGTCTATATACCAGCGTTTCACCTTCTGTTCCAAATGATCCCACTGATTTTCAATAGGATTTAAATCTGGGGATTTGGCTGGCCAGCCGAAGGGAGACAGTGTTGCTGATTCGTTCGTCGTGCCACTCAGCCCTGTGCACACCACAATTGTCGACTTGGAAGACAGGAGTGGCATTGTGACGCTGCTCCTAGAGATGTAGGGCAAAAGGCAACACTTCGTCATTCAGAATGCGGAGGTACGCATGCTGGTCCAAATTCATCATCACTGCAACGAGGGGGCCCATTTCGCGGTACGAAAAAGATCCCCAAAACATCACAGAACCCCTTTCAGCTTGAACAACACCTTCGAAACAATCAGGATTAAGGGCTTCATTGGGCTTGCAATGCACTCGTCACCTCCCATCATTGGAGTACAACCAACAAGTTACTAATATCATTCAATGCATTGATTATGATACGCTTTCCAACATACCAGAAATAATTACTCAAGTTATTACTCAAGTTCTGAGGACAATGGCTGTAGAATATATCTCGCTCCTATGCCCTGATCTATGACCTGATTTCGATGATATTCAACAGAACCGGTCCGGGACTACATGATAAAGTTTTGTATCAATCGCAGCGTTTTTACGTAAGTTATAACGCATAAGGGCGATGGAATGCATCCCGCTCCTATGTCCTGACCTTTGATCTCATTTTGCCCATTTTCAATAGGGTTCGTCCCCGGGTGGTCGTCTACCACATACTAAAAGTTCATCGAAATCGAACCATTTTTACGCGAGTTATCGTGCCGACGGACAGATAGACTGACGGACAAAGCTGGAGCACATACGCTTCTTCAACCTACGGTTGGATAGCCTAAAAAAAGAGACTCATCAGACCAAATTGCTCTTTTTCCAAACCTCCACAGTAAAGCTTTGTTGACTCTGAGCCCATTGATATATGTGCGACTTTGTGATTTGCTGTTAAACGGGGCCTCTTCCGCTGAACTCTGCGCCAGATGTCCATCGCATGCAGTTTTCGTCGTAGTGTCCTTTCGGAAATTGGTTGGAGTGGACTTTTATTGACTGTTCGGAGCAATTGCTGCCTGGTTTGAAACCAATTTACAGTTACTAAGCGTGAAACATGGCGGCGGTCCCTGCTGGTGAAAAACGTTTTCCGGCCACAGTTACGTCGCCGAATTGCAGTTGAACGCGAATAAAACACCAGTGTTTATAGACCCGCTGCACAATACGCTTCGACATACCAACAAATTGGGCAACTTCATTCACTTTGTATCCGTGGGCACATCCAAACAAGGTGGCTCCTTTTTGCCACTCAGTAACGTCTGTCTTACGACCCATATTGCAGACTAATTCAACATGTTCAACACCATCTTCGAAAATCATGTTCAACACCACCGTCGGGGGGGAGGGGGGGAATTTATCCTAAAAAATTCAAAATGCATGAGAAATCTTCATCGTGGCTGTATAAAAGGAAAATAATTTCTCTGATCGGATTTATCTACAGTATATACAGATACATTTATATTGGGTTGTCGGAAAAGTCATGACGTATTTTGGCACTCGATGGTGGTTGGGCGGTTTTGGAAGTACTAGAGGCATGTTCAGCTCTGTTATCGCTATGGCATTCGACAGGTGCCAGTTCTAGCTGCAGTCTAAACGGAATAGTGAGCAAATTTGTTGATTTGCGGAGATTTAACATCAAGTTGAAGATGGAAGATCAAACTGTGCATTTTTGCCATATTTTACTGTTTTACTTCCGTAAAGGGAAGAACGCGCGTCAAGTTTGTGAAAAGTTGCGTAAAGTGTACGGGAATAATGCTCTACAAGAACGTCAGTGCCAGCGGTGGTTTGCAAAATACCGTGCTGATGATTTTGACTTCAACAATGCCCCTCAGTCCGGGAGGCCCACCGAGGTTGATGCCGACCAAATCATGGCATTGATCGAGTCAAACCCACGTTACACGACACGAGAAATAGCAGACACATTGCACATCCATCATTCAAGCGTTCACGACCACCTGAAGAAGCTGGGATACGTAAACAAGCTCGATGTGTGGATTCCTCATGAACTCAAAGAAGCTCAATTGACGGCGCGTCTAAACATCTACGATATGCTCATTAAACATGAGTAAAACGATCCTTTTTTGAAGCGACTGATAACTGGTGACGAAAAGTGGATTGTGTACAACAATGTTCTGCGCAAACGGTCTAGATCCCAACGTGCTGCTTTGCCTCAAACGACATTCAAAGCAGACATTCATCCGCGGAAGGTTCAGTGTGGTGGGATTTTAAAGGTGTCGTGTTTTTCGAGCTCCTACCACGAAACCAAACAATCAATTCGAAATGTGTACTGTCGGCAATTGGACAGTTTGAACGAATCCATCATCCAGAAACGTCCAGAGCTCGTTCATCGTAAAGGTGTTGTGTTCCATCACGACAACGCGAGACAACACACAAGTTTGATCACCCGCCAAAAATTATTGGAGCTTGGGTGGGATGTGTTGCCACACCCAGCATACTCGCCTGACCTTGCGCCGTCAGACTTCCACTTGTTTTGCTCTCTTCAACAGTCCTTGCGTGGTACAACGTTCAATTCAGATGAGGCTGTAAATCAGCACCATGTACAGTTTTTCGCGACGAAAGACAGGTCCTTCTACGAACGAGGCATTCTGCAGCTCGCTGAAAGATGGCAAAAGGTCATCGAACAAAACGGGCATTATATCATTGATTGATCTTTGTTCTTTATACCAATAAATGGCCTTTGCAAAAAAACATGGCTAAAATACGTCATGACTTTTCCTACAACCCAATAGTTACGATATTTAGGAAGTAAATTTAAGGTTAAAATAAAGCAAGGTCCCACATTGGTAATACTGGCTTGGAAAAATTCGTTTTGTTGAAAGTTCAGTTCTACACCCTTCTGGAGACGGATTTGTTTCACAAAATTTGTGCATACTCTTACGCCGCTTGTGGATTGTGGGAAGATTTGCGCATCCGGGAAATAGGTAAATTTTAACGTACTGCGTGGTATAACGTAGATGGTGTACTACCAGTGGCAGCTCGTTACCAGAGAAACCAGTTAAAGTGTTGCAACATAAGAATCCATGAAAAACATTTATATAAACCGATGAACCGTTACATTATGACCACCTCCATCCCAGAGAAGTGAGAGCGCCTGGAGACCGAACGGTGGTGCAGCTGAAGTTTACAGAGCAGTATATATACAACCCGAGGACCTGCTTTCGGTTAGTAGATCGTTAGGAGTCAAAATGGGAAAAACTGCCGATGTATCGGAGTTTGATAAAGGACAAATTGTGAGGGCACGGTGCATCGGAGCTACGATCTCGGAAACGGCGCGACTTGTTGATTGTTTACGTGCTGCTGTAGTGAGTACGTATCAAAAGTGGTGCACAGATGGCCAAACTACGAACCGCCAATTACGATTGCCAACGGAGGCTATGGCACCTGGATGCATTGTTGGGCGGAAACAGGTCGTCGGCGGCGGTGTTATGCTGTGCGCGATGTCTTCTTGGGACACTTTAGTCCCCATTATCCCAACAGTGGCAGCTGTCAGGTATCTGAACATCGTTGCGGACCAAGTTCGCCCATTCAGGGCAACTGTGTTCCCTGCTGGTGACGGCCGTTATCAACAAGATAATGCGCCATGCCACACTGACAGAATTGTCAAGGAGTGGTTCGAGGAACATGCTGGTGACTTTCTGTTAATGCCCTGACTTCGCTAAATCACCACTAACTCGAAATGTTCGGGAACTGGACCTGCTGCTGACATTATGGTACCAGATACCCCATGATACCTATCGCAACCTCATCATATCGATGCCTCGCCGAGTGATCTTTCTTTTGCGGGCTAAAGGGTGTCCTACAGTTTATTAGGTAGGCGGTCATAATGTAATGGCTCATCTTGGTATTCCTCATAAAGAAGGTCAATTCTTCTACCTTTCAAGGAAGCATAGCTGTTAGTGATCTCATCGTAAAACGGCTACAAATTCGGATGGAAGTTCTTTTTGCGTGGCAATATTAGATAACGATATTAGTCTTTGCAGTGAATTAGTTTTCCTTAAGTAACCTTTTGTTTCGTTTCGAACACGAAAAAAGCATTTCCTGTTGGCACAGTGGCTGAGGGTAAAGTAAAAACAAGAGAAAATAATTGATACACGTCTTGGAGTACATCGTTATGCGCATTATGTGAACACCGTATCATTTTCCGTGTTCGTTTTTTTTTTAACAAAAGCATCGATCTAGAGCACACGGAGAATGATAAAGAGACAGCACTGAAACGGAAGCTCACTCTTGCAGTAACTAGGTATATAAACACAGCGGATGAAACTAGAATCGTCTAAACTCAAAATCGCACTGCGTGTAAGTGGCGACTACTATCGCTTCACCTCATTCACTGACGTCATTGGTTGCCGTAGCAACCCCCTACAACGTAATGACTTTTTCATGAGCAAGATTGGTGTAACGCTAAGTCTAAGGAATGTTGAACTAAATAAGAATACGATACAATAGTTCCTAATTAAGCTTTTACGGCCAGACGAAACATAAACAGAAGTGAAATTTACGATAACCTTTTATTGGTCCAGCACGAATTTCAGTAGAACTCCACAATATAAGACAACAGATATCAGATTACATTTATCTAATTGAACGTCTACACACACACACATCCACATTAGCAACTGTAGTGTCGTCCTTTTGATCCATCGTTCTTATCATAGTCATACGTCACTTTCACTCGGACCTCAAATGTGTTGCAACCTCATTCTCGTTTGAGGGAAAAGACACAACGTTAAGTTTGGAAGTATAAAGGAGAACAAACTCAAACTTACATAGGAAAAGGAACTAAAAATGAAAGTTATATTAGAATATACGTTACACCCCTTATTCAGTAAAGTCTAAGTTCCTACGTCGACCCCCTTCGAGGTCCCTGAGAGAAGTGATTTGAAACTGCGACTCTGTACGTTGGCTATGTCTATTCATCCATTCGTACAGCCATTTGATATGGGGTGCTCACACTTGTAGCTTGCTTTTAGAAATGGGAGAACTTTCATTTCAAAGCCATAGCATTTTCTAGAAATCATTCTTGTCAACGAAGATGTTACTAATTTTACGAATCCGCTAAATAATTTGAATGGTTTTTTTTCTTTATACATCTTCGGTAAAGTGGCACTTCACCCGATGGGCCTCCACTGAGTACTACTGAGGTGAAGCATGAGGCAAATCGACAATGGAGCATCAATAAGCCAGCCGGTGTAATTCCGTTGGGAGAACAGTCGCTCCGGAGTAGAAAGACGTGGTTTTGAATTTCACCACAGGTAAAAAGATTATAAGCTATAAAGTGTGGGAGTAATGTCAAACTGTAGTTATAGCAATCTCATGTTGAAAATGTTTTCAAGTCTCCTAGCAGAAGCACAAATACACGTATCACACGAAGTACAAAGATGAATTTACGTCACTTACTGGGAATAATTTTGCATTAGAAACAGCTCGAAATGTACAGATCGCACTGGTCAAGATTGCATCTCCTCACGTCCTAGCCCGGGTTTGGCCGTATCTTCTATTTTCACAAGACAAGAAAGGATGAATAAAATAACGATAAAAGAATGATTTCACACAATACTTCAAATGAAATAAAAACCTCACCGTTTATGTACGATATTTAATAAAATACGAAAGATATTTACAGTTAAAATACCCCACTAGCACTTTTGGGGTAACATTAATCCCATCATCAGGTGGATCAGAGGCAATGAAGTACTCCTTTATATAGTAGTGCAACAATGCATTATGGATATAAATCATCAAACGTCGCATGGGTCGTGACCGTTGCCAATTATAGCAGTGTAACGGGTATAATTTCACTAATTATTAGTTTAACATATCAATATAAGGATTCGTTACAAATACAAAGTTATGATCAAGTTTTTTTATATATTGTTGGAATTGTAAATATATATTACTATATTTTAAAGTTCAGGTTGGTAATACGCTCTTTCCAAATTTTTGATATGTCCACAGGCAAGTAGTCATTACAGCATTTGTCCCCTAAAGCTTCGATGTACATATGTTTAACAAAATGCAGCGAATGTATATATGCTGGAGTGTCCAGTTGTATAATGTTTTCCCAGTCTGGCTGTAGAATTCCGTTTACCACATTCCTTGATAAAGCTGTTTTATTGCTGTTAGTTCGGATATCGTATTTGTGTTCCTGGACACGGATACCCAAACTTCGTGTCGAGCCTACGTAGTTGTTAACATGTTCTCCTGTTGAGGGGTCCAGCAGTGGAATATTATACACACCCCATTTGTTCATAATATCTGTTGTTGATCGATCCTTTTTAACTGATGATAGGAGGTTCTTCGAATGGGTGCCGAATTGTATGTTATGTTTTGAACAGATACGAGATAGTGTGTTAGTGATATGGTGGTGGTGGTCCAATGCTCCTACGGATCGTTTATTAGGCCTTGTATCTCTGTCTTCAGATTAATAGTTCGTTCACTTGATATTCTAGTGTATAATCTATTAACCATCGTCCTGGGATATCCACGTTTATCCGCTAATTTGAAAATGAACTGTATCTCAGACTGGAAATGACTGTCATTTGAAGAATGCGTGAACGCTCTTCTAAAAAGAAAATTGATAGCAGAAAATATTTGCGGAGTTGGATGTGAGGAGTTAAACAGGATAAGGCTGTTACAAACGGTAGGCTTTCGATAGACACAAAAGGACAGTGACTTAGTATTTGAATCACGAAATAAACGAAAATCTAAAAAAGGCAAAGAGAAATTTGATTCAAGTTCTATCGTGAGCCCGATAATAGGAAATACTGACGATAGTGCGTCGGCGAATTGTTTTAAATCATCCTTTGAGTGAGGCCAGAACACATGGATGTCGTCGACGTACCTAAGATATAAACTGGGAACCAAAGGGAATTCATTGAGAACTTTGTTCTCAATGTATTGTTGCAGGATTTCTGCTAAAACTGCGGAAAGTGGGGATCCCATGGGGAACCCTCGGTTTGTAAGTAGATTCTGACAAGAAATCTGAAATACGAACGCCGTTTAACTAAACGAAGTGCGTTCATAATAGCACAGATTTATGTTGACAAGAGTCACCGGACACCTAGATTGAAATGATGATCACTTCTAATGTTCTTAATAATTTTCACCCAATCCGAGCTATTACACTTGAAGAAAAGAACAATTAACTCGTTGAATACAAGGAGAACTATTAACAATTATGTAAAGAAATATACAGTAACAAACGCATTTGTTAACACTAATACTTCCGCATTGAAGAAATTACAGTATGTTTACAAAACATTAACAAGTCATAAACTCGACAGCTGTATCACACGTACCTCACCCCTACTTAGAATTGGTAGCACTTACGTACATGCCAAATTTTGTGGCACTTGCGTTCGTATCAAGGCGTTCCCAAATCTAACAGGTGCAGCATAGGAACAGAAGTGGCCCTTACGCACAACATTAGATTTCCGCTGTACCATAATCTTCATTGAAATTCACTTTTCCAAAATTTACTCTAATTTAGCAATATACGCTAAAGAGTATACACTATGTTGATAAAAGTCACCGGACACCTAGAAGAGAAACACAACATAGCATTTATTGACATACATTAGTTCGGTGTCGGTCCACCTTTGGCCTTAATGTATACACTGACCCTTCGAGACATGCTTTCGATAAGGTTTTGGAACACAGCGATATAGGTATGCGCTTTTATTAAGTACATAATGCTGCCGCGAACTGTTACTTAGTAGTAAGTCTTGGTTCCAAACTCCTTATGTGGCGCTCTAATTCATCCCATAGGCGTTCTATGGGATTACGACCAGGGCGCTGTGCTGGCCAGTTCACATACGTTACGGAATTATCGTCAAACCAAGCCGTAACAGTCCTTGCTTTATTGTTCAGTGCATTATCTTGCTGGTACCAACAAGGCTCGGTTCCATAGTATTTCCACAGAGTTGGTAGGGCATAATTATCCAGAATATCGAGGTAGACGTGATGGTTAACAGGTTTGTCCACGACAACGAATGGGACGGGACTATACCACGAAAAACACCCTTACACGAGTACACTTCCAGCTCCAAACTTGACCGTAGAAACAGTACACTGTGGTAAACTGTGGTAATAGCGTTCCCCTGGCTGCCGCCATACCCACACACGGCCATCAGAACTGATGGATCATATATCTGGATTCAGCAGTCCGTAGGATCAGTTTCCATTGATCTGCGGTTCACGATAAATGTGTTTTACACCATGCTAAACAACGAGTAGCATTCCAAGTGGAAATGAAAGGCTTATGAGCAGCCGCACGACCACGATAACACATGGAATGAAGGTTCTGTGCGAATGGTGCGTGTACATACCGAGGTTCCAGCATTTTTACGCACCTGTACACTGAGGTTTTGTGCAGTACTTCGTCGATTAGCTGTAACGACTCTCCTGAGGCTTCGACGTCCTCTATCAACTGATTTTCTTTGGTCTGCCGGTACATTTTGCAGCTTCAGGCACGCCATGTGTCTTTCACGTATTCAGTACACCCAAACTAGTTGACTTGGGTATGTTTAAACGCCTCGCGGTTCCTCTTATAGACAACCCATTAATATAACATCCAACAATCGTTCCTATCTCAAAGTGCCGTCCCGGTGGCGCAGTGGTCTAAGGCGCTGGCCTATGATCATTCGTCCGCAAGGAGTCCGGGTTCGAATC
Organism: Macrothele yani; assembly: GCA_039090855.1. NCBI lineage: Eukaryota > Metazoa > Arthropoda > Arachnida > Araneae > Macrothelidae > Macrothele > Macrothele yani. The sequence goes on along the minus strand of CM076991.1, from coordinate 24,760,644 downwards.
CCGGTGAGGCATGGATGTTGTGTTTGTCTTACGGCACTGGCTCTCTCCCTTCCCTGGAACCAGTGACCCTAAATTAGGGACGGGCGACCGCTTATAGCCCATTGAGTTGCTCACGGTGGTCGTTAAACCTGCAATCAAAAAAAAAAAAAAAAATAAAAAATCTCAAAGTCAGTTCTCTCCCGCCGCGACATTTTCACTCAACTTCACAGTGCGATATGATCGTGGTCAACTGCAGTCTTGTTTTTATGTCGTTTGCAGCTGTAACGCGCATTTTAACAAAGCAGCGGATCCGTTCATTTGCTTTTAAAGGAGTGTCCCGTTACTTTTGTTAATATAGTGTATATCAAGCTGAAACACATGGAATAATTAATACAGGCATAAATCAAACTGTTCTTTCTATGTAACATAACCACAGAAATTTGCAATTTGCAAATCCGGAGATGCGGGTTCGATTCACTTGCCGGATGATAAAATTTTCAAATTTATATGGTTATGTTACATCCAAAGAACAGCTTGATTTATGTCTGCGTAAGCTAAAGACTTCAAACACTTCTTTACATCTTGCGAACTTTCGTAATGTAGCAGAGTTCCAGAGATTCGCTGATCCAGTTTGATGTACCTTTTAGATCCTTTCTTTCCTTCAAGATTAAGGTCTGTTTGTACTGTAATTCAGCAATATCAGGTAAAGATTTCCAACACTTCTTTATATCTTGCGTACTTTTGTAATGTCGCAGAGTTCTAGAGATTCGCTGATCCAGTTTGATGTACCTTTTAGATCCTTTCTTTCCTTCGAGATTAAGGTCTGTTTGTACTGCAATTTAGCAATATCAGCTGAAGATTTCAAACACTTCTTTATATCTTGCGTACTTTTGTAATGTCGCAGAGTTCTAGAGATTCGCTGATCCAGTTTAGAATCGTTTGTATAGAATAGGACAGACGGCTTGGCCATACCAACTCCTGAGAGTAAAATTAGAGTAAATTTTCAAAAAATCGATTGAGATATCTATAAAGAAACAAATCCAAAAAATAAAGAAAGAAAAGGCGAACATCGCCTACAACTTTTAAACACGCCAGCATAAATGCTGCCAGTCCTAAGCCTAGGTAAAGTGTGAAGGAAAGTTAAAATCATTCAAAATATGGATCAGAGTGACAGTGTTGTTCGGGGACAATTGCAAAAACATATCATTTTCCCCGAATAGGACCTTGACATGTACTCAAATGCTACCAAATTTGAGATATACGCAAGTGTCACTATACGCATTAATGTGTACGCAATTGCCACCAAATTTTACTTGTACGAAAATGTCACTGTACGCCTTCTTATGTACGCAAGTGTCACTACACGCATTAATGTGTACGCAATTGCCACCAAATTTGACTTGTACGAAAATGTCACTGTACGCCTTGTTATGTACGCAAGTGTCACGAAATTTGACATGTACGCAAGTGTCACTGTACACCTTGATATGTACGCAAGTGTCACTGTACGCCTTGATATGTACGCAGGTGTCACGAAATTTGACATGGGCGCAAGCGTCACTACATCCACTACTTAAGCAGTGACCTTAAACCCTTAAATGATTATACCGCTCAAAACACTCATTCATTCAGAGGACAACCCCTGCCAAAATCGCCCGTCTAGAGTGCATAGAATTTCCTGCCTTCACATATTTTGTGAATTTGCGCAGGCTCTGTGTGACATACTACAGAAGTGAAAGCATGTGACAAGGAGACAAATCTGCAGCGAGACATTCTGTCCGCGTAGCTCAGTTGGAAGAGTGGCTTACTCCAGAACGAGGAGACCTGGATTTAGTGCCCGTCGCGGACAAACTTGTGTTTTTTACATCTGCGGGATAAGAAGTCACCTTCAGTCATGATTATTGTACCTAAATAAAGACATAATCCGAGATTTTATTTCTCCCTGGGCCATATCATTCAATCTCATGACAAAGCATCTTTTCTGCGTGGAACGATGGCGTGATACCCCCTGAGAAATGCCTCAAAGTTAAATACACTGTCGGAAAAAACACCCCAACACCAAGAAGGGTTTGTGTTAGATAAACGACAGTTGGTAGGCGGTGAGAGTACATCTGTAAGATGACGTATATGCAAATTTCGCGCTCGGCGCATACGTGTGGCGCTAGTAGCGCCCCTCGGAACATGCAAAGCAGGTTTGCTGTAAATACGCGCTGTAACGTTCGTGAGCGTTCGTTATCGTTGAGATTCGACATAGGGTGTTGATGTTAGTCAAGAATGCCTTTAAGAAGACGAAGAAGCCATTATCAACAGCTCACGGAGTTTGAACGAGGTCGCGTATAATAGGGCTACGAGAAGGTGGATTTTCGTTCCGCAATATTGCAGAACGACTTGGCAGGAATGTAGCCACTGTGCATGATTGTTGGCAGCGGTGGTCAAGGGAAGGTACTGCCTCAAAAAGACCGGGTTCCGGCCGGCAACGTGGCACTACTGAGAGGGAAGACCGCCGTGTACGGCGTATGGCCGTGGCGCATCGTACCGCGTCTGCGGCAGGAATTCAAGCTGTAGTTGCCGCCACAGTGACACAACGAACTGTTACAAATCGGTTACTTGAAGGACAGCTCCGAGCCAGACGCCCTGTAGCGTGCATTCCACTTACTCCAAACCACTGCCATTTGCGACGTCAGTGGTGTCAAGCTAGAGCTCATTGGAGGACGGAGTGGAGATCTGTTGTGTTTTCTGATGAAAGCCGGTTCTGCCAGGGTGCCAGTGATGGCCGTGTGTTGGTTAGAAGGAGGCCAGGTGAGTGCCTGCAACCAACCTGTCTGCGGTCGAGACACACTGGACCTACGCCTGGAGTTATGGTCTAGGGAGAATCTTCCTATGGCAGCAGGAGCACTCTCGTGGTTATCCCCCGCACCCTGACGGCACAGTTGTACGTCGGTCTGGTGATTCAACCTGTTGTGCTTCCATTCATAAACAGCATTCCAGGGGTATTTTCCAGCAGGATAACGATCGCCCGTATACCACTGTTGTAACCCAACATGCTCTACAGAGTGTCGACATGTTGCCGTGGCCTGCTACATCACCAGATCTTTCACCAATCGAGCACGTATGGGTCGTCATTGGACGACAATTCCAGCGTCACCCCCAACCAGCATTAACCGTGCCTGTATTGACCGACCAAGTGCAACAGACATGGAACTCCATCCCACAAACTGACATCCAGCACCTGTACGACACAATGCATGAACGTTTGCGTGCTTGCATTCAACATTCTGACGGTTACACCGGTCATTAATGTACCAGCATTTCACAGTTAAAATGGCTCTTCTCGCGCTTACAATAAGCTGTGATCTTGAAACCTTAATCGATTAAATATGTTACCTATACAAATGTATTGCCGCCATTTCATTCCTCTACAGCTATTTTTCCGTGGTGTTGGGATTTTTTTTTCCGTCAGTGTATATATCAAGCCTACAGACCGGAAGCTTCATTTTAGCTAACAAGCAGTAATCCTTCTTTTGTCACTCTGAAAAAACAGGGGGGGGTATTCGGAAAGCAAAAACAGACAGTTTCGGGTGTTACTATATCCTGGGCAACACGTAATTTTACGGTCCTGGTTGCTAAAGGATTGATCTAAGTCTTACTGACTTGACTAGCTTGCAGGAATTGCCGAAAAATTTAAATCCTAGGCCGATCTGAGGTAAAGTTAAGAAACGATGACGCGAAGTACCTTGTTTTTCTTCGTATAATCCTCAGATCGTGAAATTCAGGTGAAAAAATCCTCAGTACAATCCGCTGGCTGTGAAATTCAGGGAAGAAATCGCCGTAAATCCGTACTTGCGATGTTGATCCCGAACCATAGTTTCCTACAAATAAAATCGCAAACCACGGGATGACCCAGGAGTCCAAAGGTGTAGGGCAGAAAAACGATCTTTTCATCACAAAAAAAACCCTGTCATTTTTAAATGCTTTTCTGTTATTTTGAAATAAATAAAGAGCAAATATCATTATTCTTCTCCGCATTACCGCAGTTCTGTAATTACATTCCGTAGTATGCATTTCCGCAGTTAGATACCTAGTATGCACTTGCGTTGTCGGACCTGATAGTTCCGTAGTTAGATTCAGGAGTACGCAGTTCCGTAATTAGATTCCGTATTATGCAGTTCCGTAAATAGATTCCGTACCATGTAGCTCCGTAGTTAGACCAGACAATTCCGTAATTAGATTCCGTAGCATGCCGTTCCGTAGTTAGACCTAACAATTCCGTAGTTAAATTGTGTAGTATGCACTTCCGTAGTTAGATCTGACAGTTCCGCAATTAGATTCCGTAGTTAGACCTGACCGTTCCGTAGTTAGATTCAGAATTTAGACGCGACAGTTCCGTAGTTAGATTCCTTGAAAATCCTCCAAATACGTGACGCCATCGAACAAACAAAGACATCGCTCTTTCCACGTTTTGTTAACAAACAGCAACTGAAAAATTGTTCGGTCACCGCTGGGGATCCGAATCCCAGATCTCTCGATATCTAGCCGAGCGCGTTAGCCTTACACTGCAGTGGCCAACAATCAACGGCGCCATGTGTGCCTCTCTGTCAGCCACCCACATCACAAATCCTTATGATGGGCCCTTAAGATGGGCCCAGCCACCGAGACGCCCCCATCCGGCGGGCATCAAAGGCACTGGCTGTATATCAATTACAGCAGTTAAATCCAAAGGGCGAGATCCAAAGTGAAAATCCTCCAAACAGTGGCGTCCGTTGGATTTAACTACTAGAGTTAATATACACTGAAGAGCAACTGAATTAGAGATACCTGTCTAGTAACGTGTTGCACCACCTTTCACCCTGGTGACGGCGGCGATTCGTCTCGGCATGGTCTCGACAAGACACCGGAAGCGTTGGGAAGCCATACGGATCCACGACCCCTGAATAAGCTCCAACAGTTCACGAAGATTTGGTGGACGGGAGTCAGAGCCTCGAACATCTCTCTCGATGGCATCCTAGATGTGCTAGATGGGATTTAGGTCACGTGACCTAGCTGACCAAGGAAGCGAGGTCACGTCGGTGGAGTGTTCATCCAACCATTCGGATACAATTCGGGAGCGATGGCACGGTGCATTGTCTTGTTGCAGGATGAGGTCCCCAGTGGGATGTTGAAGACGCACAAACGGGAGCAAATGGTCGTCCAGGATATTCCGGTAACGTTGACCTGTGAGGGACGATGTCACACGTACCAGGGGTCCCATTTCAGTCCACGTAAACAGTCCCCAGACGAGAATGCCACCCCCACCAGCTTGAAGAGTACCGTACTGGAAAGAAGGATTCATCGCTTCATGTGATTTGCGCCGTACTCGTATCCTGCCATCCGCATTTACTAGCGTGAATCTCGACTCATCAGTCCAGGCGACATTTTTCCACATTTCTAGGGTCCAGTGGTGATGTTTCCGTGCCCATGCTAATCTTTGCACCCTGTGATGTGCGTTCAGCAGCGGTACCCTCGTGAGACGAAGGCTTCTGTACCCCATAGCGAGCAGATGGTTCTAGATGGTGTGCCTGCTTAGACGTTTTTGTGCACCAGCGTTAAATTGCTGAGTGTTTTCTTGCACTGTGGCACGTCTATCCGCTGTTACAATGCGAGCTAGCCGACGATGGCCCCGCTCACCCACACGCTCTTGTCCACGGCAGTTGGCCCTTGCAGGGATGGTTTTACCTGATTCGATGTACTCACGGTGCACCCGTGACACAGGGGCTCGTGAAAATCCCAGTGCCTGCACGACTTCCGAGATGGAGCGACACATTCGTCGGGCCCCGACAATTCGCCCACGATCAAATGCGCTTAGATCCTTCGTCTCACCCATACTGCGTCCGACTCTTACTGATTCCCGTCGCATCACTCCTTATATTGTAGGATCTCTGCATACGTCATGTCGTTTCCGCTTACAGGGCAGCCCACAGCGCCACATTTGCATAACGCCAGCTGTCTCTAATTCAATTGCTCTTCAGTGTAATAAAACCCAATTGATTGCTGATCTAGACATCACGCCAAATATAAAACTTCATTTCCTGAACCTAGCTGAAATACTGTGGATTAAATAAATTCGAAAATGTGTGAATCATCATTCTTATGCTTAGAATTTTCCAATCAAAAATGCTTTTTTCTAAATCTGACATAAATAAAGGTTATAACGTGTCTTAAGGCACGATCTACCTCACAAAAAAAAATTCGAACGATTACTCCAAGATGAAATTATTTTATTTCAAATGTTGGGATAAAAAATGAGCGAAAGAAAGTATATTTTATCCTGTTCCCTTCGCTGGAAAATGGAAGGCACATAAAATAATAGCTGAGATTGCAGAATACACGGAAGTATGATTCTGCTGACTAAACTGCTTTGCTAAACACCAGAGAGACACATTAATTACGTGAAAAATACCAGAGGCTATTCTTTGGATAAAGCTCTCCGCGTACTTGTTTCCCAAGAACCCTCAGCTCAGAACTCTCGCAGATACTACTTCCATAGTAGCAGTTAATAATAATCATTAGGGAAGGCTGTTGCTGCTCACTTCAACCAGCTACTGTGTAATATCACTGTCGAAGTGACGTCCTGGTGAGTGAGAACTGATTGAACTGGCATTATATTTCAGAAAGCAAGAGAGGAACTCTTTGATCTACTACGAGATGAAATGCTTCTCAGAGAAAAGCGAAGGATGAGACGAAAATATTTTCCAAAAATCAATCCGATTTCTTTTACTTTGCTTTCCCTTTCACTTTTCGATTTCTTTTACTTTGTACTTCCCTTTTCTAAAGAAGTGCATATTAACTGAGTACGTAGCACAATGTGCTGCTGAATGGATGTAGAGTTTGTGTAATTAGTAATTCTACACTTCACAAATCGTCATCACGCGCGCACACACACACACACACACTCTAATTATATTAGGTAACGAATTTTACAAGAAAGATGACACCGAATTTTCGGTTGTAATGAGGGAGATCGCTCATTTCCGCAAGAATACCTATTTTTACCCCCTCAATTTGATAGACTAGTTCCGCATGAGGTTGGTTTTTTTTCTCGTGGCTTTCGAGGTTTCCCATTTCCGCAAGAATACCAGTGTTTTTTTTTGTTTTTTTTTATTGGAGGTTTAACGACCACCGTGAGCAACTCAACGGGCTATAAGCAGTCGCCCGTCCCTAATTTAGGGTCACTGGTTCCAGGGAAGGGAGAGAGCCAGTGCCGTAAGACAAACACAACATCCATGTCTCACCGGGATTCGAACCCGGGCCCCGTTCGGACGAATGATCAGAGGCCATCGCTTAGACCACTGCGCCGCAGGGGCGGCCTTCGTGCAGGAATGATGACCGTGTGTGCAAGAACTTGACTCGCTTACACACAGCCCCGATCTGAACCCCATGGAACACGTTTGGTATGACTTGGAACGCTAACTACGAGCCAGGAAAGCTCGTGTGGCAGAATACACCACTACTGTGTAGCGAATACACTACCACTAAAGCTCGTGTGGCAGAATAAAAGCAATTTCCGCAGCAACCTAGGGTCACTGGTTCCAGGGAAGGGAGAGAGCCAGTGCCGTAAGACAAACACAACATCCATGCCTGACCGGGATTCGAACCCGGACCCCTTACGGACGAATGATCAGAGGCCAACGCCTTAGACCACTGCGCCACCGGGGCGGCATACCAGTGTTTGGTTACATGATAAAATTACACAGCAAAAATTACACAAGGAAGAAATTACACGAAGAAAAAACTACACATAGAATGCATTTTACAACATATTATACAAAATTTGTTGCCATGATTATACAAAATCATGAAACGCTAATTTATACTACAGACGGTTTTGGGAAGGGGTCGGATTCCGGGGGTCGCACCCCCCCACACACACACACAAAAAATTTTCGTAAAATCTACAGTTTTCAATTTAGAACCACCAAATTTGGTATACTATCACATGAAACTCCAACTTAGACTGTAAACGGTTTTTGGAAGAGGTCGGAGCCCGGGGGGTCCCCACCCAAACACACAAAATGTTCATAAAATCTACAGTTTTCAATTTAAAACAACCAAATGTGGTATACTATCTCATGGTACTGTAACTTAGACGGTAGACGGTTTTTCGAAGGGGGCGGAGCCCGTGGGTCAGAGCCCTCATACAAAATTTTCGTAAAATCTACAGTTTCCAATTTAGAACTACCAAATTTGGTATACTACTACTTATTGTACTCTAACTTAGACAGTAGAAGGTTTTTGGAACGGAACGGGACGAGGGTCAGAGCCCCCACACAAACTTTTCGTAAAATCTACAGTTTTCAATTTAGAACCACCAAATTTGGTAACAATTTACCAAATTTGGTGGTTCTAAATTGAAGACTGTGGATTTGTATAGCGGACATACGAGCGAACAAACAAACATTCAATTTTATATACATATTTTTGCAAATTCAAAGTTATGTAACGTTTGAGGACATTTTGACGTAACCGTAAGATTTCTGAAACATTACTGTTACATTGCGCAACGTATCTGAAAAGTCTCAATGTTTCAGTGCTACGTACTTGTAACATATACGAAATATTCTGTGCTGGGTGGATGGCTGACACTAACTTCCCCACTGACCTTACCAAAACTTGCCGTAAATTTGGATTGTTAATTTTGTTGACATGAAAATCGGTTTACTATGCGACTCTGTACTGTTTTAATCGTGTACCCCCGGTATTAGTTTCTCCTACCTCCATCCAAGAAGTACGCGTACTCCACTTTGAGAACCACTGGTGTACGTAATAAAGTGGCCTGTCAGTATATGTCACAGACGAGATGCTCTTTCCCAGGAGAGCTTGGACATCTTTCTTAAGCAATCATCAAGGGTGGCTGATCTAAAATATTGTGTGCCACCACAAATATCTGTCACTCGAATGGAAGGCTAGTAGTGCATGAAAACTTAAAAAAATCGATTTATCAAAAGCAGTTTCCACAAAAAGATCCCTTAATGTGATGGCCATTCATCGACATGAAGAAGATAATTCAATGGATTCGAGTCTGAAAGAGCCTTTAAATAATGATGTCTTATTGAGCGAGCAGAGTAATAGCTGTATTTCAAGTAATGCTTTATTTCCCAACACAAGAGAGTCAGAAATAAAGAATGACGAGTGGGGCTGAAGAGGTTCCATTAAAATGCTTTCGTGTTTTGAGTACTAAATTCCGATAAAAAACACTAGTACAAAATAACATTTGAATCGAGATCATGATATAAATTTCGGAGCATTAACTTTTCAATTGGTAAGAATGATGGCAATTTTAAACAGATAACTTCAAAAGAAGATCGAAGCAAGAAAAAGGAAATCCATTCGTAAGAGAACAATGATGCACCATTAGTAGCAGCATTGACCAATTGAAGTTCTTGCCCGCCTCTCAATATTCGCACTAGGTACTTGAAGACCTTAAATAACGGGAAACATCTGTTAGCTCAATGGTTTTGTAATCGTTACTTACATCTTTTCGCTGGTATTAAATTTGTTTAAATTTCAGATCATGCCGTCAAATGCATTGAGAGACATGACGTGCACCCAAAGGAACCTACGTTTTGAGTTGGAGTTATGTAAATTTGGTTGCTTTTCGTTAAACGTTTTTGACTTAATAACAGACATGTTTTCTACGTTTGGAATAACTGACAATGAGACAAGGATTAATACACACTCGTTGAAGAATAATATGACCACCTACCTAATAATGGGAATAGTCACCCTTGGCCCGGGCGACAGCGGCGAGACGGCGTGACATGGAAGCAATGAGGCCCTGGAAGTCTGCCTGAGGCACACGTGCCCATTCGGACTGCAGCAGAGCACGGAGTTCCCAGATATGACGCGTCGAACCAGTCGATTCAAATAGTCCCACAAGTGGTCTATGAGATTGAGGTCAGGCGATTTCGCCGGCAAAGGGAGAACGGAGACATCACCATGTTCCTGGAACCAGCCACGCACCCCTTAAGGACGTGGCAGCATTTTCCTGTTGGTAGACACCATCTCCACCAGAGTAAACGTCCAACATGAAGGGATGCATGTGCTCAGCGAGAATGGATAAGTAGCCATTGGCGTTCAGGGGACCATCCATTGATGCCAGCGGTCCCATGTCAAACCAGGAAAACCTCACCCCTGACATGTAGACTGCCAACCCCGGCCTGTACTTGACCGACAGTGGTGCCCAGGTGTTTGTTTCCGTGTGTTATCCGCCCGTCACTTGTGTGGAGGAGAAACCTCGATTCGTCGGAGAAAGCAACCATTTCCCACTATTCTACTCACCAATGACGGCACTCTCATGCGAACTGCATGCGTCGTTGCCGAAGGACCTGGGTTCACATGGGCGCCTTGACGCAGCGTCTACTCCGGAGACCCATGCGTAACAAGATTAGCTCTACTCTTCTCGGGAATACGTACCTGGGTGCCACAGCGTTCATTTGCGTGGTCCAATGCTGCGCGTCGATTTCCCTTTACCAATCGACAGAGGCGACGTCCTCTTCTGGGGTCTATGGCCTTTGGGGTTCGACAGTTATGACGCTGGGTCGTATTCGGTGTGGCAGCGGCCCATTCTTGGTACACCCTTACTACAGCACCTCGCGAAAAGCCCACAAAGTCTGCTGTTTCTGAGATGCTTGAACCCTTGGCGAAGTTAGCCGATGACGATTCCCTTTTTGCACGTCCGTCAAATCCCTACCTCTGCCCATTGTGCTCAGGTGACGCACTATGGCTCATCTGTCCTGGCCGGCCGCTCATATCTCCGTGTGGCTGATCTTGACACGTGCACTCTGTGACGCGCCTGGAAGGGTTCACCGTGATTCCGGGGGTGTTCACATTATTCTAATAAGACCGTGTATAAAAGTAATCCGATTTTTAGGTAAATAAATATTTTTGATATAAAAACGCATATTTTTGAAAATGTTGTATGCAAATACGTATTTTACAAAATTCCGCAATGAATGCATAAATTTGCATGGTTCCTGCATTTTTTTATGTTTTAGTGTAAATAAACCCGAAGTAAACCTTCAGCTGTAAATAGACAAAACAGGAATACTATTGTAACGAGTAGGTGGAATTTATGTCCATCCTTCACTCCACTATACGAGGACTCGTTTAATCGGTGCTGCCACGAAATGTTCCCTCGTGCCCACGAAGGCTTGAGTAACACATGGATAAGTTTCAAACTCAAATGCGGAGAGTATATACACGCAGCTCACGTTATAATCGTTGTGGTTGACGCGGTTCTGTTGAACTGCTTCGGCCAGCATCTTCTTCTTTCAGCGATATTATTGCTGAAAGAAGAATTTCGCTCTACTGTACTTAGCACTGAGTTAATTATTTCTGAGAGAGGTATAACGGCGTCGAGTAAATTTCTTGTGGAGTTTTAACGAGTGTTTTGCCTCTTCATTGCGAGTTTGTGAGTAAAGAAAGCATCCTTCGAACTCAAGCTCACAAAGAAGCAACAAAAACGCAACAGCGTGCTGTCAAAAAACTGGAGAGGATGTGACATTATCGTACACAAGAAAAACAAGTCAAGACCAAATGCAAAACAAATATTTTGCGGAGTTTGCAGTTTTACTTCCTATTTCTCATGACTGTTAGTAGTGTCTGTGTACTGCATGGTTTCTAAATGATGATTTTCACTAGTTGCAAGTGATTTGGTCTTGCCGTATCTTTCTTTCAGTCTCAGTACACATTAGTCTCATGCATAGTTTCTCCGCCAGGGGGCGTAGACCTATATCTTATTTTTGTCGCTTCTAAGAGCCCAATTTCAAAAACCCTTCTTTCATTGGAGAGCGCTTCCGGTACAAAATGTTTTTCATATACTTTCAAAATTTTCAAATGATGCATATATCTTCCGCTAGGTAGCGTAAAGGTAACTAACGTTTTCGCCGATATCTCTGTTTCTAAAAACTCCGTTTTGAAAAATTCCTCTGGTATAACGTATAGCTCTTGATGGGAAATGTTTTGCATATATATTTTTTTTTTATAAAGAATGGTTTGGCCACCAGGGAACGAAAGTGCTTATTTCTGCTTCTGTTGTTTTTGGATTGAAATCTGAGCTTCTGGAAACTCAATTGAAAAATTTCTTTCGTGAACCCATTCCACTCATCACGAAAGCCTTTTCAGAAAACTTTCTTCTTAAAACAGTATATAGTTTTTCCGCAAGGGGCTTAGATGTATATCATATTTTCGTCGACATCTTTGTCTCTAAGAGTTAGATTTGAAAAAAAACCTTTCTTTGATGGAAAACATTTCTGATGTAATATGTTTCTCACATAATGTCAACCCAAAATAAATGAGAATTCACCGTTAGGAGCGCAAATACACTCATTGTCATAAAAATCCGCACAACAAGAAAACAACCGTCCAATTAACGCGAAACTCGGCGAATAGCTACGAGGATGGCATACATGCAAATGATTATAGTTTCGCGCGATTCAACGTGCCCGTGCGTCCAAGACCAGTGCTGCAATCGCAATCTTTGGAGCTTATAAGGCATCGCGCAGGAGACTCAATTTCGTTCCGAAGCACGGTAAGAGTCAGGTGAGATCCCTGTGCGATAGAAATGCCGAGGAGTCGCTGTAGATGTGCGTACGGGCAACTCACGGAGTTTGAACGAGGCTGTATCGTCAGGATGAGAGAAGCAGGGTGGCCAGCGTTTCCGAATCGGTCGTTATTTGGGCTGATCGGAGAGTACGGTGCGATCGTGTTTTGAGCAATGTACACGGGAAGGCACCCATACACGGCGGACCTCTACACGACCCAGACATGCCACCATCAGATGAGATCGTGAGAGCGACACACACAGATGCAACGACCTCCTTGTCCAATATCCAGAGACATGTGGCGGCTGTATAAGGGACTCTTGTGTCCGCCAGAACCATTTCTAGACGCCTGACAGAGGCGAATCTGCACTCTTGATTGCACTTACGTTTTCGGCCATTAACACGTGACAATCGTCGGAGTGGATTGCAGTGGTGTCAGCAGCGAGCAACGTGGAATACTACGGACTGGTGATGCTTAGTGTTCAACGAAGAATCCCGCTTCTGTATGGGAACGGATGACCACCGTGTCCGAGTGTGGAGGACCACAGGTGAGCGTTACAATCCTAACGTCACTTCACAGCGGCAGTCCCGAACTGCAGGCGTGATGATCTTGGGAGCCATCACGTACGACACCCGGACTTACCTGGGAAGTTGACAGGTCAGCGCTACGTACAGGAGATCCTGCGGTCCCATGTGCTGCCTTTCTTCAAAGAGCGGAGCAGAGCCATTTTTCAACAAGATAATGCACATCCGCACACGGCTCGGATTTCCCAGGACTGTCTACGTCATGATTAGACGCTTGCGTGGCCTACCAGATCACCCGATCTACCGCCCATCAAGCACGTGTGGGACCAGATGGAACGCCAGCTTTCTCCATGTCCTAGTATTCGTGATTTAGAGCGTCCGTTGCAAGAAGTGTGCGCCAATTTGTCCAAGGATAACATACGGCGTCTCTTTGACTCCATGCCGAACCGAATCACCACGTGTATCCGAGCAAGAGGCTGCCCAACGCGGAAATAACGCTGACCGCAATGTGTACCGTATGTCCGCTGGAAATCGCCCTGCTGCTGGGATGGCACACGTCCTGCTGCTGTATGTCCGCGGGAATCGTCCTTTTGCTGTCACTACTAAAATCTCATTTCAATCCGACGCCTCCTTCTTGGTATGTGGATTTTTATGACAATGAGTGTATTTAATCTGTTTTTCACAATATCTCTGATACCACAAGTCCGATTTAAAAAACATTTCAACACCAGATGCCATTACCCTTGTGGAACACTTTAGGTTTCTATTTCAGGAGTTTTGTAATTCATAGTTCTGTCGCTACGTGGTGTTTGCATACTTTTGTTTTCAGCTGTACCTCCGTTTCTAAAAATCCTATTGTAAAACAATTTTTTCGTGTGTGCCGTTCGCTGCAATGGAGATGTGGAAACGTTATCGTCTTTAAATAATGCACAGATTTCCCGCTTGGGGGAGTTAAGCAGAAAACCTTTTTCTCGCTATCTGTGCCCCAGAGAGACGTATTTGAAAAGTTCTTTTCCCTTAACATACCTTTTTCAGTGAAGAAACTTTTTCTTTTATTTTCAACTTTTCCATTATACTTCCGCTAGAAGTTATATAACTTTGAAAAATTTTATTCGCATCGTAACGAATTCAAATGACGTGCTCATTACAACCGAAAATTCGGTGTCAACTTTCTTGTTTTATATGAAGTGAAAAGTATGTTAATGCAATGTCTGTAGTCCATCGTTTTAAATGACTCGTCATGTTTCGAGGAAGGAAGTCTCATAAGAACCATCACCGAAAGGCGCATTTGATTTTTAATTAAATAAATAGAAAATAACAGCTGCTGGAAATGCCTCCGATGTGTTACATATCTACGTTCCTATATTCTCAGTCCAACAAATCTTATGATTAATACGAGGGCCGCCCTGGTGGCGCAGTGGTCTAAAGGCGCTGGCCTCTGATCATTCGTCCGTAAGGGGTCCGGGTTCGAATCCCGGTGAGGCATGGATGTTGTGTTTGTCTTACGGCACTGGCTCTCCCCCTTCCCTGGAACCAGTGACCCTAAATTAGGGACGGGCGACTGCTTATAGCCCATTGAGTTGCTCACGGTGGTCGTTAAACCTCCAATCAAAAAAAAAAAAAAAAAAAAAAAAATTAATACGAGGGCTGTACTGAAAGTAATGCAAAAGTGCGCTAACATTTTTATTAACTACAGAGGTCGTTCAAATTGCAGACGTTAGTAGAGTAACTTTTCCTCTATAGTAACCTTTCTTCTTCATTGCAGGTAAATAATGGATTCCAAGCAGAAGCAACGTGCCGTCATAGGTTCTTGAAGAAGGAAGGGTGTATGCTGTCCAACATCCACATAAGGCTACATAGGGTTTAAGGAGATGACACCATTGACAAGAGCAATGTGCACAGATGGATGAATAAGTTTGAAGAAGGGGAAACCAGCACTGAAGACAAACCACGCAGTGGGAGACCATCATCTGCGACCACTGACACGAATGGTCAGCAAGTGGATGAATTGATTCGCGCGGAGAGACGAGTCACAATCCGTGAGCTTGTTGCACAACTGGACTGTGGTCACAATGCCATACAGAAGATGGTGGAATACTTTGGGTATCGGAAACTGTGTGCAAAGTGGGCATCTCGGCAGTGGACACCCGATTTGAAGGAGAGAAGGGTGGAAGTCTGCTCTGATCTACTGAAACCGTTTTTAACCAATGAAGACACGTATTTGTTAGCACGTCTTTTGAAAAAAAGATCGTGCTTCTGTTATCGTTTTGTCCGTCCGTCCGTCTATACCCACGATATCTCTGCAACTATTAGTCCGATTTGAAAAATTCTTTTTGCATTCGGAAGCTTGAAATATGCAAATGATGATCCTTTTTTTCGTTTTTTTTTACGATGTACAATTTCGCTGGTAGACGGCGTAAATGCAGATGATGTCGAATTCAAAAATACGTTTTATTCCATATATTTGCTTCTAAACATCCGATTGAAAAAAAAAATAATCTTTCGATTCCATTTATATCGAAGAGCATTTCAGATATAGTTACTTTTTTTCAAATTAGGCATAGATTTTCCGCTAGGGGGAGTAAAAGTAAATTACCTTTTCCTCGATAAGTCTTCTTTTAAAACTCCGATTTCAAAATTTTTTTCTTCAGCGGATACATCTCTTGGTGGAAAATCTTTTGCATATAATTTCAAATTTTTGGTAAGGAATACTTTGGCCACCAGGGGGCGTAAGTGTTAATTTTTGCTTCTGATGTATTTGCCATAAAATCGGAGCTTCTAAAATATCGATTGAAAAAATTCTTTCGTGAACTAATGCCACCTACATCGATAAACCGTTTCGAAATATTTTCTTCTTAAAATATTACACAGTTTCTCCGCCAGGGGGCGTAGATGTATATCTTATTATTTTCAATATCTCTACTTCTAGAAGTCCGATTTGAAAATTTCCTTCTTTGTTGGATAGTATTTTCCGTGTGACATGTTTTCCATGTAATTTCAAAATTTTCAAGTAATTCATAGACTTCCCGCTAGGGGGCCTAGCGGTAAATTGCGATTCCCAATATATCTCTGCTTCTAAATCTCCGATTTGAAAAATTCTTTCTGCACCGCATACAGCTCTTGATGGGAAATCATTTGCATATAATTTTTATTTTTGTAAAAAAAATAGTTTGGCCCCACTAGGGGGCGTAAATCTAATTTCCGCTTCTGTTGTATTTGCAGCAAAATATGATGTTCTAAATTCTCGATTGGAAAAACCGTCGTTTGTTGACCGATACTACTCATGTCGACAAACCTTTTAGAAACATTTTCTTCCTTAAATAGTGCATGGTTTCTACGCCAGGGGCGTAGATGTATATTTTATTTTTGTTAATATCTCTATTTCTAGGAGTTCGATTTGAAAAGTTCCTTCTTAGTTGGATAGTGTTTCTAGTGTGACATGTGGTTCATATAATTTCAAAATTTTGAAGTAATTCATAGACTTTCCGCAAAGGGGCGTAAATGTAAAAATTGCGCTTCCCAATATATCTCTGCTTCTAAATCGCCGATTTGAAAACTTCTTTCTGCACCGCATACAGCTCCTGATGGGAAATCGTTTGCACATATTTTCTAATTTTTGTAAGAAATGGTTTGGCTACCAGGTGGCGTAAGTATTAATTTCCGCTTCTGTTGTATTTGAAGCAAAATATGACCTTTTAAAACCTCGATTGAAAAAAAAGTCGTTTGTTGACCGATACTACTCCTCATGTCGACAAACCTTTTAGGTAAATCTTCTTCTTGAAAAAATGCGTGGTTTCTACGCCAAGAGACGTAGATGTATATAGACTTTTCGCTAGGGGGCACACAGGTAAATTGCGTTTTCTGCGTTATTTCTGCCTTTGAAGATCTGATTTTAAAAATTATTCCTGTATCGCACACAAGATCTGATGGAAAATATTTTTCACATAATTTCTAATGATTGGTAAAATTGGTTTAGCCACCAGGGGTCATAAGTGTTAATTTCTGTTTCTGAAGTATTTGTTGCAAAATCTGGGCTCCTGAAAACTCGACTAATTTTTTTTTTCTTCGACCGATACCGCTTATATGGATAAACCTTTTGAGAATACTTTCTTCCTAAAATAAAGCATGGTTTTCTCACCAGGAGACGTAAAGTCACATCTTATTTTTGTCTATATCTCTGTTTCTAAGAGTTCGTAAGCTGACGATTCCGTTTACAGCAATATCTGAGGGATAAAAAACCAGACTGAAAATCTTATTTCTTTCGTCAGATCTATTGTTTACCATACCGGTTCCATTGACTTTGAACAGCTTTGATAAATTTAATTTGCTTCAGAACGGATTCAAAAGACGTGCATAATACACCCGAAAATTCGGTGTCATCTTTCTTGTTTTTATTCTGGTGACAGGGGATGAAACGAGGGCGTATCTTTACGATCCGGAAACGAAGAATCAATCCATGAAATGTTGTCACACCTCTTCGCCAAAGCCTAAGACGTTCAAGAGCCAGTGATCAGCACGGAAGGTCATGGTGACTGTTCTTTGGGATGACAGGGGTGTCCTTGATTTTCTGAAACGTGGCCGTACCGTGACCAGCGAGCGGTACATTGAGACACTCAAGAAGCTTAGAGAAGCCATAAGGTGGAAGAGTCCGAACAAAAATCTGAAAAGGATCCACATTCGCCATGACAATGCGAGACCAAACACATCGTTGGCAATAAATCAGGCGCTCAGCGAATTAGGTTGGTCGGTGGTCCCGATCCACCGTACAGCCCAGATCTGCCGCCCTACGACTTCCACCTGTTCGGTCCACTGAAGAAAAGTCTCCGGGGACAACGATTTAATGACACAGACGAGGTGAAAGTGGCTGTGAAGAAGTGGGTACAACAGTCCACAGCTGAATATTTTAAAGGAGGATTCGAGAGTTGTGTTCAACGATGGCGCAAATGCATCGCTTGTGAGGGAGACTATGTTGGGTAGTACCTTTGTATAGAGATAATACAATTTCAACGACCTCTGTCAATAAATAAAAAAAGTTATGCCACTTTTGCATTATTTTCGGTACAACCCTCGTACACGCATTGATAACACACAAGACTTGGATGTTCAGAAGTTCACTACAAATTAATGTTAACCCGTCCAAACAATTTAAGCATGGCTTTAAAGATCGCACCTTTATTTTGTGTTTGGTTTTATTGCTGTGAATGTAATGTTCTTTTAAAGAATTTTAAAATCTGTCTGTTGCCGATATCGCTCTCCAGCCTCTGGGCAAACGTTCTGAAAACTGCAAATAAAAGGAAATTTATAGAATTCTTGACATTTATTTGATTTCGACTTGAAATAACATCTTTCATTTAACTGCATGCATAATTCTTTTCAAGCTTCTCCTTCCTTTCCTTGTTAGAAGAGTTATATCACTAGACTAGAAATATTCAGAGTGGTATTTAATGGAAAAGAGAGTGGAAATTGTTTTGTGACGCAGTTAAATAGGAAACAATGTGTGGCCGCTTTAAAGATGTACTAACTTATTCATTGAGGTCGTAAAAGCAAATAGGCGTTAATATATTCACTATTCACGGGAAACGTCCTTTCAGATAGAGCTCAATTAATGAAATGTTGTTTCTGATCTTCTCAGCAGTGTGTGTCATGGAAGAAAACTGAAAATGAGGAAGGAAAAAGAGCTGAGAGTTGAATAGATGCTTACTAGGTTAACCATTAACCATTGAATAGATAATAAAATCATGCATTATTCAAACGGCCGAGGACATGCTTCTGAAAATTATGGATTTATTTATATTAGGGACAGAACATTCGAATCCTCGAATCCCGCGAATCTTGAAAAAGATTCGAGATTCGAAAACTCGAATCTTTGAGCTTTTTTCATCTTTCAAATCTTAACCTAAAAAACTTGGCGTTTGGTGCTTGTTGTAGAGCGATATTTGTTCGAATTTTTGTCAGCGTGAAATCTCCATTAAAGGTTTCTGATTGTTTTACATTGCCCTGAAAGCGTTCAGCGATTAGTGTTTTTATTAGCTGTTAAAACAAACATGTTTCTGTTTTTTGTTAATTTTTTGGTAGGAATTTACTCAATTTAGTTTTCCATGTTTAGTGTTTATCCACATTAACTCTTGAAATAATCCTCCCCACTTCTACACTTGCTATGATTTAAAAAAAGGTTTTGGAACTTTTTGTTTTTAAAGAAAAATGTCAAAAATGTGAATTGTAACTCAAATATTTTTTTTGTCAAATTATGTTCAGAAAATGGTAAATGAACCTCAAAGACTCAAGATTTATGTACTTCATATAGTAAATGCAAATTATAAATTTCATTTGTTATCTTCTTAATAAGTATGGGTATATTTTTTGAAAACTATTCTTGAATTTGTTTTTCATTAAACACGAACTTCAAATTTTGCTTCAATTAAAAACTTTTGATTTCATGAAGAAGTCTTTTCTTTCCCTTTTTTCTTATAATTTATCTTATATGAAGGATTTGAGAGATTCGAGAACCTTTTAGGATTCGGATTAGAGAAAATTTAGGATCCGTCCCTCCTCTAATTTATATCATTTAGTGTTTTTACTATGAATGTCGCTTGTAGAACTAAAGATATCAGCATCAAAATTTCTTTCAAATTTGAAGAAAAATCTTCTAAAGTATCTTTTTTCAGGGAGCGCATTTAATAGGTCTAATGGTTCTTCAGATAACTCGCAACTGCTGTTGTTTTATTTATCATCGGTGTGCAATTAAAAATCTTTGAAACAGCAGCTTAAGAATTCTTCAAGAAATTCAGAAAATCACAGGTTCAGCGGTTCTGGAAATTCATCGCTTTAAAAGTTCTAGAAATTTAGCTTTTGAACATTTTGCTGGAAATTCACATATTTGCAATTCACCTTGAAATTCGGCAATTCCGATCAGGTATTTCTAGGAATTCCGAAATTCACTGTTTCAATAGTTCTCTTAGAAACACGGAAATTGATTTTTCAAAATTTCAGAATTCTTGAAAAGAGCAGTTTCTGACAGCCCTTTAAGAAATTCAAGAATTCGCAGTTTTAGCAGCTTGTGCAGAACTCCAAAAATCCGTAGCTTTCCGGTGGTTCAAACATACGTGGATTTAGACAGAGGTATGGAAATACGCAGTGTTTTAAAAGTTCAGAAATTCACCTTTTGGATAGATCTACAAGGAATTCTGAAATTAAGAGTTTTATAAGTCTTGCTGGAATTTCAAAAAACACGATTTTAGCAGGCGTTTTTAAAAGTTAAAAAAAAACTGCGAATTCAAATTTAAATATAAAAATTTACAGTTTTAGAGCTCTTTGAAGAAGTTTGAAAATTTAGATGTGTTTCCAGAAATATTTCTTAAAGAACTCTAATCGTTTCTTTATAACGGGAATCAATCGAGCCTTACACGAGGGTCTATAAAGACTTGAATCCACAGTTTTTGCTCTAAAAAAGCGCAGGCACTACAAGGTTTACTCATCTGCCTTCCTCGCCAACGAATAATCGTGATGTCACTGAGTGACGTCACAGTCCTGACATGTGAATCATATATCTGAACTGTAGCTATGGAAGAAGATGTCTTGTTCACAATTTTTATAACTCAAACACAGAATAAAAGCTTATGCAAAAGATCATTTATATTAAATACAGGAGAAATTCACAGTCATGTGAATATCTTTAGTGACGGAGATTTCACAAACATCTCCCGCACACTTTCATTACGTAAAGAGAGTGAAAACGGCTATACTTTTAAATGTTAATTTAGTTACAAGGGGAATTGAAGAATTTGGTGGTGACCCTCTGTTTAACACATTCATTCATTCATTGCTGCACAAAACAAGAATGTGACAGGCACGACGTTCACTACGACAAACCTTCACCACCAGGCACCAAATGAGCCAGCCGACAGCGAAGCAAAAAATTCACGCATGCGCACTAGAGTCCAACGCTGCGTCCCTCTCAGTTTCGGCGCAGTGCTCCGCCTAGTTGAACAGAAAAAATGCAGTCGGATACTTTTTTAATGAGACCAAACATTGAGTCTATGCATAAGCTAAATGAGTTTGTTTTTGTGAGACCCACTTTTTCATTTTTGGAATCTTTCTCATGGCATGCAACAGTCAAAAGACGGTCAACCGACTTCCGTTTAACTGTGTCTCCTGTTCTGTGGTATTGGGTAGCATCATAGTCCAGAAGAGCTTGCAAATATGTGCTCCGCGTCTCCTTCGGCCGTCCGATACGCAGTTTGTCCTCCGAGCTGCAATCGTCACTTCTGAAGTTCACAAGCCACTCACGACACGTGCTTGCATCTACAGCTTTCTCGCCGTATGACGAACTAGTCAGTCCACTCTCGTGTTTCCGCAGAGGAATCAGATTGAACATGAACAATAGACGGTGAAGAATATTCACCACTTCGGTTGCCATGACCTCAGGTAAATGAGGATATGTGCGGTTTCTTGGTCGCCATGCCCTCAAGTAACCGCACGAGTGTGTTGTCATCTTTTCTGCACAACACGAAATTCTAACAAAAATTCAACTGTTTCGTTTATACACATCGTTACGTGTGCAGCGCCGAAATCTTATTCATAAACCATTCTTACTGCTTGTGTTTCCGCTTAACTCTAAAGTCAGCAAGGTAAAAAATAATTAGCTGCAATGAAATCGTGTGGTTGGTACAGATTAGAGGTGAGAAACGTTTTCATGTTGGAAGGCCGCCTTATGTTAGCTGTAATCTAAGAAGGCCGCATCATGCTAGCTGGAATCTAAGACTGCCGCATCATGTTAGCTGGAATTTAAGAAGGCCGCATTATGTCAGCTGGAATCTGAGAAAGCCGCATTGAGTTAGCTGTAATCTAAGAAGGCCGTATTATGTTAGCTGAAATCTAAGAAGGCCGTATTATGTTAGCTGAAATCTGAGAAAGCCGCATTATGTTAGCTGTAATCTAAGAAGGCCGCATTATGTTAGCTGTAATCTAAGAAGGCCGCATTATGTTAGCTGTAATCTAAGAAGGCCGTATTATGTTAGCTGGAATCTGAGAAAGCCGCATTATGTTAGCTGTAATCTAAGAAGGCCGCATTATGCTAGCTGGAATCTAAAACGGCCGCATCATGTTAGCTGGAATTTAAGAAGGCCGCATTATGTCAGCTGGAATCTGAGAAAGCCGCATTATGTTAGCTGGAATCTAAGAAGGCCGTATTCAAGAAACGTCAGTTGGATATAATTTAAAATGTACATTGTTTTTTAAACATCTAGCTACTATGCACGAACTAACTTCAAAAAATGAAAAACATATTGTTAATTCTAAAGTTAAACCTTTTAATGACTTTGTTGTGACTTCGTTTTGTTGCAAAGCATTTGAATATTTATACATACATTGGAATGACCAAGCGTTCTTTCGGAATCAGAGTCAACGAACATAAAACGTATACAAAATACGGTAAAGTAGCCACGGCACTATCCAGAGAAGTCAAATTCAAGTCCGCTACTCCTATGTGGGACAATATAAAGAAATTCGCTACCTACTCTACCCCTAAATGTACAGCCATTCGGGAAACCTTGGAGATCATTACCAACAGCGATACTTGCAATGATAGCGTCTTACTCGAGTTGCCACGAATTTGGAACCAATTTTTCAAGTAACGCCTTCTCCCTTTCAGGTTACCGCGCGCGCAACCGACGTGATACTTCGTATCTTTAAATGAATAGGCTATAACGTCGTATCTATTTATTATCAAGTCAGTTCGCCCGTTCAAATTTTTAAAGTGTTCTATTATTCCGTTTGCAGTTTCTGTCTAACTTTCTTAAAAAAGCCATCTGGTTGATGCGCGAAAGCTTGGAAACGCTTATGTGTCTATTTCCTACGCCAATAAATCGGATCGCTAGTATACTGTTACTATTTACTACTTAATGATGTACTGTTTCCTCGTTATCAATTTGAATATTTTTTTGCAACATGGAGGTCCGCACTTTTACCTGATCCTCTAGACGGGTATCCGTCATTTGTGACTTTAAGGTCGTCTTGATTTGGGTTTGTTAGGAGAATGTAGATTCGCAGCAATAAGTGGTTGAAAAGCAAGAAAGCATTATTCATGCATGTTGCCGAAGGCGTGGGTATTCTGCATTTTTCCGTATTTCAATTGGATCTTTCTTAGCGTCAAATAAGGACTTTGAAATGTCATCTTTTGAGAGCTCATTCAATTTCATCTGTAGTTCTTTAAGAGCCATGGAGACATCAACTAGGTAAGTTGAAATGCTAATTTGAGTGTGATGCCATGACTCTCAAAAACAGTGAACCTTCCATCGACTTCTCCAATTAATAAGCCTATAACAGCTGCGTATTCTTCAAATGATTCGTATGAATCATCCTGCTCATCAATGACCTTTGCTAACTGGGAAAATGTTCATCCGAAATTTCCTTTTGAAGAAGAAAAGTTTTGAAAAAAGACAGATTTTTTTTTCCGAAATGCGTGGATTTTTTGCCACATATACACTATATTGGCAAAGGTCACGGGGCACCTAGAAGAGAAACACAACATAGCATTTATAGACATTAATTATTACTGTGTCGGTCCACTATTGGCCTTCATGCATGCACTGACCCTTCGAGACATGCTTTCGACAAGATTTTAGAACACAGGTATACGTATGCGCTTCCATTCAGTACCTAATGCAGCCGCTAACTGTTGCTTAGTAGTAGGCCTTGGTTCCAAACTTCTTATGCGGCGCTCTAATTCATCCCATAGGTGCGCTATATGATTAAGATCAGGGCTCTGTGCTGGCCGGTCGACACACCATAGGGAATAACAGTTCTTGCTTTATCGCTCCGTGCATTATCCTGCTGGTACCATGAAGGCTCGGTTCCATAGTATTGCCACAGAGTTGCTAGGGCATAACTATCCAGAATATCGTGGTAGACGTGCTGTTTAACAGGTTTGTCCACGATAACCAATGGGCCGGGACGATACCACGAAAAACACCCCCACACGAGTACACTGCCTCCAAACTTGACCTTAGGAACAGTACACTGTGGTAAATAGCGTTTCTCCGGCTGCCGCCATACTCACACACGGCTATCAGACTGATGGATCGTGTATCTGGATTCATCAGTCCATAGGACCCGTTTCCATTGACTTAAGGTCCACGATAAATGTTCTTTACACCATGCTAAACAACTAGTAGCATTCCGAGTGGAGATGAAAGGCTTGTGGGCAGCCGCACGACAACGGTAACCCATGGAATGAAGTTCTCTGCGAATGGTACGTGTACATAGCGAGGTTCCAGCAGTTTTACTCACCTGTATACTGAGGTCTTGTGCAGTAGTATTCCGTCGATTAGCTGTAACGACTCTCCTGAGGCTTCAACGTCCTCTGCCATTGACTGTTTTTTGGTCTGCCGGTACGTTTTGGTGCTTCAGGCATGCCATGTGTCTTCCACTTATTCAGTACATCCGAAACAGTTGACTTGGGTATGTTTAAACGCCTCTCGGTTTCTCTTATGGACAACCCACTAATATAACACTCAACAATCTTTTCTTTCTCAAAATCAGTTCTCTCCCGCCGCGAGATTTTCACTCAACCTCACAGGGCGATATGATCGCGGTCAGCTTCAGGCTTGTTTTTATACCATTTGCAGCTGTACCGCACATCTTAACAACGCAGCGGATCCGTTCCATTGCTTTTGAAGGGGTGGCCGGTGATTTTTGTCAATAAAGTGTACATAAACTTAGTTTTACCTTGCAGAGAAATACTCACAATAATTTTGCTCCGACATGATATCACATAGGAATGCAGGATTTCTATAGAAATCGTTTTTAAATAATTCACATTGCTGATTCTGTTCTTCATGAAATTTAACTACTATATCTGTTCTCGTAAAGATAACATTTTTGCTAACACCTGTCCCTGAGACAGATACGCGGATATAGACAGGCTGTGTAACTATTCTCAAATTCTACTTCAAACGGAAAGACACGTGCTCCGTTCTCAAAGGCTGATAGTAGACTGGAGCCACCGCAGACTCTCCCGGATTCCCACCCTCGCCAACCAGCGTCGTGCGGTAGTGACGTCAGTCAGGTGGGTAAGCTAACGTACATTCTAGAGTCGCATTAGAACGAATTCATGAGCGTAGCGGGTGTCAAAATAGCCATTATGACTTACTGATGTTTTAAGTGTTGCCGTCAGCCGGGGAGCATTATTTCGTTGCATCTTCGCTTACCCTTTGGTATTTTAAATTCGGTCATCTTAAGAATAAAATAAAAATAATAAAGACGAACGAAACATAATAAAAACAATTTAGGAAAATCATGCAATGCTATGATTATGATACGCTTTCCAACATAAGAGAAATCATTACTCAAGTTATTACTCAAGTTATGAGGATAATGGCTGTAGAATAAATCTCGCTCCTATGACGTGACCTTTGACCCCATTTTGATGATATTCAACAGAACCGGCAGAGTATACTTCCGGAACAACATGATAAAGTTTTGTCTCAATCGAACCATTTTTACGCAAGCTATGACGTATAAGGGCAATGTAATGCATCCCGCCCCTATGTTCTGACCTTTGACCTCATTTCATCAATTTTCAATAGGGTTCGTCCCCAGGTGGTCCCCTACCACATACTAAAATTTAATCGAAATCGAACTATTTTTACGCAAGTTATGACGCATAAGAGCAATGGAATGCATCCCACTCCTAAATCCTGCCTTTTGACCCCACTTCGACCATTTTTAATAGGGTTCGTCCCCAGTGGTACCTTACCACATACTGAAATTTCACTGAAATCGAACCATTTTTACGCAAGTTATGACGCATAAGAGCAATGGAATGCATCCCACTCCTAAATCCTGCCTTTTGACCCCACTTCGACCATTTTTAATAGGGTTCGTCCCCAGTGGTACCTACCACATACTGAAATTTCATTGAAATCGAACCATTTTTACGCAAGTTATGACGCATAAGAGCAATGGAATGCATCCCAACTCCTATATCCTGCCCTTTGACCCCACTTTGACCATTTTTAATAGGGTTCGTCCCCAGTGGTACCTACCACATACTGAAATTTCATTGAAATCGAACCATTTTTACGCAAGTTATGACGCATAAGAGCAATGGAATGCATCCCACTCCTAAATCCTGCCTTTTGACCCCACTTCGACCATTTTTAATAGGGTTCGTCCCCAGTGGTACCTACCACATACTGAAATTTCATTGAAATCGAACCATTTTTACGCAAGTTATGACGCATAAGAGCAATGGAATGCATCCCACTCCTATATCCTGCCCTTTGACCCCACTTTGACCATTTTTAATAGGGTTCGTCCCCAGTGGTACCTACCACATACTGAAATTTCATTGAAATCGAACCATATTTACGCACGTTATGATGCATATGGGCAATGGAATTCATCCTGCTCCTATGTCCTGACCTTTTTAACCCATTTTGCCCATTTTCAATAGGGTTTGTTCCCAGCTTGCCCTCTTCCACATACTAAAATTTCAATGAAATCGAACCAATTTTTTCATAAGTTATGACGCATAAGGGCAATGGAATTAATCCCGCTCCTATATCCTGACCTTTGACCCCATTTCGCCGATTTTCAATAGGGTTCGTTCCGAAGTGGTGCCGAACCACATACTAAAATTTCATCGAAGTCGAGTCATGTTTACTCGAGTTATCGTGCGGACAGACGGACAAAGCTGGAGCATATACGCTTCTTCAACCTACGGTTGGAAAGCGTAAATAAAAGGAATTGTTCTGCCGTATTTGAATCACTCAAAAGGCCGCACTTCGTGGACTAGAAGGCCGAATGCGGCCTTGAGGACGTAGATTCGCCACCTGTGGTATAGACACTTTGACAGGGTACGTCTCAGATAATTTGTTCATCAGCAGAATAAGAACCGAACTGAATAATTTCAGGATTGACACCATTTTGTTGATTGAGCGAGCATGTGGAATGAAAGATAGGATATAAATTGCTGCTCGGGATTTTTTTTTTTTTATAAGGTCAGAGCAGCAGCGATTAGAAAAGTTTTCCCATTTATTTGTGTTAGTTTCTTTGCGAAAGACTGTGTGCCAGCCACCGAAGGGCATTGTTCCGAGTCGCCCCGCTGAATCGAAAAAATATCCGATATCCGTTGACCCAATTCTAGCGACATCGATAAGCTGGGAAGTGAGCGGTTCACATACATCAAGTGCTGACCGTGATTTCTTCATTTGTCGGAGATCGGAAAAATTGGCCTCTAACAATCATTTCACGTTCCCAGATTATACTTTCATGACATTTTTATTAATACGTTCCGTTCTGTGAAAAATGTGTGCATAACGTTGAAAAACTCAAATCGGAAATTGGGAAAAGGCTAATTTTCAAATTTCGTCAGGACTAAGGAAGTGTATTTTTTTTTTCAGTACCTATTCTAACTTTAAATACACCAATAAAATGCAGCGTGTAATTTGGACGAGCCCCGAATTTAACTTTTCCGCCTTTGACAGAAGAACATTATTTCTTTCTTCTTCTTTTTTTGTTCTGTAAACATGTATCTTTAAAAAACAGAAAGTGCACTTAAAAGTTTTTGTGCCGCCCCGGTTAGCAGTGGTCTTACCGCTTACTTTTCACAATGCGCCTGAAATTTTTCTTCTGAAAGCACCTCTCTTAAAAAAAAAAAAAAAGTACGCTGTAGAAAATTTTTGTGCTGCCCCAGTTGCACTGGCTTCTGACTATTCGTTTGAAATTTCCTACAAATTTTCTGATATTTTCTCTTTTCTTCCGTAAACGCGTCTCTTTAAAATAAAAAGACAGTACACTTTTTAAATTCCTTGTGCTTCACGGTTGCGCAGTGGTCTAAGCGATGAGTTCTAACAATTTGCCCGAATTTTTTTCTTTTCTGAGAACACGTCTCTTTAAAAAACAAAAAAGAAAGTACACTATAAAAAAAAATTGCCCTCCCCGATTGTTGCGCAGTGGTCTTAGCGCTGGCTGCTGACTATTCGTTTGAAATTTTCTGAAATTTTTTTCAAATTTTCTGATATTTTCTCTTTTTTAGCACGTCTTTTGTAAAAAAAGATCGTGCTTATGTTATCGGTTTGTCCGTTCGTCAGTCCGTCTGTACCCACGATATCTCTGCAACTGTTAGCCCGATTTGAAAAGTTCTTTTTGCATTGGGAAGCTTGAAATATGCGAATGATGATCCTTTATTTCGATTTTTTTTACGATGTACAATTTCTCCGCTAGAGGACGTAAATGCAGATGATGTCGAATCCAAAAATACGTTGCCGCCCCGGTGGCTCAGTGGTCTAAGGCGCTGGCCTTTGATCATTCGTCCGTAAGGGGTCCGGGTTCGAATCCCGGTCTGGCATGGATGTTGCGTTTGTCTTACGGCACTGGCTCTCTCCCTTCCCTGGAACCAGTGACCCTAAATTAGGGACGGGCGACTGCTTATAGCCCATTGAGTTGCTCACGGTAGTCGTTAAACCTCCAATAAAAAAAAAAATACGTTTTACTCCACATATTTGCTTCTAAACATCCGATTGAAAAAATTCATTCATCTTTCGATTCCATTTATGTAGAAGAGTGTTTTAGATGTTATTTTTTCAAATTACGCATAGATTTTCTCCGCTAGGGGGAGTAAAAGAAAATTACATTTGTCCCGATAACTCTTCTTTTAAAACTCCGATTCGAAAAAAAAAAAAATTCAGCGGATAGATCTCCTGATAGAAAATCTTTTGCATATAATTTCAAATTTTTGGTAAAGAATACTTTGGACACCAGGGGGCGTAAGCGCTAATTGTTGCTTCTGATTATTTGCCATAAAATCTGAGCTTCTCAAATATCGATTGAAAAAATTCTTTCGTGGACTGATGCCACTCACATCGATAAACCTTTTTGGAATATTTTTTTCCTAAAATATTCCACAGGTTCTCCTATTTTTGTCAATATCTGTACTTCTAGGAATCCGATTTTAAAAATTCCTTCTTTGTTGGATAGTGTTTTCCGTGTGACATGTTTTTCATATAAGTTCAAAATTTTCAAGTAATTCATAGACTTTCCGCTAGGGGCGTAGCGGTAAATTGCCTTTCCTCCTATATTTCTGCTTCTAAATCTGCGATTTGAAAATTTCTTTCTGCACCGGATACAGTTCAAGAAGGGAAATCGTTTGCACATAATTTCTAATTTTTGTAAAAAATGGTTTGGCCACTACGGGGCGTAAATCTTAATTTCCGCTTCTGATGTATTTGCAGCAAAATATAAGCTTCTAAAATTTCGATTGAAAGAAAAGTCGTTTGTTGATCGATACTACTCATGTCGGCAAATCTTTTAGGAACATTTTCTTTATGAAATAATGCATGGTTTCTACGCCAGGGAGCGTAGATGTATATCTTATTTTTGTGAATATATCTGCTTCTAGGAGTCTGATATCAAAAATTCCTTCTCTGTTGGATAGTGCTTCTAGTGTGAAATGTGGTTTATATAATTTCAAAATATTCAAGTGATTCATAGACTTTCCGCTAGGGGGCATAAATGCAAATTGCGTTTCCCCCTGTATCTCTGCTTCTAAATCTCCGATTTGAAAATTTCTTTCGGCACCGGATACAGCTCAAGAAGGGAAATTGTTCGCACATAATTTCTAGTTTTTGTAAAAAATGGTTTGGCCACCAGGTGGCGTAAATCTTTATTTCCGCTTCTGATGTATTTGCAGCAAAATATGAGCGTCTAAAATCTCGATTGAAAAAAGTCGTTTGTTGACCGAGGCTACTCATGTCGACAAACTTTTTAGGAAAATTTTCTTTTTGAAATAATGTATGGTTTCTACGCCAGGGGCGTAGATGTATATCTTATTTTTGTCAATATCTCTACTTCTAAGAGTCCGATTTGAAAAATTCCTTCTTTGTTGGATAGTGTTTCCGATGCGAAATGTTTTTCCTATAAACTCAAAATTATATTTTTCCACATAGTTTCTAATGTTTGGTAAAGAATGGTTTGGCCACTATGGGTCGTAAGTGTTAATTTCTGCTTCTGATGTATTTGTAGCAAAATCTGGGCTCCTGAAAACTCGACTGATTTTTTTTTCTTGGACCGATACGGCTTATATGGATAAACCTTTTGAGAATACTTTCTGCCTAAAATAATGCATGGTTTTCCCACCAAGGGACGTAAAGTCACATCTTATTTTCGTCGATATCTCTGTTTCTAAGAGTTAGTAAGCTCACGATTCGTTTACAGCAATATCTGAGGGATTAAAAACCAGACTGAAAATCTTTTTTCTTTCGTCAGATCTATTGTTTTCCATACCGGTTTCATTGACTTTGAATAGCTTTGATAAATTTAATTTAAGCCAGAACGATTCAAAAGACGTGCTTATTACACCCGAAAATTTGGTGTCATCTTTCTTGTTTTTTTCTGTAAACGCGTCGTTTTAAAAAGAAGAAAGTACACCGTTAAAATTTTTGAGCCGCAGCAGTTGCGCAGTGGTCTAAGCGCTGGCGTCAGACTATTCATTTGAAATGGGTCAAGGTTCGATTCCCAGTGAGGCATTGATGTTGTGTTTATCTTACTACATCGTACGGTAGTACTACAGTAGTAGCACTCTCTCCCTTCCGCAGGAACCAGTGGCCCCAAATTAGGGACGGGAGTCTACTTGTAGTCCACTTAGTTGCTCACGGTGCCGTTAAACACTCAAACATACAAGAAAAATATATTGTGGTAGGTTGCAGCAAAAAAGTGGTACTGCACTAGCTTCACCACTTCCTGAGGAAAGATAAACCATTGGGTGGTGCAAACAAAACCCAACTATATGGTACAAATTTGCAAAACCCATGTAGTTGGTTATTTTTTTTTTTTTTTTTTTGGAGGTTTAACGACCACCGTGAGCAACTCAATGGGCTATAAGCAGTCGCCCGTCCCTAATTTAGGGTCACTGGTTCCAGGGAAGGGAGAGAGCCAGTGCCGTAAGACAAACACAACATCCATGCCTGACCGGGATTCGAACCCGGACCCCTTACGGACGAATAATCAGAGGCCAACGCCTTAGACCACTGCGCCACCGGGGCGGCAGGTTTGGTTTGCACCACACAATGATTTATCTTTGCTCAGAAAGTGCTGAAGCTAGTGTAGTACCACTTTTTTGGTGCAACCTACCCCAAAAGTTTTTAACAGTGTACTTAGAGCGCGCCACGTTATTATTCCTTCGGTCTGTCTGTAAAGACGATATCTGTGCACTTGCAAGTGGGATTCGAAACCGCACATTTAAAATTTTCTTATGCAAAAAACTTCCGCTAGGTAGCGTAAGCGAAATTTTGTATTCTTCAGCACATCTACATTCTTAAAAATCGGTAAATTAATTTCGCTTTCCATAACGGCAACATTCTTAACCACATGCTCCATGCAATGTAGCCACTCTGATTGCGTAAAAGTACATTTTAACAATATCAGGTATATGTTTCTTTTTATCGTCCGTTGTATTATTACATTTCTATAAAAACAACTTGTTGTGACGTATATCATCACAGGAATTTATACTCAATGAAGTACTCTTACAACATTGTTTTATTTTGTTTGTAGCTCTTAGAAAGACATGGAGTGTTTTTCAAACCTGTAGAACACTCTTTAATCAGCTAAACCGATTTTTTTAGGAAGACAAGCTACGGTATGGCATCCTTGAGAAATTTTCCCTTGAAACCAGCCTTACGAAGATATGCATGCCATCATTGGTGTGGGATTCCTTGAGCTTCCGGTCCTTAGGAAATACCTTTATAATGGCAGATTCTATTGCTCTGCTTGAATTTTCATGATTTGCTCATGGAACCACATTTAGTAAAATATATTGTGATCTTGAGTGACATTCTTGGGAGTTTTATCCTTCGGAAGACATGCTATGTTATGATATGGCATCCTTGGGAGTTTGATTTTTAGGAAGACATGCTATGTTGTAGTGAGAATGTTTATGCTTAGGGATTACACTCAGAATGACATGGTGTGCTGTGGTGTGGCGCTCTTGGGAGTT
The DNA here is from genome assembly GCA_039090855.1 of Macrothele yani. Lineage (NCBI taxonomy): Eukaryota > Metazoa > Arthropoda > Arachnida > Araneae > Macrothelidae > Macrothele > Macrothele yani. The sequence continues at coordinate 24,728,568 of CM076991.1, read as the reverse complement.
TTGTCCTTGAGAAGACATGCTGTGTTATGGTATGGCATTCTTCAGACTTTTATCTTTGGGAATCATCCAAAAAGCAACGTGCTGTGGTGCGGTGCTGCATCCTTGGGAGTTTGATCCTTAGGAAGAATGCTGTGTTTTAGTGTCTCGTCGTTGAAACTTTTATGCATAGGGATCATGCTTAGGACGAAAAGCTGTGGTGTGTTGTGGCGTGGCGTCCTCAGAAGTTTTATCTTTAGAAAACCCTCTCAGTGAAAACGTGCTATGGGGCAATGTGGCATCCTTGAGAGTTTGACACTTAAGAAGACATTCTCAGCTGTGGTGTGGTACCTTTGGAATTTTTATGCTTAGGTACCACCCTTAAGAAGATATGTTATGGTGTGATGTGGCATCATTTGGTATTTTTATCTTAAAGTAGCACACTTATAAAGACATGCTGCGATTTTGTGTGGCGTCTTTGGCAGTGTTGTATCCTTTGGAGTTAGATTCTTGAAAAAACGTGCTGAGTGTGTAAGATATTTGAGCTTTTTATGCTGATAAACCATTCTATGCGGTGGTGTGATGATGTAGTATTTTTAGGAGTTGTATCCTTAACAAGATGTGCTGTGTTGTGCGAGATCTTTGATATTTTTATGCTTAGAACCCATGCTATGGGGTGGTGTGATCATGTAGTACCTTTGAGAGTTGTATCTTTAACAAGATGTGCTGTGTCATGAGAGATCTTTGATATTTTTATGCTTAGGGACCATGCTATGGGATGGAATGGTGTGATCATGTACTATATTTTGGAGTATAGGGGTGGTGGGATCATGTAGTATCTTTGGTAGTATAGGGGTGGTGGGATCATGTAGTATCTTTGGTAGTATAGGGGTGGTGGGATCATATAGTATCTTTGGTAGTATAGGGTTGGTGGGATCATGTACTATCTTCGAGAGTTGTATCCTTAACAAGATGTGCTGTGTTATGTGAGATCTTTGATATTTTTATGCTTAGGACCCATGCTATGGGGTGGTGTGATCATGTAGTATCTTTGAGAGTTGTATCTTTAACAAAACGTGCTCTGTTGTCTGAGATATTTGAGATTTCCTGCTTATCCTAAGGGGTGGTGTGACGATATCGTATCTTTAGGAGTTGTATCATTAACAGATGTGCTGTGTCATGAGAGATATTTGATATTTTTATGCTTAGGAACCATGCTATGGGATGGAATGGTGTGATCATGTAGTATATTTGGGAGTATAGGGGTGGTGGGATCATGTAGTATCTTTGGTAGTATATGGGGTGGTGGGATCATGTAGTATCTTTGGTAGTATAGGGTTGGTGGGATCATGTAGTATCTTCGAGAGTTGTATCCTTAACAATATGTGCTGTGTTATGTGAGATCTTTGATATTTTTATGCTTAGGACCCACGCTATGGGGTGGTGTGATCATGTAGTATCTTTGAGAGTTGTATCCTTAACAAAACGTGCTCTGTTGTCTGAGATATTTGAGATTTCCTGCTTATCCTAAGGGGTGGTGTGACGATATCGTATCTTTAGGAGTTGTATCCTTAACAAAACATGCTGTGTTGTGTGTCACACATGTGTGCGTAATTTGCACAGTCGTATCAGAATAAATATGACCACCTACCTAATAATGGGAATAACCGCCCTTGGTCCGAATGGCAGCGGAGAGACAGCGTGGCAGGGCCGCAATCATGCCCAGAAAGGTTTCCCGAGGCACACGTGCCCATTCGGACTGCAGTAGAGCACAGAGTACCCGGAGATTACGTGGCTGTAGTTCGGCACGTCGCACCTGTCGATCCAAATAGTACCACAAGTGCTCCATGGGATTGAGTTCGGGTGATTTCGCCGGCCTAGGGAGAACGGAGACATCGCTTACCTGTTCCCGGAAAACTAGTCACGTAACCCCTTTAGCGACGTGGTACGGCGTAATTTCCAGTGAGAAATTATGGCAATATAGATTATTAGCATTTATGAATAAAAGAATAAAAGAGATAGGTATCAACATTTAATTCAGGTGAACATTGTGGGCCACGATTATCGAACTAAAAACAAAAATGCATTTTTATTACCAATGCCTAACACTTTAACCTAAAAAAGATTTATTGATTACCAAAGATCCGTGTTATGGAATAATTTACCTTGTCAACTAACACATCAATAATTTTATTATTTTCGAAAGCAACTATAAAAGTTTGCTAACAAACTAAAATATAAAATTAATAGTTGGAAATTATTAAACAGTGTATATACACTGAAGAGCAATTGAATTAGAGACAGCTGGTGCTATGCAAGTGTGGCGCTGTGGGCTGCCCTGTAAACGAAAACGACATGACGTATGCAGCGATCCGACAATATAAAGAGTGATGCGACGGGAATCAGTAAGTGTCGGGCGCAGTATGGGTAAGACGATGGATCTAAGCGCACTTGATCGTGGGTAAATGGTCGGGGCCCGACTAATGGGTCACTCCATCTCGGAAGTCGTGCAGGCACTGGGATTTTCACGAGTCACTGTGTCACGGATGCACCGTGAGTACATCGAATCCGGTAAAACCATCCCTGCAAGGGCCAACTGCCGTGGACAACAGCGCGTGGATGAGCAGGGTCATCGTCGGCTAGCTCGCATTGTAACAGTGGTAAACGGGCCACAGTGCAAGAAATCACTCGGCAATTTAACGCTGGTGCACAAAAACGTGTAAGCAGCCACACTATCCAGAATCATTTCCTCGCTATGGGTACAGAAGCCATCGTCCCACGAGGGTACCGCTGCTGACCGCACATCACAGGGTGCAAAGTTTAGCATGGGCGCGGGAACATCGCCACTGGACCCAAGACATGTGGGAAAAATGTTGCCTGGACTGATGCGTCGAGATTCACATTGGTACATGCGGATGGCAGAATACAAGTACAGCGCAAACCACATGAAGCGATGGATTCTTCTTGCCAGCAGGGTTGGTAGGGGTGGCATTCTCGTCTGGGGACAGTTTACGTGGACTGAAATGGGACCCCTGGTACGTGTGACATCGTCCCTCACAGGTCAACGTTACCGTGATAACCTGGACGACCATTTGCTCCCATTTGTGCGTCTTCAGCATCCCACTGAGGACCTCACCCTTGCAACAAGACAGTGCACCGTGCCATCGCCCCCGAATTGTATCCGAATGGTTGGATGAACACTCAACCGACGTGACCTTGCTTCCTTGGCCAGCTAGGTCACCTGACCTAAATCCCATCGAGCACATATGGGATGCCATCGAGAGAGATGATTGAGGCTCTGACCCCCCCCCCTTCCGCTCCATCAAATCTTCGTGAACTGTGGGAGCTTGTTCAGGGGTCGTGGATCCGTATGTCTTCCCAACGCTTCCGGTGTCTTGTCGAGTCCATTCCGAGACGAATCGCCGCCGTCATCAGGGCGAAAGGTGGTGCTACACGTTACTAGACAGGTATCTCTTATTCAATGCCCTTCAGTGTATATTTATCTGTAGTAGTTGTCCAACGGACGCCACTATTTGGAAGATTTTCACTTTGGATCTCGTCCTTTGGATTTAACTGCTATAATTGATATACAGCCAGTGCCTTTGATGCTCGCCGGGTGGAGGCTTCTCGGTAGCAGGGCCCATCTTAAGGATTTGTAATCTGGGGGGTTGACAGAGAGGCACACATGGCGCCGTTGATTGTTGGCCACCGTAGCGTGAGGCTAATGAGCTCGGCAAGATATCCAGAGATCTGGGATTCGGATCCCCAGCGGTGACCGGACAATTTTTCTGTTGCTATGAGTTAATAAAACGTGGAAAGAGCGATGTCTTTGTTTATTCAATGGCGCCACGTATTTGGAGGATTTTCACGGAATCTAACTACGGAACTGCATAAAACCGAATCTGACTACGGAACTGCATAAAACCAAATCTGACTACGGAACTGTCGCGTCTAAATTCGGAATCTAACTACGGAACGGTCAAATCTAACTACGGAAGTGCAAACTACACAATTTAACTATGGAACTGTTAGGTCTAATTACGGAACGGCATGCTACGGAATCTAATTACGGAATTGTCAGATCTAACTACGGAACTCCATTCTACGGAATCTATTTACGGAACTGCATAATACGGAATCTAATTACGGAACTGCATACTGCGGAATCTAACTACGGAACTATCAGGTGTAACTATGGAACTCATACGGTGTCTTGTCGAGTCCATGCCGAGACGAATCGCCGCCGTCATCAGGACGGAAGGTGGTGCTAAACGTTACTAGACAAGTATCTCTAATTCAATTGCTCTTCAGTGTATATATGCGTAAATTTTATATGTGCAGGACGTTTGGCTTAGCTACGCAGTTTAGGGGAACGGGATTCACTCAGGCTATATGCACTATATTGATAAAAGTCACCGGACAACCCTTCAAAAGCAAATGAACGGATCGCCTGTGTTGTTAAGATGCGCGGTACAGCTGCAAAAGGTATGAAAACAAGCCTACAGCTCACCGCGATTACATCGCACTGTGAGGTTTAGTGTAAATGCCTCAGCGGTAGAGAACTGACTTTATGAGAGGAAAGATTGTTGTGTGCTATATTAGTGAGTTGTGCATAAGAGAAACCGAGAGGCGTTTAAACATACCCAATTCAACTGATTTGGATGTACTGAATAAGTGGAAGACACATGGCGTGCCTGAAGCAGCAAAACGTACCGGCAGAATAAAGGAAATCAGTGATAGAGGACGTCGAAGCCTCAGGAGTGTCGTTACAGCTAATCGACGAAGTACTGCACAAGACCTCGGTGTACAGGCAAGTAAAAATGCCGGAACCTCGGTACGTAGACGTACCATTCACAGAGAACTTCATTCCATGGGTTACCGTGGTCGTGCGGCTGCGCATAAGCCTTTCACCTCCACTCGAAATGTTACTCGTCGCTTAACATGATGTAAAGAACATTTATCGTGGATCGTGAATCAATGGAAACGGGTGGCCGCCAGGGCAACGGTAATTTACCACAGTGTACTGTTACTACGGTCAAGTTTGGAGCAGGCAGTATACTCGTGTGGGGATGTTTTTCATGGTATGGTCCCGGCCCATTGGTTATCTTGGACAAACCTGTTAACCAACAAGTCTACCTCGATATTCTGGACAATTATGCCCTACCAACCCTTTGACAATACTATGGAACCGACCCTTGTTGGTACTAACAGGACAATGCACCGAGCCATAAAAGAAGGACTGTTATGGCGTGGTTTGACGATAATTCCGTATCGTGTTTGGATTGGCCAGCACAGAGCCCTGATCTTAATCCCATAGAGCACCTATGGGATGAATTAGAACGCCGCATAAGAAGTTTGGAACTAAGGCTTACTATTAAGCAACAGTTAGCGGCAGCATTATATACTGAATGGAAGCGCATACCTATCGTTGTGTTCCAGAACCTTGTAGGAAGCAAGTCTCGAAGGATCAGTGCATGCATTAAGGCCAAAGGTGGACCCACACCGTACTAATGTATGTCAATAAATGCTATGTTGTTTTTCTCTTCTAGGTGTCCGGTGACTTTTGTCTATATACACTGCTGGCCACTCAAAATGCAACACCAAGACAGACACGAGATAGCAAAGCCAGATTTACTGGACACATAACAACGGATACAAAGATGAAACGATTGAGCTTACAGGCCCGTGCGACTTGCGGAACACGCAGACATCAATAGCTCGTGTGGCCCCGATGGCTGGCAATAACGGCCGCTACACGCCGCGGTATCGAACGAAAATGGCTCTGGATGTAGGCTTGGGGTATGTCGGTCCAGGCTGCTTCCATACGTTGCCACAGTTCATCAGGCGTAGCCGCGGCGGGTGCTTGCCGGGCCACTCTGTAACCGATCAGCGACCAGACGCGTTCGATGGGCGACATATCGGGAGAACAGGCTGGCCACGGCAGCAGTGACACCTGGTGGGCCGTGAAGAATTTTTGCACGATGCGTGCCATGTGCGGGCGCGCATCGTCCTGTTGAAACGTGGCCGCTGGAAGGTCCTGCAGGTAAGGGAGGACTACAGGCTCCAAAACGTCGGAGATGTAGCGGTGGCTGTTGAGTGTTACCTTTAATGCGTACCAGAAGGGTGCGGGTGTCACATCCAAGTGCGCCCTAAATCATAACGCCAGGCGACGGACCGATATGACGATGCATAATGCAGGAGTCGTACAGTATCTCGCCGCGGTGCCGTCACACGCGGATCCGGCTATCGTGGTGTTGCAGGCAGAAGCGGGATTCGTCGGAGAAGACAATATCGTGCCATTCCGTAATCCAGGTGAGGCGTTCAACGACCCACTGCCGCCGCACTCGCCGGTGGTGTAACGTCGATGGTAATCGAAGCAATTTTCGCCGTGCGACAAGTCCCTGCTCCTGCAGATGACGTCGAACGGTACGTGCTGACACACGTTGTGGCGCAACACATCCTAATTCCTGTGCTAACGTTCGTGATGTGGCGGTGCGAACCGTCAAGGCCCACCGCACAACATGCCTGGTCCTCTCGTTCGGTGGTGTACCGCGGCTGCAGCAATCAATCACGTCGGTCCGTCCGTCCCTCCTACACCCACCGAATCTATACTCGCCTAACTGTGGCTGGATGTCGTCCCATACGGGCGCTGATGTCTCGGTACGATGAACCGCTGTCGCGATAACCCATTATTAGTCCTCTGTCGAACTCCGAAACCTGCTGGAATGACTGCCGTATTCTGTTACGAGGCATCAGGAAGCTTCCCACGCACAAGTCCGGCAGCACAACACACTTCCACAACTTACACCTTACCTTCTGTGCACCCTTCTTATAGTGCTTCTCGGTGGCGAGCCGTGAGCACATGATTTGCATATGCCCTGCAATGCTAATTGTTTGCATGTCCTCTCGCGGGCGAAGCATGCTGCCAATTTCATGCCAATCGGATGCTTCCTTCTTGGTGTTGCATTTTACGTGGCCAGCAGTGTAGTTTATATATATAACCTTTTACTCAGTTTCCGGTTCTGGGGTTACCCTGTACAAAAGTATTTATATGTTTTCTTCTCAATATTATATATTACAAAATTAATATTGAAATATGATTGTCAGACGTAACCGCATAACGAAAAATAAAGGAAATGAAAAAGGTGATTCCACCTAAAACTCTCTGCCCTACATTTCCAATGGTAAAAACTTCTGTAGGAATTTTCTTCGCAATTGATTTATTCCCAAGAATGAAAAATTTTACATCTGTAAAAATAGTTTTGATTCGTAGCATGTCATACTTAATATTTGCTAAAACATAATCATTATTACATTAAAAATCAGTAATTTTTTCTTGGTTAATGTTGAGGCCTGCTAATAGATGGCGCCGCTCATGCACTGATGACGTCAGTGGGCAAACAAATGTTTGATAGCTTACTTCGGATTTAGAAATCAGCAGTACCTACAGTAATACTGATTTTTCTTTTTAATAATTTTATTAATTTTCGGAATGGAATCAAAGCTGAGTTCACCCATGGGATAGTCTGGAATGTTTTTGGAATGGTTTGAGCCACTTAGATTAAATGTTCTGGCAAAAATTCCACTGAAAATATCAGGCAAACTGTAGGTACTGCTGATTTCTAATTCCTAAGTAAGCCTAAAAACACTTGTTTGTCCACTGACGTCATGAATTTACAGGTTGCGCCATCTATTTGCAGGTCTCAGCATTACCCAAGGAAATGTCATTGAGTTTTTATAAACTTATGGTTTAACTTTCAGCAAATGATAGGCAAACCATGATGTAATTTAAAGTTATTTTTATCGAAATATCAAATTTCATACTTAGGGAATTAATTGTGAGGAAAATGTCTCTACAGAAGATTTTACCATTGGAAACGCTGGGGAGAGTTCTTAGGTGGAATCACCTTAACTCGCTAGGACTCGCACAGTGAATATTTTTTCTAACAGTGAAAAATAAATGGCAATTTCTTAGTTCGTAGAAATGATTGAACACTAACGCGCCGTCTGAGTTTTATAACATTTTTTTATTGATTGGAGGTTTAACGACCACCGTGAGCAACTCAATGGGCTATAAGCAGTCGCCCGTCCCTAATTTAGGGCCACTCGCTCCAGGGAAGGAAGAGAGCCAGTGCGGTAAGACAAACACAACGTCCATGCCTCACAGGTATTCGAACCGGACCCCTTTTGGACGAATGATCAGAAGCCATTGCTTAGACCACTGAGCCACCGGTGCGGCTTTTATAACATCCTCTATGTATAGTGGCAGCGAGGGGTTAGTTATCTCTGTTTTTGCAGAAAGAATATTTATTTGTTTACGTCGTCTAGTGTGATTGGTTCTCGCATCGTGCGAGTTCTAACGTGTTTTGTGTTATTCAGGTAATTTTTACACACAGCTCAACATTTATCAGAAAAAAACTTATCTTCACGCCAAATCCTGAGTAAGGATAATGCCTCTATTACTTACCACGAAGAAAGCGCGCGCGCACACACACACACAAAAGAGTTGCAGTAAATGTGGAAAGCCTACCTGTCATGATCACACCACATATATCTGGTTCTCGTGCGCTAATAACGACTTAGACGATAGATAAATATTGTCGTTTATAATTTTTGTAAAACGGTTAGTGCTTAGTGTTATATAAAAGTGTATAATTGTGTTTTTTTAAATTAATATACTATTTTGCATTATTTGACATTGATTTTTACTTTTGAGTGTAATAAATACCTATATTGAATATTTTATTCTATATATGTGTTTAATTCAGTGTTATATAATAGACCTGTATAATAAGCTTCGTCTGTCCCTAACACTCTGACGTCATCAGTACTTGCAGCGTCATCTGCTTTTATCCGGTGGCTGAAATCGGAACTAAGCTCACCGCTATCGCACGATATACGTAAAATCAAGGAGACATACCGGAATATAAAATAAAGTTAGTAAGACAAACGACTTCATCTGTGGAAACACGCACGTGCTCGAACAACTGTCTGCGACGTTTGTTCTGTTACGTAGATGTTATGTCGTGTTTCATTTCATTTTCTTCGCATTGGAGAGTAATTTCATAAAAAGGAATCAGCGTTATTTTCTTTCATAAAAAGGAACACGTAAAATTGTAAGAAAGTAACTTCAGGCGTAGTTTTGATTCAGTCACAGCTTTTTAACCTGAGTGTGGCACGGGTTGTGAGCTTTTGAAATCTATTATAATAAATATATACACTGACGGAAAAAAATCCCAACACCCCGAAAAAATTGTTGTGGAGGAATGAAATGTCGGTAATACATTTGTCTAGGTAACATATTTAATCGATTAAGGTTTCATGATCACAGCTTATTGTAAGCGCGAGAAGAGCCATTTTAAATGTGAAATGCAGGTACACTAATAACCGGTGTAACCGCCAGAATGTTGAATGCAAGCACGCAAACGTTCATGCATTGTGTCGTACAGGTGCTGGATGTCAGTTTGTGGGAAGGAGTTCCATGCCTGTTGCAATTGGTCGGTCGGTCAATACAGGGACGGTTAATGCTGGTTGGGGGTGACGCTGGAGTTATCGTCCAATGATGTCCCATACGTACTCGATTGGTGAAAGATCTGGTGATCTAGCAGGCCACGGCAACATGTCGACACTCTGTAGAGTATGTTGGGTTACAACAGCGGTATGCGGGCGAGCGTTATCTTGTTGGAAAACACCTCCTGGAATGCTGTTCATGAATGGCAGCACAACAGGTTGAATCACCTGACCGACGTACAACTGTGCCGTCAGAGTGCGTGGGATAACCACGAGAGTGCTCCTGCTGTCATAGGAAATTGCTTCCCAGACCATAACTCTAGGTGTAGGTCCAGTGTGTCTCGGCAGCAGACAGGTTGGTTGCAGGCGCTCACCTGGCCTCCTTCTAACCAACACACGGCCATCACTGGCACCCAGGCAGAACCGACTTCCATCAGAAAACACAACAGATCTCCACGCCGTCCTCCAATGAGTTCTAGCTTGACACCACTGACGTCGCGAACGGCAGTGGTTTGGAGTAAGTGGAATGCACGCTACAGGGCGTCTGGCTCGGAGCTGTCCTTCAAGTAACCGATTTGTAACAGTTCGTTGTGTCACTGTGGTGGCAACTGCAGCTCGAATTGCTGCCGCAGACGCGGTGCGCCACGGCCATACGCCGTACACGGCGGTCTTCCCTCTCAGTAGGGCCACGTGGCCGGCCGGAACCCGGTCTTCTTGAGGCAGTACCTTCCCTTGACCACCGCTGCCAACAATCATGCGAAGTGGCTACATTCCTTCCAAGTCGTTCTGCAATATTGCGGAAAGAAAATCCACCTTCTCGTAGCCCTATTACACGACCTCATTCAAACTCCGTGAGCTGTTGATAATGGCTTCTTCGTCTTCTTAAAGGCATTCTTGACTAACATCAACACACTACGTCGAATCTCAACGATAACGAACGCTCACGAACGTTACAGCGCGTATTTACAGCAAACCTGCTTTGCATGTTCCGAGGGGCGCTACTAGCGCCACACGTATGCGCCGAGCGCGAAATTTGCATAGACGTCATCTTACAGATGTACTCTCACCGCCTACCAACTGTCGTTTATCTAACACAACCCCTTCTTGGTGTTGGGATTTTTTTTCCGTCAGTGTATGTGCATGGCACGGGTAATGAGCAGAAATTTGTTATAACAAGCTGATAACCCGTGAATGGCACGGGTTATGAGCTTTTTAAATCTATTATAGCAAATACATATGTGCATGGCACGGGTTGTGAGCAGAAATTTGTTATAACAAGCTGATAACCCGTGAATGGCACGGGTTATGAGCTTTTAAGTCTATTATAACAAACACATATGCGCATGGCACGGGTTATGAGCTTGTTCTAACAGATTTGTACATAATAAGTGTATATGGTAAATAAATAAATACTTAATAGAAGAATAAAAGAGGTGAGAGAGAAAATAACACCCGCGAGTTCTCGGGTTTTGATAAGAGGTACGCATATTGGTGAGTTAATGGTGTGGTGTTAATTCTAAGACATCCTTACGAACCATCGTAATAAAACTATCTGCAAACTTGTCAGAATTGCAGTGGCACATTTAGAAGTGTTAATGATTTGACTTTTACTGTAATTTCAATTTCCCATTATCTGGTATAGGGTTTATCAAATAAGCACTATCATCCGCAGTGTCTGTAAAAGCATTTAGTTTCATACTTTAACACCGAAGAAATGTCTGAAAATGTCGCCATTATTGCCATCTTCCTTTCGTCATCATAATAATGGAACTCTGCAGCCTTTTGCATTAGTGCGAACCAAGGAAAGATAAATTCAAATCCGCAGGGACGTAAGAGTTCTTCCAGTTCTTTAAAAACGTGCTTCTGATTATATCGTCGCTGAAATCCACCTAGATCGATAGGAATCTCGAGAGCGAATAAGGCTTCACAAAGAATAAAAAAAAAATCAATCCTCGGCAATCTTTTCCAATATAACTCGGTACTGATTCTTTATGCGCATAAAGTGCTGTATCTTCGAAGTCTGGAGGGAGCAGGAAATACCGAGCTTAGATGCAAAGCACCGATACAGGCTGTTTGTCACTGGTCACAAACCGTGTTTCGCCCAATTGAAATACAAGTAAAAATAGGATCGGCACGCTCCGGGCGCTATTTCGTTATGTTATTGCGGCGGCAACCAGAAATCACAGCTCTCCAATCGAATGCTGAAGCAGGTTCAGTGTTTACGGTTGTTATGAAAAGCGAAAATTGCTGCTGGGGAAATGCTAAGTCATTCGCCGACGACGAAAAGGAAATTTTCTCCATCGAAAACTCATTTCATTGAGATCAACCAAACCTTTGAAGGATTTTAATGTTTTCTTTTTGTTAGCACAAAGCTAACGAAACTTCGAGATGCAATGTGAATCTTACCATTTTAAATGTCAAACACGATCTTCCGAGAAAGACAAAGTGTGTGTGACAGAGAGAGAAAGAGAAAGCACGGACGGGAGAGAGTAATATGACCCAGCAAAAACAGTTATGCTGGGCCAGCACTGGCCCATTGCTGGCAGCCAGCACTGCCAGCAATGGCCCAGCACCATGTTGCCGCTGCCGAACCGTCAATAAAATGTCCGGACGGCCAACAGAAGGGCCAGCAGTTCAGGCCAGCAGCTGGCCGACAGTTGGCACCCCCATCAGTTGTCATATGCCACAACAGGGCCATCAGTGGTCCATCACAGGCAGTGGCTGCCAAAAGTGGCCCATAAGCGGGCCTGCAGACACATGCCATAAATGGTGGCTAGCCAAATGTGGTCCACCAATGGCCCAGTAGTGGCAGCCGGCGGTCACGTGATTGTGTGACGTAACTGATGGCTAGCCAAATGTGGTCCGTCAGTGGCCCAGTAGTGGCAACCAACAGCTGTTAAAATGCACTGAAAGCGTTTGCTACTACAAAATGCCCAAATAATGCTCGAAAGTTATATTATATAAACTTGATTCTGGTTGCATAATGAAATTTATATATTCTCTGCATTGCAATTAAATGTACCATTTTTTGCAATGCAGCCAAATACGTAAAAATTTACTTTGACAGTAAACATTTGTATAAAATAATATTCAAGGGCTTTTAACATGTAAAGTTCTTAGGTTATGAAATTGCGAACATAAGAATTATTATAATTTCCCCAAGTTTCCAATGATAAAAACTTCTAGACATTCGTCCAGTGGCGTCGGGTCATTATAGGCATCTGGGCAGCCATGTATGAACATGAGAGAATTGTTTTTTCTTTTAACTGGTAAAATCCATATTAGTAAGCAGTTCCGAGATTTTTTGAATACAAATGTGAGCCCCTACAATAATCGAGTGGCACATTACCCGTCATCTCGTTGCCTTGATGAAATTTCGGGGAACAGTAATGAATGAGCAGATGCGCGCTGAACTGCGCGTGCGTAAAACTGTCCACCATTACAGCCTTCCATATCTGTTCACTAAAGCGCAATAAATGCCTCCGCGATGTTAGTGGCGACACCCGTCATCTCGTTGCCTTGATGAAACTTCGGGGAACAGTAATGAATGAGCAGATGCGCGCTGAACTGCGCATGCGTAAAACTGTCCACCATTACAGCCTTCCATATCTGTTCACTAAAGCGCAATAAATGCCTCCGTGATGTTAGTGGTGACACCCGTCATTTCGTTGCCTTGATGAAACTTCGGAGAACAGTAATGAATGAGCAGATGCGCGCAGAACTGCGCATGCGTAAGACTGTCCACCTCAAACAGAAAGGCTAAGGTGGATCCACCTAAAATCTTTGCATTGTATTTTCAATGGGAAAGCTTCTGTAGCCATTTTCTCCAGAACTAATGCGCTCCCAACGATGAAAATGCGATCATCGATAAAAATAACTTCATATTATAGCCCAGTATACTTAATATTTTCTAAAACGTAACCATAATTATATTAAAAATCAATAGCTTTTCCTTTGGTGGTGGTGTTGAGACCAGAAAATAGATGGCGTCACATCTACATGTGACTTACTAAATGCTATCACGTCGCATATTTTTCAAAAATTTTATTAATTTTCGAAATGAAATCAAAATTTGAGTGCATCCATACGACAGCCTGGAATGTTTAGAATGATTTGAGCCACTTACATTAAATGGTCTGATAATAATTTAGCTGAAAATGCTAACAGAATTATAGATGCTGCTGATTTTTAATTCCTGCAAGCTATTATAGATGCTGCTGATTTTTAATTTTTACAAGCTCACTTTGCAACATTTTCAGCTAAAATAATGTTAGAATATTTAATCTAAATGGCTCGAATCATTCTAAACATTCCGGACTATGGCATGGATGAACCCAAGTGTTGATTGCAGTCCAAAAACAAGTAAGAAATGTTTTGATTAAAAAAATGCAAAAATGTAGAGCTATCAAAGATCACAAAGCAAGAACTAGTTTTCAAATCCACAAAAGAATAATATTAAAATGTGTGAATTATTAGGAGCACCTACCTAATGATGTATTGGGCCTCCCTTGACCTGCAAAATGTCCTCGATTTTATATGTCATAGATTCAACGAGGTGGGGAAATCGTTCTGTAGGTAGGTGTGTTCAGCAAAGTGGATGCGATATTGTCCAGTATTCGTTGGAGAAGGATCTCTGTTTTTAATAGGGTTCGTAATTTCAACACAAACGTGTTGAGTTGAGTTGAGGTCTGAAGACTGTAAGATCCATTTTTCCACTCTGAATACGATTTTAAGCTCCTGGAACCATTTAATGCGGATCCCAGCAAGGTAGTAAGCTCCATTTTCGTGTTATATGTAGCACTATCGATTAGGAAGCTCCCTGCACATGTACAGCTGTGTAGCCGTCGTGAAGTCATGTGGAGATACCTCGTAGCACAGAAATCCGGTTCTCGTGGTATAAAGGAACACAATGTCCGATATAAAAATTATGTGTTCCTTTATATATAATAAAGGAACACAATGTCTTATACAAAAACAGAAGCGAGACTTTTACAACGCCATTATGAATTTGTACACTAAACGCAACGTAGCAGCTACTCATCCTTCCGTTCTGTTGACACAATATTCAGGCCAATTCTCTTGCTGTGTATTAACTGAAGTCTCATTCGTCGAAGCTAACGACCTCGATCCGAGTACTACAGAGTCTAGATGTGTTAGTCTTGTGCCCGCTTCAGAGGGGTTATACGATTTTTACCAATCACAAGAGCGAAGCACGAAACAACATATTTTGTTTTAACCCAATCGCTCTAATGTGCGGATTGATATGTATGATAAACTTCACCTCTCGTTGCAGCTATTCAGCTGCTCGTATACTTGACGCAAGGCTTTTGGTATCTTAATTCACAGACCACAGAATTAAAACCTTCATGTAGATGTACGTAAGCGTCTCTGTCACAGCGTATATGCAAATTATATGGTCACATAGGTCACTACGTGATGCAGGCAACTAGTTAGGACTGCTATTCGGCAGTATTCGTTAATAGATTTGATCACAATAGAAACAAGAAAGATGACACCGAATTTTCGGGTGTAATAAGCATGTCTTTTGAATCCGTTCTGACGCAAATTAAATTTACCAAAGCTATTCAAAGTCAATGAAACCGGTTTGGAAAATAATAGATCTGACGAAAGAAAGAAGATTTTCAGTCTGGCTTTTTATCCCTCAGATATTGCTGTAAACGGAATCGTGAGCTTACGAACTCTTAGAAACAGAGATATCGACAAAAATAAGATGTGACTTTACGCCCCTGGTGGGAAAATAATGCATTATTTTAGGAAGAAAGTATTCTGAAAACGTTTATCCATATAAGCGGTATCGGTCGAAGAAGAAAAAATTAGTCGAGTTTTCAGGAACCCAGATTTTGCAACAAATACTTCAGAAGCAGAAATCAACACTTATGATCCCTGGTGGCTAAACTATTCTTTACCTAACATTATAAATTATGTGAAAATTATTTCCCATCAGGTCTTGTATGCGATACAGGAAGAATTTTTCAAATCAGAGCTTTAGGAGCCGAAATAACGCAGAAGACGCAATTTACCTTTGTGCCCCCTAGCGGAGAGTCTATGATTTACTTGAAAATTTTCAATTTATCGGAAAAACATTTCGCTTCGGAAACACTATCCAACAAAGAAGGAATTTTTCAAATCGTACTCTTAGAAGTAGAGATATTGACAAAAATAAGATATATATACATCTACGCCCCCTGGCCTAGAAACTATGGATTTTTTCAAGAAGAAAATTTTCCTAAAAGGTTTGTCGACATGAGTAGTATCGGTCCACAAAAGACTTTTTTCAATCGAGATTTTAGAAGCTTGTATTTTGCTGCAAATACAACAGAAGCGGAAATTAAGACTTACGCCACCTGGTGGCCAAACCATTTCTTGCAAAAATTAGAAATTATATGCAAACGATTTCCTATCAGGAGCTATATGCGGTGCAGAAAGAATTTTTCAAATCGGAGATTTAGAAGTATAGGGGGAACGCAATTTACCGCTACTCCCCTAGCGGAAAGTCTATGAATTACTTGAAAATTTTGAAATTATATGAAAAACATGTCACACAGAAACCACTATCCAACAAAGAAGGAATTTTTCAAATCGGACTCCTAGAAGTAGAGATATTGACAAAAATAAGATGCACATCTATGCCCCCTGGCGGAGAAACTGTGGAATATTTTAAAAAGAAAATATTCCGAAAAGGTTTATCGATGTGAGTGGCATCAGTCCACGAAAGAATTTTTTCAATCGATATCTTAGAAGCTCAGATTTTATGGCAAATACATCAGAAGCAAAAATTAACACTTACGCCCCCTGGTGGCCAAAGTATTCTTTACCAAAAATTCGAAATTATATGCGAAAGATTTTCCATCAGGAGATGTATCCGCTGAATAGAAAATTTTTAAAATCGGAGTTTTAGGAGAAGAGTTATCGGGGAAAATGTAATTTACTTTCACGCCCCCTAGCCGAAAATCTAAGCATAATTTGAAAAAGTAACTATACTAAAATACTCTTCGACATACATGGAATCGAAAGATAAAAAAAATTTCAATCGGATATTTAGAAGCAAATATGTGGAGTAAAACGTATTTTTTAATTCGACATCATCTGCATTTACGCCCTCTACCGGCGAAATTGTATATCGTAAAAAAAATAAATAAATAAAGGATCATTTGCATATTTCAAGCTTCCGAATGCAAAAAGAATTTTTCAAATCGGACTAATAGTTGCAGAGATATCGTGGGTACAGGCGGACGGACGGACAAACCGATAACATAAGCACGATCTTTTTTTACAAAAGACGTGCTAATTAATGCAATTATTGAAAAAAACGCGACGTGATAGCATTTAGTAAGGGACATATAGATGTGGCGCCATCTATTTTCTGGTCTCAACACCAACAAAGGGAAAGTTATTGATTTTTAATATAATTATGGTTAAATTTCAAAAAATATTAAGTATAGTAGACTATAATAATAGTTATTTTTATCGATGTTAAAATTTTCATGAAGTCATTAATTGTGAAGGAAGTGGCTACAGAATATCGTTCATTGGAAATACATGGCATAGATTTTAAGTAGATCCACCTTAACAGTAGCAATTTTGCTTCTGCGTCGTCGGACAGTGGGCGGTTGATTTTCGTTTGTGGAGTTAAGAAAGCTGTTAGGTTCGCTCGTGAAAGTAAAATGAACAAAAGGACTTTTTATTGGAATACCCTTTCAATTTATTAAGGGATGAAGAAAAATAACCGTTAAAGTCTTTGGGCCCACATCGACCAAATATTTGATTGGGCCAAAAATGTAAGAAGCAGTCAAGAAATTTTAATGTGGAGTTATAGCAAAATATACTGGTTAACTGGAAGCGAAAGAGAGCACACTTTGTTTTGTTTCTACTGTTTTGTTCCTACTGGGGTTTTTTTTTATGTTATGCAGCACTGCATATACAGGGTATGCCAAAAGTCACAAAGCCCCCTTGTATTTCAGAAACGGGAGGGAAACTGCAATAACTGAATACCCCAGCAAAGAGTCGGTGAGAGGTCCTATCTTTTAGGCTATTTGCGGAACATGGCCGTCATCTTGAAATCGGCAATAGGGGATCAAGGTCATTTTCTTCATATGGTAAGGGGGTCATGTTGCATATCAAACAAGACTGAATTTTCTCAGAAATTAATTGGCGTAATCAGATTTGACATATGTACTGTGGTTCACAAGTCATCAACACGGAAAGTTGAAATAACAACCTCTAAAAAACCCTGTGATGAGCAGCTATTGATGAGTTCAGTGTCTTGTCCCTGTTGCTGAACACAGAGCTGAAGGCGCTTGATCCAATCGTTATGCACCCGCATGAGAATACCGGGAGAAATGCGGTTACAGGCCTCCAGGATGCGTTGCTGAAAGTGGGGTTTGTCGCGGATTATCTCAGCATACATCAGGTGCTTCAGATGACGAGCGGTGTGAGGTCAGGCGACCTGGATGGCCATTTTACAGAACCACGACGGCCAATCCAATGACCAAGGAATTGAATATCCAGCCATTGAAGAACAGTTGCTCCGTGGTATGATGGAGCCCCATCGTGTTGGAAATAACAGGGGAAACTGCCATCTTCATTCAGAAGGGAAAGGAATACTGTTTCCTGGAGCATTTACAGGTAGCACTGAGCAATTAGATTTTTGTCGATTAAAATGGGTCCGATTGCGCGGATGTTCCATATTGCACACCACGGTATAACCTTTACATTGCCATCGACGTTGGATGGTGCCGTTAATTCAGGGTTCCTTGTCACTCCAGCACCCGTGGTTCTGAAGGTTAACATCACCACTGACATACAAATTGGCCTCGTCACTAAACAAAACGCCCTGTGCGAATGCGAGATCCAGTTGATGTTGGTCTAAAGCCCAGGTGCAGAACTTACACGTCTATCCGGGTCATCCTCTGATAGTTGCTGCTGCATCTGGATCTTGAACTGATGCCAGTGAGCGGTGTGAAGAATCAGTACAATGGCTGACTGGCTGACACCACATTCTCCTATGAGACGTCGTGTGCTACGTTGTGTACTCTTTGCAAAGCATGCCAAGACCATTGTTGAGGTTTCCTCGTCGGTAGCAGTTTTCGGCCGACAGCTACGTGGCTTGTCGTCCAAATCCTCATTTTCTTGGAATTTGGATATCAGGTGTGCGACAGTGCTGTGTGAAATTGGTGGTCTTTCTAGGTGTCGGTTGTTGATTTTTTACGGCTGTGATAGGGCAGCTGCGTTCCCCAGACATTAGGATCACCTCAATCCTCTCCTCTTTCTTCAATGCCATCTTCAGTTAATCTGCAGCAAACAATGGTTATTTTAACTTTCTCTGTTGATGATTTGTGAACCACCACACATATCTCAAATCTATTACGGCAATCGATTTCTGAGAAAATTCTGGTCTTGTTTGATATGCAACATGACCACCTTACCATTTGAAAAATTTGACCGCAATCCAATATGGCGGATTTCAAGATGACGACCATGTTCCGGAAATAGCCTAAAAGAAATATCATTTCCGCAGGTGGTGTTTAAAAACCTCACAATCCACTGAAATTAAATTACACAGTAAGGATGGTGGTTGAGAGCAATTTTAAAAGTATTTAGACCCGGATAAATTTTAGGTCACCCTACGCCACTGAATTCTTCGCAATTAATGTATTCCCAAGTATGAAGATTTGCACATCCAGAAAAGTAACTTTACTTTGAAGCCTAGTAGACTTAATATTTTCTAAACCATAATTATATCAGAAAATCGGTGACTTTTCCTTTGGTATGAAATGTCATCATATAGCATTATTTGCAATAATTGCATTAATTTTCGAACTGAAATCAACATTTGAGTCTAATGCGATAGTCTGGAATGTTTAAAATGATTTGAGTCACTAAGATTTAAATTTCTGACAATAATCAAGTTGAAAATGTTAAAAGAACTGTAGGCATTGCTGATTTCTAACTCCGAAATAATCCAGCAAACATGCTCTGCGACAGTTTCAGCTAAAATATTGTCGAAAAAATTTAATTTAAGTGACTCGAATCATTTTAAACATTCCAGACTATCGCATGTTCAGACCCAAGTGTTGATTCCAGTCCGAAAATTAATAAAATTATTGCTGCCTGATGACAGTTAGTAGGCGATCTGTATAGGTGGCGCATCTCTTAGCAGTTCTCAAAACTACCAAAGGAAAAGTTATTGATTTTTAGTATAATAATGGTTAAAATGGTTCCACCTTAAATCTCTGCCTTATGTTTGCAATGGAAAAACGTCTTCACATATTTTCTTCGCAATTAATGTATTCCCAAGGATACAAATTTGCACATCGATAAAACTAACTCTAAGTTATAGCATGAGATACTTAATACTTGCTAAAACATAACCATAATTATATTAAAAATCAATCATTTTTCTCTGAGTGATGTTAAGACCTGTTAATAGATGGTGCGACCTGTACATTGATGACGTCATTAGACAAACAAATGTTGAAATGGTTAATTAAGCTTATGTTTTAGCAAGTATTAAGTATCGCATGTCATAATTTAAAGTTAGTTTTATCGATGTAAAAATTTTCATTCTTGGGAATACATTAATTGCGAAGAAAATATGTAAACAAGTTTTACCATTGGAAATATAAGGCAGAGATTTTAGATGGAACCACCTTAAGTTTTAGAAAATATTAGGTATTCTAGACTACAATGTAAAGTCATCCATTGTGAATACACTAATTGTGAAGAAAATGTCTACAGAAATTTTTAATATTGGAAACATAGGGCAGAGTTGTTTGGGGGATTCACCTTATAATGAATATACCGCTTCTGCTACTGAATTATAATGAATATATGCTTCTTCTAAGCTAATGCTTCTTCTAATGCTTGTTGTTTGTTAATTATATCATGAATAAACTTTCCTGCTAGTAGTGTAGTAATAATAATGAACAAGCTTTTAACTGCTAGTAATGTTGTAGTAGTAATTAGGATGAATAAAGTCTTATGCTGGTTGTTAATAATAATCAACTAATGAAATTAACCTAACAGCCAGACAGAGATCTGACAAAACTATGAACTGAGAAAGACGTACTTACTAAGACAATCTTTTATTTGGTAAACTTCTGGCTCTCACATAAACGAAGATCTCTTTACACACGAAACAAAGCTCTCACGCACATAAACAACCGCTCTCTCTATACAACAACAGCTCTCTGACACATAAACAACAGCTCACTTCGTACAACAACAGCTCTCTCTACGCACATCAACAAAAAGCTCTCCCTACGTATCGTTGAACGCGCCTATTTATACTGGCTACCACCACGTCATGACTTACACTCATTGCCAGATCTCATTCAGCGGGAGAAATAACATCTCGTTCAGTAAGAAGATAATTTACATAGTAAAATAAAATAACAAGAGATAGTAAAAATCAAAAGGAAAGTGAATCGAGAGTATACGTTACAACCTTAAAAGGTTTTGATTTACCACTCAGCAAAAACATCTTAGCTCTGTTTCACGAAGAAAGTAGCCTCCTGTTACACCAACGGGTGAAAAGCTGGGGTCAGTTCAAATGATAAACAGCATTTCATGCCTTGTTAAACAGCCGTTGTTGATAATTTTATTATTCAGTTTTCATAAGTGTCTTAAAAAATTTATTTCTAAGGAATTTGGAATACCTCTCTACAAGCAATTGATCCAAAACTTAGGCTAACCGCAAAGACTTCATTAAAAAAAATATATAATTAAATTGTCGCATTAATGTATATACAGTGAAACCTGTTTATAACAAGTCGGTATATAGTAAGATCCCGAATTTAACAAGAAAAACAAGAATTTTAGTTTGGTATAATGTTAATTCACAGCTGATTTGATCGTTTTTAATGGAAAAATATTTATGAATTCGCCGGATTTAGCGAGCGAAAGAGAGAGAAAGAGAGGGAGAATAAGAGAGAAAGATAAAGAGGAAGAGAGACAGAGAGGGGAAGAGAGGGAGAAAGATAAAGAGAAAAAGAGGCAGAGAGGGGGAGAGAGGGAGAAAGATAAAGAGAAAAAGAGAGAGAGGGAGGGAAAGAGAGGGAGCGAGAGAGAAAGAGAGAGAGGGAGGGAGGGAAAGAGAGGGAGGGAAAGAGAGGGAGCGAGAGAGAAAGAGAGAGAGAGAGAGAGAGAACCTGCTGCGCAAATTTAAAAGAAATTCCATATTTAACAAGGGAGGAAAAACCTGGTGCGTACCGTCTTGCAAAGAAAATGGTTACACATAGGACGAAATTCAACATAAAAGTGGAATCTCTATGTGTTAGAAGAAGAATTTTGATAGAAAAGCAATTAGAAGGGAATACACCAAATGTTGAACAAGCGAGATGTGCAAGAGAATCTCCACCAACCACTCCAAGGGGCTTCAAAGTATCTAGCCAGCGAAATTAAAAACAGGCGCCCGACTCCTAGCCAAAATCAGGTTGTGTAGGGCTCGCGCACAAGCATTAAGTGGATTTCTGGGAGACGATTGCAGAAAGGTATAGGGGAGTAAGAGAATGAAGATGTAGCCTGAGGGGAACAGAAGATAACAATTCCTCGAATTGTGTCCATTGCCTTTTTTACTCTCAAAGTGAATGTTGCATTTGAGAAGATAGGTGCTGCTTCAGGTTCCTGTGTGTCGTTAAACAGTGGTGAATCTGACGTAGGAAATCCTTAAACTTTTATACGATGCAAAATATCTAATTGATTAGTGTTACCCGTAAACGCCAAAGTAGCCATCATCAGTGAGCCAAAAAATGCTGAAAAAAATTGGCATATGCTATAATGTACACTCGTTGATAAATAAAAAAATAAAGGTGGAGTACCTTGAGCAAGTCGTCCTATCCTGATGAAACTCCGCAAGCAACAGGGCTGAATACGCAAATGATATTAAAATATAACGACCAATGACGAAATAGGGAACAGCCACAGCGCATGAGAATCGCGCATCGGGGAGGGTATATCAAGAGCAAAGCTTGCACGCAGGGACAACTGTGACAGCGGATTGCGGTTGCATTAACCTCCACGGACTATGAGTATGCCTCGACGTCGAATCCGTGTAAAATACGAGCCGTTGAGTGAGTTTGAAAGAGGATGTATAATTGGGCTGAAAGAGGCCGGTTGGTCAACTACACTGAAGAGCACTTGAATTAGAAACAGCTGGCGTTATGCAAATGTGGTGCTGTGGGCGGCCCTGTAAACGGAAACGACATGACGTATGCAGCGATCCGACAATATAAGGAGTGATGCAACGGGAATCAGTAAGAGTCGGACGCAGTATGGGTAAGACGAAGGATCTAAGCGCATTTGATCGTGAGCAAATTGTCGGGGCCCGACGAATGGGTCACTCCATCTCGGACGTCGTGCAGGAACTGGGTTTTTCACGAGCCCCTGTGTCACGAGTGCACCGTGAGTATACATCGAATCCGGTAAAACCATCCCTGCAAAGGCCAACTGCCGTGGACAACAGCGTGTGGATGAGCAGGGTCAACGTCGGCTAGTTCGCATTGTAGCAGCGGATGGACGGGCCACAGTGCAAAAAATCACTCGGCAATTCAACGCTGCTGCACAAAAACGTGTAAGCAGCCACACCATTCAGAACCATCTCCTCGCTATGGGGTACAGAAGTCATCGTCCCACGAGGGTACCGCTGCTGACCGCACATCACAGGGTGCAAATATTAGCAAGGGCGCGGGAACATCGCCACTGGACCCTAGACATGTGGAAAATGTTGCGTGGACTGATGAGTCGAGATTCACGTTGGTACATGCGGATGGCAGGATACGAGTACGGCGCAAACCACATGCAGCGATGGATCCTTCTTGCCAGCAGGGTACTCTTCAAGCTTGTGGGGATGGCATTCTCGTCTGGGGACTGTTTACGTGGACTGAAATGGGACACCTGGTACGTGTGACATCGTCCCTCACAGGTCAACGTTACCGGTATATCTTGGATGAATATTTGGTCTCGTTTGTGCGTCTTCAACATCCCACTGGGGACCTCATCTGCAACAATACAATGCATCTCCCGAATTGTATCCGAATGGTTGGATGAACACTCCACCGACGTGACCTCACTTCCTTGGCCAGCTAGGTCACCTGACCTCAATCCCATCGAGCACATCTGGGATGCCATGGAGAGAGATGTTCGAGGCTCTGACCCCCCTCCATCAAATCTTCGTGAACTGTAGGAGCTTGTTGAGGGGTCGTGGATCCGTATGGCTTCCCAACGCTTCCGGTGTCTTGTCGAGTTCATGCCGAAACGAATCGCCGCCGTCATCAGGACGAAAGGTGGTGCTACACGTTACTAGGCAGATATCTCTAATTCAATTGCTCTTTTTTTTTTTTTTGATTGGAGGTTTAACGACAACCGTGAGCAACTCAATAGGCTATAAGCAGTCGCCCGTCCCTAATTTAGGGTCACTGGTTACAGGGAAGGGAGAAAGCGAGTGCCGTAAGACACTCGCTTTCTAGCACAACATCAATGCCTCACCGGGATTCGAACCCGCACTCCTTTCGGACGAATGACCAGAGGCCATCGCTTAGACCACTGCGCCACCGGGGAGGCCAATTGCTCTGCAGTGTGTATATAACCGTATCACCAGGCATCTGGGTCATAGCGACGTAACAGTCGAATGTTGTTGGCGCCAGTGGATTGACACAAGCCAGCGTTACGCAGACAGTGGACGGCCGAGGGCAACAACAGAACAATGCGAGGATGCAGCGATAACGAGATCCATATGAACAGAGCAGAATTCTTTGCTCTCGACCATCGGTAGTCATGTTGCGTCGTCTACAGGTACGGAAGTGGACATCCATACCGTTGCCAGATAATTTGTGGCACGGGGGCAACATTCCAGGGGACCGATCCGCAGGCTACCACTGGCCAGCGAGCATCATCGGGATCGAATTCAGTGGTGTCAGGCCCGATCAACGTGAGATAGTGCCGAGTAGTGTCGTGTTGTCTTCAGTGATGAGTCACGATTCGCATTTGGTGCCGATGGCCAGCGCATACGTGTCTGGACACGAGCCAGCCAACGCACGGATACCGTGGAACGGCACACAGCTAGCACACCGGTAGTGTTTGACTGGGGTACCATTTCCTACGAAGCGGGACACCCTTCTTTGTCCTCCGTACCACCGTCACGACTCAACGGTAACGTCGACAATTATATTCTACGACCTATTGTGTTATCATTCCCGTCGCAGCACCACGGAGTAATTTTTCAACGAGATAATACCGGCCGCACACGGCATGGCTATCTCAGTCCTGCATCCATAATAATGACAACCTTCCATGGGCAGCACGATCGCCCTACCTCTCACCGGTTGAACATGTTTGGGACATGACGGGAAGCCACCTACGCCCATACCTGATTGTCGGCCAACTAGCCCGCAATTTTGGCACCATCTGGCATGCTATACCTCAGGACAGTATTTGTGAATTGTATGCGATCATGGCACACCAGGTAACCACTTGTACCCGAGCCAGAGGTAGCGCTACGGCGATCTGACTTGTTACACTCGTGTAGCTGTTTTATCCCAATAAAATCCTATGATCAAACTGTACTGGAATCGCATTACTTCTTTTCCTATACATGTACAGGGCACATACCAATTTTCATCTCGATTAGTTCATTCCTTCTGGGTATTTTTTTATATATATATTTTTAGCAAAGAGTGTATATGGACATGCAATATAAACGTATATGAATACTATCACGTATGCATGTTTATGCATTATATCGTTTTTCACACCTAAACGGATCCCGGATTTAACGAGAAATTTCGTTGGTCACGCACTTTTCGTTATAAGCGGATAGTACTGTATTAAATTACATCAGCAGACAGCTGTAGCTTGACAGTGTCTAACCCGTCAAGGAATGAAAAGATTAAATATTGGGATTTCTATTCAGCTGGTTATAATTGCCAGGAGGCCTTCGGCCATGCGAATGCTAACAAAACAAGTTAGTAAAATTATGCAATGCATTGATTATGACACGCTTTCCAACATACCAGAAATCATTACTCAAGTTATGAGGATAATGACTGTGGAATAAATCTCTCTCCTGTGCCCTGACCTTTGACCCTATTTCAATGATATTCAGCAGAACTGGTTCAGTATATTCCGGAACAACATGATAAAGTTTTGTCGCAATAGAAGCATTTTTAGTCAGGCTATGAGGAAAATGGCTGTGGAATAAATATCACTCCTGTGCCCTGACCTTTGACCCCATTTCGATGATATTTAACAGAACCGGTTCAGTATACCTCCGGAACAACATGATACAGCTTTGTCGCAATAGAAGCATTTTTAGTCAGTCTGTGAGGATAATCGCTGCGGAATAAATCTCAATCCTGTGCCCTGACCGTTGACCCCATTTCGATGATATTCAACAGAACCGGTTCAGTATACCTCCGGAACAACATGATAAAGCTTTGTCGCAATAGAAGCATTTTTAGTCAGTCTGTGAGGATAATCGCTGCGGAATAAATCTCAATCCTGTGCCCTGACCTTTGACCCCATTTCGATGATATTCAACAGAACCGGTTCAGTATACCTCCGGAACAACATGATAAAGCTTTGTCGCAATAGAAGCATTTTTAGTCAGTCTGTGAGGATAATCGCTGCGGAATAAATCTCAATCCTGTGCCCTGACCTCTGACCCTATTTCAATGATATTCAGCAGAACCGGTTCAGTATATTCCGGAACAACATGATAAAGTTTTGTCGCAATAGAAGCATTTTTAGTCAGGCTATGAGGATAATGGCTGTGGAATAAATCTCACTCCTGTGCCCTGACCTTTGACCCCATTTCGATGATATTCAACAGAACTGGTTCAGTATACCTCCGGAACAACATGATAAAGCTTTGTCGCAATAGAAGCATTTTTAGTCAGTCTGTGAGGATAATCGCTGCGGAATAAATCTCGCTCCTGTGTCCTGACATTTGACACCATTTCATCCATTTTCAATAGGGTTCGTCGCTAGGTTGTCCCTTACCACATACCAAAATTTCATCGAAATCGAACCATTTTTACGCGAGTGATCGTGCGGACAGGCAGACAGACGGAAAAGCTGGAGCTTATAGGCTTCTACAACCTACGGTTGGAAAGCGTAAAAAAACAGCTTTACATTACAGACTTACCAAGACCTAAACTTTCCAATACGCGGCTCAACAAACAGCGGTTGAAGAGAGTCAATGAGTTAACCTCGGTGTTTGTATTTATTATATATCACATAATGAAGATATTAATTTTCTGGTAAATCTATACTTATAAAATTACTGAGTCTGTCGGCCCTTTAGTCGCGAACAGAAGAAACTGCTGAACGTAGAAGCCTGAAATTTAGCAGAAACATGCAGGTGAACATGTGGATGTGAACCTAGGGGCATTTTTCTTGAAATTCGAATTTGCATATTTCATATTAATTTATTCAATTTTTAAAGCTTTCAGCAGTTTTTGAAATTTGGTCTTGCAATATGTTGTGCCGTAAGCTCGGGCAAGAACGATTCGTTTCAATTTTGCGCAAAAAAAATTTATTGCACTCCTGCGCAACAATATTTCATTACACTTCACATGAACTCAACAACATTTATTTGCACTTTTTGTGTAACTTGCGAGAATCTCACAAAGGTGATAGAAGCTATTGCAAACATCCGGTTTTGGGGGGGAGCGTAGCATGTTGCATGAGCCAGCTTTTCGCACACTTACAGATGGCTTTATCGAAGCAGACAATTACTAAAAACTTTTGCTGGAGAATACCCTTACGGGAAAATATTAACAGGTATGACTAACTTTCTGGGATACATCTCCGAAGTGTTAAACGTATCATTCCTCCGCAAATACCGGGGGAGCGGGGGGGGGGGTGACGTTTCAGGCAGCTGCTCTTATTTCGTTGCTACACGCTATATATGAGTGTACGTAGTCCGAAGTTATTTTTACGGGAAGAGTTTGACCATGTTTCGCTACAGATTGTTTCGATTTTAACATAACGCGCGCGATTTACATTTAGAAATGTGATCTTGTTGTTTACTGCATTAACAATACACAATGCTATGTATATTCCTGCACTGCAGTTGACGGCGCGTTTGTTTACTGCATTAACCCTCCAAAATGTTATGTATATTAAAGCACTGCAGTTGACGGCGCGTTTGTTTAATGCATTAACCCTCCAAAAAGTTATGTATATTCCTGCACTGCAGTTGACGGCGCGTTTGTTTACTGCATTAACCCTCCAAAATGTTATGTATTCCTGCACTGCAGTTGACGGCGCGTTTGTTTACTGCATTAACCCTCCAAAATGTTATGTATATTAAAGCACTGCAGTTGACGGCGCGTTTGTTTAATGCATTAACTCTCCAAAATGTTATGTATATTCCTGCACTGCAGTTGACGGCGCGTTTGTTTACTGCATTAACCTCCAAAATGTTATGTATATTCCTGCACTGCAGTTGACGGCGCGTTTGTTTACTGCATTAACCCTCCAAAATGTTATGTGTATTCCTGCACTGCAGTTGACGGCGCGTTTGTTTACTGCATTAACCCTCCAAAATGTTATGTATATTCCTGCACTGCAGTTGACGGCGCGTTTGTTTACTGCATTAACCCTCCAAAAATGTTATGTATATTCCACAGCACTGCAGTTGACGGCGTGTTTGTTTACTGCATTAACCCTCCAAAATGTTATGTATATTCCTGCACTGCAGTTGACGGCGCGTTTGTTTACTGCATTAACCTTCCAAAATGTTATGTATATTCCAGCACTGCAGTTGACGGCGCGTTTGTTTAATGCATTAACCCTCCAAAATGTTATGTATATTGCAGCACTGCAGTTGACGGCGCGTTTGTTTACTGCATTAACCCTCCAAAATGTTATGTGTATTCCTGCACTGCAGTTGACGGCGCGTTTGTTTACTTTTCAGACGCTCTCTCTGTGTTACAACGAGGCTATAATTTGCTTCACCATTTAAAAAAAATAGTTTCGTAATTATTTTTTTAAAAGAAATATATTTCAATGAAATGCAAATAGAATACAGGAAATGAAATGAGAGAAAATTTTAAATGTTATCTCATTTCATTTCTTCAAAGCTTAACCGTGCTATTTATTCCTCCGTTCGCGCATTCTCCCACCTCAGCCCGACTAACTATTTTATCCTGACGAAATCTGGTTCCACCAACGCTGTGCAATGGAACAAGACTGTCAAGAAACTCATGTCAAATGTACTTGAACTTGTCGTACTGTACTGTCGTCATTTGCATATTTCTACTGGAGCTGATTTCGCTTGGGTACGTCGACTTAGCGTTTTCCCCTGTACACGAGGCTGAGAAATCTTTACAATCAGTCTCCTCGTTTTGGACATATTCTCGAATTTATGTCTGCCACGCCAATTTTGGACATCAATTTAGTTTTGCGCAACATCGCTTAGTACACTGAAGTGCCAAAAGTCATGCGATTATGCAAATTTTTAACTGGCGCTACCGTCGTATAAACGCTTCGACGCACGCCACGATTTTTATCAGTTGCGAGGTGTAATCTCGTTAGTCATGTTAAACAACCGCCAGTAGGATTATGGCAAACAGACATGAATTATCAGTTTCAACGAGGCATGGTATTGGGAGCCAGATGGGACATTCAATTTCCGAAGTTGTGCGAACATTCAACATTCCTCGATTCACTGTGTCACGTGAGTACCGAGAATACCACATTGAAGGTATTATCACCCACCGTGGACAGCGAAGTGGCCGACCACGGGTGCTGAATGACCGTTATCTGCGGCGTCTGACCAGAATTGTCCATGCTAACAGACAAGCGACACTGGCTTAGATAACATCCACATTCAATGCAGGAGGTACCAGAGACATATCCATCAGGTTAGTGCTGCGTAGTTTAGCTTCCATGGGGTAAGGGAGCAGAAGACCCACCAGAGTGGCTTTGTTAACACCACCCACGACATCGGACACAGCGCTTCACCTGGGCTCGTGAACACGGTAAATGGACCTCGGAAGACTGGCAACGTGTGGCGTTGTCCGATGAGTCACGCTGCCAGTTGTTACGAGCTGATGGTAGGGTTCGAGTGTGGCGCAGACTTCATGAGGCCATGGACCCAAGCTGTCAACAAGGCATTGTGTGAAAACGGTAATTGGACCCTGGAAGACTGGCAACGTGTGGCGTGGTCCGATGAGTCACGCTTCCAGTTGTTACGAACTGATGGTAGGGTTTGGGTGTGGCGCAGACCTCATGAGGCCATGGACCCAAGCTGTCAGCAAGGCATTGTGTGAACACCGTAATGGGACCCTGGAAGACTGGCAACATGTGGTGTGGTCCAATGAGTCACGCTTCCAGTTGTTACGAACTGATGGTAGGGTTCGGGTGTGGCGCAGACCCCATGAGGCCATGGACCCAAGCTGTCAACAAGGCATTGTGTGAACACGGTAATTGGACCCTGGAAGAGTGGCAACATGTGGCGTGGTCCGATGAGTCACGCTACCAGTTGTTACCAGCTGATGGTAGGGTTCGGGTGTGGCGCAGACCTCATGAGGCCATGGACCCAAGCTGTCAGCAAGGCATTGTGTGAACACGGTAATGGGACCCTGGAAGACTGGCAACATGTGGTGTGGTCCAATGAGTCACGCTTCCAGTTGTTACGAACTGATGGTAGGGTTCGGGTTTGGCGCAGACCCCATGAGGCCATGGACCCAAGCTGTCAACAAGGCATTGTGTGAACACGGTAATTGGACCCTGGAAGAGTGGCAACATGTGGCTTGGGCCGATGAGTCACGCTACCAGTTGTTACGAGCTGATGGTAGGGTTCGGGTGTGGCGCAGACCTCATGAGGCCATGGACCCAAGCTGTCAGCAAGGCATTGTGTGAACACGGTAATGGGACCCTGGAAGACTGGCAACATGTGGTGTGGTCCAATGAGTCACGCTTCCAGTTGTTACGAACTGATGGTAGGGTTCGGGTGTGGCGCAGACCCCATGAGGCCATGGACCCAAGCTGTCAACAAGGCATTGTGTGAACACGGTAATTGGACCCTGGAAGGGTGGCAACATGTGGCGTGGTCCGATGAGTCACGCTACCAGTTGTTACGAGCTGATGGTAGGGTTCGGGTGTGGCGCAGACCTCATGAGGCCATGGACCCAAGCTGTCAACAAGGCACTGTGCAAGCTGGTGATTGTTCCATACATATGTGCGGTGCCTTTACGGGGCACGGTTTGGGTCCTCTGGTCTTCGAATACGCGTCATTAACCGACAATCGGTTTGTTTCTCTGCTGGCTGACCATTTGCAGCCCTTCATGGACTTCATGTACCCCAACAACGATGGGATTTTCTAAGCGGACAATGCACCATCTCATCGGGCCCAAGTTGTCCGAAATTGGTTCGAGGAGCATTCTGGACAGTTCCGGCCGATGGTGTGGTCACCACGTTCGCCCGACATTGAACCCAATTAAGCACGATGTGGCGGAAAGGTCCATTCGCAGAGAATACGCAACACCAGGGAACTGTGGGCAGCTGTTCAGACGGCATGGACCAACTTTTGGAGGTCCATGCCGACCAAGACTTTTGGAGGTCCATGCCGGCATGTTCAGACGGCATGGACCTCCAAAAAGTCTTCCGGATACTTTTGAAATCGATCACACGTCGAGTTGCTGCACTTTGCCGGGCTAGAGGAGGTCCTACATGATACTAGGTACGTATTCCATGACTTTTGGCACTTCATTGTATAACGTAGCTCTTACAATATCGCTTTCAACTCTGAATACGATCTCTTCAAGGATTATAAATGTGCTCATAAAAAAACTTGTTCTACTTTCTGCACACCACCTCTTATGTCAGAACGCTTTTTATATAAGTTTGACTGCACTTTGACTCACTGTCAGCTTACCAACATTTACAAGCTCGTCGGGAAAAGCTTTGAGACGTTAAGTCAGAAAATATTTAACGAGGAGAAACAGAATTGACATAGAAACACAGAAACTCAAAAGGAAGGTTGAATTCGAGGTATGCGTCACAGGCTATATCTCATTAAAATGGAAGTGAATTTAATATTACCAATACAAAAGACTTCAAGAGAAAGTGCTTGCCTCGGCATACATGGCAGTGAAAGCTAATTACTTGACTTCCATTCGTCAAGAGATGAAAACATTTTAGATTAATGATTTAACGATTGCCAAAACAACGCTAACACCACCTTGGGAAGCTGGAACATAAGAAAAAGGAAAATTATTCAAAAGTAAAGTCAACAAACAGGAATCGTAAAGTAAGAAAAACAATTAAACCTTCTCTGTGTTGGAAAAACAATTTTCGAGTTCACTGAGCATTGGTGAATCACGAGCCCTCGGAGCAAAAGCGAAGATAAGGACAGCAAGAACTGAATACGATGTCAAGTTATCTCTCTCAGAGAAATTAAAAAAAATACATAAATAAAAAATGAAAAGGAAATCGATTATCACTATGGAGAAAAAGTTCCCTCGACTATGATTCAAGCAAGCTGAAAACGAAGACAAAATTCTGCAAATATAACGAGATTAAAGAATCCATTTTAGAAATTTCTAATGAATTTTGCAGAAGCAAAAGTTATAGGAATTTATCAAGGAGGAGGGAAAGATATCACGAAAATAAAATGAAATGCTGTGGTTTAAGGAAAAGAAAACAATTAATGGAGTACTTGAAGAAGTTGAAATATTCCAGAAATAAACTCCAAGGCATTTTTGAGCGAGGGAATTTTAGGACTGAATGCAAGATAAGTCTATAATGCACACAGATTGACCAAGTGGATGAATTTATATATTTAGGAAGCATGCTTTTTTTGACAAAGAGAACAAATTAAATGACGAAATTAGTAGGCGAATAAATTATTTAAAAATCATAGCTGCTTTAAGAGGATTTCATAGGAATGATGGATTCTCAAGAAGTCACGGATGGCTGTATACACTGAAGTGCCAGAAAAACTGCTACAGACAAGTTTATGCAAAATACATAGCAACATCACCTATGCGCGTACTCGGTTGCGTCTGCCAGTGCTCATATACAGCGATAGACATCCTTGCCAGCTGTCAGAGCTGTTTTTGGCATGAGAATGACAAGTAATAACGATTTAAACGATTTTCAACGCGGTGTCATATATAGTTGGCGCTCGAGAGATGGGCCATAATATTTCGGAGGTAGAAACGAAGTTCGGATTTTCAAGGACCACCATTGCAAGGGTGTACCGTGACTACAAGAATTCCAGCAAAACCTCCAACCTACGATAGCATTTTGGCCGTAAGAAGACATTGGGTGAACGTGACCATCGTCGGTTGTCAAGAATCGTTTCACGTGATAGGCGTGCAACACTCTCGCAGGTATCATCGGATTTCAATGCTGAAGCCCCAACAAGCAGCAGTGTACGGACTGTGCAACGTACCCTGTACGATATGGGTTTTGGGAGCCGACGCCCAACTCGAGTCCCCTTGATGGGAGCACGACACAGAGCTATGCGCCTCGCTTGGGCAGGGCAACGCCACCACTGGACACTTGATCACTGGAAACAAGTAGCCTAGTCTGACGAGTCGGGTTTCCAACTGTATAGGGAATATGTAAGGATTCGTGTGTGGCGCAAACCCCATGAAGCCATGGATCCCGTCTGTCAACAGGGAACTGTACCTGATGACGGGGGTCCGTAATGGTATGGGGTGTGTTTAGCTGGACTTCACTGGGACCCCTGGGACGTCTACAAACGTCTGTGACCGGCCAACGCTATGTGCGCATCCTTTCTGACGAGGTACACCCGTTCATGTCCTGCATTCATGCTGATGAGTTGGGCCTGTTCCAACAGGGCAATGCACTTCCACACAAGTGTCGGGACGCCACATAATGGTTAGAGGAGCATTCATCTGAATTTGGGGCGTTGCCATTCCCACCCAAGTCACCAGATCTGAACGTGATAGAACATATTTGGGATGCCATGCAACGCGCTATCGAACACAGGAATCCGGAGACCTCGTTATACACTCAAATTGTGAAACGCTTTGCATTAAGTATTGTGGGCATTGCCTACAGCATATTTCCAGAACCTAGTGGAGTCCATGCTCCGTCGTATTACTACAGTCTTGCGCTACCGTGGGGGACCTACCAAGTATTTGACAGGTGTACCAGTTTTTCTGGCACTTCAGTGTATGTAAGTGCAGTTGTTCCTACTCTGATTTAGGAACATGTACACGGAATAACAGACTTTTCTAGCGCATGGAAGTGACCGATCGCACACCGACATTCACGGTGTTAGCGCAGCAGTGGAGCACCGTCACAAGTCAAGCTTTGATCTCCAGCACAGTTGGGCGTTGTCTGCTTATCAGAGGACTGGTCACCAGCAGTCCATTCCTGGGCATTCCTTTGACTCTCAATCCCAGACGCCTCAGGCTGCAATGAGGCTTTATTATCTTCAGGCTGAAATGAGGCTGCAATGAGGTCTCGAACACAGACATTGGCGCGCTGATTGCCAACAGGTCCTGTTTTCTGACGAGTCACGATTCAGCCTTGTGTACCATGATTGTCGTATACGTGTTCGAAAATATTGTTGTGAATGACACCTTGCAGCGTGCATTTGGCAGCGTCATACCGACTCAACGCCAAGCGTCATGGTTCGGGGTGCCATTGTGGTTCAATTCGCGATCTCGCCTGATATGAATTGCGGAAACCCTCAATAGCCAGTGATACGTCAGGGATGTTTTACAAAGCAGTGATACCCTTCTTCGGGAGTTGTTCTGCTGCTATATTCCAACAGGACAATGCTCAGACACATGTGGCTCTGAATGTTCAAGATTTCTTCCATGCACGGGATATACCGCTTGTTTCCTGGCCTGCACGTTCACCTGAAATGTCCCGGATCGAATACGTTAGGGACATGGTAGCTAAGCGACTGGCCCATCAAGCGCTTCTGTCGGTCATCACAAATGAACTCTGGTCTCGCAGTTAAACGGTTAGGGTGTGTGGCACAAAACCTAGTTTCCGTGCGGACGGTTCTACAGCGTCTGCAGCAGTGTGGCATTTTTGCACGGCGCCCATTGCTTCGGCTACCTCTGACTGTACCACAGCCGCGTCTGCGACTGCAATGGTGCCAAGAACGTTGCTCATGGAGGAGCGAATATCAAGGCATCGTGTTTTTTGACGAATCCCGCTTCAGTTTGTAGCACATGATAGACGAATCTGTGTCTGGGCGGAACCGGGGCGACCGGCTGAGCGACTCTTGCATAATGCTGCGTCATACCAGCCCAGCACCCGTCGTTATGGTATGGGGTACCGGTGGGTTCCAGTGCAACACGCACCTCGTCTGCGTTACTGGTACGTTGAACATCCATCGTTATATCACTGAGTGTTGAAGCTCGTTGTCACACAATACCCTCAGGGACTATCTGGTGCCATTTAGCAACAGGATAAAGCGCGACCACGTGTGACACGCAACATCCAAGACTTCCTAGATCGCCATTATGTGCCACATCTTCATTGGCCCTTCCGGTCCCTAGATACGTCGCCTATTGAACACTTATGATCCATAATCACCGGGCAACTCTCATGGCACGAGCACCCCTGGCTACAACGGAGGAACTGTGGCATCATATTGAAGGTGCTGGAGAAACATTCCCCATACACTCATCCAACGTCACTTACTCTCGATACCGGGCCGTGTTGCAAGTATAACTGCCGTCCAGGGTGGCTTCACAAGATACTGATTGTTATGTGCTCCCATCGTCTCACCGTGCTGTATTTGTAATCGATTCACCCTTGTATATCATCTGATTTCTGTACAATATATACACTATCTACCAACAAGTAATTGGACACCCCTGTAATCGACTATATCTGCGGTCCTGATACACGTCACGGCCGCCGCCGTTAAATATCGTGTGGGAAACAACAACGCAACCAGTCGCATGCAAGATGCCACGCAGTTCGGAGCTCTCTGATTTCAAGAAAGGTGCAATTCGTCGGGTATCACAGAAATGGCCGATCCATACGTGACATATCCAGCGAGTTGAAGTACCCAATATCGACAGTGGCCTACGTGGTTGGCAAATGGAAGTAGAGAGGTGACTGTCGGAATGTGTCCTGACCCGGCAGACCCACAAAACTGGGAGTTAGAGACCGACGGTTGCTGGCCAGAGAAATTCGGAAGAACCGCACCAAATCAATGGGCCACATCCGCGAGGAGTTTCAACAGGCATCCGGGAGTGTTCTTTCGAGGAATACCATCTGTAAGGAAGCCCATCTGCTCGGTTATCATGGAAGTGCTGCCACCCCCAAGCCTTTGATCACCAAGTCAAATAGCGCTGCTCGGCTAACGTGGTGCAAAGAACGTCGACAGTGGACCGTTAAACAGTGGAAACAGGTTCTCTGGAGTTACGAATCAAGTTTCACTCTCTATCGTTCGGATGGCAGGGTCTGGGTTTGGCGTCTGCCTGGAGAACGCCTCCTGCCGGAATGTGTTGTGCCAACTGAGAAGTTCGGCGGCGGTAGAATTATGCTATGGTGGTGTTTCTCCTGGTATGGCACGGGACCCTTGGTCTCAATTCCTCGTAGACTCAACGCCGAAACCTACTGCACCATTTTGGATGACCATGCGCTTCCCGCGTTGTGGCAGTTTTACGGAGTGAACCCATGTTACTTTCAGGATGACAATGCCACCTGTCATGTTGCGAGGTCCACCATGGCTTGGTATGGTGACAATGGGGTTAATTGAATGGACTGGCCTGCGCAGAGCCCGGACCTTAACCCTATCGAGTACCTCTGGGAACAGTTGGAGGGTCGACTTAAGGGGTGCCCCCACCGTCCGAAATCGGTGAAGGAACTGACCTGTCTTCTCCAAGCCGAGTGGAAGAAAATACCGCTAGCCGTCGTACAACGCCTGGTTGAGAGTATGCCCCGGAAGGTCGCAGCTGTAATCGCCGTTCGTGAAGGCTCCACCAACTATTGAAGGTGAATAAACTTCGTTTTCCTTTGCTACCACAGGTGTCCAATTACTTGTTGGTAAAGAGTGTGTATGGCTTTGATATCTCTTGCATCTCGTGGTGTTGCACTTTTAATGGCCAGCAGTGTATTTAGACCCATGATATCACATGCCGTTTCCGTGAAAAACTGCAGTAATCGCCCTCGGAAGACGTCTGAAAATTAATGCACGTCAAAATAGAAGTTTCACGTGGTAACCGAGCACTAATCCTTCTTTTGTTAACTTGCAAAAGGGAAGGAGAGAGAGAGATTCTGAAAGGAGCAACAGACAGTTTCGGGCGTTATGGTATTCTGAGCGACACAAGGTTTCAGGACCCTAATCGTTAGAGGGTTAAACATGAAATGTTTCATTAAATTTTGTTACTCCACCTGCTCATTTTAGTTTTTCTCTACCGCGTTAACTCCGGGGACTTGAATAAATTTTGTTCGTGATAAACGATCAAATTAGCTTTGAACTAACATTATACAAAAAACAAAAAAAAAATGTCCTGTTTCTTTTTGTTAAATCCGAAATCTCGCCAAATATTGACTCGTTATAAGCAGGCTCCACTGTATTTCAAAGTAATTTCTTTCCACAATGTACAGCGAATAACTTGAACTTGTCAAAAGGATCTAAATGCTGTTTTTTGTACAAACGCAAACGTCCGTTGTACTGTTATTCGATAATTTTCCCTCACAAAAAATATTCCCAATTTGCTCCTTTCAAAAAATCCCAGTCATCACAGCATCTAATCAATTATTATTCTAACAAAACCTTAACAAAAAATTGTGTCTTGGTTCCTTTGCTCGTTGATGACGAGCGTGTGCAGCTCTGTATCAACATGGCGCAGCAATACACTCGATCTTGGGAACCACGTGAAAATCTTTATAATTGGAATAAAACCCATTATTATAATTGTCTTACTTATTCGAAATATACGGAACACAGCCTATGACAATCAAACATAAACAACAAAATTACCATTGCCTGGTGTTGTTGACCTGATACGAGTTTCCACCGGAGACCCAGGTATCAGTCAAGAATCGGCGTAAAATATATGATATCCCAAGTAAAGCAGTATTCTGCAGTTCTGTGGGTGGTATATCAGAAAGATACAATTTTTTGAAATGATTCATAAAATTTGTTGACATTGTTCCAAGTGCCCCGATGACAATGGGGACTATGATTGTGTGTTTAGTCCGTAACCGGGTAACTTCTATACCCAGGTCTCTATATTTAGTCATTTTTTCCAGTTCTTTTTCGTCGACACTTGCATCTCCAGGAATCGCTATATCAATTATCCAGACTTTCCGATTTATTTTTCTATGACTGTTATGTCTGGTGTATTATGTTCTAGGTGCCAACCGGTTTGAATTAGAAAATCCCACAAGATCTTGACTTGATCATTTTCTACGACTTTCTCAGCCATGAATTTTTGGATGCTGGCAGATTGTGCTTCCTTCATAATTAATGACCAATGAATCAATTTTGCAACCCTAGCTTTGTAATCTGTCTGTGCAATTTTGCTACATTCACATATAAGATGAGACACAGTTTCATCTTTTTCTTGACAAAGTCGACACTTTGGATTATCACTGACTTTCTTGATTATTGCCTTCGTAACATTTGTTTGCAATACATGCTCTTGGGCAGCGAAATTCAGACCTGTTTCTTTCTTGATGGAACCCAATTTCAGCCATGCCTTTTTCCTTCAATATTTTCTAGAAATTGTTCTCTTGTAATAGAAGAACATATCTTTTGAAATGAATTCGTTGGAACAAACGTGGGTGATGAATGCTTAGGAGAAAGTTACTGAATGAATGTCTTTTCAGTACCAAACAGGTGCAAAAACACTGGGAAAGTAACTGATGATACTTGACACTACGAGGGTGGATCAAAAAGTAATGCACACTACCATTTTTGTGCAACAATTTATTAGATTGGTAAAACAAAACATGTACGCAATGAAGCTATCTTCTTAGCTATTTTTCTACATAAGAACCGAGACGCTACGCTGGAAACATTTGTCCCAAAGTGGTACCAGTGTTAGTGCACCATGTTCATAAAATCCGTTTTCTGGGCGTATAGCCACTTACGAACAACCGATTTGTCTTTGTTAGCTGAAGCCATCTAATCCGCTTTCAAACTGCATCCTCTTGTATTCAGCTTTGCTTTCTGTTGTTTTTAAGATATTTTCAATTCTCGTTGCCTGAAGTAACTTTTCCCTACTTCTGTCCACGTAGTCATTCAATCTTCTGTATTCTTCCTCTACTACCTGTCGTACTTGTAGTAGTCCTCTGCCTCCAATTTTCGGAGGCAAATATAATCTCTCAACATCACTTTTTGGATGGAGTGCATGATGCATGTCTAATAACTTCCAAGTTTTCCGATCCAGTATTTCTAAATCACTTTGGGCCCAATCAATTATCCTTGCTGGGTATCTAATTACTGGAATGACCCATGCATTTATGGGTTTGATTGTATTTCCAGCATTTAGTTTTGATTTCAATATTTTTCGTAGTCTCTTGATAAACTTCCTCTGAGTCAGACCTTTCACTTATTATGATGATGATGATGATGAAAGTGCTTCGATTGACGTCAAACTTTTTTTCTGTACCAGGCTGGAAAATTAAATTTCTCTGCCCGAAAAGGCAAAGTTCTCTGCTATTTATTTCATGAAATATCACTGGTGAAAGGTCTACCATTTATATTTTAAATTCGAAAAATTACTTTAAAAGTAAAAGCATGCTGGAAAAAGGACGTGACTTAGACAGAACGTGTTTTTGTATACTGTAACTAAAAAAAACTGCAATTCCCATCAACAACAGACTCTTCATAAAAACAAAACCAAAAATGAGAGTCGAAGCTAAGAAGATGTTAGGAAAGGACGCCGTGCGACGGGAACCGTAATTGAGGAAATTTAAGGTGGTTGAAGACAAGATAGGGATTTACGTATTACCAGGATGGGAATACAAACAGCGCTGTTGTAAAGAAAAAGGTTAATAGTTAGATTTTTCTCTCTTTATCTCACACATTGATCCATTTGTTGCAAGCATTCCCTCTTTACTTATTCTAACATAAAAGATTAAGAAGGTTGTCTTTAGAAAAGGGAAGCGACGTTTGAATTCATTACTGGCTTCCGACTAAAAACAGATATTAAAATCTCTTAAATGAATTTAGCTTCTTTGAATATAACTTAACTAATAGTGTGCATGTTACAACAAACAGATTTTCTCTGCTTCCGAGTTTGATTAAATGAACGGAGCTGGGAAGGCACATAATTACTTGCGCAAGTTACTTTTGCTCAAGTGAAACCGGGTATGACTATAACGAAGTGAATTTCTCCGTCATTTTTGGTCTACACCGGGATTCGAACCCGAGGCCGCTTATTCCGGAACAAGTCGCTCTACCAACTGAGCTACGCAGACGTTTTTTTATTCTGATTCCTATCTGCCTTTATGTCGTGTGCGTCCTTCTGGCAGGTACGTCACATCTCCTGGTACGTTACATCATCTCCCCCTTATTTTTTTTACTTTTTTTTTTCGAAGTGCTGGAGAAAGGATTCTCTTATTTTTCCTATCTCGCGGTGTGGAAATAACATCACACCAATGAGAGATTTTGAACGGTCGGGTCATCCGGATAGTTCGGGCGCCATTATAACGAAGTGAATTTCTCCGTCATTTTTGGTCTACGCCGGGATTCGAACCCGAGGCCGCTTATTCCGGAACAAGTCGCTCTACCAACTGAGCTACGCAGACGTTTTTTTATTCTGATTCCTATCTGCCTTTATGTCGTGTGCGTCCTTCTGGCAGGTACGTCACATCTCCTGGTACGTTACATGACGGTTTTTTACTTTTGCGTAACCAAAAATTTCGGAACACCTCCTTAGTGAGTGCTGACTTTGGTTTTCTTTCTTTGATAATTTGGCCATATTAAAAAGAGGTGTCCAATTCTTTTCTTTGAAATTTTACTTCACATTCGTGGTAAAATACACCTATGAGCCATTACAATATGACCACCTGCCTAATAAGCTGCTAGACTCCCTTTAGACAGCAAAACAGCGGCCACTCGGCGAGCCATCTATTCGACGAGGTGACGATAGGTATCTTGGGGTATCTGTAATGTCAACAGCTGGACCACTGAGCTAAATATCCCCCATATGTTACAATGATTTGGTCTGTAAACGTTTATTAGCTTCACTTCAACTATACGCTAGCTTCGCGGTAGACTTTAAATTGTTACATTACTTAAATGGTCCTAGCCGTACAAAGGACGTTCACATATTTTTAGAACAATTTTCTAGCAATATAATTGATGTTTAAAATAAAAGTATTTCTTACTTAAATGCTTTATCTGATTGCCCTTTCTCTGGACTATGAACCTACATCTGAATTTCCAAGATAACAGGGCATTTCTTAAAATTGGTAGTGGTACTTTATTCGACTTCTCTTCCACTTCTTCTTATACTCTAATCATTGTTTTAATTCTGCGTTTAGAAAGCGCGCCATTAGCAGTCCGAAGGCACAATAGTCCATTAGTGACACATCAGGGGACTTTGAAGGAGTATGAACAAGAGATATACACTTGATACCAGTCTATTTTTTTTTCAAGAAACAGAGTGGTAGATTTGGATGTATAACTGGTAGCCTTATCCTCATGAACTTCTACTCTTTGAGAACTCTGTGGATAAAGGGGAATGCTATTTCCTCTTTAAATGTAGGAGTTAATAAAACAAAATTCCTTATCTTTACTAGACAAAAAATATTACCTACGCAAATTCCATATTTACTTTTAAATACACTGGCGTGCAAAAATTAAGGACGAGACGGTTTTTCGAACGTAACTTCGTGCATAAGTGCTCCACATCGACTCAGATCATACCATAAGATCACCAAGATGTACGAATATGGGACAAGTGAGCAAAACCGTCCAAACAGCGAATCCAAAGGATACAAAAGCACTTTATTGAAAAGGTAGCTTCGAGCACAACTGGGCAGAAGACAGAAACGTCCATGTGACAGGCGGCTGCCAAGAAAAATCCAGTCTTAATTAAGAGATATGATTCCCCCTGACTGCGTTGCAGCATTTACAACGTCTGTCCATGCTGAGGACGAGGTTGTCAAGGAGCTGTTGAGGCATCGCGGCCCATTCCTCCTGTAGCGCCAATCGTTGCTGGCGGCTGGTGACGTGCTGCAAAGTGTCTCACGAGAAGGTCCCACACGTGTTTGATTGGATTTAGGTCCGGGGACCTTGCGGACCAATCCATGCGTTGAATATCTTCACTCTCCAACAGCTCTGCGACAGCCACTGTACGATGAGGTGCAGCGTTGTCGTCCATGAAGAGGAACTCAGGACCCACGGCACCTCTAAACAGACGCACGTGTGGCAGCAGAAGCTCGGTACAATAGCGGACACCAGTGACTGATCCTCCTTGGAAGATGTGGAGGTCAGTACGGCTACCAAGCATGATACCGCCCCTAACGAGAACTCCGCCTCCTCCAAACCGGTCCCTTTCGATGATGTTGGAGGTGTGATTGCGTGTTCCCTGCTATCTCCAGATGTGCATACGTCCAGAATCGCTCGTCAGACTAAATCGTCTCTCATCCGCAAAGAGAACTGGACCCCATTGCTGATTTGTCCAGTTCTTGTGTTACCGGCACCACTGAAACCGCCGTCTCCGATGAGCAGGCGTTAATGGCACACACCGTACTGGTCGTCGTGCAAATAGACCACATTTGTGCAGCCTCCTGGCCACGGTAAAGCGCGATAACGGACGTCCAGTTGTCTGTTGCATGTGCCTTGCGATTTCTCCCGCTGTCTTATCTCACCTGTAGGACAATATACCGGTGGTCCGCCGCCGTGGTTGCTCGTGGACGAGCACTGCTAAACTCTCGGACAGCTGTTCCTGTCGTTTGAAATGCTCTCCAAGCTCGTGAAACGATGCTGTGAGCAATCCCGAATTCCTCGGCCACACTATTCACACTTCGACCTTCTTCCAACTTCCCAATGACGCGATCATTGGTAAAGTACCATCCAGATGTCGTCTACTGGATTACCTGTTGGCCATATCACACGGTGGCAGCAACTCGACATCGTTCAAACCGATGTACACCGTGCAATAGCTTTTCCCGAATTGCTGAGCGTACACTACCCGTGTACCGTACCGGACCCTAGTCTATCTCCTGAGTGGTCTTTCGGTCAGTTCTGCCTGCTCGTTCCGGTGTCATACTAATTTCTCCTCTTCGTCCTTAATTTTCGCACACCAATGTTACTCCTATTGACATAGTACAGAACTTTAAGTACCTGCGAATTATTTTAACTTCCAACCTA
The DNA here is from genome assembly GCA_039090855.1 of Macrothele yani. Taxonomy (NCBI): domain Eukaryota; kingdom Metazoa; phylum Arthropoda; class Arachnida; order Araneae; family Macrothelidae; genus Macrothele; species Macrothele yani. Next base: position 24,685,775 of record CM076991.1, on the reverse strand, counting down.
AGATAAAATAGCCCCATATAGACTTAATTGCAAATCGAATTTCCAAATACACTGGCATTGTCAGCAAAATTATTTCAAGTTCAGCTACCAAAACATTTAACTCTGATACCTACTCTCCGATCTCGGACGAAGCACATGTTATGTCGTCTCCGATACACCAATCTACATTATTATTTGCGGAAAGCCTTGCTATATTCCAGGCGAGAACAAGAAGCTGTAATGAAGACCTACCCCAATTTATTTCGACAGCTTGGAAACATTATTTGTCAATATTACCGTAAGCAACTTGTTATGTGCCTTGGACTACTCTTACAAACTACATTTGTTAATACTGATATGTGTTTGTTCATTTTGTATGTTAGTTACGTTCCTAACCTTTAGGAGTCTTATTTCTGATATCATATTCCACCTTTTTCACCCTTCCCCACTCACTACCTCTTTACCCCCCCTCCCCTGGTACCTTTTTACCTTTCGGCCTTCGTATTTATTCTACCTGTCCTTATACTATATCCCTATCAATCTATCTGTCTCACTTTGTTTTCAGCCAACTGATACTGCTATATCACGGTGGCCGCTAGGGGACCACTACACATATTACGTCAGTTGTCGGGACCTATAAATTACTGTGTTGCTCTGTCTTATGTTCGCAAGCCGCGGATGGCTTAGTGGTTAGTGTTTCAGACTATCGATGCTGGGTCCCCAGGTTCAAGCCTGGGCTGATCTTTCAGAGATGGTGTGATTTACTAACAATCGCTGAATATCCGCCGTGCATCGGACGAGCACGTTAAGTGACGGCCCCCAGGCTGGACCCACTGGTTAAATGGGTATCCTTTCCTATACCCCACCTGAAATTCTCTCACCCATCTATGTGCAATATCGTACTTGTACGGTGGCGCCATGTACTGTACTCTAATCTCACTACAAACTGTTCTGTCAAAGTCGCTAGACTTGCTCTCATTGTTTCTGTGTCCTGCCCAAAAGGCGATCTCGCTGTAGGTGGCTGGGACCTCAACTCTACTCCCTGTGGACGGAAGTCCTACAAGAAAATGACGCTGAGCCTCCTCCTCTTATGTTAGCATTTGTAGTTTTTCATCCGAAAGTTCTTATGAAGTGTTTTAATTATCACCAGGTTTTAACTTGTATTTTGACCATAATTAAAGTTATGATTCATCTTCGGGTTTAAACCATTGATTGATTTTATTGACCTATCGTGCACCAAGGTAAGCTACCTTGTGTTTTACTGTAATGTTCTTAGCTGCACGAAAGTATCTATAGATTATTTACATACCTTTTGCACTTACAGTTGAGTAGCTTACGTGAGTCAAAAGTAATGCAATTTTCCACGTACTTCCTTTTTCTTTCACTAAAATAGTATTTTGGAACAAAGGGTACATAAATTAGTTGGGCGATTTCGTAAGTGAATAATGTGCGAATATTAATTGTAAGTTACCAGTTCAAATGCAGATGAGTCTTAGAGGTATCCTAAGTTTGCGGATAGATGGCGCTAGGTGTGTCATGTCCACGTCTCAGTGAGCTGTAGGTTGCGGTTGTTCATCATTCGTTCTGTGTTCGCGTAACGATGGAGACGTATACCGGCGGTGAAAAACCGAAATGCTGTCTGTGGTTCCATGAACCGCTGCGCAAGTGCAACGAAATTTCCGTCGAGAATACCACAAAGGTGCGCCGAAAAGAGACACCATTGTAGCATGGTACAATCGATTTACCGAAACGGGATGTGTGGCACATTGACTTAGTGGCCAAGGCAGACCTAAAATGAGAGAACAGACGGTAAATGCGGTGAGAGAATCATTTGTGAGAAGTTCGGGAAAATCTACAGCACGCGCTAGTTTACAACTGGGAATTCCTAAAACAAAAGTGCATAAAATCCTGCGAAAACCGCTGATGTTCAGACCTTACAAATTGCAAATTGTTCAAGCTCTGAAGCCCATGGACCTGACGAATAGAGCAAAATTTTGCACCGATATGTTAGAGCGCGTGGAAAGGAAAGACGATTTCCTGTCGCAGTTAGTTTTTTCAGTGACGAGGCAACGTTCCATTTGAGTGGAAAAGTGAATAGACATAATGTCAGGATATGGGGATCCAAAAATCCTAATGTCACCTTTGAGCATGGAAGAGATAGTCCCAATGTAAACGTGTTTCGTGCAGTAAGTTGTTCTAATGTTTTGGGCCCATTCTTCTTTGCTGAAAAAACTGTTACGGGAATCGTATACCTGGACATGCTTCAGATTTACCTGATGCCGATCCTGAAAGAAACAATGCCTGAAGCTTTCATTTTTCAACAAGATGGCGCAGCGTGTCACTTCCACAGAGCGGTGACCTCTTACCTCAGTGCTGAAGTACCAGTTTGGATAGGTCGCGGAGGTGTTGTTTCATGGCCAGCACGATCACCTGATCTTTCACCCCTAGATTTCAGTGTATGGGGTTTTGTTAAAGACCATGTTTACCGCCCACCGCTTCCGAAATCCGTTCCTGAACTGAAATCACGAATCAGCACTGCACTTGGTTTGATCGACGTGAACATGCTCACTGACATATGGCAAGAACTGATGTACCGATGGGACATTTTGCAGAGTAACGAAGGACAGCCACATCGAACATTTCTAAAAAACGTAAACTTGGTGTGTTTCACTATCTTATAATCTTGTTCAATCTCATGTGTGCCTATAACTACGCATAATAAACCATTCTTTTTGCCCAACTAATTTGTGTACACCCTGTATATACACTGAAGTGCCAGAAAAACTGGTACACCAGTCTAATACTTGGCAGGTTCCCCACGGGAGCACAAGACTGCAGAAATGCGGCGAGGCATGGACTCCACTAGCTTCTGGAAATATGCTGTAGGCAATGCACACCATACTCCCTGCAGAGCGTTCCAAAATTCGGGTGTATTCCGAGCTCTCATATTCCTGTGCTCGATAGCGCGTTACATGGCATCAAAATGTGTTCTATCACGTTCAGGCCTGGGGACTTGGGTGGGAATGGCAACGCCCCAAACTTAGAGGAATGCTCCTCTAACCATAATGTGGCGTCCCGAAACTTGTGTGGAGGTGCATTGTGCTGTTGCAACAAGCCCAACCCATCAGCATGAATGCAGGACATGAACGGGTGTACCTCGTCAGAAAGGATGCGCACATAGCGTAGGCCGGTCACAGACGTTTGTAGACGTACCAGGGGTCCCAGTGAAGTCCAGCTAAACACACCCCATACCATTACGGACACCCCACCAGCCGGTACAGTTCCCTGTTGAGAGGCGGGATCCATTGCTTCATGGAGTTTGCGCCACACACGAATCATTTCATCTGTCCGATACAGTTGGAAACGCGACTCGTCAGGCCAGGCTACTTGTTTCCAGTCATCAAGTGTTCAGTTACGGTGTTACCGTGCCCAAGCGAGGCGCATAACTCTGTGTCGTGCACCCATCAAGGGGACTCGAGTTCGGCGTCGGCTCCTAAAGCCCATATCGCGCAGGGTACGTTGCACAGTTCGGACGCTGATGCTTGTTGAGGCTCCAGCATTGAATTCTGATTATACCTGTGAGAGTGTTGCACGTCTATTGCGTGAAACGATTTTTGACAGCCGATGATGGTCACTTTCACTCAATGTCTTTTATGGCCACACTGCTATCGTAATTTGGAAGTTTTGCCGGAATTCTTGTAGTCATTGTACACCTTTGCAATGGTCGTCCGTAAAAATCTGAAATTCATTTCTAGCTCCGAAACACCCTATGGCCCACCTCACGAGCGCCAACTATGACACTGCGTTGAAAATCGCTTAAATCGTTATTACTTGTCATTCTCATGCAGAAAACAGCTCTGGCAAAGATGTCTATCGCTTTATATAAGTATCGTCGGACGCAACCGAGTACGCGCATAGGTGACGTTGCTATGTATTCTTCATAACCTCGCCTGTACCAGTTTTTCTGGCACTTCAGCGTGTATATATATATATATATCATCATCATCAACATTGTCAACCATTATCAATCCACTGCTGGACGAAGGTCTCCCCAAGTTTCCATCACAACGGTCTGTCTTGTGCCAGTCTCCTCCATGTCACTCCTGCATACTTTCAGAATTTTATCCACCCATCTCCCATGTGGTCTTCTTCTGGGTCTTTTCCTGTCCCTTGGAATCCAATTTAAAATTTCGGCTGTCCATCGATGATCTGTCATTCTGGCAGTATGTCCAGCCCATTGCCATTACAGGGATTTAACTCTGATCATGATGTCTTCCACTCTTGTCATTTTTCGGATCCACGAGCTCCTCTTCTTATCTCTCCTGGTTACACCAAGCATGCACCTCTCCATGGCTCTTTGAGTTGTCTGCAGCCTTTGTATGTCTCTTTTAGTTAAGGTCTACGTCTCTGCACCATACGTAAGCACTGGAAGGATGCATTGATCAAACATTTTTCTTTTAAAACATAATGGGGTATTGCTCTTGAAAATTACGCTGTTTCTTCCAAAAGCTCTCCAGGCAAGTTTTGTACGCCAATTAATTTCTTCATCAATGTGACCCTCACTTGATATCTGCTGTCCAAGATAAACGTACGTGCCTCTTATCTCCAGCTTTTCTCCATCAATCAATAAATCTTCATTTCTTGTAAAAGCATTGAACATCACTTTTGTCTTCTGAAAGTTCATTTTTAATCCCACTTCTTTACTCTTGTCAGCAAGTTCCTGGATCATACTCTGCAGCTCTGATGGGGTAGTTGCAAAAATGATTTCGTCATCAGCAAAACGAAGGTGGGTTAGATAATCTCCATTAATCTTTATCCCCTTGTTTTCCCAGCTCAGCGACTGAAAGACACCCTCCAATGTGGCATTAAAGAGCTTTGGAGATATGGTGTCACCTTGTCTCACTCCCTTTCCAATTTTTATGTGTGCTGTATTTTCAAACAGCCGAATCTTTGCACTTGCATTTCCATAGATGTTATTAATAATATTAATGTATGCATCTTCAATACCGCAGAATTTCAGAGCCATTGTAACTGCTGATGGTTTTACAGAATCAAAGGCTTTTTCATAATCGATAAAAGCCATGCACAATGGAAGTTCATATTCCCTCGCTCTTTCAATTAGTTCCCTCAGTACGTGGATATGATCTATTGTGCTGTAGCCACTCCTGAATCCAGCTTGTTCTCTCGGTTGAGCCATGTCCAGTGTTACCTTCAAGCGGTGTGAAAGAACTTTAGTGAAGATTTTATAAACCACTGATAGGAGGCTAATAGGTCTGTAGTTCCTGAGATCCTCAATGTCACCTTTTTTATGTAGCAGGATCATTGAAGCGGTGTTACAATCCTCAGGAATTTTCCCTTCATTAAGGCATCGAGTGAAAATTTGGGCGAGTACTGTTTCGATTTATCCACTTGCTTCTTGTATGATGTCTACATTAATTCCATCTTCTCCTGGAGCTTTTCCCTGCTTCATGTTCTTGATTGCATGTGCAACTTCTGCTGGGAGGACTGGAGGAACTCTGGTACTGGTACCTTTCATGATGTCTGGAGTACATGTATCACCCCTTTCATATAATTTGGAGTAGAAATCTTTCACTCTTGTCAAAATTTCGCCTCTATTTCTTGTTACAGAACCATCTTCTTTTCTCAGTGCCATAATCTGCTTTCTTCCCTTACTGAGATGTCCCTTTGCTATCTTTAGGCTTTGGTTGTTTTCAATTGCTTTCCTCACTAGTTCACAGTTGAATTTTCTTACGTCGTCAGTGATACTTTTTCTTACTGTCTTGCATAGCTCTATATATTCCACTTTGGAAGTCACATCTTCTTTAGTTGTCCTCATCTATCTTCTTTTTTGCATCAACATTTTGGTTTTTCCTGATAATTTGTTCACATGCAACTTGTTCTTAGACCCAGCTAATTTTGTTGTTGTTTCCATAAGAGCTTTGGTTACTTTTCTGTTAACTTCAAAAATATCCATTTCTTCCGATGTTAGGCCTTCTAAAGCAGTGAATCTGTTCTTCAGTTCCAACTTGAAGGTATTATGGTGTTTTTTAAGGTTGGTTATGTCAATACATTTTGTTTGTCTTATGAGCTTGCCACGTTCGAGTTTAGTGTTGAGGTGCATCTTAAATCTCACCAATCTATGGTCACTACCTGTGTTGAACATGTTTAGCACACTGCAGTCTTCTATGACGAATTTTTTGTTACACATAATAAAATCAATTTCACTTGTCGTCCCATTTGGATGTCTCGATGTCCATTTCCTGTGTGGCTTTTTCTTGAAAAAGGAATTCAAGATGAAAAACCCTTCGGCCTCTGCAAACTCAACGAGAGTATTTCCACGCTGGTTTCTGTTGCCGTGACCGAATTTACCTACTGAAGTTTCATTCTGTTGCCGTTGCCCTATTTTTGCATTGAAATCTCCCATAATTATCTTCAAGTGCTGCTTACCTTTATTATTTAGATGACGAATTTCCTCATAAAATTCTTCAATTTCTTCTTCAGAATGACTTGTGGTGGGTGCATAAGTTTGAATAATCTGAGCCTGGTATCTTCTCGAGAGTTGGATAACGAGTCGTGCAGCTCTGTCAGAGGAACTTTCAACTTCTACAACTTTATCCTTCAGTTTCTTGTTTATTATAAATCCAACACCGTTAGCTCTGCAATTATCTGTCCCACGATAGTAGAAGAGATGTCCACTTTTCAGTTCGATGAGATCTTCTCCTTTTCTCCTTACCTCACTTAGCCCGACGATGTCCCACTTGATCCTTTGTAGTTCCTCTTCCAATTCAAGAAGCCTTGAATCAGAAGATAGGGAGCGTAGCCAAGGTCAGCATCAGATGGCAGCCTAGTCCGGTCCTCCATTATACGTAGCCAAGGTCAGCATCAGATGGCTGCCTAGTCCGGTCCTCCGGGGATTCTTAGCACCCTCTGCCTTCATGTCGCACTGGCCGCTGCCTTGGCCAGGTACATTCCAGCTGCCGGAGACTGAGGGCCAAGATTTAAGTTGTGGAATCAATTTGGAGGGTTTGGCCATAACTCACCACGCTGGCCAAGCGGGTTGGTGAGTGTGGGATAGCATTTCCTCTAATCCCGATGGTATAGTTATACCGCTATTGGCGGTCGTCAGAGCCCCTTTAGTGGGAACAGGATGCACCACGAGAAGGCGGGGTTGACATTTGTCAAGGAGAGGCTGTGATGTTACGCATCACCTGACCATACATATATCTATATATTTATCAGTAATTTATAGAATTTGTTTCATTTTTTCAAGATAATATACAATCCACGACCCATTGATATTGATACAATCTAAATAGAAATCACTTGTGTGAAGATAAAAATAGTTAATGAAAAAAAAAATATAAAAAAAAATTAAACAAAATTACTGTGTTCCTAAAAAACCCATTTCTTTTTCCCTCATATGAACGTTTACGGCTTTTCTTATACGATGAAATTTCAGAAGCAGATTCTCTCTTTAAACCCCAGCAGTAATCCGCCATCATATTTACATTCCATCGTTCTTGATATCGTTTTTCCATACATTTTATATCTTGGTAAAATCTCTCACCTTGTCCTTCATTCACAGCACCAAGATTTTCGGGAAAATAGTCAAAGTGCGAATGCAGAAAACGAATTTTCAAGCTCATGTTGCATTTCAAGTTCTTAAATTTTTCTAGCATAGTTGCTACGATGGCTCTGTAATTCGGATCCTCCTAATTGCCTTGAAAATTTTAAATGACATTTCTAAAATTAACACGTGCTTCTTTTTCTGTTGTAGTCATTTTTTTCCTCAAAAGTTTTATCTTTAGTTAACCATTCTATATCTGGGTCAACAAACACTCCTTTGATTTTTGCTTCTGATAAATGTGGAGAAACATGAATCAAATATTGAAAACATTCATCATTTTTGTCCAGAGCCTTCACAAATTGTTTCATCAGTTGTTTCCTGTCTCTCGTAGTACCAGTTAGTTGAAGACGACGCTATCGCCATCGTGTTATTTTAGTGGATGCTTAAAAAAAAAAAAAAAAAAGAGTCATTTGTAGAGAGGCGAATTAATTTCCTAATTAAATGCCACGTCGACGAAGATATCAGATTAAGCCATGAAATACTAGATTAAAGCCATGAAACACACCCACTCCATTCCCATGAATAACAAGAAATAATTTCTGTGTAATTTTTCGTTTTAACATACACTAAACCGCTTGAAACAACAATCCTGGAAAAACATTAAAAAAACGTTTGTTGGAGAGAGAAAAAAGGAGTTATACGCGTAAAAAATTTATGAGTTATTTGAAATAAAAAAAGCAACGCTATGTGGATATGATGTACTCATCCATGGGCTGAATACACAAGACTGGAGGAATTCGCTTCTAAACATAACGAGAAGTAAAATAAAATATCTTTCCTCTTTAAAACAAATGTAGCTTCAGACAGCGGAAAGAAAAGATACAACGTCAAAATTGTAATAGAATGTGACATGAATGGATGATTATAATAATTTAACAATCGCCTTTTAAGACGACAAGGACAGCACAAAACTTTGGTAAGCGCCTTTAAGTTGGTACACTCCTTGAAAATGAGTGAAGTTCGCTTAAGGGAAAAAAATATCGTTACGTTGAAAAAGTTAATTTATGAATTATATGAAAATGACATTTGTGAAAAATACCTCGCAATATTGTAAAATTAAAGAGAGAACCATTCGATTACACATTCCGCAGGGAAGAGACTCAGCTTCAGGCTAACACTCGGGCGTGTCATATCAGTCCAGTTTGTAGAGCGCGCACTTCTCACGCAGACAGTCCTTGGTTCGTTTCCAACTAGATCTAAATGGGCGTTTTTCCGGACGTGTTGAGAAAATTTCCCCAGCTCAGAGCTCTAATTCAGAAGCTTCGTAAGGAGTAAAAAAAGTAGTTGTAGCATTGGGAGACAGCGGTTATCCTTTATTATTTTTTATGGCTACTACTGGGGAATTGGCGGACAAGATTCGGCGAGTCATCAGTTACGTCACGTGATTGCCGGCTGCCACTGCCGGGAAACTAGCGGACCACATTAGGCTAGCCATCATTTATGGCACGTGCTTGCAAGGTCGCTGAAGGGCAGCCGGCAATCACGTGACGTGACGTAACTGATGGCTTCATCCCTACTGCCTGTGATGGAAAACTGATGGCCCTGTTGTGGCATGTGACAACTGATGGGGGTGCCAACTGTTGGCCGCCCGGACATTTTATTGACGGTTCGGCAGCGGCAAGATAGTGCTGGGCCATTGCTGGCAGTGCTGGCCAGCAAAACTGTTTCTGCTGGTGTTCTTTGATCTGGAATCAAGTTTTTTCTTTCAGGCATTTCTTTGTGATCCAATGTTGCTTGAATGCTCTACTGTCCCATTCACAGATGAAACATAGCATTTTTTATAGCCACTTTGTTGCCCTAATACTATGCTCAGAATCTTAAAATCTCCACAAATTTTCCCGTTGTATTCCTGATATCTTATTTTATTAAGGAAAACGTCATTATTTTCGGGATTTAACAATTGTTCTTATTTCGGGATTTAACGACAATTATCAGCAACTCTGAGCATTATGAGCTCGACACTGGTTCCATGTAGGAGAGAAACCCATTTCTGTGAGACACGCACATCACTTATATCTTGAGGAAGATACAAAAGATTGGTAAGTGGGTTCCGCATACTTTAACGGAGCGTAATATTGGTCAACGATTGGGCATCTGTACGTCGCTGCTGAAGAGATTTCAAGGTAAGGATTTCTTGTGGAAGGTTGCCACCGGGGATGAAAATTGGGTCTATTGCGACCACCCCGTACGCAAGCGACCCTGGGTCGATGCAGGCCAGCCATCAACATCCGCTGCAAAATAGGATATCCCTGGAAAAAAAGGTGCTGTTGTGTGTGTGGTGGGATATGTATGGAATGCTGTACTTCGAACTGTTGAAACCGGGCGAAACAAACACTGCACAACGATATAGCGATCAGTTGATGAAACTGAACGCCACAATCGAGCAAAAACGCCTATGGATAGGTAAAGGACGCCGCCCAGTCAACCTGTTATACGATAATGCCAGACCACATGTCGGTGCCACCACGAAATCAACCCTTGAACAGTTACACTTGGAGGTTTTACCGCACCCAACTTACTCCCTGGATATTGCACCCTGAGATTTTTATCTGTTTCGCTCTATGCAACATGCCCTAGCCCAACATCGGTTCACAACAGTTCCAGAGGTGGAAAATTTCGTCACTGCGTTCTTCAGCTCAAAACCAGAGTCTTTCTACACTGCTGGACAATTGCTAAGGACGGATCATAAACGGCTATAAATATAGCGCATAAAAAAGTAAGTGTGGTTGGATAACAAGTGAAATAAAATAATGTCAGAATGCCAGGACATTACAAGAAATACAATTTATTGTGCTCTGAAATCCAGAAGGCTTTGGAACGTGTTCAAGGGACAAACAGGCCATTTTGTGCAGATTACGTAAACGTGAAAAAAATGCAATTACCGTCCGCAGGCGTTCCGGCGTAAGATGTCAATACGGGATATGGCCACCATGGAGGGCGATGCAAGATTCCACACGTCGTGTCATGCTTTGCACAACATTATCAAGCAGCTGTTGGGGTAATTTATCCCATTCCTCTGTCAGTGCACGGATGAGAGTGTCCTGGAGGGCATTGGCGACCAGCAAGACTCCTCCCCAAAGCATCCCACACATTTTCAATGGGATTCAGATCTGGAGAACGTGCTGGCCATACGAGGCGTTGAATATCCTCGCTCTCAAGACACTCCTGGACAGCGACTGTTCGATGACATATTGCGTTGTCGTCCATGAAAATGAATCTATCACCGACAGCACCACGGAACATGCGAACATGAGGTAGCAGAACATCATTAATGTATCGTTGGCCAGTCATAGTCCCAGTTGGAAGCATATAGAGGGACGTACGGCCATTGATCATGATGCCAGCCCATACCATGACACTACATGTCGGATATCGATCCCTTTCCTGTATGTTTGCTGGACAATATGCAGTACCACTATCACGCCAGATCAGTTGTCGTCGACAATCAGACGATAGACTGTATCTACTCTCATCTGAGAAGAGGACAGCAGACCAGTCGTTATCAGTCCAATTGCGATGTTGATAGCACCATTGCGAACGGGCGGTACGGGGACGTCTGGACAATGGGATGCACACAACAGGACGGCGGGCGTATAGTCTTCCTTCATGCAAACGTCTGGCGACAGTTTTTCGGGAGATCCGCTTGCCAGTAGCAGCCATAAACTGATTTGCTACCTCACTAGCTGTGCTGCGCCGGTGTCTTTTTGTTGATAGCACTATGTACCTATCTTCTGCAGGTGTCGTACTGCGGACACGACCTCTCCCGTGACGTTTGCTACACTCTCCATTTGTTTGAAATGATTTCCAAAGCCTTGAAACAACACTGTGGCTGACGTCGAACTCCCTGGCAACATCTGTTATTTTTCGCCCTTCTTCAATCTTGCCAATAATACTGCCACGCATAAGGTGATGTCGGGAAGACATACTGAAAATTGCAAGTTCGTCAATTGATTCTTTCCCTTTCAATTTTGCGTTTGAACAACAACGGTCAATACGCGTCAAATCCTTTATATCTCTTATCAGCACTATGACGTCACGAACAAGTTCGGCAATCCAAAATTTGCATACGCACAACACGTCTTACTGTATCCCGCACTTATGGTAATTTCCACACTTTCGTGCCTTCCATTTTATGGTTGCTATCGTTGCTATTGTCATCCGTCCTTAGCAATTGTCCGGCAGTGTATCACAGGGGCATTCATTTGTTGCCTTAAAAATGGCAAAAGGTCATTGATGTTAACGGCCAATATTTCGTTGAATAAATGTGTACATGTTTCCTGATCGTCTCCTTTCTCCTTAAAGCGGCGGAAACTTTTGCATGCCCCTAATAAATTTAAATAAAACAAAACTAAAAATTCTTGTTGCCCTGATGTTTTCATCAGTAAGACGAGTTAAGAAAGAAAGATATGTTAAAAAAGAAAATACCAACATAAGCACTGACTGAATTCTTCCTTCACTGATCCATATGACCAACAAAGGTGACGGATCACTTTGTCCGTGTTCATGTTCAGTTGGTCGAGTTCATTTCGTCCACGGTTTACCTTGTCCGCCGTTCACTTTGTCCACATTCATTTCATCTTCAGAATGGATGAAATACGGTGGAATTTTTTGTGTTTTGATGGAGTTTTTTGTTACTAGGCAGAAAACAAATTGTTCAACAGACACTGCTGACATGAGATTTTAAATGTTATTTAAAGTAATACGAGAAACTGAACTTAGAAGGCCTTTTTAACTCCTTCGGGTGGTGCGATGTCGAACTAAATTTAGATAAAATGCAAACGAAAATTCTTGTGCTGTTTTATTCATCAGTAAAATTCATTAAAAAGATATAAGAAACTGCTCTTCTATATTATTAATTTAATTTCATTTCTAAGTCGGAAATAAAGTACTTGACGTCAGCTAGGAGAAATAGTTTTGATACATGTTTTTTTTTAAAAACTGATTTAATAAATATGCATCATCGGCGATGACAAAATTTAAAGAAATGCAGTAATGTGACTTTTATTAGGTGTTTTATTCAAATACGATTTTGTTCCAAATATCATTCAATCATGTTTCCTTTCCTCTCCCAGTTTATAATGCAGCTCTTTTTTAAGTGCAGTTCTTTTCAATTTCTTGAATAATGAATTTTACCTGATACATATTAATCAACGCATAAATATTATTATAGATTCAGTTATGTTCTAGAAATCATCAAGAAGGTTTAAACGCCGCATTTCCTTCAGCACGTTACCCTGCTTTTAATGGAGGAACTAATTAAATCCCTTTGGAGTTAACAAGATTATTTCTATCTGAATGACTAGAAGTTTCTTTCTTACCACGCGGATTCCCGTAAATCTGATTAGGAAAAAAATATATATTTCATTCATTAGCGCATAATCATTTTATGTTTACTCATGACGATAATCAGAAAAGCTTAGGCTTTAAATAGGTGCATCTATAAGTTGCCATGGAAACAGAAAAAAAAAACCCGCGTACTTTCAGAGCCCTGTTCTGAAAACTATACCTCTGCCAATAAAAAGATGGTTGTGATATCTTTCTCTAAAACCCTTTGGGAAATGGAACTGAAAGCATCTTCTTCGAAACGGATTTTTTTAAACTTCGACTTTTCAGAGAATAACCCGTAATAAGACTACTAAGAACATTTGCTGTGTGCCTGACTCTATGTATACAAAAAAAAAAGAGAAAAACTTTCACTTCTCTTTTGATATGTGTAATAATGTCAGCGACGCGGTCTCACGAAATGTTTGAATATTTGAAGCACCCTCATCTCACGTAAAGTTATTTGAATAAGAAATATGTTATCTCCGAAATTGAAGATTTGATTTATTAGAAAGACATTTGGGTATGCAATATCCTGTCTAGCTGACTATGAAGTTCAGAAACACAAATGATAAGAAGACTCGATAAGGTTATGTACAGAGGAAATGCATAAGTAAACATCTCTAAAGTAGACTGACAATAAAGTTGAGTAACGAAAATGAAATTAAAGTTTTTTTTTAAATAGTTTGCATTGGCACGCATTAAAAAAAATTTCAATATTCCCTCGAGTACAGCTGATTCATTGAAAAATCTAGAAGCTACAAGGAATTTAAGAGAAATCTTTTCGAACATTTCCTCTAAACTAGAGCCCGTCAATAACGACACAGTAAAAGAAGATATGTAGAGTATTTTTTTAATAACCAGGTATTCTTTTTGTTTGTGATATCCAAATGTGAAATCAGGGCCTGATGGAATTTTCATAGCAGGGCCCGGAGGAAAGTTTCATTGCGGGCCCTAGAAGATGTATCGCACAGTTTAATAACGTCGTTACGTGAAAAATGAAAACACTAGAAAGGAAAAATTATATCTCAAATTGCTGTGAGATAACCATTTTTCACAGTCATTCTTAAACACCTCCAGATTTGCTAAACATGAATGCCGGTTGCTTCGACTAGCGAATCCTGTGATGGTAATATTCAAATTAATCGGAAACTTGGAACTTGGTCGTTCTGAGTGGTGTAGTGTTTGGATATACTCAGGCGCTATCAGGGATACACGGGTTCGGTTCCCTTCTCCAGGACGACGAAATTTTCAATTTTTTGAATAATATCTGACTTACCAATCATGTCATATTTGCACCAGAAAACGGATTCACATCTTCAAAATTTGTAAAAGATTATAAAATGGATTGAAAGTTCAGAGAGAGAGAGAGAGTAAAAGGTGCTAAAATATACGATTTTCCTTCCGGGAAGAAGGGGTTTTAGGTTGCATTGTGATTTTTCACAAAAACTTTCTCACAAAATGATAAATATATAACTTGAACTAATCTGCGTAGTGAATATGTTTTTGGGCCGCCCCGGTGGCGCAGTGGTCTAAGGCGATGGCCTCTGAGTCATTCGTCCGTAAGGGGTCAATCCCGGTTATATACATGGATGTTGTGTTTGTCTTACGGCACTGGCTCTCTCCCTTCCCTGGAATAACCAGTGACTAAATTAGGGACGGGCGTAACTGCTTATAAGCCCATTGAGTTGCTCACGGAACAATTGGGCCTCGTTAAACCTCCAATCAAAAAAAAAAAAAAAAAAAGTGGAGAGGGGATTGTAAACTGAAAAAAAGAAACGAAAAACATACATACATATCATTAAAACTATTTTCAGATATTCAGAGGTTAGACCCACAAAGAAATACAAACTACCAGATAATTTTTACTTACTGTTGCAGTATCAAACTTCTCGATTTACAGCGATCTTGACATACAACTCGGCCTTCACTCACATCCATCACACGCCGTACACAAGATTTTCTATACTTCATACTCAATCTTTTTCTCATGCAGACATTCCTGAATCTGATCCTCCCATGACTTCCTTGGCCTTCCTCTACCTTTCCTTCCTGCCACTCGGGCTAAAAAGATTTTCTTAGTAAGCATCTCATCATTCATTCTTTCAACATGACCAAACCACCGAAGCATATTAGTCTCCACCTTGCTAACAACATTTAGCTTCACATTACACAACTGCAACGCATCTTCATTCCTCACACAAGCAGAACGTGTCTTGACACAAACCCCACGTAAGTAACGCATTTCTCCAGCACACAAACGACTTCTATGTTTCTTTTGTAGTACCCAGGTTTCACTGCCATACATCAGAGTAGGAACAATTACAGTTTCATATACAGCCATGCGGGACTCTCTTGAGAACCCATCATTTCTGTGAAAACCTCCCAAAGCAGCCATGACTTTCAATGAAGAATTCACACGCCTACTAATTTCACTATCCAATTTGTTCTCTCTGTCAAACATGCTTCCTAAATACACAAACTCATTCACCTGGTCAATCAATGTGCTATTTAGACTTATATTACATTCAGTACTACCAGTTCCCTCTCAAAAACCATAACTTTGGGTTTTCCCTTATTTTTACTCAGTTTGAATTTCATGCAAACTTCGTACATAACATAACACACCCTGCAACCCTCTTTTGCTCTCTGTCAACAGGACAGTGGCATTAGCATGCAGCAATCTGCACACACGGATGTCACTAAGATAGATATATAATAAAGAAAAACAGTATATAAAAATAACTTTTTAATCCCAGAAAATGCGCTATATCTTCAGGATTGTAGAAGAAATATCTATAAAATTCTAGAAAATATGTTATATATTAAGAAATCTAGACATATCTTTAGAATTCTAGAAATAACTGTTAGATATTAAGAAAATATGATATATATTTAAAATTCTAGAAAATATTATATATATTTAGAATTCTAAAAAATATGATATATATTTAGAATTCAAGAAAATATGATTATATTTAGAATTCTAGAAATATCTTTAAAATTTTAGAAAATATGATACATATTTAGAATTCTACGAATATCTTTAGATTCTAGAAAATATGATATATATTTAGAATTCTAGAAATGTCTTCAGAATTCTAGAATCAAATTATTTTGTTTTCATTTTCTAAACTGCGGGGTCCCGTGAAGACGCGGGGCATGGGGCCACCGTCCCGATTGTCCCTATAGTCTAGCCGGCCCTGTGTAAAAGTACCTCTCATGAACATTACAACAATAAAAATATATATATTGGTTTAGGTGATTAAAACAGGCGAGCAATTCGACAATTAAAACAGGCGAGCACTCTTTCCACTGCTCCACCGAAGTGAGACAAACGCTCAAACGTTCAGACAAAGGAAATTATACTGTTTGTGAGATCATTGTTTTAATCATTTCAGAATGTAAGAATGAAACCTTTATAAACTGGTGGGTAAAACTGAAGGATAATCAACAAAATCCTACATTACTCATAATGGACTAATAGATGAAATGCAATGAAATTTAACACGAACTTTAATCGAAACACATTACAAGATTTACATACTGCAGAACTTCACAATTAAATCATAAACATGACATATGCACATAGCAACAGGAAGAGCAAAATAGGAGCTCTCTGTTGACCGGAACAGTCAGTAAGGCGTATGACTGCCACCAACGGACATACAGCTATCGCAACAACTACCCATATTGTTAATGAGAATTAACCACCACTCCTCTAAAAGGGCTACTCGCAGTTCCTGGACGGTTCTAGGTGGAAGCTAGTGTTCTGCAACTAGCCTTCCCATTGCATCCCAGACATGTTCAATAGGATTCATGCCCGGTGAATATGCTGGAAAAGACCACTAGAGCCATATCTTCTGTTTCCAGATAATTAATCATTCACCACTTGAGCTTGATGCAGTCTGACGATACCGTACATCAGGGGGAAAATCTGGGTTGACACCATTCTTCAGCAATCTGAAATAGGGATTCAAATTCTCATCTATATATCTCAGGCAGGTCCCCTAGTCGCTCTGAAAGATATGGTGTTCGGTGCGACCGTTTGAAACGATGCCTTTGCATACCGTCCATCAGGAGAAAGTCTGGGTTGACGTCATCCTCGAGCAGTCTAAAATAGGGGTTAAAATATCTCATCTATATATCTCAGGCCGGTCACGGAGTCACTCTGAAAGCTATGGAGGTTGCTGCGACCGTTTGCAATGATGCCTTTGCAGACCCGTCCATCAGGGGGAATCTGGGTTGACATTATCCTTGAGCAGTCTAAAATAAGGGTTCAAAATATCATCTATATATCGCTGGCAGGTCACCTAATCGCTCTGAAAGACATGGAGGTCGGTGCGACGTAATGATGCTTTCGCAGACAAGAAAACCACCGCCATGGAAACTGGATCTTTCACAAATATTTGAGAGTCTGTCCAGAGTCCGTGGTTCTCCGCTGAGGAAAGTACGTCGGGAATTAGAATTTAAATGCACCGTGACTCATCCATAAAACAGAAACGTTCCCAGTTGCTCTGATTCTACAGGCAATGTTGGCGAATCCAACTTAAAAGGGCAACATGGTTTTAGCTGTGTATACGATATTTACTCCCTCTGCATGAGGGAGTAAGGGGGACACAGATCCTAGGTATCTCCCTACAGAAACTTCTCTCATGCAACCTACGGTAAATTGAGTTATTCTCGAGCTAGTGGTTGCTACGAGATCCATAGTCATTTACATGTTTTCTCCCGAAGCTACTTGCTGTTAGAGCCATATAGAGAGCTCTTCGGCAGCATTGATAGCCCGGGGATGACTTTGTTCATGTCAACGACGAACCTCCCCCGTACTAAGGATCGTTTCCACAGATGTGAGATCACATTTTGTGGTGTATGTGACCCTCTGGACACCTCCGAATGGAATTGAACTGCTTCCATTCTTCCGATCATTCGCCACTTCTGTGAATCGTCGAAATGTTGTCTTCGAGGAATTTGCAACTTACAGAGGGTGAGTCGAAAGTTTTGCAATATTTGCATAAACGCATGTACTGCGGCGCGTATGTCACGTGTTTAAACTAGTTCAAGACGCGCACTGCAGTCAATCGAAAGAGATATAAAGTGGTAGTCGTTGCTGTAAACAACCTTGCATGTCATTGTTCTGTCTGTGTTTGGGACGCCTAAAAGATAAACAGTCACAACTGGTTAATCAGGGAACTTTTGCTTTACGAGTCTAAACTCTGCCATAACGCTGCTCAAGCAACACGAAACATTTATCATGCGAATGGGGAAGCTTCTGTAGACCACAACTAGATGGTTCAAGAAATTTCGCTCAGGTGACAGAAACCTCTACGATCAGCCAAGGTCAGTTAGGACACGAACCATAGATTCGGAAGCCGTGGACCAGGCCGTGGAGGTAAATCCAACAACCAGCACTCGAAGATTATTAGGCGAGCTGGGCGTATCACAGACCACCGTGGTTTGTCACCTTCAGGACCTCGGCAAGGTCTACAGGAGCTGCCCCATTGTCCCTCACGAACTGACGCCAGCTGAAGCAAACCGCTGAGTGGAAGTGTGCACGAAACTCCTAGAAAACCCTCGCGATGTACGTTTCGTAAAGAGAATTGTTACGTGAGATGAAAAGTGGGTCTATTTCCGTAATCCTAACACACAACGGCAGTGGTTGAGCCGGGGCCAGCTTCCTGAATATGTTGCCAAATGTTGGCGCTTCGAGTACAAGGTGATGCTCTACGTCTGGTGGAATTTCGATGGGATAATCCATTACGAATTTGTTTCAGAGGGTCGGACCATCAACGCCAACCGCTACTATTAACAGCTGAAGCGGATGTATGCCGTTTGGGAGGAGAAGTACCCTGCACTGGTGGACAGAAAGCGCCCTCTCGTAAAGCATGACAACGCTCGACCTCGCTCGACCTCGCGCGAACGACCCGGACAAAACTCCAGGAACTTGAGGGCATCGAACTGATGCTACACCCAGCGTATAGTCCGGACCTTGCCCCGTAGGATTATTACTTGTTCCGGTCCACGTCTCACTTCCTTCGCGGGCGGCACTTCAACAACCACAAGGAGGTGCCAGCTGGGGTGAAGGAGTTCTTCGCCTTGAAGGACAAGGACTGATACCGCCGCGGAATCGAAGAACTGGCAGACAGACGGCTAAAGACAGTGCACCACGATGGCCTATACTTTGAAAACTAGTCAGATTTTGTCGTGAAGGTACGTATGAAAAAATAAAGTGATCCAAGTATTACAAAACTTTTTACTCACCCTCTGAAATATAACACCGCATCTTACACCGAGAAGTTATACGAGATGCGATAAAACAACAAGCCGATCTACTGCCTTTATAACGCGGTCCTGATTTGCACATTCTGCGCGAAAGAGAAATACTTGCTCATGGTATTTTCTTCTTCTTAATGTTCCATCTCCGAACGGAGGTCGGCGACCACCTTAGCAAAACTTCTACGATCGACTGCAGCTCTAAAAAGATGTTAGATGTTCATTCCAGTCCACTCCTTAGTATTGTCCAGCCAGGCTATTCTTCTTCTTCCCTTTTTCCTTCTGTTCTTCCTTCAATAATCACCTGGGGGATTTTATATTTGTTATTTCTGAGTAGCTGCTCAAGGTATGAAGTTTTCCTTCTCCTGATGTATATTAACAATTCGAGGTTTCCCTTTATTTTCTTTAGAACATTTTCATTTGTCACTTTATCCGTTCAAGGAGATTCTCAGTATCACTTATAATGAATAAACTTCTTCTACCAGCTAAGCTAATTATAATGAATAAAGCTTTTAACTACTGAATTATATGCTTGTACTAAGCTTCTAATAGTGAATTCAAATGGTTGTTGTTACTAGTTAATTAAGATCATGAATAAAGTCTCCTGCTAGTCGTGTAGTAATAGTATTGAACAAACTTATAACTGGTAGTAATGTTGTAGCAGTAATTAGGATGAATAAAGTCTTAACGCTGGTTGTTAATAGTAATAAACTAATGACATAAACCTAACAGCCAGACAGAGATCTGACATAAACTATGAATTGAGAAAGACGTACTTACGAAAAGCTCTTTTATTATATAACTCTGGAATCATCCAACGCACACACACAATTCGTTTCACAATAATGAAGAATCAAACTAATCACATAGAACGAAGCTCTCAATACAACAACAACAACAAACTCTCTCCTTCACATAAACCAACGCTCTCCGTACAACAACAAACGCTCTCCGTACAACAACAAACGCTCTCCTTAGATATCGCTGAACGCGCCTATTTATACTGGCTACCACCACGTCATGACTTACACTCATTGCCAGATCTCATTCAGCGGGTGAAATAACATCTCGTTCAGTAAGAAGATAATTTACATAGAAAAATAAAATAACCAGAGATAGTAAAATCAAAAGGAAAGTGAATCGAGAGTATACGTTACACACTATATTTGCATATTCGTCCTCTTTCACTGCATTTCGTTCCATGCGCGGCGGGTTTAGTGCAATTTTTTGCATTACCTTTTAAGTTCGCTTACCAGTGTATAATATATATTTTGCACGCGAATGTACTGCATATTACTTTAAATCAAATACTTTTATTCAGAATTAAGGTACACTACGAGTTGCATTGATGAAAAAGTATTAATGCTACGATAGTCAGTTCTTTTTCTTTTGACCGGGGGGAGGATTGTAACGGCCACTGTGAGCAACTCGATTGGATATAAGTAGTCTCCGGTCCATAATTTAGGGTACTGGCTTCAGGAAGGGCGACAGTCAGTGCCATAAGACAAACACAACATCCATACCTGACAAGGATTCGAACCCAGACCCATCTCAAAGAAATGATAGAAGCCAGCTCTTTTTATTTTTTTATTTTTTTATGGAGGTTTAACGACCATGGTGAGCAACTCATTGGGCTATAAGCAGTCGCCCGTCCCTAATTTAGGTTCACTGGCTCCAGGGAAGGGAAAAAGCCAGTGTCGTAAGACAAACACAACATCCATACCTCACCGGGATTCGAAGCATGCTTCCGTTTGTAACAGCATGTGTTTCGCGAGAGTTGACCCCTTTCGGACGAATGATCCGAGGCCATCGCTTAGACCACTGCGCCACCGGGCGGCTCTTATACCACTGCTCCATATACAATTATTATACCATTGCTCCACCTGGGTGGCCGATAATCAGTTTCTTTCTGATTAACATCGAATTTAGTGCCATAACAACGGTGAATTTTGATATATGTCGCTGTGTTTTAAAACTTCTGCTCAGTGCAGTTTTCTAAGAAAAGTGAAAAAAATTACAGGTAGGCTCAGTTTTGATTGAGCCGTCAGTTTGGAAAATAGGACTACGACTTGCAGATCGGAGAGTTGAAATGAGTTAGTCGAGTGTGGTTTCAAAGCGTTTATTTATTTGTTATAGCCAACACAGGTCAATGATATGAAAAGTAGCTTACATAATTTTTACAAATAATGCTGGATCGGTGGCGTGTATTCGAGGCTAGCTAGGCCAGCTGCGATGCCCAGAGAAAGCCCAAAGAAAAGCCAATTAAATATACACAAATAAAAGTAAAGAATCAACGGTATTAAGATATGTCGATGCTCTCGCTGCGAAAAAAAAAAAACACGTGCGGACTCGCTTCTTTGACTCAGTCCGGCGAGCGAAGACCAACAGCATAACGCAAGCAGCTCTTCCAGAGTCTTCGCTGCTCTGATTCGAAGACCTTCGATACGATCGCCTGCTAGCGTTTCCATGACAACATGAATGAGCAGGTGGAGGGGAATAGACCATTGCTTCGCGCAACGGTTCTCTCAGAAAAGAGAAAACTTCGACTACCTCAGTTACTCGCATGCTTCCGCCTGTAATAGCATGTGTTTCGCGAGAGTTGTTTCAGTTTGTGTGCAGTGTCAGTGAATTAAAATCAGTGATTGATATTATATCTTAAATTCGTGGCTTTGTGGGATTCGAACTGTCTTGATAAGTTTTGTGAAAGCTTCCCTGAACATCCACTGTCAGAACTTAAAGAATTCTATGCTTCAAATTTTAACACAGTTGGACTAAAATATGAACTGAAGGTGTTTTATTCCCTTAATGAATACAAAAACAAATAAGTAAGATAAATTACTTGTTACATAAAGTCGAATAAAGTGGACATAGTGTTTAGTAAGGTGTACAAATTAGCAGACCTAATATTAAATTAACCTTATTTTAAATACACCAGATGGTGAATCCTCACGAGACGCATATAGCGTATTAAATCCGTTTATTTTTGTGGTGTAGTCAGACAGTTTTTTGAATAAACCACAAAAATAAACGGATTAATACGCTATATGCGTCTCCTGAGTATTCTAATATTAAAGTTTCCATCAGCATCTGCAACTGCGGAAAGAAGGTTCTCTGCATTAAAAAGAATCAAGATATATCTTAAACCCACACAAGGGACAGGCACATGCGAAAAACTTGGCTGTTTTGTCAATAGAGAAAAACATTCTTTTTAAATATGAAGAGGTACTCGGAAGAAACGTTTTATGAAAACGTAACACTCACACAAAAGGAAAGAAGAATGGAGTTCATATATAAATAAATTATTCAAATCCTAATAAGTTATTTTATTACTTAACAATCAAAAATTAAACTTCGCAATTTTCCAAAAAGACAATACTGTGGGAGAGAAAAAAAGAGGGGGGGGGTTGAGATAGCACAGGTCTCGGACTCAAAATACGCCCATGTGCCAGTCTCTAATTTTTAATTACATACGCGACTGTGCCAGTCTCTAATGTTTAATTACATACGCGACTGTGCCAGTCTCAAATACGCCACTGTGACAGTCTCTAATGTTTAATTATATACGCGACTGTGCCAGTCTCTAATGTTTAATTATATACGCGACTGTGCCAGTCTCTAATGTTTAATTACATACGCGACTGTACCAGTCTCAAATACGCCACTGTGCCAGTCTCTAATGTTTAATTACATACGCGACTGTGCCAGTCTCTAATGTTTAATTATATACGCGACTGTGCCAGTCCCTAATACGCTACTGTGCCAGTCACTAATGTTTAATTACATACGCGACTGTGCCAGTCTCTAATACGCCACTGTGCCAGTCTCTAATGTTTAATTATATACGCGACTGTGCCAGTCTCTAATGTTTAATTATATACGCGACTGTGCCAGTCTCTAATGTTTAATTACATACGCGACTGTACCAGTCTCAAATACGCCACTGTGCCAGTCTCTAATGTTTAATTACATACGCGACTGTGCCAGTCTCTAATGTTTAATTACATACGCGACTGTGCCAGTCTCTAATGTTTAATTACATACGCGACTGTACCAGTCTCAAATACGCCACTGTGCCAGTCTCTAATGTTTAATTACATACGCGACTGTGCCAGTCTCTAATGTTTAATTACATATGCGACTGTGCCAGTCTCTAATACGACACTGTGAACCTTAAATTATAATTATTAAATAGATTTAATAAAAACAATAACATGTAAATTTTACAATTTTAACTGTGCAACACAATCTGTATTATGAACTAAAGTCGGAAATTGTATCTATTGCTCGGCTGCGATGGCAACACCTTAACCTTGTGACGCTTGAGAACTATACCATGGTGCATTGCTGCGCCCCTATATAAGTGTACGCGAGTAATGCATTAACCTCTCTGTTCCACCTGATGATGGGGTAAGTGTTACCCCGAAAGTGCTAGTGGAGGTTTTAATTTGTAAATAGATTTCATCTTTTAATTAAATATCGTACATCGACGGTGGAATTTGTTTTTATGACTTTAATGTTTAATTTCATACGCCATTGTGCCAGACTAATACGTCACTGTGCCAGACTAATACGCCACTGTGCCAGTTTCATACGCCACTGTGCCAGTTTCATACGCCACTGTGCCAGTTTCATACGCCACTGTGCCAGTTTCATACGCCACTGTGCCAGTTTCATACGCCACTGTGCCAGTCTCATACGCCATACGTCAATGCGCCAGTCTCATTCGCCACTGTGCCAGTCTCTAATATTTAATTACATACACCACTGTGCCAATCACGAATCAGGTATGCCACCGTGCTGAATACAATGCGAACACAAAGCAGATCGATACACGAATTACCCAACGTGGTTCTCTGTCTTCTTGGTCTTCTTACATTCCTCATCACTTGCTCTTGCCTCTCGTTTTGATTTTCTCAATTTTTGCTTGCGTTCATTCTGCGAATTCCGCGGCATTTTCGAAAATGTTAACCTGTTCACACCAAAACATTTTTTTAATTTTAGCTTAAACCGCTGTGATATTTTATTATATATTTGAATAGATCTCGTCGAGAGCTTTAAAACGACACCACGCACAGTCGTTTTGCACTCACGATTGTCCAGATAACCCGCGATAATCTCAAAAGTGTTCACCGATTCACAAGAAAACAATTTTTAAGATGTTCAGTTCAAACCACTACGAAATGATCTTCCTATATTTGAATAGATCTCGCGGAGAGCTTTAAAACGATACCGCGCACAGTCGTGTTGCGCTCACGGTTGCCGAGATAGACTGAGTCAAACGCGGCGGCACACCCAGAAATATTGCGTCATCTCCCCTTCATACAGGGAGCGAGGGGAGCGTCGCGCGCAGAGTGTATTGCGCAGTACGCGAATTGGACTTCATGCTCTTTACGAATATGCTAACACGATTAGTGTGATGCACGTATTTTTAACGCTATAATGATTTCCATTGGGACCTATTTTTGTCATAGGCGTTCGGTCGCAAGTGGAACCATACTATCTGCGGAGTTAAACGTAGTCGTACGACAAAACTAGAGACTAGGTAAAACTCGGGAAGATAGAGTACCCTTTCGTTCCCGATAAATTTCCAGGGATAAACGTATGCTCAAACTCTGGGGGAAATTAAGGGCTATTTACTGTGAGAGTGATATTGCACACAAACTTTCAACTGCTTCATGCTAAACAATTTTTAGTAAAATAGAAAATAATTCGCGTAAGCCCCGTAGAAGAAGGGCGGCGATGGTTTAAGTGCGTAGCAAAATTTTATTTTTGTGCTACAGACAAAAACGGTATCCTCAGAATCTTTGTTCTGGTCTTGATCAAAAAGAGAAAAAAAAAGAAAAAAACTTTTCTAGAACATTTTTTTTTATTGTAGTTTTAACGGCCACCTTGAGTATCTCAATGGGTTTTAAGCCGTCGCTCGACCCTAATTTAGGACCACTGATTTCAGGGAAGGGAGAGAGCCAGTTCCGTAAGACAAACACAACATCCATGCCTCACGGGATTCGAACCCGGACCCTTCTCGGACGAATGGTCATAAGCCAACGCTTAGACCACTGCTCCATCAAGACAGCTGAACCATTTTCAATCCTCTCTTGAGGACATGCAATCATGAGTGCAACTTTTCCATCCGCGGACGGAATTCCGTCCTTCAAAACTTTCCAAAAACGTAAAATTAAATGAGGTAAAGATTTCTGCCAAAACCGTAGTGGGTTTTTTCTTCGTCTCGAGATGTTCGTTCTGTCCGCGTTAATGTTAAACATCATCTTATTGTATAAATGTTTGTGTTTCAGCTTAAAAATGGAGGTAACAATTTCCGAAAACGGAAGTTAGACGGAGCGCTGTAATCTTAATTTTTTTTCCTGATACCCTCTCTGCTCTGTATTGTTGCTAAATGTTTAATCTCTTTATTATAAAAAAAAAAGTAACTGCCGCCGCTGTTTTAGAAATTTTGCGACACTTGCGCTTTCCGAGCTCGCAACACAAAAAGTATTGAATACAAAAATATATAATTCACGTCTTTTGTAGAGAATTGTTTCGAGAACACGCTGAAATTAACCGTTTTGTCATTCTGGCGAAATTTCAAGAGCTATTGTATTTCAAAGTTAAGGTAAGCAAAAAAGTGCTATCAGTTCGCGTTCCGGACACAGTAACAGCAACAGAACCACGAAACTTTGAAGGCATACACGGCCATGGCCGAATTTTTGCACCTCGTCGGCTTTTTTTCTTTTTTTTCGATTTAGTTTACGAGAAATTACATTTTTAAATTTCACAATTTTTTTATTTCGCGATGGGATCCCTTTTAAAAAAAACAATATATGGCAAACTATAAATCATAACGTATTGCAATTTTTACAACATAAACTCCCAATTATGATCCCTGTTTAAAAAAATTCAAGAAAAAAAAATCATTTTCTGATTTTTAAGCATTTTTGAAAGACGTAAAGGAAAGGAACAAACGGCTTCCTCTGTCTTCAACGGTAACCACACAAGACAATTATGGTCCCGTGACCTGCTGACATGGTGACGCAGTTATTTTTAGCACTCTCTTCTCATTGGGTGAAAGGACAGGCTGCAATCAAACTGGTAATGACGCAATGCTTAACGATATAGCGATGCTTTTAAATTCGGCATTTTCCGCCGGCATAAAATAAAATAAAATAAAAATAAAAATGGTGGCTATGGAATATTTCTCGGCTGGAAATTTTCGGGAATTGTTTGACCACTTCTACATTACTTGGAGATTTGAAAATTGTCATGTTGATAGGTCTTAAGGTCCGAATACCTGGAAGAGTCCGAAAACAAAAATCAAAATGGCGGCTTTGGAACATTGTGTGCTTGAATTTTTCGCGAATCGTTGGACCGCTTCTCAATAATCTTGAGATTTGAAAATTGGCATGCTGATAGTCCTTAAGGTCCTGATACCTAAAAAAAGTAAAAAAATCAAACAGTTCAAAAGGGAGGCTTAGCTTTACTGTTCAATATGCTGATGGGTTTAAAGATAATTATGCCAGAAACATTGGGTTGCTATAAACATTCCATGAAATTTTGATTTGAAATTAGAGAGTGCAAAATCCTGATCCGTTTATACGTCAAACGGTATGTATGCATTGACGTCACGATCCTGTTCTAAATCGTGAAACAGTTTTTAAATTACCATTTATTTCCCTTTATTACTGTACTTCGCCTTTCTTTAATTTTATGTACAAAAATTTATAGATTCACCTTTCGGAGAACTGCTAATTCCATAAATATTTGTATTTAATCTTAAAAGTGGAGAAAAATTTTCCGAAAATGAAAGTTGCACGGAACAAAGATTAATCTAGTAATGGCAATTTTTTTTTTTCGCGATGTTCCCTCTGTTTAAAATTTGTTTCTAAATAACATTTCCTTACAGAGATGCTAATGCTTCAGCTTTAAAATAAAGGCAATAATTTCCGACAACGAAAGCTAAAGGGAGCGAAGATTTCTTTCTCCGTGATAGTTTTTTTTAACGGTGCCCTCTTTCCGTCCTCTGTCCTACATTGTTGTTAAACACCACTTACACCAATAAGCCATTAACGTTATGACCCCCCCCCACCCCCACCCTAGAGAAATGGCCTCTCCTGGAAATCGAACGCGAGCACAGGTGAAGTTCACAGAGCAGAATATATACAACCCGAGGACCGGCTTTCCGTTAGTAGAGTGTTTGGGGTCAGAATCAGAAAAACTGCCGATTTAACGGAGTTTGATAAAGGACAAGTTGTCGGGCTCTGCGCCTCGGAACTACAATCGCGGAAGCGGCGCGGCTTGTGGGTTGTTCACGTGCCGCTGTAGTGAGTACGTATCAAAAATGGTGCATAGATGGCCAAAAGACAAGCCGTCATCCATTTGTGTGTCGTCCGCACCTCATTGATGACAGAGGGGAGCGGAGACTGTCGCTCATTGTTCACAGCGACAGTGCGACAAATCCCCCAGCTACAACAGTGGTGGTGAGGGCAATGCGTCACAGCACACAATTCATCGCCGCTTTCTGCGCACTGGCCTGTGTAGCCGAAGACCCATCCGGGTACCCATGCTCACTGCACGTCATCGCCAACAACGCATGAAATGGGCCCAAGATCATCGAGATTGGACAGTGGATGATTGGAAGAAAGTGGCCTGGTCTAACGAATCAAGATTCCTGGTGCATCACGTACACGTCCGAGTGCGGATAAACCGATTACCAACGGAGGCTATGGCACCTGGATGCACTGTCGATCGGAAACAGGCCAGCGGCGGCGGTGTTATGCTGTGGGCGATATTTTCTTGGGGATACTTTAGACCCCATTATCCGAAAAGTACAATCCCTAACAGCTGTCAGGTATCTGAACACCGTTGTTGGCCAAGTTCACCCATTCATGGAAACTGTGTTCCCTGCTGGTGATGACCATTACCAACAGGATGATGCGTCATGCCACATTGCCAGAATCGTCAAGGAGTGGTTCGGTTGAGGAACATGCTGGTGACTTTTCATCTGACATGAATCCAATCGAACATTTGTGGTTCGAATTGGAAAAGCGGGTTCGCGCCAAATCACCAAAACCCCAAAATGTACGGGAACTGGAGGTCCTGCTGTTGACATTATGGTGCCAGATACCCCAGGATACCAATCGCCACCTCATCGAATCGATGTCTCGCCAAGTGGTAGCTGTAATGCGGGCTAAAGGGGGATCTACAGCTTATTAGGTATAGGTGCTCATAATTTAATGAATCATCGGTGTATTAGTTCCATAAATGTTTGCGCTGAAGATTGAAATTGGAGGGAGATATTTTTCCTAAATGGAAGTTGACGCAGCAAAGATATCTCGTCGTACGTTTTTTCACTCGATGATCCCTTTGACCGGTATTGTTGTTAAAAATCATGTTAGGACAGAAATATTTGTGTTTCAGCTTGAAACAGATGCAAGAATTTCTGAAGACAGAGGTTAGATGGAAATTCTTGCACAGAAGCAAGGCAATTTCGTGTGCCAGGTTCACTCGTCAGAGAAGAGAACTTGACTCAAGTGGTCGTGTCCCCAAGCACAATGTTTCTCAGCCCAGTTTCTACTGGCCGTACAGCGTCGTGCGGTTGAAAGGACACACACTATTGGCCTATGTTCATAAAGGCTACCTCGGTGAAGGCGATTGGTTGACAACTTCAACCAATCGCCGAATTTTCGCTGCAGCTGAGTAGCATTTCGCAGCCTGTTCCGAAGGGCTCTTGACAACAGATAACGACCTTCTCTTGCTGTAGGTACTCGCTAGAGGTCTGCACGGTCCTTAATTTGGAAAGCCCGGCACGGCCCGTTTCAATGTTTTTTATTAAAGCCCGGGCCGTATATTTCTCCTATTTTCAAGGCCGGGGCCGGCCCGTAAAATTTCAACAATTACTAAAACACCAATTTGACACCTGGTGCACTCGGCCATTCGACTCCTGAAGAGTTTTTGTTTACTTAATTGCTGCACGAATTCTATTGCAATAAACGTTAATGAGGAATATTTCTATGACTCTGTATAAGTCACGGGACGTCTGAGGAGGGTTTGGGCTTGTATACTCAAAAATATTGCATGTCAACGACAATTTCCATGCCTTTTAAATTTTCTGGGTTTTCAAATCATCATTGTCTACCGCCGGACCCGGAATATCCTTGGGGATAAGGATGGGAAGGGGGTTAATTAGAAAAGTACTAAATACCCAGAATTATGAGTCCGATCGTTCTACTTTACATTGTCTACAAGCACATATTCTCCGGAAGCGATTATTTCGAGAAAATCTTTCGCTTTCTTAAACTCCATAATAAGTATGGAAGAGTATTTATCAGCAACGCTGAACTGAGCATATGCTAAGGGAAAACAACGACAGGACTGCCCAGCTAACCCGTGTCACAGAAGGTTTGAAAACTGCTGGGCTGGGATACCTCAGGGTTCATTTGCCATCTGCTGACACTCTGAAAGTACCAATGGGGAAAATACTGCACAGATTTATACACAGAAGTAAGTGTCTCCCAGTCCATTTCTCCCGTGTCATTTAAGACACCTTAAAAGCTGTCATACATCTAGAGAACAAAGTACCGCCGACCAGAACAACAAAGAAGATCGTCTGCGAGCGGGTGGCTCGGTTTATAAATGCTGCAGTTAATAGGGTGGAAGTTAGAGAGAGAAGTGACCATAAATGCTGCAGTTAATAGGGTGGAAGTTAGAGTGAGAAGTGACCACATTCACATTGAAAAACTAAGGGAGCTGACCAACTCCAATTGTTTTGTAGGAGGGAAGGATGTTGTAAAATTTCTATTTTTTCCAACAGCGGAAATTATTCAATCTTTTCCTGCTGCTGTATGTTGTGGGATTTCCAGAAGAGAAAGGCACCGTACAGCGATTGTTTTGTTCATAAAAAAAAACACTACTCGGCCCGTGTCTGTTTTACATTAAATATTGAAGACCTAGCCCGGTTTCCCAACTTAGGCATGAGCAAATCCCGTGCCCACGCAGACTCTAGTACTCGCGGAGGACCTTAACCTTGCCTTTTTCCGACACTTCCCGTAGAGTGGAATCATATCAACAGTTGGTGACAGTTTGTGGCACTCCGATGGCTTCTTCTACCACTAGCTGCATCTGACCTCCTTCCAGCCTAATAATAGGTCTCTGCGCCGCTCATTTCCTTACATCATGCTTTCGAGACACCGTTCAAACAGAAGATTTCAAGGAATAAAATGTCACAATAAACGCGGAGGAAAAAGGGAGTTTCCGGAAAACCGTTTTTATCCCAATCTGTGATATCTGCATTCTGACGTCACAGACGCTAATTTGCATAAGGATATTCATAATTCGGCTGTGTCGCCACACTCGACTTGCGCTTTCCACGTTTCTGTCCGACATAGCAAGATTGATTCGAAAATGTCGTCAATGTACATACTACCTTGAGTATCTCGAGTAGTGTAAAACAGAAAATCCATTAATAACGCATAAATTAATGGAATAGAAGTTTCCGGGGTCCAACGAAGTAAAACAGAAGATGCATTGACGCAGACCGAGTTAATGAAATGGAAAGCGCCGAGTTCAACAAACTGAAACAGAAGATGCATTAACACAGAACAAATTCATGAAATGGAAAGCTCCGCGTCCAACAAATTGAAACAGAAGATGCATTAACGCAGACCAAATTAACTATATGGAAAGCCCCGCGTCCAACAAACTGAAACAGAAGATGCATTAACACAGAACAAATTAATGAAATGGAAAGCTCCGCGTCCAACAAATTGAAACAGAAGATGCATTAACGCAGATCA
Source organism: Macrothele yani (assembly GCA_039090855.1). Classification (NCBI taxonomy): domain Eukaryota; kingdom Metazoa; phylum Arthropoda; class Arachnida; order Araneae; family Macrothelidae; genus Macrothele; species Macrothele yani. The sequence continues at coordinate 24,654,788 of CM076991.1, read as the reverse complement.
AATGAACGAAATGGAAAGCCCCGCGTCCAACGAACTGAAACAGAAGATGCATTAACGCAGAAAAAATTAATGAAATTGAAAGCTCCGCGTCCAACAGACTCCAACAGAAAATGCATTAACGTAGACTAAATTTATGAAATGGAAAGCTCCGCGTCCAACATACTGAAACAGATGATGCATTAACGCAGACCAAATTTATGAAATGGAAAGCTCCGCGTCCAACATACTGAAACAGATGATGCATTAACGCAGACCAAATTTATGAAATGAAAAGCTCCGCGTCCAACATACTGAAACAGAAGATGCATTAACGCAGACCAGATTTATGAAATGGAAAGCTCCGCGTCCAACATACTGAAACAGATGAAGCATTAACGCAGACCAATTAATGAAATTGAAAGCTACACGTCCAACAAAGTGAAACAGAAAATGCCTCAATGCAGATCAAATTAATGAAATTGAAATCACGGACTACTTAGCTCGAATGGATGATTTGATAGAAAATGGCCACATGAAATGCTGTATTGAAAAATTGAAAACCCAGGAGGAGAGTGTTGGATGAATCAAGAATAAATGCTGAGCACCAGACAATTGCACAGAAACAAACTATCAGACCTTGACTTGGCAGTAAACAGAACTAAGAAAATGAAAGATGTCAATAGAGGAAACAATATTATTCTGGAGCATTTTCTTTTACCACACGCCTAAGATGAGACTTGTTTGTAAGCATACGATACATTGAGAGAAAACAACGATCTATATTTTCTATCAAACAAGTATTACCCAGACACTTCTACTTAAAAATTAGTATATTTTTCTCCATGAGAATGCTTCAAATATTTTGATATATCATCTTTCTGATCATTTACTTCCACAACTTTTAGGGATCTCTTTCTTATTTGGTAGCATTTTTACTTTAAGCATTCTTTTGATTGCAAGTGCTTGAAATAATGGATCCGCAGCTTTCACTTTTAGAGGTTTCGCTTTAGTAAACCAACTGCTTTCTCTGCGCTTTTGCTTTCTTCTCAGAGGAATCAATCTTTAATGGTCATCTCGGACATTGCCCGTTCAAATCCCGGATGAGAACAAAGATATTTTTTCTGTTCTCTAAACCAGAAAGAAGAAGAAGGATAAAGTATCTTCCTTGCCACAGAGTTATTCACTATAATGACACAAGTTTTTCCCAGAGCCACTTTTAAAAATTTTAAGAAGTAGGTCTATTGGTATTGTTTTGAGAATAAGGGCCTGATATACTTTTTCTCATTAGAGCTGAAGACCTATTTCATTGTGAGGCTGAAACCAAAAATTGTTACCACTTGACATCATCTAAAAAGTGAAATTCGTAACACACAGCAGTAAGAATCGAAAGGGAATGAAAGTCAGCAAACACAGCCTCAGTTTGTTCACAAAAGTACGAAAACTTTTGCAGAGAGAGTAGATTTTAAAGCATTTCCAACTCAGAAAGAAAAATATTTTGATATAGACATAAACCTAACTGTTCTTTCCATGTATCATAACCACAGAAATTTGGAAATTTAATCGTCCTGGAACGGAAAACGAATCCGCATCTCTCCATTTGCGCTCGAATATGCTACCAAAAATTATTTTTCCAACTTGAAAAATATTTCTTTGCCATTTAGATATTTTACTAAACCGTGGTATGGAGCATCACAGAGGGTAAGTTTGAACTGCAACGTTCATTACGAAATTCTTATTTTTTTTTAAGGTTAAGCAACTACCATAAGCAACTTTTAGGATTATAAGTAGTCTCCCATCCACAATTTGGAGCCACTGGTTCCAGGAAGGGGAAAGAGCCAGCTGCATTGGAAAAGCTCAGCCCCCACGCCTTACTCGGAACTCAAACCCAGGGCCAATCTGCGGCGAACAGTCAGTAGCCATCGACTGAAACCGCTTGGCCATCTGGGCAACAAAAGTTGAATCTCCTAGAATGAAGTAAAGTGAAACTTTAGGAGCATGGATCGAAACGTAACGCAAAGTATGTTTCATGGCAACAGTTAAGGAGATAGGCAAAACATATACACAGTGAAACTACATTTCTTAGCTGTTTTTAACATAAGAACCGAGATGCTCGAGACATTTATTTCACCATGGTACCAGTTTTTTTTTTTTAGCCGCCCCGGTGGCGCAGTCTTCTAAGCGATGGCCTCTGATCATTCGTCCGAACGGGGTCCGGGTTCGAATCCCGGTGAGGCATGGATGTTGTGTTTGTCTTACGGCACTGGATCTCTCCCTTCCCTGGAACCAGTGACCCTAAATTAGGGACGGGCGACTGCTTATAGCCCATTGAGTTGCTCACGGTGGTCGTTAAACTTCCAATCAAAAAAAAAAAAAAAAAAAAAAAAAAGTACTAGTTTTGGTATACCTTGTTCATAAAAGTCCGTTTTCTTGGGGTATACCCACCTGCTGACAACCGGTTTGATTTCGTCAGGCGAATCGAAGAGTCCCCCCACCCAGGTGTCTTTTCTAGGGACCAAACAGATGAAAGTCCGAAGGAGCCAGGTCGGGAATGTACGGTGCGTGCTGGAGCACCTCCCAGTCAAATTGCGCGATTTCGTCACGAACGTGTTGCGCAACATATGGGCGAACGTGGTCATGAAACAGTCTGACATTCGCAGCGTCTCTGTTGGGTCTTTTGTCACGAAGGACACGACGCAACTTTGTCAATGTGTTAGCGTAGGTTTTGGCGTTCACAGTGGTCCCCGCTGGATGAAACTCCACCAAGAGAACGCATTGCATGTCCCAGAACACCGTCATGAGGACTTTTTGTGCATATCAGGTTACTCAAAATTTCCTTGACTGCGAGAAGTCAGAATATTTCCACACCATACTAGCCTTCTTCGTTTCGGGAGTGTAGGGAGTGTAGTGGTACGCCCAGGACTCATTGCCAGTCATTACACCAGCCAGGAATTCATGTTCTCCTTCTGCGTAACGCATCAAGTGATCCAAGGATGACATCATTCTTTGTCCCTTCTGGTCATCTGTCAAATTCTTGGGCACCCATCGCGCACTCACCTTGCGAAATTGCAATGTGTCATTCAAAATATCGTACGCTACACCGTACGAAATGTTAAACTTCTGTGCCAATGTGCGTAAGTGGATCCGCCGGTCACTCAGAATTACCTGTTCAATGCCTTTCACAGTGACAGGTGATGACGCAGTTACAGGTCGATCGGAACGTGGCAAATCGGTAAGGTTTCCACGGCCCTCTGCAAAGAAACTGCACCATCTAGAGATGTTGCTACGGTCAGGGCAATCACTACCATACGCTTCGACCATTTTTTGTGAACTTCCGTCGGAGTTTTTCGTTTAGCCTACAAAACTCGGACTACGCCGCGTTGCTCTTGATTCGTAGACGACGCTAACAAACGCGACATCTGTGTGCCGTTATTCGCACTGTCTTTCACCACGGCGACACCTGATACAGCCAAAGTGATCTGTAGCGTGATATTCAAACCCGGTTTTTGCCAAACTGCAACCTGCAAAGCGAAAAACAAAATGCCGGACATTACTTGTTGATCCTCCACCGTAACTGCGCAGTTCGAACTACTCTGCATTAAGATATTTTTAATGCTTATTATGAAAAGCGAAGCATTCTGAATTGAGGATTTTTACTTTTGTTTTGGCCCCTGAGGAGTTTCTTTTTCTAACTGACGAAATTTGAGCATAACATAATGATTTAGAACTTCTGTGTCAATGTGCGTAGGTTTTAGCCCCTGATGAGTTTCTTTTTCTAATTGACGAAATTTGAGGGAAACATAATGGTTTAGAACCGAGGTTCCCAAAGTGGGGTCCACGATCCCCTGTGTATACCCGAAACCCTTGCAGAGTGCCCGTTAAGTCAAACCCATAAGCCATTATTTCCTTTTTTGAATTCCATTTTGTCCCGAGTGTACAGGTTGTCTACCATGAGACTCCAACGTTTTTTTTGTTTTTTTTGTTTTTTTTTTTATTAGATATTTAACGACCACTGTGAGCAACTCAGTGAGCTATGAGCAGTCACTCGTCCCTAATTTAGTGCCACTGGTTCCAGGGAAGTGAGAGAGCCAGTGCCGTAAGCCAAGCCAACATCCATGTTTCACCAGGATTCGAACCCGCACCCATCTCGGACAAATCATCAGAAGCATCGCTTAGACCACTGCGGCACCGGGCCGGCCCAAGATTTCAAGCACACACCGATTCTAGGAAAATATATACACAACTACTACTAAATATAAAAATGATACTAGTAGTCACTAAGTTTGGAGTTCTGTTCAGTGCACCTCCTCATAGGCGCCTTCTGGTGGTGCGAAAAACGTCTAATCTGTACTAGTGCTGTCAATAATCGGGTATTTTGAAATCGGGATTTCGGATATCAAAATATCCGAAATATCATGAACCCGAAATCCGGATTGAGTTTGTTACAGGATAAAACACTGCGATTTTATTTATTATCCCTTCAATTAGTACAATACCAATGCAACGAAAGGTCGCTTTGTCTAATCAAACGGACACCGTGCAGCAAATCAACGCAAGTTCACAAACTGCGGCGTTAAGGTTGTAACAACCTGAGGCATGCGGTCTATCATGGCCAGATAGATCTATGTTGTTCAGATGTATGAATATTCGGTATTCTAAGTTCGGATATCCGAAATCCGAAGTTCGAATGTTAAATCCAGTTTTCGGATAGTAAAATATCCGGAAATCCGAAATCCACGAACAGCACTTCCGAAGTTTGAAATCCGGTTAACCGGAGTTCAACCTATTCGAATGCTGAATATCCGGTTTTCGGATACTAAAATATCAGGATATCCAAAAATCTGAAATCCGTGAACAGCACTAGTCTGTATGCAAATTCATGCCATGTGTCCGGCAACATGTTTTCAGTGACAGAACTTATGGCATCTGTTATGCGCTGTTTCAAATCCATTATGCTCGTAACTTTCGTAGAGTACACTTTGTCTTTGACTTACCCCCAAAACAAAGAAATCTAATGGGGCAATGTCGGGGGATAGCGGAGGCTAGGGAGTTGGGCCATCACGGTCTATCAAGCGGTTGGGGAATGTGTCATTCAAGAAATTACGGACGTCATATCTCCAATGTAGTGGAGCACCATCCTGCTGGAAAATTATGGTTGTCTGCATGGCTACTATCTGTGGTACGGCAACAATTTAAAGCATATCTAGGTATAGCACGCCAGTGACTGTGTTTTCAGCAAAGAAAACGGTCCAACAATCTGATTCTGTAGAAGACCACACCACATATTAACTTTCGGACTATCGCGGATGTATTCTCCTACTACATACGGATTTCCCAGGTGCCAAACTCGCGCATCGTGCCGATTCACTTCCCCCAAAATGTGAAAGGTTGCCTCGTCTGAAAACATGTGAAAAACCAAGTTTGTTCGCGACGGACATTGAAGTCGTGTCCTCTCACTCCGGAATAAGTCGCTCTCCCAACTGAGCTACGCGGACAGAATGTCTCGCTGCAGATTTGTCGTCTTGGCACATGATGTGACGTACAACTGTGGTGAAAGCTTCTCCCTCTTAATTTTTGTTTTCTTTGAAGCAAAGTAGGGATTTTTCATTAATTCCAAACAATGTGTTGGACAAACATCACACATTTTTCGAAGAAGCCAACGGCCAGTGGATCCATTTTCCACAATCGGGCGCCACTGTGAAAACAGAAGTATATCCGCGACGGCCAGCGAATCAGTGTCCCCTCACTTCGGACTAAGTCGCTCTCCCAACTGAGCTACGTGGACAGAACGTCTCGCTGCAGAATTGCCGCCTTGACACATGCTTTCACCTCTGCAGTACGTCACAAACATTATGTGCGATAAGAAGCTTTTGTCATCAACAATGAGATCTAGCATAGCGACTGCAACTAATTCTCGCTTTTGTCTGGTCTCAAGGTGTCATTTCTTGAAAATTCTGTACCTTACAGGCGTGAAAACGTAATCGGTGATGAAGAACACAATGCAGATGAAGAACACCGGTGATGAAGAACACAGTTTCATTCCAAGTTGTCACGCTGCTTGTCTGACCGACTTCCAGGGGTTTCTCTCAAATGATCCCAGTATTTTCTACAGCCCCTTCGGAAAAGACGGGATTTCCTCCACCGTACCTTTCAACACACTACCGGGCACCAAAAACTGATCATACCCATTCTTGATAGTCTTAAATGTCTGAAGGGTCCTTATTGAAGACACGGCGGAAGTTTCGTTGAACTTGAGTGAACGACGTTGTTTCCGAGTACCACCATACAACCTGTGCGTTCTCACTCGGAGTCGCCATTTTAGAAAATGACTGACTGCAGTGCCACTGCGGCTCTGCTGCGCACTACCACTTTTCCAAGTGAAATTTGTGAGTCTCTGCTTCCGATCCATCCAGAAGCACAGCTCTAAAACCTGAAATTAAAAAAAAATAGACTTTCAAAATGTTTGAGTCTCATGGTGGACACCCTGTATAATGGCGTTTTCCTGAGGCCATATGACGTGTGATGACGTCATCTTTCTGATGGCTAATGGAATTTTTTTTTTAATTCGAGGTTTGACGACCACCGTGAGCAACTCAATGGGCTATAAGCAGTCTCCCGTCTCTAATTTAGGGTCACTGTTTCCAAAAGTAGAGAGCCAGTGCCGTAAGACAAACACAACATCCATGCCTCACCGGGATTCAAACGCGGACCCATCTCGGACGAATGATCAGAAGCCACCGGGGCGGCAATGGAATTTGTGCTTGTGTGTTCTTGGGTTTTTTAGAATTCCATAAAGCAGCAGGTTTTTTTTTTTTTTTTTGATTGGAGGTTTTTTTTTTTTTTTTTTTTTTTTTGAGGTTTAACGACCACCGTGAGCAACTCAAATGGGCTATAAGCAGTCGCCCGTCCCTAATTTAGGGTCACTGGTTCCAGGGAAGGGAGAGATCCAGTGCCGTAAGACAAACACAACATCCATGCCTCACCGGGATTCGAACCCGGACCCCTTACGGACGAATGATCATAGGCCAACGCCTTAGACCACTGCGCCACCGGGGCGGCGATTGGAGGTTTAACGACCACCGTGAGTAACTCAATGGGCAATACGCAGTCGCCCATCCCTAATTTAGGGTCACTGGTTTCAGGGAAGGGAGAGAGCCAGTGCCATAAGACAATCACAACATCCATACCTCACCGGGATTCGAACCCGGACCCCTTTCGGACGAATGATCAGAGGCCATCGCTTAGACCACTGCGCCACCGGGGTGGCTAGCAGGTTTATGGTACGACTATGTGTATTTTCTGAGATAAATTCATTTTGTTCTCAGTGCTTCTTTCTGCTTTTATTTGTGAAAAATAAATCAACGGATTTTATCGTAACAAAGTACGAAAAGTTTATTCACAAGCAGGGCCGGATTAAGAGGGGCTTGCGGCCCACCACGACCAAGGGGTCAGGAAGTATGCCTGTACAAATAATAGATAGATAGGTAAACAACACACACACACACATAAACACACAAGTTTATAAAATAGTTTTACTTTTTTCTCGTATGATTTCTCCACTTGGTCAGAAACAGAACCTGGAAGACGAACAGATCCCAAGGCAATGACTCACCAAGGGTTAAAGGTTTCGTGTTGCTGTGTACAGCGGTCTCGGCGAGAAAGTTTCAGATTTTTCACTACCATCCACCCACACCTCCCAGTTTGCATTTGGAACCGTTAATGGTCGAAGTCTACAGTGCCTTCACATTGCATAACAAAAAAGCTGCACTAAGAAAAGTATACAATGCAAAATCATTAGAAAATCCAAGACAAAATCTAGGAATCTTAAGCCTTTAACTCGTCGTCTTGTGAGAACAGTGGAAAATACAATAACTTATTATGAAAACTCTACAGATGATTTAGTAGTTACAACTTGCTGTTTTAACGGCTTCATAATAATGTCCCGTCATAAGTTCTTTGTGGGCCACTCAGACATCTTATCCTTGGAGCCCACTCCAATATCTTAGCCTAGAGGCCCACTGGGGCCTTACTCTGGCCATGTTTACATGGTTTCACATTTCACATTGCAGCTAAGGAACTACCACTTGTCGAGTTTTGTGTAGCACCAAAGAAAAATATTCATAATTATCTGAAAATGCTTAAAATACTCCTCCCTTTTCCAACTACACATCTGTGTGAGGTTGGTTGGTTGGTTGGTGGATTTTATTGGCGCAAGGGCCAGGTTTGGCCAAAGAGCGCCAGACAAAGAACTATCAGCCACAGATTTTTAAAAACGTGGAAAATGAGTAAAAGCAGACAGGCTTGGTAAAAAGTTGAAAAAGAGGTTGGTTGGTTGGTTGGTGGATTTTATTGGCGCAAGGGCCAGGTTTGGCCAAAGAGCGCCAGACAAAGAACTATCAGCCACAGATTTTTAAAAACGTGGAAAATGAGTAAAAGCAGACAGGCTTGGTAAAAGTTGAAAAAGAGTATGAAGAAAGCAGTGAAGAAAAGGTAGTTAATGAAGTTTATTAAAAGTCATATATTTACTAATGGAAAAGGACGAACCGTCACTCTCCTCCCCCACACTCCTCTGCAATGCTGGCAGAGGGCGGGGACGAACTGTCACTTTCCTCCCCCCATGTTCCTCTGCAATGCTGGTTGAGGCTGGGGACGAACTGTCACTCTCCTCCCCCATGTTCCTCTATAATGTCGGTTGAGGGTGGGGACCTCGCAGAGGCCGAGACAGTTGGATGGACACTGCACACCTTTGCGGATTGAGGGCCGGGTCTTCCGCACGTGCAGGCTGTCTGCTGGGAACCGGAAGAGGCGGGCGTCTGCAAAAGAGAAGGCGCAGACTCAGCTGGTCGAATAAGCTGGAGCTCGGTGAAATCCACCTGAGTCGCTTGTTCAACTGTAGATCGCTTGGCAAGTGCGGCGAGAGCTACAGGGCGCGGAACAAAGGGCTGCACGGGTTGCGGCAGAGACTGAACCACTGCGGCAAAAGTACGCTGTCGGGTGGTTGGTATACCCAATTTGGCCTTGGCAGCAGGGTACGAGAGGCCTTCCAGGGTCTTGAGGCGCTGGATCGCCATCTCGTCCTTCCATTTCATACAGGTGCGGGAGTAAGCTGCATGGGCCTCACCACAGTTAACACAGGAGGCCGCAGAAGTGCAACCTTCCCCGTCATGTTCACTGGAGCCACAATTAGCGCAACGAGCGGAACTCTTACAAAAACGTTGGGAATGCCCGTACCTCTGGCACCTGAAACAGCGCAGAGGACTGGGAATGTACGGGCGAACTCCACAGACCAAGTAGCCAGCCTTGATTTCGACCGGAACTTTCGGGGAGTTAAAAGTCAAGATAACATTTTTAGATTTAATCAAAGAGCCATCACGCCGGAACATCATACGACGTGCAGCAATAACACCTTGATCTGCAAGTTCAGTCACCAATTCTTCTTCACTGCATGGCAAGAGATCAAACTCCGAAATAACACCCCGAGAGGTGTTAAGAAACGGGTGAGGTGTCACTTTAACAGGAATGCCTTGAAGACTAGAAAGGTGCAGAAAAGTGTTACTCTGAGAAACACTGCAAGTTTGGACAAGCAGGTCCCCAGAGCGAAGCTTCCTCACAGACTTCAAGGGGCCAACCGCAGCGTCCAAAGCTTTAGAAATGAAAATGGAGATCTGGTGGACAGTCTCTCATTCGGATCGATGGATTCCACAAGTAAGTGTGTAGCATGCGTAGTCACAGCAATCGAGGGTAGACGACGCTTCGGAGCGACTGGTACAGCAGCCGAAGAAGAGGTTCCACATTCTTGGTCAAGGTCTAAAGACCGTTTAAGGGTATGAGACTTGGTAGGTTGAGAAGACGAAGGAGAGTCGTTGTCAACGATCATTTGCTCAGGTGACTTGAATTTGGAGCGTTTGTTTTTGGGTTTACCCATGGAAAAAAAAGGAGAAAGATTCGTCTGCAGACTACTCCACCCACCACAGAGCCCTACAAGGGAGAACTGGAGGTCTGCAAGCCAAGAAAATGACGCTGGACACAGTTCTGGAGCTTATACGTTGCAGATATAGTCCGTTGGCTGTGATCACACGCACTCGGCGGACACTTCGGCCTCCGGGTACCGTCATGCCAACGCCTTTGGCATGATCCCACAGCCCCCGGGCTCACCCTGCCGTGCTATACGACAAAAAAGCCGCTAAAGCCCTGCACACAACTTGGTACAAGACTTCTGACTAGAGGTGGGTTAGTCTCTAGCCTCCCGTTTACAGCGAAGCCGGGGTCGAAGAGGAGTGTTGGTACACAGGGAGGCACTTATCCGGTCTCCTGCGACCTCAGCCGCCAGACATCCCATTTCCGCCTCACGGGTCTCCGCACGCGGCAAACATGCAGGTAGGTCTAGCACCCAAACCAGCTAAAAGGAAAAAAAGAAATCTAAAGAAGACAAATCCTGGAAGGGAACCTAAACGGAATCTCAGCAACCTACGAACTGAGCGGTTAATATAAAACAGTTAGTGGTGGAGGGTAACAAAACCACAAGACCGGGGTGTTAGTACATAACGTGGTAGCGATTAGGTAGAGGATACAACACGGGCAACTAGCCAGTGGAAAAAATAAACAAAAACAAAAAAGCGAGACACAAGACCAGCTCGGGATCGTGGGGCCGCGACTCCCCAACAGCTGGATGAACAGCCGTCCCTGCAAACACCAACAGCACCAAAATAAAAATCAAGCGGTGGCATGACATCAGATGTTGACCAGTCACAAGGTCAGCTCGGGCCGTGGGGGCGCCGCTCCCCAAATAACTGGATAACCAGTTATCCCCGTGCAGGGCATCTGTGTGAGGCCAGAATTTCTTCATATCTTCCAACCAAAATAACATATCGCAACAGACTGGTTCTAGAAGCAGATATAAAAGTCCAGCTGTCTTCTGTTGAGCCAGAAATTAAGAACATTTGCGAAAATTTAAAACAATGCCATTCTTCTAATTTTCTTTACTTTTGGAAAATATAGTAATTTAAAAAAAATTATGTTAACATGCAATATGTTTATTAATATTTTTAACTGAATTAATATATATTTTTTTAAATTCAGCTTTCATTTCTACGGTAATATATATAACCCACATAAAAAAATATCTTTGGAGTTATCAATAATTTTTGAGAGTAGAAAGCATTCCTGAGAGGGGAAAGCAAACCACAGTCATGAAGTGTTATAATCCTCTTCCACATTGCAATCGAAAACTTATATTTATGCGGAGTCATGACAGTTGGAACTAACTAAATTGGAGCTCCAAAGATTTTATAACGTGTCTTTTAAACAGTGCGAGACTTTCATTTGTTGTCAATTTGCATAATGTAGTGTTTAACTGCTTTAAAACAGAGCTTTGTAATGTGTTCAAATACTTTTTTTGGCATGAAAAATTAAGATTTTCATTTGCTATATATATATTTATTCTAATTAGTAAAAAAAGAGAAGCACACGTATGTGTGTATGTTTACTATAAAAGTAATCCAATGGTTAAAAATATTTCGTCACAATTGCTTTCCACATTTATTTATGCAACGTAACGTATGCGTGCAAAAACTTTTTTCGCCCACTGTAAGTCATTGAATCACAGAGATTTTTATGGAGTTTTCAAACGGAACGTCTTAATTGAAGCTGAAGGAGTTTTTTGTATCTCATGCGAAAGTTTAAATTTATTTACTTAAATTGAAAAAATCTTTAAATTACTGTAAAAAATCTTTACATCTATTATGGATTAGATGCAACTGTAAAAATTCCTATGCGTAATGTGAAAATCGAGTTTGCTTAAATTAGGAAAACAGCGAAGGTTCAACGAAAATGTAAAATATCTGGAAAAGTGCAAATACAAACATTTTTTTTTTTAGTTTGCTTGGAACTCGTTAATATTAGTAGAGTAACGATGTTTGTCTCAAAACTAAAATGAGCTTGCTTCATAGAACTTCCAATTTCTTTACATTTCGTAAATTGTTCTTTTCATTGTGAAATGCTGATTACTTTCGGCATCAATGAATCAAGAACAGATAGTTACTTTGACAGACGTTTCATTAAATTCGTTGTTTTTTATATACACTCATACTCAAAAATTAAAAATGTCAGTTTTGGCTCCTCCGCGCTTAGGAATGCAACCAAATATTCTATATATGGGGCACATTGAACTCAACGAAAATTGGGAACGGAAAAAAGCACTAGAGGATCCGCCGTAGTGGTCAAACCAAAGATAAACAGCTCCATGGAAATAATTTGCAATGCACATCTCATATCAAACACAAATGTTTTATGGTGAAAGTAAGGTGTTCAATATGCTATATGTTAGCCTGTAACAGCGACACATGCAGTACAGCGTAATACTCAGCACCAGGTTATTAAACTGTGCTTGAGGTATGGAGTCGAACTCTTGCACCAATGCTGTCCGAAGTTCCAGAAGAGTTTTAGGAGATAGATGACGTCCAACTATACGTCTCCCGAATGTGTCCCATGCATGCTGAATGAGGTTTAAAATGGGGAGAGCGAGTTGGCCATTGTATGCGGATGCTATCCTCACTTTCTAGGTATTTCTCCACTGCAGCAGCTCGATGAGGAACTGCGTTGTCATCCTTAAACATGAACTTAGATCCCATTGCACCCTGGGAAAGCCGGAGATATTGTTACAGAATGACATTGCCGTATGTGCTGGCCTGTCACAGTTCGTCTTTAGAGCCCCTGGATGAGTGTACGTGAACCCAACGTTATTTCTCACCACACTAGAATCCCACCGCCATCAAAACGATGATTTTAAAGGGTGTTGTAGGTGTTGAACCGAATGTCAGGTGCTCTCCAGATCATGAAACGGCGTGACTCATTGTGCAGACTAAACGTGGATTCGCCAGGAAACAAAACAAAGGCCCATTGGTCAGCTGTCCAAGCAAGATGTTCTCTGCACCAGGATACACGGTCTCTTTGATGGGCTGCAGTTACCAGGATGCATCTGGCAGGCCTGCGGACATACAAGTCGTAGACACTCAATCGCCTGTACCTTAAAATCGTGGTCATTGTGGCAGCTGAAAGGTCTCTGGCAAGTTTCCTTACTGTACTCTGCCTGTGTCGTCTGGCGATTAGTGACAAAAGACGGTCCTATTGCGACATTGTAATCCGCGGACGTCTTGTGCTGCAGCGTCGAAACAGATTTTTCGTCGTGTTGGAACCTACGCCAGAGTTTAGAAATGACAATTCGAGCTCCTCGGACATTGCAGTCTGGGTTTGGTCAGATGATTCTGCTCCGCATAACATCATTAATATGGGTTCGCTGAGCCATATTCATTTGGTATACAGCACTGTCGCACCTCTGAAACGCACAACACCTGCTCTATCCTACTGCTGTAACTTCGCTTTTTATAACCCGCCGCATACTACGTAGAGTATGCCGTGCTCCTGGCGCCGCCATCGGTCTGCTGGTGCAAAAGATGAACTGTCGTCATTCCGGAAAAAGGAAGGAGTAGCTTTCATGACGAATCACTTTATGTACTGGGACATTTTCCTGTGATTCACAGCTATCCTTAATTTTTGAGCATGAGTGTATATTAAGCACTTAGAAGATGCCCTCTGGACGATGGTGAAAATATTGTATACCGCAATATTCATTTTAGAAATGAAATACGTATAATGAATGGAATATGGGATTACACCATACAATACAAATTTTGAAGATGACAATGCGTTTTTTCAGTGTAAATATGACAAGGATGGTAAGTCAGATGATATCCGAAAACTTAAAAATTTCGTCGTCCTGTAGCGGGAATCGAACCCGCGTCTCTCAGATAGCGCCTGAGTATGCTAACCACTACACCACCAAGAATCGGAAACTTGAGACTTGGTCGTTCTGGGTGGTGTAGTGGGTAGAATACACCACCCAAAACGACCAAGTCTCAAGACACGGGTTCTATTCCCACTCCAGGACGATAAAATTTTACAGTTTTCGGATATCATCTGACTTACACCATCCTTGTCATATTTACACCAAAAAACGGATCGTCATCTTCAAAATTTGTGAAATATGTATCTTTATTGCGGATTTGATATATAGTGGGGTCCAAAATTAAAGACGACAGTGGGCAAACAATCCAAAGCGCTGTTACGATATCCCCACGGTATATGCAAATTGACACGATAATTGGAATTTGCATATCAGTGAGCAAAATGCTGTCCAATATGTAAGTTGAGTCACATAATTAAGACCATTGGGGAGCGCACTGGTATTTCTCGTGGACAGCGAGTGTAAGAAACATCCAGACATGTCAGGATGTTTCTTACACTCGCTGTCCATTCCGGTGGCTGCAAATGCTCTCCTTCTCATACATATGTGCCCGACGTTGAATGGTGGTGAGCGATTGGACGACTAGAAGCAAGCCAGTCTCGGGCCTAGGTCGTAAAGGACTTGAATATCCACCCCCGAGTGGTTTCACTCTTATGACAGCAATGCAACAGCTCCTGTGCGTCGTCACGCAGGCCGCACCAAGGTCATCCAAAGCGTACGGCGCGTCGTGTGCACGGTTATGTCGCTTTAACCACACGGCCCGGCAATTGTCTTCGGAGCTCTCCTGTTTCCTTGGAACTACGGTATGAAGGCTATCGATATATCGAAGGCTTAATGCAATTGGCCTTTATGCCAGGAGACCCAGAGTTTGTGTCCCACTAACAACATCTTACAGCAGAGCACGTTTAAACTGGTGCAAACAGCACCGTTCCTGGAGCCTAAAGAAGTAGGCCAGTGTTCTTTTTACAGACGAGTCGAGACTCAGTCAACAAACGGATTCTCGTCCGCGTTTTTTCTATAGAGAACAGGGAACCCGTAACGATCTTGCAAACTTCAACGAACAAGACTCCTTCGGAGGAGGTGTTCTGCTCGTGTTGGGTGGCGTCATATTCAATGGCCATAATGTCACCCCACTGCGCGCTATAGCGAGGAGATCCTAGAGTCCTGTGTCAGACTTTTTCGGGAAATTGTTGGCCCTCAGTTCCTTTTAATGGATGATTTCGCCCTCCCGCGCAGAGCTCAGTTTGTCGATGATTTCCTGCAGAGCGAGGATATTCGGCGAATGGACTAGCCAGCTAAGTCACCGGACTTGAATCCTATAGAGCAAGGCTGGAATGCTCCTTCAGCTCCTTCGCAGAACCCCTCCCGAGCTGCAAAGAATTCCAATCCTTGATGGGACCAATCAAGGATTGGAATTCTTTGGCTCCAGAGTCCATCAACAATCTGGTAATGAGTACGTCACCGTTGTGTGAGTTGTCCGTCCGTACAAGGTAATAACATACCTTATTTAGACATTTTTAGGTTGCCTTCTTACATCTCATCTCAGTGACATTTGGGGATGTCATCCTGTATACGCAAATTCATCGTATGTTAAAAAAAAATTACCAATATAATTGCGCCTCTTAACATGTCAAACGTCTCTACCTACTGTTTAGTGTCTTTCATTTTATTCTTGAGAATGCGTTCCGGAGTTTAATTTTGAATACCAGCGTAGTTTTAAAGCAGCTGGCAACACGAAACTGCATTTTCAACAGTTTCAAACGTGACGGCCCTATTATAATTGTCTAAGCTAGAGAAATAAAGAAATTCTGCATTTTTTGTTTTTGAGGCTTCAAAAAGTGTGATATCTATATCACACGTTTGAAGCCTCTTAAAAGAATCTGTGATATTTCGATATCACAGATGAAAAGGAAGACTTTTTTTATATATACAGTATATACTCGTGTATAGGTCGACCCCCCGATTTTTATCTGAATATTTGCAGTTTTTGTATATCCCGTGTTTAAGTCAACCCCCCGATTTTTATGTGAGTATCTGCAGTTTTTGTATACCTACCTACGTGTGTCTATATTCAAAAAAAAAAAAAAGATTCCAAGGATGCGCCCGCATGCGGAAATATGAACCTACTATTTATTGTTGTAGCTGCTCTCGCAATGTTGCTTGCGGCAGTGTGGATGGAATTGAGGCACAATTCGGGGAAGATGATAGGGCTCACCACACTAGTTAGAGAGTTTTAAGGGGAAGGTTTTTTTTTTTTTTTTTTTTTTTTTTTGATTGGATATTTAACCACCACCGTGAGCAACTCAATGGGCTATAAGCAGTCGCCCGTCCCTAAATTACGGTCACTGGTTCCAGGGAAGGGAGAGAACCAGTGCCGTAAGACAAACACAACATCCATGCCTCACCGGGATTCGAACCCGGACCCAGTTCGGACGAATGATCAGAGGCCATCGCTTAGACCACTGCGCCACCACCGGGGCGGCAGGGGAAGGTTACACACTTTAACAGTACCCACCTTTGCACATTGCCCCCCCCCCCTTTCTCCCACTTTTGGCGAGCGAGTTTTCTGCAGTTACTTCATTCATGGAGAGTAAAGCATTTGCTCCCCGTAGCAGACGAATCGTGATGCATTTACCAAACATCGTAAGGCACATCGTCATTTAAAAAGAAAAAAAAAAACTTCCTCAACCATATTTGGAAAGCGTAAATAGGTCTTGATGTCAACCTGATAGTTTCCTTTATCCCATAAAGAATATGCATGCCGTAAAAATAAATATGTAACTTTTGAAGTTTGCAATGGATTTCTTCTAAATTTAAAATGAATCTTTATTTTTATATATTGTGGACAATGTAAAATTTGCATGCAACTATTTAAAAAATTGAATTAAATTTGTTCTATAAAATTTTCTCCCACTACCCTGTGCAGCGTAGCAGCTGTCGGTCAACTGCTGAGCTGGACGAGTGTGTGATCGACAGAGAGGTCGTTTATCTACTCCCGAGTTTCATCACCGCCCCCCTCTCCACTGTGTTTGTGACAAACATTCGGCTTTAGTGACAAAACCAAACATCGCCCCATTCAGTAAAGATGCAATCCTTTTTGCTCGCTCTTATAGTCTTCAGAAAAGGTTACTGTTTGTTTGATTTTTAGAGGCTGGGCACACTCAATTTAATAAGAAACGTAAGTAGGTTGTTAAACTAACGCACTTTTTTACTATCAGTGGCAATGTTATTCTGAGCGATCGGCTAAGTTTCTTGGGCAGCGGTCTCCTTTTGCAATAGTCTGTTCTTTTCTCTGTTCAATCTCCCCCCCCCGTCGAGAATTGAGCACGGTCGTAGGTCATGGCACGATGCAACTTAAACTACTGGCTGTTCCTCTGGGTGATTTACCCAGTCCCGGACGATTCGTCCAACGACGATTGGTCCAATGCCGATTCGTCCAAAGGGACAATTGGTCCAATGCCGATTGGTCCAATGTCCGATTCGTCCAATGCCGATTCGTTCAATGGTACGATTGGTCCAATGGTACGATTGGTCCAACGCCGATTCGTCCAATGGTATCATCTTACCAACTGTAAACTGTTTTATTTTCCAGAAAGGAATAATGATTTAAATAATTCTGCTCATTATATCCTTTTGAAAGATCATAAGATTATTTCCGTATATTTGGTAATTTTAAACATTTTACATAAACCTGGTAAAAGGCACTCAATGGAGCATTTCTCAGCTGTTTGCGAAGCACCTAGGCGCGGGCCTTTTTAGAATATTTTAAGTTACAACCTAGATATTTGGTATTTGTAAACCTTTTGTAAAACCTTACAAAAGGCACTCATCGTATCATTTCTCATGTCTTTACAAGGCACCTTGGCCGCAGGCCTTTTTAGAAGGTTTTAAGTTACAACCTAGATATTTGGTATTTGTAAACATTTTATAAAACCTAATAAAAAGCACTCGTCGTATCATTTCTTATGTCTTTACAAGGCACATAGGTCTTGTCTTGTCATCATTTTTCATGTCTTTACAAGGCACCTAGCACGACTCATGTTGTGTTCAGAAAAAGGACGATAAGGTGGGATTTTTTTAAACGCCTAATTTTTACATAACATGTCCAGCTTGTAATATATTTTTATAACTTAATTAATTCATAGGCCATACACCTTGGCCTTTTTAACAGCTTTTAATACGCCGACTTCATATTCATAACATTTACGTATCAAATCAAGTTAATAGCATTACGCTTTTACTTAGGCACTAAATATTAATTCACAGGGCCTAGGCTTAGGCCTTTTTAACCGATTTTATTCTACCGATATCACATTCATAACGTTTACCTATCAAATCAAGTTAATAATATTGCGCTTTTACTTAAGAAGGGAATATTAATTCCTTAGGACTAGGCCTTTTTAATATTTTTACTCTACCAATGTCATATTCATAACGTTTGCACATCAAATCAAGTTAATAGCATTGCTCTTTTACTTAGGCACTAAATATTAATTCATAAGACCTAGGCCTAGGCCTTTTAACACTTTTTATTCTACTGATGTCATATTCCAACGTTTACATATTATGTAAAGTTAAAAAAAATACTAGCATAACATTAGTAAGTTTTCTTGTTAGGTAAACGGTATGAATCTGACAACGGTAGGATAAAAACTGTCAAAAAGGCATAGGCCTAGGGCCTGTGAATTAATATTTCGTGCTTGTAAAAACGCAATATTAACTTGTATAATGAAGTAAATTTCTCCGTCATTTTTGTCCACGCCGGGGCTCGAACCCGAGTCCACTTATTCCGGAATAAGTGGACTCGGGTAGCGGAACCTCACTGCATGCTACAAACAGAAACGGAAAACTAGTATTTTATATTATTTCATGCAAAAGAGAAACATTGAAGTTGATTGAACGGCTCGTACATCAGTAACTTCATACGGCAGCAAGGACAGTATAACAAAAAAACCCGATTCCGAAAAAAAAATCTGTAACCACAATATTACGCATGAAATATAACATTATTTTACATTCTTTGTACTACCGGTACTTTCGTATAACATCGGAGATAAAATCAGAACAGCTGAGATTTTTATAACACGAGTAGCACTTCGGACAGATAAGACGGAATTGGACCAATCGTCCATTGGACGAATCGGCATTGGACCAATCGTACCATTGGACGAATCGTACCTTTGGACCAATTGTCCATTGGACGAATCGGCATTGGACGAATCGTACTAGACCCGATTTACCAGTGGGGCAGTCAAGGCCATATCGACAGATTTAAAACGGACTTTGAGACATCCTTGCGAAATGAGTTTTTCTATTTAGTGAATAAAAAAAACCTGTACATGTAAAATCAAGAAAATTCTTAGCAATAATTTTCTTCTGTACCAGTAACACCCTGAAAATGACTAAATATACAACTGCAAATGAACTGATGGCACAAAGGGCTAAATATGCGCATTTCCATAAGGCATCAAAATTTTGGTTTTCAACCTATCAGAAATATTTTCCGTGTATAGTTCGACCCCCTAATTTCGACCTAAATATTTCATTAAAAAAAGTCGACCTATACACGAGTGTATACGGTATAGGGTTTAACAACTAGCACTTCCCTAGGGCTTTACGCAGTATCCGGTTCTTAATTTGGGGCTGCGGTTTCCGGGGAATGGCGGGAGTCAGCGCGGTAGGTCCAGATGAAGACCAAGTGGGAGGTGGGTGGATGGAGGAAACTGGCCCAAGATAGTCTGTTGTGAAAGAAACTTAGGAGACCTTCATCAAGCAGTGGATTGATAATGATTGACGTTGATGGTGATGATAAATTCGAGTTTATAGCTGAAAGCAGATTTACCTGGGACAGGCCTGGGTCCGGGTCCAAAGTTTTTTACCCGTTTCCAACTCTGGTGAGAAACACATTGCATGTAAACAGATGAGCAATGTTCCCTCTAAGCTGCTAGCGCGCGGCCGCGCAGCGCCTTAACTTCCTCGCCACAGCTGAGATAACTTCCGTGAAGTAAGCATTTTAGATTAAAATTCCCAAATCCCAAATTAGTTTTCATAAATTGAAAATCAATTACCTGCAAAAATAATTAATAAATAAATAAAATTCGGGGTTCACAGAAGACAAAACAACACTTTTCTTAAACGCCGTTCGCCTCCTTATAAGTTCGTCTCCTTGTCTTCTTCATTCTCAAAGGCTTCTTGCAAAGTAGCCTCATGCGAGCAGATAGTGAACGCGAGAATGCGGATTAGCGATTTTCCCACACCGAGAAAGTGGCAGATGTTGAGTCTCTTCTCAAAACAACACATCAGCGCCAGCCAATCACAGCAAACCGTAACCAAGTTCATTGTACTAAGAAATGCACTCATGCCAGGTGGCGGGGGAAAAAGAGTTTTGCTCAAAACTTTGTCGCATAATAAGGCATATTTCTTCCAACATCAAAGACGCTGAAAGACGCCTTGTGTTTGCGTTCAAGGGTACCAATCCAAATGCCAACTTCTGCGGCATTAGTAAGAGAAGCTGAGAAAATAAAAATTTTTGCCCAAGTGGTTTTGATTCCTGCCCAGCTCACTGGGTTAGGCGGGCATTGCCCATGCCCGCTGAGAGGAAATATTGCAGATGAGATGCTGCGTTTCGAACATGGTATCGCAATTATACTTTTACCATCTTCTAGAAGGTTATTAGACATCGATCTTGCCTTTCCGTCTTCTGAAACTTTCATTATCGCAAAATGTGTTAAGAGTTTATTCAAGACGACAAAAAAAAAAATCGTATGCTTTTTACAGAAGAGTCCAAAATTTGCCAACGTCCTGCAAATTTTGCTTTGATACACACAAAAGTGAAGAAATATAAAAATACCAATGTAGCACAATCTTTCACACATGAGAACGCAGAACTCATCACACTACCATTTTTTTTATGCATTCGAGGACAAAAATATGAGGTGTCTGAATTTAAAGTTTACGTTGCAGAATTCAGAGTACTTTCACTAGAACACCTCTTCCCTTTCTACAAGACCATGGCTTTCCTTTACGCTGTTTGAAGAAGTCATTGTTATGCGCATAATTCCTGATTTCTGATTCGGTGCACAGTAAGCAACACTCTCACAAAGACGCATGACAGCCAACTGTGTGGGAGAACGCAAAAGTCCTTTCTCGGGGAAAGGCAACAGCAAAAAAAAAAAAAAAAATGGCGCCCAGAGAGTTTCGATTGAGTAAGGCACAAGATTAGAACGTTTTCTGGGAACATTTCTAGCCTGGACAAAGTTGGCGGAGACCTGGCTCTTGTTTTCAAAGCGAAACACTGTTTGCTTATTCGGTTACGAGTCATTCTCACGAGGAATACGGGGAAATGTTGTTTAAATAAATTTTGCATGTAAAGAAGCTTCATTCGAAATACGTCTCACTCTATTTTCCTTACGGTCTCTCGAAAATTCTTAATCTGATCGCCTTACGTAGGTACCTAAAATTTAAAACCACATCATATCTAATGTACTGGGTGATCCAAAAGTCACGTTAGTACAAAGGCCGTTCGATAAAAACTGAGAATATTTTTTTTTCTTTGAATTATTTTTTTTTCAATATTTTTTTTGACAACAGTGCGAAGGGGGACACAACCACGCAGATGACTAACTGAATTAAGGAAGTATCTATAGCAACAGGTATTAGCCGTGGCAGACGATTCTGGTTTTGATATTGCGCAATTGTTTAAGCTACGTATGCATTTCGCCATACAGTTATGGAGGTGAGGATTCAGAGTTAAATTTTGTGCGATAACATTTTGCTATCGTTTGGGTAAAACAGCTCCAGAAACAGTTGATTTAATGAAAAAAGCTTATGAAGATAAATGTTAGGGTGAATCAACGATTTTTAGATGGCACCATGATTTTAAAATCGGGCGTTTATTCGCAGAACTCCCTCCTATGCCTGGTCGACCTGAAAGTGTTGTCACAGAGCGAACTGCTAACACTGTTTGGGCAATTCTGCAAGAAGGTCGACGAATGACGTGTGAAGACATAGCGGCGTCAACTAATATTTCAAAAACGTCGGCATTCTGCAATTCTGCGCAAAAGATTACTGCTGCATCGCGTGTGTTCCAGATGGGTACCTTTGATGAGAGAACAGTTGTTAGCCAGAGTGCAGGTGTGTCATGAGTGGAAATAAATAATTGCAAACGATTCAAACTTCCTAAACACAGTAATAACTGCCGACCAAATATGGGTCACTATTTCGAGTGTTTGGAAGCACACAGGCTCGCCTCCTCCGAAAAAAGTCCGCCAAACCAAATCAGCTGGGAAAGTGATGATGATCATTTTCTTCGATAATAAAGGTGTAGTCTACTAGCATGCCGTTCCTCCACAAATTACTGTCAATGCTGAATGTTACATTTCAGTCTTGAAACATCTGCGACGACACATATCGATAAATCAACCAGAACTGGTGGGCAAGTGGACCCTACACCATGATAACTCCCGCCCACATGTTGCTGCTTGTGTCCAACAATTTCTTACGAAATGCAGTATTGAAATCATGCCACAGCTTGCCAACAGTCCCGACCTTTCCCCGTGCGATTTCTGGTTGTTTCCAACAATGAAGGAGAAGTTCCGTGGCGCAACATTCAACACAGATGCTGACGTTATTCAAGCTGTACAGAGGTCTCTAAAGCAGCTTCCAAAAGTTCCTTCGCCACGTAAGTGGACTGAACGCTGGGACCGTTGCATATCATCCGAGGGAAGATACTTTGAGAAAGAATAACATATACGTATTTTACTGTACCTGTATTTCTTCAATTTTTGTGTGATTTTACTCTCAGTTTTTATTCAGCGGCCGTTGTATTTCTGTACGTTGAGGTTAAGACTAAGTGTTCCTCTGATGATTTTTAACATAAACAGTGTAAGGAAAAGTGTAAATCGCGGCTCCATCCCAGGGACCAGGGGATATAGAGACGCTGGTATCTAGATAGTCGTCCGCGTTGTGAGCTGAGTTCGAATCCCAGATTAAACATATGCGGTGCCCTGGTTGTCCAGGAACTCTCTTTCTTTGGAATCATTGGTTCTACATTACGGACAAGTACCTCCTTGTAATGTTAAATGATCATGACATTCGATAAGCCGCCGATAGACAAAATCAACATTCTTGCATCTGATACGACGTAGGAGATTCCAAAGTCGTTTTCGAGGTGATAGTTGAGCGTGAAGTTTTCATCCAAATAGGAAAGACAGCCTTACATTAATTTTTCTTGTTGCTGCATTTTAGGCTTCTTATCGTAATTTTACCTAAAATTCTTAATTCACAGCTGGAAAAAGGTCTCCAAATGTCTCCTTTCTGTCTTCAGTGTGAAAAAATTCTGAAATTCAAGAGCTACTTTCCATTATTTCCTACTAGAATTAACGAAGCTTATTTCTGCCCGTGAAATTACGGAAAGAAATCTGAATTTCACGGATTTTTTGTACGAGAGGAAAATTTTTGAATTTTCAGAAACCTTTCCTCAGTTTCTTTCTTATACTGACATCAAATTTCCGTTTTTAAGATGTGTTAACGGAAAATTCTGAATTTTCAAAAACCTTTCCTCAGTTTCTTTCTTATACTGACGGCAAATTTCCGTTTTTAAGATGTGTTAACTCAGAAATTTGGAATTTTCAAAAAACCCTTTCCTCAGTTTCTCTTTTCTTATACTGACATCAAATTTCCGTTTTAAGATGTGTTAACGGAAAATTCTGAATTTTCAAAAACCTTTCCTCAGTTTCTTTCTTATACTGACGGCAACTTCTTAAGTTTTTAAGATGTGTTAACTGAAAATTCTGAATTTTCAAAAAGCCTTTCTTTTAGTTTCTTCTCACATACCTGACGGCAAATTTCCCGTTTTTAAGATGTGTTAAATGAAAATTCTGAATTTTCAAAAACCTTTCCTCAGTTCCTTTCTTATACTGACGGCAAATTTCCGTTTTTAAGATGTGTTAACGGAAAATTCTGAATTTTCAAAAACCTTTCCTCAGTTTCTTTCTTATACTGACGGCGAATTTCCGTTTTTAAGATGTGGTAACGGAAAATTCTGAATTTTCAGAAACCTTTCCGCAATTCCTAGCATATCATCATCATCATCGTCGTCAACCATTATCAGTCCACTGCTGGATGAAGGTCTTCCCAAATTTCTTCCACAGTTGTCTGTCTTGGGCCTGTCTCCTCCATATCACTCCAGCATACTTTCAAATTTCATCCTTCCATCTCCCATGGGGTCTTCTTCTAAGTTTTTTCCTGTCCCTCGGAATCCAGTCTAAAATTTCTGTTGTCTATCGGTGGTCCGTTCTTCTGGCAACATGTCCAGCCCATTGCCATTTCAGTGATTTCACTCTGGTCATGATGTCGTCCACTCCTGTCATTTTCCTTACCCACAAGTTCTTCTTCTTATCTTTCCTGGTTACACCAAGCATACATCTCTCCATTCTTCTTTGAGTTGTATGCAGCCTTTGTATGTCTTTTTAAGTTAAGGTTTCAAAAATGTCCATGTCTCGGCTCCATACGAGACATGGACCTTAACTAAAAACGACATACAAAGACTGCAGACAACTCTAAAAAGCATGGAGAGATGCATGCTTCGTGTAACCAGGAAAGATAAGAAGTATTAACGGAAAAACCACGTTCTCACATTTTCCGTATCCACATGACAAAAACATCCCGGTAATAGAAAAGATTCGCGGGAATATTTGAGGTTTGATTAACTGTTAAATTTCAATCGTCTGGCAAAGAAACTGATTTTGAAGTTCTGTAGCAAGATGGGGTGTTGTGTATAGCATATTGCATGCATTTTGGTTATTGTAGCACAGGATATTTCTTCTCCTCGCCTCCATTTTATGCATCAGCTATTAAATATTGTATTACCGTAATAAACCGGGTATTTAGACCATTGTGCAGGTGATTGTACGATGTATATGTATAAGTATGTGGAATCCGTAAAACAAAAACTGTCATAGCTATCAAGAGTAAATTTTATATTTAGAAGTTTTACGAAATTAATAATATAAACACCCAGATCCGTCTGTCTCTCTGGAACGCTTGATGTCCCAGCAACGTCTGCATTCTTGCGCCATCACTTATGATAAATTCGTGGGTGCTCTTGCGATTTCAAAATGATTCCCTGCTGTACAATAGAACGAGATCACATTGAGATGTCAAGGTGATCGCGTGATAAATTAAAAACATTGGATTATCAATGACTCGAGTTATATTTATCCGATCTACAAAATTCAAATTCAATTCTTAATATCACAGGAAGTTCCGTTTGTACAATAATTTAATTTAGCACAATTCGAATGTTCATTTGTACGCTTTAATTATTATTTTTTATTTTTTTTTATTTAACTAACTTTCCGAGTTAAGTGCTGATTATATTAAACATTTTGCAAAATATCGATCTATCTAAACGCTCTAACCTTCAATAAAAACCGAAATCCAGCGATGTCAAAGTGAGCAAGACTGCATCTAAAAGCAGATGTCGCCCCAGTAGCACATTGTCGAGAATTTACATAGTTCCGATTTGTAATACCTAACGTCGCATTATTTTGTAGAAAAAGCTTCGGTATGAATCTTCAAACTAAACTTGGGGCAGGACAGTCCAAAACGTGCCGTGAGCTGAATAACATGCGTGCAAGAGGAAAAGTAATTTAACGCGAAAAATCAAAGCAAAAGTTATTAAGGTAAGTTTACACGAAAACAACTGGACTACAAGGAAAATTGTTGAACAACAACAAATATTTCGCGCAGAATATTTATTGCGAGGTCTTTTGAAAAACGGAAAGAAATAGCATATTATTTTCAGTTTTAACATGAATGAGTTCTCACTATATAAGTTTTTAACATGTTCCCCTTACAAAAAAGCCGGCTTCTATTTGATTTCTTTTCAGTCTGCTTCAATTAAAATTTCACCGTCGTAGGATGGGAAACATACCCTATATATTAATATTCATTTAAAGCTTAAAAAACCGTCTTAGGACGGGCTATAGGCTAGTTTTATATAACAAGTAAACCATCCTCGTTTTTAGCACGTCTTTTGTAAAAAAGATCGTGCTTATGTCACCGGTTTGTCCGTCCGTCCGTCCGTCTGAACCCACGATATATCTGCAACTATTAGTCCGATTTGAAAAATTCTTTTTCCATTTGAAAGCTTGAAATATGCGAATGATGATCGTTTATTTCGTTTTTGTTTTTTTTACGATGTACAGTTTCGCCGCTAGAGGGCGTAAATGCAGATGATGTCGAATTCAAAAATACGTTTTATTCCACATATTTGCTTCTAAACATCCGATTGAAAAAATTATATTATCTTTCGATTCCATTTATGTCGAAGAGTATTTTAGATATAGTTACGTTTTCATATTACGCATAGATTTTCCGCTAGGGGGCGTAAAATGAAATTACATTCCCGATAATTTTTCTTCTAAAATACCGATTTGAAAAATGTTTGCTTCAGCAGATACACCTCCTAATGAAAAATCTTTTGCATATAATTTCAAATTTTTGGTAAAGAATACTTTGGCCACCAGGGGGCGTAAGTGTTAATTTTTGCTTCTGATGTATTTGCCATAAAATCTGAGCTTCTAAAATATCGATTGAAAACATTATTTCATGGACTGGTACCAGTCACATAGATAAATCTTTTGGGAATATTTTCTTCTTAAAATATTCCACAGTTTCTCCGCCAGGGGGTATAGATGTATATCTTATTTTTGTCAATATCTCTACTTCAAGGAGTCCGATTGGAAAAATTCCTTCTTTGTTGGATAGTGTTTCCGATGCGAAATGTTTTTCTTATAAATTCAAATTTTTCAAGTAAATCATAGACTTTCCGCTAGGGGGCACAAAGGTAAATTGCATTTTCTGTGTTATTTCTGCTTCTAAAACTCCAATTTGAAACATTCTTCCTGTATCGCATACAAGACCTGATGGAAAATGTTTTCCACGTAATTTCTAATGTTTGGTAAAGAATAGTTTGGCCACCAGGGGGCATAAGTGTTAATTTCTGCTTCTAATGTATTTGTAGCAAAATCTGGGTTCCTGAAAACTCGACAAAAATTTTTTTTTCTCAGACCGATACCGCTCATACGGAGAAACCTTTTGAGAATACTTTCTTCCTAAAATAATGCATGGTTTTCCCACCAGGGGACGTAAAGTCCCATCTTATTTTTGTCGATATCTCTGTTTCTAAGAGTCCGATTTGAAAAATTCTTTCGGTGTTGAAGAGCGTTTCCGATGCGAAATGTTTCTCATATAAATTCATGTTTTACTTAACGCACAAGTCTGCAACCAGAGGGCGTAAGCTCACGATTCCGTTTACAGCAATATCTGAGGGATTAAAAACCCTATTGAAAAACTTTTTTCTTCCGTCGGATATTATTGTTTTCCATACGGGTTCCATTGACTTTGAATAGCTTTGATAAATTTAATTTGCGTCAGAACGGATTCAAAAGACGTGCTTATTACACCCGAAAATTCGGTGTCATCTTTTTTTATTTTCGTGATAAGATATTCATGTTTGAAAACTGAAATCCATGAACTACTTTTCCCTAAAATGGAGGTAGCAAAAAATGTAAAGCAAAATTGTTCTGCTATGATGACGCAGTTTTTGAAAACTAAACTTACTTTGGATGGTCTCGCTCCGTATTCTTTCGAAGCAGCTATGAAATTGCTGCATGAAAGCCTAGATAGAAAATATATCGTGACAGCACGATTAAGACTATGCACGGGTGTGCGCCATCTCTCGAATTACATGTTAAAACAGCGAAGTCACCTGATGTCGTCTTCGTCCTTTTCTTTGATCAGCGCTGCAAGCTGTCAGAAACCCTGACTCCTGGTTTATTACTTTTCTGATAAATCAGATTTGCATTTTCTTCTGTATCCAATTAGCTACCAGTCGCAACAGTGAGCGTTGCGGTTACGAAACGGTCGCTTTTAGCTCTGCCATCAGCAGTGTATCGGTCTAAGTGACAGTAACCAGTATTGTGAAGGGTTTTGATTATGAAGGTTGACATCTGTACAGAGCCTCACAATTTTACGGAAACTAATGTGTACTATGGTTCACCAAACTACCATGCTTCTAGAAAAAAAAAGAAAAATGAAGAAATTTTGAAGAGGCAAAACAGATAAGGAAATGTTAAAAAAGAAAAGTAAAGAGTAGGCAGAAAAATGAAAGGAGAAAGCGAAATATCAAGCGGGAGGGTAGAACGAATGGAAGAAAGTTAAAGTGGAAGAAAAAGAGGCATCCAATCTGTCTCCTTTCTTTTCTCTCCATATTTCACTGTTTGCTTTTGCCTTTATCTTTCGTTGTTACAGTTCCTACATTCATAGCTGTGTCCATGTTCTTCTTTCTTTCAATCCTCCTATTCTTTCATTCCTTCCGGAGAGATCTTCAATCATTGTACCGGTAGGTTTAAGGATAAATTAACTTTCAGTTGAACAGTCAAAAAAATCCAAAATGTTGATGTGAGAGATAGGGAACCCTGAATGGAAAGATTCAAAGCAAAAAGGGATTGGAGTTGTGAAATTGGGTATGTCCTAATGTTTACAGTTTGCTGCTATCTGGAGTACGGAAAAGAGAAAAACAAGAAGCGAGATAATAAGAGATACTACAATTTTCAGACAATTTTCAGAGGTTATAACGTACAAGTTTGTCCGCGCCGGGCATTGAATCCGGGACCCTTCACTCCGGAGTAAGTCGCTCTCCCAACTGAGCTACGCGGACATATGCTCTCACTGCTATCTGCCTTTATCTCATGTGCGTCCTGCGGTGCAGGCACGTCCCAAGGTTTTTGGAACGGTTGTGTAAACATGTATTTTGGGTGCATCTGGTGGGAGGTAAAGAAAAGCAATTTAAGGGTTCGCTTAAAATTGAAAGAAACTTGAGTTATATGCGGGAAAAAAGAAATTACCAGGTACACATGCTGATTGCAAGCAGGTAACGCATTTGCCAGGTGACCCACGGGCTCCTAGACTTGTTCTCTGAAGATACCTGTCGAAGAGCAGCTCTGGTTGGTAACATCTGAGCTTCAGATGTTAAGAAAGAAGGTTTGGAAAATTTTGGAAGAAATTACTCTTCCTTACCGTTCAGATAAGCAAGTAAGGAACAAAAGGAGAATCCCTTTACTCTTCTAGAAGAAAAGAAAAGGAAGGGAAAAAGGATGTAAAGACATCTCCATCTGTAAGTTTCCATATCTTTTACCTGTTTCATGCTCTCATTCATTCCTTTTTGTTTTATGTCAGAGTGAGTAATTCTCTCTTTTCTTCTGCAAATTATTAAAGCAGAAGCAACTACTGTATATGTATACACACACACTCGCATTCTTCTTCTTTTTAGCAAGTATTTTGTAAAAAAATATCGTGCTTCTGTTATCGGTTTGTCCGTCCGTCCGTACCCACGATATCTCATCAACTAATAGTTCGATTTTAAAAAAAATTTTCATTGGGAAGCTTAAAATATGCAAATGGTGATCCTTTATTTCGTTTTATTTTTTACGATGCACAATTTCGCAATTAGAGGGCGTAAGTGCAGATGATGTCGAATTCAAAAATACGTTTTATTCCACATATTTGCTTCCAAACATCCGATTGAAAAAAAATTTATATCTTTCGATTCCATTTATATCGAAGAGTATTTTAGATATAGTTACTTTTTCAAATTACGCATATATTTTCCGCTAGGGGGCGTAAAAGTAAATTACATTTTCCCCGATAACTCTTCTTCTAAAACTCCGATTTGAAAACTTTTTTCTTCAGCGGATACATCTTCTGATGGGAAATCTTTTGCATAAAATTTAAAATTTTTGGTAAAGAATACTTTGGCCACCAGGGGGCGTAAGTGTTAATTTTTGCTTCTGATGTATTTGCCATAAAATCGTAGCTCCTAAAATATCGATTAAAAAATTATTTTGTGGAATGATGCCATTCACATTGATAAACCTTTTCGGAATATTTTCTTCTTAAAATATTCCACAATTTCTCCGCCAGTGGGCGTAGATGTACATCTTATTTTTGTCAATATCTCTACTACTAGGAGTCCGATTTGAAAAATTCCTTCTTTGTTGGATAGTGTTTTCCGTGTGACATGTTTTTCATATAACTTCAAAATTTTGAAGTAATTCATAGCCTTTCCGCTAGGGGCGTAGAGGTAAATTGCGTTTCCGCCTATATCTCTGCTACTAAATCACCGATTTGAAAACTTATTTCTGCACCGGATACAGCTCCTGATGGGAAATCGTTTGCACATAATTTCTAATTTTTGTAAAAAAATAGTTTGGCCACCAGGGGGCGTATATCTTAATTTCCGCTTCTGATGTATTTGCAGCAAAATATGAGCTTCTAAATTCTCGATTGAAATAAAAGTCGTTTTTTGACCGATACTACTCATGTCGACAAACCTTTTAGGGAAATATTCTTCTCGAAAAAATGCATGGTTTCTACGCCAGGGGTGTAGATGTATATCTTATTTTTGTCAATATCTCTATTTCTAAGAGTACGATTTGAAAAATTCCTTCTTTGTTGGATAGTGTTTCCGATGCTAAATGTTTTTCCCATAAATTAAAAATTTTCAAGTAAATCATACACTTTCTGCTAGGGGGCACAAAGGTAAATTGCGTTTTCTGCGTAATTTCTGCTCCTAAAGCTCCGATTTGAAAAATTCTTCCTGTATCGCATACAAGACCTGATGGAAAATATTTTTCACATAATTTCTAATGTTTGGTAAAGAATGGTTTAGCACCAGGGGTCATGTGTGTTAATTTCTGCTTCTGAAGTATTTGTTGCAAAATTTGGGCTCCTGAAAACTCGACTAATTTCTTTTTCTTCGACCGATACCGCTTATACGGATAAACCTTTTGAGAATACTTTCTTCCTAAAATAATGCATGGTTTCCCCACCAGGCGACGTAAAGTCACATCTTATTTTTGTCGATATCTCTGTTTCTAAGAGTTCATAAGCTCACGATCCCGTTTACAGCAATATCTGAGGGATTAAAAACCCGATTGAAAATCTTCTTTCTTTGGTCAGATCTATTGTTTTCCATACCGGTTCTATTGACTTTGAATAGCTTTGATAAATTTAATTTGCGTCAGAGCGGATTCAAAAGACGTGCTTATTACACCCGAAAATTCGGTGTCAACTTTCTTGTTTAGATTCACACACAATTGCCCACAATTTTACTATCTCTCTCTCTCTCTCTCTCTCTCTCTCACCTTTTTTGAGGTAAAGAAAAGAGGAAAAAAAATGTTTTCTGTCTTCTCAGGCTTTCTTTCCTTTCTGAACTTTTCTTCGCTTCCCTTCATCTGTAGCATCTCTCTCTCTCATTTTCCGAGTAAGAGGTCTTGTTTCCTTCCATAAGATATAAAGATCTACACAATTTGTGGTAAAAATGTCTTTCTATTAACCTAGTTTAATAAAAGTCGCCGTCACTGCACGATATAACACACAACTTCCAAATTAAAGTGATTGGTGGCAATGACTTTAATTACAATTTAAAATTAAAGTTAAAATTTCACAACACAAGATGTTTCATGCCGGCCTCCAACACATCATCAGGTGGCAGTTAAAATATAATACATTAAAATGTGAAACAAAGATTAGCCATCAATCACTTAAATTTGGAAGTTGTTATGTGTTATATCATGCAGTAACGGCGACTTTTATTAAACTATATAGAGACCTTTTCAGTTTTTGGAGGATAGTCTTTCCCATGTTTTTCTCTTTGTTTCTTCTACGATAAATTCAGGAAAACAAAGTCTTTCTTCATACATTTTTACTCTCACAGATTTTCCTTTCTCTTTCAAATTTTGTTAGGCAAATAAGAAAGGAAGTAATATATTTTCTCTTCATTGCTCAGGATTTCTTTCGTTCCTCCATTGCATTATCTTTTCTTCCTTTCTATAAACCCTTATTTCATTTTACAGGTCACAATCACCACGGCAGTGATACAGAGAGCTTTTCTACTTGAAGAAAACCGCCTTTCCTTTCTTCTCCGTTCCTTCCTCCTAAGATAAATTTCAAGAGAAACAGACTCATTCTTCACATACCGTTTCTTCTATTTTGTTGGAATAAACTGTCTCTTCGTTAGGCCTTTCTCCTCTCTCTACATTATTCACTTTCCTTCAATTCATCGAGATTTTGTTTAATTTTCCAAGTGAGAGATCTTCGTTTCTTCCTTAACAGATAAAGATATCTTTTCTTCTGTAAAAGATAGTAATTCATTTCCCTCGTTTAATTCTACCTAAGCTACACTACGGAAAAACAGATTCCTATCCCTTGAAACAGAAGGAATAGAAAGAAACATCAGAATAGAAACTAAAAGAGACTTCCCTCCGTTTTTCACTCCTACGCAGAAACGAAAAGAATTGTGTTCTTTTTCCAAACTTATGTTTCGCATGTCACATAAGAACAAAGCGGCAAGTCTCCGAAATGACCAATCAATAAAAATCATGAATCAAAATGAAAGCCACGTGGAGGCTCACCAGCTTCGAGAAAGGAAAGGAAAGGTCGTCATTTGTAATACAATCGGTGAAACAAAAGCCTCTGAAGGATCACAAGGATTCGACAGAAGTAGGCAGAGAATACTAATAAGGTCATTAACTAGAAAATTATTCTTTGAAGTGAGTTGTCAGATGAAGACAAAGACATTTATTTAAGAGAATGGAGATCTCTGCGTCTATGTCCTTATAAAATAAAACAATAATAAGTAAGGAGAATCTTGCAGTGTGTCGATTTTATAAAGAGTTTTGCGAATGAGAGCATATATTTTTTTTTTTTTCTAATTTTTGGCTTGTTATTTACGAATGATAAAGCTCAAAATAATTCAGTCGTTTCCGTGAAACTAAATTTAAATTGATGGTCGATCGTTATTATAAATACACAGTTCCTGAAAACTGCAACAACAGAAATAAAAAGAATCGTTCTATTCAAATGAAATTTATATCACAGATACCTCATGCTACAAAATATACACTGGCGGAAAGTGAAAAAGAATACCAAGAAGGAGACGTCTGATACCAACAAAATTTATACAGCATAATAACGGTATACAGAGGATAACGTGATCTAAACATTATGGCAAAATACAGCTGTATTTGCTGGTAAACTGAAAATAACATTTCCATGTAACATGGTTAGTACGAGGTTAAACCGCCATGAACTGCGTCACACTGTGCATTTCTGGCATGGAGTCTGTCGTACAAATGTTGGATGTAAGTTTGGGGTATTGAGTTCCAAGCATCCTCAACCTGGACGCGTAAATCGGGGATGGTCGTGGCTGGCCGTGAAGACCGGATAAGTCGTTGTCCCATAAAATCCCACACGTGCTCAATGGGGGACAAATCCGGTGAGCGTACACGCCATGGAAGTTGTCTCACACCCTGAAGTGCATGTTGCGTTGCACGTGCCGTGTGTGGGCGTGTGTTATCTTGCTGGAAAACACCACGATGGACCGACCTCACAAATGACACAACAACGGGCTGAATGATGTTGTTGATGTAGGAGGTGCTGTTTAACGTACCCGGTACAAACACTAGTTGTGTACGGGAGTGATAGCTGATCACTCCCTCCCCACACCAGAAGACCAGGTGTAAGCCCTGTGTGTCGCAGGCGGATGCAAGAACGGTGGAGACGCTCCCCTGTGCGTCTGCGAACACGCATACGGCCATCGGAGTCTCCCAAACAGAATCTGCTTTCATCGCTGAACACGACAGATCGCCATTGCGTTCTCCAGTGCAGACGTTGGCGACACCACTGCAGCCGTTCCTGACGGTAGGCTGGAGTCAGAGGTACACATGCCAGAGGCACACGTGTACGTAGTCCGGCATCCAGTAGACGGTTGCGGATTGTTTGCACAGTAACCTCAGGTGCAACGGCAGCTCGGATTTGCGTCGCAGTGGATGTTCTGCTTGATAACGCCGTTTTTCTTATGCGTCGATTGGTCCGCTCATCATTCCGTCTGTGAGTCCCGGTTCCACGTCTTCTCGTGTGGGAATGTTCCTCGGACCATCTACGCCACCATCGTACCACCACTGATACTTCCCGTCCAATTCGCTCCGCAATACGACGATACGACCACCCGGCCTCGCGGAGTCCGACTAGACGACCTCGCTCAAAGTCCGATAACTGCTGAAATCGTACACGTCTTCCATGTCCAGGCATTGCAGCTTCTTTAGGGTCTTCGCACGTGTCCGTACGCCGACGACTGATTACATTCACTTCGCCGTACTCCTTAAATACCACCGACGATAATTTGCATATTATGCCGTGCTGTGGCGTAAGCGCTCACCGGTTAGTCCCGAAATTAACATCACACCTATACGTAAACTCGAGCCATTAACATATGTAAATTTCATGATCGTCCGCCAATTCCTTTTTGTTGTTCTTTTTAGCACGTCTTTTGTAAAAAAATATCGTGCTTCTGTTATTGGTATGTCCGTCCGTCCGTTCGTCTGTACCCACGGTATCTCTGCAACTATTATTCCGATTCGAAAAATTCTTTTTGCATTCGGAAGCTTGAAATATGCGAATGATGATTCTTCATTTCGTTTTTTTACGATGTACAATTTTCCCGCTAGGGGCGTAAATGCAGATGATGTCGAATTCAAAATTACGTTTTAATCCACATCCGACTGAAAAAATTCTTTATCTTTCGACTCCATTTATATCGAAGAGTGTTTTAGATATAATTTCATTTTCAAATTACGCATAGATTTTCCGCCAGGGGGCGTAAAAGTAAATTACATTTTTTCCGTTAACTCTTCTCCTAAAACTCCGATTTGAAAAATCTTTTTTTCAGCGGATACATCTCTTAAAACACAATCTTTTGCATATAATTTCGAATTTTTGGTGAATAATACTTTGGCCACCAGGGGGAGTAAGTGTTAATTTTTGCTTCTGATGTATTTGCCATAAAATCTGAGTTTTCTGAAATATCGATTGAAAAATTTCTTTCATGGACTGATGTCACTCACATCGATAAACCTTTTCGGAATATTTTCTTCCTAAAATATCCCACAGTTTCTCCGCCAGTGGGCGTAGATGTATATCTTATTTTTGTCAATATCTCTACTTCTAGGAGTCCGATTTGAAAAATTCTTTCTTTATTGGATAGTGTTTTCCGTGTGACATGTTTTTCATATAATTTCAAAATTTTCAAATAATTCATAGACTTTCCGCTAGGGGTCGTAAAGGTAAATTGCGTTTCCCCCTATATCTCTGCTTCTAAATCTCCAATTTGAAAAATTCTTTCTGCACCGGATACAGCTCCTGATGGGAAATCGTTTGCACATAATTTTTTAATTTTTGTAAAAAAAATAGAGTGGCCACCAGGGGGCGTAAATCTTTATTTCCGCTTCTGATGTATTTGCAGCAAAATATGAGCTTCTAAATTCTCGATTGAAAATAACGTCGTTTTTAGACCGATACTACTCATGTCAACAAACCTTTTAGGAACATTTTTTTCTTAAAATAGTGCACGGTGTTTCGCCTGGGAGCGTAGATGTATATCTAATTTGTGTCAATATCTCTACTTCTAGGGGTTCGATTTGAAAAATTCCTTTTTTGTTGGATAGTGTTTCCTGTATGACATGTGCTTCATATAATTTCAAAATTTTCAAGTAATTCATAGACTTTCCGCTAGATGGCGTTAAGCTAAATTGAGTTTCTCCATATATATCTGCTTCTAAATCTCCGATTTGAAAAATTCTTTCTGCACCGGATACAACTCTTGATGGGAAATCGTTTGCACGTAATTTCTAATTTTTGTAAAAAAAACCAGTTTGGCCAACTGGGGAGTAAACCCTAATTTCCGGTTCTGATGTATTTGCAGCAAAATATGAGCTTCTAAATTCTCGATTGAAAAAAACGTCGTTCGTAGACCGAATTACTCGTGTCGACAAACCTTTTAGAAACATTTTCTTCTTAAAATAGTGCATGGTTTCTGCGCCAGGGGGCGTAGACGTATATCTTTTTTTTTTTTTGTCAATATCTCGACTTCTAGGAGTCCGATTTAAAAATTCCTTCTTTGTTGGATAGTGTTTCTAGTGTGACATGTTTTCCTGATAATTCAAAATTTTCAAGCAATTCATAGACTTTCCGCTAGGGGACGTAAAGGTAAATTGCGTTTCCCACTGTTTCTCTGCATCTAAACCTCCGATTTGAAAAATTCTTTCTGCTCCGGATACAGCTCCTGATGGGAAATCCTATGCACATAATTTCTAATTTTTGTAAAAAAAATGGTATGGCCACCAGGTGGCGTAAGTCTTAATTTTCGCTTCTAATGTATTTGCAGCAAAATATGAGCTTCTAAAATCTCGATTGAAAAAAAGTTTTTTGTTGACCGATGCTACTCATGTCGACAAACCCTTTAGGAACACTTTGTTCTTGAAATAATGCATGGTTTCTACGCCAGGGGGCGTAGATATTTATCTTATTTTTGTCAATATCTCTACTTCTAAAAGTCCAATTTGAAAAATTCCTTCCTTGTTGGATAGTGTTTCCGATGCGAAATGTTTTCCTATATATTCAAAATTTTCACGTAAATCATTTAAGACTTTCCGCTAGGCGCATAAAGGTAAATTGCGTTTTCTGCTCCTATAACTCCGATTTGAAAACTTCTTCCTGTATCGCATACAAGACCTGATGGAAAATATTTTTCACATAATTTCTAATGTTTTGTAAAGAATGGTTTGGCCACCAGGGGTCATAAGTGTTAATTTCTGCTTCTGATGTATTTGTAGCAAAATCTGGGCTCCTGAAAACTCTACTAATTTTTTTTTCTTGTACTGATACCGCTCATATGGATAAACCTTTTGGGATTACTTTCTTCCTAACATAATGCACGGTTTTCCCACCAGGGAAAGTAAAGTCACATCTTATTTTTGTCGATAACTCTGTTTCTAAGAGTTCGTAAAGCTCAAGATTCCGTTTACACCAATATCTGAGGGATTAAAGACGCAATTGAAAAACTTCTTTCTTCCGTCAGATACTATTGTTTTCCATACCGGTTCCATTGCCTTTGGATAGCTTTGATAAATTTAATTTGCGTCAGAACGGATTCAAAAGACGTGCTTATTACACCCGAAAATTCGGTGTCATCTTTCTTGTTTCACTTTTCGCCAGTGTAGTTGATTACATTTGCAGAGCTATAAAAGATTTTTTCTCCTTCCAAACTCAGTATAGTATGAAGCCAAGTCTAACAACAAAAACGCCCTCTACACGGCTTCGCATTGAATAGAAGAGTGTCGTGCTTTTTGCGTACGTGCCAGATGCGGACAGAGAAATTCATAACAGCATTTTTTGTAACTCAAAGAATTAGGAGAACCGCTAACAGAACGGGAAAAAATGTATGTAAAAATTAATGAAAGAATTGAAAATATTATTTCAGCATTTGAAAAATACAAGGAAAATTGAGGAAAGGATTAAAGATATTATTTTAGCATTTTAAAAAAACAAAGAAAATTTATGAAAGAATTAAAAATATTATTTCAGCATTTAAAAAAAACAAGAAAAATTGATGAAATAATTGAAAATATTATTTCAGTATTTTAAAAAAACAAGGAAAATTGATGAAAGAATTGAAAATATTATTTCAGCATTTGGAAAAATAACAAGGACTTAAAAACGTGTTTTTTCAAAAGCTTTAAGTTTTGTAACACATTTTGACTCAATTTGAATTTTTCTTTTTTTAGTTTCGTAACATAATTTGAAATTTGTAAAATTAAAATGAATAAGGAATTATTCTCCTGCAATTTTTAAACCGTCAGTGTGAATTGTCCGCCACTGGCACGTCCACAAAAAGCACGTAACCGAATGAAAGAGGTCTTTGATATCATCCTTGATAATAGTCTGCCAGGATGCTTCTATGCGTGACCGGAATTCATTTGTGGTGACTGGCGAACGCGCCCTAAGGGCCAGTCACTTATCTACCATATCCCAGACATGTTCAATCGGGAACATATTCGGTGAACGTGAAGGCCAAGGAAGGAGCGGTATCTGCCGTGCATCGAAGATGTCTTGGACATTGCGGGTAACATATGGACGAACATTATCCTTCTGGAATATAGCGCCAGGGCAACTCTAAAGGAAGGGTTTTACCTCTACTTCTAAAACATCCCTGATGTATCACTAGCTGTTGAGGGTTCCCTCAATTCGTGCCAGGCGAGATCGCGAATTGAACCCAATGGCGCCCCAAACTATGATGATTGGCGTTGGACCGGTATGACGCTGAAGAGCGCCGTTCACCATGACGTCTTGGTGAACGGCGCTTCGCACACGTATGCGACCATCATGGTGCATCAAGTTGAATCGTGACTCGTCAGAAAACACTACCTGTTGCCGATAAGCGCGCCAATATCTGTGTTCGAGACCCCCCATTGCAAAATAAGGCTTTTGTGGTTGAGGGTCAAAAACATTTTCAGCAATGAGGTGCTAACGACCAGTTCTCTGTTAAGCAAACGACGTCGAACTGGGCTGGAGGACAAAGTCTGACTTGTGAAAGTGCTTCACATCTGCACTAACACCGTGGATGTCGTGGGAAACCAGTCATGTCCATGCGACAGAAATGTTTGTCATCCCGAGCAAATCGTGCACGTCTTAAAACCATATTTACGCATTTTAAAACGTCGCTTCAAAAAATATGCTTTTTGGTAAGAATGGGGATATTCGAATCCTCGAATCCCAAGAATCTGGAAATAAGATTCGAAAACTCGAATCTTCGCGCTTTTTTCGTCACTCGAATCTTTCGAATCTTAGCCTAAAAAACTTGGCGTTTCGGGCTTGTTCTAGAGCGACGTTTGTTCGAATTTTTGTCAGGATGACGAGTTCTGACATTTGAAAACAATCGAAGAAGGTCGGCTACAGTGTGTACACAGCTATTTGAAATAGCTCGTTCCTTTCACACCGGATGAAATAGTGAAAACATTGTTCCTAAAAACACTGAGGGCAATCGCCGAAGCGACTGGCGTCTTCCATTGGACAGTGCCTTAGCCACCGTACCTCAAGTATAGTGGAAAAGTGACTTAGCCATATTTTCTCTCTTTTCCGGCAGCCGTTACCGTGGTAACGAGCGTGAGAACGGAGGGGGAGTGTGACATTCAGCCGCGTCGCGCACATGACTCAAGTTATTCTGCCTACAGCTCAGCGTTTCTAGTTCTACTCAAATATCCACAGCGTCGCACTTGCACACGCTATCAGTATACGCTCGGCGTTACCTGGTCTGTATTTTTCGAAGTCTTTTAAGAAGTATTTTCTTTCCCTTTTTTTTTCTTATAATTATTCTTTTATGAAGGATTCGAGAACCTTTTAGGATTCGGATTCAGATAATTTAGGATTCCTCCCACCTCTACTTTTTGGTGATATACTTCACACAACGGAAAATATTTTATGCATATACCCTGTTCAAAATAATGTAGTTGTCCCGCTAGGTGGCATTAAACTATAGAATAGTTTCCTCAAGATCTCTGTTCTTAAAAGTTTGATTAGTTTTTTTTTTTTTTTTTTTTGTATCTCATACCGTTTGTGATGATTATTTTTTTTACATATATTTCCTAATCTTTGGTAACGAACATTTTTCCCGAGAAGGCTTGTACGCACTTAAATACCGATGAGCCATTACGTTATGACCTCTCCCAGCCTAGAGAAATAAGCGCGCCTGAAGACCAAACGGTGGCACAGGTGAAGTTCACAGAGCAGTATATATACAAGCCAGGGACCAGCTTTCGGTTAGTAGAGTATTAGGAGTCAGAATGGGAAAAGCTGCCGATTTATCTGAGTTTGATAAAGAACTAATATTGATGGTCCAGCTCCTCGGAACTGCGATCTCGGAAACGGCGCTACTTGTGGGTTGTTCACGTGCCGCTGTGGTGAGAACGAATCAGATATGGTGCACAGATGGTCAAGCGACGAACAATCGTCCAGCCGTGTGTCGTCTGCAGCTCATTGATGCAAGAGGGGAGCGGAGACTGTCGTTCATTTTGTTTTGCACACCGACCGCAGGGGCACAGTGCGACAGATCACCCGCAGCTACAACAGTGGTGATCATGGCAATGTGTCACGGAACGCAATTCATCGCAGCTTTCTGCGCATGGGCCTGCGTAGCCAAGGACCCAGCCGGGTCCGCATGCGCACTGCACGTCGTCGCCAATAATGCATGAAATGGGCCCAAGATCATCGAGATTGGACCGTGGATGGTTTGGCGGAAAGTGGCCTTGACTGACGAATTAAGATTGTTGGTGCTTCACGTGGAGAGCAGAACGCGGATGCGCGATTACCAACGGAGGCTATGACGCCTGAATGCACTGTTGGGCGGAAACAGTCCGGCGGCGGCGGTGCTATGCTGTGGGCGATGTTGTCTTGGGACATTTTAGACCCCATCATCCCAATAGCACAATCCGTGACAGCTGTCAGTTATCTGAACATCGTTGCGGACCAAGCTCGCCCATTCATGGCAACTGTGTTCCCTGCTGGTGATGGCCATTACCAACAGAAAAATGCGCCATGCCACACTACCAGAATCGTCAAGGAGTGGTTCGAGGAACATGCTGGTGACTTTCTGTTAATGCCCTCCAAATTCACCTGACATGAACCCCAATCGAACATTTGTGGTGCAACTTGAAAAAGCGGGTTCGCCCTACCTCCAATTAAGAGGGTGTGTTTGTGTGTTTTTTTTCTGTTTACAACTTGTTTCTCCACTACACAAAATTGGATTCCTTTTGCGCTATATGGCATTAGCTATATTAAAAATCATGAACATATCCTCTTTACGTAACGCTAACTTTTCTAGCTACGGGGCGCATATACGTGAACAGAGAAAAGCCCTTGCCGGCGTAGTTTAATTGGGAAAGGATTCGGCTCCGGAGAAGAAGGATGCGACTTCGATGTCCATCACCTGCAAATTTGGGTTTTCACAACACACACGTATTTTGTGTACAATTTGCTATTTTTAGCACGTCTTTTGTAAGAAAGATCGTGCTTATGTTATCGGTTTGTCCGTCCGTCCGTCCGTCTGTACCCACGATATCTCTGCAACTATCAGTCCGATTTAAAAAAAAAAAATTTTTTTTTTGCGTTGGAAAGCTTGAAATATGCAAATGATGATCCTCTATTTCGTTTTTTTTTACGATGTACAATTTCGCCGCTAGAGGGCGTAAATGCAGATGATGTCAAATTCAAAAATACGTTTCATTCCACATATTTGCTTCTAGACATCCGATTGAAAAAATTCTTTTATCATTCGATTCCATTTACGTCGAAGAGTATTTTAGATCTAGTTATTTTTTTCAAATTACGCCTAGATGTTCCGCTACGTTGCGTAAAACTAAATTACGTTTTCCGTTTTCCCGATAACTCTTCTTCTAAAACTCCGATTTGAAAAATGTTTTCTTCAGCGGATACACCTCCTGATGGAAAATCTTTTGCACATAATTTCAAATTTTTGGTTAATAATACCTTGGCCACCAGGGGGCGTAAGCGTTAATTTTTGCTTCTGATGTATTTGCCATAAAATCTGAGCTTCTAAAATATCGATTGAAAAATTATTTCATGCACTGATGCCACTCACATCGATAAATTGTTTTGGAATATTTTTTTCCTAAAATATTCCACAGCTTCTCCGCCAGGGGGCGTAGATGTACATCTTATTTTTGTCAATATCTCTACTTCTAGAAGTCCGATTTGAAAGATTCCTTCTTTGTTAAGTAGTGTTTTCCATGCGACATGTTTTTCATATAATTTCAAAATTTTCAAGTAATTCATAGATTCTTCCGCTAGGGGCGTAAGGGTAAATCGCGTTTCCCCCTATATCTCTGCTTCTAAATCTCCGATTTGAAAAATTCTTTCTGCACCGGATACAGCTCCCGATGGGAAATCGTTTGCACATAATTTCTAATTTTTGTAAAAAAATGGTTTTGCCACCAGGGGCCGTAAATCTTAATTTCTGCTTCGATGTATTTGCAGCAAAATATGAGCTCCTAAATTCTCGATTGAAAAAACGTAGTTTGTTGACTGATACTACTCATGTCGACAAACCTTTTAGAAAACATTTTCTTCCCAAAATAGTGCATGGTCTCTACGCCAGGGGACGTAGATGTATATCTTATTTTTTTCAATATCTCTACTTCTAGGAGTCCGATTTGGAAAATTCCTTTTTTTTTTGGATAGTGTTTTCCATGTGACATGTTTTTCATATAATTTCAAAATTTTCAAGTAATTCATAGACTTTCCGCTAGGGACGTAAAGGTAAATTGCGTTTCCCCCTTATGTAACTGCTTCTAAGTCTCCGATTTGAAAAATTCTTTCTGCACCGCATAGAGCTCCTGGTGGGAAATCGTTTGCACATAATTTCTAATTTTTGGAAAAAAAAATGGTTTGGCCACCAGTTGGCGTAAGTCTTAATTTCCGCTTCTGACGTATTTGCAGCAAAATATGAGCTCCTAAAATCTCGATTGAAAACAAAGTCGTTTGTTGACCGATACTACTCATGTCGACAAACCTTTTAGGAAAATTTTCTTCTTGAAATAATGCATGGTTTCTACGCCAGGGGGCGTAGATATATATCTTATTTTTGTCAATATCTCTATTTCCAAGAGTCCGATTTGAAAATTTCCCTCTTTGTTGGATAGTGTTTCCGATGCGAAATGCTTTTCCTATAAATTAAAGGTAAATTGCGTTTTCTGCATTATTTCTGCTCCTAAAGCTCCGATTTGAAAAAATTCTTCCCGTATCACATACAAGACCTGATGGAAAATATTTTTCACATAATTTCTAATGTTTGGTAAAGAATGGTTTGGCCACCAGGGGTCATAAGTGGTAATTTATGCTTCTGATGCATTTGTAGTAAAATCTGGGCTCCTGAAAACTCGACTAATTTTTTTTTCTTGGACCGATACCGCTTATATGGATAAACCTTTCGAGAATACTTTCTTCCTAAAATAATGCATGGTTTTCCCACCAGGGGACGTAAAGTCACATCTTATTTTTGTCGATATCTCTGTTTCTAAGAGTTCGTAAGCTCACGATTCCGTTTACAGCAATATCTGAGGGATAAAAAACCCGATTGAAAATATTTCTTTGGTCAGATCTATTGTTTTCCATACCGGTTCCATTGACTTTGAATAGCTTTGATAAATTTAATTTGCGTCAGAACGGATTCAAAAGACGTGCTTATTACACCCGAAAATTCGGTGTCATCTTTCTTGTTTCAGATCAGATCAGATCATATGTAGAGGATTTAGGAAGGGAAAGTCTGACCACAGGTCTTAAACAACCCTTAGAAGTAATACACTAGGAGATTTGGGCTAAGGTAACCGATAAGAAAGTGACACTGAAACGAAGGAGAAAGGGGAGAAAGACACCTTTATTTATAAGCGGGGGGGCAGTACCCGGGGTCCGACGGCTTGACGTGCCCATCCGAAGCACGCAGGATATTTAGTGCCAAACAGAAGTCATCGCTCTTTCCACGTTTATAAGTGAGTCACTGAAAAATTCTCATTGGTCGCCACCGGGAATCGAACCCAAGGTCTTCCAGTAGCGCTCCGGATATGCTTCCACTGCACCACAGCGGCCTCGAATTCCTCCAGACTCTCATACACTGACTGCCAAGCCAATTGACAGATTGCTTTTTGGAGCCCCGCACAATGCTGGGGATTCACCAAAGATAGTAAGCAGCAACTGAACAAGTAATTATAAGGCGAATGAATAATTAATACAGAGATTTGACGTGGACTTAAAACATCGAACAGAAGTCATCGCTCTTTCCACGTTTATAAGTGCGTCACGGAAAAATTCTCATTGGCCGCCACCAGGAATCGAACTCAGGGTCTTCCAGGAAGACGTAAAATCGAACCCAGGGTCTTCCAGGAAGACGTAAAATCGAACCCAGGGTCTTCCTGGAAGACCCTGGGTTTGATTCCCCGTGGCGGCCAATGAGGATTTTTCCGTGACTCACTTATAAACGTGGAA
This sequence comes from Macrothele yani, assembly GCA_039090855.1. Classification (NCBI taxonomy): domain Eukaryota; kingdom Metazoa; phylum Arthropoda; class Arachnida; order Araneae; family Macrothelidae; genus Macrothele; species Macrothele yani. The sequence continues at coordinate 24,611,056 of CM076991.1, read as the reverse complement.
AGAGCGGTGAATTATGTTTGATGTTCCAAGTGCACGCCAAATGTCTGTATTAATGGATATATAGTGGTTGGTTTGTTGATTTATTTTTATGGCGCGAGGGCCATATTTGGCCAAAGAGCGCCAGGCACAATACCATCAAAGAAAGAGTTTTAAAAACGTAGTATAATTTTTAAAAGCAGGCTGATTCGATAAAATTGAAAAATGAGAATGATTAGAAGTATAAAAACTAGATAAGTTTAAAAAAGTCAATTTGTTTTAAAAAGGAAAAAACTGCGCATGTATCGCAGTGGTCGTCTAAGAGCTTCTGCAGCGTAGCTGCGCCGTCGTCCAACAAATGAGAATGAAAATAGTGAAAACAATCATCACGAAAACGAACACAACTATTATACATAAAATATGAGCAACAGTGAGTAGGCAGTCGCACGTCTCACACATTGGGGCAGTGTCGCCGCACAACAAGATGCGGTGGGTGAAGCGAAAATGCCCAATGCGGAGACGCGCAAGTATAACTTCCTCACGACGGTTTGTTTGCATACTAGATGGCCATAATCCGATCTGTGGTTTGATGGAGAAAAGTTTGTTCCTGCCCTATTGAGATAAGAAGAACTACCGCTCAGCCATAATGAATGCACGGTTGCCAGGACGAAAATCTCTTAAAAAACAGCGGCAGTCGAGTGATCGGCATGGAGGTGACTGACCTGGGAGAGGCATCCGCCAGCTCGTTACCCCGAATCCCAACATGGCCAGGAAACCAACAAAATCGGACCGAGAATCCGGCACCAGTCAATGTTCGCGGAAGACGACGAACATTTCTGGTGACCATAGAATCAGTGCCCTCCGGAGAAGATAAAACTTGGATGACTGACTGGGAGTCAAGGTAAAGCCTGGCTCGACGATGTGGTCCAGACTGGATGTGACGCAAGACGAGGAGCACAGCATGCATCTCCAGATATTTAGTGGTTCGTACCTCAGACTTCTCCGTAGCAGTTACGAACGTTGACCACTAGGCCATCCGCTTCATATTTATAATGGACAAATGAGCTTATCTAATGTAACATAATTTCGCGATTATAAAACTACGGTTGAAAAGAAATTATTCTTTTAAACTGGTTCCATTTTAGATTATTTTTTTAGAAATTACAATCTATATTAAGTTTCTCAGCTCACAGTAGCTCGTAGTGGTCTCGTATATGCAAGGAGGATATTCATGCAATCGCAAAATAAAAAGGAGTTTAACATTTTCTTCTCTTCCACATTCTTTGAAACACCTCTGTTTTTTTCCACGGGCATATCCTCTTCCGATTTTCCACGACGGAAAGCTGTTTTGATATACAGGTGATAAACGTGCCAATTTATGTTTGCTGCGACTCCCAAAAGAGTGTGTAAAAGTGGTATGCTTTACTACGGGAAAAACGTTTCTTCAAAATCTAATCCTGATTTTTGTGTATATACGTATATAAGGTGTGCAACTTAATTCTCGGCCCCTAACCGCAAGCGATCATAGAACGTCGGAAAATGCAAATAGCTGTGTGCGGTAATGGCTTATTGCAGCGACATCCAACAGCTTTCCAGGCAACCGTAACCGCTCACAGCTGTAGTGAGAGAAGGTACGAAAGTTGACGGTGAAAGCAATGTCGTTCGAGAAGCAACATTTGAGGCACTGCCTCCTATTCGCGTTTCAGCTAAGAAAAGTGCCGCGGAAGCCCAGCAAATTATCTGCGCTGCTTTGGGTGAAGCTGCTGTGTCGTACAGTACGTGTAAAAAGTGGTTCCAGTGGTTTGAGCAGGGAAATTTTGATCTCCGTGATGTAGAACTTCCGGGACAGCCACAGAAAGCTGACGATGAGAAACTGGAACAACTGTTGGAACCGGATCCCTGTCGCACACAGTCAGAGCTCGCCCATGAACTCGGAATAACACGGCAAGCTATTGCAAAGCGCCTGCACAAGCTTGGACGGATTCACAAGTAGGGCCGTTGGGTGCCCCACCAACTCACAGCTGCGAACAAGTCTAGGCGCTACGATGTTGCTGTGACTTTGCTCTCCGGATTCAAGAAGGATTTCCTCCACAAGATTTTGACCTGTGATGAAAGTGGATCCTCTACGATAATCCTAAGCGGCGCAAATCCTGGGTATATCCAGGTCAGGCTACCACAAGTACCGCCAAACCGAATATCCATGCCAGGAAGTTGGTGCTGTGCATATGGTGGGATCAGCGCCGTGTCGTACGCTATGAGTTGCTCAAACCTGGTGAAACGGTCAATGCTGAGCGTTATTGTCAGCAACTCATTCGTGTGAGTGACGCAATGGAGGCGAAAAGACCATGAACCGGCAAGGGCAGAAGGTTGGCCCTGTTGCTTCAGGATACCGCCCGTGCTCACACCGCGAAAATGACTTTAAACACGATCACCGACCTGGGATGGGATGGGAGATTTTGTCCCACCCGGCGTATTCTCCAGGCTTCGCCCCGTCGGATTATCACCTCTTTCGCTCCCTGCAACATCACCTGAGTGATACGCACTTCACTTCTGTCGATGAGGTCCACACAAGTATTGATGACTTTATCAACTCGAAACAGCCCTCTTTTTTCCGCAGTGGCATTCGGCAGCTCCCTGACCAATGGCTGAAATGTATCCAGCTTGACGGGGATTATTTCCCTGATTAGGTACGTATTCGATTTGCTATAATTTGCTGTCAACGTGTCGTGCCTGTGGCCGAGAATTAAGTTGCACACCTAATATTTTCGATAGCTTTCTTTCCATTTGGAAGGTTGAAGTCCATGTTTCATTTTTCTTCAATGTATTTTGCGGGGTTTATATGGTTTATTCAAATTCAGTAAGGCCGAGTACTCGGGGTAATTAACAATATTCTTCACAAATGTGAAAGGTTATATGCAAGGAGGAGTTTTGTGCAATGTGGCATCACAACATGTGGCATTAAGTATGGATTCCTGACTTAATCCCATTATGTTCGGGTTTCGAACGTACAGTCCGGATATCTGGGTTTTGCTCAATTTTAGTAATTTGTGATTTTTTGCTGTAATAAATCTCCTGTTAATTACCATTATAGGCACTCGAAATGCTACTAATCATCCATAGTCATTGCGCGAATGATTGGTCCGCTACGGAGTACGAGAAACATCAAATATACTACAAAATTCCAAAACCCCAGTTAAATAAAATTATATAGCATTATTGTAAATTTAGTTCACGTTTTCAAGATTCTAACATTTATTATGCATTTTTGGGATATTTTTTATGCTTTTACTATTGTGACATTTCTTCAATGTTTGTTTTATTGTTTTGGGGATGTCTTCATGCTATCCACCTGCCGAAAATGTTCGGAACGTCAGGATTGAGAATTTTCCATGATTTTTGGAATTTTCAAGTTTTCTAATCAAGCTGGATTTTTTTAACTCATTTCTCTTGCTGATTATATTCTTATTTTTTTATATTATTCTGATCATGTTCGTCGTTTTCAGTACCTTCGGAAGTAGTGAAAAAAAGAGCGATTTTATTATATTAGTTTTTGTTTTTTCAAATGAAGTGCCAGTCTTTTCTTTAAAGCCAATCAGCAGGACAAGCATTTTTGTCCCCTTCGTATTTTTTACAGCAAAATTAAGTTTCAGAATCCTTACTTAAATACACTATCTACCAACAAGTAATTGGACACCTGTGATAGCAAAGGAAAACGAAGTTTACCTTCAATAGTTGGTGGAGCCTCCAGGAGCGGCGATTACAGCTGCGACCCTGCGGAGCATTCTCTCAACCAGGCGTTGTACGACGGCTAGCGGTGTTGTCTTCCACTCGGCTTAGAGAAGACAGGTCAGTTCCTTCACAGATTTCGGACGGTGGGGGCACCCCTTAAGTCGACGCTCCAACTCGTCCCAGAGGTGCTCGATAGGGTTAAGGTCCGGGCTCAGCGCAGGCCAGTCCATTCGATTAACACCATTGTCACCATACCAAGCCATGGTGGACCTCGCAACATGACAGGTGGCATTGTCATCCTGAAAGTAACATGGGTCCACCCCGTAAAACTGCGAAAACGTAGGAAGCGCATGGGCATCCAAAATGGTGCAGTAGGTCTCGGCGTTGAGTCTACCAGGAATTGCGACCAAGGGTCCCGTGCCACACCAGGAGAAACACCCCCGTAGCATAATTCCACCGCCGCCGAACTTCACAGTTGGCACAATATATTCCGGCAGGTGGCGTTCTCCAGGCAGACACCAAACCCAGACCCTGCCATCCGAACGGTAGAGGGTGAACCTTGTTTCGTCACTCCAAAGAACCTGTTTCCACTGTTCAACGGTCCACTGTCGACGTTCTTTGCACCACGTTAGCCGAGCAGCGCTATTGGACTTGGTGATAACACGTCCATGATAACCGAGCAGATGGGCTTTCTTACGGATGGTATTCATCAAAAGTACACTCTCAGATGCCTGTTGAAACTCCTCGTGGATGTGGCCCATCTATTTGGTGCGGTTCTTTCGAATTTCTCTGGCCAGCACCCGTCGGTCTCTAACTCCCAGTTTTGTGCGTCTGCCGGGTCGGGGCACATTCCGACAGCCACTTCTCATCTTCCACTTGCCAATCACGTAGGCCACTGTCGATTTTGGGTACTTCAACTCGCTGTATATGTCACGTATGGATTGGCCATTTCTGTGATACCCGACGATTACACCTTTCTCGAAATCAGAGAGCTCCGAACTGCGTGGCGTCTTGCATGCGACTGGTTGCGTTGTTGTTTCCCACACGATATTTAACGGCGGCGGCCGTGACGTGTATTAGGACCGCAGATATCGTCGATTGCAGGGGTGTCCAATTACTTGTTGGTAGATAGTGTATCTGTTTGTGGTGACATGCGAGCCATTTCTGTGTCCCGTTAACTGTATTCTCTTCAGATTGCAGAATGAAGTACCGATTTTTGATATTTAATTTCGCTTAAAACGTGATTTCCCGTTCTTTAGTTACTTCTGTCAGTATTAAGTGGCAAAGCAAGCAGTTCTTTTCTTTTGTTTAAAGAGAAATATTTGTTCAAAAACGTTACTAAGTGAAAACTTTGCAGAGAAAGCGACATTACGATGAACAAAAAACGGCGACGGACAGCGGAAGTTCCGATTTTTACTTTTTATTTATTTATTCGTTTATATATTTACTTTTGTAAACAAAAAAAAAAGGAAAAATTCGTGCTCTTTATGTTTGCCCATATAGTAAAGAAGTCAGTAAAATCATGCAATGCATTGATTATGATACGCTTTCCAACATACCAGAAACCATTACTCAAGTTATTACTCAAATTATGAGAATAATAGTAGTGGAATAAATCCAGCTCCTGTGTCCTGACCTTTGACCCCATTTCGCCCATTGTCAATAAGGTTCGTCCCTAAGTGGTCCCCTACCACATACTAAAATTTCGTCGAAATCGAACCATGTTAAGGCGAGTTATCGTGCGGACGGATGGACGGACAAAGCTGGAGCAAATACGCTTCTTCAACCTACGGTTGGAAAGCGTAAAAAATGGCCAAGCAATGGAAAAAACATGTATTGTTTTAAGAGAAATTAAATTTTAAAGAAAGCGATGATGGTATTTTGATGGTAAAATTTAATACCCTAGGTTCTCGTTTTTTACAAAAAATGCAGTAACAACTTTGAAAAGTGAAATCTTCAATTGCATTCATTCTCAACAAAATCAGAAAGACAATCAGGGTTTGTAAATGTATTCAGAAAACCAGTGTTTCTTACAGGTAATTCAGAAAACTTAATTACGAAAAACTGGCAAATATTATTTTAAAAATGGCAAATATGTGTCATTTTTACTTTTGTTACCCCAAACATCCCGACATTTTCCGCGTATTCTCCTCATGGTTTTCACACAACGTTGGCAATCCTTCACGCAGTTCTTTATTTAAGGAACCCAAAAAATTTTCCTTTTCAACATTTTCCATATTTCCAGCAGTATTTTCTATAAGACAGAATACTAGTAATCCGAATTTATTGGCGTATAATAGAAATCAAAGTTTTCAAGCTTTCGCACATCAATCAGATGGCTTTTCAAGGAAGGTAGACAGCGAACTTCGAACTAGATAAAGGAACGCTGATATTATCGTTCTGTTAACCAGTTTGCTGTCTACCGTCCTTGAAAAAGCCATCTGATTGATGTGCTAAAGCTTGGAAACTAATTTCTCTTCTATACCAATAAATTTGGATTACTAGTATAGTTATACTGTCTTATGTATAACTGGTGAAAAATTACTTGTGTTACTATTTAGTGTTTTCTAACATATTCCTTGTGATGGACAGTGCACACCACGTGGATTTTAAATAGTGCGCAGTTCTTTCGCTATGTCGCCCAAAGGCATATTCTTTTTCACCGTTTTTCTCTTTTTCTACTTTAAAAATAAGCTTTATGGAATTGGTTTTGTTTCGGCAAAGAGTAAAAACATGTGATCTTTACGACCGACAATTGCCAGCAATCTTCCTTCTTATCACTAATGCTAGCGAATTTTACATTTCATTCTTTTTTGTAGTAGAACATGGCAAAACACAGCTTTACATTTTCACCTTTCCAATAAGTCATATGCCCGTATGTGACGCATGCATTTGCGTAATTTAACCTTGCTTTTGAGTTTCTGCACTCATGAAAATTTGGTTTGATCGCGTTAAGCGTTTCCAGACTTAACGCCACATCACTTCTCTGACGAGTTCTCTAAGTTTACCATCACTGGTACTAGGTCTAAGGTCATTAAAATGTAATCACTGTTTGTAGCAAGAGAGCAGTTTTGATGAGCAAAGCGTGATAACGATTGGTGCAACTTAATAGAATTGTATTGTTGAAATACCGTCTTGACAGTCTGTAATTTTGAGAATGGCTTGATAGATGTAATTGATGTAATGATTTGCATTTGATGCAATTTGATTTGAAGCCAACAAATGTATCCTGGCTATTATGATCTACACCTGTTGAAGTGTGGTAGCAACGCAATAAAGGATAGATTAACCGTAAGTTCATGTTGATCCATTACGTATATCAGGCCGCTGATATTTAATCTTCATGTGATAGTGATTGATACGCTCACAAGTTCATAGCTTGACCCTTTAAGTGGCCAATGTACCTGGACAAAATGGTGCTCAAAATTTTCTGAGCTTCTGAGACAGAAATGTTTACGTAGCGGCCGGGTTTTACAAAAGCTACGGCAAACAAATTCCTTGCCCCTCATCTGACCAGTACTGACCTTAAACCTTCCCCAAGTAATAAGCTTTTGCTTCTAGTTCTTATTTTGTTCTCCGTGACCTAAGATATGATCGGGAAAGGACCGACAACATGCCACTGGGTTGAAACATGTGATAAAAAAAGACCTTTATTCTCTTACCTTTAGTTCTATGGCATTTTAAATCCCTTTTTAGCGAGTAACCAGTACAAAACGATTACAGTCGATCATCCCTCTTAACAACCATTTTGCATAACGAAGCAAATGGGGGAAGCCGCTTGAGGTGGGCTGAAAAGTAATTTTTCTATCACAGTGACAAGATGACAGTATCATGTAAGTAACGGTGAATTTAAACAGTGAAAAAAATAATTGTTTATGACAGCTGTGACGAAGCTGTAAAGAAGCCAGAACAACGAGTCATGGACTCGCTTGTAATAGTGACAAAATCACATATATGAAATCGGTGACGGAGCTGTAAAGAAGCCAGAACTACGAGTCACGGTCTCGCTTGTAATAGTGACAAAGTCACATATATGAAATCGGTGACGGAGCCGTAAAGAAGCCAGAACCACGAGTCATGGACTCCCTTGTAATAGTGACAAAATCCCATATATGAAATCGGTGACGGAGCTGTAAAGAAGCCAGAACTACGAGTCATGGACTCCCTTGTAATAGTGACAAAATCACATATATGAAATCGGTGACGGAGCTGTAAAGAAGCCAGAACTACGAGTCATGGACTCGCTTGTAATAGTGACAAAATCACATATATGAAATCTGTGACGGAGCTGTAAAGAAGCCAGAACTACAAGTCAAGGACTTGCTTGTAATAGTGACAAAATCACATATATGTAATCGGTGACGGAGCTGTAAAGAAGCAGAACAACGAGTCATGGACTCGTTTGTAATAGTGACAAAATCCCATATATGAAATCGGTGACGGAGCTGTAAAGAAGTCAGAACTACGAGTCATGGTCTCGTGTAATAGTGACAAAGTCACATTTATGAAGTCGGTGACGGAGCTGTAAAGAAACCAGAACTACGAGTCATGATCTCGCTTGTAACAGTGACAAAGTCACAGTTTATGACAGCCGTAACTGAACTGTAAAGGAAGCCAGAACTAGGAGTCATGGTTTCGCTTATAACAGTGACTAGGTCACCGTTTATGACAGTGGTAAGAGAGCTGTAAAGAAGCCAGAACTAGGAGTCATGATCTCGCTTATAACAGCGACAAAGTTATCGCGTAAGACAGCGGTAACGTAGCTGCAACAGTGACAAAATCACCGTGTAAGACAGAGGTAACGGCAGTCATAGGAGATGGATTCCCTGTCACAGGAGAGGTTAAGGGTCCGGCTGTCATAAAAGACGGCAAGTTACTGTCTCGCTAGTAACAATGACAAAATCATTGTTACAATCCGCTGGCTTTTTTTTATATTGGAGGTTTAACGACCACCGTGAGCAACTCAATGGGCTATAAGCAGTCGCCCGTAACTAATTTAGGGTCACTGGTTCCAGGGAAGGGAGAAAGCCAGTGCCGTAAGACAAACACAACATCCATGCCTCACCGGGATTCGAACCGGGACCCGTTCGGACGAATGATCAGAGGCCATCGCTTAGACCACTGCGCCACCGGGGCGGCCCGCTGGCTTTGAAATCTTTGTTTACGAGCGTATGCGAGAACAAAAAATTTCTGCAGCGTGTGAGAAAAAGAGAGAAGTGGAAGAAATCTCACATCACTAGCAACCTCTATGATACTTCAACAGGAAAGGAGATGAATCGTTTTGAAATGTTGATATCGGAACCGAAACTATGACGTAACATTGATTTTGGTCCTCACGCATTGTTCAGATACGGGTAACATTGTTATCACTGAATTTGAAACTGTTACTTTTGTCACTTTTCATAACAGTGACAGTATTTTTCAGTAACGGTGACAAAGTAACAGTGATGTGATTCCGACCCATATCTGAATGCAATCCTTCTGGAGTGCAAGTTCTCTCGTTCCATCCACGTTCGGTCTACTTGTCAGATAACAAATACATTCGTTGGAATTGATTTCATCCCATTTTCCTAACCCCGAGTTAATTCGTTGGAGGCGGTTACAGGATTAAGCAACCATTTAAGTCTTCAGCTAGTAACAATTTAATCTTCAAGAGACATTTAAATCTTCAACTAGTAGTGACGATTAAATTATCTTCAATATATATATCTAAATCTTCAACTGGTAGCAATTTAATCTTCAATATATATATATATATATATATCTAAATCTTCAACTGGTAACAATTTAATCTTCAATAGACATTTAGATCTTCAGCTAGTAACAATTTAATCTTCACGAGACGTTTAAATCTTCAGGTAGTAACAATTTAATCTTCAAGAGACATTTAAATCTCCAACTAGTAGTGAAGATGAAATTATCTTCAATATATATATCTAAATCTTCAACTGGTAACAATTTAATCTTCAATATATATATATATCTAAATCTTCAACTGGTAACAATTTAATCTTCAATATATATATATCTAAATCTTCAGCTAGTAACAATTTAATCTTCACGAGACGTTTAAATCTTCAGGTAGTAACAATTTAATCTAAAAGATACATTTAAATCTTCAGCTAGTAACAATTTAATTTTCAAGAGACATTTAAATCTTCAGCTAGTAACAATTTAATTTTAAAGGGACATTTAAATATTTAGCTAGCAACAATTTAATTTTAAAGCGACATTTAAATCTTTAGCTAGCAACCATTTAATTTTTAAGACACATTTCAATCCTTAGCTAGCAACAATATAATTTTAAAGGGACATTTAAATCTTTAGCTAGCAACAATTTAATCTTTTTTTTTTTCATTGGAGGTTTAACGACCACCGTGAGCAACTCAATGGGATATAAGCAGTCACCCGTCCCTAATTTAGGGTCACTGGTTCCAGGGAAGGGAGAGAGCCAGTGCCATAAGACAAACACAACATCCATGCCTCACCGGGATTCGAACCCAGACCCCTGTCAGACGAGTGATCAGAAGCCCTCGCTTAGACCATTGCGCCACCGCGGCGGCATTTAATCTTCAAGAGACGTTTAAATCTTCAGTTAGTAACAATTTGATCTACAAGAGACATTCAGGTCTTGAGCTATTATAGTAACAATTTAATTTTCAAGAGATGTTTAATTCCTCATAATGAAAAGTAAATCATCATGCGTACGAATTTGAAATTCATTCCTTCTCTGCGGTTCTTAAATGCAGCCATTCATTCTCTAAATATTTGTTTTTAAAATTCAGAATTCTGCTTCTTATCAAACTGTGTGTCACCAGTTTTGGCGAAGAGGATCAACAGGAAACTCTTAATAAACATTTATGTTTGAATCCTCTCAGTGATGCAGAAAAACAAACTCTTCTTTTTTAATGATTTTAATTCGTCGGTTCGGGAAAAAATACCATCAATTTGGAAAAATACATAGAACAATTGTTACAGTGTTCACCGAAAGCATGCCCTTCAAAAATCGCTGCAAAAACATTTCGAACATTTGGTGTGGAAACGTTTTTTCACTTTCAGCAAGAGAAGGTTTTTAAAACTTTTTCTCGGCGTGCAGCTAATTTATTTCTGATTTACAAATCAAATTGGAAGAGTGGCTGGAAAATAGAAAAAGTCATACAATGATTCCCTGTCTTGCCTAACGAAGCATTTTCAATTTCCACGGGCTCTTCAATTAAACAAACCTGAAGTGGAAGTGATTAAGCCACGGTTCTCTTTCATTCATTTTTTTCTTTTCTGTTTCCTAATGTAATCATTCATTTGTGAAGGCGAGTCTGGGTTTGTGTTTATATTCTGCATCGACATTATTTTGCATTCTTCAATGCAGTTGGACACCGTGAGCGGGGGAAAGTTCCATAACAAGTTTAATTTTTTTTTAAGTCTTTATTTTTCGTTTTGCCGCAGGCAGGTACGAGAGATAAAGCATTTTCACCGTTGATTTCCTAAAGTGATGTTAGAAGTCAGAAGAAATGAAAAAAAAAAAAAAAAAAAAAAGGAAAAGAAAAGAAGAAACGAAGCACTCAGAAACATCCAAGCTAGCTGGGACTTTTGACTTCTCTGGGTTTTTTTAATCATTCTTGCTGTATCTCGGCAGCTTTTCAGAGCATCATTTTCAGAAGTGAGCTTGTTATGTCAAACCAGCGTCATCATTATTTGTAAGCAACAAAAAAGGTTGAAGGAAATGTCAGAAACTGGTTTTTCGCAAAACACTTTTTTCTTTAGTTGTTGTTCTTGTTTGCCTTCGGTTTTCAAACCTCAAAAGTTAGACAGCGCAGTTGTTGTCTCCCGACAGGAAGAAAAACCTCAAAATTAATGAAAAAAAAACAGCAAACAATTTTTTGTCATCGAGGCGAGCGGGATCCAAATAGGTGAAAATGTGATGGATATGTTACTAGTTACGGCGCAAGTGTCCCGCCTATTAGAGATCAGCACAGGCCTTTTCTTGTGAGCCCGGCCCGGCCCAAGCCCGTGCGTTTAAGGCCCATCCCAGCCCGTTTTGTTTCGTTTCGTTTCAAATATTAGGTACTCAGCCCGGCCAGGGGCCCGTCAATTGTAGCCCTTATTTACGCCCGGTCCGGGCCCCGTCAATTGTAGCCCTTATTTAGGCCCGGCCGGGGACCCGTCAATTGTAGCCCTTATTTAGGCCCGGCCAGGGCCCCGTCAATTGTATCCCTTATTTATGCCCGACGGGGCCCCGTCAATTGTATCCCTTATTTAGGCCCGGCCGGGGGCCCGTCAATTGTAACCCTTATTTATGCCCGGCCGGGCCCCGTCAATTGTAGCCCTTATTTAGGCCCGGCCAGGGGCCCGTCAATTGTAACCCTTATTTATGCCCGGCCGGGCCCCGTCAATTGTAGCCCTTATTTAGGCCCGGTCGGGGACCCGTCGATTGTAGCCCTTATTTAGGCCTGGCCAGGGACCCGTCAATTGTAGCACTTATTTAGGCCCGGCCAGGGGCCCCGTCAATTTTAGCCCTTCTTTAGACCCGGCCGGGTACCCGTCAATTGTAGCCCTTATTTAGGCCCGGCCCGTGATGTGCCATTTGGGATTATTTCGTCTTCTGTTGTATTTTATTAAATTGTGAAAATTAATAAATAAAATATCATTGAAAATTATTAGTTTAAAGTAAGCTTAAAAATATTAACTAAACTAACAATTATCGAAGAATATAACCTTTAAAGAGAGACAAAAAAGAAGACTAAACGCGTTCAAAATCTCCTTTTCTCTAAACTAGCAAGTGGTAACACTAGAAGTCAATCCCTATACAGATTAGGGATAGGAGAAACAATCGATGTCGTCTCACACTCTCATACCTACAAACACGCGGACACCCCTCATCACTGCAAACACTCCTCCGTCCCCCACTCCACACAACACACACACACTCGCTCGGGGGTCGAATCTTTTTGTTGTCAACAAGTCCCAAAGTGGTTTTACCATCTTAATAACTACACATGGTAAAAACACTGTGAGTGCCTCTCTTCGCTTCTGTGATTACGCCCTGGGCTATGTCATGGAAGTAAGTAAAGCCAGCAAAACAGTTAAACAGACTAGGAAATCGGGGAACAAGACTTTGCTCTTTCTTTACCATTGCTATAAAAAGGAATGGGCCGACTAGGCCCATTCTTTTTATCGCAATGGTTGTGTCGGGCTTTTTCTGGGGAAATGTCCGACCCAGGCAGGCCGACCCGGTCTTGCAGACTTCTATCGCCCATGCTCGGGGTTGGCAGGTGTGCACAGACCGTGCAGACCTCTACCACCCATGACTTGTTGCCTAGCAACCAGTCAGACGGCAAATAATTCTTTGTGCCATTAGTTTCCTTTTACTGCGTAATATAGAGCTCCGTACATCAATTTGTTCGTATATAGTCGTGTTTAAAATGGATAATTATTTTTCAATTGTGTCGTCGGATGTCAAACAACGATCAGTTATAGAGTTTTTAACTCATAAAAAATGTACCTGCCAAAGAAATTTGCGCTGGATTAGTGGCAGTTTGTGGTTTTGGAACTTTGGACATAAGAATTGCTCGTCATTGGCTAAGAATACCAAAGGACAGTAGAGAAATGTTGATCGTAAAGTATCAACCGCGGAGTGGGAGGCCCGTAATCGCAACTTGCGATTTGAACAGGCAAAAGTCGATGAGCTCATCAGGGGAAATCGAGGAATAATTCATAGAACCATAACAGGTAAGCTGAACATAAGTTTAGGAAGTTTCAATGACATTGTTAACGTTTTAAGATACAACAAAGTGTGTGCTCTTGGGTATCACGTGACCTAACGACCGAAATGAAGAAACCCAGACTTGAAACATGCCAAAGATTGCTTGCCTCCCTGTGAAAAGTATGGAAATGATTTTCTACAAGACATTGTGACTGGTGGTGAGAGTTGGGTTCGCCAATATGACCCAGAAATGATAAATCGATCGCTGGAATAACGAAACCCATCATCTTCTTGAGCGAAAAAAATTCAAACTCAAATTTTTGGCTGTAAGTGCATGCTCACTGTATTCTGGGACTACAGAGACACTGTTCATCAGGAGTACATGGTCAAAAGCAGGACTATCAACTGTGAGAGCTACGCGCATACCTTAAAAGATGTTAAAGCAAAGAATAAACCCCGTGTGAGCAGAAAACAAAAACAATTATTCTACAACACTAAAAGCCCAAACTTAAAGCCCGCGCTTCCATTGCAGAGACCATACAGAAAATCGGGTTTGAATTTCTTGAACACCCTACTATTAACCCAGATTTGGCGCCGTCCGACTTCTGGTTGTTTTCTGCTCTCAAGAGACATATGAAAGGAATTCAGTTCATTTACGACGAAGATGTTGAAGCCGCTACGAGGAAATGGTTCCGAGAACAATGTGAAGATTTTTACAGAGACTGGTTTCAAGGGACATCTGAAAGGAATTCAATTAACGAAGATGTTGAAGCCGCTACGAGGAAATGATTCCGAGAACATCCTGAGGAGTTTTACAGAGACGGGTTTCAAGGGACATCTGAAAGGAATTCAGTTCACCTGTGACGAAGATTTTCAAGCAGCTACGAGGAAATGGTTCCGAGAATAACCTGAAGATTTTTACACAAAGGGGTTTCAAGAGACATCTGAAAGGAATTCAGTTCACCTGTGACGAAGATGTTCAACCTGCTACGAGGAAATGGTTCCAAGAATAACCTGAAAATGTTTACAGAAACAGGTTTCAAGAGACATCTGAAAGGAATTAAGTTCACCTGTGACGAAGATGTTAAAGCCGCAACGAGGCAATGGTTCCGAGAACAACCTTCAGATTTTTACAGAGACGGGTTTCAAGGGACATCTGAAAGGAATTCAGTTCACGTGTCACGAAGATGTTCAAGCCGCTATGAAGAAATGGTTCCGAGAAGAACCTGAAGATATTTACAGACGGGTTTAACACTTGTTAAACGTTTGCATGTCATGTACCGAGCGTGAAGGGGGACACTGAAGAAAAATAAAAAATGCGAAATAAAGTAGAAATTATGAGCTTTGTTCTTGTTTGTTTCAATTTGATACCTTGCCTCTGGGCTTATATATACACTATCTACCAACAAGAAATTGGAATCCCCTGCAATCGACGATATCTGCGATCCTGATACACGTCACGGCCGCCGCCGTTAAATATCGTGTGGGAAACAACAACGCAACCCGTCGCATGCAAGATGCCACGCAAATCAAAGCTCTCTGATTTCGAGAAAGGTGTAATCGTCGGGTATCACAGAAATGGCCGATCCATACGTGACATATCCAGCTAGTTGAAATACCCAAAGTCGACAGTCGTCTACGTGATTGGCAAGTGGAAGATGACAAGTGACTGTCAGAATGTGCCCCGACCCGGCAGACATACAAAACTGGGAGTTAGAGACCGACGGGTGTTGGCCAGAGAAATTCCGAAAAACCGCACCAAATGGATGGGCCACATGCGCAAGGCGTTTCAACAGGTATCCGGGAGTGTTCTTTCGATGAATACCATCCATAAGGAAGCCCATCTTCTCGGTTATGATGGACGTACTGCCGCCCACAAGTCTTTGATGACCAAGTCCAATAGCGCTGCTCGGCTAACGTGGTACAAATAACGTCGACAGTGGACCGTTGAACAGTGGAAACAGATTCTGTGGAGCGACGAATTAAGGTTCACCCTCTACCGTTCGGATGGCATGGTCTGGGTTTGGCGTCTGCCTGGAGAACGTCTCCTAGCGGAATGTATTGTGCCAACTGTGAAGTTCGGCGGCGGTGGAATTATGCTATGGGTGTGTTTCTCCTGGTGTGGCACGGGAACCTTGGTCGCAATTCCTGGTAAACTCAACGCCGTAACCTACTGCACCATTTTGGATGACCATGCGCTTCCTACGTTGTGACAGTTTTACGGGGTGGACCCATGTTACTTTCAAGATGACAATGCCACCTGACATATTGTGAGGTCCACCATAGTTTGGTATGGTGACAATGGGGTTAATCGAATGGAATGGCCTGCGCCGAACCCGGGCCTTAACCCTATCGAGAATCTGTGGAACGAGTTGGAGCGTCGACTTAAGGGGTGTCCCCAACGTCCGAAATCGGTGAAGGAGCTGACCTGTCTTCTTCAAGCCGAGTGGAAGAAAATACCGCTAGCTGTCGTACAACGCCTGGTTGAGAGTATGCCCCGGAGGTTCGCAGCTGTAATCGCAGCTCGTGGAGGCTCCACCAACTATTGAAGGTGAATAAACTTCGTTTCCCTTTGCTATCACAGGTGTCCAATTATTTGTTGGTAGATATTGTAAATATGGAGGCATTACTTTGTAAACTCCCCTGCAGTACATTCTACACTGTAAAAACTAAGTGGTGTGAATTTACGGATGATTCTTGAAAATAACGTACAGCAAAGTTGACGGAAGGTGTCAGTGTTTTAAAAAAATTTCCGTTTTTAAAAGTTACCGTTTTTTTTTTTTTTTTTTTTTAACTTTCTTGCTTTGAGAGATTTTCAGTAATTCCGTTTATTTCTGTAAAGTCCATTTTGGGTTTTTTCGTATTTGCACAGAAATTCGGAAGACCATGAATTTTTCAGCCCTCACACCACGAAGTCCTTTCTCCACAGTGCGTCTGTTGTAAAGAATGACGTAGGTCGCATTTGACAAATTTAGTTGCACTTCGATTGCTCACTGGTATACAATAATCTGTGAAGTGCGATTACTAAAACCAAAAAATCATGGCTTTAAACAAGGGCAAAACTTTAACGCTCAATGAAAAATCGAAGCAATCAGTTGAGTAGGAACAAGAGAAGTTAAAAGAATTTGTTTGATATTCCACGAAATTCTCTTTCTACATTTAATGAAAACAGGGTGAATTGAAACTAGAGTTCCTTGACGGTTCGACGAGTGTAGAACAGAGTTGGGCAGGAATGCATCACAAAGTATTGGAAGTAAAGATTACAATTAACGTGTAATTTATTACAAGGTAATGCAGTAAAAAGGAATGCATTGCAAGGTAATTTCAAGTATGGTTTGCACAAGGTAATGGAATTAATCTGCAATGCATTACAATGAAGAGGACATATTTCAATTATTTAATAACGCCATTCAAACACAATGGAATTATTTGGCAATGAAATTACACAATTTACAAATAATAATTACATACTAATAGTTTATAGAAATGTACGTGTGCCAAAAACTATGTATAGAAAAATCGGCCATGTAACATAGCAGACAGAGACGGAAGTGTCGTGTAGGATATTCTAGAAGCGGCAAGAATGGGTTAAACGTTTGTAGAATGTTCCAGAATGATCGCGCAGTGGGAAGTTGGAGAGTTTTATGTAAATCGAGAATATTCCAGAAGGTTCAGGTCCTGTCGCGAAGTATATATAAAGGAGTCAGCCGCTCGCTAGTCCAGTGTTCGTATCGGACAAGTAATGGACAACAACACTTGAGATGTACGGCAAAAATGTCTAGAATATTCGGCAGTGCACCCTGCGTTGCTTAACTGTGACTGTAGTGCAAATATGTGCTTGTGGCTACAGTGGGGTAATTATTTTGGACAGTGAAACGCATGTAATTTCCATCTCCAGTACTACTGTACTGGAGATGGACGAAATAAGTATCTCTAACAGAAATAAACATTCCATTCGTACTTACTTCATATGTATTATTTCGTTCCAATCACTTTACTTGCGGCGAAGACGGGGCAACTACTCATGTCATACACGCACAATCTCCAATACCTACATACACGTATTTGAGGTCCGAGGGGTGGAACAATTGTCAAATAACCTACACAACGTGTAAGGGTGTACTGGTTGCTGGTTGATTCACATTGTATTGTCACCCATAAGTTATTGGTTAATTTCCAACATATAATTAACCATCAATCATTACGATTATAATGGGTAACTGCTACATGTCATTACAATTAGCATGTAATTTTAATGACCAGTTCATCATTCCCATGTAATGGTAACGCTAAGTTCTTGTTCTCATTACCATTACGCTGTAATGCATTACCGATTAATTCAATTACGATTTTGCCCAACTCTGGTGTAGAAAGATATATTTTTCGGGAAGGACTTCAGGTTAATAAAGCGACGAAAGAGAAAACACTACAGATAAAAAAACAATTTCATACAGACTTGCCATTGAAAGAGTATAAAATGTTAGTTTATTTGCACCTTGAAGCATCTTCAACCGCTGCGTAAAGAGGAAGTTCAAAAGAAAAAAGAAAGAGCAGCTGTTTGCTATCATAACAAACAAACAAGTTAGTAAAATCATGCAATGCATTGATTATGATACGCTTTCCAACATACCACAAATTATTACTCAAGTTATGTGGATAATGGCTGGGGAATAAATCTCGCTCCTGTGTCCAGACCTTTGACCCCATTTCGATGATATTCAACAGAGCCGGTTCACTATACCTCCGGAACAACATGATAAAGTTTTGTTGCAATAGAAGCAGTTTTACGCAAGTTATAAGAATAACGGCTGTGGAATAAATCTGGCTTTTGTGCAATGACCTTTGACCCCATTTCGTTGATATTTAACAGAACCGGTTCACCATACCTCCGGAACAACATGATAAAGCTCTGTCGCAATCCAAGCATTTTAGGTAGGTTATGATGCAAAAAGGCAATGGAATGGATCACACTCCAGTGTCCTGACCTTTGACCCCATTTCGCCCATTTTCAATAGGGTTCCTCCTCAGTGGCTCCCTACCACATAATAAAATTTCATCGAAATCGAACCATTTTTACGCATGTTATGACGCACAAAGGCAATGAAATGGATCCAGCTTTTATGTCCTGACCTTTGACCCCATTCCGCCCATTTTCAATAGGGTTCGTCCCCAGGTGGTTCCTTACCACATACTAAAATTTAATCGAAATCGAACCACTTTTACGCAAGTTATGACGCATAAGAGCATGGAATATATCCCGCTCTTATGCCCTGCCGTGACCTTTGACCCCATTTTGCCCATTTTCAATAGGGATCGTGCCCATGTGGTTCCCTACCACATACTAAAATTTCATCGAAATCGAACCATATTTATGCATGTTATGACGCTTTATGCGTCATATTATGCGGCAATGGAATGGATCCCGCTTTTATGTCCTGACCTTTGACCCCATTCAGCCCATTTTCAATAGAGTTTCTCCCCAGGTGGTTCCTTACCACATACTAAAATTTCATCGAAATCGAACAACTTTCACGCAAGTTATGACGCATAAGGGCAATGGAATATATCCCGCTCTTATGCCCTGCCTGACCTTTGACTCCATTTCGCCCATTTTCAATAGGGTTCGTGCCCAGGTGGTTCCCTACCACATACTAAAATTTCATCGAAATCGAACCATATTTATGCATGTTATGACGCATAAAGGCAATGGAATGGATCCCGCTTTTATGTCCTGACCTTTGACCCCATTCAGCCCATTTTAAATAGAGTTTTTCCCCAGGAGGTTCCTTACCACATACTAAAATTTCATCGAAATCGAACAACTTTCACGCAAGTTATGACGCATAAGGGCAATGGAATATATCCCGCTCTTATGCCCTGCCTGACCTTTGACTCCATTTCGCCCATTTTCAATAGGGTTTGTGCCCAGGTAGATCCCTACCACATACTAAAATTTCATCGAAATCGAACCATATTTACGCATGTTATGATGCATAAAGGCAATGGAATGGATCCTGCTTTTATGTCCTGACTTTTGACCCCATTCCGCCCATTTTTAATAGGGATTGTCCCCAGGTGGTTTCCTACCACATACTAAAATTTCGTCGAAATCGAACCATTTTCACGTGAGTTATCGTGCGGACGGACGGACGGACGGACGGACAAAGCTGGAGCATATACGCTTCTTCAACCTAAGGTTCGAAAGCGTAAAAAAAAAACCAACAGCTGGCGCACATTTCTAACATTACGTGTAAACAGCGAAACAAAAGTAACAGCTGAAATTTTAAACTTTTTCAGTTTAATTTTTAAATTACTTGAATGTTTTGCTTCTTGCAGATCTCATCCATGTATTTTTTTTTCAATGAATTGGTAATCAGTTTCTAATTAACTAGTTTTAACTTGATGCAACGTAATACGCCAAAATGCTATTTTTTTATAAAGAAGTCCGCGTACATGGATTTTTTTAACTTTCCATTCAACTTGGTTATACGGATTCCACTGTATAAGCATTGATTGTTACAAGATTCTAAGTACAATTCTACAGTATATCAGTAAAGCAATATTTTTTTAGCAGAGCTCCCTAATAATACACTTGGATAATCATTTTGTTAAAGTTGTGGAGGACTCCATGTCAGAAAAAACTGTTTTCGGAGATTTTCACTTTTATTACTTGGACGTACTTAATGTAGCTGACAAAATCTTCCACATATTGCTTTACCCATTGTTTCAGACTGAAAGAGACCCTGATAGGAAATCCCAGTGGTCGTTATGGGGAAATATTGCGGTGACACGCTTAAAAAATCAATATAAATCACTTTACGCTATTCGGATAGCTTTATGTATCTATTAAGTTATGGCTGTGGACACTAAAATAAAGTAGTAAATTTGAAAAAAAAAGTCGAGGATAAAGCAAAACAGATTGTCACGGATGATTCAGCTATGACATTAATCTACATGACACTTCTCTTGCTCTCAATAAATTCATTTGATGTCATCACAAGTAGTGTCAACATTCTTTTCGTCAAATGGCTATAGCTCAGAAATCCATTTAGTCCTTCCACACGAAGATTTACGGAGAATAAGGCAGCTACTTTCATATCACTAGTACGTATATAATACAAATCTTCTGAAAGGGTATCATTTACTCACTAAGAAAAAGAAAGTTTTCTAATGTTAAAAAAAAAATTAAGATACGCTGCCTAACACTGGCCAAATTAAAAACATGATTTCTAACTTTTTCAAATCAAAAACCGACTGCATTTTGCTGCTGCTTTGGCCTTTTGGTTTGAGCGATAAGTGTGAAACACAAATTCAGTGATCATAAATGAATCATGAATGTAATACGGGATTACACTATATTTCATTATATGTATTATATGGTGTAATCCCGTATTTCATTCATGATTCATCTGCTCCTCCGGGCCATCACGGGATTGGATTCTTAACCTCCAGATTCGCTAAACATGAATGCCGGTTGCTTCGACTAGCGAATCCTGTGATGGTTATATTCAAATTAATCGGAAACTTGAGACTTGGTCGTTCTGGGTTGTGTAGTGGTTAGCATACCCGGGCGCTATCTGGGAGACGCGGATTCGATTCCCGCTCCAGCACGACGAAATTTTCAAGTTTTCAGATATTATATGGCTCTCCATCCTTGTCATATTTACGCCAAAAAACGGATTGGCATCTTGCACAAATTTAGTGCTTCAAAAGGATATTTGAGCATATTACTCCCCAACATTTTTTTAAACATTTACTGGTTATAAGACAAACTAAAAATCACAATATAAGATGAGTGAGTTTTACATGCCAAATTCCCGCTTATAAGAATCCCTTTCAGTGGTTTATTTTTTGGTAATTACCCTAGAGCATTTAACTCTTTAACAGGTAGGAACGGATTAACTCGACGTTCGCGAAATAGGCTGAAATCAGCTAGAACGAATATGTTCACTGTCTAAGAAGAGGGCAAAACGCGGCTGGAAAGATTCAACCCATGCATCAGCAAGCAATGCACTTCTCTTAGCGTCGTTATTCAAAGTGGTCTTTCAAAGGGGATCATTGTCACTGATCACTGCTGACCGATTAGCTGTTAAAAGGGCTATCACAAGGACGACGAATCTAAGAAAAAGAGAAATGAAGACGTTTGATTCACTTGTTTTTACCCAGTGGCATGATGACCAAGCCAGGGGAACTAGCCAATTCCCCATCATGCCTTTAGTCATTAACCAGAGAAAAAAGGACTAGAAGGGATCGCTTAATATTGGGTTGGTGCGAATGAAATGTCCGGCGTGAACGAGGAATGGAGACAGACCCCCACCACAACGGAATGGAACCACCCACAGGTGTTGCACGTATTACGTCACAGTGTTACTATAAATAGCTAGCACGTGTGTGAAGAACAAGGTTCAGGCGTGGTTTGTTTGAACGTAACGTGGCCTGCAAAGGAAACATGCAGACGCCGGATTTAAGACTCATCTTCCTGTATGAATTTAAACTGGGCCATTCTGCAGGAATTGCCGCTCAAAATGTTAAGAAAGCGTTTGAGGAGAATACAGTCAACGAACGAACCATTCGACGAATGTTTGTGAAGTTTCGAAGCGGAGATACGGACCTGCAAAACGAAGCACGTGCTCACCGACCTGTTGCTGTTTCTGACAATGTTCTGTTACGCGTGTTTAAAGAGGACCCCGAAAAACGTGTCGTGAGATAGCGACAGAGGATAGTTGTCTACCACACAACAATTGTTCGGCGTCTTGCTGCGCTGGGTAAGATTAAATGCTGCCGTATGAGTTGACAACTGCCAGTATTACTAAGTGTTTCGGAAGTCTGCACGTCGCTGCTTGCCACGAATAAACAGGAACCTCTAGTGCATAGAATCGTCACCTGCAACGAGATGTGGGTCTTTGACGATAATCGGAAACGATCTGCACAATCGTTAAGCAAGGCACAGCCTGGTGGACGGCATCTTAAGCCACCCCTACACACCAAGAAGATGATGCTCCTTGTCTGGTGGTCCACAGCCTGGATAATTCATCGGAGTTTCTTGGCAAGAGGTCACCATTACTGCAGAACGTTATTGGGCTGAATTACAGCAG
The DNA here is from genome assembly GCA_039090855.1 of Macrothele yani. NCBI lineage: Eukaryota > Metazoa > Arthropoda > Arachnida > Araneae > Macrothelidae > Macrothele > Macrothele yani. The sequence goes on along the minus strand of CM076991.1, from coordinate 24,588,556 downwards.
ATGCACCGGAAATTGCTGCAGAAACAACCGGCTTTGGTCAACAGACATGGTGTTCTTCTGCTCCAGGACAACTCTGGACCTCATGTCGCACAACGAACGATGCTGACACTTAGTGCCTTGGGCTATGAAGCACTGTCTCATCCTGCCTATTCCTTGGACTTGTCTCAGTCAGACAACGATGTTCAACGTGCTGTTGATGACTTCTTCGGGTCCCAGCCATAAGACTTTTTTCTTTCCGGTATCATGGCCTTACCTAACAGATGGTAACTATGTGTTGCTGCCGAGGGGGATTATTTTGCCTAGGTAAGTTGCCCTGCTTTTCCGGTCTCACCGTCCACGTGTGCTGGTCTTTTGCTGGACATTTCATTCACACCAACTAAATACTACTTACAGGTTTATGGTCGGTACTACTGAAATGGTTAGCATATCCGGTAGTTTTCTGGGAGACGCGGGTTCGAGTCCCGCTCAAGGACGATGAAAATTTTCAAGTTTTCGGATTTTATCTGACTTACCATCCTTGTCACATTTACGCCAAAAATCGGATTGTCATCTTCAAAATTTATGTTTGAGAATGGAATTGTTTTCCAGTAGTTTTCGTGAAACGCAGCGGCTGTAAAACATTTCTTTTGAGGATCGCAGAAAAACTTGGACACCACTTGGCCCAGGTACATCGGCCGCATAAAAGATAAAATCCGGTCCTGAAGATTGTTAGATTTACGTTTATCGATAATTATTGAAAGAAAGTTGAAGATATCCTCTGGATTAAGATTGATGCAGGAGAAAAGGTGGCAGAGATAGGCAGGACTAATGTTGGATTTGATGCAGGTGTTGTAAGTTTGGCTACTATCAGTGAATACTGAAGTTTTTAGATGACCACTCCTAAGGCATGAAAGAAAGGTAACATCCAAGCGGTAGATGTTGTTGCTATAAAGTGTGACGTACTACAGAGGCGAAGCACGCGTCAAGACAACAAATCAGCAGCGATACATTCCGTCGGTGTAGTTTAGTCGGTTAGAACAACTGGCTCCGGAGCGAGGAGGAGTGGTTTTGAACTCCGTCGCCGACAAATATGTGAATTTTACATTTCATTGGGACTCGATTGTGGAAAATGGATCTACTGGCCGTTTGGTTCTTCGAAAAATGTGTGGTTTGTTTCACATATCGTCTGGAATTAATGAAAATTCCTTTTACGCTTCAAAAACAAAATAAATTAAGAGGGACATGACGGGACGTACTACAGATGTGAATCACGTGTCAAGACGACAAATTTGCAGCGATATATTCCGTCGGTTTAGCTTAGTTCGTTAGAACAACTGGCTCCGGAGCAATAATGAAAATTATTGGAATTGTTAGTCACATACAGTATTATCTAACCTTTCTATTAAAACGCTTAATTCTATTATATTATACATTAGTTCAAACGCATTTAATTTATTGTCTTTCATCATGGGGTCAAACAGCAAAATCAAATATTAAAAAATTACAAGTTCTGCAAAACAAATATATCAGACTAATGAATCTTAAATATAACACTAACACTAACATGGCATATCATGCTGATCTTCACATTCACACGCACGCTAATACCAATAAATATGGTATATTAAGTATTAAACAACTAATTAACTACAACCTTGGACTAAATATGTATTGGGTTGTCGGAAAAGTTATGACATATTTTGGCACCCGACGGCGGTTGGGCGGTTTTGGAAGTATTAGAGGCATGCGCAGCTCTGTTATCGCTATGGCATTCGACAGGTGCGAGTTCTAGCTGCAGTCTAAAACGAACAGTGAGCAATTTGGTTGATTTGCGGAGATTTGACATCAAGTTGAAGATGGAAGACCAAACTGTGCATTTTCGCCATATTTTACTGTTTTACTTCCATAAAGGAAAGAACGCGCGTCAAGCTTGGGAAAAGTTGCATAAAGTGTACGGTGATAATGCTCCACAAGAACGTCAGTGCCAGAGATGGGTCGCAAGATTCCGTGCTGATGATTTTGACCTCAACGATGCCCCTTGGTCCGGGAGGCCCACCGAGGTTGATGACGACCAAATCAAGGCATTGATCGAGTCAAACCCACGTTACACCACACGAGAGATTGCAGACACATTGCCCATCCATCATTCAAGCGTTCACGACCACCTGAAGAAGCTGGGATACGTAAGAAAGCTCGATGTGTGGGTTCCTAATGAACTCAAAGAGGCTCAATTGACGGCGCGTATAAACATCTGCGATATGCTCATTAAACGTGAGGAAAACGATCCTTTTTTGAAGCGACTGATAACTGGTGACAAAAAGTGGATTGTGTAAAACAATGTGCTGCGCAAACGGTCTTGGTCCCGACGTGTTGCTTCGCCTCAAACGACATCAAAAGCAGACATTCATCAGCGGAAGGTTCTGGTCTCAATGTGGTGGGATTTTAAAGGAGTCGTGTTTTTCGAGCTCCTACCACGGAACCAAACAATCAATTCGAATGTGTACTCTCGGCAATTGGACAGTTTGAACGAATCCATCATCCAGAAACGTCCAGAGCTCGTTCATCGTAAAGGTGTTGTGTTCCATCACGACAACGCAAGACCACACGCAAGTTTGATCACCAACCAAAAATTATTGGAGCTTGGGTGGGATGTGTTGCCACACCCAGCATACTCGCCTGATCTTGCGCCGTCAGACTTCCACTTGTTTCGCTCTCTTCAATAGTCCTTACTTGGTATAACATTCAATTTAGATGAGGCTGTAAATCAGCACCTTGTACAGTTTTTAGCCACGAAAGACAGGTCCTTCTAGGAACGAGGCATTCGGCAGCTCATTGAAAGATGGCAAAACGTTATCGAAAAAAAACGGGCATTATATCATTGATTGATCTTTGTTCTTTCTGTTCATAAATGACATTTGCAAAGCATGGCTAAAATACGTCAGGACTTTTTCGACAACCCAATATTAAAGAATAATATCAATTGTGAAATAATTTATATCCATAGTGTTACACATAAATACAAAACCATAAAAAGGACTTATTAAAACATGTAAGCCAAAAACTGAATTGATTAAGCAAAGCATTAAGTATCAGGGCCCACACTATTGGAATCATTCAACTTCTGAAACGACTATAATTAACAAATTATGATTTTTTTAAAAGGAAACTAAAAAGCTACTTTCTTGCACACTATTAAATCTTATTATTATTATTTAAAAAAAAAAAAGGAATGGAGGTAAACAACAAGCTCGGAAAGGGTGGACGAATATTATAAGAACGAGCATTGCCTGTTTCATTCTGATACTTCGAATTTATTTTCATAATCTGTCAAACGTTGGGCTCTATTTGACTATGACTTCAGGGTTTCAAGGCTAAGTCTAGTCACCATGTAGACCTTTTCCTTGATTCTCCGTGCTGGTTCAATATTCCAATATTGATATGTAAATAGTTGTTTTAATTGTATTAATATTTCATGTAACAGCTAAAAATGGTAAATAAATAAATAAAAATGAATAAAAATGCGCGGTTTAAATCCCCATCGCAAGAAAATTAGTCTTTTTGGCAAACGACTTTCTCTGGTGTCGGGTTACACGGTTCAATAAACTACGAAAGGGATAGTTTCAAAATTAAGCACACTCACAAGGATGAACTCCAAACTGAAATATTTATTCGAGGATTTCAATACGGTAGACCATCTAATGAATAAGGTGATAATTCTCACGACTTATCATACAACAAACACCAGTAGTAATAGAGTTAAACTTTAAATTCAACAGTATAAAGACAAACAGCCATGCTGGTGGCGCAGTGCCTTGGGCGCTGACCTTTGACCGTTCTTCCAAGATGGGGCCGGGTTTAAGTTCGGGTTGAGGCATGGGTGGTGTGTTTGTTTTACGACACTGGCTCTCTCCCTTCCCTCGAACCAGTTACCCATTATTAGGGGGTAATGACTTCTATAACGAAGTGAATTTCTCCGTCATTTTTGGTCTACGCCGGGATCCGAACCCGGATCCCCTCATTCCGAAATAAGTTGCTCTACCAATTGAGCTACGCGGACATTGATTCTAATTGCTATCTGCCTTTATGTCGTGTGCGTCCTTCTGGCAGGTACGTCACATCTCCTGGTACGTTACATCATCTCCCCCTTATTTTTATTTTTTTTTCGAAGTGCTGGAGAAAGGATTCTCTTATTTTTCTTTTTTTTTTTTTCTTTCGAAGTGCTGCTCATATTTTTCCTATCTCGCGGTGTGGAAATAACATCACACCAATGCGAGATTTTGAACGGTCGGGTCATCCGGATAGTTCGGGCGCCATTATAACGAAGTAAATTTCTCCGTCATTTTTATCCGCGCCGGGGTTCGAACCCGGGTCCACTCATTCCGGAATAAGTTGCTCTACCAATTAAGCTACGCGGACATTGATTCTAATTGCTATCTGCCTTTATGTCGTGTGCGTCCTTCTGGCAGGTACGTCACATCTCCTGGTACGTTACACTTCTTACAACCCATAGTCTCTCTCACAGTGGTCCTCATCAGAGTTGAAAACGGGTCAAAAGGTTTGGACCTGGAACTGGCCATCACATAACTGGACCCGACCAGGGCCTGACCTGGACAAGTGTGCTTTGAGCAATAATCTCGAATATATCATCATCATTTTTAATCATTATCAATCCACTGCTGGATGAAGGTCTCTCCCCGTTTCTTCCACAACGGAATGTCTTGGGTCAGACTCCTCCATCCACCATCTTCTACGTGGTCTTCTTCTGGGTCTTTTCCTGTTCCTCGGAATCCAGTTTAAAATTTCGGTTCTTCATCGGTGGTCCGTTCCCCTGGCAATAAGTTTAGCCCATTGCCATTTCAGGGATTTTACTCTGATTGTGATATCTTCCACTCTTATCACTTTTCTTTTCCACGAGTTCCTCTTTTTATGTTTCCTGGTTAGACCGAGCATGCATCTCTCCATGCTTCTTTGAGTTGGTTGCAGTCTTTTTTTGCCTTTTATATTTAAGGACCACGTCTCTTCTGCGTACGTAAGCTTTGGTTGGTTGGCTGGTTGGTTGATGGAGTTTAATGGCGCAAGGGCCATGGTTGGCCAAAGAGCGCCAAACAAAGACATCAAAACGAAACAAAATTAATAAAAAACGTACACAAGGCTAAAAACAGGCTGATGCGGTAAAAATGAAATATGACAGTGAACAAGTTAAAATCTAGACGAGTTTAAAAAAGGCAATTTCCTGTAAAAATGAAAACACTGCTCTCGTGTCGCAGGCTTCACCGATAATAGTTTGCAGCGTAGCTGCTCTTTCGTCCAACAAATGAGAATGAAAATAACGAAAACGATGATCACAAAAACGAACACAAGTACACAAAACATGAAGGACGGTGAGACGACATTGGCACGCCTCACACATCGGGGCACTGTCGCCACACAGCAAAAAGCGGTGAGTAAAACGACAGTGCCCAATGCGGAGGCGTGCAAGAACACGTAAGCTTTGGAAGGATGCATGGATTAAACATTTTTTTTAAGACATAATGGCATATTGCTCTTGAAAATTGTACTGTTTCTTCCAAAGACTCTGCAACTAAGTTTTATAGGCTAATTAATTTCTTCATCATTGTGACCCTCGCTTGATATCTGGTGTCCAAGGTAAATGTAGGTATCGGTTATCTCCAGCTTTTCTCTATCAACTGATAAATCTTCATTCCTTGTCAAAGCATTGAACATCAGTTTTTTGTCTTCTGAAAGTTCATTTTTAATCCCCATTTCTTTACCCTTCTCAGCAAGTTCCCGGATCATATTCTGTAGCTCTGAATTATTATTTCAAAAACCTCTTGAATGTTCTTTGAAATATTTTTTTCTATTCAAAAATAAAACGGAGATAAAACCAGGTCGAATTCGGGTCAGGAAGACCTTGACCCGACCCGTTTGACCCACAAGAAATCGTCAACCCGGTGACCATCTCTGGTCCTCACACCCCCAACTAAAAAAACAATGAAAACGCAACAGCTTAACAACAGACAGAATGATAATTTTCGCATCTCATCACTAACGACTAACGTTTGTAACGTATACTCTATATTCACTTTCCTTTTGATTTTACTATCTCTGGTTATTTTATTTTACTATGTAAATTATCTTCTTACTGAACGAAATATTATTTCACCCGCTGAATGAGATCTGGCAATGAGTGTAAGTCATGACGTGGTGGTAGCTAGTATATAGGCGCGTTCATCGAGACTTAGGAAGAGCTTTTGTTGTTGTTATGAGAGAGCGTTGTTGTTTACGGAGAGCGTTTGTAATACGAGGAGAGATTGTGTTGTTATGAAGAGAGATTCTTCATTATTGTAAAACAAGTTGTGTGTGTGCTTTAGTTGACCAAGAGTCTTATAATAAAGAAGTTGCCGTAAGTTAGTCTTTCTCAATTCATAGTTTTTGTCAGACCTCTGCCTGGCTGTTAGGTTTATAACATTAGTTTTATTACCATAAATAACCGGCGTCAAGACTTTATTCTTTTTCGTAATTAACTAGTAACAACAACCTTTTGGAATTCACTATTTTGAAGCTTAGTACAAGTATATCATTAGCTAGCTGGTAGGTAGAGCATCATTCATATTAATTAGCTTAGCGGAAAGCAAATAAAGCTAATTCATTATAATTGGCGCCCGAACTTTTCTCAAACACGAGATCTTGACGAGTATTACCCATGTCTTCCTTACCTGAGACAACTTCAATTTTCTACCCCAAGGCAAGTTCCGAGGGTAATGGTGTGTTTTTGGACAATTTGCAAGAAGCATGTGGGTCTGACTTTGATATGCATGATCTACACGTACCCAGGCATTCTTCACCATTTCGTAATATACCAGCTTCCTATTACTCTGAGTCGCGGGTCGTTCCTGAGGGAGTTCAATCCTCTCAGCGAAGCAGAATGCTTGCCCATTTCGAGCCGCATGCAGGAACAATTCATTTCAATGGTTTGGAGGGGTCCTTAAAATTCCTCGAAGATCTGGAAGATCATTTTGATCTATATAATATTCCTGAAGACTGCAAAGTCCAAATCGCTGGCACCTGCTTGAGGGATACCGCTAAGACCTGGTATCGGCAGTGGAGAGTGTCGAACCCAGATTCTCATTATGAGAAATTCCGTGCGGAATTCTTGGAGGTCTTTCCTTTTGGCCTCAGTCGAGCTAGCCTTGCTCAACAGCTTTTTTCGCGTCAGCAGGGTCCCAATGATAGCCCTGTTGCATTTGCGTTGGAGACTACACGCTTATATAACCTATGGGATCCACATGCCAGTCATGTTGACATGTTGGATACCCTCGTGCAGCAGGTCGACCCATTCTTACAAGATTTCCTTGAGGTTCGACACCCTGCCACAATTCATGAATGCCTTCGCCTCATACGCACGTATGAAGAGCGACATGGCAAACATGGTTCAACTCACCATGCTCGGGCACCCCGCGAGGCTTATTACGAAAACCCTCAGCGGCATAATAGACATACCTTTCAGCGCGAGCATACACAAGTGCACACCCAAGCTTCATACGTTCCACCACACAGAAGAGTGGCAAACCAACAGCGAGTTTCTGAACAAGCTTCGGGATATCGTACACTTGCACAGTATGCTCGATCCCGTTTCACTCAGCAGCATTCGGAACGTTATCATGCTCAGGGCAGTGATAATTTTTCTGCCCGTGCTGAGGGCAGACGTAAAGGATATGAAAATGTCAACAGACACGCGGAGTTCCCGACGCAGGTTTCACGCAGTTTTCCTCATCGTGAAAATTTTCCCGATACCCGGCAGGGTCAAGGTTTCAGACCACATGATAACCCAACCAGGATTCCTTTAAACTTCCAAAGGAAGTAGACCAAGGGTCGGTCCTGCTTCCTGATACCAAGCATTCTGACCCTAAAACAGTATTAGTGACTGTTCAAACTCCTCAGTTCCCTGATGTATTCTTAACAATTGAAGATATTATTGTCGAGACAAAGTTCGACACTGGTTCTGAAATATCAGCCCTAAATACAAAGTTTTGCACTGACAATTTTCCTGCAATACACGTTCAGCCTGCAACGCAGTATTTGCGAGGTGCAAATAATGAAATCTTCAGTATCTCAGGAACTGTCACATTATCTTTAGGGCTGGGAAAAGCTCGTTTTACACATTCTTTCCTGCTTATAGACGAGCTACCTGTGAAATGTCTAATGGGAATGGAGTTTATACATCAGTTTCAAATAACTTTGAATTTTGTACAACATGTGATTTCCTTTCCGGAACCTGTCGAAATGATTCCTACGGTTCCTGTAGATATAACGAGTTTGTTATTGAGTAACCAGTTGAATGAGAGGCAACGAGACCAGCTTTCTCTCCTTTTACAGGAAAGCCCTGGTTTATTTTCGGATCAACCTGGTTTCACACAGGTGGTTTATCATGTCATTGACACTGATGGTTCGAAACCAATTGCGACGAAACCTTACCCTTTGTGCTCCACATAAGAAACAGGAAATGCAACGTCAAATTTCTGAAATGATTAAGCAGGGCATAATCAGGGAATCCATAAGCGCCTGGGCTGCTCCTGCCTTTTGGTTCCAAAGAAACAATCCAATGACTTTCGTTTCGTGACAGATTTCCGCAAGCTCAACCAAGTCACAAAAACGATCAATTATCCACTACCTGTCATGTCACATATTTTAAATGACCTGTCGTCAACCAAATGGATGTCAACCTTGGATTTGGCGAGTGGATATTGGCAGGTAGCAGTACATCCGGACTCTGTCGATAAAACAGGCTTTGTAACTCCTTTTGGGGCCTATGAATATTTACGTATGCCTTTTGGACTAGCTTCTGCACCTGCTACTTTCCAAAAGCTTATGGATACGGTTCTCAGACCTGTCCTGGGTCCCCATGTGCATGTCTATTTGGATGATATTATTATCACATCAGAGACTTTTGACAAGCACCTTTCTCTGCTCAAACAGGTGTTCCAACTCATATGCAATGCTGGCTTGACGTTAAAACCTAGTAAATGCCAGATAGCGAGGGACGAGATTGTATACCTGGGGTTGAAAATCACTCCCCACGGCTTATTTACTGATAATGAAAAAATTAGGCCTATTGTTGACTTTCCTCGGCCTAAAACAGCAAAAGAACTATCCCGCTTTCTGGGAATGACCGGATGGTATCAGCAGTTCGTCCCCGCTTATGCTACAATCTGTGAGCCATTGTATGCTTTAAAACGTAAATACAAGAAGTTTATTTGGACACCTGAGGCTAACGCTGCATTCGAAACACTGAAGTCTGCATTGACTCAGCCTCCGGTGTTGGCTTTCCCGAATCATACTAAAGAATTTGATATTTATACTGATGCATCCGGAGTTGGTCTTTGTTGCGTTTTGTCCCAAGCTGGGCATCCAATAGCTTTTGCGTCTCGTACTTTAGCCAAAGCTGAACGCAATTATTCAGCTACGGAACGTGAATGTCTTGCTGTTGTGTATGCGCTGAATAAATTTCAATGTTATCTTAATGAATTGACAGTTAACATAATTACGGATCATTCTGCCCTTCAGTATTTGAATTCTGCTAAGCACCTATCTCACAGACTTATGAAGTGGGCTCTGAAGTTACAAGAGAGCAATATTAAAATTTCATATCAGCCAGGTCATAAAAATCAATTACCGGACGCATTATCTCGCGTTCCGATTAGTGGGGTCCCCACAGAAACTACTCCTGGATGTCAGCCTTTACTTCTAATAGCTGATATAACATCCAGAGAGCAGATAATGGCAGAATTAATAAATGATCCAGATTTTGGGGATATCTATAATTTTTTGCTTGCGGGTTCGCCCCCACAAAGTGATCCTTCTCTGGCTGGAAGGTCACAACATTTTGAAGTAATAGAGGGTCTTCTTTATTATACAAAGTCTAGGACTACTAGGGCAGAGTTTCGCCCATGTATTCCACGAACCCTTAGAATGGCCCTTTTAAATGAATTTCATGACAAACCTCTTGCAGGCCATTTAGGTATTCGCAAGACCCGTTGTAAATTGCGGGATGTTGCCTATTGGCCTGGCATGTACCAACGTGTGCTCGCATACGTTCAATCATGTCACTTGTGTCAGATTAATAATTACCGTAATGTAAGACCGGCCGGTCACTTGAAATCTAGTTCAAGTTCTCATGTGTTTGATATTATTTCAATAGATTTATTGGGACCTTATCCATTATCTGTTAAAAATAAAGCTCGTTACGTTTTAGTACTAACTGATAATTTTTCTAAATGGGTTGACGTTTTTCCCATTAAAGCCGCTACGGCAGAAGTTGTTTGTAATGTATTAGTTAATGAAGTATTCTCTAGATATGGTGCACCTAATAAAGTAGTTTCGGATAATTGTCCTCAATTTATTTCTGACATTTTTGAAAGAATGTGTGCGAGACTACACATTAAACATAAATTCATTTCCTCATATCATCCCCAGAGTAATCCTGCGGAACGCGTTAACCGCACGCTAGTGAAAATGATTGCGACTTTTGTAATGAATCATCATGAAAGATGGGATGACCATTTGGAGCTTTTTGCGTTCGCCCTCCGCTCGTCTGTCCACGAGTCTACTAAAATTACTCCTGCAGAACTTTTTCTGGGTCGCAAAATTAAAACCCTTTTGAAAATTTAACGGAGATTATCGACGAACTAAACCAGCGACCAACTCCGCAATCAGTACGAATCATGGCAGAAAAAGCTCGTGTTGCAATGCTAGGAGCACAAGCGGCTCAAGCGAGATATTATAATTCTAGGCGTAGGGAACCAGATCTTGTCGTTGGAGATCTCACTCTCGTGGAAACGCACTTCCAGTCTTCTGTTTCGCATACTTTAGTGAAGAAATTTGCACCCAGCTACGAAGGTCCATATCGGGTGGCAAATATCTTTGAAAATAATATTTTCTGGAAAAACCTGACAACCAATTTCAATACGTACACGTTGATCAGTGTCGCAAGTATCATGAACGAAATATCGATTTCATAATCAACCCTACTCAACCTTCTGTTCCACAGACTCAAGAGTCTATATCTCATGATCAACCGCCAGAAATTTTGGACGAACCAACAAACATTTTTGACGAATCTCCAGTGATTTTTCCTTCACCCTCCTCCTCAAGACGGGTTTCCAAACACGCAACCTGATTCTCCCATGAGACCAAGGCTCGAATCGAGTTCTTCGAATACTAGTATCGTTCCTTTCCCTCTAACCATTGCCAAGACTATTGCTGCGCCGTTTCCGGATAACTCTGCACCAACGCGGGCTACTTCTTCTTTGAATACCTCGTCAGAGAATATTCCTATAGGCAAATCTAAACATCGCCCTGCACAACCACTGAATTACAGCAGCGACTCAGAGGCTTCGGACATTTCCGACTTATCAGTTATGAACACTAAATTTCATGTTACAAACCGTCCAGCACCACCAAAGGCTGGGCGCAAACGTGACTTGTCTCCCCAATCTGCTTCGCCGCAACAGCGACGACGGCAGAAATCTTTGCATCCGTCCGGGTTTCGCCCCTGGAACCTACGTTCAGGGCAAACAGGGCCGATGCCTGCTGCTACTCTCATGCCACGAGGGCGTAAGAGAAAGCAAACGATGTGGCCGGAGCCACGTCCGTCCAAGAGAATACTGGAAGGACACAACGGGCCCCAGCACAAAGGGACTTCATATCAAAAGCCTGGGGGAGCCCGTTCCTATCAGCCGCAAGGATTTCCGGACCGCCAGACTTCTGACGTTCCTGACCGTTCCTATCAGCCGCAAGGATTTCCGGACCGCCGGACTTCTGACGTTCCTGACCGTTCCTATCAGCCGCAAGGATTTCCGGACCGCCAGACTTCAGCCGTTCTTGACCGTTCTTCTCAGCCGCAGGGATTTCTGGACCCACAGACTTCAGCCGTTTCAGACCGAAGGATTTCCGCCATTCCTGACCGTTCCCGTCAGCCGCCGGGATTTCCTGACCGACAGCAGACCGATGTTCCAGATCCATTAAAGTCCCTGAAGAGATCCAAGCCACCTGATTTTACCAGTCCGATTAGGCCTGGAAAACGTTATCGCACTCGAGTTTTTTATGCGTCCTCGAGATAAGTAAGTTCTCGTGGACAGGTTCTTTTCTCAGTTTGTTGTTTTTCCTGCACGACCAGTTGGCGTGTCAGAATTTCTTTTTTTGTGTGGGCCTATACATTCTTTTTTGTGTATATATGTGTGTGTTTTTTTTATATTTCTTCTATGTCCATCTACTAATCCACTTTTATATATATATATCTATGTGCTTAGGGGTAAAATAATAAAATTGTTACTGTTAGGCAGCTCCAGGTAAATTTGGGTCTGGTTCATTTGCCCGACGTTTACTTCACCGAAGGGTCACTTGACCGAAAATCACTTCACCGAAAAAATTGTTTCACCGAAAGATCACTTGATCGAAGCGTTCATTTCACCGAAGGGTCACTTGATCGAAAGGTACATTTCACCGAAGGGTCACTTGATCGAAAAGTTCATTTCACCGAAAGGTCTCTTTACCTAAAAGTTCATTTCATCGAAAGGTCATTTCACCGAAGGGTCAGTTTATCGAAAACGCTAGATTTCATTACAGGATCTGTTGAAGCATGGTGCAAGTTTGACAGACAGACCACCGAAACGTTAGGGGATCATACTCAAATTGCACTTTTGATTTCTCCGTGTCACAGAGAACGCAAAGATTTAGTTTTAAGGCAAAAATAATTAATTTTAAGTCCCTATGCCTCGGCCTAGGCCTTTTTAGCAAGTTTTATCATGTTCATACGTTTTTCATAAAAATCATGTTCAGTGCTCATGTTCATAAATAGTTTACATGAAAAGTCAAGTTAATAACGTTGCACATTTATTCAGGCAAAAAGAATCAATATTAGGGCCGTAGGCCTCGCTTAGGCCTTTTTAGCAAATTTTAACCGTGCGTGCTCATGTTCATAAGCTTTACATAACAACCCAAGTTAATGATGTTGTACACTTATTTAGGCCAAAAGAATCAGTCATAAAGCCCACGGCCTCGGCTTAGGCCACTTTTAGAAAATTTTAATCCTGCATGCTCATATTTATAAGGTTTACATAAAATGTCAAGTTAATAATGTCGCACATTTATTCAGGCAAAAAGAATCAATATTAGTGCCGTAGGCCTCGCTTAGGCCTTTTAGCAAATTTTAACGGTGCGTGCTCATGTTCATAAGGTTTACATAAAAAATCAAGTTAATGATGTTACACATTTTTTTCAGACAAAAAGACGTAGGCCTCGCTTAGGCCTTTTTAGCAAATTTTAACCGTGCGTGCGCATGTTCATAAGGTTTACATAAAAAATCAAGTTAATGATGTTACACATTTTTCAGGCAAAAATAATCAATTTTAGGGCCCTAGGCCTCCGCTTAGGCCTTTTTAGCAAATTTTAATCGTGCGTGCTCATATTTATAAGGTTTACGCAAAAAGTCAAGTTAATAATGTTGCACATTTATTCAGGCAAAAAAGAATCAGTCTTAAAGCCCTAGGCCTCCGCTTAGGCCTTTTTAGCAAATTTTAATCGTGCGTGCTCATATTTATAAGGTTTACGCAAAAGTTAAGTTAATAATGTTGCACATTTATTCAGGCAAAAAAGAATCAATATTAGGGCCGTAGGCCTCGCTTAGGCCTTTTTGCAAATTTTAACCGTGCGTGCTCATGTTCATAACGTTTACATAACAACTCAAGTTAATGATGTTGTACACTTATTCAGGCCAAAAGAATCAGTCTTTAAAGCCCTAGGCCTCGGCTTAGGCCTTTTTAGAAAATTTTAATCCTGCTTGCTCATATTTATAAGGTTTACATAAAATGTCAACTTAATAATGTCGCACATTTATTCAGGCAAAAAGAATAAATTTTAGGGCCCTAGGCCTCCGCATAGGCCTTTTTAGCAAATTTTAATCGTGCGTGCTCATATTTATAAGGTTTACGCAAAAAGTCAAGTTAATATTGTTGCACATTTATTGAGACAAAAAAGATTCAATTTTAGGGCCCTAAGCCTCGGCTTAGAGCCTTTTAGGAACTCTAAACGAATTTCGCGAAAACGTTCCATGTAAGCCAAGCGAGAATTGTGCTTTAATTTGAAGAAATTAATTGCCGATGATCCGAGGTACACTTGGTTTGAGGGAACTGTACCCCGAACTTTCGTAGTATTATATTCTGTGCCGCTGGATTCTGTCAGTGTATCCAGGATGTTCCCCTTGAAGTGTCTGCGAAGTCCGTGAGCTTTGGGAGGGGCTTTCCCCCAAAATGTTAAAATGGACGTAGAGCTGTAAACATTAGAACCTTGCTTTATATAATGATTCTGTACACGATCACGAATTTTCAGGAGGGTGGGACGAATTCACCCTCCCCCAAGTTTCTAAGAGCGCAGACAGGTGTTCAAGGTAAGGGATTTGCTCGCAATTTCTATGCTTCATGTTGTGTTTAGTGCCAAACTATGTATGCCCTTCCCCCTCCCCCAGAAATTTGGTGAAGTCTGTAAAAGGGATACGAGGTGCTTGGTTTGAGGGCTCTACCCCCAACTTCCGTAATTTTATATTCTGGACCTCTGGAGTCGGTCATCAGTGTATCCTCGATGTTACCCCTGAAGAGCTCTTGGAAACGGGGGTGGGGGGTTCAGTTTCACTCCACATTCCTGAAAATTCGTGGTCGTGTACAGAATCATTATATAAAGCATGGGTCTAATGTTTACAGCTCTACATCCATTTTAACATTTTGGGGGAAAGCCAACCCCCCCCCCCCCAAGATGACGGACCTCGCGGACGCTTCAAGGGGAACATCCTGGATACACTGACAGACTCCAGCGGCCCCGAACATAATATTACGGAAGTTGGGGTACACCCTCCCAAAACTAGGTGTACCTCGGATCCTCGGCAATTTTTTTCTTCAAATTAAAGTGCAATTCTCGCCTCGCTTGGCTTACATGGACCGTTTTCGCGAAATGCGTTTGGAGTTCCCAATTCAGTTCTCAATATATGCCCAGAAACGGCAATCTTTAACCCCCCCCCCCCCTCTTGATTTTTTAACTTGACATTTTATGTAAACTTATGAACAAGCAAGATTAGATTTTCTAAAAACGCCTAAGCTAAAAAAAGCCCTAAGGGCAATAAAATTTATTCTTTTTTGCCTTAATAAATGTGCAACATTATTAACTTATTAACTTGACATTTTATGTAAACTTATAAACCAGCAAGATTAGAATTTTCTAAAAACGCCTAAGCTAAAAAAAAAAAAAAGGCCTAAGGGCAATAAAATTGATTCTTTTTTGCCTGAATACATATGCAACATTATTAACTTGACTTTTTACGTAAACCTTATGAATATGAGCACGCACGATTAAAATTTGCGATAAAGGCCTAAGCCGAGGTCTAGGGCCCTAAAATTGATTATTTTTGCCAGAAAAATGTGTAACATTATTAACTTTACTTTTTATGTAAAGCTTATGAACATGAGCAAGCACGATTAAAATTTGCTAAAAAGGCCTAAGCGAGGCCTACGGCCCTAATATTGATTCTTTTTTGCCTGAATAAATGGGCGACATTATTAACTTGACATTTTATGTAAACCTTATAAATATGAGCACGCACGATTACAATTTTCTAAAAAGGCCTAAGCCGAGACCTAGGGCTTTAAGACTGATTCTTTTGGCCTGAATAAGTGTACAACATCATTAACTTGAGTTGTTATGTAAACCTTATGAATATGAGCACGCACGATTAAAATCTGCTAAAAAGGCCTAAGCCGAGGCCTAGAGCCCTAAACTTGATTCTTTTAGCCTGAAAAGTGTGCAACATCATTAACTTGAGTTTTTAGGTTAACCTATGAACATGAGCACGTACCGTTATTATTTTCTAAAAAGGCCTAAGCTGAGGCCTAGGACCTTAAAATTGATTCTTTTTGCCTGAAAAAAATTGCAACATTATTAACTTGACTTTTTATGTAAAGCTTATGAACATGATCAAGCACAATTAAAATGTTCTAAAAAAGGCCTAAGCCGAGACCTAGGGCTTTAAGACTGATTCTTTTGGCCTGAATAAGTGTACAACATCATTAACTTGAGTTGTTATGTAAACCTTATGAATATGAGCACGCACGATTAAAATCTGCTAAAAAGGCCTAAGCCGAGGCCTAGAGCCCTAAGCTTGATTCTTTTAGCCTGAAAAGTGTGCAACATCATTAACTTGAGTTTTTAGGTTAACCTATGAACATGAGCACGTACCGTTATTATTTTCTAAAAAGGCCTAAGCTGAGGCCTAGGACCTTAAAATTGATTCTTTTTGCCTGAAAAAAATTGCAACATTATTAACTTGACTTTTTATGTAAAGCTTATGAACATGAGCAAGCACAATTAAAATGTTCTAAAAAGGCCTAAGCTGAGACCTAGGGCCCTAAAATTGATTCTTTTTGCCTGAAAAATTGTGTAACATTATTAACTTTACTATTTATGTAAAGCTTATGAACATGAGCAAGCACAATTAAAATTTTCTAAAAAGGCCTAAGCTGAGACCTAGGGCCCTAAAATTGATTCTTTTTTGCCTGAAAAAATGTGTAACATTATTAACTTTACTATTTATGTAAAGCTTATGAACATGAGCAAGCACGATTAAAATTTGCTAAAAAGGCCTAAGCGAGGCGTATGGCCCTAATATTGATTCTTTTTTGCCTCAATAAATGTGCGACATTATTAACTTGACATTTTATGTAAACCTTATAAATATGAGCACGCAGGATTAAAATTTTCTAAAAAGGCCTAAAACGAGGCCAAGGGCTTTAAGACTGATTCTTTTGGCCTGAATAAGAGTACAATATCATTAACTTTAGTTTTTATGTAAACCTTATAAACATGAGCACGCACGGTTAATATTTTCTAAAAAGGCCTAAGCCGAGGCCTAGGGCCCAAAAATTGATTCTTTTTTGCCTGAATAAATGTGCAACATTATTAGCTGGACATTTTACGTAAACTTTATGAATATAAGCACGCACGATTAAAATGTTCTAAAAAGGCCTAAACCGAGGCCAAGGGCCCTAAAACTGATTTTTTTTTTTTGTCTGAATAAGTGTGTTTACATAACAACTCATTAACTTGAGTTGTTATGTAAACTTCATGAATATGAGCTCGGGGGATTAAAATTTGGCAAAAAGGCACAGGTCTATCTATGACTTATAATTAATGTTATATTTCGAAAAACCTACTTATGGGGAGGTGTTTAAAAGAAATTAAAAGTGTATTTTTTATACAATCCAATAATGTTTAGGTGACCAGTTTTTTAAAAACCAGCACCATACTCCAACAGATTTATAACAACAAAATTCTAAGTTTTCGATAAACTGACCATTCGGTGAAATGATCTTTCGATATAATGAACTTTTAGGTAAAGTAATCTTTCGGTGAAATGAACTTTTCGATCAAGTGTCCTTTCGATGAAATGAACTTTTTAGGTGAAGTGATCTTTCGGTGAAATGAACTTTTCGGTCAAGTGACCCTTCGGTGAAATGTACCTTTCGATCAAGTGATTTTCGGCGAAGTGATTTTCGGTCAAGTGAACGATACCCGGTAAATTTCGCTGATGATACAGTTGGTATGTATTCAACGAATAATGCGAACGTAATTTGCAATTAAAATAATAAAATTGTTACTGTTAGGCAGCTCCAGGCAATCTTCGCTGCTGATACAGTTGGTATGTATTCACCGAATAATGAGAACGTCATTTGAAATTTAAAAGTGATTCCTGCTAGGCAGAATAAAAGGAAGGTATGCCGATGCAGGTTTGTTTTGTTCAACAATACAAGTTTCACAGACGAATACAGATTTCTTCAATTTGTCATGCCAAGTTTGATAATGTAAATACGGCTACCACCAAACAACAAAACAAAAAAGAGGTCGAGAAACGTCATTCAACGAAATGTAAGACTTACACTCCAAAATTGATAGGTTTTTCGGAAACAAAACAAAAGAAAAAAAAAAAAAGAAAAAAAGAAAAATTAAGGAGGAGATGATGTAACGTATACTCTATATTCACTTTCCTTTTGATTTTACTATCTCTGGTTATTTTATTTTACTATGTAAATTATCTTCTTACTGAACGAAATATTATTTCACCCGCTGAATGAGATCTGGCAATGAGTGTAAGTCATGACGTGGTGGTAGCTAGTATATAGGCGCGTTCATCGAGACTTAGGAAGAGCTTTTGTTGTTGTTATGAGAGAGCGTTGTTGTTTACGGAGAGCGTTTGTAATACGAGGAGAGATTGTGTTGTTATGAGGAGAGATTCTTCATTATTGTAAAACAAGTTGTGTGTGTGTGCTTTAGTTGACCAAGAGTCTTATAATAAAGAAGTTGCCGTAAGTTAGTCTTTCTCAATTCATAGTTTTTGTCAGACCTCTGTCTGGCTGTTAGGTTTATAACATGAGTTTTATTACCATAAATAACCAGCGTTAAGACTTTATTCCTTTTCGTAATTAACTAGTAACAACAACCTTTTTGGAATTCACTATTTTGAAGCTTAGTACAAGTATATCATTAGCTAGCTGGTAGGTAGAGCATCATTCATATTAATTAGCTTAGCGGAAAGCAAATAAAGCTAATTCAATATACGTTGTTTACAGGAATCTCGTCTAGCTCACTTATACAGTAGCTTATACTCCTAACGCCTCACACACGATTCGTCCAACCAGTTCTGTTCATAACCTCCTCGGTTCCCGTGCATCACATGTGATACAATGGGGTCACAATTTCTTAAAAATTTCGAATGGCAGAAAATCTTCCAGAACCGGTTGTATCACATGTGAAACTATGTAAAATACTTTGCTAAATTTTCTCTTACCGTCAATAAATGGCAGCACGAGTCAACTTTCGTGACTACACGACGCCGTTACATGGCGTCGTGTAAGAAAAACACGATGTCTTCACATGGTCCTGGTAGGTGTTTTATAACTACTTAATTAAAAAAGTTATATCTATTTAAGTATATACATTCCATTTTGGCAAGTTAGTTATTTAAAGTAAGTAAGTTTAATTTCGTCAACATAATAGATGGTACTAATTTCTTAAACATTTTTGTATCACTGATGATACAATGGCTTCTAATCCTGTCAGAAAAAAAATTTATGAGCTATTTTTAGCGGGTGTTTATATATTTACTAAATATTTTCTACAATCTATGTAATATTTAATGAATATAATTTAAGAGAAATTTTCAGGTAATGATGTTAACTCACGTTACTTCTGTTAACACCATTACTTGAAATTTTCACGTATAATAATAGTATTCATTTTTTCTGACGAATCTTCAGATGATAACAAACCACTTCCTAAACGTAGGAATATTCCTACATCTATGCCACATGACTGAACACGAAATAAGCATGTAAGACACATGCCTGAATAACTGGAGACAGCGCCCTCAAAAGGAGATATCGAAATTCAAATTGCAACGAGTTAAATACAATACGACTGTAAGATGTTCATGTGTCTCAATGGCTCCAGAAATTCTTTCAAATTTTTCCATAAAAAATAAATTATGATATATTATAATATTGCATAATATAACTTGAAAATCGATTAATTAAAACAGTAATTTTCGAATTCTCAAATATTACAATTACAGCATCTCGGTCCTGATGTATCACATGTGATACAATCCCCGTAGTCCCCCTCTTTTCCATGAAAATTTAAAGATTTTTTTTTTCAGTTTATAATGAAGTAATCATCAATTTTCAAACCTGTTTTTAAAATTCAAGTGTTTAACTTCATCGCAGATCTGAGGAGGATAAGTAAGTCCCCTTCACTTGAATGGCTGCCAGTGATTGGTTGAATGGAGTTCATTTAAGCAAGGGCCCTCAATGAGACAAAAAACGCGAAGTCCCACGGTTTACAAAATAAATAAATTAAAACTAAAAAATACAATGGATGTACACACATTTTACTGCGTTTTTGAAAAGAAATTTAAAAAAATAAAGGAAGTTTAAGCAATTAAAACTGGCAACAGCGTGTTAGATGAATATGAAACAAGTTAGTAAAATCATGCAAAGCATTGATTATCATACGCTTTCCAACATACCAGAAATTATTACTCAAGTTATGTGAATAATGGCTGTGGAATAAATCTCGCTCCTGTGTCTTGACCTTTGACCCCATTTCGATTATATTCAACAGAACCGGTTCACTATACCTCCGGAACAACACGAGAAAGTTTTGTTGCAATAGAATCAGTTTTATGCAAGTTATAAGAATAATGGCTGTGGAATAAATCTGGCTTTTGTGCAATGACCTTTGACCCCATTTCGTTGATATTCAAAAGAACCGGTTCACTATACCTCCGGATCAACATGATAAAGTTTTGTCGCAATCCAAGCATTTTAGGTACATCAGGATGCACAAGGGCAATGGAATGGATCCCACTCCAGTGTCCTGACCTTTGACCCCGTTTCCAACAGGGTTCGTCCCCAGTGGCTCCCTACCACATACTAAAATTTCATCGAAATCGAACCATTTTTACGCAAGTTATGACGCATAAAGGCAATTGAATATATCCCGCTCTTATGCCCTGCCTGACCTTTGACCCCATTTCCAATAGGGTTCGTGCCCAGGTAGTTCCCTACCACATACTAAAATTTCATCGAAATCAAGCCCTATTTACGCATGTTATGACGCATAAAAGCATTGGAACGGGTCCTGCTTTTATGTCCGGACCTTTGACCTCATTCCGCCCATTTTCAATAGGGTTCGTCCCCAGGTGGTTCCTTACCACAAACTAAAATTTGATCGAAATGGAACCATTTTTACGCAAGTTATGACGCATAAGGGCAATCAATAGAATATATCCCGCTCTTATGCCCTGTCTGAACTTTGACCCCATTTCGCCTATTTTCAATAGGGCTCGTGCCCAGGTGGTTCCGTACCACATACTAAACGTTCATCGAAATCAAACCATTTTTACGCACGTTATGACGCATAAAGGCAATGGAATGAATCCAGCTCCTATGTCCTGACCTTTGACCCTATTTCACCCATTTTCAATAGGGTTTGTCCCATGGTTGTTCCCTATCACATACTTGAATTTCATCGAAATCCAGCCATTTTTACGCAAGTTATGACGCATAAAGCAATGGAATGGATCCAGCTCCTATGTCTTGACCTTTGAGCCTGCTTCACCCATGTTCAATAGATTTTGTCCCCAGATGGTCCCCTACCACATACTAAAATTTCGTCGAAATCGAACCATTTTCACGTGAGTTATCGTGCGGACGGACGGACAAAGCTGGAGCATATACGCTTCTTCAACCTACGGTTGGAAAGCGTAAAAAACCAGCTGCTGCGTTAGATAGAGTCTGCTGGAAAAATGGCACACGCTGAGAATAGAAGGTTTTGTTTTTACTTTTTACGAAGAGAAATATTCATATTCTGTTATTAAAGAACGCTGTGAAAATCACGGGATTAGCATTTCTAAATGTAAAATAACCAGCATTATTAATAATACAGAGGAAAATCGTTAAGCATTGCTTTTGACAAGAAAAAGAACACCAAACGAATATCCAAAGAAGGTACGTGCTTTTACGGCCCATTTCAAAAGTAAGGTCTCTGATCTTAAAAGAAAATCCACTGACCCAAAGTGCAACCGCTAAGTCGTTAAAAATATCGGTATCAACTGTAAACAAGGCAATGTTTCTGATCTTAATCAGAAAAAGAAATCATAATGTTCACCGCCTTTTGTCTGGTCACGTGGCTGATCGCAGAACACGATATAGACTTCTTTCTGAAAATCACTTAGCCGGACACAGATATAAATTTATTGTAACTATAGACCGTATGCATAGGAAGTCACAACAAGGGAAACCACTCTAGCAGACGTCCTGGTGATCAACTGGTGTACAACCACTGCTTGGATTTGCATTGTGGAGCGTTAGGAAAGCTGGTGCTATGTGCTATTTTCGGCTGCAGTAACCGATGTAGGAGCGATAATGATGTGTTCTATTATAAATTACGATCTGAACGAACAAAGTGGAATCGGATTTATAAAAATTTAATTCAGAAGTGCCAAAATTTGTGGTCATCTCGTGTTAGCAGAGTTGACATTGATGAATGGAAACGAAGGAACTTTAGAGTATGTAGTTCACATTTTGTAACAGATATGTTCATAAATTTACTGATGCGTCATCCACAAAACCTCTGTCTTTAGACAAGAATTAACCTTTCTTATGAGTAAGACTATGCTCTTCTTTATCGTGAATATATCCAATGCTATATGGGAGTGAATATCTTAGGGAACCTTCATATGTTGTGTTCCCTGGCCGATTTTGGAAAAACGATCTTATGATAACATTCACGAGCTTATTATTGTCATTATTATGTATAAGATAGAGAGACTTAATGCTGCTTATTATTATTATTATTGTTATTATTATAGACTTACTTGTGTAAAGCTGAAGATTTTTACCTTAGCTTAAGTTTCGGGTTGGGGAATATCTAAATTATTGAAAGGTAAACTTTTAAATTAAATGATTAGCCAAATATGACAGGACGTTCTATAATGAATTAGCTTTACTTTGCTTTCCGCTAAGCTAATTATAATGAATAAGCTCTTTCTACCAGCTAGCTAATGATAATAATGAAGCTTTCCTACTGAGCTAAGTATAATGCTTCTGCTACTGAATGAAATGCTTGTACTAAGCTTCAAATAGTGAATTCAAATGGTTGTTGTTACTAGTTAATTAAGAACATGAATAAAGTCTCCTGCTAGTAGTGTAGTAATAGTATTGAACAAACTTATAACTGGTAGTAATGTTGTAGCAGTAATTAGAATGAACAAAGTCTTAACGCTTGGTTGTTAATGGTAATAAACTAATGTCATAAACCTAACAGCCAGACAGAGATCTGACAAAAACTATGAATGGAGAAAGACGTA
Source organism: Macrothele yani (assembly GCA_039090855.1). Lineage (NCBI taxonomy): Eukaryota > Metazoa > Arthropoda > Arachnida > Araneae > Macrothelidae > Macrothele > Macrothele yani. The sequence goes on along the minus strand of CM076991.1, from coordinate 24,565,614 downwards.
CTTACGACAAAGCTCTTTTATTATGCAACTCTTAATCATCCAACGCACACACACAACTCGTTTCACATTAATGAAGAATCAAACTAATTACATAGAACGAAACTCTCTCCTTCACAACAACAACGCTCCTCTAGTATAACAACAAACGCTCTCCTTATAACAACAAAATCTCTCCCTTCAATAACAAACGCTCTCCTTTGCTATCGATGAACGCGCCTATTTATACTGGCTACCACCACGTCATGACTTACACTCATTCCCAGATCTCATTCATCGGGTTATAATGAATTAGCTTTATTTACTTTCCGCTAAGCTAATTCCTTATGAATGATTCTCTTCCTACCAGCTAGCTAATGATATACTTGTACTAAGCTTCAAAATAATGAACTCAAAAGAGTGTTGTTACTAGTTAATTACGAACTTAAACAAAGTCTCAACGCTGGTTATTTATAGGAATCAATAAATGTTATAAACCTAACAGCCAGACAGAGGTCTGACAAAAACTAAGAATTGAGAAAGACTAACTTACATAAACTTCTTTATTTATACGACTCCTGGTCAACTAAGGCACACACACACTTGTAGTACAATACTGAATAATCTCTCCTCGTATTATAAACGCTCTCTCTCTTAACAACCACAAGCTCTCCTCATAACAACACAAAACGCTCTCCTAAGTCTCGATGAACGCGCCTATATACTAGCTACCACCACGTCATGACTTACACTCATTGCCAGATCTCATTCAGCGGGTGAAATAATATTTCGTTCAGTAGGAAGATAATTTACATAGTAAAATAAAATAACCAGAGATAGTAAAATCAAAAGGAAAGTGAATATAGAGTATACGTTACAGGGTGAAATAATATTTCGTTCAGTAAGAAGATAATTTACATAGTAAAATAAAATAACCAGAGATAGTAAAATCAAAAGGAAAGTGAATATAGAGTATACGTTACAGTTCTTATTTTAATTAACTGTGTGAATATGTTGTTAGCACAGAAGCTGGTGGCTTTGCTGGAATGCAGAATTTTGAATTCCTTTCAAGCAAGAACATTCCCCTTCCTACAATATTGTTCAGAAAAAGTGAGTATGGAATTTCATATGGGTCACCACAATTGCCCAATAACCTTAATTTATCAGAATAAAGCTATTTTTGATCGTCAGATAACCCACTGACGTAGCCCATGCATCTCTGATCTCACTTGTACATCAGTTGTTCTGCAAGAAAGCAGCAGACGAAAAAGTGACGCGAGCCGCGATTTCTTGACGTCAATGCATACGGTCTATTGATGAAGCAAGGATCTACCTAAAAGACTAGCTAAAAAAAGGTCGATTTTCTACTCAAAAGAGCAGAAAACGACTTACAAACTTGGTTCCAAAGTTCCAGAGAAAGTTTCAGTAAAGGATTCATGATTATTGCTGGTTTTTCGTACAATCCCACACAGCACAGAATACTTCGTATATGTTACAAGTACGTAGTAGCACTGAAACATTGAGACTTTTCAGATACGTTGCGCAATGTAACAGTAATGTTTCAGAAACCTTACGGTTACGTCAAAATGTCCTCACACGTTACATAACTTTGAAACATAACCGATACGTTACAGTGAAAGGTCTTTGTAACTTCAACATACCAACTTCATGTTACTGTTACGTATTTGAAAGATATTTGTAACTTCGTTAAATTAATGTATAACGAAGTGAATTTCTCCGTCATTTTTATCCGCGCCGGGGTTCGAACCCGGGTCCACTCATTCCGGAATAAGTTGCTCTACCAATTAAGCTACGCGGACATTTGTTCTGATTCCTATCTGCCTTTATGTCGTGTGCGTCCTTCTGGCAGGTACGTCACATCTCCTGGTACGTTACATAATCTCCCCCTTATTTTTTTTATTTATTTATTTTTTTTTTCGAAGTGCTGGAGAAAGGATTCTCTTATTTTTCCTATCTCGCGGTGTGGAAATAACATCACACCAATGCGAGATTTTGAACGGTCGGGTCATCCGGATAGTTCGGGCGCCATTATAACGAAGTTAATTTCTCCGTCATTTCTGTCCACGCCAGGATTCGAACCCGGATCCCTTCATTCCGGAATAAGTTGCTCTACCAATTGAGCTACACGGACGTTTGTTCTGAATCCTATCTGGCTTTATGTCGTGTGCGTCCTGCTGGCAGGTACGTCACATCTCCTGGTACGTTACATCATCTCCCTCTTCATTTTCTTTTTTCTTTTTTTTTTTTTTTTTCGAAGTGCTGCTCATATTTTTCCTATCTCGCGGTGTGGAAATAACATCACACCAATGCGAGATTTTGAACGGTCGGGTCATCCGGATAGTTCGGGCGCCATTATAACGAAGTAAATTTCTCCGTCATTTCTATCCGCGCCAGGATTCGAACCCGGGTCCCCTCATTCCGGAATAAGTTGCTCTACCAATTGAGCTACGCGGACTTTTATTCTGGTTCCTATCTGCCTTTATGTCGTGTGCGTCCTTCTGGCAGGTACGTCACATCTTCTAGTACGTTACAAATGTTACGTATTTGAAAGATATTTGTGACATTATCATATGTATTACTATTACGTATTCACTACGTTGAACATTATAGTTTTAATAAACTTTGTAAAATCACAATAAAAAATATTACACTTGACAGCTGTTTCAAAAGTAACACGAGTCGTGTACTACGAGTTTTTTACACGTTTTCACAGGTTCAACGCAGTCCGCTGTCCATTTGGAACACTGGCGGCGTTTATATATTAATAACAAAAAAATAAAAATCGGTTCTAAATGAGGGTGTCGAATTTCTATTATACATGTGGAATAGACTATATTTCAGCAAAAAAAAAAGAAAGAAAATCAAATTCGTGATTTCTCTAAATACACTGCCGGACAATTGCTAAGGACGGATGACAATAGCAACGATAGCAACCATAAAATGGAAGGCAGGAAAATGTGCAAATCAGCATAAGTGCGGGATACAGTACGACGTGTTGTGCGTATGCAAATTTTGGATTGCCGAACTTGTTCGTGACGTCATAGCGCTGATAAGAGATATAAAGGATTTGACGCGTATTGACAGTTGTTGTTCAAACGCAAAGTTGAAAGGGAAAGAATCAATTGACGAACTTGCAATTTTCAGTATGTCTTCCCGACATCACCTAGATGATTTTACGCGTGGCCGTATTGATGGCAAGATTGAAGCAGGGCGAAAAATAACAGATGTTGCCAGGGAGTTCGACGTCAGCCACAGTGTTGTTTCAAGGCTTTGGAAATCATTTTAAACAAATGGAGAGTGTAGCAAACGTCACGGAGGAGGTCGTGTTCGCAGTACGGCACCTGCAGAAGATCGGTACATAGTGCTATCAACAAAAAGACACCGGCGCAGCACATCTAGTGAGGTAGCAAATCAGTTTATGGCTGCTACTGGCAAGCGGATCTCCCGAAAAACTGTCGCCAGACGTTTGCATGAAGGAGGACTATACGCCCGCCGTCCTGTTGTGTGCATCTCATTGTCCAGACGTCACCGTACCACCCGTTTGCAATGGTGCCATCAACATCACAATTGGACTGATAACGACTGGTCTGCTGTCCTCTTCTCAGATGAGAGTAGATACAGTCTATCGTCTGATTGTCGACGACAACTGATCTGGCGTGATAGTGGTACTGCATATTGTACAGCAAACATACAGGAAAGGGACCGATATCCGACATATAGAGTCATGGTATGGGCTGGCATCATGATCAATGGCCGTACGTCCCTCTATATGCTTCCAACTGGGACTATGACCGGCCAACGATACATTAATGATGTTCTGCTACCTCATGTACGCATGTTCCGTGGTGCTGTCGGTGATAGATTCATTTTCATGGACGACAACGCAACATGTCATCGAACAGTCGCTGTCCAGGAGTGTCTTGAGAGCGAGGATATTCAACGTCTCGTATGGCCAGCACGTTCTCCAGATCTGAATCCCATTGAAAATGTGTAGGATGCTTTGGGGAGGAGTCATACTGGTCGCCAATGCCCTACAATAAACAAGGACACCCTCATCCGTGCACTGACTGAGGAATGGGATAAATTACTCCAACAGCTGCTTGATAATGTTGTGCAAAGCATGACACGACGTGTGGAATCTTTCATCGCCCTCCATGGTGGCCATATCCCGTATTGACATCTTATGCCGGAACGCCTGCGGACGGTAATTGCATTTTTTTCACGTTTACGTATTCTGCACAAAATGGCCTGTTTATCCCTTGAACACGTTCCAAAGCCATCTAGATTTCAGAGCACAATAAATTGTCGTTCTTGTAATGTCCTGGCATTCTGACATTATTTTATTTCACTTGGCATCCAACCACACTTACTTTTTTATGCGCTATATAGCCGTTTATCATCCGTCCTTAGCAATTGTCCAGCAGTGTACCTACCAATATGAAATTTCTCAGCTTTAAGTAAAAAACGTGCTGGTACGGTATCATCATCATCATTGTCAACCATTATCAATCCACTGCTGGACGAAGGTCTCCCCAAGTTTCCTCCACAACGGTCTGTCTTGTGCCAGTCTCCTCCATGTCACTCCCGCATATTTACGAATTTCATCCACCCATCTCCCATGTGGTCTTTTTCTGGGTCTTTTCCTGTCCCTTGGAATCCAATCTAAAATTTCGGCTGTCCATCTATGGTCTGTCCTTCTGGCAGTATGTCCAGCCCATTGCCATTTCAGGGATTTAACTCTGATCATGATGTCTTCCACTCTCGTCATTTTTCGGATCCACGAGTTCCTCTTCTTATCTCTCCTGGTTATACCAAGCATGCACCTCTCCATGCTTCTTTGAGTTGTCTGCAGTCTTTGTATGTCTCTTTTAGTTAAGGTCCACGTCTCTGCACCATACGTAAGCACTGGAAGGATGCATTGATCAAACACTTTTCTTTTAAGACATAACGGCATATTGCTCTTGAAAATTATGCTGTTTCTTCCAAAAGCTCTCCAGGCAAGTTTTGTACGCCGATTAATTTCTTCATCAATGTGACCCTCACTTGATATCTGCTGTCCAAGATAAACATACGTATCTGTTATCTCCAGTTTTTCTCCATCAATCGATAAATCTTCATTTCTTGTAAAAGCATTGAACATCACTTTTGTCTTCTGAAAGTTCATTTTTAATCCCACTTCTTTACTCTTGTCAGCAAGTTCCTGGATCATACTCTGCAGCTCTGATGGGGTAGTTGCAAAAATGACTACGTCATCAGCAAAACGAAGGTGGGTTAGATAATCTCCATTAATCTTTATCCCTTTGTTTTCCCAGTTCAGTGATTGAAAGACATTTTCCAATGTAGCATTAAAGAGCTTCGGAGATATGGTGTCACCTTGTCTCACTCCCTTTCCAATTTTTATGTGTGTTGTATTTTCAAACAGCCGAATCTTTGCACTTGCATTTTCATAGATGTTATTAATAATATTAATGTATGCATCTTCAATACCGCAGGATTTCAGAGCCGTGGTAACTGCTGATGGTTTCACCGAATCAAAGGCTTTTTCATAATCGATAAAAGCCATGCACAATGGAAGTTCATATTCCCTCGCTCTTTCAATTAGTTCTCTCAGTACGTGGATATGATCTATTGTGCTGTAGCCACTCCTGAATCCAGCTTGTTCTCTCGGTTGAGCCATGTCCAGTGTTACCTTCAAGCGGTGTGAAAGAACTTTAGTGAAGATTTTATAAACCACTGATAGGAGGCTGATAGGTCTGTAGTTCCTGAGATCCTCAATGTCACCTTTTTTATGTAGCAGGATCATTGTAGCATTGTTCCAATCCTCAGGAATCTTCCCTTCATTAAGGCATCGAGTGAAAATTTGGGCGAGTACTGTTTCAATTTCTCCACTTGCTTCTTGTATGATGTCTATAGTAATTCCATCTTCTCCTGGAGCTTTCCCCCGCTTCATGTTCTTGATTGCATGAGCAACTTCTGCTGGAAGGACTGGAAGAACTCCGGTACCTTTCATGATGTCTGGAGTACATGTATCATCCCTTTCATATAGTTTGGAGTAGAAATCTTTCACTCTTGTCAAAATTTCGCCTCTATTTCTTGTTATAGAACCATCTTCTTTTCTCAGAGCCATAATCTGTTTTCTTCCCTTACTGAGATGTCCCTTTGCTATCTTTAGGCTTTGGTTGTTTTCAATTGCTTTCCTTACTAGTTCACAGTTGAATTTTCTTACGTCTTCAGTGATACTTTTTCTTACTGTCTTGCATAGCTCTATATATTCCACTTTGGAAGTCACATCTTCTTTAGTTGTCCTCATCTCTCTTCTTTTTTGCATCAACATTTTGGTTTTTCCTGATAATTTGTTTACATGCAACTTGTTCTTAGACCCAGCTAATTTTGTTGCTGTTTCCATAAGAGCTTTGGTTACTTTTCTGTTAACTTCAGAAATATCCACTTCTTCCGATGTTAGGCCTTCTAAAGCAGAGAATCTGTTCTTCAGTTCCAACTTGAAAGTATTATGGTGTTTTTTAAGGTTGGTTATGTCAATACATTTTGTTTGTCTTATGAGCTTGCCACGTTCCAGTTTAGTGTTGAGGTGCATCTTACATCTCACCAATCTATGGTCACTACCTGTGTTGAACTTGTTTAGCACACTGCAGTCTTCGATGACGAATTTTTTGTTACACATAATAAAATCAATTTCACTTGTCGTCCCAATTGGATGTCTCCATGTCCATTTCCTGTGTGGCTTTTTCTTGAAAAAGGAATTCAAGATGAAAAATCCTTCTGCCTCTGCAAACTCAACGAGAGTATTTCCACGCTGGTTTCTGTTGCCGTGACCGAATTTACCTACTGAAGTTTCATTCTGTTGCCGGTGCCCTATTTTTGCATTGAAATCTCCCATAATTATCTTCAAGTGCTGCTTACCTTTATTATTTAGATGACGAATTTCCTCATAAAATTCTTCAATTTCTTCTTCAGGATGACTTGTGGTGGGTGCATAAGTTTGAATAATCTGAACCTGGTATCTTCTCGATAGTTGGATAACGAGTCGTGCAGCTCTGTCAGAGGAACTTTCAACTTCTACCACTTTATCCTTCAGTTTCTTGTTTATTATAAATCCAACACCACTAGTTCTGCCAGTATCTGTCCCACGATAATAGAAGAGATGTCCACTTTTCAGTTCAATGAGATCTTCTCCTTTTCTCCTTACCTCACTCAGCCCGACGATGTCCCACTTGATCCTTTGTAGTTCCTCTTCCAATTCAAGAAGCCTTGAATCAGAAGATGAGGGAGCGTCCGTTGTAGGTAGCCAAGGTCAGCATCAAATGGCAGCCTAGTCCGGTCCTCCGGGGATTCTTAGCACCCTCTGCCTTCATGTCGCACTGGCCGCTGCCTTGGCCAGGTACATTCCAGCTGCCGGAGACTGAGGGCCAAGATTTAAGTTGTAGAGTCATTTTGGAGGTGTTTGGCCATAACTCACCACGCTGGCCAAGCGGGTTGGTGAGTGTGGGATAGCATTTCCTCTGATCCCGATGGTATAGTTATACCGCTATTTGCGGTCGTCAGAGCCCCTTTAGTGGGAACAGGATGCACCACGAGAAGGCGGGGTTGACATTTGTCAAGGAGAGGCTGTGATGTTACGCATCACCTGACCTTACATCCAACACAGCCATCTACTTAGATTTTATAAAATGCTTTTTAGAATTTAAAAGTTATGATAATCAAAACAATTACTTACTTTCAGATGATCTTGAATCACACACAAAAAAAAGGATTAAATACACTGCCGGACAATTGCTAAGGACGGATGACAATAGCAACGATAGCAACCATAAAATGGAAGGCAGGAAAATGTGGAAATTAGCATAAGTGCGGGATACAGTAACACGTGTTGTGCGTATGCAAATTTTGGATTGCCGAACTTGTTCGCGACGTCACAGCGCTGATAAGAGATATAAAGGATTTGACGCGTATTGACCGTTGTTGTTCAAACGCAAAGTTGAAAGGGAAAGAATCAATTGACGAACTTGCAATTTTCAGTATGTCTTCCCGACATCACCTAGATGATTTTACGCGTGGCCGTAATATTGGCAAGATTGAAGAAGGGCGAAAAATAACAGATGTTGCCAGGGAGTTCGACGTCCGCCATACAGTGTTGTTTCAAACAAATGGAGAGTGTAGCAAACGTCACGGGGAGGTCGTGTTCGCAGTACGACACCTGCAAAAGATCGGTACTTGGTGCTATCAACAAAAAGACACCGGCGCAGCACAGCTAGTGAGGTAGCAAATCAGTTTATGGCTGCTACTGGCAAGCGGATCTCCCGAAAAACTGTCGCCAGACGTTTGCATGAAGGAGGACTATACGCCCGCCGTCCTGTTGTGTGCATCCCATTGTCTAGACGTCACCATACCGCCCGTTTGCAATGGTGCCATCAACATCGCAATTGGACTGATAACGACTGGTCTGCTGTCCTCTTCTGAGATGAGAGTAGATACAGTCTATCGTCTGATTGTCGACGACAACCGATCTGGCGTGATAGTGGCCATATTGTCCAGCAAACATACAGGAAAGGGACCGATATCCGACATGTAGTGTCATGGTATGGGCTGGCATCATGATCAATGGCCGTACGTCCCTCTATGTGCTTCCAACTGGGACTATGACTGGCCAACGATACATTAATGATGTTCTGCTACCTCATGTTCGCATGTTCCGTGGTGCTGTCGGTGATAGATTCATTTTCATAGACGACAACGCAACATGTCATCGAACAGTCGCTGTCCAGGAGTGTCTTGAGAGAGAGGATATTCAACGCCTCGCATGGCCAGCACGTTCTCCAGATCTGAATCCCATTGAAAATGTGTGGGATGCTTTGGGGAGGAGTCTTGCTGGTCGCCAATGCCCTCCAATAAACAAGGACACCCTCATCCGTGCACTGACAGAGGAATGGGATAAATTACCCCAACAGCTGCTTGATAATGTTGTGCAAAGCATGACACGACGTGTGGAATCTTGCATCGCCCTCCATGGTGGCCATATCCCGTATTGACATCTTACGCCGGAACGCCTGTGGACGGTAATTGCATTTTTTTCACGTTTACGTATTCTGCACAAAATGGCCTGTTTGTCCCTTGAACACGTTCCAAAGCCTTCTGGATTTCAGAGCACAATAAATTGTCTTTCTTGTAATGTCCTGGCATTCTGACATTATTTTATTTCACTTGGCATCCAACCACACTTACTTTTTTATGCGCTATATAGCCGTTTATGATCCGTCCTTAGCAATTGTCCAGCAGTGTATTAAATCAACTAACTAGCTAACTCGAGTACGACAGTATCACCAAAGAATATCCCATGGAAATACGACTACGAGAGTGCTTCGGTGAAATGGCATAAATGCGCATGCGCATCCACGCCATTGCCAGACCAAAAACCTTAAATACCTCCGGAATGTAACATCAAGGTAGCAGTTATGTACGACGGAAACTATAAAACGGTAGTATCGGTGAATGCTATTTTTAACGTAACCGTAATGTACAATGTTCCAAAGTAGATGTTGCTGAAACGTAATTGTAAGATCTCTCTGAAAGTGTAACAAAAATGAGAGATTGTAACATTATTGATACATACCTGAAATGTTTTGCGCTGTATGGGATGGGAAATTGAAGTTAAGAAAAGTTGAAAATATTGTTAAAATCAATTCTAAATATTACCAATGTAATGTTTGAACTCCTATGTTTAAAGAGGGAATACCGTTCCTTCATCCACAGAGCCTTCAAAGAGAAGAACTCCATCAGCATAAGGCTTCCAGTCACACATCCAAATCTACTACTCCATTTCTCGAAAAAATAAAAAACAAGACCGGTATCAAGTCTGTAGCTTTTGGTCATATTCCTTCAAAGTTCCCTGAGGTGTCACCAAATGACCTACTGCGGTTTCAGACTGTTAAAAAGAGCGCTTTCTAAACGCAGACCAGAGACAATGATTGGACTGCGGAATGTAGTGGAAGAGGAGTGGAATAAAGTACGACTACAATTTTAAGAAATGCCCTGTTATTTTGGAAAATATGGATGTAGGTTCATCCAGAGAGAGGGTTATCAGATAGAACATTTAGGAAAGACATTATTTTATTTCAAACATTAATTATATTGCTGGAAAATCGTTCTAAAAATGTGTAAACATCCTGTGCACGTCACAAAGAGTCAACACAAGAAATTGTGTAAATGGCCGACGATAGGCAATGGACTGCACAAAACGAAAACCACCGGTTCACGTTAAACAAAGAACACTGAAGACACTTTACAAGGCAGCACAGTGTTTTTAAATTGTCTGGTAGAATGGGCAAACGCAAGAAACGAACAAGTTCACGAACAAAATGGCGACACTAGAATGAAACATGCACAAGAGTCAGACGTAAATTGCATGTGCCATACGGAAGTGGTGAGTACGGCTGTGAGTAAAATGTTCAATGTGCGAAGACGGTCCAGTACAACTTCCACCCAACGATTTCAGCGAAAAGACGGGGTTCAAACTCCCAGAACTGGCTTGATACGATGCAGTTTGCTCCCTACCTCTTAGTTCCAAAGGGCCTAACATGTGTATTTAATATATAAAGGTCGCCCAAATGAAAGTGAGACTTGTGTAATAGCGTCGTTGTATAATTACACAGAACTGTGAATTTGCGCCAGTAGATGGCGTGTCATGTCAGGAAGCATGCTCTTATCGGCGGCATGTGTCAGTGTGTTGGTTGCACGTGCGGAGGCAAGTTCTCTACGTAGGGTCCTAACATGGATTCATCCTAACAGGCTCAGCTGGCAGTTATGCAATTTTTGACGGCAGAAGGTGTTAGTGGAGCCGACATTTATCGTCGTATGAAGGATGTGTATGGGTATGAGTGTCAGTCACGGTGTACAGTGAATTTCGTAAAGGACGTGTGAACACGGAGGACATACCGAGACCTAGGCAAGCACACGTGGCCATCACCATGGAATCGATTGCTACCGTGAACAATCTTGTGAAGGAGAACCGCCGAATCACCACCCGCGAGGTTGCGGCAACATCGTCCGTGAGTAAGGGAACTGTTAACACCATTCTCCATTGCCGATTGGGATACAGCAAGGTTTGCGCACAATGGGTCCCCAAGCGTCTCCAGGAGGAGCAGAAGACTCGGCGCATGGGTGCTTGCCTAGAGCATCTGCATCATTTCCATGCAGAGCGGGACAGTTTCTTTCCAAGACCGTGGCCGCAGATGAAACTTGGTGCCACCACTTCGATCCGGCCACGAAACGGATGAGTATGGAATGGCGGCATCCCAACTCTCCACGCCCAACAAAATGCGCAGTTCTCCTTAAGAGCTGGAAAAGCGATTCTCACGGTTTTCTTCGTTGAGAATGGCCCATTGCTTTTGGTTTGGCTGGAAACAGGCAATGTGGTCAAGACAATCACATACTGCAATAGGTTAGGCAACCTCAAAACGGTCATCAAGCGTAAACGACCCGGTATGTTGTCAAATGGGGTTATTCTGCTGCACGACAATGCACGCATGTAGCGACAGTGTGCCAAGATTTGCTGCGGAGCTTCCGCTGGGATGTCCTCGACCTCCTTTCCTATGGCCCCGATCTTTCGCCCTACGACTACCACATCTTCGAGCCACTGAAAAAAGCTCGCAAAGGCCGCCGGTTTGCTAACGACGCTGAGGTCTGAGACGCCGTTGAAGATGGGTTCCACAGCCAACCACGGACGTTCTTCACTCAGGGTATCCACAATCTCGTTCCACGCTGGGACACTTGCTTGAACCGACGAGGCGACTATGTGTAGCGGTTATGTATGTAGCCCATGTATCACTCTTACTTCCTGTATGTTCACATATTCCAACCTATAAATATAAACCCTTACGGCAGAAAACCGGCAGTCTCAGGTTCATTCTGGCGACCCTTGTACTCCCGAACCTTCGAAAGAAAGACACCGTAGTAAAGTGACAAGTCTGCGCCCTCCAACGAAAATTCGGACCTGGCTGCAACATCAGCTGACCCGGGATCCCTCACATGTCTGAGAAATCAGCAAAATCTTACCTGAAAACCGTCCTCGTCTAAAAAGCGGAGTATGTCTAACTTTAGTATTATAAGGATGGTCTCCAGTATCTAAGGAGTGTGATGTACACCTCTAATTAACCCAACCTTTTGAATTTCTGTGTTATTATGTAAACTTAGTTTCTTCTCGTTAAAGGTTTTCTGACTTAACGGCACATTATTTCTTCCGATGAGTTCTCGTATGGCATCCTAACAGTGGGTTAAAGGTAAATAAAACGATATATGGAGTAGTTTGAAGCTGAGCTGTTTCAGGAGAGTAATATGCTAGCTGTCTAGTGAATAATCATAAGTGTTGAAGGAATAGATCTATGTGGATTACGTTTTGTTACAGCTAGCAAAAGTTTGATAAATGTGTCTTGTTAAGAAATAGTGAGTGAATAGTTTGCATTTATGGATTTATACACAGTCGAGTCATGTTATTGTGATCACCTCCTACTTTTGATGTCAACAGCGAGTAGCCAATGAATCTGGCTCGGAGGGTAAATAAGGTGTACTGTAGGCATTCTGAAAACATATCACTCGTTCCTCTCATGGATAAAAGGAGCGATTTATCAGATTTGCAAATAGGGATGATTATCGGCTTTCGGGCCAAGGGTGGCAGTTTTTCTTTAAAAACGCAGTTTGTGAACTGTTCGCGTGGTGCTGTGGTTAAAGTGTATAGTGATTCGAGAAATGGCACCATTGCGAATAAGCTCGTGGAAACTGCGGAGCACCACGTGCCATTAAGGTGAGAGGTGAACGCCAGCTTCGAAGGTGCGTGAAGGCCGATCAACACGCTACAATGGAACAACTCACTGGCCCAATGAACCAGACGGGTACCGGAAGTGTGTCTAAAACGACAGTTCAGCTAACCCTGCTGCGTATGGGGCTCCGATGAAGACGGATGGTCACTGCAACTATGCTAACGAAGTTGCATCGGCAGATAACGCTTGCATTTGCACGGCAGTATCGGAATCGGAAGTCCGCTGATTGGCAAAGGATTGCCTTCTCCGATGAGTCACGTTTTCTGCTTCACCGAACTGATGGACTTTGGCGTATAAGGCGAGAAACATTGGAGAACAAGCACTCTTTAACCATTGCTGAAAGAACCCAAGCTGGTGGGGGCAGCGTTATAGTCTGAGGAATATTTTCGTGGCATTATCTGGGTCCACTCATACCTGTGGAAGGCATTATGGACCAAATTCATTTTGAATCCATCCTTGCAGACCACGTACACCCATACATGCTGATTGTCTTCCGTGGGGCTGACGGAAACTTCCAGCACGACAATGCGATGTGACACACAGCTAGAAATGTCCGAGAGTGGTTGGAAGAGCACGACGAAGACTTCAAAGTACTTCCCTGGCCCTCTAATTCTCTAGACGTAAACCCAATTAGGCATCTGTGGGACCACCTCAATGGTGTAGTTCGCTCCATGGATCCTCCACGACGCAGCCTCCAGCAGCTGTCAGATGCACTGCAGTCAACACGGCTTCACATACCTGTTAACAGCTCCCAGGACCTCAATGAGTCACTCCCAGCCCGTCTGGCTACTGTCCGCGCTTCACACGGCAGTTACTCTGGATATTAGCTGGTGGTCACAATAATGTGACTCAATCGAGTATCTTCGTCTTGGTATTTGTGTGTGGTATGTTCAACGGTTTAACCTTGGCGTGTCTGTATCACGATATAACCTGGACACTGGGTTAGTATATACTGCTTCTTTGAATTATTTACCCTAGTCAGTTTAACTTAAAATATTTAATTAGAGACTTTACAAGTGTTTAGTTACCTTTGCAGTTTCTACAAACAGCAAGTTAAAATCGTAAGGCTTAAACATATAGATGTATTGATGCAATAGTTATCGCTCTTTACCTAACACTTACGCTGTTGTACTCTCTGCACACGGCTCAGTCTGAAACTACTCTACACATAGTTTTATTTACCAGTGACCCAATGTCAGGATGTCAACTTTGGGAGTTCGTCGGGAGGAACAATGAGTCGTTAAGTCAGAAAACATTTAATTAGAAGATACAAAATTTACATAAGAACACAGACTCAAAAGGACGGTTAAATCAGGAGTATACACCACAGAAGGATTGTAAAACACTTAAAAAGTGTGCATGCCGGTGGCGTTGTGGCCGTTCTACGGACACGACGATTGTTTCTTCCAGGACGACAATGGTGCTCATCATGTTTCCAGGGTTACAATGGAGTGGTATGAGGAAAATCAAGTCTCGTGGTTAGATTGGCCTGCTCAGAGCCCGGACCACAATGCCATTGAACACCTATGGGATGGACTTGAAAGATGGGTGAGGTCTACGTCAAGACGACCTTCTTCACTGACAGAGTTGGTCGATGTACTCAAGGCGGAAAGGAGGAACATCCCGCTCTCCGTACTTCATGGATTTGTGGGCAGTTTACTTCGATTGGTGGCTGCTGTGATATCTGCAATTAGACGACCTACCCGCTACTGATGTAAATACACTGGTGTGCAAAAATTAAGTACAAAGAGGATAAATTAGCATAATAGCGAAACGAACAGGCAGAACGGACCGAAAGACCACTAAGGAGATAGACTAGGGTCCGGTACGGTAGGGCATGCGCATATATGCAGCATTACGTGGGGGGGGGGAAGTGTCGGAAGGGTATAAAGCACACGGGCGGTGTATGCTCAGCAATTTTTTGCACGGTGTACATCGGTTTGAACAATGTCGAATTACTGCCACCGTGTTATATGGCCAACAAGCAATCCAGTACACGACATCTGGATGACTTAACCCGAGGTCGCGTCATTGGGAAGTTGGAAGATGGTCGAAGTGGAACTAGTGTGGCCGACGAGTTCGGGATCGCTCACAGCATCGTTTCACGAGCTTGAGAGCATTTCAAACGAGAGGAACAGCTGTCCGAGAGTTTAGCAGTGGTCGTCCACGAGCAACCACAGCGGCGGACAACCGGTATATTGTCCTACAGGCGAGAAGAGACAGCGAGAGAAATAGCAAGGCACATGCAACAGACAACTGGACGTCCGTTATCACGTTTTACCGTGGCCAGGAGGCTGCACAAAGATGGTCTATTTGCACGACGACCAGTGCGGTGTGTGCCATTAACGCCTGCTCATCGGAGACGGCGGTTTCTGTGGTGCCAGGAACACAAGAACTGGACACATCAGCAATGGGGTCGAGTTCTCTTTACGGATGAGAGCGGATTTAGTCTGACTAGCGATTCTGGACGTATACACATCTGAAGAGAGCAGGGAACACGCAATCAAACCTCCAACATCTTCGAAAGGGACCGGTTTGGAGGTGGCGGAGTTCTCGTTTGGGGCGGTATCATGCTTGGTAGCCGTACTGACCTCCACATCTTTCAAGGAGGTTCAGTCACTGATGTCCGTTATTGTACCGAGGTTCTCCTACCTCACGTGCATCTGTTTAGAGGTGCTGTGGGTCCTGAGTTTCTCTTTATGGACGACAACGCTACGCTTCATCGTACAGTGGCTGTCACAGAGCTGTTGGAGAGGAAAGATATTCAACGTATGGATTAGCCCGCAAGGTCCCCGGACTTAAGTCCAATCGAACACGTGTGAGACCTTCTCGGGAGACGCTTGACAGCACGTCACCAACCGCCAGCAACGATTCTGCCACTGCGATTGGCGGTAAAAGAGGAATGGGCCGCGATGCCTCAACAGCTCCTTGACAACCTCATCTATAGCATGAACAGACATTGTAAATCCTGCAACGCAGTCAGGGGTGATCATATCCCCTACTAAAGACGATTTTTTTGGCAGCCGCCTGTCACATGGACGTTTTTGTCTTCTGTCCAGTTGTGCTCGAAGCTACCTTTTCAATAAAGTGCCTTTGTATCCTTTGGATTCCTTGTGTGGACGGTTTTGCTCACTTGTACTATGTTCTTACATCTTGGGGATCCTATGGAATGATTTGAGTCGATGTGCAGCACTTCTTCACGACGTTACATTCAAAAAGCCGTCTCGTCCTTATTTTTGGCATGCCAATGTACAATGCTGTTTTCCTATTCACTTTGTGTCTATTCACTGTAGTCTACATAGTGTAAGAGCATAAGTCTCCTCTGTAATTATTCATGAAAAAGAAGAGAAGAATAAGAAACATTATTATTACTACAAGGTAAGTGCGAAAGCATGTTGCAAATTATGCATATTTGAAGGCTTTAAACAAAATCTTAGCTTTCAAAACAACCGCTTGTAGGAATCAAAGTGCGTAGTAACAGGCATAGGTTTTGTAAACGGAGGTCACTGTCTTCCGTTTTCTTAAAGATGAAACAGTGCTATATCAATCTGCACTTTCAATCTCAAAAATCAGTCACAGTACTGGAGAACTATCGAAAAATAAAAATAAGTTGCATTAGATTTTCAAATTGAAAACATGAATGTAACTCAAAAACGCGCTCAGAAAAATGAACTTCGATGTCGGCATAAGGTCTCCGGCATCTTTGTATATGATGCTTAAGAGAAGTATTGACATGCCCCCTCTTCTCAATGAGGCAGGTGTTTATACCATCCCACTACAATATCTGGACGGCTCCAAGCGATACTACATCGGAATGACCAAACGTTCGTTTGGAATTAGAATCAGCGAACATAAAAGGGATACAAGAGACGGAAAAATGCCCACTGTTCTACAAGAGAAGTCAAGTTCAAGTACGCCGATCCTATATAGAGTGATGTAAAGAAATTAGCTTCATACTCCACACCCAAATGCACTGCCATTCGCGAAACATTGGAAATCTTGACCAGCTGCGAGGCTTGCAATGATAACGTCTCTCTGGAGTTGCCACGTATTTGGAATAAATTCTTCAAATAATGCTGCGTTTTCTACCAGAAAACCACGTGCCCAACAAACGAGACCTCGTTTTTTCGAATTATTACGTTTGCGCCTATTCATTTATTGTCTAGTCGAATCACCGCTTTCAAATTGTTGAAACTTTGTATTATCCAGTTTACAGTTAGCTGTCTACCTTCCTTGGAAAAGCCACCTGGTTGATACGCGAAAGCTTGAAAACTTTTATTTCTATTCTACGCCAAGAAATTTCGGATTATTAGTATAGTTATAATATTTTGAGTATAATTGGTGTACAGTTCCTACTTATTGAATATGAATATGAATTAAAAACCACCTTTTTAAATCTATTTCAAGTTTTAACGAACTCCGTGAGCACTGAAGGCCATAAAATTGGTCGCTCCTCCCTCATTTAGGGCGACTGACCCTAGAGTGTAACAGAGCCAGCGTCATGGGGAAGGCAAGCCGCCTTCCCATGTAGGGAAAAAACGATTAACCAGAATTTCGCGCCTCTGATTAATCGGCCACGGGGGTGAAAATATTTTTAACTTGAAGTAATACGTAGCTATTGTCATTTCAGAAAATTACAAATGCAAAGAGAATATGTGACTCCTGGCTGAATGGTCAGAGGTCATAATTTCTGTCTAGTCATCCCCACCACTTGGTGAAAAACGTTTCTTAGAAAACTTTTACCAAAAAAATCATTTCGCGTGCAGAGAGAGTTTCTTCTTTAAATAATGCACAGTTTTCCCGCTGGAGAGCAAAAATGCATATCTCATTCTTCGCGATTCTTCTGCTTTTAGAGTCCGATTTCAAAATTCTTTTTGCGTCGAATAGCTTTCACGGTGAAGAACATTTTGCAAATAGTTTCTGTAAGAGACTCGTATAACTTCGAGTCCCATAGTTTGGTTCGGCTATTACGTCCTTCCTTACCACACGTCATTAGACCCTTGAGAGTCGTGTAAAACCATAATTTTCGACTCGTAAATACACTAATATACACTGACGGAAAAAAATCCCAACACCACGAAAAAATAGTTTTAGAGGAATGAAATGGCGGCAATACATTTGTATAGGTAACATATTTAATCGATTAAGGTTTCAAGATCACAGCTTAATGTAAGCGTGAGAAGAGCCATTTTAAATGTGAAATGCTGATACATTAATAACCGGTGTAACCGCCAGAATGTTGAATGCAAGCACGCAAACGTTCATGCATTGTGTCGTACAGGTGCTGGATGTCAGTTTGTGGGATGGAGTTCCATGCCTGTTGCACTTGGTCGGTCAATACAAGGACGGTTAATGCTGGTTGGGGGTGACGCTGGAGTTGTCGTCCAATGATGTCCCATACGTGCTCGATTGGTGAAAGATCTGGTGATCTAGCAGGCCACGGCAACATGTCGACACTCTGTAGAGCATGTGGGGTTACAACAGCGGTATGCGGTAGAGCGTTATCCTGTTGGAAAACACCCCCTGGAATGCTGTTCATGAATGGCAGCACAACAGGTTGAATCACCAGACCGACGTACACCTGTGCCGTCAGGGTGCGTGGGATAACCACGAGAGTGCTCCTGCTGTCATAGGAAATTGCTCCCCAGACCATAACTCCAGGTGTAGGTCCAGTGTGTCTCTGCAGCAGACAGGTTGGTTGCAGGTGCTCACCTGGCCTCCTTCTAACCAACACACGTCCATCACTGGCACCCAGGCAGAACCGGCTTTCATCAGAAAACACAACAGATATCCACTACGTCCTCTAATGAACTCTAGCTTGACACCACTGACGTCGCAAACGGCAGTGGTTTGGAGTAAGTGCAATGCACGCTACAGGGCGTCTGGCTCGGAGCTGTCCTTCAAGTAACCGATTTGTAACCGTTCGTTGTGTCACTATGGTGGCAACTGCAGCTGGAATTGCTACCGCAGGCGCGGTACGATGCGCCACGGCCATACGCCGTACACGGCGGTCTTTCCTCTCAGTAGTGCCACGTGGCCCGCCGGAGCCCGGTCTTCTTGAGGCAGTACCTTTCCTTGACCACCGATGCCAACAATCATGCACAGTGGCTACATTCCTGCCAAGTCGTTCTGCAATAATCCGGAAAGAAAATCCACCTTCTCGTAGCCCTATTACACGACCTCGTTAAAACTCCGTGAGCTGTTGATAATAGCTTCTTCGTCTACTTAAAGGCATTCTTGACTAACATCAACACACTACGTCGAATCTCAACGATAACTAACGCTCGCGAACGTTACAGCGCGTATTTACAGCAAACCTGCTTTGCGTGTTCCGAGGGGCGCTACTAGCGCTACACGTATGCGCCGAGCGCGAAATTTGCATAGACGTCATCTTTCAGATGTACTCTCACCGCCTACCAACTGTCGTTTATCTAACACAACCCTTTCTTGGTGTTGGAATTTTTTTTCCATCAGTGTGTATGTAACACAACAGCTTTATTACAGAATCGATGTCCTGATGGAATTTCACCCACATATATATTTATCACACGGCAGCACTTCGGTTACATGTGCGCCATAACTCCTGCGTCCACAATCACCCTTTTCACGCCACGTCTTTTTAAGACGGCGGCATCCCTCGCTAATCTCCCCCAGACTAAACTAGTCCTCTCTTCAGGAGTGTCGCTAAATCCCTCAGGCGTAGAGAACACCTGACTCAGGGCTGACGTTAGTAAGACTTTTTTTTATTGGAGGTTTAACGACTACCGTGATCAACTCAATGGGCTATAAGCAGTCGCCCGTCCCTAATTTAGGGTCACTGGTTCCAGGGAAGGGAGACAGCCAGTGTCGTAAGACAAACACAACATCCATGCCTCACCGGGATTCGAACCCAGACCCCTTTCGGACGAATGATCAGAGGCCATTGCCTTAGACCACTGCGCCACCGGGGCGGCCAGTAAGCCTTAGCGAATGTGCCCAGTACCGTTAAATTTAATACATATATATGCACAAAAAAAAATCTCAAATTTATAACAAGTGTCCTTACAGTTTTTAAACGTTCATGTCTCATGATTTTGCTAGCAGAGGGTGTGATCATTAATTACCAAACAGTCCAGTTCGTAAAATGATTTTTTCTTCTTTTTTGATTGAAGATTTAACAACTACCGTTGGCAACGCAATGGGCTATAAACAGTCGCCCTTCCCTAATTTAGGGCCACTGGTTCCAGGGAAAGGAGAGAGCCAGTGCCGTAAGACAAACACATCATCCATGCCTCACCGGGATTCAAACCCAGACCCTTCTCGTACGAATAGTGCTAAGCCAGATCTTAGACCAGTAAAATGATTTGTCCACCCATAAATGTTCTTTTCCATAAATATAGTAATAAAGGTGGAAACAAAGTTTGTAAGTAGTGCATTAATATCTTGAATTTGAAGATCTGGCTACAATTAAAAATGCCAGTAATAATGCGAATTGCGCTGCTTATCTTGTTGGATAAGGACGAAGTTGTTACTACAGTATTAAAGAATTGAGATATCCTGTGATAAAAAATCATTTTTCATTTTTTCCCGATGTTTAGCCAAACACCTGTCTTGGGATTTAGCACAAAAGTCTTCCAGGCAGTGCATTGGAATGAGGTGATATTCTACGACGTTCCTGGACATCGGAATGAAATGCATCCATTGGGGAGGCATTCCGTTTCCCGAACTAACCCATTTTGTTACAATAGGTTCAGCTGAAGATCGATATACGTATATCCCTGGGCCTCATCTATGATAACTGTATCTTCTCGTGTTCTCCTTTCTTACGGCTTCCGGCAAGCAGGATACCCAAATGTTCAAAGACAGAAATTTGTAATGAGATCCCATTTGTGTTGGCAAAATGGGATACTAGGAAAAGTTATAATTTTCGTGGAAATCTATTTGTAGAAAAAGAGATATAAACATTTTTTTTATGGAGAACTAATCATGAAAGACAGAACTTAGAATTTACGGAACCAAGATAATTTCAGTTTTCTTTAAATAATAACGCAAGGAACTGTACACCAATTATACATAAGATAGTATAACTATACTAGTTATCCGACTTTATTGGCGTTGATAAAATCAAAGTTTCCAAGCTTTTGCACATCAACCAGATGACTTTTTCAAGGAAAGAAGACAGCAAACAGGATAATAGAACGCTTCAACAATTTGAACCCGGTGACTTGACTTGACAATAAATGAAGAGATGCGAATATAATTATTCAATAAAAACACGAGGCATCACGTTCGTTCAGCGCGTGGAATCCTTGAAGGAAAACAAAAGACATTCATTCTTTGATGTATTGTTTCCAAATTCGTGGTAACTCTAGCGAGACGCTATCATTGCAGGCCTCATTGTTCGTAATCTCCAATGTGTCCCGAATGGAAGTGGATTTAGGAGTAGAGTAGGAAGCTAATTTCTTTATATCATCCCACATAGGATCGGCGGACTTGAACTGGACTTCTCTGGATAGGGCTGTGGTTAAATTGCAGTCCTTTATGTCCCTCTTATGCTCGCTGACTCTAATTCTAAATGAACGTTTGGTCATCCCAATGTAGTATAGCTTGGAGCCATCCCAATGTAGTATAGCTTGGAGCCATCCCAATGTAGTATAGCTTGGAGCCATCCCAATGTAGTATAGCTTGGAGCCATCCCAATGTAGTATAGCTTGGAGCCATCTCAATGTAGTATAGCTTGGAGCCATCCCAATGTAGTATAGCTTGGAGCCATCTTAATGTAGTATAGCTTGGAGCCATCCGGATATTGTAGAGGGATGGCACAAACACCTGCTCCGTTGGAAAATGGGAGCTTGTCAGTATTTCGCTTAAGCATAGCATATAAAGATGTAGGAGATCTTATGCCGACACCTAGGTTCATCTTTCTCAGCGCATTATTAAGTTTATAGGAAACATTTGGTACGTAAGGAATAGAGCCCAGATAGCGTAGCCGCGACATAGAAAGATTGGTATGCCCGTCTTTCTTTAAGTTTGCTGTCTACTTTCCTTGAAAAAGCCATCTGGTTGATGTGCGAAAGCTTGGAAACTTTGATTTTATCTACGCCAAAAAATTCGTATAACTAGTATAGTTATACTATCTTATCAGTTTCCTTTGTTTACTCGAGGAATTCTTTAAAACCAATTTATTTTTCCTTCATTTTGAAAACTGAAGATTGGAAAAAATGCTACCAAGTAACAGATTTTAGATTTTATGTAGCACAAACGGAAGAACTGGAGATTAACGATGATTGTGAAACCCAAATTTGCCGATGGTGGAATTCAACCTCCCCTCCCTATTTCTGCTCCGGAGCCGAAGGCTTTCCCAATTAAGCTACGTCGGCATGGGCTTATCCCTTCTACCTGACGTCTGGACATGTGCGTGACCTATGTAGTACGTCATATACAAATGATGTACACACATTTCCTGAACATTTTTTATAAGAAATTACGGATAATAAGAGAATTAAAAATTGAAACTGGCGTGTTAGATGACCAAGAAAGGACCATCTGTTGCAATAAAGTATCGTCTGCTGAGAAAACGACGCGCGTAAACAAGCTGTTGATAAAAGGTTATGTTTTTGCTCTTCACGAATTCTTATTTTGTAAGTAAAAAACGCTATGCAAATCATGGAATTATCATTTTTAAATGGAAAATAAGCAAAATCATTAATAATAGATAGAAAAATCGTCAAGTATAGCTCTTAACAGAATAAAAAATGCCAAACGAATATCCAAAAAAGGGATTGACGACTATTTTAAAAGTAAAGTCTCTGCACTTTAAAAATATTCACCGACCCAAAGAGCAATCGCTTAGTCTTTAAAAAATCTTTGTATCAACTGTAAACAAGGTAACAATCAAAGATTTCAATCTGGAAAAAAAAATCATTACGTTCATCGCCTTCTGCCTAGATACGTGGCTGAGAGCAGAACATGATGTAGATTTCTTTATGAAAATCACTTAGCCAGAGGCACATGGAAATTTATTGTGACTAGTGATGAAGCATGGATCTCCCTAAGCGACTGTAATAAACACAAGTTAGTAAAATCATGCAATGCACTGATTATGATACGCTTTCCAACATACCAAAAATCATTACTCAAGTTAGGAGTATAATGGGTGTGAAATAAATCTCTCTCCTGTGTCCTGACTTTTGACCTCATTTCGATGATATTAAACAGAGCCGGCTCAGTATACCTCCGGAACAACATACTAACGTTTTGTCGCAATAGAAGCATTTTTACGTAAGTTATGACGCATAGGTACAATGTCATGGATCCCGCTCCTAGTCGTGACCTTTGACCACATTTCCAATAGGCTTCGCCCCCCTACCACGTACTAAACGTTCTTCGAAATCGAGACATTTTTATGCAAGTTATGACGCATAAGGGCAATGGAATGTATATCCTTCCTATGTCGTGACCTTTGACTTCATTTCACCCATTTCAATAAGTTTCGTCCCCAGGTAGTCCCCTACCACATACTAAATTCTCATCGAATTCGAACCATTTTTACGCAAGTTATGACGCATAAGGGCAATGGAATGGATCCCGCTCCTATGTCCTGACCTTAGACCCCATTTCGTACATTTACAATAGGGTTCGTACCCAGGTGGTCCCGTACCACATACTACAGAATTTCATCGAAATTGAACCATTTTTACGTGAGTTATCGTGCGGACGAACAGAGGGACAAAGCTGGAGCATGTACGCTTCTTCAACCTACGGTTGGAAAGCGTAAAAAAGAGACGTGTATCATTCATAACTTTCACTCACATTTCCTTCAAAGTCCCCTGATGTGTCACGAATGGACTATTGTGTCTTCGGACTGCTCAAAAGAGCGCTTTCTAAACGCAGACCTAAAACAATGATTGGACGATTGAAAGCAGTGGAAGAGGACTGGAACAAAATCCCCACTACCAATTTTAAGAAATGCCCTGTTATCTTGGAAATCTAGATGTAGGTTCATATTCCACAGAAAGGGCTATCAGATAGAACATTTAAGAAAGAAATTATTTTATTTTAAACATTAATCATATTGCTGGATAATCATTCTAAAAATGTCTGAACATCCTCTGTATATCCCCCTCCCTCTTGAGAAAGGGTGGGCACGAAATCGTAGGGTTCGGATCCGCCGTAAACCATGCTTGAAATAACTCTCTGTAGAAGAAGGCTCATTAATTCCAGACGATGTGTCGCAAGAACACCAGACATTTTTCGAAGAACCTAACGGTCAGTAGATCTATTTTTATGCGTCAATGTGAAACCTAAATTTGGCCGATCGCGGGACTTGAACCTATTTCCTCCACGTTACAACTCAGGAACCAACCAGCCATTTGCAGCTCTATGGCGAAGCTTTTGTTGAAGGTGTCCGTGTGGGATAGTAGGGTCCCCAATGACGCCGCCATGTTCTTTACACGTTCTTTCGCCACCGAGATCACGCTATACAGTGGCCCACATGCCAAAGTGAAGACGACCGATCTTAGCTATGCCTACATGTTTTGACCTTTCATCTCCGTCACTTACCACGTGACACATTCGCTACTGCAATCATTCACATAACCCCAGTATCGATATACACTGAAGAGCAATTGAATTAGGGACAGCGGACGTTATGCAAATGTGGCGCTGTGAGCGGCCCTGTAAACGGAAAAGACATGACGTATGCAGCGATCCGACAATGTAAGGAGTGATGCGACGGGAATCAGTAACACTCGGACGAAGTATGGGTAAGACGAAGGATCTAACCGTATTTGATCGTTGGCAAATTGTCTGGGCCCGACATTTGGTCACTGCATCTCGGAAGTCGTACAGGCACTAGGATTTTTACGAGCCACTGTGTCACGGGTGCACCGTGAGTACATCGAATCCGGTAAAACCATCCCTGTAAGGGCCAACTGCCGTGGACTACAGCATGTGGATGAGCGGGGTCATCGTCGGCTAGCTCGCATTGTAACAGCAGATAGACGGGCCACAGTACAAGAAATCACTCGGCAATTTAACGCTGGTGCACAAAAACGTGTAAGCAGCCACACCATCCAGAACCATCTCCTCGCTATGGGGTACAGAAGCCATCGTCCCACGAGGGTACCGCTGCTGACCGCACATCAAAGTGTGCAAAGATTAGCATGGGCCCGGGAACATCGCCACTGGACTCTAGACATGGTAAAAAAATGTTGCCTGGACTGATGAGTCGAGATTCGCGTTGGTACGTTGGGATGGCAGGATACGAGTACGGCGCAAACCACATGAAGCGATGGATCCTTCTTGCCAGCAGGGTACTCTTCAAGCTGGTGGGGATGGCATTCTCGTCTGGAGACTGTGTTCGTGGACTGAAATGGGAACCCTGGTACGTATGACATCGTCTCTCACAGGTCAACGTTACCGGGAGATCCTGGACGATCATTTGCTCCCGTTTGAGCGTCTTCAAGATTCCACTGGGAACCTCATCCTACACCATGCCATTGCTCCCGAATGGTATCCGAATGGTTGGATGAACACTCCACCGACGTGACCTCGCTTCCTTGGCCAGCTAAGTCACCTGACCTCAATCCCATCGAGCACATTTGGGATGCCATCGAGAGAGATGTTCGAGGCTCTGACCCCCCTCCATCAAATCTTCGTGAACTGTGGGAGCTTGTTCAGGGGTCATGGATCCGTATGGCTTCCAAACGCTTCCGGTGTCTTGTCGAGTCCATGCCGAGACGAATCGCCGCCGTCATCAGGACGAAAGGTGGTGCTGCACGTTACTAGACAGGTATCTCTAATTCAATAGCTCTTCAGTGTACATACCCACCAATTTGCATGGCGTTCTGACAAATACAGTGAACCCTCAATTATTCGTTCCTTAGTTATACGTTTTTCACTTTTATACGTAATTTTGCGTTAGTCTCGAATTTTCACTATAATTTCTATCACATTTTTAACTCTCTTATACGTAATTCATTGACATCCGTTTTCCGATTATACTTTAACCCTTTAACCGGCTGGAACGAATTACCTCGGGGTCAAAAAAATGGGCTCAAATCAGCTGGAACGTAATATTTGCTGTCTAAGAACACGCGGGCCAAACGAGTGAGTCTTCTCGTCAGATGGCGTTGCTTTCCCCTTAATTTGTTTTTGAAAGCGGTCGTTCAAGGGGATCATTAACACTAATCCTTACTGACTGATTACTTTCAAAATGGGCCAAAACAATGGCGACGAACCTAAGCAAGGAGAGAGAAGATATTTAAGTCACATTTTTCTACCCAGTGGTATGACGTCCATCCTTCCCCTTTGTAACCTGCGTAATGATGCAGAGAATGAATTTAAAGCGAGGGTTTATCACTTGCGGCAGGTTTATTAGCGGTATTGATGAGATAAGAAGGAGTTATAAATTGTTTAGTTGTAGATTTTAACAAAACATTTGACGTGCCGTTCAGGAAGAGAAAAATCCGACTGCTATATGAACATTCCTGTTTAGGGAGCGCAGAAAATTTTGAATACCGTTTAGCTAAGATATATCGGCCGCTTAAAGGGTTAAAATTTGGATTTTTCATTATCAAAAATACACGTATGTAGGATTCGTCTATATGTTTCTCGATATGTTACAACTTTGAGAGAAATGAAGCAGCGTTCTTATGTTCTTTCTTAGTGCAGCGAAAGTTGAACCTTGGTCCTATCAGAGAAGGGCATGTTGTTTACTTTCGGTTTGGATGAAGAACTGAGACAGCGTTGTTGTGTTCCTTCTTGATGCAGCAAAATTGAACCTTGATCCCATCAAAGAAGGGTATGTTGTTTACTTTCGGTTTGGATGAAGAATTGAGACGACCACGGTAACCCATGAAATGAAGTACTCTGCGAATGGTACGTGTACATACCGAGGTTCCAGCATTTTTACTTGCCTGTACACTGAGGTCTTGTCCATTTACTCACTTGTACACTGAGATCTCCGTCTATTAGCTGTAACGACTCTCCTGAGGCTTCGACGTCCTCTATCGCTGATTTTCTTTGGTCTACCGATACGTTTTGCTGCTTCAGGCACGCCATGTGTCTTCCACTTATTCAGTACATCCAAAAACAGTTGACATGGGTATGTTTAGACGCCTCTCGGTTTCTCTTATGGACAACCCACTAACATAACACCCAACAATCTTTCCATTCTCAAAGTCAGTTATCTCCCGTCGCCACATTTTCACTCAATCTCACAGTGCGATATGATCGCGGTCAACTGCAGACTTGTTTTTATACCTGTTGCAGCTGTACCGCGCATCTTAACAACATAGCGGATCCGTTCATTTGCTTTTGAAGGGGTGTCCGGTGACTTTTATCAATATAGTGTATATCTGGTCTTGAGGAAGGTATTATATACAACGCAAGGATGCACTAATCTATCTTTGCCGTCCGGTGGCGCTGTGGTCTAAGCGATGGCTTGTGATCATTGGTCCGTGATGGGTCAGAGTTCCGATCTCTGTAAAGCATGGATGTCGTGTTTCTCTTACGGCACTAGCTCTATCTCTTCATTGGAGTCAGTGGCCCTAAATTAGGAACGAGCTACTGCTTGTACCCCCATAGAGTTGCTCACGGTGGTCGTTAAACCTTCAGTAAAAACAAATCTATCTGTACCCACTAGGGTGGTTATTGAAATACTATGATTTTCCTTTTTCAACAATTTATATGCTCTGACCCCTCCAAAAGTGTTCCTCGTTGTAAAAAAATAATGTGTGTAAAATTTCTCCCATTTTAATTAATATTTATTGGTAGCTCAATACGCTCAAAGTTTTACTTGTGATTGCATATATTGTACATCATAAAATTTTACGTCAATTAAGGCAGAAATAGTAATTTATTAATTACTCTGAAAAATTCCAAACACAAATCCTTATTTTAATTAATTTTGCCTATTAAATACAACAGAACATTATTCCCACTTAAAGTAATATTCATTGTTAACACTGAGAAAATGAGTAAATCATTTAAATCAGAGTTCTTTGCAAATTGACTCATCCGAGATTTTTTTTTTTTTTTTTCCTGCAGTCGGGATAATGACAGCTAGGTTGTTTCTTTTTTTTTTTTTTTTTTTGATTGGAGGTTTAACGACCACCGTGAGCAACTCAAATGGGCTATAAGCAGTCGCCCGTCCCTAATTTAGGGTCACTGGTTCCAGGGAAGGGAGAGAGCCAGTGCCGTAAGACAAACACATCATCCATGCCTGACCGGGATTCGAACCCGGACCCCTTACGGACGAATGATCAGAGGCCAACGCCTTAGACCACTGCGCCACCGGGGCGGCGCTAGGTTGTTTCACAACTTGTAATAAGTGTTGTTTTTTTGTTTTTTTTTTTATTGGAGGTTTAACGACCACCGTGAGCAACTCAATGGGCTATAAGCAGTCGCCCGTCGCTAATTTAGGGTCACTGGTTCCAGGGAAGGGAGAGAGCCAGTGCCGTAAGATAAACACAACATCCATGCCTCACCGGGATTCGAACCCGGACCCCTTACGGACGAATGATCAAAGGCCAACGCCTTAGACCACTGCGCCACCGGGGCGGCGTGTTGTTTTTGATCTTCATTCTTTGTTTTTTATATTTTTTATTGGAGGTTTCACGACCACCGTGAGCAACTCAATGGGCTATAAGCAGTCGCCCGTCCCTAATTTAGGGTCACTGGTTCCAGGGAAGGGAGAGAGCCAGTGCCGTAAGACAAACACAACATCCATACCTCACCGGGATTAGACCACTGCGCCACCGGGGCGGCGTGTTGTTTTTGGTCTTCATTCTTTGTTTTTTATATTTTTTATTGGAGGTACCACGACCACCGTGAGCAACTCAATGGGCTACAAGCAGACGCCCGTCCCTAATTTAGGGTCACTGGTTCCAGGGAAGGGAGAGAGCCAGTGCCGTAAGACAAACACAACATCCATGCCTCACCGGGATTAGACCACTGCGCCACCGGGGCGGCGTGTTGTTTTTGGTCTTCATTCTTTGTTTTTTATATTTTTTATTGGAGGTTCCACGGCCACCGTGAGCAACTCAATGGGCTATAAGCAGTCGCCCGTCTCTAATTTAGGGCCATTGGCTGCAGGGAAGAAAGAGAGCGAACGCCGTAAGACAAACACAGCATCCATGCCTCACCGGGATTCGAACGCGGACCCAGTTCGGACGAATGATCAGAAGCCATAGCTTAGGCCACAGCGCCACCGGGATGGCCAATTCAGGATCAAAATCTAAATAATGTCTTGGGATATTAAGCAGATTAAAGAAATTTATAGAGCTTTTTGTCACAAAATCTTCAATCTTTATATCACGAGAAATCTGGCCACTCAGCGTAATGTGTTTGGGTTCGCCGACCTAGTCCTTTTCATTAAAAGTCCGAAGCATAGCTTTTTTTTGGACTTGTAGACACGTTTTGTTTTCCTTTTGCAATTTTGTTTCAGCTTGAGCCACTTTTCGTGAAGTTTCTCCAATTTCTTGATACAATCCTGTTCATGGCGAATGGGAATACTGGCCTTTTCCCAAAACTTAGCAGTTTTCTTAACAACAGCCCTACAACTCTCACGAATTGTCTTCCTCAAGGTTTATGTAGGCAAACTTCTTCTTGGAACTGTACAGAATTTTCCAACAATGTGAAATAGAAATAGACATCCCCTTATTTATATGGAATACTTGATTGAAACTTAAGTCGAATAAGGCAAGAGAAGGTGAATGGAAAAGCCGGGTGACGGGGATAATACGGTAAGTGAATATTTCAACTGACTTGGGCGACCTCTAAATATAGTCAGATCTGCCTGAAACTTTACAAAAAAATATTTTTTTTATATGGTAGATCAGCATAGGAGTGTCAGACAACAACATTCCAAAACTTCAAAAATAAGGACCACCCTAATACCCACACTCAACACTGCTCGCTCCACACATTATATACATCGTTCTTATTTTGTTAAAACATGTACATGTCATTCAGACCTGACCTCAAGACTGTTGCCAAATAACATTCAGTGAATGAGAAAATAAAAATGAGAGGCTTTTTAACTTTGATTGAAGGTTGAACAACCACCATGAGCAACTCGATCGCCTGTAAACAGTCGCCCGTCCTTAATTTAAGGCTGACTCCCAGGAAGGGAGAGAGCCAATGCCGTAAGACAAACACGACATCCATGCGTCACCATTACTTTGACCAATGCGCCACCGGGGAGGCCAAAACAAAAGTTAAATTAGGAGTAGAATATACGTCATAACCGTTAACGAGTTTATTTTGGATGTAGGTAAATTGCGGCTAAATAATCCTCTTTAATCTCTAGACGTTCTAGATTACTGCAACCGCACAAGAAAATTGCGACACAAAGCTGAAGAGGATATTTCTGAACGCCCATCAAAAATAATAAACGCACGCTGAGAAAAAAAAATTCTTGCGCTTTAGAGTCCCTCACAGAAAAGGATGTTTCTTACTTTAAAAAATGCTGAATGCCAGGCATCAACAGAACACACGACGAATGCATGCGAGTATTTTCATGCTCGGTTTAATACTCATTTTTATCATACCCATCCAAGCTTACGTAACTTTATAGAAGCTCCGAAACTTCTTCGAAATCAAACATATATTAAAATCTAAAGTTCAGGTAATACCACTGGGATAAGGAAATCCAAGACTTCTTTTTTTTTTTTTTTTTTTTTTTGATTGGAGGTTTAACGACCACCGTGAGCAACTCAATGGGCTATAAGCAGTCGCCCGTCCCTAATTTAGGGTCACTGGTTCCAGGGAAGGGAGAGAGCCAGTGCCGTAAGACAAACACAACATCCATGCCTGACCGGGATTCGAACCCGGACCCCTTACGGACGAATGATCAGAGGCCAACGCCTTAGACCACTGCGCCACCGGGGCGGCAAAAAGAATACAAACTTGCTCAAGAAACACTAGTTTGTTTGTTTTTTTGATTGGAGGTTTAACGACCACCGTGAGCAACTCAATGGGCTATATATAAGCAGTCGCCCGTCCCTAATTTAGGGTCACTGGTTCCAGGGAAGGGAGAGAGCCAGTGCCGTAAGACAAACACAACATCCATGCCTGACCGGGATTCGAACCCGGACCCCGTTCGGACGAATTATCAGAGGCCATCGCTTAGACCACTGCGCCACCGGGGCAATCCAAGACTTCCACGCAAAAGTAAAGAAATGTTGTCTAAGAAAATAAGCGATTATGGAGGAGAATGTATAACCAGACTTGAATTGGTAAAATTTGCATCCCATTTTTTCGAAATATTAATTTTTGGGTAAGATGAGGTTGACTCGTGAAAGAGAAATGAAATTATCTATATTCAACTTTCTTCAAAAGCATAATAAAGTATGCAAATTAAGTTTTGTATATGTGATAACAGTGTTACATCATCTTTCTCTCCTCAGTATTGGTAAGGCAGAAGTTTTTTTTTTTTATTCCTCTTAAAGCAACCGTACAAACAGATATTTTAACTTAGAAATATTAATTGATTTTCATTACTATAAAGATGCAGACTATTATGTTTAGTAACGTTTTCCCCTCCCCTAAGCTTCAGCCGCAATTTACATATGGAGTTGCAGGTAAATCCTAAGCCGCTGTCATCTGCCCTTCCCTTAGGCTATAGCCGCAATTTGCCTACGGGGTTGGAGACCTACCGTGGCTCTTGCTGCAATTTACCTATGAAGTTGCAGGTAAATCCAAAGCCGCTGTCATCTGCTCTTCCCGTAGGCTACAGCCGCAATTTACCTATGGGGTTGGAGACCACTCATGGCTCTCGTCACCATTTACCTATGGGGTTGCGGGTAAATCCTTAACCGCTGTCATCTACCCTTCCCTTAGGCTAAAACCGCAATTTACCTATGGGGTTGGATACCACCCGTGGTTCTCGTTGAAGTTTATCTATGGAGTTGCGCGTAAATCCTAAGCCGCTGTCATCTACTCTTTCCCTAAGGCTACAGCGGCGATTTACCTATAGGCTTCGAGACCAAACGTGGCTCTCGCCGCAATTTACCAACACCGATTTACCTATGGGGCTTGGAGACCACCAGTGGCTATCGCCGCAATTTACCAACACCGGTTTATTTTGAAACTGTTTTGTAACAATTTAACGGTATTCGATCTATTATTTTGAGCGACATTACTTAACTGGGGTCCATATTTGTCAGAAGTTGTTTTAATGTTGCCTTAGAATTAATTAATCAAAATATAAATCTGTTCCAAAGAATCGTTTATTACGATTTTTTATTCAAAAAAAAAAAAAAAAAAAAAAAAAAAAGCAAAGTCACTCTTTGGATGCAGCGACAGTCAGTACCTATTGCTTACCATATTACACATGAGATCAAGATTACAGATCTCTAAAAGTTGTCATGCTGCACCGTCAGAGGTGATTAGTAAAAGAGTGATTACGGTAATAAACATCTCCATCCTAACACTCTTGTCATTGGCGTTACTTTTATGGAGTTATAAAAACTTCAGTTACACGGTCGACGCCTAATATTACATTTGTTTTGGCTTGCTTCCCCCCCCTCTCTCTCTC
This sequence comes from Macrothele yani, assembly GCA_039090855.1. NCBI lineage: Eukaryota > Metazoa > Arthropoda > Arachnida > Araneae > Macrothelidae > Macrothele > Macrothele yani. Next base: position 24,533,265 of record CM076991.1, on the reverse strand, counting down.
TCTCTCTCTCTCTGTCTCTCTCTCTCTCTGTCTCTCTCTCTCTCTCTCTCTCGCTCTGTCTCAATTTCTCATGTTTTCTTTTTTAAAGCGGTGCATCCGATTTCTTATGGCTTAATAAATTTCTCTTTTCGGAGAGACCATATGAATTTGAACCGAAAATAAATGCTCCTTTTTATTCGGCTTTGGATTACAGGATGATGTTGTAGTCTACCGCAATAGTTCTTTTTTCTCCTTAACGTGAAATAAACTTCCGATCTGCTTGCAATACCATCAATTTGAACTTTTTCAGTTCTGGAAATAAATTTTGTCTTTCTTTGGAGCAAACTCTCCGTTAGAAATGTTTTTCATGCCTTGTGCCTTCAGCTATTTAATAACGACATTTAGTCGGCCATGCGAAAAAAAAAATATTTCCATAATATTGGGGGCGGAGAAGGTATTCCCTCTCTCTTTGCTGATAGAAGTCGTACTTGAAATACAGAGAGCGAGTCAAACGTTTTGCAATATTTGGATCACTTGATGTGTTCATAAGTTCCTTTACGACGAAAGCTGACTAGCATTCAAAACATAGGTCATCGTGGTGCACTGTCTTTTGCATTGTCTTCCATTTCTTCGATTCCGCGGCGGTACCAGTTCTTTTACTTCTAGAGGAAGAACTCCTTAACTCCAGCTGCCGCCTCCTCCTGGTTGTTGAAGTGCCACTCGCGAAAGAAGTGGGAGATGGACTGGAAGAAGTAATAATCCGACGGGACAAGGTCCGGACTATATGATGGGTGTGGCATCAGTTCGATGCTCTCAAGTTCCTGTTTGCCTGGGTCGTTCGCGTGGTATGAGGCCGAGTGTTCTCCTGCTGTAGGAGAGCGTGCTTTCTGATCACAAATGCCGGGTACTTCTCCCCCAAATCAGACATACATCCGCTCCAGCTGTTCAGAGCAGAGGTTGGCATTGATGGTCCGACAGTCTGGAACTAATCCGTAATGAATAATTCCCTCAAAATTCCACCAGATGCACAGCATCACCTTTGACCGGAACAAGTAATAATCCGACGGGGCAAGGTCCGAACTATATGCTGGGTGTGGTATCAGTCCAAACTTCTTATGCAAGGCTCTAATTCATCCCATAGGTGCTCTATGAGATTAAGATCAGGGCTCTGTGTTGGCCAGTCCACACACGATGCGGAATTATCGTCAAACCACACCGTAACAGTCCTTGCTTTATGGTTCGGTGCATTATCCTGCTGGTACCAACAAGGCCCGGTTCCATAGTATTGCCACAGAGTTAGTACAGCTTAATTGTTTAGAATATCGAGGTAGACGTGATGGTTAACAGGTTTGTCCAAGATAAACAGTGGACGGAACCATACCACGAAAAGCACCCCCACACGAGTACACTGCCAGCTCCAAACTTGACCGTAGGAACAGTAGACTGCGGTAAATAGCGTTCCCCCGGCTGCCGCCATACCCACACACGGCCATCAGACTGATGGATCGTTTATCTGGATTCATCAGTCCATAGGACCAGTTTCCATTGATCTGCGGTTCACGCTAAATGTTCTTTACACCATGCTAAATGACGAGTAGCATTCCGAAGGGAGATGAAAGGCTTATGAGCAGCCGCACGACCACGGTAATCCATGGAATGAAGTTCTCTGTGAATGGTGCGTGTAGGCCTACATACCGAGGTTCCAGCAATTTTACCCACCTGTATAGTGAGATCTTGAGCAGTACTCCGTCGATTAGCTGCAACGACTCTCCTGAGGCTTGGACGTCTTCTGTCGCAGATTTTCTTTGGTATGCCGGTACGTTTTGCTGCTTCAGGCACGCCATGTGTCTTCCACTTATTCATTACATTAAAAACAGTTGACTTGGGTATGTTTAAACGTCTATCGGTTTCTCTTATGGACAATCCACTAATGTAACACCCAACGATCTTTCCCTTCTCAAAGTCAGTTCCCTCCCGCCGCGACATTTTCACTCAACCTCAGAGTGCGATATGATCTATGTCAGCTGCAGGCTTGTTTTTATATCGTTTGCAGCTGTACCGCGAATCTTAACAACGCAACGGATCCGTTCATTTGCTTTTGAAGGGGTGTCCGGTGACCTTTGTCAATATTGTGTATATTTAACCAATAACAAACAACATAACACCCATTATACGTAGGAGCGGTGAACGGCTATTGCAAATGTTAGCGTCTAAAACCATGACACCGAACTGAGGTGCCTCATAACGCTCGCGGATGGCAGCAAGAATAGCCTGGTGATAACGTGATCCCAAGATTCTCAATCGGCGATCGTCAGTGTCGAAACAGAAGCGAGACTTGTCGATAAATACGACATGATTTTATTCGTCCTTCCATGCATGTCCGGTTCGGCACCACTGCAGCGTTTCGCGGCAGTCGTCGCAATGGCTGAAGATAATGAAAACCTTCTTCAGAACAATGTGCGAATCGCAGTCCGTGTCCATATCGGGATGCCCGTAGCTTCCTGTTCACCTCGTGGAGTGCCATTCGCTGTGGATTGCCATCGAAAGCGACTATCGAGGAGTTTCGGAGGTCTTACTACCTGCACTTTTCTCCAATCACTGTCACCACATTCTGCCAGTAGTTGTTGTATCCCAATGCGTTTCCGTCGCCGTAATACTCAAAGACCAACCACCCGCATGTAACCCTATACTATAAAAAATTCTGAAATTCGCGAGCCACTTTCCGCCATTTCTCTCGTGAATTAACGAAGCACATTTCTGATAGGACTCTTTCCGTGAAATGACGGACAGAAACCTGAATTTCACGGAGTTCTCGTATCCCAGGGAAATTCTGAATTTTCAGAAAGCTTTCCCCAATCCCTTTCTTATATTAACGAAAATACTCCGTTCTCACTTTTTCCGTATCCATATGACGAAAATTTGTCGGTAAATGACGCGATTCGCAGGAATACTTGATGTTTGACTAACTGTTAAATTTCAATCGTCTGTCGAGGGATCTGATTTTGAATTTTTATTACGAGATCGGATATTGTCCCTAGCATATCGCATAAACTTTGGTTAATGTGGCACAGGATATCTCTTCTGCTCTACTCCCTTTTTGTGAGCCAGATACTGTATTATACATAGTGTTACCGTAAGAAATCGGGTACCTACATAATTGTACAGGTGATTGTACGATGTCTGTGTATCAGTCTTTGCACCCCGCAGACAAAAGCTATTATAGTTACAAGAGTAAATTTTATATTTAGGACTTTTGTGAAATAATACTATAAATGAAGCAGCACATTTCACATTTCCTTAAAGATAATTGAAAGTCATTGTAAGTACCAAAAGATCTGAAGCTCTAAAACATTCCGTTGCTTCTAAAAATTTCGATAAAAAAAAAAAACTTAATTTGTCCTCCTACAGAGGAAAATAAAATTATTACAAACACACTCAAAAAATATGCTCCAACAGAAAATGAAATGACTAAATCCTTCCCATTAATGCCAGAAAAATGTCTTTATCGCGCAATTAGTTTTACCATGAACAGATTCCTGAGTCTTTCTGGCTTAATGGTTAAGACAGGCGTTACTTATTAAACCAACCCACACCACGACGGTTCGATTCCCGCCGGCGCAAAAGGTTTATCTGGTGTAAGGGTTGAGAACTTCAGCTTTTCCGATTTTGCGAAGTTTCTGTATAAACACGGAAAACCCTGAAACGGGCTTTTCTGAAATAGACGGAATTTATGACTACGGAAAATCTGTGGAAAGCACGGACGTTAAAACAAACAAGTTAGTAAAATCATGCAATGCATTCATTATGATACGCTTTCCAACATACCAGAAATTATTACTCAAGTAATGACGCATAAGGGAAATGGAATGGATCCCGCACCTATGTTCTGACCTCTGACCATTTTCGTCCATTTTCAATACGGTTCGTCCCCAGGTGGTACCCTACCACATACTAAAATTGCATCGAAATCGAACCATTTTGGCACGAGTTATCGTGCGGACCGACGGATTTTTACGCCGAGCGGTTATGCACTTTTGTCTCTTTCACCTATCACGTGATTGGTTCTCAACAGCAATCATTTACATAACCCAATTGTCGAAACTACGACGGGAATTCAAATTTAACTTTCATTTTTAGTTTCTTTCCCTATGTAAATTTTGAACTCATTCTCTTTAAGCGTTTCAACCCGAAAGTTACATTTTCTCACTCACTGAATGTAATGCGGCAACAGTTTTGAGGTCAGGCTAAAGGGCGTGTGTACGTTTGACAATATAAGAAAACAAGAAAGATGACACCAAATTTTCGGGTGTAATAAGCACGTCTTTTGAATCCGATCTGACTCAAATTAAATTTATCAAAGCTATTCAAAGGCAATGGAACCGGTATGGAAAACAATAGTATCTGACGGAAGAAAGAAGTTTTTCAATCGGGGTTTTTTTCCCTAAGATATTGGAGTAAACGGAATCGTGAGCTTGCGAGCTCTTAGAAACAGAGTTATCGACAAAAATAAGATCTGACTTTACGTCCCCTGGTGGGAAAACCATGCATTATTTTAGAAAGAAAGTATTCTCAAAAAGGTTTATCCATATGAGCGGTATCGGTCCAAGAAAAAAAAATTAGTCGAGTTTTCAGGAGCCCAGATTTTGCTTCAAATACATCAGAAGCAGAAATTAACACTTATGACCCCTGGTGGCCCAACCATTCTTTACAAAACATTAGAAAATGTATGAAAAATATTTTCCATCAGGTCTTGTATGCGATACAGGAAGAATTTTTCAAATCGGAGTTTTAGGAGGAGAAAACGCAATTTTCCATTATGCGCCCTAGCTTAAAGTTTATGATTTACGTGAAAATTTTGAATTTATAGGGAAAACTTTTCGCATCGGATACACTATCCAACAAAGAAGGAATTTTTCAAATCGGACTTTTAAAAGTCGAGATATTGACAAAAATAAGATATATATCTACGCCCTCTGGCGTAGAAACAATGCATTATTTAAAGAAGAAAATGTTTCTGAAAAGGTTTGTCGACACGAGTAGTATCGGTCTACAAACGACGTTTTCTTCAATCGAGAATTTCGAAGCTCATATTTTGCTGCAAATACATCAGAAGCGGAAATTAAGATTTACACCCTCTGGTGGCCAAACCATTTTTTTTCTTACAAAAATTAGAAATTATGTGCAAACGATTTCCCATCAGGAGCTTTATCCGGTGCAGAAATAATTTTTCAAATCGGAGATTTAGGAGCAGAGGTTTAGGGAGAAACGCAATTTACCTTTACGCCCCTAGCGGAAAGTCTATGAATTACTTGAAATTTTTGAAATTATATGAAAGACATGTCACACTGGAAACACTATCCAACAAAGACGGAATTTTTCAAATCGAACCCCTAGAAGTAGAGATATTGACAAAAATAAGATATACATCTACACCCCTGGCGTAGAAACCATGCACTATTTTAAGAAGAAAATGTTCCTAAAAGGTTTGTCGACATGAGTAGTATCGGTCTACAAACGACGTTTTTTTCAATCGAGAATTTAGAAGCTCATATTTTGCTGCAAATACATCAGAAGCGGAAATTAAGATTTACGCCCCCTGCTGGCCAAACCATTTCTTTTACAAAAATTTGAAATTATGTGCAAACGATTTCCCATCAGGAGCTATATCAGGTGCAGAAAGAATTTTTCAAATCGGAGATTTAGAAGCAGAGATATAGGGAGAAACGCAATTTACCCTTACGCCCCCTTTCGGAAAGTCTATGAACTACTTGAAAATTTTAAAACTATATGAAAAACATGTCACACGGAAAACACTATCCAACAAAGAAGGAATTTTTCAAATCGGACTTCTAGAAGTAGATATATTGACAAAAATAAGATATATATCTACGCCCCCTGGCGGAGAAACTGTGAAATATTTTAAGACGAAAATAATCCGAAAAGGTTTATCGATGTGAGTGGCATCAGTCCAGGAAAGAATTTTTTTAATCGAATGGTATGTTAGAAGCTCAGATTTTATGGCAAATACATCAGAAACAAAAATTAACACTTACGCCCCTGGTGGACAAAGTGTTCTTTACCAAAAATTCAAAATTATATGCAAAATATTTTCCATCAGGAGATGTATCCGCTAAAAAAAAAAAATTCAAATCAGAATTTTAGGAGAAGAGTTATCGTGAAAAATGTAATTTACTTTTACGCCCCCTAGCGGAAAATCTATGCGTTATTTGAAAAAGAAGCTATATCTAAAATACTCTTCGACATAAATGGAATCGAAAGATAAAAGAATTTTTTCAATCGGATGTTTAGAAGTAAATATGTGGAATAAAACGTAATTTTGAATTCGACATCATCTGCATTTACGCCCTCTAGCGGCGAAATTGTGCATCGTAAAAAAAATGAAAGCTCATCATTCGCATATTTCGAGCTTCCGAATGCAAAAAGAATTTTTCAAATCGGACTAATAGTTGCAGAGATACCGTGGGTACAGACGGACGGACAGACATACCGATAACAGAAGCACGATCTTTTTTTACAAAAGACGTGCTATCTTTTTTTTACAAAAGACGTGTCTTTTTTTACAAAAGGTATGCCGGGTGTTTCACGAAAAGTGTCCGAAAGGAATAGGAAAGTAACGGTTGGTCGTAGCAGTACACTCTGAAAAAAATTCTGAAATTCACTAGCCAATTTTCCTGATTTCTTTCGTGAATTAACGGAACTTGTTTCTGATGCATCTTTTTTCGTGAAATGACGAGAAAAAAAGCCTTTGAATTTAAGGATTTTTCGTACGCCAGAAAAATTCTGAATTTTCAGGAACCTTTCAGCAATTTCTTTCTTATATTAACGAAAAAACTCCGTTCTCACTTTTCCGTGTGCATATGACGAAAATTTTTTGGTAATAGGAAAGATTCATGGGAATACTTGGGAGCTTGATTACTGTTAAATTTCAATAGTCTGTCGAAGTATTTGATTTTGAATTTCTACAGCGAGATTGAATATTGTGGATGGCATATCGCATGAATTTTTCTTATTGTATCATAGGATATTTCTTCTCCTTTCTCTCATTTTGTGCACCAGCTGTTATTGTGCTACCGTGAGAAAACGGGTACTTAATTTATCAGTCTGTGCAATCCTTAAGACAAAGCTCTATCTGAAGTAAATTTTATATTTGGAAGTTTTGTAAAATATTATAAAACGGTACCTTGCACCTACTCTTAAAATAATTGAAAGTCATTGTCAGTTGAAAAGAAGATTTCAAACTCCAAATCATTCTGTTACTTCAAAAAATTACAATGAAAAAAACACGTGATTTGTAATAAGAGCTCGTACAGAAAAAATAAAATTATTAGAAACGTATTCAAAAAAATAACAAGCTCTAGTAGAAAATAAAATAACTAAATTGCTTGCATTAGTGAAAATAAAAAAAAATCATCGTCGCGCGATTTAAAATTCAGAATACCAAGCAAACAGAGGACAATTCAGGAACATTTGTATTCCCCGAAATGGATAATTTCCGAAAATTCGAAAATTAAGTATTTATACGCCCCCCCCCCCCCTCCCACCCCCAAGGAAATTAAAGTCAATGACTAAAAAACGCACCGCGCCGTACTATGAGGAAAAAATTTTACCCCGACGCCTCAGATGAATATTACGCTGAGATATGCCCATTAGTGTGATTTGGTATTTTTAAATGGATATGCAGGTGTCCTCCAAATGGACTATTCGCTGACGTTAACGCAGTAGACGTTCACTGCAGGTAAGCAGGCATACCTCCAGAATTTCAACAAGCGATATCTCAGCGATATGTTTCAAATAAAGCGTCTGGGTAAATTTCTTTCCCCATAATTCCGCGCTGCGTGTTTTTTACTAATTGACTTTGGTTTCCGCGTGTGTGTGTGGGAGGGGGGGGGTATAAATATTTTTTTTCGTATTTTTTGTAAATTATCCATTCCGTGGGGTGTAACTAACATAGCTGAATTGCCCTCTATTTGTTGCATATTTTGCATATGTTATCGGTTCGTCCGTCCGCCTGTGGACACCACACACGTATCTCTGCAACTATTTGCCCGATTTAAAAAAATTCTTTTTGCATTGGAAAGCTTCAAATATGTGAATAATGATCCTTCATTTCGTTTTTTTTTTTTTTTTTTTTTTTTTACTATGTACAATTTCGCCGCTAGAGATGTGCATGTAAGTGATATTGAATTCAAAATACATTTTATTCCATATATTTGTTTCTAACGATGCGATTGAAAATATTCTTTCACCTTTCGATTCCATCAATGTCGAATAGTATTTCAGGTATAGTTACTTTTCAAGTTACTCATAGATTTTCCGCTAGAGCGCGTAAATAGCGCTTCTCCGAATCTCTCTGTTTTTGAAACTCCGATTTGAAAAATTCTTTCTGCACTGGATACAGCTCCAGATGGGTAACCTTTTGCATATAATTTCTAATTTTTGCTAAAAATGGTTTGGCCACCAAGGGGCATAAGGGCAAATTTCTGCTTCTCATGTATTTGCAGCAAATTCTGAGCTAAAATCTCGATTGAAAAAAAAATTCGTTTGTCGACCGATACTAGTCATGTCGAATAAATCTTTTCGGAATTTTTTTGTGTTAAAAAAATGCATGGTTTCTCCGCCAGGGGCGTAGAGATTTATCTTATTTTTGTCGATCTCTCTAATTCTAAGAGTCAGATTTGAAAAATTATTTCTTTGTTGGATAGCGTTTCCGATACGAAATGTTTTTCATATAATTTCAAAATTTTCAAGTAAGTCATAGGCTTTCCGCTAAGGAGCGTTATGGTGAATTTCGTTTTCCCCGATGTTTATGCTTCTAAAACTCCGATTTGAAAAAATATTCCCGTATCGCAAACAGCTCTTGATGGGAAATGTTTTTCATATTATTCCTAATATTTGGTAGTAAAGAATGGTTTGGACACCAGGGACATAAGTGTTAATTTCTGCTTCTGGTGTAGGTATTTGCAGCAAAATCTGAGCTCCTGGAAACTCGACTGATAAAATTCTTTACTGACCCTATAACGAAGTAAATTTCTCCGTCATTTTTGGTCTACGCCGGGATTCGAACCCGAGGCCGCTTATTCCGGAACAAGTCGCTCTACCAACTGAGCTACGCAGACGATTATTCTGATTAATATCTGCCTTTATGTCATGTGCTTCCTGCTGGCAGGTACGTCACAACCCTTATCGCTCGTATCGAAAAATCTTTTGAGAATACTTCATTCTTAAAATAATGCATGTTTTTTCCGACAGGGGCGTAGATGCATATCTTATATTTGTCGATATCTCTGCCTCTAAGACTCCGATTTGAAAAATTATTTCTTTGTTAGAGAGCGTTTCCGCTGCGAAATGTTTCTCATATAATTTTAAACTTTACTTAGCGCACAATTCTGCCACCAGAGGGCGTAAGCTCCCTTCTCCGCTTACAACAATATTTGCGGGATTAAAAACCCGATTGAAAATTTTTTTCTTCGGTCAGGTACTACTGTTTTCCATACCGGTTGCATTGATTTTGAACAGTTTCTATTCAAAGTCAATGATAAAATTAATAAATTTAATTCGCGTCAGAACGGATTCAAAAGACGTGTTTTAAAGATTACACCCGAAAATTCGGTGTTATCTTTGTTGTCCACTTTACCACGACGACCAACAGTTACTTTCCTATTCCTTTCGGACCTTCTTAGTTAAAAACCCTGTATGATATGTAGAGCGAATAGCGGAATCGTGTGGCCAGATTAGTGAAGCTTGCGTGTACTTGTTAAGGAGGTTCCTCCTAAAATCTCTGCTTTATGTTTCCAATGGTAAAACCTCTATAATGAATATAATGCTTTCACTAATATTATAATGGATTCAGCTTCTTCTAATGGTTGTTGTTTGTTAATTATTATATCATGAATAAACTTTCCTGCTAGTAGTGTAGTAATAATAATGAACAAGCTTTTAACTGCTAGTAATGTTGTAGTAGTAATTAAGATGAATAAAGTCTTATGCTGGTTGTTAATAATAATCAACTAATGAAATAAACCTAACAGCCAGACAGAGATCTGACAAAACTATGAACTGAGAAAAACGTACTTACAACAAATTCTTTATTAGTGAAACTTCTGGCTCTCACATAAACGAAGATCTCTTTATACAACAACAGCTTTCTGACACATAAACCACAGCTCACTTCGTACAACAACAGCTCACTCTACGCACATCAACAAAAAGCTCTCCATATAAACAAACGCTCTCTCTATACAACAACAAACGCTCTCTCTATACAACAACAAACGCTCTCTCACATAAACAAACGCTCTCTCTATACAACAACAAACACTCTCTCTATACAACAACAAACACTCTCTCTATACAACAACAAACGCTCTCTCACATAAACAAACGCTCTCTCTAGGTATCGTTGAACGCGCCTATTTATACTGGCTACCACCACGTCATGACTTACACTCATTGCCAGATCTCATTCAGCGGGTGAAATAACATCTCGTTCAGTAAGAAGATAATTTACATAGTAAAATAAAATAACCAGAGATAGTAAAAATCAAAAGGAAAGTGAATCGAGAGTATACGTTACACCTCTTTACATATTTTCTTCGTAATTAATGTATTCCCAAGGATGAAAATTTGCATATCGATAAAACTAACTTTAAGTTATGGCATGGGATACTTAACTCTTGCTAAAACATAACAATAATAAACATAACCATAATTATACTAAAAATCAAAAAATTTTCTTTGAGTAATTTTCATACCTGTTAATAGATGGCGCGACCTGTACATTGATGACGTTAGTAGACAAACAAATGTTGGATTGCTTAATTATAGTTATGTTTCAGCAAGTATTAAGAGTCCCATGCTATAACTTAAAGTTAGTTTTATCGATGTGCAAATTTTCATCCATTAATTGCGAATAAAATATGTAAAATAGTTTTAGCATTGGAAACATAAGGCAGAGATTTTAGGTAGAACCACCTTAAATCAGATATATATTGCTGATAAGTTTATATTGCGACTTGTAATGTTTGTCGGTTAAATAAATCACTACTTAAACAGTAACTTCGTATCATCAGTCGATTGTTCTCGTGTCACTGGAATTATGTATTGTTAAACCTCAGAAAGATACTACATAAACAATCCTTAATTACACATTGCGCTAAATTTGGCGACTTAACTGCCAGAAGGTAGAAGTCTTGAAAGCACTTACGAGCAAACGGTTTTTACACCCGAAACTTCACGGCACTTCAAATTCATAACGAATCTTACGCATAATTTAGAATACTGAACGTCTATCAAAATTAAGTTCGACGTGTTTACATCTAATTTACAAATCACAACAAATACACTGGTTTACATAAATTATGCAACAAATGAAAAAAATCGTGATAACTCAAAAAGTATGCAACCGATTCGGATGAAATTTGGTGGTAAGCTTTATTAGACCAAATGCAAGAAATAAAAAAAACACGTAAGAACATGTGATAAAAAGCATTTACATTTTGTATGAGTGATGCAAATATGAAAATACAAAAATATAGGTCATGATATTTAACACAGCAATCAGAAATCGCCAAATTGACTGTAATTACTGTTTCACACGTAAATACAATCACATCAGAAACCTTGAGAATTCCATCGCCGTGGAGCGGGTATCGAACCCGCATCTCCTGATTGCCGTTCGAGAAGGGTTTCGGAATATTCTCGGACCGCGTTCTTAATCAATGCAAATTCTGCTGCCATCTTAACAACGCTAGATAGCAGCAGAATCTACATTGATTAAGAACGTGGTCTGAGAATATTCCGAACCTCTTATCACTGAGATACTTGCGAGTTCGCCGTCGTGGGTGGTGCAACGGATAGCATGCTCGAACGGGAATCGGGAGATGCGGGTTCGGTTCCCGCTCCACGGCGATGGAATTTTCAAGTTTTCTGATGTGATTGTATTCACGTGTGAAACAGTAATTACAGTCAATTTAGCGATGTCTGATTGCTGTGTTAATTATCATTACGTATTTGCCACGTATTAAGAGAAGAATAGTTCTTCCACTCTGTATAGTAGAATAGAAATACAGGTATCAAGATGAAATAAGAGAAGGTACTTCAATACGGAGTATGGTAATGCATCGTAAATTGCGGCCGCATAAGGACGAGCAATAACTGATTCCAAAAACGTGTCTTGTTCCATAGGGCGAACTGACCCCAATGCATCATAGAAATCGAACCTGTACCCAACTCAACGATTATGGAGAAGCCCGCGCATCTGACCTCCCGGCCACCGGGACGGCAAAGTGGCAATTTCACACCGTGTACTAAACAAAATAATTACAATATTTCACGATTTCTAAAAAACGGAAACCAATGGAAAGGAATAACCAGATTTACTTATTTATTTTACTAGCAATTACTTTCCCTTCGCCGCGTGCGTGTATTAATTAAAATCAATATTTTTCCTGATTTTATATTTAGAAGTTATTTTATAGCCTGGCATTTGTTTAATAATTTCAATTTCCCCATTTTCGGTCGCCTTCCAAATTTCGATTTCAGTGTAATGGGCAATTAATTGAATGAGCTCGCTTTTCCTTATACAACATAATGCTTAATGCATTATTTATTTCTGGCTTCCACACGATAATGCTCAGTATTATGCAATTTCGAAGGGAAAATGTTATTTTTTCTAATGAACGCCGTCTTAAACGCACGAAAAAAAGCAAGGAAGCAAAAAAAGAAAAAAAATCGCCAAAGTTTTCAAGGCGAAGCGTGGAAATAATGTAAATTTCGTGCATAATTATTCACCAGCGAACAATAAAGACATCACGCTTGTACCAGCTGTTAAACTAAACACATATATCCTCTACACATCCTTCCATAGATTTAATTTTCCTCAGAAATTGCCCATGACTTGAAAACCGTCGTATAGTTTAATGGTCCTTGAAATTATTTTTCTTAAGGGAAAGTTTAGGAATGACACACACACACACACACACACACACACAAGAAAAACAAATGAAAAAATAAAAATGTCGCGAAAGTACGAAAAGAACAGAGAGCGGAAGAAATAGAGAGTACGAAAAATGATGCCGCGACACAGACTAACCAAAATATGCACACCTTTAAAAGTTAAAATTCTTCAACTATTCCATAATGGCCATAAATCTGGTCAACGGAAACCTCGATTAGAGGCCTTTGTTCATTTCTAAGTTGGGAAAACGGGCCGGGCCGGGCCTTCAGAATTTAATATAAAACAGACATGGGCCGAGCAGATTTTTTTTTTTTTATGAGCAAAACAATCGCTGTACGGTGCCTTTCTCGTTTTGAAAACTCGCAACATACAGCAGCAGGATAAGATTGAATAATTTCCGCTGATGGAAAAAATAGAAGTTTTACGACATCCTCCCCTCCTACAAAACAATTGGAGTGGGTCAGCTCCCTTAGTTTTTCAATGTGTATGTGGTCCTTTCTCTCTCCCTCTCTCTCTCTCTCTCTCTCTCTCTTTCACCCTCCTCTCATGCTTTAGGGCAGGCTATTAACTGCAGCATTTCTAAACCGAGCCATCCGCTCGCAGACGATCTTCTTTATTGTTCTAGTCGGCGGCACTTTGTTCTCTAGATGTGTGATAAAGCTTTTCAGTTGTCTTAAATGGCACGGGAGAAATGGGCTGGAAGAAACTTACTTCTGTGTATAAATCTGTGCCGTATTTTCCCCATTGGTACTATCAGGCAGCCGTTTTCAAAACTTCTGTGACACTGGTTAGCTGGGCAGTCTGTCGTTGCTTTCCCTTAGCATATGCTCAGTTCAGTGTTGCTGATAAATACGCTTCCATATTTATTATGGAGTTTAAGAAAGCGAAAGGTTTTCGCGAAAAAAATTGCTTCCGGAGAATATGTGCTTGTAGACAATAAAAAGGGGAAAAGCGATATTTGAAAATATTTTAAATTACTGTCCTGTTCTGAAACTAGTCGGCCGGTGAATGTTGTGCAGTGCTCTAAATGCAAAAACTTTTTGAGTTACGATAGCACAAAGTCTGGAACATCGCATCTTCAGCGGCACAAACAAATGTGCTCCACACACACACACACACACACGAAAAACATATTGGGTTCCAGCGATATGATATGCCAGTAGAGATAGGTTCCGTTTATAAAGCCATAAAATCTTCTCCCGGTAAAATGATCGCCCTCATAATTCTGGATATTTCGTACTTTTAGAATTAACTCCACCCCCTTCCTTATCCCCAAGGAATTTTCTGGGTCCCAGAAAATTTGAAAGGGATGGAAATTGTCCTTTTCATGCAATATTTCTGAGTATACAAGACCCCCACCCTCTCTCCTCGGACGTCACGTGACTTATACTGTCTCAAAAAAAAAAAACAGTCTCAAATATTCTGATTAACGTTTGTTGTAATAGAATACGTGTAGCAATTAAGAACAAGAAAACTCTTCAGAAGTCGAATGACCGAGTGCACCATGTGTCAAATTCGAGTTTTGGTAATTGTTGAAATTTTACGGGCAGGCTCGGGCCTAGGCCTTGAAGACAGGAGAAATATACGGGCCGGGCTTTAATTAAAAAATTTGAAACGGGCCGTGCCTTGGGCGTGCGGGCTTGGGCCGTGCTTTCCAAATTAAAGCCCGTGCAGACCTCTAACCTCGATATCACTCACTTTCTTGAGTCCTGCTTGAAATATCCCAATGTCGTATACTCTGAGTTTGTTGAGCTACTTTCCTCATCATCATCATCTTCTTCTTCTTCTTCTTTAGCCTGTTGGCACCCACAGCGGGGTATAGACCTCCCCCAGTCTTTTCCAACTTCCCCGTCCTTAGCCTCAGTCCACCATTTAGCACCTCTACATTTCTGAAGGTCATCTCTCCATCTTGTTCTCTGGCGCAGCCTTTGTCTCTTTCCATCTCTTGGTTGTCATTTTGTTATTAATCATGTCCATTTTTCATGTTTCAGTCTTTCAACATGTCTAGCCCATTTCAACTTTGATTCTTTTAGTGTTTTTATAATTATATATTATTCCTGTTCTTTCTCTTATAAGTTCATTTCTAACTCTGCCTCGTCTTGTCGTTCCCCACATTTTTCTCTCTAACGTTCTTACCCATACTCTTGTTTTTAACATTGGTGTTCTGCGATACTCCACTTTCACTTCCATAAGTAAGTACGGGGTTAATACATGCATTGAAGATTTTTTTTTCTTAAACACAATGGAAGATCACCGGTTAAATAGTCTTTAAGTCTCCAAAAGGCTCAATTACACCTTGGATAATTCTTCTATTGATTTCTCTTTCTTCTCTTCTTTACAAACTGATTACTTTACCTAAATAAATGCATTCATCTATTTTTTCGATTTCTTTTCCTTCTACCAAAATCTTTTTTGTATCATTTTCTGTATAGTTCATATACAGGGTGTTTGTAAACTGTTTTGACAAAAGAAGAGGGGTGATAGTACCCATCAAGACGAACAATATTTACAATGGAACCTAGGGTCGCATTCCACTCTGAGTGTCAGAAAAGAGTAAAGTTAGATGTCCAAGTTAAACTTTCAACAGTGCAAAGAAAGAGAATTAACGACATCATAAGTTGCACAATCCCATTTATGGAGATCAGGGACAGACACAAAGTATATGCTCACGTGTGCCGTTTCACAATTCACACCGGCGAATGAAAGACTGGCGCACCCTCTCGAAGACTCCTGGTGTCGTATTTATCCTGTCCGCTGCAACAACGATTCTCGCGACGAGATCTTCCACGGAGTGCACAGGCGTCTCGTACACCAATGATTCCATGTGCCCCCAGAAGAAGAAGTCCAGTGGGTTTGAGTCCGGTGAGCGTGGAGGCCATGCCACAGGTCCGCCACGTCCAATCCATCGTGCGGGATATGTGGCATTCAGGAAGTGTCTAATGCACTTTGATAAGCCAATCAGCTGCAACTGTCGATGCTGCGCCTTTTCTCTGGCAATTTGCATACGGTAAATGCTTGACGGTGATGTTCTGGCGATGTGCTACTTCTCCGGCACGAAAGAAATGAAATCTCAGGTGACGACTTGTGCTTGTTGGACGTATTTCGAAGTTACTCTTTTCTGACACTCAGAGTGGAATGCGACCCTAGGTTCCATTGTAAATATTGTTCGTCTTGATGGGTACTATCATCCCTCTTCTTTTGTCAAAACAGTTTACGAACGCCCTGTATTTAGTTCTTGCTGTGTTTATTGTCAGACCTTTTTTAAGACTTTCCATCATAAATCCTTTATCATATTTTGTATTTCTCTATTGTTAGTTACAATGATGACAATGTCATCAGCAAATCTTAAGTGATACACACTATTGACGTGGATTACGAATATCAAAAGGAAATCATCGCTCTTTCCACGTTTATAAGTGATTCACGGAAAACTTCTCATCGGCCGCCACCGGGAATCGAACCCAGGGTCGATTTGTGCTGGGGCTCCAAGAAGCAACCTGGCATGTGGTTTTGCAGTTAGTCGTATGTGAGTCTGGATAATTCGAGGTCGCTGTGGTGCAGGGGTAACCTGCCCAGTGCGTAACTGGAAGACCCTGCATTTGATTCCCTGTGGCAGCCGATGAGAATTTTCCCGTGACTCACTTATAAACATGGAAAGCGCGATGACTTCCGTTTGATGTTCCTAATGCACGTCAATAGTGTGCATTAATTATTCATTCGCCTCCTAGTTATTTGTTCAGTAGCTGCTTTCTATCTTTAGTGAATTCCCAGCATTGTGCGGGGGTTTGAAGAAGCAACCTGTCATGTAGTTTGGCAGTTAGTCATATGAGAGTCTGGAGAATCCGAGGCCGCTGTGGTGCAGTGGTAGCATGCCCGGCGCGTAACTGGAGACGCTGGGTTCGATTCCCGATGGCGGCAGATGAGAATTTTTCCGTGACTCACTTATAAACGCGGAAAGAGCGATGACTTCCGTTTGAAATCTTAAGTGATTTAGGTACCTTCCATTTATGTTTAATCTTTTTTTCATTTCAGTTTAAATTTCTAAATATATCTTACAATGCAGACTTAAATCATTTTGGAGATAGTGGGTTTCCTTGTCTAATCCCTCTCTCCACGTCGAAAACCGACCCCATGCTCTCCAACTTTATAGTCCAACTTTCTCCATAGCTCTTTTTTACGCTTTCCAACCGTAGGTTGAAGAAGCGTATATGCTCCAGCTTTTTCCGTCCGTCCGTCTGTCTGTCTGTCTGTCTGTCGGCACGATAACTCACGTAAAAATGGTTCGATTTCTATGAAATTTTAGTATGTGATAGGGGACCACCAGGGGACGAACCCTACTGAAAATGGGTGAAGTGGGGTCAAAGGTCACGCCATAAGAGCGGGATCCATTCAATTGCCCTTATGCGACATAACTTGCGTAAATATGGTTCGATTTCGATGAAATTTTAGTATGTGGTAGGGGACCACCAGGGGACGAATCCTATTGAAAATTAGTGAAGTGGGGTGAAAGGTCACGCTATAAGAGCGGGATCCATTTCATTGCCTTTATGCGTCATAACATGCGTAAATATGGTTCGATTTCGATGAAATTTCAGTATGTGGTAGGGAACTACCTGGGCACAAACCCTATTGAAAATTGGCAAATTGGGGTCAAAGGTCTGGCAGGGCATAAGAGCGGGATTTATTCCATTGCCCTTATGCGTCATAACTTGCGTAAAAACGGTTCGATTTCGATGAAATTTTGGTATGTGGTAAGGAACCACCTGGGAACGAAACCTGTTGAAAATGGGTGGAATGGGGTTAAAGGTCAGGACATAAAGGCGGGATCCATTTCATTGCCTTTATGCGTCATAACATGCGTAAATATGGTTCGATTCCGATGAAATTTTGGTATGTGGTAACGAACCTCCTGGGAACAAAACCTGTTGAAAATGGGTTGAATGGGGTTAAAGGTCAGGACACTGGAGTGTGATCCATTCCATTGCCTTTATGCGTCATAACATGCGTAAATATGGTTCGATTTCAATGAAATTTTAGTATGTGGTAGGGAACCACTGGGCACGAACCCTATTGAAAATGGGCGAATGGGGTCAAAGGTCAGGCAGGACATAAGAGCGCGGGATTTGTTCCATTGCCCTTATGCGTCATAACTTGCGTAAAAATAGTTCGATTTCGATGAAATTTTAGTATGTGGTAGGGAGCCACTGGGGACGAACCCTATTGAAAATGGGCGAAATGGCGTCAAAGGTCAGGACACTGGAGTGGGATCCTTTCCATTGCCCTTGGGCATCATAACTTACCAAAAAATGTTTCGATTGCGACAAAACGTTATTATGTTGTTCCGGAGGTATAGTGAACCGGTTCTGTTGAATATCAACGAAATGGGGCCATAGGTCATTGCACAAAAGCAAGATTTATTCCACAGCCATTATTCTCATAACTTGCGTAAAACTGCTTCTATTGCGACAAAACTTTAGTATGTTATTCTTGAGGTGTACCGAACCGGTTCTGTTGAATATAATCGAAATGGGGTAAAAGGTCAGGACACAGGAACGAGATTTATTCCGCAGCCATTATCCTCATAACTTGAGTAGTAATTTCTGGTATGTTGGAACGCGTATCATAATCAATGCATTGCATGATTTTACTAACTTCTTAATTATGCTCTACCTCTTTCAATTGAAACAACAACGTTATCTCAATATAATATTCTGTTAAAGTATGACCACTTTATTCTTACATCTAAAATCAATATCTTCCCATCCCTCAAACATTTTTTTTACTAGATATGCTCACAGAAAAGAAAAAAAGGGACGCAGTCCAATAAAATCACCTATGCACAGTGAAAGCAGGTAAGCAAATTCCTAGTGGACACCAGTGTTAAAAATTTTGGGGTAGGTTGCACCAATAATTGGTACTAGACCCAGCTGCACCACTTTATGAGAAAAGAAACACCATTGTGTGATGACAAAAAAAAAAAAAAAAAAAAAAAAAAATGGCGCGCTCGGTAGGGTGCGGCCTAGAGCCCGGGCCCTCCCCGTGAGTCATCCTTGGTCCATAGTTCTTTATTATCGGGTTCTTATTTTTAACTGTATTTGTATATTTTTTTAAATATACATCTTCCGTTCCATAAAAACTGACAGTAAAATCGCACAAAATGAAGAGATATAAGTACAGCAAAATATATGTTATTCTTTCTCAAAGTATCTTTCCTCGGATGATATGCAACGGCCCCATCGTTCAGTCCACGTTTCAAAGCACGTGGCGAAGGCATTTTGTGGAAGCTGCTTCAGCGACCCCTGTACAGCTTGAATAACGTTAGCATCTGTGTTGAATGTTGCACCACGGAACTTCCCCTTCATTGTCGGAAACAACCAGAAATCGCAAGAGGCGACGTGAGGACTGTAAGGTTGGTTGGTTGGTTATTAGGTTTTATTGGCGCAAGGGCCATGGTTGGCCAAAGAGCGCCAGACACAAGACAAACAGACAAAATTAAAAAACGGAGCATAAATCGCAAAAACTGGCTGACCAAGTAAAACCGAACCATGAGTACGAAGGAAGGGCCAAAAAAGACAAAGAAACAAACATTATGAAAAACATGGTACAATGGTGAGAAACAAGCCGATTAAGTAAAACTGAGGTTGGTTGGTTGATTTTAGTGGCGCAAGGGGCAGGTTTGGCCAAAGAGCGCCAGACAAAGAACTATCAGCTACAGATTTTTAAAAGCGTGGAAAATTATTAAGAGCAGACAGGCTTGGTAAAAGTTGGAAAAAGGATGATGAAAGCCGTGAAGACAAGTTAGTTAATTGGGTTTATATAAAAATTTATTAACTTACTATTGTAATTATTATAATTTGTTTTTCATTTAACACAACTACACAAAGGATGAGTCACAGGAGGGGGACGAACCGTCACTCTCCTCCCCCCCCACACTCCTCTGCAATGCTGGCCGAGGGCGGGGACGAACTGTCACTCTCCTCCCCCCCCATGTTCCTCTGCAATGTTGGTTGAGGCTGGGGACGAACTGTCACTCTCCTCCCCCTATGTTCCTCTATAATGTTGGTTGAGGGTGGGGACCTCGCTGAGTCCGAGACAGTTGCAATGTTGGTCAGGCGGACCGCGACAGTTGGATGGACACTGCACACCTTTGCGGATTGAGGGCCGGGTCTTCCGCACGTGCAGGCTTTCTGCTGGGAACTGAAAGAGTCGGTCGTCTTCAAAAGAGAAGGCGCAGACTCAGCTATCTGGAGCTCGGGGAAATCCACCTGTGTCGCTTGTTCAGCTGTAGATCGCTTGGCAAGTGCGGCGAGAGCTACAGGGTGTGGAACAAAGGGCTGCACGGGTTGTGGCAGAGACTGAACTACTGCGGCAAAAGTACGCTGTCGATTGGTGGGTATACCCAACTTGGCCTTTGCAGCAGGGTACGAGAGGCCTTCCAGGGTTTTGAGGCGCTGGATCGCCATCTCGTCCTTCCATTTCATACAGTTGCGGGAGTAAGCTGCATGGGCCTCACCACAGTTAACACAGCAGGCCGCAGAAGTGCAACCTTCCCCGTCATGTTCACTGGAGCCACAATTAGCGCAACGAGCGGAACTCTTACAGAAACGTTGTGAATGCCCGTACCTCTGGCACCTGAAACAGCGCAGAGGACTGGGAATGTGCGGGCGAACTCCACAGACCAAGTAGCCAGCCTTGATTTCGGTTGGAACTTTCGGGGAGTTAAAAGTCAAGATCACATTTTTAGACTTAATCAAAGAACCATCGCGCCGAAACATCATACGACGTGCAGCAATAACACCTTGATCTGCAAGTTCAGTCACCAATTCTTCTTCACTGCATGGCAAGAGATCAAACTTCCGAAATAACACCCCGAGAGGTGTTAAGAAACGGGTGAGGTGTCACTTTGACAGGAATGCCTTGAAGACTAGTGAGGTGCAGAAAAGTGTTACTCTGAGAAACACTGCAAGTTTGGACAAGCAGGTCCCCAGAGCGAAGCTTCTTCACAGACCTCAAGGGGCCAACCGCAGCGTCCAAAGCTTTACAAATGAAAAAGGGAGATTTGGTAGACAGTCTCTCATTCGGATCGATGGATTCCACAACTAAGTGTGTAGCATGCGTAGTCACAGCAAACGAGGGGAGACGACGCTTCGGAGCGACTGGAACAGCTGCCGAAGAAGAGGTTCCACATTCTTGGTCCAGGTCAAGGTCTAAAGATCGTTTAAGGTTATGAGACTTGGTAGGTTGAGAAGACGAAGGAGAGTCATTGTCAATAATCATTTTCTCAGGCGACTTAAATTTGGAGTTTTTCTTTTTGTTTTTACCCATGGAAAAAGGAAGAGGATTCGTCTGCAAACTACTCCACCCACCACCGAGCCCTACGAGGGAGAACTGGAGGTCTGCAAGTCAAGAAAATGACGCTGGACACAGTTCTGGAGCTTATACGCTGCAGATATAGTCCGTTGGCTGTGATCACACGCACTCGGCGGACACTTCGGACTCCGGGTACCGTCATGCCAACGCCTTTGGCATGATCCCACAGCCCCCGGGCTTACCCTGCCGTGCTATAAGACAAAAAAGCCGCTAAAGCCCTGTACACAACTTAGTACAAGACTTCTGACTAGAGGTGGCCTCCGTTTACAGCGAAGCCGGGGTCGAAGAGCCTCCCGTTTACAGCGAAGCCGGGGTCGAAGAGGAGTGTTGGTACACAGGAGGCACTTAACCGGTCTCCCTGCGACCTCAGCCGCCAGACATCCCATTTCCGCCTCACGGGTCTCCGCACGCGGCAAACATGCAGGTAGGTCTAGCACCCAAACCAGCTAAAAGGAAAAAGTAATCCAAGGAAGACAAAACCCTGGAAGGGAACCTAAACGGAATCTCAGCAACCTACGAACTGAGCGGTTAATATAAAACAATTAGTGGTGGAGGGTAACAAAACCACAAGACCGGGGTGTTAGTACATAACGTGGTAGCGATTAGGTAGAGAATACAACACGGGCAACTGGCCAGTGGAGAAAATAAATAAAAAACGAAAAAGCGAGACACAAGACCAGCTCGGGAACGTGGGGACGCGACTCCCCAACAGCTGGATGAACAGCTGTCCCTGCAAACACCAAAATAAAAAACAAGCGGTGGCGTGACATCAGATGGTGACCAGTCACAAGGTCAGCTCGGGCCGTGGGGCGCGTTGCTCCCCAAATAACTGGAAAACCAGTTATCCCCGTGCGGGGAGAGGACTGTAAGCAGGCTGTGGCATGATTTCAATACTGCATTTCGTAAGAAACTATTGAACACAAGCAGTCACATGTGGGCGGGCGTTATCATGGTGTAAGGTTCACTTGTCCATTCAAGTTCCGGTTGCTTAATCGATATGTGCCTTCGCAGACGCTTCGAGATTGAAATGTAATACTCAGCATTGACAGTAATTTGTGGAGGAACGGCATGCTGGTAGAGTACACCTTAATGATGAAATAAAATTATCATGATCACATTCACAGCTGATTTGATTCGGCGAACTTTTTCCGGAGGAAGCAAGCCTGTGTGTTTCCAGATATTCTTCTGAACAGCCACCCACAGTTCACTGGCAATTCTAGGTGCAGGATCTTGGGTGCGGATGGACCTTTCCACCATGTCCCACAAGACCTCTATTGGGTTCATGTCGGGCGAACGTGGTGGCCACACCATCCATCGAAACTGTTCAGGATGCTCCTCGAACCAATTTTGGACAACTTGGGCCCGATGGTATGGTGCACTGTCCGCCTGAAAAATCCCATCGTTGTTTGGGTACATGAAGTCCATGAAGGGCTGCAAATGGTTACCCAGCAGAGCAACACTGCGATTACCGGTTAATGACGTGTTTACAAGGACCACAGCACCCAGACCATGTCACGTAAAGACACTCCACACATGCATGGAACCACCACCATCTTACACAGTGCCTTGTTGAAAACTTGACTCCATGGTCTCATGGAGCCTGCGCCACACCCGAAACCTACCATCAGCTCGTAACAACTGCTAGCGTGACTCATATGACCACGCCACATGTTGCCAATCTTCCAGGGTCCAATTACCGCGTTCACGTCCCCACGTGAGGCAATGTGTCCGATATCGTGGTGTTAACAGAGGCACTCTGGTGGGTCTTGTGCTCTTATACCGAATGGACGCTAAATTACGCTGCACTGACCTGATGCATATATGTCTCTGGTACATCCTGAATTGAATGTTATTTGTGCCAGTGTCGCTTGTCTGTTAGTATGGACAATATTGGTTAGACGCCGCCGGTCACGGTCATTCCGCACCCGTGGTCGGCCATTGTGCTGTCTACGGTGAATGGTAATGCCTTCCACGAGAAGTTCTCAGTACACACGTGACACCATGCCAGCACAACTTCGGAAATTGAATGCCCCATACACCTGGCTTCCGCTACTATGCCTGGTTCAAACTCCGATAATTCATGTCGTCTTGTCATAATCCTACTGCAGGTTGCTCAGCCTGAGAGATTAAACCTCGCAACTGATGAAAATCGTGGCGTGCGTTTAAGCCTTTAAACGACGGCAGCTCCAGTTAAAAATTTGCATACTGCTATCCCATGAATTTTGGCACTTCAGTGTATATCCTATGTATTGTGATACATTACTCCCATCATCAGCATTCATATTACCGGAGAGTTGCGACAAAGAATCCCTTTTGTTGGCTTGTGCGATACGGAATATCCTTCACTCACCTCTATAATTAATGAGCTCTGGTCGGCTCACACCTTGCTGGAGGTTCGTGGTTTTTCTCCCCTCTGACAACTTTTTTAAGGCACTAATCAGGGCTTCCAGTGAGCACACCACAAGCTTTGCCGTCTCGGAAGGGCTCTGACCCAATCATCTGGCCACTACAATTTTGCCTTGGCCAATCTCGCTAGAGTTTGCTGCATTTCTCAACTGGAAAAGAAGAAAGATGGCACCAAATTTTCGGTTGTAACGGGCACGTCTCTTTAATCCGTTCTGACACGAATCAAATTTATCAAAGCTATTCAAAGTCAATGGAACCGGTATGAAAAACAGTAGTATCTGACGGAAGAAAGAAGTTTTTCAATAGGGTTTTTAATCCCGCAGATATTGCTGTAAACGGAATCGTAAGTTTACGCCCTCTGGTGGCAGACTTGTACGTTAAGAAAAATTTGAAATTATATGAGAAACATTGCGCCGTGGAAACGCTTTCCAACAAAGAAAGAAAGAATTTTTCAAATCGGACACTTAGAAGCAGAGGTATCGAGAAATATAAGATATGCATCCACGCCCCCTGGTGAGAAAACCATAAATTTGTCTTAAAAAGAAAGTACTGTCAAAACGTTTTTTGATGTGAGGGGTATTGGTCCAGGAAAGAATTTTTTCAAGCGACTTTTTAGGAGTTCAGATTTTGCTGCAAATGCATCTGAAGTAGAAATTAAACTTACGCCGCTTGGTGGCCAAATCATTTTATACCGAAGATTAGAAATTATATGCAAAAAGATTTCCCATCCGGAGCTCTCTCCGGTGTAGAAAGAATTTTTCAAATCGGAGTTTTCGAACCAGAGATATCGGGGGAAACGCAATTTACCTTAACGCCCCCTAGCGGGTAGTCTATGAATCACTTGAAAATTTTTAAATTGAATGAGAAACATGTCGCACCGAAAACTCTATGCAACTGAGAAGGAATTTTTCAAATCGTAGAAATATTGACAAAATATACAACTACTCCCCTGGCGGAAAAATCATGCAATATTTTAAGAGGAGAATATTCGGAAAATGTTTATCGCTGTGAGTGGCATCGGTCCACGAGCAGATTTTGTCAACTGAGATTTTAGAAACTCAGATTTTGCAGTAAATACATCAGAAACAGAAATTAAAATTTACGTTGACTGGTGGCCAAACCATTTTTACCAAAAATCAGAAATTACATGCAAAAGATTTCCCGTCAGGAGCTGTATCCGCTGCAGAAAGAATTTTTCAAATCGGGGGTTTAGAAGCAGAGATATTGGGAGAAATGCTTTTTCATTTTACGCATCCTATCGGAAAATCTATGCGTAACTTTGAAAAGTGACTATACCTAAAATAGTCTTTGATATAAATAGAATCGAAAGGTGAAAATTTTATTCAATCCGAGGTTTAGAAACAAATATATGGAATAAAATATATTTTGAATTCGATATCATCTGCATTTAAGCCCTCTAGCGGCGAAATTGAGCATCGTAAAAAAAATAAGAGAAAAAAAGAAAAACGAAATAAAGGATTATCATTCGCACGTTTCAAGCTTCCCAAAGCAAAAACTAATTTTTCAAATCGGACTAATAGTTGCACAGATATGTCCACAGGCAGAACAACAACCCGGTAGCATAAGCACGATCTTTTTTACAAAAAATGTGCTAACAAGAACACTGATTAGCAGAGCTCAATGAAAGATGTTATTTTACTATTTCGTGGCCTTCGCAAGCACGCCGTTTATTTGCAGTTGTTTCAATTTGCCCAAAGCTGCAATTGTTTCAATTTGCGTAAAGACGCGCTGGTCATAACGTTTTCGCTCCTAGGTTTATATACAGGTTCTGTTTCTAAAATTTTGTCCAAAGGAAGGCCAAAATAGAATACCTTATACCACTGTTTTGTTGTTTATTACGATAAAACAGAATGAAAACGTGGAATTTGAAATAAAGAGAAAAAAAAACATGCCCCCCCCCCCCCAATAAGAAATTCTATGCAAAAAAGTATCGAACAACAAATTAGTGACCCAAAAATTTTTCGATTTTTTTTTCTTTGCTGTTAATGCTAACGACAGAGTACGTTGCCGAGCACAGAAATCATTTTCTTCCCCGAAAAATGTTTCTTACCTTAATTTTATCCGGCACAACTGCTTTACCTGCGCTGTTTGGTCATAAAAATCACCTGGCGGTCTGTTATTACATTAAAGGTCATTCCTCGGATAGATAATAAACTCGACCTGGTACACTTCGCTTTTATGGCCCCATTCCGCCATGTTTATAGCTATGAAAACATTCGCTCGCTTTATCTCAATATTGCTGCCTATTAAATACCTCAATGCTCCCGGAGCGAATGATTGCGCTGAGATTGAACGAAAACTGCCACCAGGGGGCAGTCTCCGTTCTTTTTATCATAAAGTAATAAAAAAACCCCAGCGAAACGGGATTTCATTGCACATTGCAACCTAGGGTATATTCCATATGATGGAACTTTAAAGGCAATAAATATATCTTCTCGTGCGCTTGTTTTCCGAAGATGACACATAAAAATCTTTGTTGAAGCCAAAGATGCCATAAATTAAAAAATAGTTTTAGAAAGGGTAGCAAGTAATTAAAACACAAACTGGGCATATGCTTATTTCATAAACACACATCCATTATGTATTTAAAAGCTCGTGATATAATGACCGAAGATTCGCAGGAACAGATCTCATAAAAGCAGAAAAATAATGATTTTCATTAAAACTTAGAAGCAATTATGGAAGCGCTTTACGAACCAGTAAGCATCTAAGGATATAGGAGACGTCTGTCCCTAATTTAGAGCCACTGGTCCCAGAGAAAAAAACAGAACTGTAGCCATTATAGAAACCAATCTCTCGTGTCTGTTCGGGGACTCCAACGCTCGCTAATTTAGGAGATATAGTCACAATCTCGCGCCTCTGACCATTCGACCTGAAACAATTTAATTAATAAACAGCCGCCAACAAGCCTTAGTATTCCAAAAATTTGTCGGTGGCCGAGTGGTCTGAAGCGCTGGGTTCTGACTATTTATCAGATTTGGACACGGGTTCAAATCCTATGCAGCGATGGTATGTTCTTCCAATGGCATCTGTCCCTTTCCTGAAAGCAGTGGCCCTAAATAAGGGAAGGGCGGCTGCTTATAGCTTTTAGTTGTTCATGGTGTTTGTTAAACGCAGCGGAAAAAAGTTCAATTATAAGATTCCGCCTGGATCATCAAAATTATTCATCGTGTTGGAAGGATTAGGCGTCATAACATATCAAATCGTTTGTAATAGAACAATAAATGTTTCCGCTTGAGTATGGAAATATATTAGAATGTACAGTATATACAGGGTGATTCTAAACTGCTTCAACAAAGCAACAGGAGTGATAGTACACATCAAGACGAAAAATATTTGCAATGGAACCTAGGGCCACATCCCACTCCTAGTGCCAGAAAAGAGTGCCGCCCCGGTGGCGCAGTGGTCTAAGCGATGGCCTCTGATCATTCGTCCGTATGGGGTCCGGGTTCGAATCCCGGTGAGGCATGGATGTTGTGTTTGTCTTACGGCACTGGCTCTATCCCTTCCCTGGAACCAGTGACCCTAAATTAGGGACGGGCAACTGCTTATAGCCCACTGAGTTGCTCACGGTGGTCGTTAAACCTCCAATCAAAAAAAAAAAAAAAGAAAGAGTAAAGTTCCACGTTGAGCATTCAACAGTGAAAACAAACAGACAAACGTAATTGTTGAGTTGCACAATTCCAATCGCATCAGAGAAAGACTCAAAGCAGCTGCTTAAACTGGTGTCCAAGGGCGTCGTTGCACAGCGCACACCGGCGAATGAAGGACTGTCGCACCCTCTCGTAGACTCCCGGTGTGATGTTGTTCTTGTCCTCACGAACAGCGATTCGCGCGACCAGATCTTCCAGGGAGTCCACATGTGTCTCGTACACCAATGTTTTCATGTGCCCCCAGAATAAGACGTTCAGTGGATTAAGGTCCGGGGAGCGTGGAGGCCAAGCCACAGGTTGACAGCGTCCAATCCACCGCCCGGGATATGTCGTATTTAAGAAGTATCGAAAATCGGTGGCAAAGTGTGCTGGGGCCCCATCATGCATAAACCCCATGTCCCTCCGTGTGGTAAGCGGAACATCCTGCAACAGACCGGGAAGCACTTGCTCCAGGAACACACAGTACGCTGCGCCGATCAGACGTATACGTCAATTCTCATGTGATGTTCGCACGGTAATATCGCTGAACGGGTTCGGCTGCCTTTTTTAAATGTTTGCTCCTCATCGTCTACGCACGTGTTCAGCGCACCTGATTTGCGTTTTGTGCTTCTCATAGACTGGTTGGAACTCCGTGTGGTGTGCCTGCTGGACGTTTTTCATACGTGCTCTTTTCTGGCACTAGAGGTGGAATGCGGCCTTAGGTTCCATTTTAAATATTGTTCGTCTTGATGTGTACTATCAACTCCCTTGTTGTTGAAGGAGTTTACAATCACCCTGTATACATACAGTAAATTGCCATTATTTTTTTCTAATGAAGCAGCTTCAGACGCAGTAACAATGGGACGGCCTTTTGTTAAATAATTTAATTACAATTTCTGGCATTATGGTTATGTTGGCAGCATATCCCCATCATTATTATCAACCATTATCAATCCACTGCTGGATGAAGGTCTCCCAAAGTTTCTTCCACAACAGTCTATCATGCGCCAGTCTTCTCTATATCACTCAAGCTTGCTTTCGAATTTCATCCACCAATCTCAGGTGTGGTCTTCTTTTGAGTCTTTTCCTGTCTCTTAGAATCCATTCTAGAATTTCGGTTGTCCATCGGTGGTCCTTTCTTCTGGCAACATGTCCAGCCCATAGCCATTTCAGGGATTTCATTCTAATCATCATGTCTTCCAAAGTGAAAATCCTCCAAATATGTGGCGTCAGTGAATAAATAAATACATCGCTCTTTCCACGTTTTAGCAACACACAGCAACCGAAAATTTGTTATTCGATCACCGCCGGGGATTGAATCCCGGATCTCTCGATATCTAGCCGAGCGCGTTAGTCTTACACCACGGTGGTCAACAATCGCGATAGCCTTACACCACGGTGGCCAACAATCCCCGCAGTGGATTGTTGGCCACCGTGGTGTAAGGCTAACGCGCTCGGCTAGATATCAAGAGATCCGGAATTCAACTCCCCGGCGGTGATCGAATAACAATTTTTCGGTTGCTGTGTGTTGCTAAAACTTGGAAAGATCGATGTCTTTATTTATTCAGTGATGTTTTCCTCTTTTGTCATTTTCCTGATACATTAGTTCCTCTTCTTATCTCTCCTGGTTGCACCAAGCATGCATCTTTGTATGCATCTTTCAGTTGTCTGCGGTCTTTGTATGTCATTTTTAGTTAAGGACCACGTCTCTGTTCCGTACGTAAGCACTGGAAGGATGCATTGATTGAACTACGCCGATTGTTATCTTCATCAATTTGACTCTCGCTTGATATTGTGGGATCATTTGGGGGTGGGGGAGTGGTATCAGCCGTAACTCAGCACTCTTCTTAAGCGGGTTGCTGAGTGTGGGATAGCATTTCATCTAATCCCGGTGGTATAGTTATATCACCGGGATTAGAGGAAATGTCGTCAGAGCATCTTTAGTGGGCACAGGATGTACAGCGAGAATGCGGGGTTGACATATTTCTAGAGGCTATAATATATTTGCACATCACCTGCACTTGCAATCACCTTGGCACCTGACTTTCCAATCACCTTGGCCGTATATATACACAGTATAACTGCAATTCATTCAGTATTTTATTTAATATTTGTTATTTAAAATTCGGATACTCTACTGTACGGACGCTAATCGCCGATTGTTTGAAAACACACGGTGACTTCGGGCAGTAGATTATATATCATCATTGTCTCCCCAAGTTTCCTCCACAACGGTCTGTCTTGTGCCAATCTCCTCCATGTCACACCCGCATAATTTCGAATTTCATCCTCCCATCTTCCATGTGGTCTTCTTCTGGGTCTTTTCCTGTCCCTTGGAATGCAATCTAAAATTTCGGCTTTCCATCGATGGTCTGTCCTGGCAGTATGTCCAGCCCATTGCCATTTCAGGGATTTAACTCTGATCATGATGTCTTCCACTCTTGTCATTTTTCGGATCCACGAGTTCCTCTTCTTATCTCTCCTGGATACACCAAGCATGCACCTGTCCATGCTTTTTTGAGTTGTCTGCAGCCTTTGTATGTCTCTTTTAATTAAGGTCCACGTCTCTGTACCATATGTAAGCACTGGAAGGATGCATTGATCAAACACTTTTCTTTTAAGACATAATGGCATATTGCTCTTGAAAATTATGCTGTTTCTTCCAAAAGCTCTCCAGGCAAGTTTTGTACGCCGATTAATTTCTTCATACATGTGACCCTCACTTGATATCTGTTGTCCAAGATAAACGTACGTGTCTGTTATCTCCAGCTTTTCTCCATCTAACGATAAATCTTCATTTCTTGTAAAAGTATTGAACATCACTTTTGTCTTCTGAAAGCTCATTTTCAATCCCACTTCTTTACTCTTGTCAGCACGTTCCTGGATCATACTCTGCAGCTCTGATGGGGTAGTTGCAAAAATGAGTATGTTATCAGCAAAACGAAGGGGGGTTAGATAATCTCCATTAATCTTTTTCCCTTTGTTTTCCCAGTTCAGTGATTGAAAGACATTTTCCAATGTGGCATTAAAGAGCTTCGGAAATATGGTGTCACCTTGTCTCACTCCCTTTCCAATTTTTATGTGTGTTGTATTTTCAAACAGCCGAATCTTTGCACTTGCATTTTCATAGATGTTATTAATAATATTAATGTACGCATCTTCGATACCGCAGGATTTCAGGGCCATTGTAACTGCTGATGGCTTAACCGAATCAAAGGCTTTTTCATAATCGATAAAAGCCATGCACAATGGAAGTTCATATTCCCTCGTTCTTTCAATTAGTTCTCTCAGTACGTGGATATGATCTGTTGTGCTGTAGCCACACCTGAATCCAGCTTGTTCTCTCGGTTGAGCCATGTCCAGTGTCACCTTTAAGCGGTGTGAAAGAACTTTAGTGAAGATTTTATAAACTACTGATAGGAGGCTGATAGGTCTGTAGTTTCCGAGATCCTCAATGTCACCTTTCTTATGTAGCAGGATCATTGTAGCGGTGTTCCAATCCTCAGGAATCTTTCCTTCATTAAGGCATCGAGTGAAAATTTGGGCGAGTACTGTTTCGATTTCTCCACTTGCTTCTTGTATGATGTCTACAGTAATTCCATCTTCTCCTGGAGCTTTTCCCCGCTTCATGTTCTTGATTGCATGTGCAACTTCTGCCTTAAGGACTGGAAGAACTCTGGTACTGGTACCTTTCATGATGTCTGAAGTACATGTATCATCCCTTTCATATAATTTGGAGTAGAAATCTTTCACTCTTGTCAAAATTTCGTCTCTATTTCTTGTTACAGAACCATCTTCTTTTCTCAGTGCCATAATCTGTTTTTCCCCTTACTGAGATGTCCCTTTGCTATCTTTAGGCTTTGGTTGTTTTCAATTGCTTTCCTTACTAGTTCACAGTTGAATTTACTTACGTATTCAGTGATACTTTTTCGTACTGTCTTGCATAGCTCTATATATTCCACTTTGGAAGTCACATCTTCTTTAGTTGTCCTCATCTCTCTTCTCTTTTGCATTAACATTTTGGTTTTTCCTGATAATTTGTTCACATGCAACTTGTTCTTAGACCCAGCTAATTTTGTTGTATATATACGTACATATAAATACATATATTTATAATGTTTGAACAAATTTTGGAGACTTGTTCTACAGGCGATTGTGATGAAAAAAGGTCATATACATATATAGGACCAGAAAAACTTTTCTACAGAGATGATGTGCAAGATGTTCATCAAATCGCACACCAGCCGCTTCGCTCACGAACATAGGCTCCTAAATATGCAGAAGTAACGAGACTGTTGTAAGGCCCAGAAGGCTGATTCCGCCAGCCAGGATTGTAGTTCTAAATAAAAAAGAGCCTTAGCGAGGAAAAATTAAAAAAAAGTGCCAAATAGGAAAAATTACCCACGAAATTTCGTTATTTTATTACTTATTATTTTTATACTGTTTTATTTTTTATTCGTTGTTTTTATTACTTATTTTTATACTGTTTTATATTTTATTCGTTGTTTTTATTACTTAATATTATTTTTTAATTTCCACTGCTAATTACCAATATTAATTTATATGAAAACTGCGTAATCCGAGCAATTTCAAATAACAGGAAGAATGTAACGTTGAGAGACATATGCTAAGATTATAAAATGTTTATTTAGATACGGCTTTGTGTCTTCTGTACGATTTTAAATATTTGGGAATATTTATGAATTAACAGAGTAACATCAGTTCAATAAGACTAATGCGCCATTTTTTACAAAGATTACGTGGTACATGTTGAAGATTTTTGTGTTGCCCGTAAGGCGGCAGAGAGTTAGCTCAGGAAATTACTTTTATTAGAGTCGATACAAGTGGCTAGTTGTTTGATATAAATGTCCATCAGTACAGTTTTCTCTCTGAGCACTGCAATCTTAACCTCACCGAGTAACCATCTCCCACAAATTTATTTTGAATGCCATCTAGACAAAGGAATTCACAGTCTTTTTGTGATAGAATCTCATGATTTGTGACACACCCTACTGCTTGATCCAACTGTGTAGAATAATGTGCGTAGTATTTTTTTTGTTTATTTCTGTATTTAACAACTTACCATGTGCAACTCGTATGGCTATGAGCAGTCGCTTGTCCCTAATTTAGAGTCATTTGTTCCAGAGAAGAGACAGATCCAGCATCTTTAGTTATGCACACCATCCCATGAATCATCCGCGGTTGGGACTCAGTTTTAGCTCGGAAGAATGATCAGAAGCGTACACTTCAGACCACTGTACCACCAGGGCGGCCATTTCTGTACTATGAACATTCGGTTAAGATCCGAGTATGCTTGCATACAGGACACAGTTTTCCCAATTTTTACATACATGATCATTTGAAAAAGTTTCCTTTGCCCAGGTTCTATTGCCACGTAACTACGAAAAGTGCTTTAGCGGCACTAAGCCTAGAAAAATAGTGACTTAGCGCCGCTATGGCGCGCTAAGCCTAGAAAAATAGTCACTTAGCGCCGCTATGGCGCGCTAAGCCTAGAAAAATAGTCACTTAGCGCCGCTATGGCGCGCTAAGCCTCTTCGACATCACTGCCGCCAGCTCCACTTATGCGGGCTTAGGGACGACCTCCTGAACTTAAATGCTCGTGTATACTTTTCATCATCAGTGAACAGCCGAAATTCGCCTGTTAACACCCAGTTTTTTCGACCTACTTCTAAGCAAAGGAATGATACTCTCCAACTTAGCATTTGACATTTTTGTTCTATCAATATGCTCGGAGTTCGGTGAACTATGTTCGTGAACTCACAGCTAGGGGCACTGAAGTTGAACTGGCCGCCCCGGTGGCGCAGTGGTCTAAGCGATGGCCTCTGATCATTCGTCCGAACGGGGTCCGGGTTCGAATCCCGGTGAGGCATGGATGTTGTGTTTGTCTTCCCCGGCACTGGCTCTCTCCCTTCCCTGGAACCAGTGACCCTAAATTAGGGACGGGCGACTGCTTATAGCCCATTGAGTTGCTCACGGTGGTCGTTAAACCTCCAATCAAAAAAAAAAAAAAAAAAAAAAAAAAAAAAAAAGTTGAACTGATAGATCGACCCTTGGGAACTTACACCAATACCGTTCGTTCTACATCCTTTAGGGTCTCCGTTCGGCTGTGAATTGGCTAGTACGCAACTTCATACTACACCATGTAAATCTCTGTAACAAAGCGTCATATTTGCATGACCATTTTTCATCGGAATCTGCGATATAACAAGCTCCCGAAATTTGACCAAACATTTTGAAACCGCCTTGTACATATATTTTTTTTGGAGTGTACAACAAAATGGGTGTATAAAACCTTTCCACACGTGCAACAATCTGATCCTGCCAGCGAGCCTTGCTAATAGGGCTTCCTCGACGTGGGTAGAAGGAGACGAAGTTCAAAGAAGAAAATATACGGAGTGGAAGAATGTAGAATGGAATAAGGAATATTTTATGATTTATTGTATTCAAAGTTTATATTGGAATGAGTGTGTCTTCGTGTATTATATGAGTGTGTCTTCGTGTATTATATGAGTGTGTCTTCGTGTATTATATGAGTGTGCCTTCGTGTACCATATGAGTGAGTATTCGTGCATAAAGGTGCAATAAATGTCCACATCTAGCAATTTCATTCTCGTCGCTACGTATTTTGTCGGAGTGACTCGTCAAAAAGGTAACATATGCTAACTAGATGTATACACAAAACGCAGAGCTTTGTACTAGCAAAAAAGAAACTCGAAACAGCATCTAAAGTGCCAACTATGCTAAGTTAGGCATCGAACTTGATTTGTCGCACGGAATATGTTATTTATTTTCTCTGAATCTGCCACTTCGTCGCAACCAATCAGAACCAGGACTATGCCGCTTTAAGTAGACTTACTGAGTCGATTTCAAATAACCCTACCCAAATATCATATACTTTCAGCCAAATAGTGTTGCATTCTTTCTGGCGAGATCTGAATTTTATTGAACTTATTTTCTTGAAATCCATTTCGCCTCCAAAATATTGCAATCGGAGGTAATGTAACGACTTTTCTACGTAATATCGCTTCCGCATGTTCAATTTCAAATTCCATGCTGCTTCTCTAGAAAAGATTTTAAATTCACAATTTCAAAGCGCATCAAAACAACTAAGAATTTTTCATTCCTAACTTGGTTACTTACCACAGAGAACGGAATGAAAAACAGACGCAAAGAGAAATATTATTTAAAAAGAACTGCTTTCCTTTTATATCGTTGAAATGTTATTTTACAAAAGCCAAAAATAATTCCATGTGAACATCACAAACAAGATTTAGCCGCCTCTCCTAATTTAAAATTGCTGTTTGCATAGAAAGAAGTGAATCTTAACCAAAGTATAAAGTGAACGCTTATGTCTCACGGCGAAACGTAAACATTTGCCTCTCATGCTAAAAATATCCGTGAGTTTAAAGCAGGGGATGTTTTGTCATCTCCTTCAATGTTAAACTGCTTCAGAGAAATAATAAAGTTTGAATTTTAAGCCATCCAAAATATGTTAAATAACGAAAATTTAAGAATTATAACAAGAACTCTATGCATATATGGCAAGCATAAAGTGCGACCTGTTCCTGGCTGTTCACTTGATTTTAATGGGTGCGAGGACTTAAAAAGGCCACAGAGCCCCAGCTGGAATCTAACATACACTGAAATAGCAAATTATTAGGAACACCTGTCTAAAATGATACTATCATCCTAGATGTACCACACTGCCATGTTGTTGCCTCCAAATTCTCATCATCCCTTTGGCATGATGAAGTCATAAATGAGATTAGTCAGACCATATGACCCTTTTGCAATGACTTCCGGTACTTCTAATTCCACTGGGGACATTTGGTTTTGTTTACGGCAGACAGGAATGATGCACGGACATGTCTTTGAGGTTGTAACGACGGCGATGAAATGTACGCCTTAGTTGTTTCCATTACCTTTTTTCCGCTTTCCAACCTTAGATTGAAGAATGGTATATGCTCCAGCTTTGTCCGTCTGCCTGTTCGCACGACAACTTGCCTAAAAATAGTTCGATTTCAATGAAATGTTAGTATGTAGTAGGTAACAACCTAGGGACGAACCGTATTTAAAATGGGCGAAATGGGGTGAAAGGTCACGACATAGGAACGGGATTCATTCCATTGCCCTTATGCGTCATAACTTGCGCAAAAATGATTCGATTTCGTAGAACGTTTAGTATGTGGTAGAGAACCACCTGTGGACGAACCCTATTGAAAATGAGCAAAATGGGGTCAAAAGGTCAGGACATAGGAGCGAGATCCATTCCATAGCCTTTGTACACTATCTAACAACAAGTAATTGGACACCTGTGATAGCAAAGGAAAACGAAGTTTATTCACCTTCAATAGTTGGTGGAGCCTCCACGAGCGGCGATTACAGATGTGACCCTCCGGGGCATACTCTCAGCCAGGCGTTGTACGACGGCTAGCGGTATTTTCTTCCACTCGGCTTGGTGAAGATAGGTCAGTTCCTTCACCGATTTCGGACGGTGGTGGCACCCCTTAAAGTCGAAGCTCCAACTCGTCCCAGAGGTGCTCGATAGGGTTAAGGTCCGAGCTCTGCGCAGGCCAGTCCATTCGATTAACCCCATTGTCACCATACCAAGCCATGGTGGACCTCGCAACATGACAGGTGGCATTGTCATCCTAAAAGTAACATGGGTCCACCCCGTAAAACTGCCACAACGTAGGAAGCGCATGGTCATCCACAATGGCGCAGTAGGTCTCGGCGTTGAGTCTACAAGGAATTGCGACCAAGGGTCCCGCGTGATACCAGGAGAAACACCCCCATAGCATAATTCCACCGCCGCCGAACTTCACAGTTGGCACAATACATTCCGGCAGGAGGCGTTCTCCAAGCAGACGCCAAAACCAGACCCTGCCATCCGAACGGTAGAGGGTGAACCTTGATTCGTCGCTCCAGAGAACCTGTTTCCACTGTTCAACGGTCCACTGTAGACGTTCTTTGCACCACGTTAGCCGAGCAGCGCTATTGGACTTGGTGATCAAAGGCTTGTGGGCGGCTGCACGTCCATGATAACCGAGCAGATGGGCTTCCTTCCGGATGGTATTCATCGAAAGAACACTCCCGGATGCCTGTTGAAACTCCTCGCAGATGTGGCCCATCGATTTGGTGCGGTTCTTCCGAATTTCTCTGGCCAGTACCCGTCGGTCTCTAACTACCAGTTTTAGGGGTCTGCCAGGTCGGGGCACATTCCGACAGTCACCTCTCATCTTCTACTTGCCAATCCCGTAGGCCACTGTCGATTTGGGGTAATTCAACTCGCTGGTTATGTCACGTATGGATCGGCCATTTCTGTGATACCCGACGATTACACCTTTCTCGAAATCAGAGAGCTCCGAACTGAGTGGCATCTTGCATGCGACTGGTTGCGTTGTTGTTTCCCACACGATATTTAACGGCGGCGGCCGTGACGTGTATCAGGATCGCAGATATCGTCGATTGCAGGGGTGTCCAATTACTTGTTAGTAGATAGTGTAGTTCATAACTTGCGTAAAATCGGTTCGATTTCGATGAAATTTTAGTATGTAGTACGGGACCACCTTGGAAAGAATTCTATTAAAACTGGACGAAATGGGGTCAAAGGTCAGGACATAGGAATGGGGCCCATTCCATTGCCCTTATACGTCATAACTTGCGTAAAAATGCTTCGATTGCGACAAAACTTTAGTATGTTGCTCCGTAGATATACTGAACCAGTTCTATTGAATATCATAGAAATAGGGTCAAAGGTCAGGACACAGGAGCGAGATTTATTCCACAGCCATCAATAAATAACTTGAGTAATAATTTCTGGTATGTTGGAAAGCATATCATAATCAATGCATTGCATGATTTTACTAACTTCTTGTTGTTGATTTAGGATTTTTTTTTTTTTGGATTGATTGTTTAACGACTGCCGTGAGCAACTCGATGGGCTATAAGCAGTCGCCCGTCCCTAATTTAGAGCCACTAGTTCCAGGGAAGGGACGGAGCCAGTGCCGTAAGACAAACACAACATTTTTGCGACACCGGGATTCGAACCTGGACCCATTACGGACGAATGATCAGAAGCCATCGCTTAAACCACTGCGCCACCGGGGCAGCTATTTAGGGTCTAACCACCACCATGAGCAACTCAGTTGTGTGTAAGCAGTTGGCCATCCCTAATTTAGAGCCACTGGTTCCACGTAGGTGAGTGAGCCAATGAACCAATGCGTTAAGGCAAACACGCCATCCATGACGCACCTAGGACTCAAACTTGGCTCATCTCGCGCGAATGGTCAGGAACCAACGCGTTTACCGCTGAGCCATTAGCGCAGTATGTGGCTACCTTATCAGTCCTTCATTAACGTATTCCGAACTATTACTGCATATGTTTCCTTTCATTTGACTGTGCAACTGTTTTGATGTGACGACATATCACTGCAGTTAACCCTTTTAGCGGCCGATATAAACAAACCAAAATCTGAGCTCTTTAGGCAGAAATGTTCACATAGCCGCAGAGTTTTATGAAAGCTGCGGCAAGATAATTCATTTCTTGCTTTCAGTCCTTGTTTCTCTATTCCACCCTATAGCCCAATATTCTTTGCTCCAGTCTATTTTTCTTTACCTATTACACACGCCTTTATTCTCTGCTCCATTATATACTCTTTTATTCTCTGCTTCATAACTCAAGGCATAATGCGGAAGGGCAAGTCCCCCTGACACGAACACCATGCCATTAGGTAGAAACAAGCGACTGAAACATCTTCTTTCTCCTTTCTAAGGTTCGTCGACACTGTTATATCTCTTTTAGCAAGAAATCAGTCATCCCTTTAAAATTATCACTTTGAAAGACTAAACTAAGGAGGAAAGAAACACTTTCTTATGAGCAGTTCACTCATTCAGACGGCGTTCTGCCCACTTTTTAGACAGCGAATATATTCGTCCGAACTGATTTCATCTCATTTTATTAAACGCGGGTTAATTCGTTCCAGCCGGTTGAAGAGCTAAAAAACTTACTCAACGCACTATCGATTGTTATTTTTTGACTATCGAAAATTATCGATACTCGTAACAATCGATAGTTTTTCACCTCTAGCTACTTTCTATTACCTTTTTGTTGTTGTTTAGGGTTTAGCCACCGCTGCGAGCACTCAGTTGTGTGTAAGCAGTTGGCCATCCCTAATTTAGGGCCACTGGTTCCTCGTAGGTCAGTGAGCCAATGCGTTAAGGCAAACACACACCATGCATGACGTACAAGATGTTCATCAAGTCGCACACCAGCCGCTTCGCTCGCGAACATAGGCTACTAAATATGTAGAACCAACGAGACTGTTGTAAGGCCCAGAAGGCTGATTCCGCCAGCCAGGGATGTAGTCCTAAATAAAAAAGTGCCTTAGCGAGAAAAAATTAAAAAAAAAGTGCCAAATATGAAAAATTACCCTCGAAATTTCGTTATTTTATTACTTATTATTTTTGTACTGTTGTTCTATTTTTTATTCGTTGTTTTTATTACTTATAATTATTTTTATACTGTTGTTTTATATTTTATTCGTTCTTTTTATTACTTAATATTATTTTTTAATTTCCATTGCTAATCACCAATATTAATTTATATTAAAACTGCGTAATCCGAGCAATTTTAAATAACAGGAAGAATGTAACGTGAGAGACATATGCTAAGATTATAAATGTTTTATTTAAATACGGCTTTGTGTTATTCTGTACGATTTTAAATATTTGGGAATATTTATGAATTAACAGAGTAACATCAATTCAATAGGACTAATGCGCCGTTTTTACAAAGATTACGTGGTACATGTTGAAGATTTTTGTGTTGCCCGTAAGGCGGCAGAGAGTTAGCTCAGGGGATTACTTTTATTAGAGTTGATACCAGTGGCGAGTTGTGTTGTTTATACCTAATTTAAAAGGTCAGAGGCCAAAGCTTGGACCACTGCACCATCAGAGCCGTAAGTGGCTGTCTTATCAGTCCTTCAGTAACGTAATACGAACTATTACTGAATATATTTCCTTTCACTTGACTGTGTAGCTGTTTCGATGTGACGTCATATCACTACAGTTAAATATATGACGTATCAGCCAATTACATAAATTGGTCTGCTACTTCTGGTAAAATGGCCTTCCAGTATACCTATGACATATACTACAGATATGAATCACATATCAAGAGGATAACGTAGCAGGGATAAATTCCGTCGGTGTAAGTTAATTGTCAAAACATAAGCTCCGGAGCAAGGAATGCGGGTTCGATCCCCCCTCACTATAAAATTTGTGTTACCACATTGGCGTTCGATTGAGGCAATGGATTGACTGCCCGTTGGGTTCTTCGAAAAATGTGTGATGTTCGTTCCACACATCGTCTGGAATTATTGAGCGAAGAAAGAAACATTACAAGATAACGTAATACAGAGCTGAAGCACCTATTAAGAGGATAAAGCTGTAGCGATAAATTCCGTCGGTATAGTTTAATTTGCAAAGCATTACGCACCGGAGCAGAAGGGTGCGAGTTCGAACTCCATTTTTGTTATCACATACCGATAGGTAATTTTACATGAAGCTAAATACACATTTACTAGATAGAAAGATACGTACATACATACTGCCAATAACGTGATTTTTGTCAAGATATTGTTTTCATTATTTGGTCCATATTCTATACTTCAAAAAATATGCCGCTGAAGAAAAAAACAAAAGTGCTGTTCTAAATGGTAGAGGGAATTGTAAAAATCCGTTGTACAAACGATTTGTTCTGCATGAAATTATGTCTTACGTATTCTAATCTTGGAGTTTCAGTTAAATCCATTTCGTTTTCGAAGCTTGTGGAGAAACTTGAGGGTGTTTCAAAGTATAATTACAACGAATCTAATGAATATTGCATGTTACGGGGGAAAGTTATCAAACATTTGCGTGGACATGTGTTTCCTCTTTCCGCTTACTGTAATGGCTACCATGAGGAATTTCCTGTTTATGCAAACTACGGCTATGAATATTCATGTAGTGTACGGCATTCATGAAATATGAGAATTTGATGATCAGACATCTTTCGCTAAGTCCTACCTTTCGTCTTTTGCTGTCTCGGAGTTTCCTTGTGTTTTGAAGACCTCACCGAAGAAATCAAAAGGAGAAAAAGAGCATAACGAGAGAGCAAAAACCAAAACTCAAATAAAATGCAAAAAATAATAAGCGGGTACCGTAAACCCCAAAGTAAATCGTAGAAAGTAAAGAGTTATGCATAATATCATAAGAGTTAACGAGCTAAAAGAGAATCAGAGGAAAATGACAAAAGCGTTTGAAAATGCATGTTCCAAACAAAGATGAAAACAGGTCGCTGGTCAGCGGTTCAACCATTTCTTGCTGCTCAAAGGGGTCGGGTCAAGGTAATTCAGTGAAGGAAGAAATACGTAATGCGATCAAACCGTTCCGAGACTAGGTACGTAGCGCGCCAACAGATGGCAGCACGGTCAAAGGCTTCATGAGTCATTGTGCCAAGTGACGTCGTTTTGTGAACATCGGGAGTTGTGCTACACGATATTTGGTGACCACGTGTAAAACACAGCTGCGATTCCTGTATGAAGTGCAAAACAGAGCAGCGAGCGAACATCAACTTCTGCGCCAAACTCGGCAAATCGGGAACGGAGACGCATGAAACTTCGCGGCAGGCTTATGGCAATGAAGCAATTGGTCGTGCGAGGTGTTTTGAGGGGCACTCTCTCTTCAAAAGCGGCAGAACAGGACTGGAAGACGAAGAGAAGTCAGGGCGACCGTCCACGGGGGAAAAAAACAAAAATGTGGACAAAATTAGAGAACTGGTGAATGAGGATCGTCGGAGGACCATTCAAAATATTGATACCTCAATGTGTCATGAGGAACAGGGCAAGACATTTTGACGTCGGTTTTGAACATACACAACATTGCTGCAAAGTTTGCGCTAAAGATCCTGAACCCCAAACAGAAGGTTCTCCGTTTCGAACTCTGTCAAATCTCCGTCATCATGTGGTGAATGATCCAACGTTCCTTTCGCGGGTCATCACTGGGGACGAGACTTGGGTCTACGTTTACGGCCCGGAGACCAAACAACAGTCGTCGCAGTGGAAGAGCCCGGCATCTCCATGACCGAAGAAGGCCCGACAGGTCGGGAGCGCAACCAAAAGCATGCTCATCGCGTTCTTCGACATTCGTGGGATCGTACACAGTGAATTTGTCCCCCAAGGCAAGACTGTCACCACCCTTTTCTACTGCGATGTTTTGCGGCATTTTAGAGAGGACATTCGCCACAAACGACCTGAAATGTGGCGCAGGGGCGATTTCCTGCTCCATCACGACAATGCAGCAGCTCACAGAGCGTTAGCAACAAGCCAGTTTTGCAGCCGCAACAGCATAACTACCCTTCCTCACCCATCGGATTTGGCCCCCTGCAATTTCTTTCTGTTCCAGGAAATGAAGCTGAAGCTCAAGGATCGCAGTTTTGAAACCGTGGACGAGATCCAGCGCGAATCGCAGACGGTGCTTGACACGATAAGCAAACAGGACTTCCAAGGAGCGTTCCAACATTGGCAAAAACGCTGGCAGCGGTGTGTCGCTGCCCGAGGAGACTGCTTTGAGGGAGATCATGGCCAGACTTAAGAAACGTAAATCATCATCATCACCACCATCATCATCATCATTTTCAACCATTGTCTATCCACTGCTCGACGAAGGTCTCCCCAAGTTTCCTCCACAACGGTCTGTCTAGTACCAGTCTCCTCCACGTTACTCCCGCATACTTTCAAATTTCATCCACCCATCTCCCATGTGCGGTCTTCTTCTGGGTCTTTTCCTGTCCCTTGGACTCCAATCTAAAATTTCGACTGTCCATCGATGGTCTGTTCTTCTGGCAGTATGTCCAGCCCATTGCCATTTCAGGGATTTTACGCTGATCATGATGTCTTCCACTCTTGTCATTTTCTAATCCCCGAGTTCCTCTTCTTATCTCTCTTGGTTACACCAAGCATGCACATCTCTCTCCATGCCTCTTTGAGTTGCCTGTAGCCTTTGCATGTCTCTTTTAGTTAAGGTCCACGTCTCTGCACCATACGTAAGTACTGGAAGGATACATTGA
This sequence comes from Macrothele yani, assembly GCA_039090855.1. NCBI lineage: Eukaryota > Metazoa > Arthropoda > Arachnida > Araneae > Macrothelidae > Macrothele > Macrothele yani. Next base: position 24,490,751 of record CM076991.1, on the reverse strand, counting down.
TCAATCACTTTTCTTTTAACACATAATGGCATATTGCTTTTGAAAATCATGCTGTTTCTTCCAAAAGCTCTCCAGGCAATACGCCGATTAATTTCTTCATCAATGTGACCCTCACTTGATATCTGCTGTCTAAGATAAAGGTATGCATCTGTTATCTCCAGCTTTTCTTCATCAATCGACAAATCTTTATTTCTTGTAAAAGCATTGTACCTCATTTTTGTCTTCTGAAAGTTCCTTTTTAATCCCACTTCTTTACTCTTGTCAGCAAGTTCCTGGATCATAATCTGCAGCTCTGATGGGGTAGTTGCAAAAATGGCAATGTCATCAACAAAATGAAGATTAGTTAGATAATCTCCATTAATCTTTATCCCTTTGTTTTCCCAGTTCAGTGATTGAAAGACATTTTCCAATATGGCATTAAAAAGCTTGGGAGATATATTGTCACCTTGTCTCACTCCCTTTCCAACTTTTATGTGAATAGAAACGTAAATACTTTGTTGTGTATCGGCCTAGTCTCTGACCATTTTGATCATATTCCTCACAATACATGGGAAATCGACAGAATATTCAAAGCAAAGAGAATATAAATTCTGAATTTGCTTATAACACTTACTGGTCATCCATGTAACACTTCTCAGAAAACTTGCAAACGCCATCACCTTGGAACGGAAATCGAACCCGGATCTCCCCGTTTCCGTTCGAGTATATGCTAGCCGTTACACCACCCAGGACAATGAAGTCCCAAGCAACTGAGATTAAGCAAACATAGATTAGGAATCTGAACATCCTCAGATCTTCGTTAATCAAAGCATCTTGCTTCCTCATAACATTTTGATCCATCTCCTTTCCACAAACGGATGTAGGGCGGAAATCACTAGTACCATAAATAAATCAATGAAGGAAGAAATATTCCTCATAATACATGAGAAATCGATAGAAATAGGGTCAAGGTGCTCTGGACACGATTTCGACCCGGTTTCATTTCCTTTTTATTTCTGGAAATTAAAAAAAAAATTTTTCAAAGAAAAATGTGTACTATGGAATTTTGTGTTCCACAATAGTGGCAGCGCAGTGAAAAGGATTTGCCATACAAAAATATTGCTGTCTCTTTCTTAAGGCAACGGAAATTTCCACCGACTGACGATACGGCACAGACGCTAGACTCACCAATACCATATTGTAAAATGATACTTCCTTTGCGTTTGTTTTCAATGCGACAGTCCGGAGCAAAATATAGGCAAACGCCTGTCACTCTCTAACACCCCGCGTGTCACATTGTAAGACAGAGTTCTTTTTTCACATCGCATCTTTTGCATTGGGCATTCAGAGGTTTTCGTTTGACGTCCTAACATCCAGCTCCGTTGCATGTCGTGTCGGAATTAATGCCTTATTTGTTAGCACACAGAACTGACGTGGAATAGGAACATCAAACAGAAGTCATCGCTCTTTCCACGTTTATAAGTGAGCCAAAGGAAAAATTCTCATCGGCCGCCACCGGGAATCGAACCCAAGTCTTCCATTTGCACGCCGGACATGCTACCACTACACTACAGCGGCCTCGAATACGTGAGTCTCTTCCTTATCCACGTCAATTGTGTGTACTAATTATTCATTCGCCTCCTAGTTATTTGTGCAATTGCTGCTTACCATCTTTTGTGAATGCCCAGCATTGTGCGGGGCTCCAAGAAGCCACCTGCCATGTTGTTTCGCAGTAGTTCGTATGCGAGTCTGAAAAACTCGAGGCCGCTGTGGTGAAGTAGTAGCGTGTCCGGCGCATAACTGGAAGAATCTGGGTTCGATTCCCGGTGGCGGCAGATGATAATTTTTCCGTGACTCACTTATAAACGTGGAAAGAGCGATGACTTCTATTTGATGCCTGATTTGTTAATGTGGATGAATTTAATATTCAGGAGATTGAAAAAGGCGTCGATGTTCAGCAATACGTTCTTGTTGAAAACAAAAAGAGGAGAGTGAGTGCTGGAAGTTGTTTCGTCTCATTAAGAAACCAGAATATGTTTCACAGCAGCACCAATTTTCACAAGCTTGTGATGAGTTGAAGGTTTGCAATGTGCAAATGTTGATTTCACAAGTGTTCCTTCCTTCTGAGAGGCAATGATCAAATTAACATCCACATATTGGAAACTTTCAACTCATCAGAAGCTGGTGAAAGTTAATATTGCTGTGAAACATATTGTAAAGCTTGATGTGTTAACAAGAAAACAGCAAAAGCTGAAATTAAACATACAAGTTACTTAATTCAAAAAATGTTATACCGTAGTACCGTCATAATTAAGTGAAACAGCCCTAACATTATTGCGGAGGGACTTTTTGACTCACACAAATGTATTTGAAAATACTGTATGTGTAAAATAGTTAAATTATGTGGGGCACCACAGTTAGTTTCAATACTTTCCGTAAGTGAGTAAACTATACATTCCCGTAATACATTTGTATGATTTCTGTATAACACACGATACCCACTGTGGAGAGACTTTTTGAACGCCCTGTGCATGTGTGTGCATATATGACTATGTATAATTATAAATTGAGTTTCGAATTCATAAGCAGATTTTTCCGGGCCAAGTCCGGGTCTGTTCAAATTACATGACTCCCGGGTCCAAACTTTTTTACCCGTTTCCAACTCTGGTTCTAAATACCTCCTACACCAAAAATATGAAGCAGGTTTTTTCTTTCAGAAATTTGCATATGCGACAAAGTTGTGTCAAGAGCGCCAAACAAATCAAAAACCCGGAAAAAAATTTAAACAGTTTAGAAGTGAAAAAAGAAAGAAAAATAGAAGACGAATGACACTAAATTCTAAATTTTCCCAAACCTATTACTCCAATCCCAATGTACGCTGGAAAGAATAAGTGCTGTTAATTCACGGAAAATTTCTGAAAATAATGTGCAACAAATTTGCCGATAGATGTTCCCCTTTTAACGAAATTTCCGTTTTTAAAAGTTTCTGTTTCTTCCAACTTCAGTATTTTGACAGAATATCCTTAGCCAATAATTCTGTTTATTTAAGAAACACGCGTTTCGGCTTTCTCCGTATTTATACACAAATTTCGCAAAATCTTCGATTTTTACTTTTTCTGTCCTTTTATTAGAGATCCTCCTTTCCCATTGTACGAGGTTCACGAACGTTTCCCCTTCGCTCCTCATAGGCTTCAAACCAGGGACATTTTCAACGGGAGGGGCTCAAGCTACCGTTGTGCCAGGAAGACCAGTAGCGCACAAGCACGTATAAGGTAGAGCCATAATCGTGCGATGATGAAATGTTTTTGTTATTAATGTGAGTTTTTTTTTTTTTTTTGATTGGAGGTTTAACGACCACCGTGAGCAACTCAATGGGCTATAAGCAGTCGCCCGTCCCTAATTTAGGGTCACTGGTTCCAGGGAAGGGAGAGAGCCAGTGCCGTAAGACAAACACAACATCCATGCCTCACCGGGATTCGAACCCGGACTCCTGACGTACGAATGATCAGAGGCCAGCGCCTTAGACCACTGCTCCACCGGGGCGGCATTAATATGAGTGAATCAGTAGCTTTACCTAACTAAATGTGTTTGCCTTTTCAACGGGAGGCGCGCGTTCAGCCAGGAAGATCCCTAACGCACAATCACGTATAACGTACATCTCTAATCGCGCGATGATGAAATTTTTTTGCTATTAATGTGGGTGAAGTAGTCATATTACCTACCTAAATTTGTTTGCGTTTTCAACGGGATGAGTACGAGCTACCGTTGAGTCAGGAAGACCCGTAACGCACAGTCACGTATAATGTAGAACCCTAGTCACCCAATGATGAAATGTTTATGTTACTAATGTGGGTGTGTGATGTGAAAATATTTAGGACAGGAAAAAAAAAAAGGGGGGGGGAAGCAAAATGGGAAACGGAACGCCATTTTTGCCCTGTAAAAAGGAAAACAACAACAGGTCGGCCATATTTTGCACCAGGGACCCACGGAGAGAAGAAGCGGGAAAGAAATGTTTTTCTTGGTGAATTCTGCGTTGGGCGAGAAGTTCACAAAACATGGGGATATCCTCGTATCTCAGAAAGTTACCAGCTAGAGACAGGCGGAGGAGTGTAAGATGTTTACCACATGGCCCTCTTACTCCAAAGGCGTGCGCTTACCTGATTGGTCGTGCGAGGTCCGGGCTGCACAATTTGAGCGGGGAAAAGTTGTAACGAACTTTTGCGGGACACTTCTCGCTCGGGAAGTAAATAGGAAAGCCGATGGGTAGTAGTTTCTCAAGGGATGAGAGCGCTCGATAATTACGCAAGCTAGTCGGCTGCGGCTGACTAGATAGTAAGGAGCCTACCTGCGGGTTAAGGCCACTATGGAATATACACTGCATTACCTGCGGATAAATGTGTAGTAACTAAGAATCATATGGCAGACTGCGGTCTGTCAAGAAAATCCTCCACCTGAGAGTTCCTGCATACTTTAAATTAAGCAGCTAATTCCTGTGATTTTGTGAAAAATTCTCAATGCCATATGTATGCAAATATATACTGCAGGACTGGACTGTGAGTGAACTATATTCGTTCTGGGATGCTGATTTGCTCGAGATCAAGAACCGTCTATGTCAAATACATTGAATCATCATTGGTGTCGTCAACTGAAATCATTCGCTGCTGAAGGGGTAATACATGTACATTAAGCTGACCAGAAGTCCCCAATTCTTGAGGACAGTCTTCGAATTTAGTTTACTGTCCTCAAAAACGCCTGATGTCTTTGGGGACGCAAAATGTCCTCAAATTTTTATGTTTGTCCTCAAATGACCTCGAATTTACACTTCCTCGTTAGCTCGTTAGATTTCTAATGAAACATGTTCTTAAAGGTAGTTTTCGTTGTACTAATTTTCTGACATGCTTCTTGTGAAAACAAATTTTGACTTCTTGTTTTCATCTTTCCGAGTTTAACGATCACCGAGAGCAACTCTAAGGAATATAAGCAGTCACCTGTCTCTTAATTTGGAGACATTCGTTCTAGGGAAAAGAGAGAGAGAGCAAGTGCTGTAAGACAAACATAGCATCCATGTCTCAGTCGGGACTCGAACCCGTAACTACTTGTACGAATGATCAGTGGCCAGCACTAGAGCACTGAACTACTGGTGTTGATCTAAGTTTCTTCAAAAACTTTGGCAAAATTCGACATGGAATTAGTTTGGTGTGCAGCTTGATTTTAATTCGGCACTTGTACAAGGTAAAGCATTTCACTTTTGCTAATATGTTCTCGCCATCATAATTTTGTCAATACGAATTACCAACATTCTACAAGATACATCCTTTCAAGACACAAATTTTCATATGTAATATCCCACTTATTGAAGAAACGCAGTTTTGTGACAAAAAAATTGCATATTTATTTTGAGTACGTATATGTCCCCAAATGAACTGCCGATTTGGGGACGCCACGCCCCTTTGTCCTCAAATCAGTGTTCCAATATCTGGTCGCCCTAATGTACATAGAATAAAAATTTGTATATAGTGTGACCTAGGCTGAGCTCAGTATCAACGTTTTCACTTGTTCTTCACCATGCCTCTGTACGGATACAAATCAAGTGTACAAATCATTTTCGCAGCACGCGATGGCAAAAATGGTGTTCGCTGTTCGAGAAAGCATGCACGGATATCGAAGGAGGTCATCTTCGACGACGAATGAAAACTTGGACTTCATTAACGAATTGGTTCGTGCAAACAGGCGAATCACAGTGGAAGAGATCACGGATGAATTGAATATTTC